>CANTUR010000504.1:3912679-5216905 GCA_947683625.1 Mallotus nudiflorus
AAAATTAGTAGTTTGATAATAAAAATGGTCAACATGATCTCCCTTATACTTGAATTGCACATTACCCTCAATATGTGTTAGGTACTTAAATGCACAAAAAGTATATTATATACAATGCATAAACATAACCAAAAGCAAAACATAAAATTCATAAGTAATAATATAAATTCCTTTGAGGCTACTTCATCTGGATAAATTCCTTCTTCAATGAATCTGTGGACATCATAAAACCAAGGCTTTTCTTTAGGCTCCATTTGAACATTCATAATTTACTCACCCCCATAACATAGTGCTCTAGACTTCATGATCACTAAAGGTTTCATGGCCAACCTAGTTGCACTATCCCATATAGAAGAGAGTGTTGCAAGTGCATCTGCCATTTGATTATCATCTCTGGATAGATGGATAAAGAGACATTTGGTGAAATTCTTCATTAAGGCTTTTAAATAGAAAATATAAGGCTTCAGCTTTTCCTCTTTTGCTTCCCATTCTTCATTAGCTTGACTGATGACTAACATTGAATCCCCATAAACCCATAAATCTTTTGCTCTAGTTGCCACAATTGCCTTAACTCCATAGATACATGCTTCATACTTGGCCATATTATTTTTGACCTTGAAATCCAGTTTCTTTGCCATTGGTATGGTTTCTCCTTCTGGTGTAATAAGAATCACTCCCAATCTAGCTCCTTTGTTGTTTACAGCTCCATCAAGGTAAAGTTTCCACTCTCGGTGCTCTATAACTGTTAAGTTCTCGTATGGAAACTCTAAATTCCATCGCTCTTCACCTTCGATCGTATTTTGAGCTAAGAATTCTGCTACTGCTGTTCCCTTGATTACCTTTGTAGTAATGTACTATATATCAAATTCAGTTAAGAGTACCAACTATAGAAACATTTATCCAGTTAGAGTCGATGCTTGAAATAGATACCTTAGAGGGTCTATTCTTGAAACAGCTTGAACCTTATAAGATTGAAAATAATGCCTCAATTTCCTCGTGGACCAAATCATGATCAAACATGTCTTTTCTACTAAATCATATTTTTCCTCGTACGACAGAAAATTCTTGCTCAGGTAGTACACTGTGTGCTCTATTCCATCTGACCCTTCTTATGCTAACATTGCCCCCATTGCATCCTCTTCTAAAGCCAAGTATAAAACCAATGGCTTACCTTGTCTAGGTGGTTTCAGAATAGGTGGATTAACAAGATACTCCTTGATCTTATTAAAAGCTTTCTGACAATCATCATTCTACTTAACCGGTTGATCTTTCCTTAAGAGCTTAAAGATAGGGTCACAAATATTAATGAGTTTTACGATAAACCTACTAATATACGACAACCTACTAAGGAATCCTCTTACTTCTTTCTCCATCTTTGGTGCCGACATTTCCTAGATGGCTTTCACTTTATCCAGATCCACTCTAATTCCCTGGTTGCTCACTATATGCCCTAACAGCTTCGCTGAAGTAACCCTAAAAATGCACTTCTTCGAGTTAAGTCTCAGGTTGTACCTCTCAATTTGGGCTAAGAACTTGTCTAAGGCTTCAAGGTGTCCTCCTTTTGTCTCTGATTTGACCATCATGTCATCCACAGACACTTCAACCTCTTTATGCATCATATCATGGAAAAGTGTAGTAGCGGGTGTCACGACCCAAAACAGGGGCCATGACCGGCGCTAAGGAACGGGAATTCTTTTGAATCCGGAACCCGTAGCAAGCCTAACAATAAATAAACATGCAATAGTAATAATAACACAATTAAATAAAATACTGTGCAGCAGAATAAAATCATAAATATAAAAATAATAATCCACCACCAGCGAATTTAAATCAAATTCTCATCTCATATATAAATGAACTCTTTAATACAAGCCCAGTTCAAATTCTTAAAATACATAATTCATACAAATATAATACATAAAACCCATAATTTATTTACGACTACTGCAGTGTCTAGATTATAAAATAAAACTCAAGACTCAGATAAACAGTTTACATAAAGAAGTCGGGGCAGAAGAAATCCGGCGTACAGGCCTGCTACCGAGGTCTGAAGACGATGACTCTCCTGAAAAATAGTCAACGGAGGGGAGTCAGAGCTCACTGAGTGAATTATTATAATATATATACATACATACTAAATGACAATGCATACGGTCAACAATATATATCTAATATGTATATATACAGGCAGATACACACAGATGTAATAAAATCATTTTATATATTTTATTGAAAATCACTGTTCATGAAGGATCAAATAGAACCCTAAAATATCGTGACCTCAAACAGTGTTAGACAATACTCTAGCCACATAGGCTCACTTATTCCAAAATATGTTCACTTGATCCATTTGGACAGTAGACTGGCCTTGAGACACTAAGTCAATCGAGCTCCAACAGTCTAACGGTCAACCGAGCTCCAGCAATCACAATCCCAAATCACATCACACATCAGATAAATCAATTCCAATCAATATCCATAAATGGTTAGTAATATAGCCTAAATGCTATAAGCGTACCGGTACGTACTCGGTCCTAATGCTGCCCACTAGGTAGCACGTTCTATCGATATCCTTCATTAAAATATAAAACATTCATTCACAAATAGATGATGCATGAATTTAAATAAAATAACAATATAAACCATATATATACTGGAAATATACCAAAAGTAAACCAGGTATATTTTGAGTATATATATACGTTAAACAAGTCTAATATAATAGCAAAATAAGCTAGAAATATATTCAAAAACATTTTAAACATAAATGGTTAATAAAGCATGCATATAAATTAAAATATACATAAAATAAACCAAAAATAAACTTAAGTAATAATTAAACCATTTATTCATATTTAATCAAAATAAGACATACATTTATAAATCATGCACCCTAAAGCACATATATATAGAATAGTAACTCACACTTAGTGCGCTCCTCGAGATGGGTCCGACGGGCCTGGTCCACTAGGTCTCGGTCTCGGCGCAACTAAATAAACAATAAATAACAGACATCAGAATAAACCTAACAGAAAATCCTAGAAACTTGATCTAGAATATTGGACATATAATTAGAATTAGGGTTTGACAGGACATCACGTTTTACGAGAATTCTATCAAAAATTCGACAGAACCTCCCCTGTAAAATGGACATCTCTCTACTTAAAGAGTAGAGCCGGCCCTGCAAAGAAACATACTTTGAAAAATAGGCACAACAACTCATCCATAACCCCTCGGTCGAACTCCAAACTACAGTCTATCGACCGGGGTCCACAATTCACAAAATAATTATGAAAATACAAAAAATGCCCTTATATCACAGAAATACATTTAATAAGTAGAAATTACATAATTAACCTTAAAACACATTAAAAACCAATAAAACTCATTTTATTTAGAAAAATCGTATATTATATATAAAATTGAAAATAATTTACGAAAAATAGTTTTAATTAATTAAAAATACTAAATAATTTGTAGAAATCATTTTTATACCTTAAATAATTATTAAAACCAATTAAATTACATTTTTAGTCAATTTAGGGTAAAATTACCAAAATACCCCTATATATATAAATATACTAAAATTACTTCAAAAATTCACCAAAAATAGTATAATTATCCAAAATTAATTTTCTCAACATATTTATCAATAATATCAATAATTAATTTCAATTAAATAATTAATTTCAATTAAAAACACAATTAACCTAATTTTCCAAAATTACATAAACCTAAATAAATTCAAAATAAATACATAGAAATTCATAAAAATTCAAAATAAATTTATATAATTCATTTCAACACCTATAATTATCATAAAACACAATTTCATAATTTATTTAATTAATTTCCGAAAATTAGAAAATAATATTAAAATATTCAAAAATACCCAAAAATCAAAATAATCTCTAAAAATTCCACAAAAATTCACACATGTATAATAAGCTAAGGGGAACAATATTTGTGAAGGAATTTTTCATGAATCAATCGAATTAAAATTCAAAAAAATCAAGAACCCTAAAATGGCCGAATTCGAAAAATTGAAACCTAAGCAAATCAAGACCATTTTAAATGAAACAAAGTTTGGAATCACACTCACTGGAGCTCAAGGAGAAGAAAGAGACCGACGGTGTCGAAAACGATGGCCGGAAACGTCGTGAACGACGTTGCTCCCACTTTCGGCTTCTCCGGCCAAAAATGGCTTCTAGACACCGGAAACGGCTGTAGCAGGCGGCGGGGAAGGCTGAGGAAGGAGGTGGCACGCCGGATGGCACATCAACGGTAAGAAAACAGTGGTAGCAGCGGCGGACGGTGATGGGGAACGGTCGGGAGGAAGAAGAAGAACGAATGGCAAAGTTGTAAATATGCTAAGCTTTATAATTTTGTTAATATTAAATGTATATATGTATATATATACACTTTATAATATATATTAAAATAATATTAAATTACAAACATTAAATATACACCACACACATGAAATTTAATATTTTAAAAATTTAATACACCTAAAAATAATTAAATAATATTAAAACAAATAAACAAATAATAAAATATTAGGGTAATATTAATTAAACCCTAATTAAATAAATAATTACGCTAACATACGTTATTTAGTATTTTAAAAATATATATGAGTTCATGCAAATCCGTAAATCTATTTAAAATAATTAACAGTAAATTATTTACGTGAAAATTTCCCCGAAAATACAAGTCCCGGAAAAATTTTACGTAAAGCATTTTAAATAATACACAATAATCAAAATAGGTTTTAAATACATATCAACTCGTAAAAATATCATAATATATATACAAAAATTATTAACACTGCATATCCTGATGAAATATTAAAACATTTAAAAACACGAAATATTACAGTGGGTCTTTGATGAGTTGCACCTACATTCTTTAGTTCGAAAGGCATCACCTTGTAACAATAGGTCCGCCATTATGTGATGAAAGCTGTATTAATCTTGTCCATGACTACCATCATTATCTGGTTGTACCTAGAAAATCTACCTATAAAAGAATACATTGCACTTGTTGCAGCGCTGTCCACTATTACATCAATGTGACGTAATGGGAAGTCATCTTTTGGACAGGCTTTGTTCAGATCCCTAAAATCTACACACATCCATACTTTGGCATCTTTCTTAGGAACATGTACTATGTTTGCTAGCCATTGGGGGTAGTCTATTACCTCTAGGAAGTTAGCCTGTATTTGTTTGGCAATTTCCTCTCTTATCTTTTCTGTCCATTCTAGTCTTAATCTGCGCAATTTCTATTTAACCGGCTTGGTTTCTATATGAGTTGGCATGTGATGCTCTGCTATTTCCCTATCTAAACCTGGCATGTTTTCATAAGTCCAAGCAAATACTACCTTTCTTTTTGTTAATATTCTCTCAAAATTTTTCCTCTCTTTAGGAGTTACATCATGTGATATAGAAACGTTCTTTGGATTATCATTTGTTCCCATGTTAAATGAATCAAATTGAACTGAATTAATGTCAAACATGCATGACCTATCAAAATTATAATGCATAGAACTATCAGGATGCAATCACACAAGTAAGCAAAACCAGCATTCATATCATTGACCATAGGAAAAATAACATCCTCGTCCGCATAAAGACCGGACGTTATTACATCAATTTGTTCATAAAAAACATCAATAAAACTATCACTAATGACAATAGCTGAGTCCTGGGGTAGTTCCTTTTTTGGTAGTAGACACAACAGCTCCTCAACAGCATCATCACCTATCCTTTCAATTACTTGTTTCATGACTTTGTCTTTGTTACTGGCTACTAGGTTTTCCACAATCTGCTCCTTGAAGATCTCAAACCCAGGGACATCCTTTCCAGCCACGTTAATAGATTCTTTGGCGCCCAGATAATACTTACCCTCCCTAACTTGATGAAGTTCTCGCTTAGTGGTCCAATTCTTCCCAAGGGCTTATTTCTTTTTGCTTTCTCCTTGTTCTTTGCTCTTCTACTAGCTAGTCCTGCCTCAGTATATCCCAAACCCTTTGTATGGTCCTGGGTCTTAATGTTTGGGGGCCTAGGACTTCCTTGTTCATTCTTTTTGAGCCCTTATCCAGGTTGATAATTCATGCTTTCCATCATTTTTACAACCCTGGGATCCATCCCATCAAATATTCTAGCAACTTGGAAACCAGGCGGAACACACACTTGCTTTTGTTTATCAAGTATAGCTGCCACAACTGCATTGGTTCTAGCTTCTATTATTATGACATCTCCTTCATGTGGGAATTTTATTTTCTAGTGCACAGTTGAAGGTACTCCTCCCAGGACATGAAACCATGGCCTTCCCAACAACAGGGCATAGGTAATAGGGATGTCCAACATAGTAAATTCAACAGTCCATTCTACGGGCCCTGTTTTGACCAAAGCCTGAAATGTTCCCTCCATATTCCTGGTACTATCATCATAAGCTCTGATTATGAGGTTTGAAACTGTCAAATCATCTACTTTCAGACCAAGATTAGGTAGGATCTTTAGCGGGCATACATTTACAATTGAACCATCATCCACTATTACAAAGTTAGTTCTCTTCCCTTTTACTTCAATTGGGATAAAGAATGCGTTGTTATGGTTTCTTCCTTCTAAAGGCAAGTCATCATCTGAGAACGTTATCAGCCCATGTTTCTTTTCTGTCACCTTTGCTACCATAGCCTCTGGCGTAGTTGTCGTTTCAATGCTCATATTCGACAAAGCTTTAACCAGAGCCCTTCTATGACTACTTAAATGCATTAGTAATTCCTAGATGGTCACATTCACTTTAGCATTCTTGAGTTGTTCTAGGATCAGGTCTTCTTTCTGTCCTTCCTCTACTTCTGCATTATGTTTCTTCCCTTTCTACAACCCTTTCATTTTGCTTTTCTGCTATTCGGTAATTCCTCCCACTTCTAGTAACATGATTCATATTTGGATTATCACTCCATACATCAACTCCAGTGGGTTTTTCTTCATCAGAATCATACAAGATGTCCACGGTCCCAACGATCCGTTCCCTTTTCCCATTTTTCCAAACTTCCATTGTGCATGTTTCTTTTCCTTTCAACTCCCTCAGCTTGTCCATATGTTGGCTTAGCAGCTCTTCAACCCCTTCTTGGGATAGTTCTAGGATTAAGAATTCATCTTCTTCAAACTCATCACCCTATCCTGTCGACACGATCTCTTCTATAGGTATATCAGTAGAAGTAGGTTTAGAATAGAATATTCTGTAATCGAACTTGCCCAAAGGTTGTCCCAACAGATCTTCAACTCCTCTTGGCGGTTGCTCGAAAATTTCAAGCTCTTCTTTTATCGGCTTTTCATCAAACTCATCTCCCCAACCTGAGGGCTTAATTGATTCAATAGGGATATCAGTGGAGGGTGGTTTCAAGTAAAATACTCTGTAATCAAACTTGCCTAAGGGCTATCCCAGTAAATCTTCTACTCCTCTTTGTAGCTATCCAAAAGGTTCTCCATTGGGTTTAAGGTTGAGGTTCTCGAAGGAGCTTAACACTTCTTCTTTGCTAACCCCTGAGTTGATCATCATGGTAGCTGGTGGTGGAACATTTCAATAGTCTAGGAAAGGGTTGTTTCTGGTATTTAGGTTGGAATTGGATTTCTTAGGGTCGATGATTTTTCTGGAGTCTATTAGGTTTTGGATTTCATGTTTTAGGCAAATGCAGGTATCTGTGGAATGGCTAGCTACTTAATGAAACTTGTAGTAATTGTTTGGATCATAGCCAGGGACATTTGGATTTGGGGGTTTGGAAAAGGTCAGGGGTTTGAGCAGGCCTTTTTGAATTAGCCTCTCCAAGACTTTAAAGAGTGGCTGGTTGAAGTATGAAAATCTCCTAGGTTACTGAAATGCACGCACCTCTACATCTCGGCTAGTACTTCCTTATTGTATGCCCCCAGTTGGGTAGTTTTGGGTTCTTATGCCTTTAGCTTGTAACCCATCATCATACAAATCCACAAAGGTTTTAGGATTCATCATCTGTAGCCTCTCGACCAAATTAGGTGACACATTATGAACTATCATTCTAATTTGATCCTTCTTTGCAAGCTTGTTTTTCATCATCCCTGCTTTATTTATGAAACGAGTTAAAAAATTAGAAAAAGATTCATTTGATTTCTGTTTAGTTAACTCTAGATCCCTGATGGATACCTCCAACCTGGTATTGTAATGATATTATTTCAAAAAAGCATTACACAGTTCTTTCCAGTCAGCTCTAATAGACTTTTCTAAACCATGGTACCAATTCACAGCCATTCCTTCTACAGACAACACAAACAACCTAGTGACTACCATTAGAGGTGCTTTTGTAGTGCTCATAGTTGTAGTGTATTGACTCAAGTGAATTCTAGGATCTCCTCTCCCATTAAACTTCTACAGTTGAGGCATTTTGAATTTTTTAGGCAGCTTATCTCCCTCCAATTGCAGCATGTCATCAAAGTCAACAAAATATCCCATTCCTTTTCCTCTAATAAGCTCTTCCATCTTGGACATTTTCTGAGTCAGTGCTTGCATCTGCTTGGACTTAAGGTCTTGAACCAATTCAAGTGATTCTCTCTTCGCCTTTTCTACTATGTAGTTTTGAACATCTTCTAGTCTCACATCAGTAGCAGGCACATTTCTAGCAGCAGGTTGCCCCCCAGCATTGTTAGTAGTAGGTGAAGGAGCTGTAGCAATAGGTGGAGCTCCTATAGTAGGTGGCTAGTCAATAGTAGTAGTAGGTGGTTATTTAACAACAGGTTGCACTAGTCCAGCCAAAACCTGTCTCAATTCATCTTGCATCATAGCTCTCATGTCATCCATCAAAGCTCCCTTAATGTCATCCAAGGTCCACATCTCTGGTTGTTGTTCCATTTCAGACTGTTAAGTCTGAGTTGGTTCAGCTTCTAGGAATAGTGGATTGATTGGACTCTTCTCTAGTCTCTCCAGTCTATGAAGAATGCCTTGAGCTATGGACTTCGGACTTAAATCAACTCTAGTTAATCTGCCACCTCTTCATCCCCAAACACGAGAAGACCCAGATGAATCTATGATGGCTACAAAATAAGGTATTAGTATGATGCATGGACTATATGTAAGCATGTATTTATGCAACAAATAGCAGGCAAGCACTTAGCAAGTAGCAAGTATTAAGAAGTAATCAATAGGCAACATGCAAGCATAAGCCATTTAACCTTATTCCTCCCACACACGTATTCAATGGCGAGTCTCTTTTTCCTAGGATTTTTGGTCTTGGCCTTCATATCAATAGGGGATATTAAGAGCCGACGCGCATGCCAAATCTCTCTTTAAAACAAAAAGCACAGAAACAATATTTCTAAATATAAAGGTCTAGCCTAATCCTTATTAGCCTGAATGAGCTTCAAAGGTATAGGCTTGGGCTTTTATAAATAGAAATACCTCATGGAAATTCAAACAAACAAGCACTTTAGGTAAAAAAATCCTAGGGGAAGTAACTAGGCCATTATATGTGGTTAGGGTCTGGTGAAAAGTTAAGGTTCCCTTAGCAAGATGCTCTCCATTATGGACTTTGAGTTACAGGCCAAGGTCAGAGGGGCCCAGTATCCTTTACCAACTTGAGAGAAGATTACCCCCCTTAAGGACTTGGGTTACAGACTCTGGTCAGATGAGCGTGGTAATCTCTCTTGAATCGAGTTAAGGCTAAGAGTGATGGTTAGCCAATCTACAACTCCATGAAGCTAGTGGAATCATGGAATCATAAACCAACGCCATCGGTTTAGTAGGGACATGTAGAATGAATGCAAGAATGAAATAATAATCGATAAAATAATTCTAAAGAACACAAGTAGAATCAGTATCTCTTATCCCTAGTGGAGTCACCACTGTAGACGGTGGGGTTTAGTGCATATCCAAGATTTTAGCAACTGTGACACTGTTTAGGCTCAAGGCCTTAGAGAACACACTAACCACTATCAGAAAGACATGGCATGGAGATGAGGAGTCGCCACCTAGGGTAATAACTGGGACAAATAAAAAAGGTGGTATCGATTCCCTAAAAGAAAGCTAGCACCATAACCAGGAGATTCTGGATACGGAATACTAACTTCTCTTAGTCTCGTGTTCATTTAGAATAATTTTATAAATGATGATTTCATCCTCTAATTACATGCAATTTTATTAAACCCTATTTGATATCTATCTAACCCTAGGCATCTAGTCAATAAAATTACATATAAAAAATACACTCAAGATCGCGTTGTCCCTAAGTCTGAACTATGTTAATTTTATTAAAAAGTTAGCTAGATTTACATTTTATTTACAAGTGAGAAATGGACTAAAAGTGGGCCTAAATTTTTATTAATTAGTGAGCCTAGATCTATTTATTTTAGTTTGTCTAAGAAATGGGCTTAACTCTTTTCAATTTTAAAGGAAAGTTAAATTAGTGGGCCTAAGTCTAACTTAGTTTTATTTTAAGTGAAATGTGGGCTTAGGTCTATTTATTTTAAAAGAAATGAAATTAAGTGGGCTGAGCTAAGTCTAAATAAGTTTTAATTAACTAAGTGGGCTTAAAATCTAATTAACCTAATGGGCCTAAATTAATTTTAATTATTTAAAACCCTAAATCATTTTTCAGCTTATTTATTAAATGAGTTAGACCTAAACATCGGCTTGGGGCCCAAAATAATATAAAAAAGCCCAAAAACATAAAAAAAATAGAAAAATCAAATCAAAACACATTCATATATGATTTCTAAAAAAACTAATTTATTTACATACAAACCCTAATTAACTAAAGCAACCATTAATTTTATAAAAGATTACCTAGTGAACCTAGTTTTACTAATTAATTTTAAAGTGTAGAAAACTAAATCTTTCACTATTCTAACTACTAGGGCTATTACAAACAACATACAAAATTAAAATTTAACAATTATACAGCTGTGAATTAAAATAATGACAAAGGACACCAAAATACAAAATAAAGATAAAAATCCTAAGTTCTACTGGAAAACAACACAGGTTCCTCCATGGCATTATATGGACCTTTTGTTCAGTTTAAACACAAGCAGCATCCTCCTCAATCCACATTCACACGTCAAAAGAAAAACACAGAAATAATTAAATTAGTAATGAAATTGAATAATAAGAATAATAACAAAATAAAATAAAAATCACAAAAGAAAAGAATATAAAAGAATGAAAAAAAAACACTGATGATTTTAGATGTTGTGCAAATGCCCTTGAGATAGCCCCTCAGATTGGATTATCACCATTAAAATTAACTTAGTATTAATTTGATTTTGGACTGGGATTTGATTGCGTAACCCTTTTCTCTCTTTCGCAGTCTCTCTTTTTCTTCTCTCGTCTTTTATGGTTTGTGTGTGTGAGTCTCTCAATCTCTCTATGTCTGTGTAAAACCCTTCGTCTCTCTATGTCTGTGTAAAACCCTCCATCTCTCTGTGAGTCTCTAAAAAATTCCTCCACGCACGCATGCAAACTCTGCTTTTAATTGCAGAGTCTACTTGCGTACTAACTTCCTCCTTTGGAGGAACAGACTCATTTCCTCAAAATAGACTGACAAGATAAGATTTGATTTTTGAAAGTTACATGTTTTGAATATGTCAAAATCTTTTCCGAATAAAAATAATAATAAAATTCAATTTTTAACCAATAAAAACACTGAAAACTAGATGAAAAAATGAAAAAAATACGTGAAAAATTGAAAAAAATGGGACTTTTACGAGTCAAAATTGTGTAATGCCGATCAACATTGTGCAATGCTGATCGGCATTGTCTAATGTCGATTAGCATTGTGTAATGCCGGTCGGCATTAAATGCTAACCCTTTTTTTAATTAATTACCAAAAGACCCTTGAAAAAAAGACTTCCTTGTAATCAAATCCTAAAAAGCGTTGCAATTTAGTCCCTAAAGTCCAGAAAATCAACAACCAAGTTCAATTTTTTAATAAATTTCATCATAGGGGCTTACATCATAATTGTACACAATTGCATCCCGAAATTAGGTGCTTACACAGACGTATTGTGATTAGTTGAACACTATTGAGTGGCATCTGGTACGAAAAAAATAAAATCATTAGTATGTTATAGTCTAATAAAGATTAGACTTAATTTACATAAATTGCATATAAACTCTGATTGGTTGGAGGGTGCTGAGGACATCTAGTGATATGATTTCATGGCAGCTGTAGTTTGCCTTGAGCCTGTGAGGATTCTACTCTCTGGTTATGGCTATTTGATGTGGTATTTAGGAACGCAAGTGTATCGCTGGTCTTTCAGCCCTTCTCGATGTTGCATTCCGTCTGATGTCCCTTCCTCTATGCTCCGTAGCTCACATCTTACAGGTTTGGAGCTGAGGGAAGCACTATAGGGATATGCTGCCTCATATTTTCTTGAGCGTTCTCGACATTATTAGCAGTTTACTTGTGAGAGCCTGTTGGAGCATGTTCCCATTGACGATGATGAGGTAATTTCTTGTTATTTCAGCTTCTACTTGTAGAACCTATGAATCACTTCTTCTCTTTACAGTTTAAAGAGGTTTGCTCTTCTGTTAATGCAAATGAGGAGACTGAGATTACTCCAGAGACTGAGGTTGTTCCTGATATGGGGAGTCCTAAGCCCAGACCTAGTCCTCTTCATCATACTCAGCATGTTAGGACTAGTCACAATGGTGCTTTTGTGAGCATTACCCTTGGTGATATCTCGCTTCTAGATAGGTCCATGTTCTACTGGGCTTCTACTGTTCAGACTTTAGTCAAGCAGCAGATGCATTTTAGTAATGCTCAACTTTCTATCTTTTCTCCCATAGATGCCTCTCGTGTGAGTTTTTCTGACTTGTTTCCTATGTAATCTATACACTTGACACTAATGTTAATAAATTTACAAAATAGGTCCCTTGGACATAGGCAAAGTATTTACATGGACTCACCTCATCTCAGAGGTTATTCACTATGTAGGTTACAGATAGTTGGAGGATAAGTATATGTATAACAAAGATGGAAATGTATGCATGCTATGCATGAAATGCACATGATGTGGTTTCTATGTGTACAAAGCTACTCGAACGGTCTAGAGCGCGAGATTGAGATGCTTCACCGACAACTTGTAGGTTCGGGCATTGATCCTTATAGTGTTAGGACTTCCTTTATTAGACTTTTGGACATCTTTTACCGTGATGACTCTACCAGAGGATGGAGTCCATTGCCAAATTTTAGAGCTCAGGATGACTGATTTAGGCTATTGGATTTTTCTATCATACTGATGTGTTTTGAATTCTGTATTGTTTGTATGCACTATATTGAACCAGTTTGTGTTTTAATTTATCCTTAAATTAGACTTTAACTAAATGGATAAAGATTTTATATAATAAAGATAATTATGTAATTATGATAATGATAATTAGATAATTATGCTATTTATCCTCTATCTCTATCCATTTATCCATATCATTTATCATCCATTATCTCTATCTAGTAGAGGAAGCCCAATTCCATCCAAATTCAACTTCTTTCTTTATAAAAGGCTCACAAAAGAACCAGTTTCACTATCCCTGTCTCTCCATTCTCATCATGACTCAAGCTTCTCTCCAATTGATGAAGAAATTTCTCAAGAGCCTTAATGGTGATGACTGGAATAGGCTTTGACCTTTTCATCTTAAGCCCTTAAGATCTTTTCAACATATAAAGATAAATGATAATTTCTTGCATGTTGCTGCAATGTTCTGGAGCTCAAAAGATCATGTCTTTAGGTTTAATGGCCAGGAGCTGTGTCCTGTGATTGAGGAGTTTGCTGCTATCATGGGGTGCTCATTGGACTCTACTGCTACTATTGCCCTGCTTGATTTAGGTATGCAATTCTTGGATAGGCTTGTTACTTTCTTTGATATGCCCCTAGTTAGTATTCATCTTTTTGCCCTTAATTCTGAGACTATCAATCTATTTTCTTAGTTATTGCGTGTGAGACTAAAGGCAAGAATAGTGCTATTTGGATTAGAATGGTCGCTTTCTTCTTTTATGCTCAATTCCTCTTGGTCTCTTCGTATGGAGATGTCGATACCAGGATTATGAGTATTCTGGAGCAAGTGGAAGCTGGGTCTGACCCTATGCCAATTATTCTTGCTGAGACCATTATTAGGTTAGACAACTTCCAAACCCTTCATCATCTTTCGAGAAGTTTACTTCTCCTTTAGTTGTGTAAACAAATCTTTTTTTTTTGCCTAAGCTATCCTTTTGGATTTTCAACTTAGCAAGCTTGGCCTTACTTTTACCTAAGTCACCCTTTTGGGTTTTCAACTTAGTGGGCTTTCATTTTATTTTTTTATATTTTTCAGATATGGTTATAAGAGAAGTTGAGCTTGCTTGTTGTTCCTGCTAATCCTTCATCTTATTATCTTCATCAACTGTAATCTAATCCATTGAAGGTGAAGGACAGACACACTATGGACCAATGGGTGAATTGGTTACAAGGCGTTACAGATATTGAGATTACATGGACTTGCCTTTGGTGGAAATTGAAGTTTGTGACCCTCAACTTGTATGATCACTGTGTTCCTATCCCAGGGCTGCACTTCTTGACTTTCTTCTCTCCTACCCGACTTTATCATCAGTATAGCCATCAACAATTCATAGTCACTATTCTAACTGAATTTGAAGGCTTTCATCTTAGACAAGATTTCCTAGATAGGGTCAAGAGTTTATGGCCTCCTAGGATTCTTAAGCAAAACATACACTCAAATGTTGATAGAGCTACTGATGATAATTACAAGACTTGGGTTATGGTACAAGCTACTAAACCACCAAGATTTTCTAGTTACAAGAGGACTTAGGCTTTATATGAAGAGTCACAAAAGAAGAAGCAAAGACATCATTAGGAATTAGTCTCATATTGTTGATTTTAAGCTTTCATGTTCTATTTTCCTTTCTATTACTTATGCATTTTGAATAAGATAGAACATGCAATGCTAGAATAAAAATTCAATTTCAATATCATTCATTAATTAGGGAAAAAATGAGTACATTTATTACATCACATGATATAACTCATGTTATTAGCTAGTTCTTTCAAATTTTCTAGCTGAACATTTTTCTCTCACTAATTTATTTGCCCTAATTTTTTCCTGACTAGCCCTTTATGGGTTTTCCAGCCAACGAGACCATTTCTTTTATTTTTATTCCCTAATTTTTGCCTGCCAGCCCTTTACAAGTTTTCTGAGTAGCAGGAATGTCTAAACTTTTGCCTGACTAGCCTTTTCAGGTTTTCTAATCAGTGGACTTTATTTTCTTTATGCTACTTTTATTTTATTTTTATAGGTAGTATTTCTTAAGGCAATCCAGGTTAACAGGCTCTATGATTTCATTTCCTTCTAGATCTGATATCTTTGCAGCTCCCTTAGGCAAAATCAATTTGACTAAATATGGCCCTTCCTAGTTTGGTATGAACTTCCCTTTTGTATCAAATACCACTACTCTGGACTATTTTAACACCATGTCCTCGACTTTTATCTTTCCAGGCTTCACCTTTTTATTGATCTTGCTATCTTCCTCTGGTATATTTGAGTATGAAACAAAGCATTCATCCTCTTCTTGTCCAGAGATATAAGATGATCATACCTCTTATGTGCCCATTCACTCTCAAGAGTTTTAGCTTCCATGAGTACTCTCAATGATTTGATCTCTGTTTCTATAGGCAAAACAGCTTCACAACCATATACTAAGGAGAACGGAGTTTGCCCTATGGCGGTTCTAGCTATAGTTATATATCCCCATAAAGCGAAAGGAAGAAACTTAGACCAATCTTTATAGGTCTTCACCATTTTAGAGAGAATTTTCTTGACATTTTTGTTGGCTGCTTCTACTGCTCCATTAGCTTGAGGGCGATATAGTGAAGACTTATGATACTCAATCCCATACTTCTACAATAATTTTGATGTTTCTGCCTGAAACTAGATGCCATTATCTGTCACAATGTGATGTGGAACCCCATATCTGCAAATAAGGATCTTTGCAATAACTTGTGCCATCTGTTTTGCTTTCATAGCATTGAAGGACTCAACCTCTACCTATATGGAGAAGTAGTCTATTGCCAAAACTATGTACTTATGCCCATTTGATGCTATCAGCCTTATTTCTCCTATGATGTCAATTCCTAAGGGTGCAAAGGGCCAAGGTGACGATAAACTATTCAATACTATAGGAGGAAGATGGTTAAGATTTCCATAGGCATGTCACTAATGGCACTGTCTCACCATTCTGATACAATCCTTTTCCATGCTCATCCAGTAATACCCTTGTCTGAGTATCTTCTTAGCTAGAATCATCTCGTTCATATGAAAACCATAAGCCCCTGCATGAATCTCTTGCATCACCTCTTCAGCTTCATCCTTTTTAAGGCACCTAAGCTACATCCTATTCAACATTTTTTATATAATACCCCATCATGACTCATATAGTTATGTGTAAGAACACGAAGGGCATATTTCTCTTTTAAATTCGCTTCATCTGGATACTTTCCTTCTCTTATAAACCTCTGAACATCATAAAACCACAGTTTCTCTTTAGGCTTTATTCGAACACTCATAATCTGTTTACCTCCGTAACATAGAGTTCTTGATCTCATGATTACCAAAGGCTTCATAGTTGATCCCATTACACTATCCTACATCAAAGAGAGTGTTGCCAATGCATTTGCCATTTGATTGTCGTCTCTTGATAAATGGATGAAGAGACATTTATTAAAGTTTTTCACTAAAGCTTTCAAATAGTAGATGTAGGGCTTCAGCTTTTCCTCTTTCACTTCCCATTCTTCGTTTACCTGGCTAATCACTAGCATAGAATCCCTGTAAACTAATAGTTCCTTTAGCCCAGCTGCTAGAGCTGCTTCAACTCCATAAGTACATGCTTCATACTCAACCATATTATTAGTCACCTTGAAGTCTAATTTCTTGGCCATTAGTATAGTCTCTCCTTTTGGTGTAACCAAAATTACTCCTAACCCAGCTCCTCTATTGTTTACAGCTCCATCAAAGTAGAGTTTCCACTCATAAGGCTCTACCATTATCAAATTCTCATTTGGAAACTCTAAATTCTAGTGTAGGAATTCTGCTACTACCCTTCCCTTGATGACCTTCATGGTGATGTACTCTATATCAAACTCAGTTAGGAGTACTAGCCATCGAGACATCCTTCCAGTCAAAGTAGGTGCATGAAATAAATACCTTAGAGGATCGATCTTTGAGATTGCTTGGACCTTATAGGACTGAAAATAATGCCTCAATTTCCTCGTTGCCCAGATTATTATTAGACACGTCTTTTCTACCAAGTCATACTTTTCTTCATATTGCAAGAAATTTTTACTGAGATAATAGACTACATGCTCTATCCCTTTTTGTCCCTTTGGTGCTAGCATAGCCCCCATTGCATTTTCTTCCAGGGCTAAATACAAGATCAATGGCTTTCCTTACCTTGGTGGTTTCAATACAGGTGGATTGGCAAGATGCTTTTTAATTGTTTCAAATGCCTTTTGACAATCATCATTCCACTTCACATGCTAATTTTTCCTTAGGAGTTTGAAGATAGGGTCACAAATATTAGTAAGTTTTACAATGAAGTTACTAATATATTGTAACCTACTAAGGAAACCTCTCACTTCTTTCTCTGTCTTTAGTGCCGACATTTCCCAAATAACTTTCACTTTATATGGATCTACTTCAATTCCTCTACTGCTAACTATGTGCCCTAGAAGCTTTCCTGAAGTAACTCCAAAAATGCATTTCTTCGGATTGAGCCTCATATTATAACTCTTAATTTGAGCTAAAAGCTTTAAAATGTCCTTCTCTTATTTTTTACTTGACCATCATGTCATCCACATACACCTCGACCACCTTGTGTATCATGTCATAGAAAAGAGCGGTAGCTGCCCTTTGATAAGTTGCACCTACATTTTTTAATCCAAAAGGCATTACTTTATAACAGTATGTCCCCCATTCTGTAATGAAATTTTTCTTGATCTTGTCCATGACTGCCATCATTATTTGATTATAACTAAAGAATCCATCCATGAAGGAGTATATAACACTTGACGCTGCACTGTCCACTATTACATCGATGTGAGGTAAAGGGAAGTCATCCTTAGGGCATGCTTTGTTCAAATCCCTAAAGTCAACACACATGCGCACTTTACCATCTTTCTTAGGTACTGGCACTATGTTTGGTAACCATTGAGGATAATTAACTACTTTTGAAAAATTAGCCTGAATTTGTTTAGCAATTTCCTCTCTTATCTTTTCAGTCCACTCCAGTCTTAGCCTGCATAGTTTCTGCTTAACATGTTTAATTTCTAGATAAGTGGGAATGTGATGCTCTGTAATTTCCCTATCTAACCCTGGCATATCCTCATAAATCCAAGCAAATACTACCTTTCTTTTTTTTAATATTGTCTCAAAATTTTCCCTCTCTTCAGGAGTTACCTCATGTGATATAGAAATGTTCTTTGGATTATCATTTGTGCCCATATTAAATGAATCAAATTGAATTGAATTAATGTGAAACATGCATGAACGATCTAAATTATAATGCATAGAACTATCAGGATGAACATCACACAAGTAAGCAAAACTAGCATTCATATAATTTACCATGGAAAAAATAGAATTTTTGTCCTCAAACAGACCGAACATTATTACATCAGTTTCATCATAAAAGACATCAATAAAACTATCACTAATGACAGTAGCTGAATCCTGGGGTGGCTCCTCTTCTGGTGGCAGACACAGCAGCTCTTCAATAGTAGCATTGCCCATCCTCTCAGCTGCCAGCTTCATCACTTCCTCTTTATTGTCCTTCACCAGATTCTTCATAATCTGCTCCTTGAAGATCTCAAACCCAGGGACATCTACTCCAACAACACTAACTGATTCCTTGGCTCTCAGATAATATTTTCCTTCCTATGGCTTGATTAAGTTCTGACTCAAAGGAGCAAATTTTGCATAAAGCTTCCTCTTTTATGCATTGAATCTCTTCCTTGCCCTTCTACCTTTTGGCTTTGCTTCCCCTGTAAAACCCAATCCTGTTGTGTCATCTTGATTTTTGAATCCTAAGAATTTTGGACTTCCTTATTCATTCTTCCCTAGTCCTTGTCTAAGCTAGTAATTCATACTCTCCATCATTTTTGCTACTCTCGGATCCATTTCAGTCCCATAAAATATCCCAGCAATCTAGAAACCAAGGGGTGCACACACTTGTTTATGTTTATCCAATATGGATGCCACATCAGCATTGGTCCCAGCTTATATGGTCATAACTTCTCCTTCATAAGGGAATTTTATCTTTTGATGCACAGTTTAGGGTACCCCTCCCAAGGCATGGAACCATGGCCATCCCAATAACAAGGCATAAGTGACTGGAATGTCCAGCATGGTAAACTCAATGGTTGATTCCACAGGTCATGTTTTAACCAAAGCTTGGAATGTCCCCTCCACATTCCTAGTGTTATCATCATAAGCTTTGATTTTGAGGTTTGAATTTGTTAAGTCTTCAGCTTTCAAACCTAAGTTTGGCATGATTTTCAAAGGACATACATTAATAGCAGAACCATCATTGACCATAGCAAAATTGGTTCTCTTTCCCCTTACCTCAACTAGGATAAACAATACCTTATTATGGTTTCTTCCTTCTAAAGGCAAGTCATCATCTGAGAATGTTATCAGCCCATGTTTCTTTTCTATAACCTTTGCTACCATAGCCTTTGGAGTAGCAGTTGTTTCAATATTCATATTCGATAGAGCTTTGATAAGAGCCCTTCTATAGATGCCTGAATGCATCAGTAATTCCCAAATGCTGACATTTGCCTTAGCCTTCTTCAGTTGTTCCAAAATTAGATCCTCTTTCTGTTGTTTTTCTATCTCTGCATCTTCTGTTTCTTCTCTTTCTATTACTCTTTCTATTTTCTTTTCTACTGCTTTATAATTCTTCCCACTTCTAGTGACATGATTCACTTTAGGATCATCACTCCATATATCAAAATCGCTTGGGCTTTCCTCATCAGAGTCATACTAGACGTTAATAACTCTAATGATTTAATCTCTTTTCCCATCTTTCCATACTTCCATTGTGCATGTTTCCTTCCCTTTTAGATCTTCCATATTGAGCTTGCCTAAGTGTTAATTCAGCAAATCTTCAACTCCTTCTTGAGACTGTTTAAGAGCCAAAGGTTCATCCTCAAATTCATCACCCCACCCTGTAGGCACAATCGATTCAATGGGGATGTCAGCGGAAGTGAGCTTAGAATAGAATACCCTGTAATCGAACTTGCTTGAAGGTTATCCCAATAGATCTTCAACTCCTCTTGGTGACTACTCAGGAATTTTAGGCTCTTCTTTTACCAACTTATCATCAAACTCATCTCCTCAACTTGAGGGCTTAATTGATTCAATAGGGATATCAGCAAAGGGTGGTTTCAAGTAGAATACTCTATAATCAAACTTGCCTAAGGGCTAGCCTAGTAAATCTTCCACTCCTCTTTGTGGTTGTCCGAAAAGTTCTCCATTAGGTATAGGGTTGAGGTCCTCAAAGGAGCTTAGAACTTCTTCTTCGCTAACCCCTGAGTTGATCATTATGGTGGCTAGTGGTGGAACATTTTGGTAATCTGGGAAACGGTTGTTTCTACTATTTGGGTTAAAGTTGGATTTTTCAGGGTTGGTCATTTTTCTGGAGTCTATAAGGTTTTGGATCTCATGTTTTAGGCAGACACAATTATCTGTGGGATCGCCAACAACTTGGTGGAATTTACAGTAACTGTTAAGGTCAAAACCAGGGACATTTGGGTTTGGTGGCTTAGAAAAGGTTAAGGGTCAGAGTAGGACTTTTTGGATTAGTCTCTCTAGGACTTTGGAGAGTGTTTGGTTGATGTTGGAGAACGTTCAGGGTTGCTGAACTGCACGCACCTCCATAGCTCGGCTAGTACTTCCCTGTTGTGTGCCCCCAATTGAGTAATTTTGGGTTGTTGAGCCTTTAGAATTCGTCTTTTTCTCATTCTCTATCTCTTAAGCTTGTAGACCATCATCATATAGATCTATGAGGGTCTTTAGGTTCATCATTTGTAGTCTTTCGACCAAATTAAGTGATACATTACAAACAATTATCCTAACTTGATCCTTTTCAGCCAGTTTATTTTTCATCAGTCCTGCTTTATTCATGAATCTGGTGAGGAAATCAAAAAAGGATTCATTGGGTTTTTGCTCATTCAACTCCAAATCCCTAATAGACACTTCTAATCGAGTGTTATAATCATATTTTTTCAAGAATGCAATACATAGTTCTTTCTAGTCAGCCCTAACAAACTTTTCTAATCTGTGGTACCAATTTACAGCCATTCCCTTCAATGATAGTACAAAAAGCCTAGCAACTGCTGCTAATGGTGCTTTAGTAGTGCTCATGGTTGTTGTGTATTGGCTTAAATGAATTCTAGGGTCTCCTCTCCTATCAAATTTCTACAGTTAAGGCATTTTGAATTTTTCAGGCAACTTATCTCCCTCCATTTGCAGCATGTCATCAAAGTCAAAAGAATATCCTATTCCTTGTCCTCTAATTAGCTCTTCCATCTTGGACATTTTCTGAGTCAGTGCTTGCATCTACTTGGACTCATGATCATGGACCAATTATAGTGACTCTCTCTTTGCCTTTTCTACCATGTAGTTTTCAACGTTTTCCCATCTCACATCAGTAGCAGGCATATTTTTAGCAGCAGGTTGCCCCCCAGCATTGTTAGCAGTAGGTGGAAGAGCTACAATAATAGGTGGAGCTCCTATAGCAGGTGGTTGTTCAACAGTAACAACAGGTTGCACTAGTCCACCCAAAGCCTGTCTCAGTTCATCTTGCATCATAGCTCTCATGTCATCCATCAAAGCTCCCTTAATGTCCTCTAAGGTCCACATCTCTAGTTGTTGTTCCATTTCAGTCTATTCAGTCTGAGTTAGTTCAGCTTCTAGGTATAGTGGGTTGATTGGACTCTTCTCTAGTTCTTAAAGGATCTCTTGAGTTATTAACTTAGGGCTTAGATTTGTTCTAATTAATCTGCCACCTTTTTGCCCCCAAACATGAGAAGACCTAGATGAATCTATGATGGCTATAAAACAAGGTGTTAGTATGATGTGTGGACTGTATGTATGCATGTATGCATGATGAATGTGTTTATACAAAAAATAGTAGGCAAGCACTTAGCACGTAGCAAGTATCAAGAAGCAATCAACAAGCCATCATGCAGGTAAAACTTCCAACCTTATTTCTCCCATACACATGTTCAATGGTGAGTTTCTTTTCCTAGGATATTTTGTCTTAGCCTTTATATCAACAAGGGATATTAAGAGCTGGAGCGCATGCCAAATCTCTATTTAAAACAAAAAGCATAGAAACAACATTTCTAAATATAAAGGTCTAGCCTAATCCTTATTAGCCTAAATGAGCTTTAAAGGTATAAGCCTTGGCTTTTATAAATAGAAATACCTCATGGCAATTCAAACAAACAAGCACTTTGGGTAAAAATCCTAAGGGAAGTAACTAGGCCATTATATGTGGTTAGGGTCCAGTGAAAAGTTAAGGTTCCCTTAGCAAGATGCTCTCCATTATGGACTTTGAGTTATAGGCCAAGGTTAGAGGGGCCCAACATGCTTTACCAACTCTAGAGAAGATTACCCCCCTTAAGGACTTGGGTTACAGACTCTGGCCAGATGAGCCCGGTAATCTCTCTTGAATCGTGTTGAGGCTAAGAGTGATGGTTAGCCAATCTACAACTCCATGAAGCTAGTGGAATCATGGAATCATAAACCAATGCCATCAGTTTAGTAGGGACATGCAGAACGAATACAAGAATGAAATCATAACCAATAAAATAACTTTAAAGAACACAAGTAGAATTAGTATCTCTTATCCCTAGTGGAGTCACCACTATAAATGATGGGGTTTAGCGCGCATCCAAGATTTTAGCAACCGCGACATTTTTTAGGCTTAGGGCCTTAGGGAACACACTACTATGTCACAAAGTCATAGCGTGGAGAAGAGGAGTTGCCATCCAGGGTAATAATTGGGACAATTTGATTGGTGGTACTCAATTCTCTAAAAGAAAGTTAGCTCCACAACCAGGAGATTTTAGGAATGGAATACTAACTTCTCTTAGTCTCGTGTTCATTTAGAATAATTTTATAAATGATTATTTCATCCTCTAATTACATGCAATTTTATTTAAACCCTATTTAACATCCATCTAACCCTAGGCATATAGCTAATAAAATTACACATAAAAAATGCACTTAAGATCACATTGTCCCTAAGTCTAAATTATGTTAATTTTATTAAAAAGTTAGCTAGATTTACATTTTATTTACAACTGATAAAGGGACTAAAGGTGGGCCAACATTTTTTATTAATTAGTGAGCCTAGATCTATTTATTTTAATTTGTCTAAGGAATGAGCTTAAGTCTATTAAATTTTAAAGGAAAGTTAAATTAGTGGGCCTAAAATCTAATTAACCTGATGGGCCTAAATTGGTTTTAATTATTTAAAGCCCTAAACCATTTTTAAGCCTATTTAAAGTGAGTTGGACCTAAGCATGGGCGTGGGGCCCAAAATAAAAATAAAGAAAAAAATAAAATCCAAAAACAAATAAATATATAAAAAAGATCAAACATATATTATAGTGATTTTCTAAGAAAAACCTAAATCAATTACATGCAAACCCTAAATTAAGCTATTGCCACCATTGATTTTAATTAATTATGACCAAATTGAACCTAATTACTAATTGATTTTAAACGCAGAAAATTAAATCTTTTCACTATTTCCACTACTTGGGCTATTACATACTACGTACAAAAATTAAAATCAATCAATTACACAACTATGAATTAAAATAACTACACAGAATACCAAAATAAAAAAATAAAGATAAAACCCTAAATTCTACTAGAAAATAACACAGATTCTTCCATGGCATTCTATGGACCTTCTATTCAGTTTAAACACAAGCAGCATCCTCCCCAACCCACTTTTGGACATCAAAACAAAAACACAGAAATAATCAGATTAGTAGCAAAATTGAATAATCAAAACAATAACAAAATAAAAATCACAAAAAGAAAAGAATAGAAAAGAATGAAATAGAAAAGAACACTGATGATTTTAGATGCTGTGCAAATGCCCTTTTTGGCCCCTCAAACTAGGATTTTCACTATTGAAAATTGAAGTACTGTTGATTCTAGACTGGAACTAAAAAAATGTTGGATCATCCTTAATAAATGAACTATAAAAATTAGGGTTTTGAAAGAATAGAAGAAATCAAAGTTTGGTTTGCAGGTGTTATCAGCAATGTTTTAATTTTAGGGTTTCTTTTATACAATAGGTTTTTTTCAATATGTGTGTGTGAGTTTCTCTCAGTTCCTCCGTCTATGTAAGTCTCTAGCCCCTCACACATGCAGAATCTTTATATGCTGACTCCCTAAGTTTGCAGGAATAGTTTCATCTCTTCCAAAACAAACTGATAAGGATTTTGATTTTGAAAGCTATTTACGCATTTTGAATGTGTTGAAACCTTTTTTAGATAAAAATAATAATAAAATTAAATTTTCAACCAATCAAAACACTGAAAAAATTGACAAAAAAAATAAAAATACATGAAAAATAAAAAAAATGGCACTTTTTACATGTTGGCATTGTGCAATGTTGGTCGGCATTTTAAATGCTAATCCATAAAATAATTTTTTTAACTTTTAATTACCAAGAGACCCTTGAAAATTTGACTTCCTTGTAATCAAATCGTAAAAAATTTTGTAATTTAGTCACTAAAGTCCAGAAAATCGACAACTAAGTTCAATTTTTAAATAAATTTCATCATAGCGGCTTATGTCGCAATTGTAAACAATTGCTACAATGTCCTTGTCGATCTTTATTGTCTTTGCAGAGGAAAGTATTTAGCCAACAATCGCTTTACTAGAAGATCCCATATAATGATGGATGTTGATGGTTGAGAGTTAAGCTAAGCAAGTGTAAACGGAAAAAGTCTCAAGTGAATGGCATCATTGGAGACTCCATTATATTTAAAGGTGTCACAAATTTCCAAGAAGTTATCTATATGCATATTTGGATCCTCCAAAGGTAAACCATGAATTTGGATAGTGGCTTGAATCATTTATAGAAGAGCATGCTTGATTTGAAGCTATTGGCTTATACATTTGGTCTAGTGATGCTTTATCGAGCTTTATCCAAACCAGGTATAGCAAACCCAAGCAGAGTTCACTCTGTGTCAACTTATTGACATCCTTATTGTACAACCATGATTCTAGATGCACTCTTTGATCTTTTATGGTTCTCCTTCTTGAGCTTAGATAAATATAGAACAAAGAGCAATGGTTCTCTTCTTGCACATCTAGTGTTGTGCATACACAACCATAAGAGTACCTAAAAAAAATTATGCAAGTTTAAAATAGAGTAAAAAAATAGAAAATTGCTTTAATTTAAAATAATCTTGATTAATTATGATGTCAGTAGCTCAATCCTTAGAAACGGTGCTAAAAACTTATTGGTAACCGCAAGTGTATGGGTCGACAAGTAATATAAAAGTAAATAGAGTATCATTTCCCACAAAGATTGATACTAAACACCTATTAATCTTAATTGTATATGTTTAAAACTAACAATGGTGGTTTGATTAAAGCAAATAAACAACTAGAATAACAAGTAAACTAAGGAATGAAACTTAAGTTATTGCTAATCAAAATAACAAATCAAATAATCAATGGGAAAGGCATATTGTTGGGAGATTAAGCACCTTATTTTCATTAAGTTAATTTGACTTCTCAATGCATATCTCAGGTTTTTTCAATAAACATTGAGTACTCTTTCTCAAGTAGTTACTCAAATCCACAAGCATCAATTAAATGATATACAGAAACATTGCTTAATTCTTATAATCACCATGAATATGAATCTTTATCAAGCATGCAAGGCAATAACCAAACCCTTAAGAGAATTAGATTTAATTAAGTTTTCTCAAGACATTTAATCCATATAACATGTGCTTATGGGTCTATTAGATCTACCAACTCTCATCACATAGATCTAAACTAAAGCTACACTTGTCCATAACATAACATTTAATCAAATCAATAATTTCAATATGCATTTAAGAAGTAATAATAAACATCAAATCAATATTAAGTTCAAAGGGTCTCAAAATCCCAATAAAATTCAAGAACTTAGCCAGTCATGGCTATGTAAACCATCATTCAATATTTAGAATTACAAGTAAGGAAATAAAATAAAAAAGAGAGTAAGAAAATGTTATCCAAGAAGCTTGAATCTTCAAATGGGTCTCTTCTTATTAGCTTCTTTTTCTCCTCTTTCTTCTTCTTCTTCTCTTTGCTTATCTTGTATGTCCCTTGTGAGTGTGAGAGTGTGTGTGTAGGTAGAATGTGTCCCTTTCCCCAAGTAATTTGCGTCTTTTTTCCTTTCTAGACTTCATCTGGAACATGTCTTTCTACCTCCCTTAGATTTTTCTTCAATTCAATGCACATCAGCATGTTTTGTGTTGGAAATGTGTTGCCCATGATCACGCACAAACTGTGCTCATACACAAACCACGCTTGAATAGAAGGGCCTCTTATGAAAGGGTCATGATCACGCATGTCTCACACTTGCAATAGAAGCTTGGCCTAGCAAGAACCCACAATCGCAAAAGACTCAACATTACTTAGGGTTGGCATTTAGGCATCTTCGCGATCTCACATCTAGTTGCGATCGTGATAGTGGGTTGCTTTGCTTCATTTCTTCGTCTTTTTGCTCCACTTGTCACCAAATCACCTCTGAACTCCTTTTCCCTATCAAAAATAAAGAAAACTCAAAAGTATCTATTTCTATATGGTTTACTATAATAAATGCTTGTTACATTTTAAATACCCATAAGCACACAACTACAGTTGCATTGTAAAGGATTATCATTCCCACAGGGATTGACTATTGATTACCAATAATTATTACTTATTATCTTAGCTAGTAAATCAACTTAGTAAATTGGGTAAAAGAAAAAGAACAACTAATAGCTTTAAAAGTAAAATCAATTAATTACAAACACAGAGTCTAGGTCTAGTTTCACTGTTCCAATCAAATCATGAATACGACATTAATTTAATTAACCTAGAATTCAGTTAAGGGTAATTTCTCTAATTTACCTAAATGTCTCTCTCGAGTTCAATTAGGCATGCAAAAATTAGGATTTAACCTACTCTCGTGATTAAAATTCTAATTCAAACTCATTAAGTTCTTTAGCAATTATTTTCCACCGTATCTCTACAGTCGTGACTCCATAAAGAGCTCACCTACTCTCGTGGTTGAGTGGTCTAAGTTCTTTATGTCCTAAGCTAACAATTTCCCCTAACTCTCATTGGTGAAATTGTCCATTAATGTGCAACTCAAACAAGCCTAGAATGAATCACAAGACAATTATTGAAACACAAAGAATTAACTGAAAACCATGTCAATTATAATTAAAAATAAGTATTCAAATCATGTCATACAATAACTACTCCTAATTGAGACTCTATAAATAAAAATAGCCACTCATGGCTAGGATAAAATCCATGAATAATAAAAGAAAACAAGATAAGACTAATGAACACTGAAAAGTGGTGAGCTCAACCTCTTGGAAAATTATTCACCTCTTAAGTATCTGGATTCGTCTCTTATTGTTTTGCAACCCTAGATATGTTTTTTTTCCTTTTATATGACTTAGGGTAGCTAAGGAGTCCTTGAGATCATCTAATTCCTTAAAACATGCAGAATCAAGAATAATCTTCATGGAATGGCTTCGTCTCACAGCTTTGGGCATATCGTGCACTTAAACTTCACTACACTGCTTGGGTTCACATGCGTGTTGCCATGCCTTATGATTTATTACTTCTTAGGTACACTTGACATAACATCATGCAAGTCGTGCAAAATTCTTGTGCAAGCCGTGACATGTTCTTCAAATTTTAAGGCTTTTATAGCTTGGAATATGGCTTGTATTCGGGCTCAATTTAGCTTTCTTCCTCCCTTTTCATCTAACCAAATCCCTTGTTCTTTAGCCCATCAAATTCAAAGTCTCGGGCCCACTAAAAGATAAAAACCATAAATTAGTAAAATTCCACCAAAAGCACATTAATAAACCAAAAAGCACAAATAAGTCCCTAAACTATTCTAATGTCCTAATTGTACCCAAAAATAACATTAATTAAGTTCTTATCTATTTAAAACTTGTTAAAATTCAACTCTAAGACACGTAAATAATTTACACATCAAATTCCCCCTACACTAAAGCTTTACTTGTCCTCAGGAAAAAATCAATTTTGAAAAATAATAAACTCAAATCACTCTAAAGTCAACTAGCTTTTAAGAATTGATTATTGACAATCACTGAGACCGAAACCTATTTACTAAAGAAGATAGCTAGATAAAAATACAATGTATACAAGCAATTTACTTATCACAACCTAAGCATTCACCCGTTTGAAATTAACCAAGCATAACTCCAAAAAGAAAACATTAAAATTCTTAGTTTTTTTTTACTTAGCACGCACAATTTTCCCACTAAGTGCATTTTATGCTCCATCTTACCAAATTTTGTTGTTTTTATTCTTCTCAATTCGCCTTTCCACTCAAAGCAATCCCCTGCTGTTCCCGTACTACTAAGCGTGGATACCATAGAATGGGTTTTATGGATACTCATACCCTATTTAGAGCATTAGAGTAGAATTTAGAGCGCATAAGAATTTGATTTAAGTATAGCTCTTGGAATGAGATAATGTGTGTGTTTTTTTAACTGAAAACCATAGTGCAATCCTTCATAGAATCATAATCTCAATTGCTAGGATTATGCTTATGTTATAAAAACTAAAATACTCACACATAAAGATTATGTTCAACCATCTTAAATAATAAACCATTCGATAGTTCAGTGATCAAACCAAATATCATGCTTATCCACCAATATATACTCTAGTGCAATCAAGTCTCAAAAAAAATTGAACAAACACAATTTTAGGACAAACAAATCATTAAAATATGGGGAAACGAGTTGAAGGTTAATAAATTTTAAACAAAACAAATAAAATCATCACAATTTTTTTTTATTTTTTTACTGAATTAGACACTTAAATCAATTAATGAGAGCACCCCCCCCCCCCCCCACACACACACACACTATCCATGGCATTATTGTCAATGACAAAAAATAAAAAGTAAACCATAAAAGAGATAGAAGGGTGAAAAGGATACTTCCCTGATTTGTGCAAGCACACAAAAGATGTTAAAAATAGATAAACTAAAATAGAAAAACATAAGACAAAAACAAGAAAATAACAGTCATAATATTCAAACATAAACATAAACACCAAAAAATAAAAATAAAAAAACAAAAAAATAAAAATAAAGAATATAGATAATAGGAAAATAAAATCATCATTAATCTTCCATAGGAGTGGTATCATCAAGTGCAACATTAGTGTCATTCAGTGGTCAGTTTCATCATGAAGCACCTTTATAATAGCAACAATGGTGGATCCAGGGAAGATAGGGTTGTGACACAGCTTTATTTCCTTAAATGTGCAAGCATGGCCGTGCACATACAAAGGAAGTCTTTAGCATAACCATGTTGTGCCTTGCATGGTCGTGCACTTTTCTTTATAATTTTTAGCACGGTTGTGCTTGGTATTGCATGGCAATGCATGGTCAATGCACACCTGTGTGGTGACATGGCTCCATGTCATGTCATGTGGTTTATGACACGACTTCATGTCGTGTTAAGTGATGGGTGACATGGCTTCATGCCGTGTCACTTGGGTTGTGACACGATTTCATGTCGTGTCACTTAGAGAGTTACATGGCTTTATGTCGTATCACTTAGGTTGTGACACAGCTTCAGGATTAAGCACGGTATGGGGCACACAGCTTGTAAGGCATGCTTCTATACCGTGTTAGCTTTTAGAGCAAATATGAATTGGGGACATAAATAGTTTATGTCATGTCAAGAAGCCATGTGGTGTTCATAAATGTATTAGATGAAGACATGCACCTTGACACAGGTTGGGAAATGATCGTGTTTAATCCAGTATGATCATAACTCTACTCCTAAAATTAGCAAATTGTTGTTCATCATTTGTCAATCTGTGAAAGAAAAGATAGAGTAAATAAAAATTGAAAATGAAAATTAAATCTAAACGAAATAATACTGAAGAGAAAAATAATTGGGTTGCCTCCTAAGTAGCACTAGTTTAAAGTCGATAACTCGACTATCCCTTAATGAATTCAAGTTGTTGGATCCATTAGTGTATAAGAGACACTCTTCAGACTAGTTTCCTCTACAAAGTAGGGCTTGAGATGTTGCCTGTTGACCTTGAAAGTTTCATTTGCTCTATTTACAAGCTCGACTGCTCCATGGGGAAAAACTTATGTAATTCTAAATGGTCCAGACTATTAAGATTTTAATTTTCTTGGAAATAGCTTCAATATGGAGTTAAAAAGCAACACGAAATCTCTTTCTTAAAACTCTTTCTTTTGCAAACCTTTGTCATGCCATATTTTTTTTTATCTTTGTAAATCTTGGCATTCTCGTAAGCATCAAGTCAAAATTCTTCAAGTTCATTCAATTGAAGTAATCTTTTAACACCAGCCTTTGCTTGATCAAAATTGAGAAATCGAGTAGCCTAAAATGCTTTGTGTTTTAACTCAATTAGAAGATGACAAGATTTATCGTAAACCAATTTGAATGGTGAAGTCCCTATTGGAGTTTTGTAAACTATTATATATGCCCAAAGTGCATTATCTAATCGAGTGGACCAATCCTTTCTCAAAGTGTTGACTGTCTTCTCCAGAATAGCTTTCAATTCTCTGTTTGACATTTTGACTTGTCCACTTATCTGAGGGTGGTACAGTGTAGCTACCTTATGCTTGACCCTATATTTTTCTAACAAAGATATGAATTGACAATTACAGAAATCAGAATCACCATCACTGATTATAGCTCTCAGGGTACCAAAATGAGTGAACACATTACTTCTTAGGAACTTGGTAACCACCTTAGCATCATTGGTTGGTGAAGCTATTGCTTTGATCCACTTGGAAACATAATCAACCCCAACCAATATGTATTTTTTTCCATAGGAGCTCAAGAAAAGTCCTATGAAATCTATGCCCCATACATTAAATAATTCGATCTTAATGATGTTGGTGAGTGGCATTTCATTTCATCTACTAATATTTCCTATTCTTTGACATCGATCACATTTGATTACGAATTGCCTTGCATCCTTAAAGAAAGAGGGCCAATAAAACCCACTCTGAAGCACTTTATCTATTGTTTTGTTTGAACTTGAATGTCCTCCACACTCAAGTGAGTGACAGTGCCTAAGAACTTCTGATATTTCCTCATCAGGAATGCATCTCCATAGTAATCCATCTCGACACTTCTTGTATAAGTAAGGCTCATCCCAAAAGTACTGCCTAGAGTCCTAGAGGAATTTTTTCTTTGATGGTAGTCCATGTCAGGTGGAAGGAGACCACATGCCAGATAGTTTACCAAGTCAACATACCAGGGCACATTCTCTTGAATTTTCATTAGTTGCTCACTTGGGAGTCATCTGCAATGGGAAGAGGGTATGAATAGGCAATATTTTCTAAGTGAGAAAAGCGGTTAGCCATTAAGTTCTTTGTTCCCTTTTGATCTCAAATTTCCAAATCAAACTCTTAAAGAAGGATCCACTATATAAGTCTTGGCTTGGCATCCTTCTTTGCCAAAAGGTATTTCAAGGTCGAATGGTCTATATAAACAAGGACTTTGTTTCCCACTAACTATGAACGACACTTGTCTATAGTATAAACCATTGCAAGGAGCTCCTTTTTAGTTGTGGCATAGTTCACTTGAGCTTCATCTAGAGTGTGGCTTATGTAATAGATTGTATATGCCTGATTGTCTCTCCATGGTCCCAACACTGCTCCTACAGCAAAGTCACTTGCATTGCACATGATCTCTAAGGGAAGGTTCCAATCTGCTAACTGTAAAATAGGGGCTAAAATCAGGGCCTCCTTTAACCTGCAAAAAGCACAAAGACACTTATCAAAAAATTCAAAAGGAACATCTTTTATAAGAAGGTTAGGTAGGGGTTTGGTGATCTTAGAAAAATCTTTGATGAACCGCCTATAGAACCCTACATGGCCCAAGAAACTCTTTATTCCTTTGATGGAGGTATGAGGTGGGAGCTTCTTAATGACTTCTATTTTTTCCTTGTTCACCTCAATTCCCTTCTGAGACACAATACGGCCTAGCGCCACTCCTTTAGTCACTATGAAGTGACACTTCTCCTAGTTAAGCTTTAGATTTATCTCTTCACAACGCTGTAACACCTTAGAAAGATTATCTAGATAAGCATCAAAAGAACTACCATACACAGAAAAATCATCCATAAAAACCTCCATTATATCTTCCATAAAATCTAAAAAGATGGACATCATGCATATTTGAAAGGTAGTAGGTGCATTACACAACCTGAAAGGCATTCTCCTATATGCATATGTTCCATAAGGGCAAGGAAAGGTGGTATTTTTTCTGGTCATCAGGATGGATGGGCATTTGAAAGAATCCCGAGTAGCCATCTATATAGCAAACATAAGAGTGGTATGCTAATCTTTCTAGGAGTTAGTCAATAAAAGGGAGAGGCAAGTGATCCTTCCTATTGGCTTTATTAAGTTTTCTATAATCTATGCACATGTGCCACCCTATCATAGTCCTAATAGGTATAAGTTCATTATGCTCATTTTAGATTACAATCATACCCCCCTTCTCAGGGACCACATGTATGGGACTAACCCATTGGCTATTTGAAATAGGATATATAATCCCTGCATCTAGCAATTTCATAATTTCCTTTTTTACCACCTCTTTCATGTTAGGTTTTAACATTATTTGTTGTTTTATGGTGGGTTTTACCTCATCCTCCATGTGAATTCTATGCATGAAAATTGAAGAACTAATTGCCTTAAGGTTATTATGGTGTAAACAATGATTTTCCTATAGGGTCTAACTCTCATAAGCAATGCATCTACTTGAGTATCAATTAACTCAACATTCACAATAATAGGGTAGGTGCAGTTAGGGCCAAGGAAAGCATACCTAAGGGATGAAGGTAGAGCTTTAAGCTCCACCTTAGGTGCACCTTCCTCCTCAATTTTATAAAGACTTTCCATGGGAGAAGGCAAAGGTTCATACCTAGATGATTTGCTCTTATTCAATGCATGATTTGCATTGATGTAATGCTCATACCTTATTGCCTCTTCGTCCAATTCATCCTCTGTTGCATCATATGTTAAGCAGGCCTCCAATGGGTCTCGGGTGAGTTGCTTTTTGAAGGTCTCCTCTACACAGTTTTGCATCATGTCCACTCAAAAATAGAACTCCATTGTTAGTGATTATTTTGCCATCTTGAACACATTGAACTCTACTTTATTGTCTCCAATCTCCAAGAGTATCTTTCCTCTTTTCACATCTATAATAGCTCTTGTTGTGGCCAAGAATGGACATCCTAGAATTATTGGGATGTGAGTGTCCTCTTCCATTTCTAGGATAATGAAGTCTCCTAAGACATAGTAATTTCCCACTTTAACTAGAACATCCTCCAAAATCCCATAAGGATATATAATGGACCTGTCAGCAAGTTGTAAGGACACAGTGGTCGACTGGGGCTCACCAATGTTTAGCCTCATGTAAAAAGAGAGTGGAATTATACTTACACTTGCTTCAAGATCACAAAGAGATTTATTTATAAATTAAGTTCCAATGGTACAAGGGATAGTAATACTCCTTATATCTTTAAGCTTTTTAGGAAGCTTATTTTGGATGACAGCACTGCACTCCCGTTAATAGAGATGGTCTCATGGTCCTCCCACCTTCTTTTGCATGAGTTGATGTCCTTTAGAAATTTGGAGTACACAACCATGGTGTTTATGACATCCAGGAGAGGTACGTTAAGCTTAAGCTACTGGAATAATTTCATAAACTTCTTAAATTGTCTGTCCAACTTGGATTTTTACTGCCTTTGGGGAAAAGGCAATGGCGGTGTCAAGGTAGGTGTGACCTTCTTTTCCTTATGCTTTGCTTATAAAGGCTCAATCTGATTCTCCTTTGTATCAGTTTCAGGCACTAGTTCTTTCTCTTCAAGTTCAACTTCAGGAATTTTCTTGCCACTTCTCAGGGTGACTACCTTTGCTTGCTCCCTAAGATTATACAGTTCACTAGGAAACATCCCAATCGACCTTAAACTAGAGGCTTGAGAGGCAATTTAATTCTTCAGCATCTTATTGTGGGCGTGTAGTTAGCCCATTTAAGCAGACAGGTTCTTTATTGCCTCTTTTTTTTCTTTTTGGTGCTTTAGAAATTTTTCCATCATAACTTCCATATTTGACTTTTGTTCTCCTTGTTGAGGAAAAATTACTTTTTGTTAGAACCCGGGAGGTGGTGGCTTGAATCCTTGGTGATTGTTCTGCACACCTCCTTGGTAAGACCACAAGAAGTTGGGATGGTTGTGCCAACCTAGATTGTAGGTATTGGAGTAGGGGTTACCTTGGTTTCTTTGGAAGTTGTTAAGCACACTAAGTTGTTCAATTGATATCTTTTATGAAAAACTCCCCTGGCACTCTAAGGAAGAATGCCCTCCTCTGCAATACTCACATGAATAAACTACCATGGGGTTGGTTACTTTTATTGAAGCCTCCAACTTCTTTGTAAATATGTCTATCTTAGCATTATGGAGGTTCTAACTGTCTAATTCATGCATCCCTGCTACCTTCTTCGATGCACTTCAATCTCCATGCCATTGGTAGTTTTTCGATGCTATAGTCTTAAGGAGATTATAGGCATCCTCTAGTGTCTTGCTCATGAAAAAACCTTGTGTTGTAGCATTAATGGTATCCTCATTGGTTTTATAAGTCCTTGATAGAAAGTTTGAATAAGCAGCCATTGGGGGACACCATAGTGTGGGCACTATCTCTGCAAGTCTTTAAAATTCTCCCAAGCCTCATAAAGAGATTCACCACTATATTGGTTGAAGCTTGTAATTTCTTGTCTGAATTTAGCTATCTTCCCAGGTAGGAAATATTTGCTCAAAAATGCCCTGGACAGTAAATCCCAAGAGGTGATGGATTGTGGTGCAAGGGAGTGCAACCACAATTTAGCCTTGTCCCTCAGAGAAAAGTGAAATAGCCTTAGCTTGATAGCATCTAAACTAACCCTGTTCATTTTGAATGTGTCACATATTTCTAAGAACTTATCTAGGTGAGCATTAGGATCTTCAATTGAAAGACCTCCAAACTAAAATTGAGAAATCATCTGGATGATTGCAGGCTTAATTTTAAAATTGTTACCATCCACTTTTGGTCTGACAATGCTACTCAGATTATCTCCAAGGTTAGGCATCGTGTACTCTCGAAGGGCATGATTCCTAGCTTGTTGAACCACTTGATCCTTTGCCATGATTTTCTTGTATTTTTCCCTCTTTTCTTTGCTGTTCTTTTTATAGGATTTTTCAATCTTAGGATTAAACTTTTCTAAGTTTTCACCTTTAGGTCGAGTGTTCATACACTACAAAGTACCTACCAAATAAAGATAAAAAAATTTTAATTAAGAAATAAAGAATTATAGTCTAAGAAAAAAAAAATTAAATTAATATCAATAATTTCAGTCCCCGGCAATGGTGCCAAAAACTTATTGCATTTTAAATGCCTACAAGCGCACGGTTATGGTTGCAGTGTAAAGGATTATCATTCCCTTAAGGATTGACTATTGATTACCAACAATTCTTACTTATTATCTTAGCTAGCTAATCAACTTAGTAAATTGGGTAAAAGAAAAGGAATGACCAATAGCTTTAAGAAGTAAAATCAATTAATTGCAACACACAGAGTCTAGGTCTAGTTCCACTATTCCAATCAAATCATGAATACATCATTAATTTGATTAATCTAGAGTTCAGTTAAGGGTAATTACTCTAATTTACCTAAAAGCCTCTATTGAGTTCAATTAAGCATGCATAGATCAGGATTTAACTTACTCTCGTGATTAAAATTCTAATCCAAACTCATTAAGTTCTTCAGCAATTATTTACCATTGTATCTCTACAATCGTGACACCTCAAAGAGCTCACCTACTCTCACGGTCAAGTGTTCTAAGTTCTTTATGTCCTAAGCTAACAATTTCCCCTAACTCTCATTAGTGAAATTTTCCATTAATATGTAACTCAAATAGGCCTAGAATGAATCATAAGACAATTATTAAAACATAAAGAATTAACTAAAAACCAAGTCAATTATAATTAAAAATAAGTATTCAAATCATGTCATGGAATAACTACTCCTAACCGAGACTCTGTAAATAAAACTAGCTACTCATGGCTAGGATAAAATCCATGAATAATAAAAGAAAACAAGATAAGATTGATGAACACTGAAAAGTGGTGAGCTCAATCTCTTGGAAAATTATTCGCCTCTTCAGTATCTTGATTTGTCTCCTCTTGTTTCACAACCGTAGATATGTTGTTTTCCTTTTATATTACTTAGGGTAGCTAAGGAGTACTTGAGATCATCTAATTCCTTAAAACATGCAGAATCGGGAACAATCGTCATGGCACGGCTTCGTCTCATGGCTTTGGGCATGTCGTGCACTTGAACTTCACTACACAGCTTGGGTTCACTGGCATGTTGCCATGTTGTGTGATTTATCGCTTCTCAGGTACACTTAGCACAACATCATGCAAGTCGTGCAAAATTCTTGTGCAAGCCATGACATGTTCTTCAAATTTTGAGGCTTCATGGCTTGGAATATGGCTTGTATTCAAGCTCAATTTAGCTTTCTTCCTCCCTTTATGTCTAACCAAAATCCCTTATTCTTTAGCCCATAAAATTCAAAGTCTCAGGGCCCACTAAAAGATAAAAACCATAAATAAGTAAAATTCCACCAAAAGCACATTAATAAACTAAAAAGCACAAATAAGTCCCTAAATTATTCTAATGTCCTAATTGTACGTAAAAATAACATTAATTAAGTTATTATCTATTTAAAACTTATTAAAATTCAACTCCAAGACATGTAAATAATTTATAAATCAATGCTAATAAAAATGTATGAATGCATACAATACTAAGTCCTAAATCTATGTGTAATTTGACACTAATATTCTGCTTGTTAGTGAGTCTTACTACAAGTGTACGAGTCAACAAATATTATAAAAAGAGTAAAGTATCATTCCCGTGAGGATTGGGGACTAAGCACCTATTAGCTTTAGTTTAATATGTTTAGACCTTACAAATTGGACTTGAATGCAATAATGAACAAACTAAAGAAACAGTAATTAAAGAAATACTAATTGAACTAACAATAAACACTTAATGGAGAAGTCAATCAATATTGGAATTATGTTGTTGGGGAATGGCATACCACATCATCCTTAAGTTAATTCATGAACCGTTACTTGCACACCTTAAGCTTACAAAGATCATTTAAAACTCTCTCTCAAGTAATGTTAAGCTCTACTAATATGCATATATTAGATCTTAGAATTATATTTTAATTCTCATCCTCACTATGAAAGTTAACATTAACCATATTAGGCATTAAGTGAGCTTATGGAGAATTGAATGGCTTCAAGCTCTCTCAAGTCATTGATCTTTTAACAAGCATTTATAGGTTTACTAGATCTACCATTTCTCAATCCATAGATCTAAACTAGGGTTGTATTTGGCCATAACATAGCACACATCAAAGCACAATAAACATAATATGCATTAAATAATAAAGGATCTATAAATTATACTTTATTCAAATGGGTTCCAAAATCCTAATAACATAAATGAAAACTTAGCCAAACATGGCTTTCATAATCATCATTTAGTATTCGGTACAACTTAAAAGATTAAAGAAATGAAAATGAAATAAAAAGGAGAAGAGAAATTATTATCGAGAAGCATAAATCTTCAATGGAGGCTTTCTTCTTCTTTTTAGCTTTTTTTTCTCCTCTTGCTCCCTTTTTTCCCTCTTGGTTATTTTGGGTTCTCCTTTCAAGATTGATTGCCTCTCAATAATATCCTCCAAATCATGGACCTTTTCCTTTTGTAGCCTCTCTAAATGTCCCTTCACCTTCTCTAGATTTTCTTCTTTTAAAAATGTCCACCTCATCATGTATTAAGATGCAAACAAGCTTACTGTGATCGCGGGTTGTTGCGATCGTGTAAGAGGGGCATATGGAGAAGGGGCAATGATCACAAACATGTTATGCTCACCATAGAATGTTTAGCTATTAAGAACCTGTGACCATTGATTATATTGTGATTACAGAAGAGCCTTGATCTGGGAATGCATAAAGCTTTAATCAATCCATGATCACGCTACTATTAGCAATCATGACAGTATATAGGCTCTGCTCCTCTGCTTTGATTCTTCTTTTTGTTTCCTCTAACCATCATCAAACACCTCCATATCTCTTTCCCCTATTAAAAACCAAATAAGACATAAAATTATCTAATCATATATGTTTATTTATGCTAAGTGATCATTAAAATCAATGAATGAATGATAAAATAAACCTAATTCTACATGCAATTTGGCATCAACACTGCTCCTCTTCTCACTCTTGAAGTTGATAGTTATAACTGAGGTGACATGTTTTCTCTTATGTCTCAGCTAACTCCTCCTCTATCACCATTTCTTGCCATTTTCTACAAAATTTCTAGTAAAACTATGGAAATGTTTTAGGTGAAAAAGCTCTTCTTCTTCTTCTAAGGAAGTTATTAAGTTCGTTACTCAGTAACTTCATTGTATTTACATCTTTAACATTAATTTTTTTTGCTTCCTTTAGAATATCTTAACGGTGAAATAATCATATAACTATTTGACATGGCAAAAGTAGAGTTTAGGTTGCCATAAAAAGGACCTCCAACTTTACTATGTTAAGCTTAGAGCTAATGGAATACACAATTTCTTTAATTAAACAGTGGGTTACTAAAGATGTAGAAAGGGCATTCTTAACTTCCATAGCCAACAATAGTTGTTCTTCATTGTCTTTCCATCTTCAATATTAAGCAACAAGTCATTAAATACTAATTTGCTTGTCAAGGAAAATATTCTAATAGATTTGTAAAAAGCATATATATCATACAAAGTGTAATTAATTTTTTTTTGAAATAAAGTGTAATTAAATTGATATATTTGATCTTTATGAATTTGTCATATATCCCCTTTTTCTTCTTAACTCCATTGATTTTAACATGGGTTATTTGCTATTTTATGATACTTTATAAAATAATTTTTAATTTATGGTACTTTTATTATTATTTTTTTGTTAAAAAAATATGTTAATGGTGGAACGAGAAGAGGAAAAAATTTTTATCCATTCCACCACTATAGGTGGCAAAATGCAGGCTGGGAGACAAGACAAGATGATAAGAGACTACCACATTGCATGTTTCCATGTCTTGTCTTGTATGGGTGGCTTTTTTGTAGCTCATTTCATCATTCATGTTGGCGGAATGGCTTGCCAGCTGTTTCTGAGCTCATTCTACCAATATGCATGGTGGAATGGCTTGTGCCAGGCCTACTCGACAGACACCATGCCTACACCCATGTTGTTAAACATAAAAAGTCTTATCTTAATTTTTTTATTTATATATACAATATTACCATATGGTACTGTTCATTAGACCATCTTCTTCACATTTTGGTTTTCAGTTAAGAGTCAGCTCATTTACCAGTCCATGCAAGTGTGATCTAATTTTTTTTAATGTAAAGTGACATTTTAAAGATTGAATAATAAAATATAATAATAATAATAAGTTAGTAAGAATAATTTATATAATGCCTTATTTATATAAATTTTTTTATGTAGTTAAAAAAAATTTATATATTTATTTTGTAGTGAAACATTTTTTATTTTTTGAGAATATGTAGTGAAACATTTTTATTTAGTTAGTGTTGACCTTAGCAATAATCAATCTTAATTTTGATCTTAATAAACCTAATTTTAAGCATTTAATTTGTTTGTTTAAGTGTGTATAAGTTAGTACTTCATTGGAAGTTAAAATGAAGTATGATTATCTTGGGTTGATTCGACCTCTGAGATTCAAGGAAACTTTTGACATCCTTAGAGATGTATAATGAGAAAGTTCTCCTCTTCACATTTGAAATAGACATCTTAAGCTTTTTGAATTAGGCTTTCTTGTTAAAATTCGAGTTCATTTGGGTATGCAAATATTAAGTTGAAACCAACATATATAGATACCATTTTAGATTGCACAGCTCTTAGTATTTTAGATATATTTTGAGCTATAGAAGTTCAATTGAGGTGATTCAAAATGATATAAAATTATAAGTCAAATATCTACAACCTTTATGAAGAAAGAGTGGGCAAAATCAAACGTCTTTAGTAGCTAATTATGGCTTAAATCCATGCATAGCTGTCAGACAGCATCACCTTCAATAATTCAAAATTATAAACATTAAATTCAAAATATAGACATTAGAAACATTATTTGCACCTCCAACTACTGTATTTTTGAGTCTTTGTCTCTATAAACACCTTAAGAGCTGAATGGAAGCAAAGAAACTTATTTATCATTCATTCTTTCTTAAGCTTTCAATTGAGTTCTGAAATTCTCTTAAACAATTATTTATTTGTATAACTCTTGTGAGAGTTGGTTATGTGTTATAAATAGAATTTATCTTCATCTTAAATCTTATGATAGATTAAAAGGGAAGTGAGATTTATTTCTAAAGAAATTAGTTTAAGTGTTGTCCATTGAAACACTTGGGATTTTGCTTTTGAGTGAGCCTTGAAAAATTAAGTTGTAATGTTCAATCTTGTGAATAAGATTGTGAGTGATTAAAAACCCTAACTTAGGGATAAGTTAGGTGGAGACATAAGATTGTTATTGAATCCGAACTCCTTAAGTTTTTCTTATTTTCATTCTTCCTTCTCAACTTGCATTCAATTCTTGCAAAAAATTATTTAGTTTCTCATTTTTATTTGATAGACCTATTTACCCCCCCCCCCCCTCTAGGACTATTTTCAATTGGTATAAGAGCTTCTAGGTACTTCATTGCTAGAAAACAAGATTATGGGGAGTGAATAACAAAACATCTCTTCTCTTAAACCATTTTTTAATGGTAATGACTATCCATATTGGAAATTCAAAATGGAATTATATCTTGATTGTGATTCCATCAAACTTTGGGAAATTTTCTTAAGAGGATGGGAACCACCTACAACTATCATTGATGATGTGGTAGCTACTCTTATAAAAAGCCAATGGAGTATCAATCAAAAGGAAGAAAATTATAAAATTAAAAAAGCTATGACTACTCTAGTCTTTTCAATGACAAGAGAAGAAGGAGGCAAGCTTCAACATTGTATGTTCACCAAAGAAATATAAGAGACCTTAAAAAATACTACAAAGGCAACATTTAAATAAAAATCAAGAAGGTTCAACTTCATATGTATGAATATTAACTCTTCAAAATAAAGCCTTATGAATCAATCACGGTGATAACAAATTTTCTCAATGCTCTCCCTATAACCCTTAAGAAAATTGGAAAATGTTTCTCTAAGGAAGAGATAAGTAATAAGATTCTAAGAATCCTACCTAAGAAGGATTGGGAATCTCATGTTACTTTAATTGAGGAAGCTCAAGACCTCTCCACTCTATCAACTGATGTGCTCATTGGTAAGCTCTTAACACATGAGCTCATTATCAAGCAAAGAGGTGAAGAATAAGAAGAGAAAGAAGAAAAGAAAAAGAGCATTGCTCTAAAATCTCTTTAAGAAGATAGTGAAGTTACCATGCTCACTAGGAACTTTAAGAATTTTTTAAGAAAGAAAAACTTCTCAAGAACAAAGGACTTCAATAAGAAGTTCGAACAATATGGGAAGAAGAAGACTAAGGAGGTTACTTACTATGAATGCAAGAAACTAGGACATATTAGAAGTGAGTGTCCCAAACTCAAATTCAAGAATAAGGGAATAAAAGATAAGAAGAAGACATTCAAAGCTACTTTAGATTATTCCTCCAAAATCCAAAGAGAAAGAGGAACAATAAGAAGTGGTCAATCTTTGCTTCATGGCCCTTGAAAATGAAAATGAGGTTTCATCTACTTCTTATTCTTCCTTTGATGATTATGATGATGATGATGATGATGATGATGATGATGGTGATGAGAGCTCTATTATGAGAAAATTACTTGTTAAATGCAAAAGTTTATTATCTAAAAAGAAACATTATAAGCATGATTTAGGTAGCTTAAATAGAGAATTAGAAAATTTAAAAATTAATTTTGCTAAACTTATTGAATCAAACAAAAAACTTGTTAGTGATGCAAAATCTTTTAATTCTTTGGAAGATCAACTTAAGAAAGCAAATAATGAAAATCATAAGCTTTCTAAGGAGGTCTTAGAATTAAAGAATTTCATTGCTAAATTTAAGAGAGGAAAAGAAACTTTAGATAGTATTCTTGACTCTCAAAAATTTCATGGAGATACCCATGGAATTGGATATCATAATGGAATGTCTTCATCATCTTCATCATATGTTAATTTTATAAAAGCTTCACTTGATTCCACTCCTTTAACCTCTAAATCAAATAAGACTCAAGCTTTCAAAGCTTAAAGATCTAATGTGTTAAATAGAAAGGGAAAGTCTTATAAGATTCATCCTTCATTAACACAAAAAGATAAGGCTCAAACTAGAGCACCTCAACCTAAGCATGCTTATATATACACTAGACACAATACTCATAAGCATGTCGCACAACATAATGCACCTAGACATATTGCATAAACCTATCAAAATACATATTTTCATTGTCAATACATGTCTCACACTATGACTCAAAAGAACTTTAGGAGACACACACCACAACATCAATAAAGGCATGCTTCACATATTAGGAATGCATATCCTCTGAGAAGAAATAAGTTTACAAATGTTGAATGCTCATATTGCATGATCAAGGGACATACCAATAATATGTGCTTCTATAGAAGACTGCACATGAACTTGCTTCCTATGGACTATTTTGAAACTAACCAACCTAGACCAAAAAAGGTTTGGGTTCAGAAGAATGCTTAAATTTTCTTGTGTAGGTGTGCTTGAAGTCCACAAGATCAAAAAGTAAATGGTATCTTGATAGTGGATGCTCAAGGCACATGACGGGAGACAAGGAGCAATTCAACAAGCTTGATGCTAAAGAGGGAGGATTCGAGGACAATGCAAAAGGAAAGATTATTGGCATTAGAGACATTAGTAATCCTCAATCTTTAACTATACACTATATGTTTCTTATTGATGGTTTTAAATATAACTTGCTTAGTATAAGTCAATTATGTGATATAGGAAATAAGGTCACTTTCTATCCTAAGAATTTCTTTGTTAGTACTCTTACTGAAGATAAAGTAATTTTTAGTTGTGAAAGAGTTGATAATGTTTATGTTATTGATTTGAATAAGATTGATAACAAAGATATTAAATGCTTGATGTCAATTTCCCATGACGCATGGACATGGCATAAAAGGTTAGGACATGTAAATTTTGAGCTATTGAATGATCTTTATAAACACGAACTTGTGATTGGTTTACCTAAGCTTGAATTCACTAAGAATAAACCTTGTGATGCTTGCCAAAAGGGAAAACAATCTATGTCCTTATTTCAGTAAAAAAAAATATAATGTTCACTTTTAAGCCACTTGAACTTATATATATGGATTTGTTTAGACCAACTAGAGTTGCTAGTCTCAATGGTATGTGCTATGCATATGTAGGTTAATGATTACTTTAGATTTACTTAGGTATGTTTCCTTGCCCATAAGAATTATGAATTTAAAGCTTTTGAGAAGTTTGCAAAAAGAGTTCAAAAAGAAAAAAGCTTTTGTATTTCTTCTATTAGAAGTGATCATGGAACCGAGTTTGAAAATGAATTTTTCAAAATCTTTTATATTGAAAATGGTATTTCATATACATTCTCTTCTCCTAGAACTCCTCAACAAAATGGGTTAGTTGAAAGGAAAAATAGAACTCTTATAGAAATGGCTTGAACAATCCTTCATGAGTATAATTCCCCTTTATACTTTTAGGCGGAAGCTATTTATACATCTTGCTACATTTCAAATAGAGTTTTTAAAAGGCCAATTTTGAATAAAACTTCTTATGAGCTATGAAACAATAAAAAAACCCAAAATATCATATCTAAGAGTATTTGGATGTAAGTGTTTTATATTAAACACCAAGTATAATCTTGGAAAATTTGATTCTAAAGCCGATGAAGGAATTTTCCTAGGCCATTTTATTTCTAGTAAAGCATATAGAGTTTTTAACAAGAGAACTCTAGTAGTTAAAGAGTCAATGCATGTTGTATTAGATGAATTAAACTCACGCTATCCTAGAAAAGATATTTATAGTGTTGATGATCTTGTAGGTAATGATGAGATTATGGAAGAAGAAAATGCTAGTAAGCTTTGGAACTTAAAGGTCCAAACAAAGAGGAAAATGAGGAGACATCTCAACCTATCTTTAAGGATGAACTTCCAAAGGATTGGCAATTCAAGAAAGCTCATCCTCAAGACCTCATTATAGGTGAAACTACAAAGGGGTAACTACTAGATCTTAATTAAAGTCTATTGTTAATTTAGCCTTCATTTCTTAAATTGAACCAAAAAATAGTGATGATGCTTTGTGTGATGAATTTTGGGTCCTGGCTATGCAAGAATAGTTAAATCAATTTAAGATAAATAAGGTTTGGACTTTGGTTCTTAGACCAAAACATCATCCTATTATAGGTGTCAAATGGGTGTTTAGAAATAAAATGAATGAATAATGTGTCATAACTAGAGATAAAATTAGACTAGTAGCTAAATGTTATAATTAAGAGGAAGGCATTGATTATGATGAAACCTATGCCCTTATTGCAAGGTTAGAAGATATTAGAATGTTACTTTCATTTGCATCATTCATGGATTTCAAACTTTATCAAATGGATGTTAAAAGTGCATTTTTAAATGGTTTTATTGAAGAAGAGGTGTATGTTGAACAACCTCCAGGTTTTGAAAGCTTTAATTTTCCAAATCATGTATTTAAACTTTTCAAAGTATTATATGGATTGAAACAAGCTCCTAGAGCTTGGCATAAAAGATTGAGCAACTTCTTATTAAAGAAAGGTTTCTCTAAAGGAAAAGTTGATGTAACTCTTTTCATAAAAAAATCCAAGCATGATTTATTAATTATTCAAATATATTTTGATGACATTATATTCGATGCTACTAACCATTGCTTGTGTGAGGAATTCTCTAATTTAATGCAAGGAGAATTTGAGATGAGTATGATGGGTGAACTCAAATTCTTTCTTAGACTAGAAATCAAGCAATGCAAAAATGAGATTTTCATCAATCAAACCAAGTATGCAAGAGACATTCTTAAAAATTTTGGCATGGATAGAGCTAAGATAAGTAAAACTCTAATGAGCACCACAACTAAACTTAATAAAGATGAGAATGGAAAATCGGTTGATGAAAAGCGATTTAGAGGTATGATCAGATCTCTTCTTTATTTAACTACTAGTAGACCCAATATTATATTTGCTACTTACTTGTGTGCTAGATTTCAATCAAGTCCTCAAGAGTTTCATTTGAATGCTATTAAAATAATTTTCAAATATCTTTATGGTACAATGCATTTAGGACTTTGGTATCCTAGGAGTTAATCTTTTGACTTGATTAGTTATTCTAATGTGGACTTTGCTGGTAGTTTGCTAGATAAAAAAAAAAAAAGCACTTTCAGAATTTTTCAAGTTTTAGGACAATGTTTAGTTTCTTGGTTTAGCAAGAAACAAGTTTCAGTTTCCTTGTCCACTACTGAAGCTGAATGTATTGCAACAAGTCTTTGTTATTCACAAGTTTTATGGCAAAAACAACAGTTGTTAGACTATGGTGTAAAACTTTATCACATTCCAATCAAATGTGACAATACAAGTGCTATCAACCTTAGCAAAAATCTCATTTAGCATTCTAAAACTAAGCATATAGACATTAGACATCATTTCTTGCATGATCATGTTCAAATTGGTGATATCTCACTTAAATTTATTGATACAAATAATCAACTTGCAGATATCTTCACCAAACCTCTCAATGAAGAGAGATTAAATTTCATTAAGCATAAACTTGGCATGACTGATGGTTCTAGTTTATCTTAATTTTATGTTTAATTGATGGTTGAACTATTTTCATGTGAAATTATATTGTGCTTATTGATTACTTTGATTGATAAATATTTTGATATTGATCTTAAATTTTTTTTTATATAGTCATCATTTTATATTTGGTTTATCTTTTTAAATTTCCTTTTGCATTTTGTCAAATAATGAGAAATAATTTGAGTTTGCATGTGTACCTAGTTAATTTTTTTTTTAACATGTGTATTTTTTAAAATTTTAAAACTCCCTTAAAAAATGTGCTTATGTTAATAACATACTATATTTTTGTTTGATAGAGGGGGAGAAAGTTTATTTAAATTTTTGCATGCTTATTAATATTATGGCTAAGCTTTTAAGGTACCTTAACTTGTCCTGTACAAGAATTGTACGATTACCTACCTCCATATGCCTGCTCTTCAATTTGCAGACATTAAAATTACTTGATTGTAAAGATCTCATTGAGTTGCCTGTGGATATTGACAATCTAATCAACTTGCGGCACCTTGATATAAGAGGTACACAAAATATGAAATGGATGCCGCTTCATATAAGCAATTTGGCAAATCTCTGTACCTTGACAAAGTTCATTGTGGGAGACGATTCAAGGCTTCTGCTAAGAGAGTTGAAGAAATTTACTCATTTAAAAGGGGAGCTTGGCATTGAAGGATTGCAGAACGTAGTTAAAATTGAAGATGCAGAAATTACCAATCTAAAAGGTAAGCAGGGACTTGACAAATTGGTATTGGAGTGGGCTAGAGATTGTGATGATCTGCATAATAGTGAGAATGCATCCCAGGTTCTAAAGTTGTTACAGCCTCGTACAGATGTCAAACGCCTTGGGATTGCTTGGTATGGTGATGCAAAATTTCCATCTTGGCTGGGAGATTCTTCATTCAACAAAATGATGGACGTCAAACTCAAAGGTTGTCATCAAATCACTTCGCTACCACCACTTGGGCAGCTACCTTTTCTTGGAGTTTTGCACATAGAAGACATGCCTGAGGTGGAAGAAATGGGTGTTGAGTTTAATGGCAGTGGTTCTGCTTTTTTTCCTTCTCTGGAGAATTTTTGGCATTAAAATATGAGAAAGTTGGCACATTGGTCTCCGGGAAATTTTCCAAAATTGCAGCAGCTTTTAATACGCAATTGTCCTGCATTGGTGGATGAAGTGCCTAGCTGCATTTCTTCTCTCCGAGAATTAAGGTTTGGAAGATGTCAAGAAGTAGTTCTGAGGAGTGTTTGCGATCTCACCTCTCTTGCTGCATTAGAAATTTGGAGTATTGAAGACCTTGTAAGTTTGGACGTAATGCATTTAGAGGGCTTAACGGCACTTAAGGAATTCTACATTTGGGGTTGCTACAAGCTGCAACACTTGTGGCAAGACGGAACTGATGCACATAATAAGGTCCTAAGTCTCATTTCGTTAAGTATCACTTCGTGTGGGAAGCTACCCTCATTGGTAGAAGGAGAAGAAGGGCCTTTGCCTAGAAACCTTCAAAAATTGAAGATAGATAGTTGAAATCTGCTGGAGAATCTGTCAAATGGTCTGCACAGCCTCACTTCACTCAGAGATTTGACTATCTTAGGTTGCCGAAAACTGGTGACTCTTCCATCAACAGGTTTGCCACATAGCCTCGAAAATCTCCGTATCTCAAGGTGCTATTTTCTGGAGGCTCTTCGTGAGGGAACAGTAATAAACATGACTAGTCATCCTAAGACATTGCTGATTGAAGTGTGCCCATCTCTCAAGTCCTTGTCTTTGCCGATCGATGCTTTGACTTTTTCTCTGAGAACTCTTAATATTTGCTATTGCACAAATCCATCATTGGATTCGCTATGCAACCTCCATCTCAGGGAATTAAAGTTGGATGGGTGTTCGGAGTTAGAATCATTCCCTGAAAATGGATTGCGCATTCCAACTCTTGTCGAGTTGAGAATATCTACTTGTCGGAATTTGAGGTCTCTTCCCAATGATTTGTGTCACCTCACTTCTCTTCAAACATTAGATATATGTGGTTGCGAAAGTGTGGTGTCCTTCCCAGAAGGGGGTTTGCCTCCGAACTTAACAACACTTTGGGTCATAAACTGCAACAGTATGGCACAACCAATCTCGCAGTGGGGACTATACAGACTCACCTCTCTGCAAATACTTCGACTGGAAGGTGGAAGTCCAAACACAGATATGGTTTCTTCTTTCCCAGATGATGATGAAAGTAAGCTGCTGCCTTCTTCACTAATATTCATGAGAATCAGCGAGTTCTGTAACCTGGAGTTCATATCAAGAGGCCTCCAAAGCCTCCAAAGCCTTAAAGATTTATCGATTAACGATTGTCCAAAACTGAAGTCCCTGCCGTGCGAGGGCTTTTCTGCCACACTCGCTTACCTAGTCATCTCGGGCTGCTCCCTTCTAGAAGAAGGTTTTGCTAAAAAGATCCCATTATTGCCAACATGCCCTTGTTTATATTTTCTTAGCATGAAGGTTTATATTAACATTTTTTTTTTTTTGGCTGTGTTCGTAGTCTTACCAAACTAATTTTACCACTATAAAGTTGTAATTTAAATGAATTGTAGTTTTAAGATTATTGTTTCTGACACTTAATAATTCTTATTATAAGTTCTATAAAAATAAACTATGTATTATAACCAACGTGAACGAAAAAAATTATTCATAATAATACATAAAATATTAAATATATGCTTTAATATTGATATTATTATTATTATTATTATTATTATTATTATTGAAAGTTTTCAAAATAATAATGGTATTATTTTTTTGTATAACACTTTAATATTTCAAACTTAATAGAATTTTAATTTATTATAATTTCAATAATTTTTTTAATTTAAATAATTATACAATATTTCTTTAATATTTTTATAATTAATATTTTTTCTATTCTAAAATGAATTTATATAAAAATATTACAATCATAATTAATATTAAAATAAAATAAAAGTCTATTTTCTCTATAATATTACAACCCCTAAGCATATAATTTACAACAATTTTAGTAAATTTTTTATTTCTAGAATGAGACATCATTTTTCATTGATAATTTTTTTAATATTAATATTTTTATTTACTTTAAAAATAATATTATATAGTATTTTTGAATTTTAGCTAACAATCAAATAACAAAAATTAACCAATTTGATTTTAATTTTTATTAATTACTAATACAAATGTCTTAAAATGATTATCATGCTATTTTTTTATACAACAGAAATATTGCTCTCTAACATATCATATGCTTTCATTTTTAAATATTATATGATAAATTAACATTTTAATTAACTTAGTTTTTATTCTTTACTTATTAAAATTTAATTTAATAAAGCTTTTAAAATTACTACATGTATTATCTCATCTACATGGCAATCTAATATTAAAAAGTAACTGAAGGCATAATTTATTATGATTATAATAAACTTTATGTTTAAACAATTATACACCCATCTTTCAACATTTTTATCTTTATTTTTCTCTACTTCAAAGATAATTTAATATTATATCTTTTAAGATTATAATCATAATCGATCATAATTATTTTTAATATTTTTTAAAAAATTATGGCAATTAAATGTTAATATTTTACTTCAAATTAAATATGATTTCACGAAATATGTTTTATTTCAGTCAATAACTAAAAATTTGATTAATTTAATTTTAAAACTTTTCTTACTAAATATTAGTAAATCATCTAAAAAATATCAATTCTAATATTAAAAAAATAAATAGCAATAAATAAAATTAAAGTTATTGGTAAATAACATATAATCTTCTGGCAAAGTTAAAAGAGAATAGTTTGCGAAGCAAATGATAACTTAATTTTTTTTCTTCGCCTAATCGCTTTGTGAGGAGGGAGAATTGGGGATTAAAATTTGAACCTTACTCTTTATTAAATATTTTGTCCTTATAATCCGCTTTAGACGGTAAGAAAACTACTTCTTGATAATATAAAGAACATAACTTTCAAATAAAAGAAAAAGAAGCACTATGATAACTAGAATTGGACATCCAAAATCTCCCTAGTTTCATCAAGCTTATTACCAATTTCATCAAGTAGCTTAATAATGTCATGAGGTTTAGTAGATTCGCGTTCTATAAGTAGTTCTTGAAACAAAACAAGCTTTCGCTTGCGTTCATGTTCAAGAATGTCCTTGCTCTTTTGCTTCGTAGTTATTGTTCCCTCATCATTGTCATTAATGATGTTATCATCAACCTTAAAGGTCATCATTGTTGGATGGATCCCACCTCAAGTGTGGAATCCACATGTAAAGAAAAAAAAAAAGATAAATTAAAAAGGTAGGCTTTCGGTGCCTACCATTTCAAAAAAAAAAGTTTTTTTATTTTTATCATAAGCCATCTGCAAAGGGCAAAAGAATAAGAATAGTAATGGAAGATGAAAAAAATTAAAGAGAGCAACGAGTGAGCATAATTTGAGTGCTATGTGGGTTTGTGAATGGACAGAGTATTTTAAAAGGGTTTGGATAATTTTTCTCAAATGGTGAGTGACAAAATAGTAAGAAAATTATTTTGGGGTATTTAGGAAACACTTTGAGTGTCACTATTTTTTTGAGATTTTTTGTGTACTTCTAGTGTTGATCTAAAGAAAACTCTCTTTTTTACCTATTATTTTTCATAATGGAAGAATTATTTTGTTTTTGTCCCATGGACGTAGCCCAAAAATTAAGGGTGAACCATGTTAAAATATTGGTGCCATTTTTATTATTTTTATTATTTATATGGCCAGTTTAACCGCCTATTTTACTCACCTATTGGCCGGTTTAATCGCCTATTTTACTCACCCATTGGTAGGTCTAACCGCCTCCATTTAATTTATTTGTTTAATTATTTCTGCATTTATATTATTTTGCCTCTGTAAAATTATTCTATTGCACCAACTCTGTTAATTTTTTCAATGAGTGGTATCAGAGCTATTGGTTCCTGTTCTTGAGGCATTATTAAATACTGCAATGATGGAGGCTAAGGCTAGCAAGATAGTTAGTTTAAATGGCACAAATTACCACATATGGAGAACATAAGATGAAGGATCTCCTATTTGTGATGAAGTTGCATCTACCGATTTTTGCTACAACAAAACCCAAAGGGAAGGCGGATGAGGAATGGGCATTTGAGCATGAGCAAGTGGTTTCATCTGACAGTACGTTGAAGACAATGTGTATAACCACATTTACAATGAAACTTATGCACGGACATTGTGGAACAAGCTTGAGGAGTTGTACACTTCAAAGACTGACAATAATAAATTATTTTATCTGGCAAAATTAATGCAGATAAAATATCAGGAAGGCTCTTATGTCACCGATCACTTGAATGAAATGCAAGAGATTGTGGATCAGTTGTCAGGAATGGGCATAAATTTTGACAATGATATTCTTGCTCTTATGGTACTAGCTTCTTTGGCAGAGTCATGGGAGACTTTGAAGATTTCACTTACAAACTATGCACCAAACAGTGTAGCAAATATGGTGTTACAGTATTTTGAATGAAGAGATGAAACGTAGATCAAAAGGCACCTCTTCAACACATTTAGATATCCTTATTGTAAATTCCAAGAGGAGAAGTGAGACTCGTAGCTTCAAGCAAAGAGATAAGAGTAGAGAAAAGTCAAACAAGTATGCAAATATTGAATGACATTACTGCAAAAAGAAAGACCACATCAAAAAGTTCTGTCAAAAGTTCAAGGACAAGAACAAAGGCAAAGATGTGAGAAAAGATGACAGCAGTGATGATGATGAAGCAAATCTTCTTGGAGAATTCAATGTTCTTTTTTATGATGATACTGTTAATCTTACTACCTATGAGTTCAATTAGGTGATTGACAGTGGTGCTTCCATTCACGCTACATCTCGAAGAGAATTCTTTTCATCCTACACTCTAACAGGTTCTGGATTTATGAAGATGGGAAATGACAATCGAACAAGAGTTGCTGGTGAAGGAGATGTGTGTTTGGAAACGACAAATGGCACAAGACTAATTTTGAAGAATGTCAAGCATGTTCCAGATATTCACCTGAATTTGATCTCAACAGGCAAGTTTGATGATGAAGGTTTTTGCAATACCTTCCATAACAGTCAATGGAAACTTACTAAAGGCTCACTGGTGGTGGCTAGAGGTAAAAAGGACTCAACATTGTACTTTATGCATGAAAAAATCTCTAAAGACATACTGAATGCTATGGAAAAAGACAGTACAATCGAGTTATGGCATTGAAGACTTGGCCACATAAATGAGAAACGGATGACAGTGCTGGCTAAGAAAAATGTGTTATCAGAAGTAGATTTTGTGCATCTAGAGAAATGTGTTGATTGTCTTACACGAAAGCAAAATAGAGTTGCTTTTAGGAGTTCTCCTTCTTTCAAAATGAAGAATGTGTTGGATTTAATTCATTTAGACTTGTGTGGGCCAATGCCAAAGTCACTTGGTGGTTGTCAGTACTTTATAACTTTCATTAATGATCATTCTCAGAAGACGTGGGCATAGACCTTGAAGTCAAAAGATCAGGTGCTAAATGTCTTCAAGGAATTTCATACCCTAGTAGAGAGACAAACCGACAAAAAGCTGAAGTGCATCCAGACAGACAATGGTGGAGAGTATTCTGGACCATTTAATGCTTATTATAAAGAACATGGTATTCGACATCAAATGACACCTCCAAAGATGCCACAGTTGAATGGTTTAGCTGAGAGGATGAACATGACTTTGATGGAGAGAGTCAAAGCTCTACTCTCATAGTCAAAGTTGCCTAAAACATTTTGGGGTAAAGCTTTATTTACAACAGTGCATGTGTTGAACCTTTCACCATGTGTTCCTCTATAGTCTGACACTCCAAAGAGGGTATGGTTAGGAAAAGATGTTTCCTATGGTAATTTACGGGTCTTTGGGTGCAAAGCCTTTATGCATATTCCTAAAGATGAGAGGTCTAAGCTTAATGTCAAGACACGACAGAGTGTGTTCATTGGCTATGGTCAAGATTAAATTGGCTATAAATTTTATGATCCAGTCCAGAAGAAGCTTGTCAGAAGTCATGATGCTATGTTTATTGAAGACAAGACAATCGAAGACATTGCCATAGTTGAGAAGAACATCCCCACCTCTGAAGATGATTCAAATTTGAAGTTAGTTCATCCAATAATGGTGCCCAGGGAAGTTGAGGATGAAAATGAAGTTATTCCGCCAAATAAAGGTGATGAAGATGCTCCCATTGAGATTCCATCTGAAAATAATGATGATGGTGTTCATGATCAACCATCTGTAGATGAGGATTCTCCAGTGCCACTAAGGAAATCTAATAGAATCAGACAACCTTTTACCAGATATCCTCAAGATCAATATATGTTACTAACTGATGGGGGAGAGCCAGAAAGCTTTAAAGAAGCTGTGAATGATGAACACAAGCAGAAATGGTTTGAAGCCATGTAGGATGAGATGAAGTCTCTAAATGATAACAAAACGTTTAAGTTGGTGAAGTTGCCTAAAGGCAAGAGAGCTTTAAAGAATAAGTGGGCGTTCAGGATCAAGCATGAAGAACATAGTCTCCAGCTACGATTCAAAGCTAGACTGGTTGTAAAAGGATTTAACTAAAGAAAAGGCATAGACTTTGATGAGATTTTTTCTCCAGTTGTGAAAATGACATCCATCCGCACTGTGTTGGGTTTGGCAACAAGTTTTGATCTAGAGATTGAGCAAATGGATGTTAAAACTGCCTTCCTTCATGGTGATTTGAAATAAGAAATCTTCATGGAGCAGCTTGAGGGTTTTAAAGAAAAAGGAAAAGAGGACTATGTTTGCAGATTAAAGAAAAGCTTGTACGACTTGAAATAGGTACCAAGACAATGGTATAAAAAGTTTGAGTCTATTATGGGGGAGCAAGGCTATAAGAAGACCACTTCAGATGATTAGGTATTTATTCAAAAATTCTCTGATGATGAGTTTATTATGTTGTTATTTTATGTGGATGACATATTGATAGTTGGTCGGAATGTTTCCAGAATTAACAACTTGAAGAAGCAGTTGAGTAAGTCTTTTACCATGAAAGACTTAGGACTAGCAAAGCAGATTCTTGGCATGAAAATTATCAGAGGCAGAGGCGTCAAAAAACTATGGTTGTCACAAGAGAAGTACATTGAGAAGGTACTTCAGAGGTTCAACATGTAAAATGCTAAAGCGGTTAATTGTCCTCTTGCTAATCACTTTAAATTGACTTCTCAACAAATCCCTTCCATTGATAATGAGAAGGAAGATATGGATATAGTTCCATATACTTTAGTAGTTGGTAGCTTGATGTATGCCATGGTATGTACACGACCAGATATTGCACATTCAGTTGGAGTTGTGAGTCAGTTCCTTTCAAATAATGGAAAGGAACATTGGGCTACAGTAAAATGGATTTTTAGGTATCTTTGTGGAACGTCCAAAATATGCTTATGTTTTGGAGACACAAAACCTATGTTAGCTTGATACATAGATGCAGACATGGTAGGTGATGTTCACTCAAGAAAGTCAACGTCTGGTTACTTGATTACATTTGCAGGGGGAGCTATGGCATGGTAGTCAAAATTACAAAAATGTGTTGCTTTGTCTACCACTAAAGCATAATTTATTGCAGTAACTAAAGCTTGTAAAGAATTGCTATGGATGAAGAAGTTTTTAAATGAACTCAGTTTTCAGCAAGACAAATATAAGCTATTTTGTGATAGTTGGAGTGCTATCCATCTTAGTAAGAATTCTTCCTTTCATTCTAGATCAAAGCACATTGATGTGAGATATCAATGGATACGGGATGTATTGGAGAAGAAGCTATTGCAGCTAGAGAAGATCTATACTGATGAGAATGGATTAGACATGTTAACAAAATTCTACCAAGGGAGAAGTTCGAATTTTGCCGATTAGCCACTGGAATGGTGATGACCCCCACTTGAGGCATGAGGGGGAGATTTTTTGGATGGGTCCCACCTCAAGTGTGGGATCCACATGTAAAGAAAAAAAAAAGATAAGTTAAAAAGGTAGGCACCGTATTTGAAAAAAAAAAAGTTTTTTGTTTTTTTTTTATATGCAGATGGCTATAAATAGCCATCTGCAAAGGGCAAAAGAATAAGAATAGTAAGGGGAGTTGAAAAAAATTAAAGAGAGCAACGAGTGAGCATAATTTGAGTGTTCTATGAGTTTGTGAATGGAGAGAGTATTTTAAAAGGGTTTGAGAAATTTTTCTCAAAGGGTAAGTGATAAAATAGTGAAGGAATTATTTTGGGGTGTTTGGGAAACACTTTGAGTGTCACTATTTTTGTGAGATTTTTTGTGTATCTCTAGTGTTGATCTAGAGAAGATTATCTCTTTTACCTGCTATTTTTTATAGTGGAAGAATTATTTTATTTTTTTCCCGTGAACGTAGCTCAAAAATTAAGGATGAACCATATTAAAATATTGATGTCATTTTTATATTTTTATTATTTATACGGTCGGTTTAACTGCCTATTTTACTTACCTATTGGTCAGTTTAACTATTTATTTTACTCACTCATTGACTGATCTAACCGCCTCCATTTAATTTACTTGTTTAATTATTTCTGCAGTTATATTATTTTACCTCAGTAAAATTATTTTGCTACACCAACTGTGTTAATTTTTCTAACAATCATGGGGTTGCTTGGCTTCACCGAGAATCTGTTGATTTGGATATGCCTATTAGTGCCTGACCCTTTCGGTGTTTGTAATCCGATTCCATTGTACATTCTCTGATCAATTATAATTCCTCAATGCTCAAAATTTTTTGTTTCTTTCACAAGAAATAGCAGTAGGGTTTTGTCTTAGAACTTATATTATTATACTAGGCTTATATATAGAACACAGAGCTTTTAAAAAGCAAATCCTAATCCCAATTGGGTATGAATTTATAAGAAGTTTAACCTATAAAACTTTGTTTTGAACGCCTAAAAAATCCTCTTTTAACACATTTCCTAATGCTACCTGGATTTCCTATTAGCATAATAGGGTTTTAAAAATTGACCATACAAATGGCACTTTCTTAAATATATGGGTCCAATTTGCTTCTTAATTTCGATATAGATAGTGTTATATAAATGTAACCATAATGACAGTCAACAATCGATCCTCCCTTGTGTGGTTCATGTATTTTGATATGATTTTTTTATATGCCATTTCTCTTGTTGCTATTTTGCTGGTAAATTACTTGGCAGCAGGATAAAACACCTATGCTCCATCTTGATGGGTTGACTTTCGAACATATACCAACATGTCCACCTGCTAAACAGGCCCTCCATATCCACACCATTAATCTCGCGTGGTTTTGCTTCCTGCGGATCCCTGTTTTATGGATATATAGTCAAGTCTTTTGTTTTGCCCTCTACCCATTAGAGGATTAGCATTCATCACTCTGAATTCAAAAGTCTCCTTCTCTTAGAACCCTTCCCTTTAGTCTATAGAGTAACAAGATGATCAGTGCCAAAAAGCTTCTACAGCTGGCAAGGAAATGGCAGAAAAAGAGTCACGATACCACAAGCCATTATTACAGTTGTAGCACAACAGCAATGGCTGAGAAGGGTCAGTTTGTTATGTACTCTGCTGATCAGAAGAAGATATTGGCTTGCCAAGCACAGGGCAACATAATGCCCTGCCATGCAGAATTCATGGAGGATGTCATTTCTTTGATCAAACAGCAGGTTACTGGAGAAGTACAAAAAGCTTTGCTCGCATCTGTAGCTATCTGCTGCTCAATGTAATTTTTATATCCAAAAACAAGAAACAAGCAACCGATACCAATTTGTAGCTTCTGAAGAGAAATTATCAGATCTGTAAACAATTCCTACATGTAAATATATAGAATCTTTAGTCTTCGATTCTTTTCCTTATTAGTTGCCTCCACAAGAAAAGAAATTTTTACTGTTTCCCACAATTTCACACACTAACCTAGGTGATCTGTGCAAGCAAAATCCGACAAGTTTCACAGAATGAAGTGAGATTTATATAAGCTCTCGGAAAAAAAAAAAATCTAATACACACGGTCAATCAATGACAGTATAAGCATACTAACATAACATCAGGCAGTTAGGGTTCGTCAAAGCCACTTCATTCGTCAATGTATCTGAACAACACAACTGGCACAGATGGAATCAAACTCTTTCTTCCAGAAGCAATCATTCAAGTTCCTCCCTTTGCTGCTCCAATTGCTGTGATTTTTAATCCATGTTAGCTGATATAGAAAAATTAACTAGCAACAGACGTCTACAACGTATTAGACATGAAAGACTTGTAAAAATAATCTCTAATAAAACCGATTGCAATATATGCTCGCACCAGCCGTTGTGCAGGCTAATTAACATCTAGTTGCATATGATTGCATGTATACCATTTCCACATATGAAATGTAACAAAAAAAAAAAAAATTCTATTCTGGGCCCTGACATAATGCTGTCATTTCAATCAGATAAAATGGAAAAATACATTCACATAAGCTTCAGTTACTGCTTGCTATACTCAGATCGAAGAATGTTTACTCTTCTTCATCAGAATGTATACATATTTGCCTCTGGTATTTCTAACCATTACTCATTGAACGTATAAGTTTTTTCTTTTAAACAAAGAAAAGTCATTCAAACGATAACTCTGCCACTATAAGAGAAGCAGAGAACAGAGAAAGATGCGGTCCTTGTCAAGGGTAATATGCTACAAAAAATTTCTTTTCCAACAATTTGGAACCCAGTGAATTTGAGTCCATTAAACACTTAAAGAAGCAGATAAAATCATTCCAATCATCATCATTTTGGCCTGCTTTTGAGCATCCTAATGGTTACTGGCAGACAATGTGTACAGCAATCAGAAGATAATTGTGAAAATAAGACTTTAGGGATTGGACTAAAATGATATCTGAAAGGACATCATTTAAGTAAACAATGTTCTAAATGCGAGGAATAAATTGAAGACTGATGCTTGCAGCTTCATAGGCTCTCCAGGGCGTTAAAAATTGATCCAACGGCTATGTTTGTTGTGCAAATACAGTAATCGGCAATTGATGGGCTGTATATATATATGGCAGTGGCAATGGTGGTTGGGGATGACCTGTTCTGAACTGAAATTAGAGAAACTATGGTTGCAAAAATTTTAAAAATGTTTGCAACTTTTATCATTTTTATTCTAATTTTTTTTATTTTTGATTAAATAAATATTTATATTAAAAGTATATATAAAAAATTAAATATCAAAATTAAAATATTAAAATAAATTATAAAATGATGTAAATTATAATTTTTATTAAAGAAGATTAAATTATATCAATATATGGCTTTCTAGCAAAAGGCAATATCATGTCACAATTTGCAAGTTAAACAAGATCATCCAACTTTAAGGCTAGTCCAAGTGCTGTTGCAACAGTTAACATTGCCATAATTATCAGATGTAATAATACAGAATAAGAGACTGAAATGGAGTAATTAAGAAAAAAATCAATCATCCCTAAATGGGTGATTCCAAAACATTGAACTTCATCAATGCAACAATATATATTAATTCGTATGCATCTCATAACTCAATATACAATTACATTGACATTCAAACATAAACAGCTTCTTCAGCCTGGCAAAGATCCTACTGAAGGAGCTTGCATGGTATAGATCCATGTTGCCTCATCTGGATATTAGCTTCTTATGCATCCACTGACAGAGTAACATTTTGGTCATTCCCGTCCTGTACGGCATGCCACTCTCTCATAATTAGACAATTCCAACTTAATTGGGTGCACCACTATCTACTGTTCTTTGGAATGTGACTTCCAGAAAAACATCAGCACCACTTGACGTCGATCAGTTGGGCATTGTTTGTTGCACAACTGCCGAGGATCGAGTTGAAGGTTCGTGTCCTCTTTTATGTCAAGACACAAGTATTTGGGCCTAATTGAGCTTTGGACTCAAGACTAAACTCATAGACAGAATTGCGAGTCCAAAACGTGTATGTTCTTCAAATGGATCTTTCTGGCTGCAAAAAGAAAACATCATTACTAAGCATTATTCCAAAACATTAGGCATTAAGTACAAGCTGGCATGAAAACAGTACCCCTGATGGCATCTCCTTCAGCCTGAACATGTAATGCTCCTCACGAGATTATTCCAACCTTCCACCTATTTTTACAAACAAACATTAACAGGAATGAGGGATGGAATTGAAAAAGAAACGAAATTAGAGATTAATAAATTAGTAAGGTGAAGAAATATTACCTTTTAATTTCTTCATTTCCTTTTAATTGCTGGACAACCAACAATCTTAAGCTTGAGTGAAGTGTTTTGGGCGATGTAATGTGGCAATTCCTTCAAACTCCAACAGTCCTCAAGAATCAAAGAGCAAAGAGCTGGCATTATTATTATATTTTTTGTTATTTCATCTTCATAATTCCACTCTTCCCATTCTTTCATCGACGTTAACCTCAATTCTATCAATTTGGGGAATGATATTAGTGCAGTATACGTAGCATCAGCAGCTCCACTACCACTACCACCAATCCTACCATGGTGACCATCTATTCCAAGAAATTCAACACCTACTCTTTTAACACTCTTAAAACCCTCAATTACAAGAGATTCAAGGGAAGCCAATTTTCCCAATGCAGGCAATTGCTCACAGTTTTTCCAATCCTCAAGAACAAGCTTCCTAAGAGAATTCAGCTTCAATGTTATCCAACATGTACTAGAAATTTTGATGCCTTGGTACTCATCTATTTCTAGATATTTCAAATTGGGAGGAGGCTCTAAAGCTTCTAATAACACTTCATCTCCACCTTCTTTCCTCCACTCTCCTTCATCTTCTTCACTGAAAAATAGGTCCAATTGAGTGAGGTGTTTTTTAGCCTTCAACTGTGCCTGCTTAGCGTCTTTCACATCCACATCTGCCTTATGTTGTCTTGTCCACTTTATGCCCAAATAACCACCAAGGTTATTGAGATTTTCCACATCTCTAAGAGAAAAATATCCTTCTTCTTTTTCATTATCATGACCAATGTTCAGCTGACTTAATTTCCGGAGATCACTTAATCTCTCTATTCCTTTAGGCAACAACAAAGATTCACACCTAAAATTATACAAACAGCTCAAATTAATAAGTTTTCCTATTCCTTGAGGTAACGATTCAAGATTCTCACATTCATCCACAACTAAGGTTTGTAAATTATACAATTTACATACTGTTTCAGGCAACTTCTTTAATCCAATATTTTGGGAAAAATCTAACTCTCTCAAATGGATCAATTCACCTATTTTGGGTGGGATTTCTTGAATGTAACATCCTCTTAAGCTTAATGATCTCAAACAAGTCAATTTATGAAATATACAAGGTAAGGCTGCTTCAATCTTTGAATAGAAAGAAGTAGACAAAATAATGAGACTCCGTAATTTTTTAAAATTATATACACAACTGCAAAGTGAGTCGTTCCATTGGCCAACCACTGTAATCCCTGCATGACGTATTTGGTCATAACTCAAATTTTCTCTTAAATGTTCTATCCTGTTGGTAGTATTATTGACCTCTATGCTACAACTTTCCTTTATCAAAGATTCACCAAAATCATGAACCAAATCATGCATCTTACAGTAACTATTGCTCCTGTCCACATGATCTTCCTCAAAGTCCTGAAACAAAGAGCGCATAGTTAATTGTTGAAAATACTCTTCACCTATCTCCATCATATCTTTGCTTCTCATTGCCCTAAGGTAACCTTGACTCATCCACATCCCAATCAATCTCCTTTTACTCATCCTATAGTCCTTAGAGAAGATGACACAATACAAAAAGCATTGTTTCAATGCTGAGGATAAGTCATAATAACTTAACCGCAATGGACCAAAAACCTCACTTTCAAACTTCCCTAACTCCCATAAATCACTATTTAAGACACCTTCCCAATCCTCTACAGAATCTTTAAAACGCAAAAGACCTCCCATTGTCTTTACAGCAAGAGGTAAGCCCTTGCACCTAGCAACAATTTTCTTACCAATTTCCACTAGAGGACTATTGCTAGTGCTTTCAGAGAATACAAGTTGACTAAATATAGACCAGCATTCTTCCTCCGGCAACAATCTAAGTCGGATTATGTCCCTGCAACCCATAATTTTTGCAACATTTTCATTACGTGTGGTTACCAAAATTTTGCTCTCTGAGGAACCACAATTGAGAAAATGTTCTATTTGTTCCCACTTTTTGGCATCTTCATTCCACACATCGTCTAGAACAAGTAAGACTTTTTTTCTCTCAATATATTGTTGAATTTGCTCAATAATGGTTGCCCATTCGACAAGATTTGGGGCAGATCCTTTGAGAAATTCAAGGATTGCTTTAGCAATCCTGATCTCATCAAATGGATCCGAGACACAAACCCATATTCTTATATCAAAATGGGACTTAACCCTGTCTTCATTATACACCAGTTTGGCAAGTGTTGTTTTGCCAATCCCCCCCATCCCTACTACAGATATGAGATGAGGGTTTTTTTTGCTCTCAGCTAACAGCAAGTTCAGGACAGCATTTTCATCATCCTCTCTATGCCTTACCTCGGGAACATTGGCAACAGAGGACGTCATTGCTCGTTCGACATTTTCAGGGCCGCTTAACAACAAGGGAGACATATATGTGTCTTTCTGTTTGGCAATATCTTCCAGACTTTCATTTAGCTCTCTTATCTTAAGAGCAATGTTATGGCGGAAATCAACTTCACGAGAACCAACGAAAAAAGAGAACAATTGTTGAAGTACATGATCCTTTTGCTGGAAAGAAGAAAAAGAATTTAATGTTAGTCAAATTAGCTAGAATCCTCAATTTCAGGAATATCTCCTGAAGAAGAAAACCAAATCTTTTGTATACGTGGCTGTTAGGTGACTATGAGAAAATTTAGTTGTTCTTTGTAATGCTACGCTATATATATGTATTTTCAATGAAAGAATGCAAGTAGCAGCAGCAGACTTTCATTTTACAAAAACTCTTTCATATTTCAAATCCTTTTTCAGCAGCTATACTAGCAGCGTTTCTGCTGCACTTCAAGATTTCTTGAACAACCATACCTTAGCCTTTTTATGCTTGTGAGCATATTCATATTCATCTCCTTCAATTCTTGATTTCAGAATTTCAGTGCTCCACTCATCCAACACATCGTCAATGTCGTACAATATGTTTTTGAGCCTTCGGAGCCAAAGTTCGACTGTTTCCTCCTTCAGCTGCCTCCTCTCTGCATCAGAGAGAACAGCTTGGACAGATTGGAGATTTTCAGTGAGCATTTTCACCTCTTTCTCGACACCAACAACAAGCTTAACATTTTGCTCTACCTCGCTAAAAATGCCAGAAATCAGCATCTCCAATACTTTGGAAACAAGTGCATCAGCCACTGCCATATTCAAAGGTAAACAAAAGAAGGAAAAGAGATTGAGTTTTTTCGAGAGATGAAGATACAATTAAATGAAAGATAGGCGCCTTAAGGAACCAAACTACATAAGCTCAAAGGTACTCAAGTAATAATTAAGATTCTTTTTTGTTTTCTTTGACGATGGAAAATTAAAGATAAAGGTGGAAATGTAATATGAAAGCTTTCAAAGGTATAAAATGGCAAAGCAAAAGTAAAGCTGAAATGAAAACAATTAGATTGTAATGATACGAGTGAAAACAATTACAGAGAAATTTATCATCAATAGATAATGATTTTCCCACCAAACCACAACATAAGCTCATTGGTGGCTGGAGTGGGGCAATAGCTTTAAAGAGAAAAAGAAATGAAAACAACTATTAGACAAGGAAATTATGACAGACACTAAAACTACTTATTTCATAAGAAAACAGAGTAGTTTTTCACTTTATTACAAGATTGTATAATAGTCTTTAAATATTTGTTGTAAAATAGTCTAATTTAAATAAATAATTTTTTAAATATTTAATTGAGATACAATTGAATATAAATTTATTTATAATATAACACAAATTATAATATTAATAATATTAATTGAGTTTTTTTAAATATAAAAAATATTTATTCATTTAAGATATATTAATTAAAATTTATATTTAAAAGTAATAATTAATATTCTTTTTTTTATAGTGAAAAATTAAAGATACATGTGATGTAGAAATGAAATGTGAAAGCTTTCAAAGGTATAAAGTGGGAAAGTAAAAGTAAAGGTGAAATGAAAACAATTTAAAAAAAATGACATATTGTGATGGTGGTGGGACACCAAAACCAATTATTTTACAAGAGAGGTTGATTTTTCTTTTTTTTCTTTTTTTTTTTTTTTTTTTTTTGGCCTTTGTTAGCATTCCAATCAATACGATGAGTCTAAGTTGAGATAAATTTTAACTAGTTGATATTTGATTCATTTATTATTGAGTTCAATTTGTTATATTAATTATTGTTCACGAACTTAAAAATGATTAAAAATATATTATTGAGTTGAATTTGCTATATTAATTGTTGTTCACAAAACTTAAATGATTAAAAATATTAAGTTATCAATTATCTTTTTATAGGCCAAATGTGATTTAAAAAAAAAAATTTGCACAAGAAATTATGGTACTTAGTATCAGGCAATAACGTTATAAGAAGTGCTATTCCATTTGCTGCAGCCCGATCCTCTTAATGTCCTAGCAATGTACTTTTTTTTATCCCTCCCAAGTATAATGGTTTAATGGTTTCCTGCTTTTTTCATTTTTTTTTTGGTACTTAGTATCATGAACAATACAAGAATTGCTATTCCATTTGCTGCAACGGCCTATACCTTGAGCCGGGGCTGCTGCAGCCTGTTCGTTTTTTCTCCTTGCAGTGTACATTTCTCTATGCAAAGTATAGTGGTTTGATGGTTTCCTGCTGATTTTTTTTTTAATATTTGTACTTGGTATCAATCATTTGTTGCAACCTATTCGTCTTAATGTGCTAGAAATAATTCGATTTAATATCACACAAAAAAAATGATAATAATAATAATTCGATTTAATAATATCCATTTGATATGGATGGAATTTAAATTTATAAGCTAAAGTTATAGGATTCCAATGAGGTGAAACTTTTATTATCCAAACCAAGCAGCATCATTTAATAATATCCATTTGCTTTTAAGAATTGATGATAATTAATAAAAGTAAGGAAACTTAATAGGTGTTCGGCTAAGCTGTTGTAAACATATTTGGTAAATAAATTTTTAATTGTGGCCGGTAGTTGTTAGGATGCCTAACAGCTATCGTTTGTATAAGCTCCAAATTGGAGCTTTTAATAAACGACTCCTTTATGTTAAAATATATTTACAAAATTATCTTCATATTCTCTAAACCCTATGTTCATTAAATTGATGCTTATAAACAATCATCTCTCTGCAAATCAAAGATATACAATATTACTAAATTTTTCCTATTTTTTAATTTTCAATCATTTTGGTTTAGAAGTACTTAATTATCAAAGTTAGTAAATCTAATTTGTTTATTTATTTATTTTTTTGAACTAAATTGTTGTTTTCAGTCTATTTTACATCATACTGATTGTTACGAACACTACTTCAGCACTTCAAATTATCACCTGCTCTGCTTGGTGTTTTTTATTTTTTATTTTTATTTTATTTTTATTTTTTTGTTTTTGAGGGGGAATTGATTGATGGGTTGGTTATGGAATTAATGTAGCTGATGCAGGTAGAAAATTATATTTAATGGATGGGCTACGTTTGAAGTACCTTTGAATCATTAGATTCAATAAATTCAATTCTTGATAAAATTTAACAAATAAAGTCTGTGTTGTTCGCTGCCACAATATGGCTTTGTTGTTCACTGCCATTTTATTTTTGAGAATTTAATATAATGATGTTTATTTATTTATAAGAAGTTACTGTATTTTAGTTATTGAAATGTGATTAAAAATAAATAAAAGGATGGATGTGAAAATCCCACGTTGGAAAGAAATAAAAGAAGAGGAGAGAGATTTGGTGATAAAAGGATTTCTCCTCCTCTTTTGTTATGTATGTCAATCATCACTTATATTTGGTGTACCATTGAAACCTATTAGCTATACTAATAGAAAATTTATAGAAAATTTTCTTGTGTATACTTGAACTTTTGGGTGTAAGTGAGAGTTAAATATTTTGTAGTGTGGTTGTAATAATTTTTCACATAATGAATATTTTTCTCTTGGTTGTCTCTTGACAACACCCGTAGTTTTTCTCCATTTGAGAGTTTTTCATATTAAATTACTTTGTGTTTCTCTCTTTTATTTTTCAAATATTTTTGTTCAAGTTGTGATCTACAGGGGTTAAGGTAGTTGTTGGATTGTCAACGGGCTCCATTTTCCCTAACAATTGGTATTAGAACTGATGGTTCGGTAAAAGATGAACATGAAGGAGGCATAGGAATTTCTTTAAAATTCTTCGTATGCTCTATGGTTGCGGTTTTGTCCGATTTTCCATATCAGAAAAGATTTTTTAGAAATTGTTGTGATCCAAATGGAGGTCCTTTGTATTGTATTAAGTGTGGTATTGTGTAAGTAAGTGCAACCAAGAATGTTTTGTCACAAAGACTATAATCGCCTAAGAAGGTTGAGACTTAAGTGGTACCGTTTGTGTTCCCCCAATCTTTCCTGGAAACTTTCTTAGTGCATTTTCTAGACACAATTGTTCACTCATTATTCACTGTGAGGTCATTATAGCAGAAAGTATTGTTCAAATATATGAAGGTACTGTGCATTATTAAGCAAAAATGAGTTTCAGATTTTATATTGAGAAATTTGATGGGAGAATTAATTTTGGGTTGTGGCAAGTACAAGTTAAGGATATACTAATCCAGTCTGGACTCTATAAGGCCTTGAAGGGAAAGCCAACTTCTTTGTCTGAAGGAAAGGAGCCAATTAAATCCGGTGGTGATGACACAGGAACGTCCAAGATAAGTGAAGAAGAATGGGAAGAGCTAGACATGAGAGCAACAAGTCAGATTTGTCTTTGTCTAGCCAAAAATGTTATTGTTAATGTTGTTAGATGGTCAACAATAAAGGAGCTTTAGGAAAAGCTTGAGGAAATGTACCAGATTAAAAGTCTTTCAAATAGGTTATATTTGAAGGAGCAATTTCACAAATTACAAATGGAAGAAGGTATAAAAATTTCTGACCACCTTAGTATACTTAATGGGATTGTTTCTAAACTGAAATCTATTACAGTGAAAATTGATAATGAAGATAAAGCGTTGAGACTTATTTGGTCTCTTCCACTTTCCTATGAACACATGTAAACCGTTTTAATGTATGGAAAAGAGAATGTGAATTTTTCAGAAATGACTAGTAAGCTGATTTCTGAAGAAAGAAGGCTGAAAAATGGAGATAACAAGTCTTCTGAAAGTACAGCATTGTCAGTTTGTGGAAATGGGAAGAAGAATAAAGGCTCCAAAAATAAAATTATCTGCTGGGGATGTGGGCAACCTAGACATGTAAAGAAGGATTGCAAAAATGGTAGAGCTAATTCGGCTAATGGCTTCAAAAGTAATACTACTAATGCAGTCGTCTTTGAAGAAGCAGATGATGAACTTTCTATATAAAGAAAAATTTATATCCTTATGGCATGATAGCTACCAACTAAGTTGTCATGGAAAAGGATGTATGATAGATAGCATGTTCACAATTTGCACACAGACATTGGTTGACAGTTGATGCAAGGTGTGTGGTGGAATTGATGTCAATGGCTAATGAACTTCTTAGAAAAGTCAACTTGGAAGTTGCATCATAACTTATTAGCAATTTTTTGACATGAACTGGCCGAAGTGAAAATTCTTAGAGTTGGTGAATTTCAAGTATGTATACTCTTATGGTGGAGCATGACAATTCTTGTTTTTAGAATTGTGACTGTCCTAGCTGATGCTGTTATTGAGGTAGCTGCTGTTCTTTTAATTTTTTTAATCATGGTGGAAATTATTGAAATGTGATTAAAAAAATAGAAGGATGGATGTGGGAATCCCACATTGGAAAGAAGTAAAGGAAGGGGAGAGAGGTTTGGTTATAAAAGAACTTCTTCTCCTCTTTTGTTATATATGTCAATCACCACTTATATTTGGTGTACCATTGAAAGCTATTAGCTATACTAATAGAAAATTTATAGGAAATTTTCTTGGGCATACTTGAGCTTTTAGGTGTGAGTGAGAGTTAAATATTTTGTAGTGTGATTGTAATAATTTTTCACATAATGAATATTTTTCTCTTGGTTGTCTCTTGACAATACTCGTGATTTTTCTCCATTTTAGACTTTTTCATGTTAAATTACTTTGTGTTTCTCTCTTTTATTTTTCAAGTATTTTTATTTAAGTTGTGATTTATATAGGTAAAGGTAGTTGTTGGATTGTCAACGGACTCCATTTTTCCTAACATTAGTTTTGTTAGTGCATGACATGATAGATTTGTTTAGATTATTTCTGCTACGCAAGGACAACTATTGGCTATTTTATGGACTTCAAAAAAAATTATCGGAAAATTTAGTGTAGTATGATTCAGAGGTACATGAATAATTGAATAAGAGGAGGAAAGTATGTTTGAGTTCAGGGCCATTTTAGCAGAGGTGACAGAAAGGCAGATGCTAGTCTTCATAGGAACATGCATATACATAAGCTTGATTTAAGTTAAAAAAAAAACTACAACACCCTTGTCTAGTCGCCATGCTGAAAACAATGAATTAGTCATCACAAGAGAACGGAATAATATTTCGCCCCACATAAAACACAGTGCTAAAAGAATCTAAATTCTACACATATATCCATAACCAAAAACATCTTCATCAAAATCAGTGATATAAATATAACAACAGCATCAAATAAATATTCACACCCAAAAAAAAAAAAAAAAAAGCAAATTCTCTTACATGAAAGTCAAGTCTCCCACACATCAAAAATCAACAACCATAAAAATAAACCATTGAATCAAACCCAAATGAGCAACCAATTCACATAAGCTACATAAATAGGCAAAATCAAACAATAACCAAAGTCAAGTAACAAAATTCCAAAGATATGCATCCCCAAACGAGAAAAAAAAAAAAAAAAACTAAATTTATAAAAGAACTGATAAGAAAACAAAAATACAAATAACATTGATCTCAGATCCTATAAAATCAAGAGTCGATAACAAAACAATTTTTTTAAAAAGAAACCCAAAAGAACAAGTCAGCATATCCTACTGAAAAGAAATAAAAAAGGCAAAAAAAAAAAATGTATATATACATGGCTCTATTACGAAGTAATTCCTCAGGATCCCACTTGTAAATATCAAGCTCTCTAATTATATCAAGCCTTAAACTTGGTTTTTTTTAATTACTGAATTTTGATTTGCTTATGCAATATTTTAGGATTATCATGATGCACTCCGTATCCATTACTTTGATTTTCTGGTTTTAGTTTGTCACTCATTTGTGTAATTCTATCCCAGTTTTCTAGTTTTTTGCCACTTCATTATTTTATTTCCTTATAATTATTTTAGTGTGCATAATGAAATAATTAACTTCATATTTGAGTAGTTGACAATAATTATTGTATTATCCATCCATTATATATTTATAAGTAGAATTTATGACATATTATGTCTTCATTGCTTTAGTAATCCATCTTTATTTATCTAAATAAGTATTTAATTTTTCTTTGTTTTAATTATAGGTTATTAATGGGTTGTAAAAATAAATCAATTGAAAATAAAATAGGTGGAAGAGTTAAATGGACCAATGAGCAGTTTGATGGTTTTTTGGATATTTGTATTCAAGGTACTATGATTGGTAAAATGAGTGGAGTTGGATGGGGTGACAAAGGATAGTCATGGGTTGATTATGAAATGAAAGCTGCCAATTTAAATTTCACTAGGGAACAATTGAAACACAAATGGGATTGGATGAAGGAACAATGGAAGCTATGGAATTCACTAATAGGAAAAGAAACTGAAATAGGATGAGATCCTATTAAAGGCACAGTTGATGCCTCAGATGACTAGTGGAATGCAAAAATTGAAGTAAGTTAATTATAAATATTAATATTTATATATGAAATAATCAGTACTTTTACTTGCATATTTTTTTTAATTTAATTCATATATTAATGTTACAGGAAAATGAACAATTTACAAATTTACATCAGACAAACATAGGACAAGAGCTTTACAATAAATATGCTACAATATTTATGGATTTTGTTACTATGAGAGAATATGCTTATACTCCTTCTAGTGGTGTCTTGCTTGATGATATACATGTGGAAGAAAATGCAAATATATCTTTCAAAATAGGAAATAGCAATATAGGAGAGGATTTTGATGAGTATTTAGATAGTATAATGTCTCAATGATCTATATTAGGGGATTCATCTTCTCAAACTACATTTGTTGATGCTAGTGAGCAAGGTACATATAAACAAAAGAGAAATGAAAGAATCACTAACTATACAACTAGTAAAAAGAGCAAACAACAATCAAGTGTAGCTCAACTCTGCAATACTGTTAGAGAGCTAAAAGATGATATGAAAGAAAGTGTTGAAAAGAGAAATTCCATGATGTATAGTGTTTTGGGAGATCGACCTGGTTGTTCCATTAAAGAAGTAAAGGAAGATGTACTTTCACTACTAAATATGATGGTAGTCAATTGCACTTTTTTAGCACACTCTTGTTAGACCAAAAATCAAAAAGAGAAATGTATGTTACTCTTGGAGATGCACAAACAAAACTGAATTGGCTTGAATACTATCATACATTGTGGAAGGATGGTGCATGGAAAGCAGGAGGTGGCCAGTAGATTATTAATTTAATTTTTTTTGTTATTTATTTAATGTAGTGTAATCTAACTTTCTTTGACATTTTATTTGATTGTTTTATGCTTTGTTAATCAACAATATTTATAAAGTTGTGTGGTTTGATTTAAATTTATTTATTTATGATTTAATACACTATTGAAATATAATTTTTCTTTTTTTATTTATTTGTTAGATACGGATGCCATTCAAAAAATTATTTTTGATGCTAATGAAGAAGATGAAGAATTGGAGTCATTATCAACAACATTTTCAGTTGAAATGATATGCCAATATTATTCTACATATATTTACAAAGAACCTTGTATGGATTCATTTCAAACATGAATGGTGTGTTTATCAGAAGTAATGAAAGGAAACGAAAATAGATGTATTAATATGTTTAGAATGAAAAAGAATATATTAATAAATCTCTGTCAATATTTAGAAAATAAATACAGACTAAAAGGTTCAAAAAGGATTTTGGTTTTGGAAAAAGTAGGAATATTTTTGTATGTTCTTGCTTTGGGTGCTTCAAATAGACAAGTTCAAGAACGCTTTCAACATTCAGGTGAGACAATTAGCCGTAACTTTCATGCAATATTAGTGGCAGCAATGAGATTTTCATTGAACTTAATAAAATCCAAAGATTCAACATTTAGTACCATTCCTCCAGAGATACTAAATGACAATAGATGTATGCCTCACTTTAAGGTATGTAGTATTCTATATATTTTTTATTTTTTATTATTATAAGTATACATATAACTAATTATATTTTAAAATTAGGATTGTATTGGAGCTATTGATGGCACTCATGTAGCAACTATAGTGCCTGAAAAAGATTTAGTACGGTTTATTGGGAGAAAAGGAGCGCCCATATAAAATATAATGGCTGCATGTAGTTTTGACATGCAATTTATATTTATCATGGCTGGATGGGAAGGAACTGCTCATGATGGACGACTTTTTCAATATGCAATTCAAAGAAAGGAATTAAATTTTCCTAAACCACCACTAGGTATAAATATATTTATTGAACTATTATTAGTACAAGAATTTTTTTAATTTTAAAATTATTTAGATTTGTATATGCCATTCTTATATATTATTGGTAAAAAAATGTACAAAAATATTATTTGGTTGATGCTGGATATCAACAATTAGAAGGATACCTTGGACCATACAAAAAAACCATATATCATTTACCTGAATTTCAATGTGGTGGTCAGTTGATGTAGTGAAAGATTGATAAAAGGGAATTAATATTTGTTGAATCACGCATGACTACAAAACATTAATCTTCTATAACCTGTTGATTTGCGCACAAATACCAGAAAATAGGCATCCAAGAATTTGTTGATTCACAAGAATACCGAATTTGGAAAAATAATAATTTTGAATAATCAACTCAATAAAAACTCCTCATACAACCCTAAAACTTACATATTTATAGGGTAGCACAAACCCACCAACCCTAATTTTTATTCACGAAATAAAATAAAGACAATTCTAACTAAGGTAGGAAATCAAATCCTTAACAATATAGGAAAGTTAATTTCTAATCAATGCTAAATTAAAATAAAAATCAAATAATAATAATAATAGTAATAATAATAATAATAATAATAATAATAATAATAATAATAATAATAATAATAATAATAATAATAATAATAATAATAATAAACAACAACAACAACAACAACAACAACAACAACAACAACAATAATAATAATAATTTATATATGCTATCGATTGTTCTGCAAACTTATTCCAAGACTTGTTGCTTTGCATCATTCCCTCCAGGGTATAGAAAATTCACCTTGGAATTTTGCCCAAATATTGTGAAAGAATTTTGCTCATAGATGTATAGGAAATAATTTTGCTCATAGATGTATAAGAAATCATAGATTTCTGATCAATTTGTAATTCCTTCAAAATTAAAATTAAAGAAAAATGAGAATAAAAAATTTCCTCAATGCTAATGAAGTCAACATGCTCAATTTGCTCTAGCATATTATATTCACGATCATGATGTTCTTCTACCTCGATCCCTAAGTCATTGGAAGTTAGATAAGAATCCCTCTCAGCAAAGAAAATTTGTATATCATCACTTTTTAATAATTCAGTACATTCCTCATCCTCTTCATCAAATATTGGCTCATCTCTAATAATTGCATCTTCTTCCTCATCATCATCAATATCAAAAAATAAGGGTTCTTCATAATACTCTTCTTCTTCCTCTTCATCACTAACCTCTCCATCAAAATTACCCACAAAATTATTATTGCTTTGTGGGGCTGGATTGTTTCTATTCCGATTGGCCAAAAGAGTAGTCATCTTGTCAGTTCGTTATTCCATAAAGGTGTCAAACCGTTGATCCATCATCTGCTCCACTCGCTGCTCAAGCCACTGTATGTTATCACATAAATAAACCTCCTCTACATGTTGCAGTTTGGTTGTTGTTGTTGTCGTTTGCGAGACATCTTGTTCGAGGATCACAACTCTGATACCAAACTGATGCAGCGAAAGAGTGATAAAAGGGAATTAATATTTATTGAATTGTGCACGACTACCGAACATTAATCGTTTATAACATGTTGATTTGCGCATAAATAATAGGAAATAGGCATCCAAGAATTCGTTAATTCACAAGAATACCGAATTTGGGAAAATAATAATTTTGAATAATCAACTCAATAAAAACTCCTCATACAACCCTAAAACTTACATATTTATAGGGTGGCACAAACCTACCAACCCTAATTTTTATTTAGGAAATAAAATAAAGACAATTCTAACTAAGGTAGGAAATCAAATCCTTAACAATATAGGAAAGTCAATTTCTAATTAATGCTAAATTAAAATAAAAATCAAATAATAATAATAATAACAACAACAACAACAACAACAACAACAACAACAACAATAATAATAATAATAATAATAATAATAATAATAATAATAACAACAATAACAACAACAACAATAATGATAATAAATTATATATGTTATCCATTGTTCTGTAAACTTATTCCAAGACTTGTTGCTTTGCATCATTCCCTCCAAGGTAGAGAAAATTCGCCTTGAAAATTTGCCCAAATATTGTGAAAGAATTTTTCTCATTGATGTATAGGAAAGAATTTTGCTCATAGATGTATAAGACATCATAAATTTTTGATCAATTTGTAATTCCTTCAAAATTAAAATTAAAAAAATATGAGAATAAAGAAGTTCCTCAATGCCAATGAAGTCAACATGCTCAATTTGCTCTAGCATATTATATTCACGATCATGATGTTCTTCTACCTCGATCCCTAAGTCATTGGAAGTTAGATAAGTCCCTCTCAGCAAAGAATATTTTTGTATCATCACTTTTTAATAATTCAGTACATTCCTAATCACCCTCATCCTCTTCATCAAATATTGGCTCATCTCCAATAGTTGCATCTTCATCCTCATCATCATTAGTATCAAAAAATAAGGGTTCTTCATAATACTCTTCTTCTTCCTCTTCGTCACTAACCTCTCCATCAAAATTACCCACAAAATTATTGTTGCTTCGTGGGGCTGGATTGTTTCTATTCTGATTGGCCAAAAGAGTAGTCATCCTGTTAGTTCGTTGTTCCATAAAGGTGTCAAATCGTTGATCCATCATCTGCTCCACTCGTTGCTCAAGACAACGTATTTCATCACATAAATAAACCTCCTCTACACGTTGCAGTTGTGGTTGTTGTTGTTGTCGTTTGCGAGACATCTTGTCCGAGGATCACAACTCTGATACCAAACTGATGCAGCGAAAGAGTGATAAAAGGGAATTAATATTTATTGAATTGTGCATGACTACCAAACATTAATCTTTTATAACATGTTGATTTACGCACAAATAACAGGAAATAGGCATCCAAGAATTCGTTGATTCACAAGAATACCGAATTTGGGAAAATAATAATTTTGAATAATCAACTCAACAAAAACTCCTCATACAACCCTAAGACTTACATATTTATAGGGTGGCACAAACCCACGAACCCTAATTTTTATTTTGGAAATAAAATAAAGACAATTCTAACTAAGGTAGGAAATCAAATCCTTAACAATATAAGAAAGTCAATTTCTAATCAATGCTAATTTAAAATAAAAATCGAATAATAATAATAATAATAATAATAATAATAATAATAATAATAATAATAATAATAATAATAATAATAATAATAATAATAATAATAATAATAATAATAATAATAATAATAATAATAATAATAATAATAATAATAATAATAATAATAATAATAATAATAATAATAACAACAACAACAACAACAACAATAATAATAAATTATATATGCTATCCATTGTTCTGCAAACTCATTCTAAAACTTGTTGCTTTGCATCATCAGCCCAAAGGACCTATAGAAACTTTTAATCATTGGCATTCATCACTTAAATGCTGCATCGAAAGAACTTTTGGTGTTTGGAAAGCTAGATGGAAAATACTGCGACTCATGCCTTCGTATCCATTCACCACATAACGAGATATTATGGTTACAACAATAACATTACACAACTATATTCAAAGAAAGTCATTGAGTGATCCAACATTTATGCAATTTGATCAAAATCCAGAATTTGTGCTCCCTGACATTTTTCCAACATTATATAGTGATTCAGTATATCAAAGTGACGAAGAATCTAATACAACTCAAATGGATATATTGCGTGATCAAATTTCTTTTAGTTTAATGAAAGGAAAAAAATTTAAATAGTACAAATGAATTATGAATATATTTTTGTTAAATTATATTTTTAGTGTTAAATATTTTCATTTTATATATATAGAGAGAGAACTATTACTAAATAATTCAATTTATTCCTATATATTAATCTTTATAATATTATTAATTAATGTCTAATTTATTGTTCGGTAAATTATTTTATTTTTAATACATTATAGGAAAATTTATAATGTTATTAAAATAATTGAATGGATGCCTGTATTGGTCATTAGATGTGTAAATAGCAACAACTACAAGTAATTATCCAAACACATAGTAATAATCAGCTACTCGCTACCAGCTATCAGCTATCAGCAATAACTTAGCCAAACAAGCCCTTATACTAATGAAAGAGTAGTCTAATAGTAACTTCTCTCCAAGACATTTTAAGATTTAGAGTTTGAATTCTGCCATTGTTAATTTAAAAGGGGAGAGCTACCCCTGTTGTGCAGTCCATCGACGTCTAGATCATATTATTGAAATATGATAAAAAAATTAAAAGATGAATGTGGGAATGTTGTCCCACATTGAAAAGAAGAGAAGGAATGAGGAGGTTTAGTTGGTTATAAAATAAATTTCCTACTTCTTTTTGTTAATTATGTCAATCACCATTAATATTTAATATACTATTGAAAGCTATTAGCTATATTAATAGAGAATTTAAAGGGAAATTCTCTTCGGTGTACTTGAGTTTTTGGGTATATGTGAGATTTAAATATTTTTATAGTGTAGTTGTAATAATTTTTCACATAGTCAATTATTTTCTCTTGTTTGTCTTTTGACAACGTCCTTAGTTTTTCTCCATTTTGGAGTTTTCCATGTTAAATTATTGTATGTTTTTATCTTTTATTTTTCAAGTATTTTTGTTCAAACTATGATCGATCTAAAAGGGTAAAAGTATTTGTTGGATTGTAGGGGGGCCATTTTCCCTAACAATTGGTATAAGAGCCAATTGTTCATTAAGGGACAAGCTTGAAGGCAACATAGGAATTTCTTTAAAATTTTTAGTTAGCTCTGTGGTTGCGGCTTTGTCCAATCTTCCATATCAGAAAAGATTTTTTTATAAATTGTTGTGATCCAACTGGAGATCCTTTAAATACAATATTATATTTATTGAGTGTGGTATTATGTAAGTAAGTACAACCAAGAAAGCTTTGTTACAAAGGCTATAATAGCCTAAGAAGTTGAGACTTAAGTAGTACCGTTTGTGTCCCCCTAATCTCTCTTATAAACTTTCTTAGTGTATTTTGTAAACACAATTGTTCACTCATTAATCATGCTTGAAGTCATTATAGTAGGAAGTATTGTTAAAGTATACAGAGGTACTATGCATTGTTAAGAAAAAATGAGCTTCATATTTGATATTGAGAAATTTGATGGGAGAATAAAGAAGGATTGCAAGTTGGAGGAGCTAATTTGGCTAATGGCTCCAAAAGTCATGTTATTAATATGGTCGTCTTTAAAAAGAAGACAATGAACTTTCTATATAAGGAAAGATATATATATCCTCATGGCATGATAGCTACCAACTGAGTTGCCATGGAAAATGATGTATGATAGGTAACATGTTCATAGTTTACATACGAACATTGGTTGACAGTTGATGCAATGTGTGTGGTGAAATTGATGTCAATGACTAATGAACTTCCTAAAAAGTCAACATTGGAAGTTGCACCATAACTTATTAGTAGTTTGTTGATATGAATTGGCTGAGGTGAAAATTCTTGGAGTTAGTAAATTCTAAGTGTGTATACTCTTATGGTGGAGTATGACAATTCTTTTTTTTTTAGAATTGTGATTGCCATAACTGATGGTGTAGCTGTTATTCTATTATTTTTTATCATGATGAAGATTGTTGAAATATGATAAAAAAAATTAAAAATGGATGTGAGAATGTTATCCCACATTGAAAAGAAGAGAAAGAATAAGAGAGTTAGTTAATTATAAAATAAACCCTTTACTTCTTTTGTTAAGTGTGTCAATCATCATTAATATTTGGTGTAATATTGAAAGTTATTAGCTATACTAGTTGAGAATTTAAAGCGAAATTCTCTTGGGTGGACTTGAGCTTTTGAATATGTGTGAGAGTTAAATATTTTATAGTATGATTTTAATAATTTTTCATATAGTAAATATTTTTCTCTTGTTTGTTTTTGACAACACCCATGGTTTTTCTCCAAGTTTTCCATATTAAATTATTGTATGTTTCTATCTTTTATTTTTCAAGTATTTTTGTTCAAGTTGTGATCTAAAAGGATAAATATATTTGTTGAATTGTAGGGGACCCATTTTTCCTAACAAATATAACCTCCTATTACAAAAATTAAGGAACCGAATACAGGTGGAAAACAAGATACATCTTTTATCAATTATTTTACTTTGTTGGAGAGGCATTGTCTTTAAAAGTAAAATTAAAATTAAAATAAATATTTATGATTAAAGCAATAAACAAGTGCTATTGATGAATTATTCGGAGTTCTATATTTATGATTAAAATCAGAATACAACATGTAAGAAACAAGAGAAAAAGGAGGAATAATTGATACTTGTGTTTATTGGCAATGAAATAAGCACATATTCTTTTCTTATCAATGTGGAATTTGATTGCATGCTAAACTATAAATAGTACCTAACACCTAAATTTTAATTTTATTTGATTTATTCTAATTATTTTTTATTAAAATTTTTTATAACTAGTTTATCTGCGCGTTGCACGGACTACTTATTAATAAATTATTTATTTACATTTTAATATATTTTATTAGTGAAAATTTTAAATTATAAGATATATAAAAATAATAAAATTTACTTAGAGGGTTTATATAGATTGAAAAATAGTATAATAAAATTTTTAGCATAAACAAATAGTATTATAAATTTTTATTAATAGTATAACAACGCTCTATTTGGTTTAGTTGTTTATAGCAGCTGATAGTTGTTAGTTAATAAATATAAAACGTTTGGTAAAATTTTGTTAACTGTTGTTGTTTGTATATGAAATGACTATTAAAGATATTATTTATTTGTTAATATAATTTCAGATACTTATAATATTTTTTTAGTTATGCAAATTATTTAATATATATATATATATATATATATATTATTTTTAATTTATATATTATTAAAATAATTATTATAAATTATTTTAAAATAAAATTTAAAATATAAATGTTATTGTATACTTTTTAAAAATAATTATAGATATAAATATAATAATTATTTAATTATTAATTATAATTTAAATTTTAAAATTTTAATTTAATTATGAACTATAAAAAAATTAATTTGATACATTTAATTTTAATTTATATAAAGTTATTTGTTATTAGTTATTTCTAAATAAGGGTAAAATAGTCTAAACAAAAAATAAATTCAAATAAGCTATTAGCTGAAATGAAAAAGCTCAAAAAATGGAACTTTTCAAATCGTCAGCTGTTTTGAATGAAATCAACTATTAGTTGCTAATTTTAGAGTTTTACTAAATATCAAAATTGTAGCTGATTGAGAAAAAATCTCTATCAGCTACCTCAAAAAACTAATCCAAATGCCACCTAAATAGTATAGAAGTTTACTTTAAGGTTTAATAATATTACACATAAAGTTTTAGGAGAGTTTTATTTGGTTGATCATATTGTTACTTTACTTTGAATAAAAAATTAATATCTTAGTACAGTTCCCCAAATGAAAAAAAGATTAGTTATACATTTAATTTTTGTTATCATAATTTTTTAGTTATAATAAGATTAGTTTTAACATTATTAGATTAGTATTTTTTTAAGCAGTTTTTATTAGATTATATTAGTTTTTTAGTATTTTAAAGTTAAATTATTAGATTAGTATTAGAGTATATGTAGTAGTGCTTTAGTTGAAGAATAATACTAAATAATTATTATATTATTATACTTTTAATTTTTTTTAAAAAATAAAATTTTTAATGGTTTGAAAATAAAAATTTGAGTGATTTAAAATAGAAAAATATGTAGTGTATAAATATTTATAGAATCTAAGTAGTATTGAGATATATATAATAGTATTTTAGTTACATTAAAAAATAATACGATTCCATAGAAAAAAGTAGAGTTACATAGAAAAAAGTAATTTTTTAAAGAAAAATATTCAAATTTCTAAAAATTAAATATAAATGAATGCTGAATTATAAAAATAGACACTTCTCACAATTCGGGCTTAATGATTTTTAAGGATCAACATTTAATATATATATTTCAACTTTTTTTTTATGAAGAAATAATTGTAAGAGCATGTAAAATTAATTAAGAATTAAAATTTAAGTTAACATTAAAATTTAAGTTAACTGTAATTTAATAATATATATATATTATAAAATTAATGTTAACTTAAATTTTAATTCTTAATTAATTTTATAATCTCTTACAATTATTTCTTCAAAAAAAAAAAAAAAGTTGAAATGACCCATATAGAAGAAAAAGGAACCCTATGCTAAGAAGGATTTTGAAGCTTTACAGCTACATTTCTCTTTCTTTTTATTCCGTTCATAGAATTTGTGTTCTCCGTCTCGTACCATTCTTTGAAACTCATTCTTTGAAGCACTCTTACTGTTCATTCTTTTGCCATGGATGTCGTGCTTACAGTAGGAGGTGATCTGCTGTCGCCTGTGTTTGCGATGCTGTTAGAGAAGTTGCGATCCAGCGACTTGCTCAATTATGCCCGTGAAGGAGATTTCCTGGCTGAACTCAAGAAGTGGGATCGGATGTTGAAGAAAATTGGTGCAGTGCTTCAGGACGCAGAGGAGAGGCAGATGACAAGCCGTTCAGTGCAGATATGGGTTAGCGAGCTCAGGAACTTGGCTTGTGATGTGGAGGACGTACTTGATGAGTTTTCCACTGAGGTTCTGATACGCAAGGCGGAGGCTGTTGAACCTGTAGCTCGCACAAGTAAGTGAAGAAAATTTATCCCTACTTTTTGTGATACTTGCTCTGTTGGATCCAAAGTTAAATTCAATGCTGACATGATGTCTAAGATTAAGAGTATTTCTCAGAAATTTGATGAGATCATGGAAGAAAAGGATCAGCTTTCACTGGGAGAGCGCACTGGAGAGATGACCATCCGAGGTAGTGAAAGGCTGCCCACAACCTCTTTGGTAAATGAAGCGAAGGTTTATGGCAGAGAGAAGGATCGCGAGTCTGTACTCGATATGTTGAAGGCTGAAACAAGTGCAGCAGCAGTCTCAGTCATTGCCATTGTTGGCATGGGGGGACTCGGCAAAACAATTCTTGCTCAATTGATCTACAATGACGATGCCACATCAGAGTTTGATTTCAAAGCTTGGGTTTCCGTTGGTGAGGATTTTGATGTTTCAAAGATAACTAAATAAATTCTTGAACTCAGTGCTTGGAATGACAATAATTTAAATTCACTGCTACTAAAGTTGAAGGAGGAGTTGTCTAGGAAGAAATTTTTTATTGTGTTGGATGACGTTTGGACTAAGGACTATGATCGTTGGACTCTGTTATGTGCTGCTTTTGAATCTGGGCCACAAGGAAGCAAAACTATTGTCACGACTCGTGATCAAAATGTTTCATCGATGATGGGTGCTTCTCAGACTTATCCTTTGAAGCAGTTGTCTTATGATGATTGTTTCTCTGTTTTTGCCCAACATGATTTTGGAGCACCAAACTTCGATAACCACTTGGATTTCAAAGCAATGGCAGAAGAAATTGTGAAAAGATGTGAAGGACTGCCTTTGGCAGCTAAAGCTCTTGGAGGTCTTCTGCGAGGTAAGCTAAATCACGGGCTATGGGAAAGAGTACTGAAGAGCAACTTATGTGAAGGAGAAGAAACCAACATTCTTCCAGCCTTAAGAGTGAGCTACTATCATCTTCCACCCCATTTGAAACGTTGCTTTGCTTATTGTGCAATGTTTCCAGATTAATATGAATTTGACAAGGATGAGCTGGTCTTACTGTGGATGGCTGAGGGTTCTTCAACAACCAAGGAAGAATCAGCTAACTGAAGACTTAGGTCATGAATATTTTGATGAATTATTGTCAAGATCATTCTTTCAAGTATCTAATCAGAAAGAATCATCATACGTCATGCATGACCAAATGAGAGATTTAGCTCGTTCTGTTAATCAAGAAGCATCCTTCAATCTGGATCAGTGGAACCATGCAGAATCACTTGAAAATTATCAACATTTGGCTGAGTTGATACCTGCAAATTCATTTGAAACTCTTCGACATTCTTCATTCACTCCTGACTCCTCTGGCACCACACAGAGATTTCAGGTCTTCTATGAAATGAAGAAATTGCGCACGTTGCTGTCTTTACCAATTCTTCCAAGATATGGATGGAACAATATAAGTAGATGTGTTTTGCATGTTTTGGTGCCAAAGTTAAAATGCTTAAGGGTGCTATCACTAGCTGGATATCAACTAGTAGAGTTGCCAAGTTCTATTGGTACCTTGAAGCTTTTAAGGTACCTTGACTTGTCCCGTACGACAATTGTACGATTACCTACCTCCACATGCCTGCTCTTCAATTTGCAGACATTAAAACTACGGGACTGTAAAGATCTCATTGAGTTGCCTGTGGGTATTGACAATCTAATTAACTTGCAGCACCTTGATATAAGAGGTACGAGAAATATGAAATGGATGCCGCTTCATATACGCAATTTGGCAAACCTTTGTACCCTGACAAATTTAATTGTGGGAGAAGATTCAAGGCTTCAGCTAAAAGAGTTGAAGAAGTTTCCTCATTTAAAAGGGGAGCTTGAAATTGAAGGATTGCAGAATGTGGTTAAAATTGAAGATGCAGAAATTACCAATCTAAAAGGTTAGCAGGGACTTGACAAATTGGTATTGGAATGGGCTAGAGATTGTGATGATCTGCATAATAGCGAGAATGCATCCCAGGTTCTAAAGTTGCTGCAGCCTCATACAATAGTCAAAAGCCTTGGGATTACTTGGTATGGTGGTTCAAAATTTCCATCTTGGCTGGGAGATCCTTCATTCAGCAAAATGGTGGACGTCATACTCAGTGGTTGTCATCAAATCACTTCGCTACCACCACTTGGGCAGCTACCTTTTCTTAGAGATTTGCTCATAGAAGACATGCCTGAGGTGGAGGAATTGGGTGTTGAGTTTTATGGAAATTGTTCTGCTTCTTTTCCTTCTCTGGCGAATTTTAGCATTGAGCATATCAGTAAGTTGGCACATTGGTCTCCGGGAAAATTTCCAAAATTGCAGCAGCTTCTAATATGCGGATGTCCTGCATTGGTGGATAAAGTGCCTAGCTGCATTTCTTCTCTCCGTGAATTAAGGATTGGAAGATGTCAAGAAGTAGTTTTGAGAAGTGTTTGCGATCTCGCCTCTCTTGCTACATTAAAAATTTGGAGTATTGATGACCTTGTAAATTTGGACGAAATGCATTTAGAGGGCTCAACGGCACTAAAAGAATTCTCCATTGAATATTGCGACGAGCTGGCACGCTTGTGGCAAGACGGAACTGATGCGCATAATAATGTCTTAAGTCTCATTTCGTTAGATATCCTTCACTGTGAGAAGCTTACCTCATTGGTAGAAGGAGAGGAAGGGCTTTTGCCCAGAAACCTTCAAAAATTGAAGATAAATAGTTGCAATCTGTTGGAGAATCTGTCAAATGGTCTGCACAGCCTCACATCACTTGTTGTGGAATTCGGGTTAATTTCCACCAATAATACTTAAAAACTATTGCACAAGTAACTAGAATGTAAACGATTGTATTAAAAATCACCCCAAACTATATTTTCAGGAAAGAGTGGAGGGGTTACAATGATCCCACTTAAAAATCACTATCCTTAGATAGAGTTTTACCAAGACAAGTAATTTTAATAGCACAATAATTAACAATTATTATACCCGACAATAGCTATTAAATAGACATAAAAGAGAAAATCAAAATTTAACAAGGTTCGACCAATTATGTCTATGTTCTCGGACACTACCAAAATAATATTTTACTAAATGAGAAAATATTACAAAAGAGAGAAAGAATACAATTGTCTAAGCAATTTTGGGATGAGATTAACTAAAGGGGGGGGGGGGGGGGGGGAGGGGGGGAGGAGTCCTTTTTTAGGCAAAGGACTCCTCGATATTCTTGCAAAATCTCAATGTGGGATTTTGCCAAAAAACAACAAATCTCCACCTTGGCAAAATCGCATACAATTCTCTCACAAATTCAATCTTCAGTAGTGTTTGCAAATTTCATTTTTCAATTTGTATTAATATTGATCAAGTCTAAATAATGTTTAAACTTGACCATAGTTACCACTTTTGTCATTATATCAGCAGGATTCTCAATAGTCCGAATCTTCTGAATTGTGACTCCACCTTCTTCCAGAATCTCTTGTATAAAGTGATATCGAACATCGATATGCTTTGTCCTTGCATGATAAACCTAGTTCTTTGCTAAATGAATAGCACTTTGACTGTCACAATGCACTTTGATGTGCTTCTGCTCCATTCCCAGTTCACCAAGCAACCCTTGAAGCCAAATTGCTCCTTTACAGCCTCTGTAATTGCCATATACTTTGCCTCTGTAGTAGACAAAACAACTGTTGACTGTAAGGTAGACTTCTAACTAACTAGTGCCTTTGTAAAAGTAAACGCATAACTAGTCGTTGACTGACGCTTATCCAAATCACCAGCATAGTCAGAATCATAATACCCAACTACACATTGACCATCTTGCCTATCCTACTGAAATACCAAACCAATATCTACGATGTTCAGAATATACCGTAGAATCCATTTCACAGCTTGCCAATGCTCCTTTATAGGATTATGCATGTACCTACTCACAACCCCAACTGCCTATGAAATATCTGGCCTCGTACACACTATAGCATACATCAAGCTACCAATAACACTTGCATACGGTACTTTTGAAATCCCGTTCTGCATCATTCTTAGGTGATATGGATGGACTAAGCTTGAAATGAGGAGCAAGTGGTGTACTAACTAGTTTCGAATTTTCCTTCATGCCAAACTGTTTTAGTACCTTCCTCAGATATTCTTTCTAAGATAAACAAATCCTTCCCAATTTCCTATCTTTAGATATTTCCATGCTGAGAATCTTTTTTGCTTCACCAAGATCCTTCATCTCAAACTCCCTATTCAATTGAGTTAATTTCTCAATCTCTATCCGACTCCTGGAAGCTATCAGCATATCATTAACATAAAGAAGAAGATAAATATAGGATCCATCTTGTAGCTTGCGCAAATACACACAATGATCATATTTGCTTTTCGTGTGCTTTTGCCCTATCATAAACTTATCAAATCGTTTGTACCACTACCTCGGAGATTGCTTTAATCCATACAATGATCTTTCCAATTTACAAACCATCTTTTCTCTGCTACAACTTTGAATCCATCTGGCTGAGTCATGTAGATTTCCTCATCCAAGTCTCTATGTAAAAATGCAGTTTTTACATCCATCTGAACTAGTTAAAGCCAACAAATTTCTGATAGAGGAATGCTTTACAACTGGAGAAAATACTTCATTATAATTAATTCCCTCCATTTGTGCGTAGCCTTTAGCCACTAATCTTGCTTTGTAGTGAACATTATCCTTGTTAAGAAATCTATCTTTCTTTGCATATACCCATTTGCACCCAATTGCTTTCTTTCCCTTCAGAAGACTAGCTAGTTTTTATGTTTGATTCTTTTGAAGGGACTGCATTTCTTCATTCATGTCAATCCTCCACTTTTCATATTATGAACTTTAGACTACTTCATTATAAGTGGTAGGAACATCATCCATTGCAATTGGTGATGCAGAAGAGACCATATCAGTATAGCAAACAGGTTATCTAATGGTCCTCTTCCCCTTCCTTAATGTAATTGATTCATGTTGTTGTAGAGGCTCTTGGTTTTGAACCTCTTCTTCATTTGACTCTTCTTTTATCATAGGAGAGTCATAATCACTTTCTATATTGGTTAGGAAAATTCTGTTGCCATTAAACTCCACCTGTTTGGGCGTACCATCTGTCTGCTCCATTTTTTCTGAAGTCACCTTTCTCAATATGGTAGATTCATCAAAGGTAACATCCCTGATAAAGATTACTTTCTTTGTTTCTGGACACCAAAGATGATAACCTTTCACACCAGAAGTTATCCTCATAAAGATTGCCTTCTTTGCTCTTAGATCCAGCTTTGACTCATTAACATGGTAATATGCAGTGAAACCAAACACATGTAAGGAATTATAATATGTAGCAGGTTTTCCAAACCATTTCTCCAATGGCATTTTACCACCAATAGCATTCAATTGTAGGTGGTTGATAAGGTGACAAGCATATACTACAGCCTCAGCCCAAAATTGTTTACCTAACCCAGCATGAGACAGCATACACCGAACCTTCTCCAACAATGTCCGGTTCATTCACTTTACCACCCCATTTTGTTATGGTGTATATCTAACAGTGAAGTGTCTGACAATACCTTCATCTTCATAAACTTTCAAAAATGGATCATTTTTTCTCTACCATTATCTGTGCGGAGACGTTTAACTTTTCTGCCTGTTTGAGTCTCCACCATCTTTTTCCATTTAAGAAAAATCCCTAGCACCTCATCCTTCATCTTCATTGTATACACCCATACTCTTCAGGAAAAATCATCAACAAAGGAAATGTAATAGTGTTTTCCTCCCAATGAAGCATTCTTGGAAGACCCCCACACATCCGAATGAACATAATCTAGAATATCCTCAGTATCATGGGTAGCTATTCCAAATTTCACCCTTGTCTTCTTCCTTTGATGAAATGCTCACAAAAATCCAATTTGCAAGCCCAAGCTCCTTTCAATAATCCTTGATCTATCAGCAATTTTAAGGATTTTTCTCCAGCATGCCCTAAATGCATATTCCATAACTTGGTTGCTTCTGACCCCCACACATCTGAATGAACATAATCTAGAATATCCTCAGTATCATGGGTAACTGTTCCAAATTTCACCCTTGTCTTATTCCCTTTGATGAAATGCTCATAAAAATCCAATTTGCAAGCCCAAGCTCCTTTCAATAATCCTTGATCTATCAGCAATTTCAAGGATTTTTCTCCAGCATGCCCTAAGTGCATATTCCATAACTTGGTTGTTTCTGACTCCTGATCATCAATAGAAGCTACCGCTGCTACTATCCTAACAATTGTACTACCTAAAAAGTAATACATATTATTTCTTTTTTGAATCCCCTTTATTATCATAAGTGTACCAGAGATGATTCTCATTATCCCATCTTTTTCCCTTACTTTGAAATGTTTTGATTCTAAGGTTCCCATAGAAATGAGATTCCTCATCAAATCCGGCACATAATGAACACCTGTTAAGGTTCTGATTGATTCATCTTTATTGCTCAAGCGAACTGAACCAATCCTATATGTGTTAAGAGGGGCATTATTTACTGTGTAGACAACTCCACCTTTTAGTTCTTTAAAGTCAAAGAACGATTCTCGATTGGGAGTTATACAGTGACTACAAGCTAAATTTAGCAACCATGAACTCGAACAAGTGGTTGATGGTGTAGCAGTAATTGAAAGATCTGAATCTGCATCATCATACTCAGCTACTTTTGAATTTGAGACAGCATTTCCCTTTCCAAGTTTGCCTTTGTCCTTTAGCTTGGGACAATCTTGCTTCTAGTGTCCTTTTTCTCAACAAAAGGCACATTGATCTTTGCTTAATTTGGACTTTAACTTTGATCTCCCTCTCCTTCCTTTATTCTGGCTCTACGAACGACCTCTGACAACAAGAGCTTCTGCTTTAACACTTGTATTTGCTTGCTTTCTTTCGTAATTCATAACTATATAAGGTTACAGTTACTTCACTCAGAGACACAGTAACCTTCCCATGAAGTAGAGTAGTTTCAAGATACTCAAATTCATCAGGAAGTGATCCTACCAACATCAGAGATAGATCTTCATCATTAAAAGTCACATCCATATTCATCAAATCAGTTACTAGCCAATTAAAAGTGGTAATGTGATCATTCATCGTGGTACCTAGGACATAATTGAAGCAGAACAATCTCTTTTTCATGTAGATTTTGTTATGATTGCTTTTCTTCAAGAATTTCTCCTCTAGTGCCTTCCATAATTTACTTATAGAAGTTTCTTTAGAAAATGCATACTTCTGCTCTTTAGAAAGACAAGATTGAATTGTACCATATGCCAATCTATTGATCTCCTTCCATTCTTTCTCTTCAAAATCATCTGGTTTCTCTTCTTCAATAACAATGTCTAGACCCTGCTGAAAAAGGGCATCTAAAACCTCACTTTGCCACATGCCAAAATGACCAGTGCCATTAAAAATCTCCATTGCAAATCTAGCATTTGTCATAATATTTCTTGTCAAAATTGAAGATGAAGAAGTTATTGACGCTAATGTGGATACTTTTGTGCCGTCTACCATTTCTGCTACAAATTCTATTTAATAACTGTTGATGCAGAATGTTAATTAGCCCAAGAAATTTTTTTCTGATGTGGAAGATCAGCTTAAGCCGTAACCACAGAGCATACTAAAATAAACCAAGAGCTCTAATACCAATTATTGTGGAATTCGAGTTAATGTCCACCAATAATAACAAAAAATCACCTTGAAAACTATTGCACAAGTGACTAGAGTGTAAACGATTGTACTAAAAATCACCCCAAGGTATATTCTCAGGAAAGAGTGGAGGGGTCATAATGGTCCCACTTAAAAATCGCTCTCCTTAGACATAATTTTATCAAGACAAGTAATTTTAATAGCACAATAATTAACAGCAACTATACCTGACAATTACTATTAAATAGACATAAAAGAGAACACCAACATTTAATGAGGTTTGGCCAATTATGCCTACGTCCTCGGACTCTACCAAAATAATATTTCACTAAATGAGAAAATATTACAAAATAGAGAAAGAATACAATTGCCTAAATATATTGGAGAGGTAATTTTGGGATGAGATTAACTAAAGGGGGGAGGACTCCTTTTATAGGCAAAGGACTCCTCCATATTCTTGCAAAAATCCTAATGTGGGATTTTGCCAAAAAACAACATCACTTAAAAGATTTGACTATCTTTGGTTGCCAAAAATTGGCATCGCTTCCAGCAACAGGTTTGCCATACAACCTCGAATATCTATATATCTTAAGGTATGATTCTCTAGAGGCACTTTGTGAGGGAATAATAACAAACATGCCTAGTCATCTGAAGACATTGATGATTGAAGTGTGCCTATCTCTCTCCTTGTCCTTGCCAATCAATGCTTTGGCTGATTCTCTAAGGACTTTTAAGATTTACTATTACACAAATCTATTATTGGATTCTCTATGCAACCTCCATCTCATGAAATTAATATTAGATGGGTGTTCCAAGTTAGAGTCATTCCCAGAAAGTGGATTGTGCATCCTAACTCTTGTCTGTTTGATTATCAGTCGTTGTCAGAATTTGAGGCCTCTTCCCAATGATTTATGCCATCTCACTTCTCTTTAAAAATTAGATATAAATGGTTATGAAAGTGTGGTGTCATTTCCAGAAGGGGGTTTGCCTCCGAACTTAACGTCACTTTGGGTCATAAATTGCAATAGTACAACATAACCAATCTCATAGTGGGGACTCTATAGACTCACCTCTCTGCAAATACTCTGACTGGAAGGTGCAAGTCCAAATACAGACATGGTTTCTTCTTTCCCAAATGATGATGAAGGTCACCTGCTTTCTTCTTCACTAACTGACATTATTATCAACTACTTCTGCAACCTGGAATCCATATTAAGAGGCCTCCTAATTGTCCAAAACTGAAGTTCCTGCTGAATGAGGGCTTTCCTGCCACACTCGACTACCTAAGCATCTCAGGCTACCCCCTTCTAAAAGAAGGTTGCTCAGAAGATCAATGAGTATTTTGGCCCATTATTGCCAACATCGCCTACTTTAAATTTTATGATTAGCATATGTATTGGTAGTGTTAGAGGCAATGTTCATAGTCTTAGCAAACTAATTTTACCATTATAAAGTTGTAATTTAAATGAATTGTAGTTTCAAGATTATTGTTTCGGAAACTTAATAATTCTTAGGGATAAGATCTATATATGAACCTAATGTTTTATCCAGGCCGTTTATGCCCTTAATGCAGATAAATTCAGTGCATTTAGACACAGCTTTTAATGTTGTTAAGTTTTCTGTTATTACAGCTAATGTGGCACATGTGGGATCCAATTCTTTCATAAGAAAAAAAAAGAATTATTTTCTTTTCTTTGATGTGATGTGAAATTAACTCATTATATATTCATAAGCATCATGGGACTCTATACATGTATAAGATCTTCAATGAAAAAGAAAAACAAAATTCTACATATGCTTGTACTCACTTCTTTATTATAAATTTTTTTTATTATATTATTATAGATAACTTTTCTATTTTATTTTGATAATCTTGTTTTTGTTATAATCTTATCATAAATTTTATAAACTTTTTAGATTATTTTATGAGATTTCTAAAGATTAAATTTTATATTAAATAAATTATATTAAATAAATTATATTTAATATATATAAATTATATTAATTTTAATTAATTTATAAGACGAAATTCTACATATGCTTGTACTCACTTCTTGCAAGAAATCAGCCACGCCTTTTCTTTTGGTGCCTCATGACAAGCTTGTTGGACTTCTCCACTTTGTTAGGAATAGTGCTCTTGGGTCTTCTGCTTAGTCAAGTGCATTAGCGTTTGTTTATACCAGTTTGCTCTTATTTGTAGAATAAATTTAATGACAGTGAAATGCTAGCTAGAATGTGAAAAAGCCTTATCCTTTGCAATAACAGTATGCAATATCAAAAAGTATTAGGAAATGTACTTGTTTGAGAGGGTTTCTTATATATATTTTAGGAATAGTTTTCCTTCCTTATTTAGGAATCTAATTTTAGAAATATTTTTCTTTCCTTAATTAGGAATCTAATGTACATATATAAATTGGCAATGTGAATAAGAAAGATAAATTTTTCCTTTCAATATTCTGGTTTCTTTTAATGGTATTAGAGCGATGGTTGATCCATCAAAAGAAGGAGAAAAATCTGGAATAGAGAAGAAATATTCGAATCCTTATACACTCACCTCGAATCTTATAGCTGACTTAGAAAAGAAGCGTGAAGATGAAAGGGTTCATCAATTTTTGATGGGGCTGGATGAAAAAGGATATGGAACAATTCGTTCCAATATCCTGAGTACGGAACCGCTGCCAAACTTGAACTGTGCATATGCTATGGTCATACAACAGGATAGGGTGCGAACAGTGACTCGCATGAAAGAGGAAAAAGGGAATCTGATGAGATTTACAATGCAAGCAGGAGGTCGAAATTCAAGGGGGGACTCGAAGGGAAAAATTTTGATATGCCCAAACTGCAAATGAGAAGGACAATATGCAGATTCTTGTTTTCAGCTTATTGGTTACCCAAAATGGTGGGATAACATGCCACGTACAGCTGCATCCGGACAAGGCAGAGGACATAAATGTAGTGTTGGAAATCAGAGAGCAAATGTAACAAAAACTTCTAGTTCTGATGGTAGGAGAGGTCTAGTAACCGATGAAGATAGAAAAGGTATTGTCGGTTTGAGTGATGAGCAATGGACCAAATTGCTTGGATTACTAAATTCTCAAAATGCTAGAACAACTGACAGGTTGATGGGTAAGCATGAAATTTTTCCTTGAATTATTGATTCAGGAGCTTCTAATCATATGACTAGTGTGTATGCATGTATGAGTGATGCAAGAGACATTGTACCATGTCTACTTGAGTTACCTAATGGAGTGACGACCATGGCATTAAAAGAAGGGATAATTTCCCTTGGAGGAGATTTGAAGTTGCAACATGTTCTTTTTGTGCCCAAACTAAAATGCAATTTGATATTTGTATCACAACTTCTTAGAGATTCAAACTCAGTTATTTAGCTTACTGACAAATTTTGTGTTATACAGGACTGAAGTACGAGGAATGTGATTGGAGCGGATGAGGAGCATAAGGGGCTTTACTTTCTTAAAGAAGGAACTTCAGCTCATGCTTACAAAATATATGGTGTTGCATTTGCTCAGCTTTGGCATAAACGAATGGGTCATCCATCTTACAAGGTGTTAGAATTGATTCCTAGAGTAATTGGTTTTAATAATAATGATGATAAGACCTGTGATATTTGTTTTCATGCAAAGCAGATAAGAGAAATTTTTTATTCTAGTAATAATAAAGCCAAAGAATGTTTTGATTTAATACATTATGATCTATGGGGACCTTATAGAGTTCCTTCTTATTGTGGTGCAATTTATTTTTTGACTATTGTGGATGATTATTCTCATGCTATTTAGATATATTTGTTAAATGGAAAAAATGAAGTAGGTCCTACTCTTAGGAGATTTATAGCAATAATTCAAAGACAATTTAAGAAAGATGTGAAAATTGTTAGAAGTGACAATGGTAATGAATTTATATGTTTGAAAGAATATTTTGTTGATAATGGTATTTTGCACCAAACCTCATGTGTTGGGACTCCCTAACAAAATGGACGAGTGGAAAGGAAGAACCGTCATATTTTGAATATTGCTTGAGCTTTATAATTTCAAGCATAATCTCCCATTGAATTTTGGGGTGAATGTGTGCTGACAGCAGGTTATTTAATTAATAGAATGCCATCGACACTTTTAAATGGTAAAACTCCTTATGAAATTTTGTTTGGACAACAGCCATCATATATGAATATTCGTATTTTTAGGTGCCTATGTTATAGTCATCATTTGAATCAAGATAGGGATAAATTTGCTAGTCAAAGTCGAAAATGTATATTTGTTGACTATCCCTTTAGACAGAAAGGGTGGAAACTCTATGATTTGGAAACTTGTGAATATTTTATCTCCAAGGATGTAGTATTTGTTGAAACTAACTTCCCTTATGCTGATAAAGATGTTTCCATTGGTGATTTAAAGGAAAAAGGAGATCAGAATTGCATAGTGATGGTGAGGAATTAGATAATGATAATGAAGAAGAATGTGTTGATAGGAGGGGTAGCGAAATTGAGAAAGATTGTGATGGGAGAAACATGGAGAATAATGATGAGGTCAACATTGTTGCCTCCACATAAAATCTAGGAAAGGGATAACGAGTTAAAATTCCTTCTATACGGCTGAAAGATTATGTGACAAATACCTTGAAGTTAAGCCCCTCAACACACTCATCATTCCAATCAAATTTCTCAGGTACTCGCTTTCCTATTTCTCACTATGTGAATTATGATAAATTTTCTATACAACATCATTCCTTTTTGGCTAGTATAACTGCAGGACATGAACCCAACTCATATAGTGAAGCGGTAAAAGAAGATTGATGGAGAGAAGCAATGAGAAAAGAAATTCAGGCTCTTGAGGACAATGGTACATGGATAGTGGTGGACTTACCACCTGGAAAGAAAGCAATCAGCAGTAAATGAGTTTATAAAATTAAATATAACTCCGATGGAAGCATTGAACGATGTAAAGCTAGATTGGTGATTCTAGGAAATAATCAGGTGGAAATGATCGACTATCATGAAACTTTTACTCCCACAGCAAAAATCGTTACTATACGCACTTTTATTATTGTTGCGATTGCGAAGAACTGGAGTTTGCACCAAATGGATGTACAAAATGCCTTTCTTCATGGTAATTTGGAGGAGGAAGTTTACATGCAAATGCCACCGGGTTTTGCTTCTCCCTCTTCAGGCAAGGTATGTAAACTTCAGAAATCTCTCTATGGCTTGTGGCAAGCTCCTAGGTGTTAGTTTGCTAGATTGGCAGAATCTTTGAAAAAATATGGGTTCGTACAATCAAGCTCTGATTATTCCTTATTTGTTTTTAAAGATAAGAATGTTCAGTTGAATATCCTAGTATATGTTGATGATATTATTATTTCTATTAATGATGATATGGGTGTTCAACGTTTCAAGGATTATTTGAACCGATGTTTTCATATGAAAGACTTAGGAAAATTAAAATATTTCCTAGGAATAGAGGTGGCTTGGAATTCTGATGGTGTTCACTTATGACAAAGAAAATATGCGCTGGATATTATCTCTGAAACTGGTTTGTTATTGGCTAAACCAGTGAATACACCTCTTGAACAGAATCATAAACTGGCTCTTGCAACTGGTACTGATTTGAAGGATCCGGCCAAGTATAGGCGGTTGGTGGGATGCCTTATTTACTTGACTATAACTTGACCTAAATTGTCTTATTATGTTCATAGACTTGCGCAATTTATACTACAGCCAAAGCAGACACATTGGGAGGCAGCCTTGCATGTTGTTCGTTATTTGAAAGGGAGTCCATGTCAAAGGATATTTCTTTGTTCCGATTATGATATGAAATTGTGTGGTTATTGTGACTCTGATTGGGCTAGTTGCCCACTCACATGAAGATCTTTGATAGGTTATTTTATTTTCTTGGGTAGTTCTCCCATTTCCTGGAAAACTAAGAAATAATATACGGTCTCTCGTTCCTTCACTGAGGCTGAGTACCGGTTTATGACTACAACAGCTTGTGAAATGAAATGGTGGAAGAGTTTGTTGTCTTCTCTTGGTGTTGATCATTCAGGGCCTATGTGTCTATACTGTAATAGTCAGGCAACCATGCATATAGCTGCTAATCCAGTCTATTATGAACATACGAAGCACATTGAAGTTGATTGTCAGTTTATTCATAATGAGATAAACTCGGGAAATCTTGTGACTAAATATGTGCATACTTCAGTTCAACTTGCTGATATATTAACGAAAGCTTTGGGGAAGGACAGGTTTGATTTTTTTTGCTGTAAGTTGGGCATTTTAGATATTTATGCTCCAACTTAAAGGGGGGGTTTTAGGAGATGTACGTGTTTGAGAAGGTTTCTTGTATATATTTTAGGAATAGTTTTCCTTCCTTATTTAGGAATCTAATTTTAGGAATAGTTTTCCTTCTTTAATTAGGAATCTAATGTATATATATAAACTGGTAATGTGAATAAGAAAGATAAATTTTTCCTTTCAATATTTTGGTTTCTTTTCAAAAAGTCGATGTCTTTACTGTACCAAAAGAAAAAAAAAGTCGGTATCTTTACTGTAATGAATAATTTTTTATTTTCTATCCCTCTCTCTATTGAATAACTGTAAGAATCTAACTTTACTAAAGCAAATCCACTTCAATTTACTCAAAATTGGCCTCACAACGACCCTCTCTGATTCTATTGACTACGCGTTGAGACTCTTCCACCACACTTCAAACCTAAATGTCTTCATGTACAACACCCTCATTTGGATAGTCGCCAAAAATCAATTGGCACATTCATTGAAATAAGAAAGAAATCATTTTTATCTCCTGATAGCTTCTCTTTTGCCTTTATTTTTGTTAGGAATCAGTTATACAACAATTAAGTGTGGTGAGCACATATCTAAATAGGGTGAAATTTCAAAAATTTCACTTGCATAACCCTTCATTATATGAAGAATTCTAATCCTAAGAATCCAAATTTTTTTTAAACACATAACTAAAAAATAAAAATAACTAGTAATCAATAACTTAGAAATTCTAAGTTTTAAGAAAACTTACAATCTCCTAAGTTTGATGTAGACCACAAGTATTCTACTACTTTGGATTGGTTCAACTCTTAAATCAATTGTTCTAGTCTCCTAAGTGTGAGACCTCTAGCTTGAAATACCAAAGCTCCACTAATCACCTTTCTTGCCTTGATATAGTTAGATGCAAGTAGCCTCTCAATAGACCCTTATAAACTTGCACTAACTTAATTTCCTTGCAAGAATTCTTAGAGTATATGTGTTGTTTCCTATTGGTATATTTTGTGTGTCTCTACACAAAATCTTAATTTTTCTAACCTTAAGAACATTTCTTAAGTTATCTATTTATATATAGAGAAAAGAAACCCTGATGATATCATTGCTTACATCATATGTATTACATCATCCATGACATACAACTTGTTATGCAAGTATAACACTCTTGACATCATCCATGACATCATATTACTTATGCACCCAGAAGTATGTAGAAAATTAATACATTTCATGTATTATGTCTATATACATTCTCTATAAAAAATGATGTAACCTGATCTTTATCTTTTACATGGTCAACAATATACACTTAAAAGGATAATATATGCCTAATAAGCCATATTTGACAATATCCCTTTTATATGGACTTGCGATTGATAATTGGTCCAACACTTGGCCCCAAGCCCAATCCATTAAACATATGGGCCTAGACTAAGTTCCTGGGTCTTTCTTTACATTTTAGATTAATCTTTGGTCTAAAACTCTTTTGGTCCTAGGCCCAAACAACTTAGGCCATTAATCTAAGTAACAACATATATATAATTAATTTAATACTTTAATTAATATATCATATTAATTAAGTATAAATTAATTATTAAACCCTTACTTGAATTAGATTTCATGATATGCTACAACCATTGCTTAAAGCATAAATCAAATTCTATTAATCTTAATTAATTGATTAAACTCTTTAATCAATAATTAAATTAATATAAATGGTGATTTGGCAAAGCTTTATTAGGTGTGACTTACTAGGTTCATATCTAATTGGCAATGAGAAGATAATATCAACACTTGATATTATTTGAAACTTCTTTTAAGTCTAAATGTCCCAATTATACACACTTAGTTCTCATAAGTTGTGAGTGACCCCTAGCATCGATATCACAACTACCCAGTTAGAAATGAATGCATGTATTGATTCACATAAACCCTTATGGTCATAATTACCGTGCACTAAAATCCTTTTATTAGAAGATCCCGATATAGCCTAGAGTCAAGGTTTAGAAAAACTCTAATATCTATATCGTATGACCTCATCTCAAGTTCTTCTTAATAAAATATAATAAATACCAGAAATACTTTCTAGCACTGAAATTCTTTCAGACTGTGTTATGTTTGTCCTAGCCAGGAACTTATTCATTAAGAACAAACTTATATAACATATAATCTATCTCGGTTCACTCTAGGCAATGAATATCTTCTTGGTTGAACACTCATCCCTACACTTAACTAACTAGAGCCACCACACGCCATATCCCCATGTGTGATTAACATAAGTATGTAAGTGGTAACAAACCTTAACCACTCAAATGTGGATGACCGTGTCACCTCAGGTTAAATGACTATATGCAACATTATAACCTAGATTGTGATTATTGACTATAAGTGAATATATATGCACTCACAAATCTAACATCATGTTTGATCCACCCATCATATGAGTATCCACATGTATGTTATGATATCTCATATCAAGTAGCATGAAACTCACTACCTCCCACTATTAGTATCATATACTAATTAAAGAAAATAGACAGAGGTGATAGTCTAATCAATAATACTCAAATATTAATTATACGACTATGAACAATTTATAGTATATGTACTAAATAAATTTGTAACTCATATTATTAACTCTTGATAATAAATTTATATAACATAATGCTAAGGGGTAAATACTCAAATAAACAAACACTTTATTTAAACGAATATTTTATTGCCGTAGGGATAATTTACAATGTCATTTTATATTATAAAAATGACACTAGAGTATATCTATACTAACAATTCTAAAGTCAACAGCAAATTTAGGGTTGTTGAGAAATGGGATTCAGCTGCACTGTTAAACTTGGGAGCATGGCTTAATTGACCTTCTTTTTCTTGGGACAACTTTGATTAGCCTATATAGAGAATGTGGGTGTGTTGGTTATGCAAGGAAGGTGTTTGATGAAATGTTGGAACCAAATGTTGTTGTATGGAATGTGGTTTCTTTGGTTATTTTGGTGCCTTGTTCTTTGGGCGACAAAATCAAAAAATCCTTTTATATATATATATATATATATATATATATATATATATATATATATATATATATATATATATATATATATATATATATATATATATATGACAAAACAGGATCCCGCAATATGCCACATCAACTGTGATAATGAAAAACTTAATGTTTAAGAGTTGTGTTTAAGTGAACTGAATTTGTCTGCATCAAGAGCATAAACGGCCCTTTAAAAACATTAGGTGCCAATGTGGGAGTCGGGCAAAACATTAGCGTCATATATGGACCTTATCCCTAATTCTTATCATAAGTTCTATAAAAATAAGGGTAAAGGGTCATTTTAGCCCCTAAAGTTTTTACTTAGGTTCAAATAAGCTTCTGATAGATTTTTAGGCTAAAAAATACTAGGTTTTTGCAATTTTAATCTTTTTATGCCCCTCACTAATGGAAGCCACATTTAAAATCCAAACTCTCGCCAATTCCTCTCCATATGTACCCACATCCCTTAACTCCTCTCTAGATGGGTCCACCTCAACACTGCTTGAAGAACCTTGTCCCTTTTGCCCCTTGTCTACTCTCTTCTCTTCATCTCTTTTGTTTCTAAACAGTCCTTTCTCATAACTTATAAGCTTCAATAATATCAGTTATCTTTTCACGGTTAGGTGAAGTATCCTAACGCACCCCAAAACTCATGTAATTGAAAACTGGGTCATGCCCATCATCATCACTTTTTTTTGGATGATGCCTAGAAAAGCTGTTGGTCTTGGCGGCGGCCGCGGTGGTTGTTCCCGAGCAGGAGATAAGGTAGGCAAAGACCTCCTTATCTTCTTTAAAGAGAGCAGTTGCGAGAGTGAGAATAGTCACCGGAAGAAGTGATAAACGATCGGAGACAGATTGGGGCAGCAGCGGCAATGGAGATAGATGAATTTTGCCCTTTTTGGTGTAGAGATTTTTCATGGCTGGTTTGCTGTTTGGTGGAGGTTTTGTGTTGAACTTTTGAGAAACATGTGTGGAATTTGATTTTAAATTTTGGGTTGAAACGTATGGATGTATTGGTTTTCTCAATTTCAGTCTTTTGGAATATTTTTGAACGTATAATCACCAGAGGAAAAAAATTGCCTCATTCTCTCTCTCCCTCTGGTTCAAAAAAGCAATATCCGCAAGGTAGGTTATGATAATCATTAGTGTTAGTTCGCATCAGGTTTTTTAGAACTCCACTGGTGTTACCTGCTGCATTGTTTCCATTTGCGTACATGATCCAGCTCCCAATTTGCTCTTACTGCTTATCCTTTTTACCTGTGTATATTTCAAGTCAACTGTTCATATTATCAAGATGTACTCATGAACTTCTGAATGTAGGGAAGTGCCAAAAGGCTTGTCAAGGCTGCACTCTAAGAAGCAGCAAGAAAACAAGAGATGCGATATTCAGATCTAAGAAAGATTGACAAAAAGGTTCGACGCCACTTTCATGATGACATAACTGTTGTTGTTTTATTCTTATCACGATGCTATATCCAGAGGCACAGTGCAAGACCCTCCGGTCTCCATCAGAAGTGCTCTGGAGCACTGATCATTTCATTTGTGAACTGAAATTCACAAGTTTTCGGCTTCCTCTAGTGATTATGCGTTGATCACCCTTTGCACGTTGTCTTCCACGGGAGAAAACGATGCAAAGAATGCTAAAAACTCCAGCTATGAACGCAGACTGCGAGAAAAGCAGGCGCCGGTTTGTGAACCTCAAGAGTATACCACCTATAAGAACTGCAGGAATCTCCATTAATGCATTTACTGCGACAGTAAAGTAGAGATTGAAGTTGAGGTTCTCGACTTTCAACTGAACACCATTGTAAGCAAAGCCAACTCCAAAACTAATTAGCATAACTAGAACCATCCGTTTAGCTGCTCCAGAGGCCCTCATTTTCATTTGCCTTAAGTCTTTATGATGCCACCGTTGCTAGACAAATCCATTGTAGATGGATTTGCAATAGTTAAATTGGGTGAAAGCTTCTTGCCATTGAGTCTAGCAAGGCTCTTCAATATCTGAAGAGCTTCTTTGCTGCGTCCTCTAACAAGAAGCCAACGAGGAGATTCAGAAACAAAAGGGATGAAGAGAAGGGGCAAAAGGGACAGTGGTCTTCAAGCAGTGTTGAGGTGGACACATTTGGAGAGGAGTTGGGGGATGTGGGGGTCCATATGGAGAGGAATTGACAGGAGTTTGTATTTTAAACGTGGCTTCCGTTAGTGAGGGGCATAAAAAGATCAAAATCGTAAAAATCTAGTATTTTTTATCCTAAAAATCGATCAAGGACTTATTTAAGTCTCAGTAAAAACCTTAGGGGCTAAAATGACCCTTTACCCTAAAAATAAACTATGTGTTATAACCAATTTGAAAGAAAGATTATTCATAATAATACATAAAATATTAAATATTATATGCTTTATTATTATTATTATTATTATTATTATTATTATTATTATTATTATAAAAAAATTTCAAAATAATAAACGTATTATTTCTTTGTAAAACAACTTAATATTTCAAACTTAATAGAATTATAATTTATTACAATTTTAATAAGTTTTGTTAATCTATATAATTAATTACACAACATATATTTAATGTTTTATAATTAATATTTTCACTACTCTAAAAATGATTTTATATAAAAATATTTCAATCATAATTAATACTAAAATAAAATAAAAGTCTATAATATTACAATCTCTAAACGTATAATATACTATAATTTTAGTAAATTTTTTTATTTGAGTAATGAGACATCATTTGTAATTGTTATTTTTGAATATTAATATTTTTATTTAGTTTAAGAATAAACTTATATAATATTTTTAAATTTTATTTAACAAATAAATGACAAAAATTCATTAATTTGATTTTAATTTGTATTAAATATTAATAAAAATGTCTTATCGTGCTACTTTTTTATATAACAAAAATATTACTCTCAAACAAATTATATACTTTCATTTTTAAAATACTATAAGATAAATTAACATTTTAATTAACTTAATTTTTTCTTTAGTTATTAAACTTAATTTAATAAAGTTTTTAAAAATACTACAAGTATTATCTCATCTATAAAGCAATTTAATATTTATTACTCCATCTATTCCATATTAATTGACATTTTATGTTGAATTTTTTATTTTAATTTATTTGACGATATATTTTAACAACTTTTTTTCATATCCTACACTTATTTAAATCTTTCTTCTATTTAAAGCTAATAATTGGTTGAGGGAATTCTTATAAGGGTAGTCTAGTATTTTACACATATATTAATTACGTTCCTTAATCTAACTGCATAATCTTTAAAAGTCAATTAAATTGGAACAAAAAGTGTAATTTATTATGATTATAATAAAATTTATGTTTAATCAATTATACAACCATCTATCCACATGTTAATCATTATTTTTATGTACTTCAAAGACAATTTGAAAAATAGTTTTAAGATTATAGTCATAATCAATGATAATTATTTGTAATTTTTTAAAAAAATTAAGGTAATAATTAATTATAAAATACATTTACTAATTAAATGTTAATATTTTTCTTCAATTTAAAAATGACTTTCATGAAATATGTTTTGTTTTGGTTAATAACTAAAAATTTAATTAATTTAATTTTAAAACTTTTCTAAATAAATATCAATAAATCATCTAAAAAATAATTAAACTATTCTTTTATCTTTACAATATAAATTCTAATATATTAAAAAAATAAATATCAATAAATAAAATTAAAGCTATTGGTAAATAACATATAAACTTATTGCAAAGTTAAATAAGAATAGCTTTTAAAGGAAAAGATAACCTTTTTTTTTCCTTGGCCTAGTGGCCTTGTAAGGAGGGGGAACTAGAGGGGGTTGAAGTTCAAACCTTACTTTTTATCAAATGTCTTGACCTTATAATAAATGCTATACAATCAGTTTTAGACAGGGTAGAAAATTTCTTTCTTCTTGATAATAGAAGGAATGTAACATTCAAATAAAAGAAAAACAAACACTATGATAACTAGAATTAGGCATCCAAAATCTTCCTATTCATCAAGCTTATTAGCAATTTCATCAAGTAGCTTATTAATGTCATGAGGTTTTGCATATTCTTATTCCATAAGTTGTTTTTGAAATAAAGCAAGCTTTTGCTTGCATTCATGTTCAATAATATCCTTGCTCTTTCGATTCCTAGTGATTGTTCCCTCATCATTGCCATTAATAATGTTGTTATCATCAACATTGAAGGTCATCATAGGTTGCTTGCCTTCACCAAGAATCTGTTCCTTTTGGTGTCAAAACTTATATTATTATACTAGAGTTATAAATAGAACATAGATCTTTTAAAAAGCAAATCCTAATCCTAATTGTGTATGAATTTATAAGAAGTTTAACCTATAAAACTATGCTTGAACATCTTTAAAAAAAATCCTCTTTTAACACAATTCCTAATGCTACCTAGATTTCTTATTAGTATAATAGGGTTTTAAAAATTAACCATACTTATGAAATTTGTTAAATATATAGGTCTTCTTAATTTTGATATAAATAGTATTGTATAAATGTAACCATATTGACAACCAATAATTGATCCACCCGTGTATGGTTCATGTAGTTAAATAAGATCTTTTATATGCCATTTCTCTCATTGTTATTTTGTTAGTAAATTACTTGGCAATAGGATAAAACACTTATCCTCCATCTTGATGGGTTGATTTTTGTTGTGTATGGATCATATATACTAGTAAGTGGATAGATTCTGGGCATAACAGGAGTGGAGCGGAGCGACAACATTTTTCCTTTGGGGGTTTCTTGGTTTATTTATGCAATTACAATTAGATGGGTTGGGAGTATGAGGACAACACCCCCGCAGTATGGTACATGGATAATTTTGCAGTTTGTACTATATATATATGTATGTATGGATGTATGTATAATGTATATTGTAACCTTAAGTTAGCAATTCTAATAAAATACACTACAGTTGCTTGCTCCCGAGGACGTAAGCACATTTACGAACCTCGTTAAATCTTTTTGTCCATTTTTATTCTCTATTCTCTATTTTCTTTGTTCTTAATCTTATATCTTAACAACCGGTATTAGAGTTGGTAGAGATGGCTCTAAACTTGAGTGCAAAATTCAAAGTGGGGAAGTTTGATGGAAGTGGTAATTTCAAATAATGACAAACACGAGTAAGAGATTTATTAGTGCAGTAAGGGATTCTGAAGGTGTTATATGCTAAGAAACTATAGGGCATAAATGATCTTGATTGGGAGAAGTTATACTAGAGGGCAAGGGGAACCATAAGGCTATACCTGGCAGATGAGATCATGTACAAAGTTATGGACATTAAATCTCTAGGAGAGGTATGACAGAAATTAGAGAGTCAGTATATGTCCAAATATCTCACGAATAAATTATATCTTAAGTAAAGGCTAGATGGGCTAAAGATGCAATGGAGGTTTAAATTTGGCACAACATGTTAATATATTCAATCAAATAATCATTGATTTAGTTAGGGTTGATGTGAAGATTAAGGACGAGGATAAAGTAATGATACAACTATGTTCTTTACCGCCATCCTACGAACACTTAGTGACTACCCTTACATATAGGAAATAAACCATCAGCTTGGAGGATATTACTGCAACATTATTAGCTCTTAACCTACAAAATCAAAATGCGAGTGATGATTCTCACGATAAAGGATTGTATGTGAAGGGAAATCTGGAACATGGTAAAAATAGGGTAGAGAAGGTTCTATAAGGGGAAAATCCAGGTCAAAATCTAGAAGCAGAAAAGTAGTTCAGTGTTTTAAGTGCAAGGAGTATGGACATATGAAGAAGGACTATCAAAAGAAAAGGGTGCATAATGATGACAAAAAGAATAAAAGCTTATAAAAGTTTGCAAATGTGGTAAAGAATGAAGATTTAGACTTTGGTGCTGGGGATATGTTGTCAATTTCATTAAATCAATTCATGGATGCATGGATTCTTGATTCAGCATACTCTTATCACATGACACCTAATAGGGAGTGTTCACCTCATACAGATTAAGTTCCTTTGGCTATGTTTATTTAGGTGTTGATAAACCTTGTGCAATTGCTAGTATAGGAACAATTAAAATTTAGATACATGATGGTGTTTTTAGAACGTTATGTGATGTCAGGGATATACCAGACCTAAAAAAGAATCAAATTTCCCTAAGCACATTATAGGGTAATGGTTTTCAATGTAAAATTGATGGAGATAGGGAAAATATTAGAGTAACTAAAGGTGAATTAACTGTGATGAAAAGGAAAAGAATTGTAGGGAATATTTATAAAATGCTAAGGAATGCTATTGTAAGTGGAGTTGCATTAGTTGAGTCAATTAATGATAGTATAAAATTATGGCACATGCGTCTAGGTCATCTTAGTGAGCGTGATATAACTGAACTGTATAAACTAGGAGTATTAAAGGGTGTTAAAAGCTATAAGTTAGAATTTTGTCAATTTTGTGTGCTTGGAAAACAATCCAAAGTCAAATTCATTACTAGTCAACATAAAACCAGGAAAATTCTTGATTATGTGTATTCTAATGTATAGGGGCCTACTAGAGAATTATAATTAGTTGGGTCTTAATATTTTATTACTTTTACTGACGATTTTTCTAGGAAAGTTTAGGCATATTATTTGAAATAGAAATCTAAGGTCTTTGTTAAGTTCAAGCAGTGGAAAGTAAAGGTGGAAAACCAAATAGGGAGAAAAATTAAATATTTGAGATATGACAATGGTACATAATACATAAATTCACATTTTTAGAAATTTTATGAGGAACATGGTATTCTGAGGCATTTTTTAGTATGCAAGACACCACAACAAAATAGTGTGGCAGAGAAGATGAAAAAATCTATTACTGAAAGGGCAAGATGCCTAAGACTAAATGCAGGGCTTCCTAGGAGTTTTTGGGTAGAGGTTGTGAGTATGGCGTGCTACCTCATAAATAGATCACTGAGGGCATCATTGAGAGGAAAGGTTGTATAAGAGGTATAGACATGTAATCCAGTTGATTTTGGAAATTAACATATTTTTTGTTGTCCTACTTATGTGCATATATCCAGTTATGAAAGGTTTAAACTTGATTTAAAGTCTAAGAAGGCTATGTGAATGGTGTAAAAGGATACAAGTTTTAGGATCTAGTGTCAAAGAAGGTAGTGATTAGTTAGGATATTGTATTTGATGAGTAGTCCATGTTATAGTAGAATAATAAAAGTGATGTGCCACCAATTAAAGGAAATAATTCCAGTTCAAATATAGTGTAAGTGAACTTAGAATCACAAGTCCTAGATAATAAAAAGGCTAAACATTTTAGTTCAAGACCTACAAGCTCCACTTCATGCGAAAATAGCTCTACAGTCTAGTTAGAGATAGAGAAAGATGTACCATAAAGCCTTCAAGCATGTTTGGGTATGAAGATTTGGCTTCTTTTGCTCTCCTTATTAGTAGTAAAGATCCATTAACTTTTTAAGAAGCTATACTTGGTGAGGAGAAAAACATATGAATAGGTGCTATAATAAAGGAGATGGAATCTTTGCATAAAAATCATACATGAGAGCTTGCTCAACTACTTGAGGGAAAGAAGGCTATAGGGTGCAAATAGGTATACAAGAGGAAATCAGCAATATCAGAAAGAGAAGGAAAAAATTTCAGGGCTCGACTAATGGTAAAAGGGTACTTACAACAAAAGGGGATTGATTATGATGAAAAATTTTCCTTTATGGTTAGACATACTTTTATCAAGGCAGTGTTAGCTTTAGGAGCTAGTTGGGATATGCACTTGAAGCAAATGGATGTGAAGGCAACTTTTCTTTATGGTGATCTAATGGAGTAGATTTACATGGAGCAACCATAAGGGTTCATCTAGCTTGGGCAAGAACATTTGGTATATAAATTGAAAAGATCATTGTATTGGTTGAAGCAATCTCCAAAGCAATAGTACAAGTAATTTAATTCTTATATGATTCATATTAGCTACAAGCACTATGAGTATAATTATTGTGTTTATGTTAAAGCCTTAATGATGGCTCTTTTATTTTTTTTTGTTATTGTATATTGATGTTATGCTAATTGTTGCTAAGAATTTGCATGATGTTATTGAGTTAAAATCATTATTAGGGAAAGAATTTGACATGAAGGATTTAGGTGATGCAAAGAAAATTCTTAGGATGGAGATTCACAAGGATAAAGGCTCTAGAAAACTATGGTTATCTCAATAGAGTTCTATTGAGAAGGTGTTAAACATATTTTGGATGAGCAGTGCTCAACCAGTGAGTACTCCATTGGCAAATCACTTCAAGCTTTCTTTATATCAGTGTCCATAGTTAGATAGAGAAATTGAAGACATAGCAAAAATACTATATGCCAGTGCAGTTAGTTGCTTGATGTATGCAATGGTTTGCACCAAACCTGAATTGGCTCATGTTGTTAGTCAAGTTAGCAAGTTTATGTCCAAATCAGGTAGGTAGCATTTGGAATCCGTCAAATGGATATTCATGTATCTAAGGGGCACAACAAGTTCTGGCATCATATTTGGTAGTCAGCAGGGTGATCCTTCAGTTGTGGGGTATATGGATTCAGATTATGTTAATGATATGGATGATAGGAGGTCTACAATAGGGTATGTATTTACTCTTATAAGAGGGCCTATTTATTGGAAATCAATAGTTCAGTCTATAATGGCATTATCTACAACTAAAGCAGAGTATATGGCAATAACTGAAGCAGCTAAAGAAGCTTTATGGCTTATAGGGCTTGTAAAGGAACTGGGTATTGAGCATGGTGGAGTTCAGTTGCATTATGATAGTCAAAGTGTCATTTATTTGGCAAAGAATCATATATATCATGCTAGGACTAAGCATATTGATGTGAAGATTCACAATATCAGGAAGTTAATTTTCATCTAGTTAGATATTACTATAAAAGGTTCATACTTCTAAGAATGAAGCTGATATGTTGACCAAGTTAGTTATTAGTGACAAGTTTAAGCATTGCTTAGACTTGTTGAATGCTACCAGTTGTTAAATAAACATGTTTACCCTAACCCATTTGGCATATGAGAAACTTTAGAATTTATCTCCTAAGGGGTTTGATATTTGCTAAGGTGGAGATTGTTGTGTATGACTTATAAATACTAGTAAGTGGACAGCTGCTGAAGCATAGCAGAGCAAAGCAATAACATTTGTCCTTTGGGGGTTTCTCAGTTTATTTATAGGGTTATGAGTAAATGGGTTGGGAGTGTAGGGTAATTTTATAGTTTGTATCATATAGTTATATATATACATAATGTATATTGTAAACCTAAGTTAGCAGTTCTAATTAAATACATTGCAATCGCTCACTCTTGAGGACGTAGGCACATTGCCAAACCTCGTTAAATCTCAGTGTCAATTTTTCTTCTCCGTTTTCTTTGTTCTTAATCTTATATCTAAAATTTTTTTGAACATATACCAACATTTCTACCTACCAAATAGGCCCTCCATCATATCCACCACTAATCTTATATGGTTTTGCTTCCTGCGTATCCCTATTTTATGGAAATATATAGTCAAGTGTTTTCTTTTGCCCTCCACCCATTAGAGGATTATCATTCAGCACTTTAAATTTAAAATTTTCCTCTCTTAGAATCCTTCCCTTTAGTCTATAGAGTAAAAAGATTATCAGTGCCAAGAAACTTCTACAACTGGCAAGGAAATGGTAGAAACTAACTACTATAAGGCGAAAAAGAGTCACGATACCACAAGCCATTAATAATGGGGAAAATGAATAGTTATAGCACAATAGCTAGCAATGGCTAATAAGGGTTAGTGTGTTGTGTACTTGCTAATCAGAAGAAGATATAGGATTGTCAAGCACATGGCAACATAATGCCCTATGATGCAGAATTTATGGAGTACGTCATTTCTTTGATTAAACAGCAAGTTACTGGAGATGTATAAAAAGCTTTGCTTGTATCTATAGCTAGCTACTGCTCAACATCTTTCTATCTCCAAAAATAAGAAACAAGAAATTGAGTACTAATTTGTAGCTTCTGAAGAGAAATTATCAAATTTGTAAACAATTTAGGTAAATATATACAATTTTTACTCTTGAATTCTTTTCATTATTAGTTGCCTCTATAAGAAAGGAAATTTTTACAATTTCACATAATTTTACACACTAACCTAGTTGTAAGATTTATAGAAGATATGTATACATCAACATAATATACACAAGAATCATCAAGTGGAATTGGCACTGAATATACAATGCAATAAATCATGGAACATATAGATAGACAAACTGACAAACTAGTCAAGTTTCCAACTATAAAAAAAAAGAACCAAGCAACATGGCTTTCTGCATGAACTATACACTCTCATGGAAAATATGTCCTTGAAAGAAAATCTAATACACATAGTCAATCAAAGATAATATAAGCATACTAACATAAGGTCAAGCAATTAGGGTTTATTAAAGCCACTTCATTCATCAATGTGTCCAAATAATAAAACTTGCATAAATAAATCAAACTCTTTCTTCCATAAGCAATCGTTCAAGCTCCTCCCTTTGCCGCTTTAGCTGTTGTAATTTTTAATCCATGTTAGCTGATATAGAAAAATCCACTAACAATAGACATTTATCACATATTAGACATGGAAGACTTGCAAAAGTAATATCTAATAAAACTGATTGTGTATGCTGCCACCAGCCAATGTGCAGGGTAATTAACATCTAATTGTAAATGATTGCATGTCTATTATGTCCATATATAAAATGTAAAAAAAAAATTATATTCTAAGCCCTGACCTAATGATGTCACTTTAATAAGAAAAACGTAAAAATACATTGACATAAACTTCAGATATTGCTTGTTATACTTGGAAGAATGTTTACTTTTCTTTATAAGAACATAAACATATTCGCCTTTAGGATTTCTAACCAATACTCAATTGAATGTATAAGTTCTAAAAGGAAAAAGTCATTCCAATAATAACTCTACCTTACTATATAAGAACCAGATAAAGATGTGGTCTTTGTCAAGGGGTCATATGATATAAAAATATTCTTTTCTAACATTTTGGAACCCAATAAATTTGAGTCCATTAAACACTTAAAAAATTAGATAAAATCATTCTAATCATCATCATTTTAGCTTGCTTTTAAGCATCCTATATTAGCACTCAAGGATGGTTTCCTACTTACAGACAGTGTGCACGTCAATCAGAAGATTATTATGAAAATAAGGTTAATGGATTGGACTAAAGTGATATCCAAAAGGACATAATTTAAGTAAACAATGTAATAGATTCAATTACACTTATAGATATCAAAGCACTTATATTTCTTTATACCTAAAAGAAGTCTACATCTTCCTCAACTATTATGAGATGATACACCTAGTTTCATAAACTAGAGTAGGACATGTGCAATCTTGAAAGTGAATCAGAAGTAAGAAGTCAAATGAACCCTATTCATTCTCTCTATTTTGGTGGTAAGCCTACCTTCAAACCCTTAGCTGGCTGCTCCTTTGAAATATCCTTCTATTGGTGAGCACGTTTGAGAAATCCAATGCATAGAATTCTTTAAAAATTGGAATTGCAATATATAAAAGCTCATTGGTTTGGCACATATATTCCTAAGGAGTTGCATAATTAAATTTGAATTTTGGTGTGAATTTATTCAACTAGAAGAAATGACTACTGGACATCTGATATAACACATGTAGCATCTATATCTATATATATATATATATATATTAATAGATAAAGTTGAGCTCTAAAAGTGATATTACAAAATGTTGCCATGTGGCTTCCTAAAATTTCAACACATATTAACCTACTAATTTAATTTTTTCCTCTACCCAAAGAACAAAGCAACCCAACAGTCGCTTAATCAATTTCATCGTCTTTTCATCTTCTTCCCCTATCCAAACTAAAGAGCATCACAATAGTCACTTAATTTCGTCTTCTCATTTACTCACTTTTATCTTCTTTTCTATTCCTCAAACTCATATAAATGATGGCCTTAAAATCTAGCTATGAATCAATCTAGCAACATAGAGTGGGTAAAAACATGAAAAGAATGGAAGAGCTTAACTTGAGAAAGATCTCTGATAGTTTCCAAATTCACAGTCCTGAGAAATCTCCAATAAGGCTTTCTTATTTTTTTTCTTTTTTAGCAATGGGTTTTTTGCATTTTCGAATTGGGTGTGCTTTTTTATTTGAAAATCAATGATTTATTTGATGATTTATTACCTTGCAATCTAAAATACTGTTATACAATAAATTGCAGTTCTTAAATATATGCAGTGTGTATATTTAATTTCCATAGTTGAAGTTTTAGTTCCAACATATATATATTAAATTATCGAATTTTATCCTATCATATTCATTTATCTATAAAGGATTTGAGCATCTGTTCTTTTATCAGGAATGGGCTCTATTAAAAATATTAAATTACATGTCAAGCTATTTACTAAAGATCTTACATCTCAAATTCTAAATTTGAATTTTATTCTTTTTCAGGTTCTTGAAGTTGCAGCACCATTCAACCAACTTCCAAGTAAAATCATGAGTAAAATGAACAAATAATGGTTTAGGACTTGGTGACCCTTCTCTTTACTACTGTACATGATGAGGGATTTGATTTGGATATGGCTTATATCACTGAAGTATAGTTGCTATGGGATTTCCCACTAGCGATTTAAGCTCTGGGCTTTTTGGTTTCTTTAAGGTAAACATGGTCAGTTAAACTGTGCTAGCATAAGCCATTGAATTGAAATGCTCAGTTACACTATAAACTTGGTCCTAACCTCTTCCTTTTAGGACTTTGTATGTTGAATTTCATTATTGCTGAAAGTTTGATGAGCATGACATCAATTGATTGATGGGCATTTTTCTCACCATTTTTGGTTAATGTTATATGTACCCTATTGGAGAATACATCTTATATTCCATATTGAAAAAGTACAAATGAATGAAGTGGCTCATAAGTGGTGTAAATTGAGTCTTAACAAAAGCTAATTGGTTTTGTGTTAGATGGGTTCAACCCCATTTATAAGTCCATATGTGTACGTGGGCTAATACTCTCAAGTCCTGTGGACATGTTAACATTGGTATCAAAGAATTTCCCATGGTTGTGTACAGCCCGTTTGTGTTAGTATTTTAGGAAGTGCCCGTGGTTGGGTGCGGCCCATTTATGTTTAGATTTAGGAACTACTCGTGGTTGGGTATGGCCCGTTTATATTCGTATTTTGGGAAACTACCCATGGTTGGTATCAGAGCACTTCCCGTGGTTGGGTACAACCCATTTGTATTTGTATTTTAGGAAGTGCTTGTGGTTAGGTGCAGCCTGTTTGTATTTAGATTTGAGAACTACCCATGGTTGGGTATGGCTCATTTGTATTCATATTTTAGAAAACTACTCATGGTTGGGTACGACTCATTTGTATTCGTATTTTGGGAAGTGCCTGTGGTTGGATGCAGCCCGTTTGTATTTGGATTTGGAAACTACCCGTGGTTGGGTGTGGCCCGTTTATATTTGGATTTGGGAATAACCCATGGTTGGGTGCGGTGGAAAGTGCCCATGGTTGGGTATGGAGTTTGTATTTGGATTTGGGAATTACCCATGGTTGGGTGCAGCCCATTTGTATTTGGCAAGTGTACACTTGAGGGGGAGTGTTGGAGAATACATCCTATATCATATATCCCATATTGAAAAAGTACAAATGAATGAAATGACTTATATGTGGTGTAGATTGAGTCTTAACATAAGCCAATTTATTTTGTGTTAGATAGGCTCAACCTATTTATAAGTCCACATGTGTACGTGGGCCAATACTCTCAAGGCCTGTGGACGCGTTAACATACCCTTGCAATTCTTATTGGCTAATCCAGTAATGAGACTAATGTGCTTGCTTTCAATGGGGTGTTTCCAAACATTGCCTTTCAGATGTTGAGCAAATTTTGATGGGTTATGGTGCTATTGATAATGTTTAGAGAATATGCTTAGCCCATCCATCAAATCTCACTGAAGGGACTTGCCCGGTTAAAGATGCAATGAATTTGAGAGCACTTTGGATTCATCTAAGCTTTTTGCTACCTGTGAGAAGATTAATTCTATGAAAGAATATTGTGACCAAGTACGTCAAAATGTTATATCAAAAGTTGCAACAAGAATTGCACAGCTTCTGAAGTTTTGAGTGTAGAACGATGGTGCACATGTTTTACTTGAGCACTCAATTATAGTTAACAATTATAAACATATTTTTCAATAGTGGTTGGCAAGTAAACTTGATGCTCTTCATGCAAAGGAGGTTCTCAGATGACTAACTAACTAAAAAGTTAATAAAGGTAAGTTTACAAGATATGGATCTAAACTAACTTCATCTATTATAATCAGAAACCACCAAATTCATAATTGACCACTAGCTTAGTTGAGTCCCTATTTTATTGCATTTATCTTCAGATTTTTGACTATTTTATTCAAAAAATTTTCCAAACAAAAGAATCATCAACTAACATGTATGGCATTCAGAGTGCTACTTTCATTTGTATATTTAGTTATGCAACTAACCATGCATCTTAAAAATTTCTTTGCCAGAACTTGATAAGGAAAGAAGTTGTAAGTATTGGTTTGATTTTTGTGGGTTTAATATATGATTTGCATTGGAGTACATACATGTAATACTTGATTTCATCTAGCTATTGGAGCTCACTTGTGGGTTGTCTCTGTTCGATTGGTTTGATTTTGCATAACCTCTTTACAATTTTTGATTTCTGATCTATAGTTATATGCTTGTACTCTTTTATTTTTTTTTATTAAATTTAAACTTGATTTCATATAATTTGGCTTTTTTAATGAGCTAAAAATCTGATTTTAGATTTACTCATTTAATTTTATATAACGAAATAGCGATCTTCATGAAATATGCTTTTGCGGCTTTCTTTATTTGTTTAGTTTGGTCCTTCTATTAGCATAAGTTCCTTAAACTTGAGTAATGAAGTCTTATTTAAGTTGTTTTTTTATTAGTAATAATTTCTTTTTTTAAAAAAATAATAAACTTGTAGTGCATATTTAATGGCTAACAATAGTGGAGAAGCAATTAGAAAAAGCTCAAAGAAAGTTGCCCTCAATAAATGGATTATTTCTTCAATTCACGGAGATTTGTTGCTACCATCCCTGACATGAGTTGGAGATTGCTAAACTTTCCTAGTTTTTCATATTAAAATTTAAAATTATATGTATTAAAGCAAATTAACAAAAGATTAAATATGTGTAAAAAACACTTAGTTTTTTTTTCATATGTAATTCCCATAATCACAAATCTTTGCCTCCACTATAGTTATTAAACCACAATCAGATGTTTGTTGGTTCACTGTCCACTCTATTGTTTTATGATCTCTTATGCATTGTGTTTGTTCGAGAAAACCATAGATAGAAGGATATGCCCATTGAAATTTAACTTTCTAAGAAATGTCTCTTTATAAAGAGATATGGACTTGTCCTGGTTGATTTTATATTGATTCCTAATAAATTCAATTATTAAATGGTGGCTTTTGATAAATAAAACAATCCTATTAGCATATAAATTTCAATTCATTAATAGCACTCAAATATTATTTTGATCTTTAAACTTCTACATCATTCTTTGACTATTTTCAATGTTACTAATTGCGCATGATTAGGTGCTCCAACATGTTTTAATTGTGTTAGCTTTTTTTTTTTTTAGCTTTGTAATCTTAGTAGACTCTTATTTTGATGCTTATGAGAGCTAAAAAAAACAATGAGATAAAGAGTTTTGTTTCATTATTTAAGCAATTAATGAGGGGACTAAGTCTATAGCCACATGACATGTCGCTTAAAGTGTAGAACAAGTTACTCCAAAAATTTCTTTATTTTTGAGAATCCTTAAAGCTGCATTCGTTTGGAAGGAAACCTAGACTAAGGCTAAGATGTGGTTATCTTGATAAAATTATCAACTAATGCTCTCTAAAAATGGATATTTGATGGTCATTTTTGGAGTTTAAAGACTCTAGATTTATATAATGCTAGGCTAAATGCAAGTCTTTTGTTGAAGAGTAGCATACTAATTTTCTAATTTATTTTTGGATTGCAGGTGGTTGAAATTGGAAAGGTAGCAAGTAAGTACAAGCTCGACAAGATATGCGGTCTTATAAAAGTGCAGTCTTCATCTTTATTTTTCTATCATTCTTTCTATTTTTATGTGATGAATAATACTTTGTTGTCCTTTTATGATTTGAACATATTAGTAATCAAATGACTTCATTTAACATGAGATGTGTCAATTTCTATGGTTCACTACATAAGGCAACCTAACTGGATGAATTAAGAACTATGCTTAAAGCTGAAGGTGAGAGAAGGTTTTAACCAGGTTTTGGCACATGACACTCTTTACTTTTAGCATTTCTTCACTCTCATCCTATAAGCATTCTCTTCAATCCACTCCTTTCTCTATTGTGCATGCATTATTGATAACTGAAAAAAGAAAATGGATGGGTGATAGCTCTTCATTCCACTTTCTACTTCCTATTTTTCTTGTATTTTATAATTTATTAATTATTGTCTTTAACTTTCTTTTTCAGCTTATTTGTAGTTTGCACTTTTATTATCTTCTATAAAAGATATTGAAAATTTTTTAGAATGTTGTTTTTCTATAATTAGTCTTGCAAAAAAAAAATCATTTAAGAATGTAAATTCACCCGTGTGTTGCGCGGGCATTTATCTAGTTTAAAAATAAATGTGGAAACTTGTTGCTTAATAAAGAGAAACTTTATCAAATGAGGAAATTCATATATCATATGAGTTTGAAAATTTCTTTAAACTCAACTATCATCAAATTAAACCTAAAGGAAATTAGTGGCTTTTTTCTATCTTACCATAACAACATAGACCACTCCACAAGCAAAGAGCATAGAGCTTGCTAGATGTTATAGAAGAATAAGATCTTTCTGGCTTGCTGAATATTCAAGAAAAGCTCTTGTCATCACTGCGACACTGAACAAAGCAACCATTACTTTAAAGTGTATTCAAGAGGCTCTCTATTGTCTATAAAGAAAGTACATGTTTTATGCATATAAAGCAAAAACAAAAGCAACTTCTTACTAAAAACATAAGACTTATAACATCTACAGTATACCCCTACCTTGGTGATTCTATGCAAGCAGAATTCAACATGTTTCACATAATGGAGTGAGATTTACATAAGATGTGTAGGCATCAGCATAATACAAATAATTAAGTGTAAATGTTAAAGTTGAAGACACGGCAACAACCATGTCGTGCTCAAAATCCTGCACACGTAGCCTGACCATGTGCACACACACGACATGACCATGTCGTGCTCAAAATCATACAGACACGGCATGACCATGTGCACATACACGGGATAACTGTGCCGTGCCCAAAATCATGCAGACAGTCAAAACTAATCAAATCATCCAAATCCCAAAATTCCTCTCTTACCATCTATATGAAGCTCAACGTCATTCTCCATTATCAAGGCCAACGTCACTTTCCATATTCATCATACAACATCTCTTTCCTTTCAGAGCACAACGTTCATTTTACTTTGTTTCATCTGGTCTGTATATATATGCACATGTACCTCTTGTACATAATTCAAGGAATGAGAATTATTTTCTTTTAAGAATTATTTATGGTATTAGAGCTTGCAATTAGCTCACATTCACTAATTCTCATGGCCACTACTGCTGTCATTAAATCAGACAATGAAACTAAACTTTCTCTTCAAACTCTCTATCCATGCTCTGGTCTGATATCGTTGAAATTAGACAATACCAATTATCTCCTCTGGCACTCACAAATGGAGCCACTTGTTCAAAGTATCAACATGGGACACCATCTCATTGAAGGCAGTGAACCTAAACAATAGAGGAAGATAAAAACAACACCAACTCAAATTATCTTTTACGAAAACAGAATGATGGTCTATTACTATCTTCCTGCTGAAAAACATCAAAATTAAAGTTCTTGTTACTCTTGAAGCTGTTGGTTCAGCCTCCAAGGTATGGAAATCAATAGAGCAACAAATTCTTCCTACTATAGTTGAAAAGGAGATGGCTCCAAATGAAACCCTCATGTCCTTACACAAGGGCAATCTTTCCATTGATGACTACGTGAAGAAATTCAATGGGTTATGCGACAACCTGGCTACATTCAAAAAGCCAATTGATGAAACAAAGAAAGGGTTCAACTTGCAAGATGTCTTGGAACAAAATACCAAAACTTTTGTACCGCTATGCTTACCAAACCGCCTTATCCTTCATTCCATTAGTTTGTCACGACACTTCAAGCTTATGAACAATTGAATTTCAATAACACTACAGCACAAGATGCCAATCCTCGACATGATCAAGCCTATTTTGTACAAAGAGGAAAAGGCCGTGGTAGAAATGGAGGGAGATTAAACTCTTGTGGGTGTGGATTTAATCTCGCAGCGTGGCACAATTCTCAAATCAACAACAACTGTGGAAACCAATCCAATGGAAACTCAATTGACAACAAAAACGACCAACATGATAAGGCTCCCTTCATATGTCAAATTTATGGAAAATACAATCATTCTGTGATTGAATGCTGGAGTCGATTTGATCACTCAATTCAACCTGAGGATCAACTCCACAAAGCTCTCACAGTCATGAATATAACTCAAAGTGATGACCCAAATCTGTATGTTGATTTAAGGGCCACCACTCACATTGTTAATGATCCAGGTAAGCTCTTAAAGCTAACTCAAGATCATGGGAGTGATTCTATTCTTGTTGGTAATGGAGAAAATTTGGACATAATTCATATTGGAGAAGGTACAATTGCAATAAATAGTGGCATTATTAATCTTAAAAATGTTCTAATAGCACCTAAAATTAAAAAAAAAAATCTCATCTATATAGCTAAGTTTAGATAATGCATGCTCTATTTCTTTTGATGCTAACCAATTTTTTGTTAAGTCTCGACAGGGAAAAGTTCTTGCTTATAAGTATGATGGCTTGTATGCACTAGACAACAATCACAAAGTCTTAACTGCCTATAAAGAAGTTTCTTAAACTATTTAGCATCAACGCATGGGACATCCACATTCAAACTTTTTTAAAACATTACATTCCAAGAACTAAATTAATGTTTCAAGTTGGGAACAACTCAAAACCATTTGTGCTAGCTGTAATGGAAAAAGTTGTAAACTTCCATTCTCTTTGTCAAATAAAAGTTCAAATTTTCCTTAAAAAAAAAAAATACTATAACTTATGGGGACCTGCCCCTATTCTTTCTTGTAAAAATTTTAAATATTATGTTGTTATTATCAATTATTGCACTCGTTATACAAGACTATTTCCTTTAAAGCAAAAAATCTGATTTGCTTGAAACCTTTATTAAATTTAAAAAATAAGTGGAAAATTTATTTGACTGTAAAATCAAAATTTTTCAAAGTGATGGCAAAGGTGAGTTTACCTCTAATGCATTTTGAAATCACTTGACTAATTGTGGTATCCATCACCAACTTTCATGTTCTTACAGTCCACAACAAAACGGAGTTGCAAAATGGAAAACACTGTTATATTGTGGAAACTAGGCTCACTCTTCCTTTTCAAGCTCATATGTCAACCAAATATTGGGTTAATGCATTTCTCACTGCAACTTTTTTAATTATTTGCATGCCTTTATCTACACTTAACATGAAATCTCCATATTCTGAGTTATTTAATCATGAATCTAACTATAGTATATTGAAAATTTTTGGATGCAGGTGTTTTCCACGTGATCACAAAAACAACAATAAATTTGCAAAGAAATCGTATCATTGTATATTTATTAGTTATAACACTATTCATAAAGGATATCGTTGTTTATGTCCATTAACTCACAAAGTTTATATTTCCTGTCATGTAGTTTTTAATGAGAACTCTTTTCCTTACTCTCCTTCGCAAAATAATACCACTTCAATGGATTAGAGGTGACTTTCTTTCTAGAAAATATTGTGCAAATATAGGTTGATCACATTGAGAAAGGGCCACAACATTCTACCACACCATCTTCAACAGCTGATTCTCATAATTCTATCCTTTTATCTCCACTACCGGGTCCACACTCATCCATCTCCAAACCTGATAATACTACCGTTAACTGATACTTCCCTTTGACACCACACACGTCTCAGCCTGAAGAACCACCCACAATAGCTCCTACTATTTCCCATTCGCTAGCCCCAACTCCCTCCATACCATAATCTCTACCAATTCCAACCTTCACTACATTTTCACCAGCTCTCACCGGTGACCTGCCCAATGAAGCCACCACCACACTACCTGCAACAATTCCCTCAAACGAGACCACCACTGATACACAACCTATAGTTGGAATCCTCTCCACCGCAATTTTACCGAACTCCACTACTTCTCATCTGAACTTCTCTAATTTACCTGATTTAAGCCAAACTTTAATTGTTGACTTATCTTCTGCAGGTACATCTTCCGAGCTACAGAGTCACCCAATGGTTACTCGTACTCAACTTCACAAAAATCCACTACTCGACCCTCTACTCGCCCAAGTAACTCAGAAAATTCGGTCGAAACAAAACCACACATTTGGAAATTCGGTGTCACCTGCACTGATTTGAGAATTCCCAAATCCTACAAAACTGTTGTGGCCATTCCTCATTAGAAATAAGCCATGACTCAGGAACTTCAGGCCCTCTATGCCAACAACACTTGGCAACTGGTACCCAGACCACCTGACACCAATATCATCAGCTCCAAATGGATTTTCCGCATCAAATTCAAGAAAGATGGCACTCTCGAGCGTTACAAAGCTTGACTTGTCACTCAAGGCTACTCTTAAATCGAAGGCCTTGATTATGAAGAAACTAAAATCATGTGGTTAAAGCAACCACAATCCAAGTGGTCTTGGCTGTTGCTCTTACTTTAAATTGGAAACTCCACTAGCTTGATGTTAAAAACACATTCCTTCATGGATATCTCAAAGAAACCCTTCATATGGAGCAACCTCCTGGCTTTAATGATCCTCACAAACCTGATTTTGTGCGCAAACTCAACAAATCTCTCTATGTGCTTAAACAAGCCCTTAGAGCATGGTTTTATAGACTCTCTCAATTTCTACTTCATCTTGGTTTCATTTGTTGTATAGCTAATCTGTCTTTATTATTTTATTCAATAATCAAATTATTATTCTCATGCTAATTTATGTGGATGACATTGTGGTCATAGGGAATAATGAACAATGCATTTAACACCCCATCAACACTCTTAGTTCTGAATTTGCTCTTAAAGACCTTGGAGAGTTACATTTTTTTGCATTGAAGTTCAGCGGCATCATCACGAAATCACACTTTCCCAAAGTTAATATATTAAAGAACTTCAATGTGCCAAACTACTTGACTGCTCTCCTTATAAAACCCCGATGGCACTCAAGAGACTCATGATTCTGATCCTATTAATGCTATTGAATATCAAAGCCTGGTGGGTGCCCTACAATACTTAACTTACACCAGACCTGACATTGTTCATGCTGTAAATAAAGTATGTCAAAAGCTTCAAACTCCCACTGTCGGCAACATGAAAGGAGTCAAGCGTATCCTTCACTACCTTATGGGCATAATTCATCTTGGTATTTCACTTTATAAAAATAGTACTTCCTCTCTTTATGGCTTTTGTGATGCAGATTGGGCAGGATGTCGAACCACGCGATGTAACAATACAGGCTATTGCATCTTTCTTGGAGTAAATTGCATATCATGGTCCTCAAAGAAGCAACCAATTGTATCTCACTCTAGTACTGAAGCTGAGTATTGCGCCTTAGCTTCCACAACGACATAATTAGTTTGGATTCAATTTCTGATCCTTTGCAATATTAGAGTATCTCTCCATAAAGCCCCTCAACTGTTATGTGACAATCAAAGTGCTCTATATATGACAATTAATCTTGTTCTTCACCATTGATCCAAACACATCGAAATAAACTATCACTTTGTTTGTGAAAAGGTTGCTGTTGGTGCCCTGATCACTCACTACATTCCTTCTTCACATCAACTCCCTGATATCTTCACAAAACCCCTGGCTGCCACAATCTTTAGGCAACTTCGCAACAAGCTTGGAGTACACTCAATCGTTCCCTCCAGCATGAGAAAGGGTGTAAATGTTAAAGTTAAAGACACGGCAACACACACGGCATGACCATGCCGTGCTCAAAATCCTGCACACACGGCATAACCATGCCGTGCTCAAAATCATGCAGACACGGCATAACCATGTGCACACACACGGCATAAACCATGCCGTGCCCAAAATCATGCAGACAGTCAAAACCAATCAAGTCATCAAAATCCTAAAATTCCTCTCTTACCATCTATATGAAGGTCAATGTCATTCTCCATTATCAAGGCCAACGTCACTTTCCATATTCATCATACAACGTCTCCTTCCTCTAAGAGCACAACATCCTTTTTACTTTGTTCCATCTAGTTTGTATATATATGCACATGTACCATCAAGGGGAATTCGCAGTGAATATGCAATGCACTAAATCATGGAACATTTGTTCGTTACAAGCCATATAGTCTTTTCAATGTCGTATCATGTTTTTAATTTTTTTTTAAAAATTAATTTTTAATAAATATATATAAAAAAAAAAAAACTAAAGTTCCCATAATATCTGAATGGTTAAAATTGTTATAACCTATAAATTTAACAGTAAATTCAGGGTACAAAAGCCTTTTTCTGTTAATCCCCATTTCTTTTTCATAAATGGAGGCAACAGTTAATGGAATCCAAATGTCAAGGAGATATGGGTGATTTTTAAATATGAAGGTTTGTAGTAATTAGGAACAAACTTCAAGGGTAATTGTAATTATGCCTATAATTTAAAGGTGAAAAATAAAATGTAGTTTCTAAAATAGAAAATTTATAAAGATTATAGCATTAATTTAAAAATAATATTTTATATGAATATAATAACATATATTTTTAATACATTTCATTTTATAATTTAAATTTTCAACAATATACTTTCAAATAATTAATAATCACATAAAAATATTTAATTGAAATTTGAAATTTGAAATTTATTTAATAAAAAATAAGTCCAAGTGAAACATGTGGTGTACAATGGCATTACAAAATAACTGAAGATATAATTTATTATGATTGTAATAAAATTTATGGTTTAAACAATTGTACAACAACTTTCAACATTTTTATCATTATTGTTCTATAATTTACAAATAATTTAATATAATATTTTTTAGATTATAGTCATAATCAATCATAATTACTTTTAATATTTTAAAAAATTATGGTAAGAAATAATTATAAAATCAATTTACTAATTAAATGTAAATATGTTTCTTCAATTCAAAAATGATTTCACAAAATATGATTTATTTTAGTTAATAAGTAAAAACGGGAAAAAGCCACAAAAAAACCCTTGAACTTTTATGACAAGAGCATTTAGCACTATAAACTAAAAAAAAAATACATTGAGGCCCATAAACTTTTAAAAATAATTCAAATAGACCTCTTTTTTAACTTTTACTTAATAGATATTAACTTTTAACTTTTGGGGCTATAAAAAGTAAAAAAAAAAAAAAGCCTTAATATTTAATTTTGGTATAAATAAAACCTAAATATTTTTAAATTTAAAATATTTATTTATTTATTTATTATTGATAAACATTTTATTTTAAAAATTTATTTTAGAGGGTAAATTCATATTAAAATGAATTATTTTTAAAAATTAATCTATTCTTAAAAATTATTTATTTTAAAACATATGTCACTTATTTTCTTAAAATTAAATTTACACTATTGACAAAAATTATTTAAAAGTGCATAAAATATCATTAAAAAATTATTGATTTAGATTATTCTAAACTATATATTTTTATTCTTAAAAGATTATAATTTTTAAAAATATTTTTATTTTGAAGAATAAAAATATTTTTATTTATAAAAATTATTATGAAATAGACTGTTTTTATGAATAAAAATATTTTTATTCATGAAAATTATTGTGAAATAGTATGCTTTTATGAATAAAAATATTTTTATTGATGAAAAATTGTTGTGAAATGGTATGCCTTCATGAATAAATTTATTTTTATTCTTAAAAATAACAATAGTCTTAAATAATAATTATTTTTTAAGAATAAATAAATAAATATATATAGTTTAATAATTTTTAATAATATTTCTTACACTTTTCAATAAACTTTTCAATTTTAGTGTAAATTTATTTTTAAGAAAATAAGTTACATATGCTTCAAAATAAATAATTTTTAAGAATAAATTAATTTTACACTCTAAAATAAATTTTTAAAATAAAATACTAATTAATAAATATTTTAAATTTTAAAATATTTAAGGTTTAATTATACTAAAATTAAAGAACAAGGGCTTTTTTTTTCTTAGATTTTATAGCACCAAAAGTTAAAAGTAAACATCCATTAAGTAAAAGTTAAAAAAATGGGTCTGTTTGAACCATTTTTAAAAGTTTATGAGTTTCGATGTATGTTTTTTAATTTATGGTACTAAATGCGCTTTTCATAAAAGTTTAAGGTTTTTTTTTTACCTTTTGCAGTAATTAATTTAATTTTTAATCTTTTCTAACTAAATATTAATAAATCAATTAAAAGTGTTATTTTATCTATATAACAAAAATTCCACTATTAAAAAATAAACTAAATAAATATCAATAAATAAAATTAAAGCTATTGGTAAATATACTTCTTGTAAAGTTAAATGACTTCATGGATTTCAAAAGAGGTTAGAACCCTATTTTTTACTAAATATTTTGACCTTCTGTTTTTTTTTTTTTTTTTTTTTTTTTTTTTTTTTTTTTTTTTTTTTTAACTCTGATATTTTGACCTTCTTGATAATAAAACAAACAGAGCATTCAAATAAATGAAATAAGCACATATTCTTTTCCCATCAATGTGGAATTTGATTGCATGCTAAACTATAAATAGTACATAATACCTACATTTAAATTTTATTTGATTTATTATAATTATTAATTACAGTTTTTAGACCAATTTATATGAACTTAGTTTATAAAATTATTGTTAATTGAAAATATAATAAGATCTATTAATTAAGTTTATAATCTCTTACAATTTTTTCTTCATAAATGATATTTTATCATTATTGGTATGGCAAAAAAAAAAAAAAAAAGTGAAGTGGCCCATATAGTCGTATACCGAAGGAAAAAGGTAGCAGATGTTCCATTCTTGTCGATGTTAAATAAAGATTTTGAAGCTTTACAGCTACACTTCTTTTTATTCCGTTCATAGAATTTTTGAAGCACTCTTACTGTTCATTTTTTTGCCATGGATGAGGTGCTCTGCTGTCGCCTGTTTAATAAAGGTATTATTTCTTTGTATAACAATTTAATATTACATATACTTAACAAAATTATAATTTATTACAATTTCAATATTTTTTTATTTAAAAAATTATACAACATTTTAAATATTTTTGTAATTAATATTTCCTCTACTCTAAATATGATTTTATAAAAAAATATTACAATCATAATGACTTTAAAATAAAATAAATATTCTATTTTCTCTATATAACATATAATATTACAACCTCATTAAACATATAATTTATTATTCCATGAACAAGAAGAGAAAGATTTGAAAAACAAAGAGAAATGGGTATATCATATCATATTAACACGAAGCACTATAAACTCTTCATTCTTTACTCGTGCACAAATTGGTTAATTTAAAGAATAAGAAATTAAAAAAAAAAAACGGGAAGCAAGTTGCAAATAAAAAGGAAAGTCTCTCATGAGCAGTTCAAGTGGCAAAAAATATAAACCTTCAGATGTAGATAATAGAGTTCAAACTTCATTCACCGTTTCTCTACCCATTGTGGTGGGAAATTAATCATTTCAACCAGTTAAAAAAATAAAAAGAGAAACACACCATGTGACATTGCATTTGCTAATAAATAAGAAAATACAAATACAACTTACCCCTTGTTTAATTCCACCTAATAATTCATGTAATTTTCAAATAAATTCCAAATAGAATTCATTTTCAATTGAATTCCAAATTCATTTAAACTAGATGTACTTATTGATTTAGTTTCAAACAGTTACACAAAATTAAAAAGTTGGAATTCCAAAAGAATTTTACAAGATTTTCATTTAAATCAAACATACTTACTTGGATTTGTAAATGAATTTTATATAATTTTATGCTATATTTGGATGCAAGAGATTTGAATATGAATTTCAATTTCAATTAAATCTCTTATTTGGAAACTAAATGGATATCTATCTATGAGAATTTGAAAAAAATCTACAAAGAATTTAATAGCTCATTTAGTAAGGACTTAAAAAGACATGTAATTATATGTTATTTGAAATCCTCATATTAGAAATTCAATGTTTGAAATCTTAGATTTCAAATCAAATGTTTGCTTCCAAATACACTCTTATGAAATTCATTTGAACCAAACAAACCCTTCAACTTAAACACATTAATACATCCACATAAATACTTAGTTAACACAAAACTAAGTAACCTTTTTTGTTAAAGACAATATTCAGAATCATTTTTATGTTTGAATACAAATGAATTAGTTATAAATTTAGATTTGAATCAAATTTTTATTCCAAAATTATGTTAATTTTATTAGTGAAAAATTTGAAATAAATTTAAAAATTTACTCAATGAGAATTTAAAATAATATTTAAATTATATATTATATGAAATTTTTATATTTAAAATTTTGAATCCAATAATTACATCTAAATTCAATCTTAGAGAATATGATTGCACTTATCTTTACCGCATTTGCACTTAGCATCATCACACAACAAGACGTGAGAGGTGAATATTCCAATTAGCAACATTAAATTGGTAGCTGAATGTAACGATAACTTCTCCTGTCACTAGCTCGATTAGATTGACTATTCTGCAACCTCTCTCATATTTTTTCGCCCTTCAGCGCAAGCCCCCCGACATCTATCATCAGAGGGAAGTTGATAGCCAAATACATCAATAATTGTGTATGTATTTACATTAGTCTAGCTCTTGTCGTTTGTATCCCATTTTCCACAAAATTGCCAGTACAAAAACAATGCAACAATATATCTAGCCATACCAATAATCAATTTGAAAGAAAATTCTTAATTGTGCATATTCAATTAAGAAAAAAAAATTCAAATTGTGAATTTTGCAGCTGGAAATGGATCATATGGCTCCAAGAAATAGACAGTTTAAGGTTGATCTTGAAAATGTATATATTTTGAATTTTTTTGTTTTAATCGCATATATTTTAATTTTTTACATTAATATTTGTACACTTAGAAATCGATAAGAGATGAAATTTGATAATGAACTCAAAGTATCAATTTTTTTTTAATGTTTTGAGGTGTACAAGTAATCAGAAATATACAAATAGTATGCTCATTGTATATTATAATATGGTTGTTAATGTATTTTTAATTTTTTATGTTTTTTATTGTCTATACTTATGAATTTTGTTGTTTAATATAGAATGTATGTGTTGTTTTCAAGACATACAGTTTGTAAAGATTAATTATTGTTTCATATTCATAAAATAAACTAAACGTATTCAAAATTGCGTAGTAAAAAAAACTAGGTAGAAATGAGGACGATATATTTTTTTAATTGTATGTATTTTAATTGTATACATTAACAATTGTATACTTAGAGATTGAAGAGAGATGAGATTGGACAATGAATTCAAATTATCATATTTTTTCAAGTGTATAAGAAATCAGAAATATACAATAATATACTCATTGTATATTATAATACAGTTACAGTTCATGCATTTTATATTATATATATATTTATTTTCTATACTTAAGAATTTTGGAGTTCAAATATAGAAAGCATATGTTATTCTCAAGACATATAATTTGTAGAGATTAATTATTTAGAAAGATTATGATGATGATGATGATGATTATTATTATTATTATTATATAATATATCAGGAACGTAAAATATGCTTGAAAAGTATACTACATTATAAAAAACACATATATAGAATTTATAAGTATTTTATGACCTGAATGCAATCTGTATTTTTAAGTAACTAGACGCAAATTAGTGTAATTAACATGATAAAAATGTCATGTTCATATACAACGTCTTTTAAGGCACAACGATATATAATGAGGGATATATAATATAATATTATATATATTTTTTGTAGTACTTGAAACTACCACTTTTATCACATTTAAAGGAAAACCTCTTTTACGGCAACACAGAAATTTTTTCTACATTTATTGGAATAAAGAAATTTTAAAATTTAGTTTTAAATTTATATTGCTTGTTAATGATAACAGTGGATGAGTGTGGAGAACCGATTTTAACTTTTTCTTTTGGTTATTTGTACAACACACATTCAGAAAATTCAACAAAGATTTAAATTTTCACAACCATATAGAGTTGAAATTTGATTACCAATTCAAATCAATATAATTCAAATTCCAAAAATAGACAAAGAAGCCAAAACAAAGATTGGATGGATTTAATTATGTAAATTTTTATTAAATTTTTTTATACAAAAGTTTTGTATTTAAATTTTTTATAACTAGTACCAATGAGTATCATAATTAATTTTGTATTTAGCGTGACATCATAGTATATATATAAAGTGATACATGTTGCTACCGTGACATCAAGGTAGTAACAATTACTTCATTACCCCTTATATTTTTTTGAATTTTTTTTAAATTAATTTTTATTTTTTTTAATCCAAAACTTAAATTGCATGCGAGTGAAGGGTTTAATCATATGTAGTCTGTAAAATTTTTTAAATAATTTAATGAAAAAAAATTGAACTGGAAGTATAAATGTAATTGTGTCGCGGCCCACGATACACTGTAGTGTCATGGCATTGTGTGTCTATATATATATATATATATACACACACACACACATACAAGAAGGGGGCAGGTAAAATTATAAAAAATCTTTACTTATTATTATATAAAAATTGAATAATTTAGTCATTTACTAATAAAAATAAATAAAAATTAATTAAAATATAATTCTAATTTGATTGGAAGTCTATTTTCATTTTAATTAGCTTAATTAACTTCTATTTTATCTCTACTAAAAATTAAATTAAATTAAATATAATTCTAATTTAATTGAAATTATGTTTCCTATTTTAATTAGGTTAACTTATATTTTATCTCTAAAAAAATTCTAATTTAATTGAAAGTATATTTTCTATTCTAAATGGTAAATTATAAGATCAAGAGGTTATAATATTTAAACTGTTATATAAAGAAAATATAAATTTTATTATTTTTATATTTTGTATTAAAAATAACCAATGATTTTAACTATCTTATAATTAATTATGACCATAATATTTTTTTATATGAAATTAGTTCTAGAGTTGAGAAAACTTAATTATAAAAAATATTGAAGGAATATCATATAATTATTTAAATAAAAGATTTATAAAAATTGTAATGAATAACTATATTAAATTTATATCAAACTGTTATATAAATAAATAACACTGTTGTTATTTTTAAAATTTTTTTTTAATAATAATAATAATTATTATTATTATATATTTAATTATTTATTTACTATATATCGTAAATTTAATAAATTTTTTATTTATGTGTGAAATATATGATTATTTATTAGTATATATTTTTTCTTGAAATTTTTTTTAAAAAAGGAAAGGCCCATGAACCCTAAACCAATTTGGAACTTAAAAGATTACCGGTTCAATCCATGGTGGGAGCACCAATAGTCAAGGATTTTAATGTCTTTGTCTCGTCTCCCACTTGGATATATATATATATATGTGTGTGTGTGTGTGTGTGTGTTAATAATTTGACAACTGTTGTGAAATAAAAATTAAATTACTTATTTTGTTATAGAACTAAACTTGAATTTGGTAGTATTTAACTAGAAGAAAAATATTTTATAGTAGAATGATTTTGAGAGAATTTAGAAAGAGTTTGGAGAGAATTTAGAGAACTATAATATTGAAAGAATTTGGAGAGTAATCTATCTTTTCTTCTTCTTAATCTTAACATACTCATTAATGAATTTCAATCCCTTTATATAGAGATTTTCTTTTCACTATTTGAGAACTATTCTCTCACAAGCAATATATTGTTCATTCACAAGCAATATATTGTTCATTCACATTCATAATACTCCCCCTTGAATAATAATATTTTGCAACTGCCTCGTTAAAACCTTACTAAATAAAACCCAGTGGGAAAAACTTTAGCTTAAGGAAAAAGAGTACAGTGCATGATATTCTCCCCCTCAAGTTGATATGTATAATCTTCCTTCACATAGTATGTAGATGTCGCATTCCAATATCGTGAACGTGCTTTCTAAAGATTGTAGTTGGAAGTGCCTTTGTGAAAAGATCAGCTGAATTCTGGCTAGACTGAATATACTTGATATCTATATGATTGTCTTTTATTAGCTCTTGAGTGTATGAAAAGAATCTTGGAGGTATATGTTTGGTTCTATCACTTTTGATATATCCTTCCCTTAATTGTGCAATGCATGCTGCATTATCTTCATATAAAATTGTTGGACTTTTGTTGACTGGAAAACCACAAGATTCTTCAATATGATGTGTCATTGATCTAAGCCACACACACTCTCTACTTGCTTCATATAGTGCAATAATTTCAGAATGATTTGAGGAAGTAGTGACAAGCGTTTGTTTCTGGGAACGCCAAGAAATTGCAGTTCCATTATTTGTGAACACATAGCCTGTTTGAGATTTCGCTTTATGAGGATCAGATAAATGCCCTGCATCTGCATAACCAATAAATTCTTGTTTTGAATTGTTAGAATAAAATAAACCCAAATCAACATTTCCTCGAAGGTATCGAAGTATATGTTTGACCCCTTTCCAATGCCTTTTTGTTGGAGCTGAACTGAACCTCGCTAATAAATTAACTGCAAAAGAAATGTCAGGTCTAGTACAATTAGCAAGATACATTAGAGCTCCAATGGCACTGAGATATGGAAATTCAGGACCAAGAATTTCTTCATTTTCTTCACAGGGTCGAAATGAATCAGTTTCAATATTGAGTGATCTAACGACCATTGGAGTACTTAAAGGATTTGCTTTATCCATATTAAAGCGTTTCAAGATCTTTTCTGTGTAATTTGATTGATGCACAAATATCCCATTGTGCATTTGCTCAATTTGTAAACCAAGGCAATACTTGGTTTTTCCAAGATCTTTCATTTCAAATTCTTCCTTTAAGTATACTGTTGCTTTATGGATCTCATTTTCTGTTCCAATGATATTCAAATCATCAACATATACAGCTATAATCACAAATCCAGATATTGTTTTCTTAATAAAAATGCATGGGCAAATAATATTACTCACATATCCTTTATTAATCAAATAATCGCTTAAACGATTATACCACATGCGCCCAGACTGTTTTAACCCATATAAAGATCTCTAGAGCTTGATCGAATACATTTCTTTGGGTTTTGTACTTAATGCTTCAGGCATTTTAAATCCTTCAGGGATTTTCATATAAATGTCACTATCAAGTGATCCATACAAATAATCAGTCACAACATCCATAAGACGCATTTCTAATTTCTTAGAAACTACTAGGCTAATCAGATACCTGAACGTAATTGCATCCATAACAGGAGAATACGTTTCATCATAATCAATTCCTGGCCTTTGTGAAAAACCTTGAGCTACAAGTCTAGCTTTGTACCTTATTATTTCATTTTTCTCATTTCTCTTTCGTACAAAGACCCACTTGTATCCTACAGGTTTCACATTTTTAGGCATAGGAATAATTGGCCCAAAAACATTTCGTTTGTTTAGTGAGTCCAATTCAGCCTGCATAGCATCTTTCCATTTTATCCAATCATGCCTATTTTGACATTCCATGACTGATTTTGGTTCAGGATCATCTTTGTCATTTATGATTTCACATGCAACAGTATATGACAATGTTTCATGACTTTCTTTATTTTCTATTTCTTCAGGGATATTTTCCTCGCTATCAATATGATTATCTACTCCCTTTCTCTTTCGAGGATTTTTATCCTTAGAACCAATTGGTCTTCCATGCTTCTGGCGTGTTTTAGACTCATGAGTGTCTTTATTCTCAGATTTTATTTCTGGAATTTCAATACGAGCAGGAGCATTGGCTGCTGGTATATATGATTTAGTCACTCTTTTTGTATCAGTAAATGCATCTGGCAATTGATTTGCAATTGCTTGTAAGTGCACAATCTTTTGCACTTCTAATTCACATTGTTTTGTGTGAGGATCCAGATGCAATAATGATGACTCATTCCATGAAATATCCCTTTTCACTTCTTTCTCCCCTTTTCCTAATGTTGGGAAAATAACCTCATTAAATTGGCAATCAGCAAAACGTGCTGTAAAAACATCACCAGTTAGAGGTTCAAGATATCTAATAATCGAGGGTGTTTCAAACCCAACATAAATTCCCAATCTTCGTTGAGGACCCATTTTTGTGCGCTGAGGTGGCGCAATGGGTACATATACTGCACAACCAAAAATTTTGAGATGGGAAATATTTGGCTCTTGACCAAATGCCAATTGTAGTGGGGAGTATTTATGATATGCACTAGGTCTGATGCGAATTAATGAAGCAGCATGTAGGATTGCATGACCCCAAACTGAAATGGGAAGCTTTGTTCTCATTATTAATGGTCTAACAATAAACTGAAGTCGTTTAATCAATGATTCAGCTAAACCATTTTGAGTATGTACATGGGCAATGGGATGCTCAACAATGATCCCAGTAGACATACAATAATCATTGAATGCTTGAGATGTAAATTCACCAGCATTATCAAGTCTTACCCTCTTGATTGTATAATCAGGGAATTGTGCTCGTAATTTAATAATTTCAGCAAGCAACCTTGCAAATGCAACATTACGAGTTGACAATAGACAAACATGTGACCATCTACTAGATGCATCAATTAATACCATAAAATATCTGAATGGTCCACATGGTGGGTGAATTGGCCCACATATATCACCTTGAATTCTTTCAAGAAACATAGGTGATTCATTTTGAATTTTAGATGGTGAAGGTCTCAAGATTAATTTTCCAAGAGAACAAGCTGTACATGGCATTTCATTTGATTGAGGAATTCTTTGCCCCTTCAAGGGATGCCTATGTGAATTCTCAATTATCCTTCGCATCATTACTGATCCAGGATGACCTAATCTGTCATGCCATAAATTTATTATTGAAGGATCATAAGATTTTTCTTTTACTGCCATATTTGATTCAATTACATGTATATGCATGTAATGCAATCCAGTAGGGAGTTTTGGCAGTCTTTCCAATACTTGCATTTTTCCTGATTCATAGGAAACTATATTTAAATATTTGTTACCATTTATAGTAATAGATTGGGTATCACACCCATTTCGATATATGTCATCAAAACTCAACAAATTTCTTGTTGATTTTGGTGAAAACAAAGCTTCATCAATTATAAACTTTGTTCCATTTGGTAACATAAATTTAGCTTTGCCAATTCCTTCAATCAGATCTACAGGACCTGATATTATTTTTACAACTGCCTTTGTGGGCTTTATTTCAGAGAAATAATCTCTATTTTTCAAGATAGTATGTGTAGTACCACTATCTGGTATGCAGAGATCTCCAATATTGTCTTTATGTTGAGTACAATCCATATTAAACTTCAAAATAGATAAACACAAAATTAATCAATTAAGGTAAAAACATAAAATAATTATAAAGTAGGACATTTTATTTAATTTAAAAATAACATACATAACAATAACATATTCTTCAGAATCAAATAAGTAATAACAATATACTTAAAATTATAGATGTCTCAATTTCCATTGTCAGTAAAATCATCAGTAAAATCAGAAACATCTAAATGAGTTGTATCATTAACATGAGTATGATGCTCATTGAAGTTTATTTCCTTTTCTTTGCCTTTCAATGATGCCTTATAAAGTTGGCAAAGATGTGGTGGTGTTCGACAAATTCGTGACCAGTGTCCTTTACTACCACATCTGAAACACACAGTTTCAGACTTATATTGAGGCCTTTCTTGAACACCACTGATGACTGATTTTAACTTCTTTTGAGGTTGAGTCTGAGTTTGTTGTGGAGTATTATTATATTTATTTCCACGACCATGGCCAAAGAATTGACCTCTTCCACGTCCACGACCTTTACCTCTCCCACGTCCACGGCTATTGTAATTTTTATATCTGGAATAATTTGTAGCATTTGCTTCTGGAAATGCTATTGAGCCAGTGGAACGGGACTGACGATTTTTCATCAAGAGTTCATTATTTTTCTCAGCTACCAGTAGGCATGAAATTAGTTCAGAATATTTTTTAAATCTCTGCATCCTGTATTGTTGTTGCAGTGTAACATTTGATGCATGAAATGTGGAGTAAGTTTTCTCCAGCATATCCTCATCTGTGACTGTCTGTCCACAGAATTTTAATTGTGATACTATTCTGAACATTGCAGAATTATAGTCACTCACTTTTTTGAAATCTTGAAAGCGTAAAGCTCTCCATTCATTAGTGACTACTGGTAGTATTACATCTCTTTGATGATCATATCTGTCTTTTAGATCCTTCCAAAGAACACTTGGATCTTTGACAATCAAATATTCACATTTTAATCCTTCATCAAGATGACGACGGAGAAAAATTATAGACTTGGCCTTATCTTGCAATGAGGTGTTATTATTTTCTTTTATAGTATCAATTAACCCCATTGATTGAAGATGCATTTCTACATCTAGAATCCAAGACATATAATTTTTTCCCGTGATGTCAAGAGCAACGAACTCAAGCTTTGCTAGATTTGTCATTATGATAACTAATAAAAAAATATAACTCAATTAGAATTCATAAATTTGATGACTACTAAAAAAATCAAACATGATCAGAATTTACTAATTAATTATATCATGAATGAATATTGCAAGAAATAATAGTGGTACAAAAAATGATACAATAATACTTAAAATTATATCAAATAGAAAATCATCTTCCATATTAATTATTCCTAAAACTATTATAATAGTCATGATCAAAACACAAATATAAATATACCAAATCATGTTTACAATGTAGAGTAAAGAGAGAAAGAGAAAATGTATGAATTTGTGTGAATGAATAACATTTATAGCTCATCTATTTATAATGAAAAATATAGCCGTTTATTACCGTTATATTACCGTTGGTAATAAAAATATAGCCGTTAGAATTTTTTTTTTAATATAATATACGTGTTGTGAAATAAATTATATAAAGTAAAATCAATAAATAATGTTGATATGATTATTTATAGCAAGTGAGTTAACATAACGATATGTATAAATATGGGGCAAAACTATCCATTAATATAAAATGGGGTATAGCCTTCCATTAACATAAATAATAAAAAATAAATGTGCATAAATATAAATTGGTAGGAGGCATAGCCATCCATAAGGTTAAAACCATTTCTAGCAATATTTGCATCAATGGTGTAGTTAGTAAAATAAAATAAAAATAACAATTAATATAAAGTTAGATTGAAGAAATAAATATAAATATATAAATTAGTAGGAGGCATAGCCATCCATGATAATATATAATCAACTAATATATTCATAAATATTAAATATTAAGAAATATGTACCTTATTGTTTTGATCGAGAGCTCCTCGTGCTGATAACGTGTTGTGAAATAAAAATTAAATTACTTATTTTGTTATAGAACTAAACTTGAATTTGGTAGTATTTAACTAGAAGAAAAATATTTTATAGTAGAATGATTTTGAGAGAATTTAGAAAGAGTTTGGAGAGAATTTAGAGAACTATAATATTGAAAGAATTTGGAGAGTAATCTATCTTTTCTTCTTCTTAATCTTAACATACTCATTAATGAATTTCAATCCCTTTATATAGAGATTTTCTTTTCACTATTTGAGAACTATTCTCTCACAAGCAATATATTGTTCATTCACAAGCAATATATTATTCATTCACATTCATAATAACAACTAGTTTGTTGTATTAGTATTTGAATATATTGTAGTTCTTCCGAAATGGGTTGTATCTGACTAAAAAAAAGAAAGAAAGAGAATGTTTGAGATAGTGAGAGAAGTTACTGATATTAGCTTAAGAAAAATGACATGAATAATAGAAGTGATGTGTCACATGTGTGTGGTCCACATCAATGTGTTGGTATGTGTGTATAAATACTGATCATGCAAAAAGTTAAAATAAATAAATGTCTAATTAAAAGGATGAGAAAGAAACATACTAAACATTTGAGGGAAGAGTTGATCACGGAGTTGGAAGAAAAAAATGGTGCATGTGCATAATAATAAGCGGGAGAATTGTTATTTCTTAATGATCTATTATATTATTTTATTTTAATATTTAAAAAAATATTTATTTATTTATAATATTTATAAATTTATGTACTATTTCATCTCTATAGAAAAATTAATGAATATTAACTGTTATAAATATTAAAAATGAATAAATATTTTTTCAAATATTAAGGATAAAATAGTGTAATAGAATAAAATACAGAGGAGAAATAACAATTACCCCTATATATATATGTTTTGACACTTAACGCTCTCTGCTTTTAGCATTATTAATTTTTGATGCCTAGGAGATTTTCCTTGCTTTATATGTAAAGAGCGCTGTTAAAATTTCACGTATCTCTCTTTCTTTTTCTTGCTCCATTGATAACCAAAAGGGGAGACAAAAGGTTTTCATCTCTCAAATTCAGTGTAAATACTAAAGGGCATTGATTCATGAAACCTATATTCCCTCCACCCTCACCTCATATTTGCCTTTCTTCACCTCACCAAACAAGCAACCAAAACAAAAGGGTTTTCTTTTATTTTTTATCTTCATTAGTTTACGCCGATCATCATCTTTATCGTCCCATGGCAAAAAACAATAGTAGCGGCAGAACCTCATCGTCTTGCCTCCTCACTAGATCTCTAAAGGTAATTATACTAATTTCACTTCTAGCATTTTTCTTTTTTTCTTCTCTCACCCTGGAGTTGAGTTCACTTTTGCCGAACCACTAATTTCTTCTGAAGCTTTAGGTAAAGTTGCATTTTAGCTTCCTATTTTTGTTATGTAACTGAGTGTTGATTTTGATCAGTGAGGTACATATAGGGTTTTAGGCTTTTATATTGAAATATGAGAGTACTAATGGTACCTATTTAGGGTTCTTCATTTGTAACCACTATTGCCATTTAAGGGTGACCATAGGCCGGTTTGAAACCTAAACTAGCCCATTTTTTAACAGGGCCGAACTAGAACTGAAACTGTACTATTTCTAGTTTGAGGTTGGTTCAAAATTTTTTGAATTGTGAATTGGCAGTTCCAAACTAGAACTGCCGGTTCAACGAAACTGAATCAAATATATATATATATATATATATATATATATATATATATATATATATATATATATATATATATATATATATATATATATTGTTTATTAGATTTTATTTTTTTAAAGACAATCATTTAATTTTATTTTTATATATAACTAATTATTTAATAAAAAGATAAGGGAATAAATATAGATAAAATAAATTTGTTTTAATTAATTTTGTCAAAAATAATTTTAAAATATAGATAATATAATTTTGATAAAATAAATATTGTAAATTATTTGCAATATATATATATATATATATATAGGAAGGGGCCAAAGCTCAAAGGCCCGATGGTTGGCTTGGATGATCGTAAAAAAAGAAAGTGACAGTGGTTGTCACTTTTTATTTTTTAAAGATTGGTTGGGTGATTGTTTGAGTCAAACAAAAACCAATCCAACGGTCACTTTTTTTTTTAATTAAATTATATATAAATAAATAATATAAAATGACTAAATTGACTTTAAAAACATTTATATTTTTAGAATAATATGGTAATTTTAAGATTTTTTTCTATAAATACCTTTCCCATTCATAATTTTTTAAACAATTATTCACATATATACTCTTTCATTCATTTTCTCTCAATTTTCGTTCTCAAACTTCTCTTATAATCTTCTTATTATTACTATTACTCTTTAATTATTATTATTATTATTATTATTATTATTATTTCTTCAATTTATTTTTGAAAAATTTTGTATTTTCTCCATAAATCAAATGACTTCAAATAAAAGAAGAATAAGTGAATTTGAGAATCAACCATCTATTGTTGATTTAGACAATATGATGGATAATTTAGAAGAAGAATTTGTGGACACCAAAGAGATTTGGTAGAAGAAATTGACACCAATATATCACAAGAGAAAATGCAACCCTCACAATCACAAATTAGAGGTGGAGGTCGAGGACTAGGAGGATCTAAAAATTTTCAAGTACATTTCAAGAAAACTCATCGACAAAATGACTTGTATGAAGTAAGTTGTAACTATTGCCCAAAAACAATACCCATACAAAGCTGGAGGTGGGTACAGAACGTTTCGACGACATTTAACTACTAAGCATCCAAATCAAATTGGAGTGAAAAAATAACAAACGCAAATTTCTGGGTACACATGTTCTTCTTCTATTCTATTTCAATTATTTAAATATTTTGATGAAAATAATAAAGTTGAATTAACTAAAATGATTTCTATAGAACATTTATCCTTCAATTTTGGGAGAAAGTATGATTTGTTAATTATTGTCAAAATGCATTAAATCCATATACAAATTATATACCTAGAAATACTTTAAAACGTACTCTTTATAAATTATTTTCAAAAGAAAAAAAAGAATTGCATAAAATATTTTTAAATTTGGATGGACGTATATCAATTTGTTATGATATATCGAGTGATCATTGACAAAAGCACTTATATATAGGAATAACTTGTCATTGAATTAATAATGAATGACAAATACAAGAAAGAATTATTGCATTTCGAGTTTTTGATGATTGGCATACTGCTGAAAATATTTTTAGAATTATTCAAAATATTTTATAAGAATATAGTTTGGTAAAAAAAAAATTCTATAGGTTTTGATAATGCGGCTGCAAATGCTACATCTATAGTTGAACTCAAAAATATTTTTCAACCAAATATTGGTGAAATTTTTTTTCATTTTAGATGTGTTTGCCATGTTTTAAATTTATATGTACAAGATGGTTTAAGGTCATTGGATGCATGTTTACAACAAAAAAAAAAAGCAATTGCATTTTTATAAACACATCCACAAGTAATGAAAATGTGGGCAAGATTTTGTAGAGAAAATGGAGAAAACCAAAAAAAATTTCAAGAGATGTTCCAACTCGTTGGGATTCAATATATGAATTATTAAATGAGTTTTTATCATATAAAGAATTATTGTGTGGGTTTATCAATGATAATGTTTCATAAGTTAATTTATTTCCATAAAATTGAGAAGTTTGTCAAAAAAATTTAGATCTTTTAAAAGTTTTTAATGATGCAACATATATATTAAGTGGAGTTTATTACCCAACATCTCATTTACTATTAATTTAATGAATTAATATTGTTGGCGCTATGCAAGAAAATGAGACTGACTTAGTTTTACAAGAATCAATATTATCAATGAAAAATAAATGATTAAATTATTTTAAAATGATTCCACTACTTAATCTTGTTGCATGTATTTTTGATCCAAAATTTAAATTAGATGGTTTAGTTGATTATTTAAGTATGCATTATGGATGTTTAAAATATTGATGAAATTGAAATTGAAAATATTATTAATGATGTTAGAAGAGTTTTAGGAGAAATATTTAATGAATTTAAAATGCAATATGGTGATGTTTCATCTTCTTCTCAACCTACATGTCAAGTTCAAAGTGTTGAAACTGACACACTTAGTGTGAGGGATCATATATTACTTGAATGACAAAAAAAAATCCCGATGATCAATCAGAGCACCTGAACTTGACATTTATTTAACCACTTCTTTTGAGTTTGGTAATAGCAAAACAGGTAGAGAATTTCCAGTTCTTGAATAGTGGAGCCGACATCAAAATACATACCCAATATTGACCAAAATTGCTAAACAACTTTTAGCATGTCATGTCTGAACAGTTGCAATTGAGCAAGCTTTTAGTGTGGGGGGGGGGGGAATATTTTGGATAAAACACACTTAAACAAAACTCTTGAATCACTTAAAGTTCAAACATGTGTTGATGATTGGACAATAGCAATTATACGGGATCAAGAAATTAAGAGGGATGATGATGTGAAGAATTTGTAGAAATGACAACAACCGAAATTGAGGGAACTTCAACTTTCAATTTTGGTAGTGACTAAATTAATAAGATAAAAGAGTATTAAAATTTTTTTCCAATTGTAAGAGAACTACGTTGACTTTGATTCCTCTAAACCCCAAGAGGATACCTAGGCAACTTAATTTTTCAAGTTCAAGCCCTTTAATTTTTTCTATTATTTTTATTGTTAATTTTAATTCATTTATTATTTAAAATTTACTTACTTCAATTTTTAATTGCATTAGTGTTTTTTACTTAAATTAAATTATTTCAAAAATTATTACAATTTTTTAAATTACTTAAATATAATTAAAAAATTAAAAAATAATAAAAATTTTAGAGAAAAATCAGGTTCAGTTTCGGTTCTGAACCAGAACCAGAGTAGGCTAGTTTTGAACTGAATTTTAGTTCGAAATCTGAATCGAAACCGAAATCGGCCAATTTCGAACCTGAACTTGAACTGTCATGTTATTGGGGTTAATTAGATTTTTTTACTAGTAATAAATGAGATTTACAAAAATAAATAAAAGCGGTAAAGTGTGCATAGTAATATAAAGGTGGCTTAGCCTGTCAAATTAAAATAATAAAATTAATAAGGTGGTCAAACCAGTCAATGATTGAATAAAATAGGCGATAAAAACCTATCGTATAAATAGAGAAAAATAAATAGCAAGACACTGATAATTTTTTTACGTGGAAACCTTATAAAAGGAAAAAACCACAGGACCTAGTCTAGATAAATCCTCCACTATAAAAATAATAGGATTACAAATTACAACTCTCAGTTTGTGGTTCAACCTCATAAATTGGCTCCCTTAAATAATATATATTTTTCTCACCCTTTCCCTTTATACAAAAGAGAAGTTCACACAAATATTTTTTAGTCACCCAAATCTTACACCCAAAGCTCTTTATTTTTACTTGCACACACAGCTCTCCAATTTTTGCACACACCTCTTGCACTCACAAAAAACACACATCTCTTGCACTCATAAAAAACACACACCTAACTCTTACCATGCAGGGCTAGCCATGCAAGAGTTGGCAAGTTTGGAAAAAAAAAATTTCAAGTAATTTGGTGCAGCAAATGTTTGCTACTTTTTTTTTCTTAACTTCAAAATTTGTGGGCTTATAGGTCCCCACTTATAGGCGGGACCCACCCAACAAATCTCCCCCTCACGCCTCAAGTGGGGCATGGAAATAAACCTACTTTTTTTTCAAGCAGAACATTAATTTCTTTAAAGCCAAGGCTTTAGTTATCATATCTGACCTATTGTCTTCAGTATAAATTTTCTCCAATGAAAACATCTTCATCTCCAATGCATCATAAATCCAGTGGTAATGCACTTCAATGTACTTTGACCTCGAGTGGAATGCTGAATTCTTATTAAGATGGATTGCACTTTGACTATCACAATATAGAATGAATTTTTCTTGATTAAGACCTAACTCTTGTAAAAATTTCTTCATCAACAAGAGTTCTTTTGCAGCTTCTATAACAGCAATGTACTCAGCTTCAGTGGTAGATAAAGCAAAACATTTTTGCAATTTTGATTGCTAGGACACTGCTCCCCTTACAAATGTTATCATGTACCTAGAGTTTGACTTTCTAGTGTCGACATCACCGACCATATCTTCATTTATATATCCATACAATATAGGTTTATCATCACCAAAGCGTAAACAAATTTTAGAAGCACCTTTGAGATATATGAGAATCCATTTAACTGCATGCCAATGGTCCCTACTAGGATTAGAGAGAAATTTGCTAACTACTCTGACCACATGAGCAATATTTAGCCTTATGTATATCATAGTATACATTAAGCTACCAACTGCTGATGTATAAGGCACTTTCTTCATTTCTTCTTTATCTTTCTCATTTGTTGGACATTATTTAGAACTTAGCTTAAAATGTAATGCAAGTAGAGTATTGACTGATTTTGAATTTCCCATGTTAAATCTCTCCAGCACTTTTTAAATGTACTTTTCCTGAGATAATTATAACTTCTTGTTCTTTCTGTCATAGAGGATTCTCATGCCCAAAATTTGTTTAGCTGCTCTTAAATCTTTTATGTTAAAGGTTTTACTCATCTTCTTTTTGAGATCTTTTATCTTTGTAATGTCTTAATCGATAATCAATATATCATCCACATATAGTAAGAGAATGATAAAATTATCATTATAGAATTTTTGCACAAAGACACAATGATCAAAGTTTGTCTTTGTATGGCTGTGGTTCGCCATGAATGACTCGAACTTTCTGTACCACTATCTTAGAGTCTGTTTTAATCCATAAAGGCTCTTATTCAATATGCATACAAGATTCTCCTTGCCTTTGACTTCAAATCCTTCTGGTTGTTCCATGTAAATTTCTTCTTCCAAATCTCCATCAAGAAATGCCATTTTCATATCAAGTTGTTCAATCTCTAGGTTCATGCTAGCTGCCAACCCGAGTGCTACTTTGATTGAAGAAATTTTCATAACTAGTGAAAATATTTCTTCAAAATCAATGTCCTTTTTCTGTCGGAAGCCTTTTACAACTAGCCTTGCCTTATACCTTGGCTATGAGTTGCTTTCTTTATGCTTTAATTTGAACACCCATTTATCTTTGAGTGCCCTTTTGCCTTTAGGAAGTTGCACCAGTTTAAAGGTATTGTTGTCTTACAACGATTTCATCTCCTATTTCATAGCTTTTGTCACTTTTCTTTGTGTTAACCTGAAATAGCTTCTTCATAGCATTCTGGTTCTCCTCCTTCAGTCAGCATCATATATTCATATAAAGGGTATTTGTGGCTTTCTACTTGACCTCTAGCTAATCTTTTTAAATTTGGTTGTATAATAGGAGGTTCATTGGCATCATCCTCACTGGCTCCCCATTCATTGTCTGATGGTAGGGCCCTTCATTATGACTAGCTAGTAGAGGAGCTGGCTTTAGATGTACTGGATATTCTTCTATTTGCTTCGTCTCTTTCTTTTTGTTGATATCTTTAATAGTTTGAACTTTCAAAAAGATAAATCTCTACTTCTGATAATCTTCTTATTAATAGGATCCTAGAGTTTGTAGCTGAATTCTTTATGAGCATAACCAAAAAATATACATTCCTTAGGTTTTCCATCAAGGTTGGTTCTTTCATCTTATGGAATATGAACAAAGGCTCTACAACCAAACACTTTCAAATGCTTGTAAGAAATATCCCTTTTAGTCCATACTCTCTATGGTATATCACCATTAAGTGGAATTGAAGGTGATAGGTTGATTAAATCAATTGCAGTTCTCATTGCCTCCCCTCAAAAGGAGTTTGGCAATTTTGCATTTGAAAGTATACATCTGATTCTTTCGCAAATTGTTATGTTCATCCTTTATGTAACACCATTATGTTGAGGTGTTTTTGGTACTGACTTCTCAAGCCTGATGCAAAATTTTCTACAGTATTCTTCAAATGGACTTCTGTATTCACTACCATTGTTTGCATGAACACACTTTAGTTGTCTTCCAGTTTCTCTTTCCACCTTTATGTGAAGTTCCTTAAAAACTTCTAGCACTTGGTTTTAGAAATGCCCATAATTTTTAAAGTAATCATTAATGAGTGTTACAAAATACAAGGTACCACTAAGACTTCTAGTTCGCATTATGCATACACATCAGTATGTACCAAATCAAGAATATTTGATTTTCTTAATGGTATGGAACTCTGAAATGCAACTTTGTGTTGTTTCCTATGAATACAATCAACATAATTTTGTAAATGTACACCTATAATCCCTTATAAGAGATATTTTCTTACTAGCCTCTGTAGCCCCTTTTCACTTATATGATCAAGTCGTTTATGCCATAACTTGATTGAAACTTCTTTCTCCATTACATTTGTCCAGTTTTTCCATAGCTTTGCTTTTGTTATGTAGATGGAGTTGATTTTCTTCCCTCTAGCCATCACTAGAGAGCCTTTAGTGAGCTTCCACTTCTGTTTGCTAAAATAGCTTTCATAGCCTTCATCATCAAGCTTTTTAATAGAGATTAGATTCAACTTGATGTTTAAAACACGCTGTACATTTTTTAAAAGCAATTCACATCTAGTGTTGGTTTCTAAATAAACATCTCCCATGCTAATAATTTTGGATGCTCTATCATTTCCCATCTGTACTAAGCCAAAGTCTCCAGCAACATAGGATAAGAAGATATCCTTCTTAGAAGTGACATAGAAGGAGGCACCTGTGTCGACCACCTAGGTTTGATATTGATATGTGAGATTGATAATATTTTCATCTAGGACAGCTTTAACTTCATATTCGGCTATTGCAGTATTTATTTGTGAAGCTTCTGCTGGTTGATTCTTAGATTGCTTAGCTTTCCATACCCTACACTCCTTTTTAAAATGTCCAAGCTTGCCATAGTGATGGCAAGTGAATTCTTTCTTTGATTGAGATTTTGATTGGCCCCTTTGTTAATTCTGACGAAATCTACTTTTACTTCTCCTATGCCATTCTTGTTTTTTAACATAAGAGCTTCAAAAGTTTCATCATTTTCCTTTCATCTAGATTCTTTATTGAATAATCTGTCTTTCACCATCTTCAAGGTCACCTTTCCATTAGGAGCTGAATTTGTGACACATACAAAAAGTGTATTCCAACTTTTTGGCTAAGAGATCAGTAAAAATATTGCCAATTGATTATGATCAAATTTGTAGTTCATTGTTAAGAGCTGATCAGTAACACTTTCAAATTCATTGATGTGTTCTGACATGCTGCTGCCATCTTTGTATTTTAAGGTAATGAGACGACGTATCAAATTGACTACATTTTATGCAGTTGGTTATGCATACGTCTTCTCCAATTTTTCCCATAGCTTATAGGCATCAGTTTCTTTGGCAAAGCTCTGCATAATGCTCCTATCAATCCACTATCTGATTTGAGCTGCACACTTTCTATTAAGCACTTCCTAATCTACATCTTTCATTTCTACTGGCTTACCCACTGCTACACCATTGACAATTTTGATAGGCTGCCGCAGATCTTTCATGTATAAAAGATCCTCCATCATTAACTTCCAAACTGAGTAATTTGTTGGAGTCAATTTGAACATGCTGCCTGTGTAATCCATTTTTATTTAGATAGAAAAAAAATTTAAACCAACCAAGCTCTGATACCACTTTGTTGGGGTTAATTAGATTTTTCTACTAGATAATAAATGAGATTTACAAAAATAAATAAGAGTAGTGAAATGTGCATAGTAATATAAAAGCAGCTTAGCCTGCCAAATTAAAATAATAAAATTAATAAGGCAGTCAAACCAGCTAATGAGTGAATAAAGTAGGCAGTAAAAATTTGCTGTATAAATAGAGAAAAATAAATAGCAAGACACAAATAATTTTTTTGTGTGGATACCTTATAAAAGGAAAAAACCACGTGACCTAATCCAGATAAATCATCTATTATAAAAATAATGGGATTACAAATTACAACCCTCAATTTGTGGTTTACCCTCATAAATTGGCTCCCTTAAATAATATTTATTTTTCTCACCCTTTCCCTTTATACAAAAGAAAAGTTCACACAAATATTTTTTACTCACCCAAATTTTATACCCAAAACTCCCTATTTTTACTTATACATACAGCTCTCCAATTTTTACGCACACACCTCTTCCACTCACAAAAAAACATACACCCAACTCTTACCATGCATGGCTCTTTATAGCCATGCAAGAGTTAGCAAGTTTGAAAAAAAATTTCAAATAAGGTTGCATCGAATTTGGTATAGCAAATGTTTGCTACTTTTTTTTATTTTCTTAACTTCAAAATTTTACACAACTTAACTTCAAAATTTGTGGGCTTGTGGGTCCCTACTACTTGTAGGAAGGACCCACCTAACACATGCATATGTTGAAGTTTAGTTCTAAAAACATTCGAATCAGAACTGTCCAGTTCCCAATCATGACCACCCTTACTGCCATCGCCACAGCCGTAGGTACATCTGCCTTGACTTAATTCACGGGAAAAACAATGAACTTTAATAATGATGATGAGTTATTGCCGTCTTAATCTCGATGCCTTGTTGGGCTTAACTCGCTCCACAACACGATTCTTTTCTCTCCTAGCTTACTCCTCTTTCACTCTGCTTCTTTAGATGCAAAGCGACTGGTGATTTTTTCTTTTACATATTAGGGTTTCAGAAATTGTGATGTTATAATATGGAATGTTTTAGTTAATTTTGGGTTTTATAGTGTTTTTTAAATAGGTTCTTCTACAACCAGATCCGTTTCTTAATGAACTAACAGCCATGTTTGAACAAAGTACTGAGACAAGCACTGTTTGGGTCACTCTTAAAAGATGTTTTTTTATATCTTTTATACTCATGTGTTTATTGTAGTTGGTCTTTTTTTTTATGTGGGTGATGAATAATGATTGATTATATGTGGGATGTTAATTAACTGCTGTTTGCTTTTTGTTTTTTGGTATAATCATAGCATCGTTGAAGCCCAAGGTGCAAGGGAATAAAATGACTACTAATGGTGAACCTATTGAAGTATAGGTGCCTCATTCGTGCAACCAATGGAAAAAATAAAATCTCTACTTCGGTACGCTTTTGACTTGTGGTTGAATACTTTAATACATTGCAGATAACTGCATCTGCCTCAAACATGAAATCCAAAACCTCATAGATTCTGGAAAGATCATAGACCCTGAAAAATCAAATCTAAACCCAAACACCCAAAATAATTCTTTCCCAAATTATCAAAACATGCCACCTCTAATAACCATGATGATCAACTCAAGAGTAAGCCAGGAAGAAGTGCTAAACTCTTTTGAGGATCTAAAACATTAAAGATGATGAGAAATCTCCTAGTACCCCTGAAGATAAGGAAGGAGCATAAGACTTATTGGGTCAGCCTTTAGGCAAGTTCGATTATAAGGTATTTTATACTAAACCACCTTCTTTTAATATACCCTTCAAGTAGATTGTGCCTATAGGATGGGGTGATGAGTTTGATGATGAGAAGCTACCAAATAAGGAAGAAACATGCACAGTAGAGGTACAGAAGGATGAAGTTATGGAGATAGTTAGCAAGAAGATATAAGAATAGCTGTTATGTCAGCCACCTCAAAGACAACCACTATAAGACTCAACATCCTTAACATTTAGAATAAGAAATAGATTTTCTTAATTTCCTCTTTAAATAAAATTTTAGTTTCATTTCTTTTAGTTATTGATGATATGAATTATGATCATGTTTACTTATGTAATGTACATCCTAATGGTACTATGCATTATGGTATTGATCGCATTAGCATGTTTGACATAATTTCAATTCAATTAGATTCATTCAGCATGGGTAGGAATGTAAATTTAAAGATCATACATATATCACATGATGTAACTTATGAAGATAGGAAATTTAAGGAAAAAATAAAAAGAATGAAAAAAAGAGAAAAATAAGGAAAGAGAAAAAAGAAAAAAGAACAATAAAGTAAAAATTAGAGAGGAAAAATTAGGACTGGCTAGTAACAGGAACTGTAACATCTGACGTAATAAATCTTCTCATTTGCCCTAATGAATAATTAAAATTGAATTTGAAATTTTTTGTTCAAATATCGTGTATTTGATTATATCATATTGCATAAGTATCTAAATAGAGAGACAATACATAATGAAAGCTAAATCAAAGCTATGAGATTACTATTTTAGTTAAATTTTCTTTTTTTGCCACACTTTTGTAATTTTCCTTGTAAGCCTAGTGTCCTCTTATACCTTGAGAATTGAGGTGCCTTAGTAACTTGCATTGTAACCCAAACCTTATAACTGTCATCATTTATTGCATCAACATCAAGCCTCATATTCTACTCAAGAATTCTTTAAAGTGAAAGTCTAGTTGATTTCATTATCAATAACTCACTTCAGTCAGTTTGTCCATTCCTCCACATCTTTAGTGCATAAGATTGCAATTAATAGGGTTAGTAAGTCAAAGGATCAATAATAACAATGAATGAAAATGGGTCTCTTGCATATGAAAATGACAAAAATACTACTAGAATAACATGAATGAATCCAAAATGGAACTAGGGGTAAAGTGCAGCTCTAGGGGCAAATTGAGTCTGCATTCAAAGAGTAAAGATGGAACACTGAAGTATAAGATCTAGTATAAAAGATCTCAGGGTAAAAATAAGCATATAAATACATCAGTTATCATATAACAAAAGCAGTAGCAAAAAGAAAAGTTTAACAATGCATCGGTCAATCACGAGCTCCAATGTAAAGCCACGGACTCCACTTACTAGCCTGGTCATTAGTCTAATGAAATGTATCTAAAACTCTAACATTAAAAGTACTAACAGTGAAGCATTCAATACTCAAGCCAATAGGCTATTAATAAGGCACCTCATTCTTACACTCTAAGATCAACAACATGGCTCTATTCTAAACAAGAGACCCATTAGGATCATGCATGTCATACAAAACGTGCATACACTTGCATACATTTTTTATGAAATACTTGTTTTGCATAATAAAGTATTTGAGCTTAAGCGGGATTGTGCAAATACTTTGCTACTAATATTCAAAATCAGTGTTGTAAGAATGCAGGAAGGTAGTTAGAATGTGCACATGTGAAGCATCTGAAAGGAAAAAGGTAGCACTAATAAGGTGAACCTGATACTTAATGGGACTTTAGACCTCAGGAGTCTAAAGGGCCCAACCAATAAGGGAATATCATCGGTAGTGATAATGAATAGTAAAAAATGATTTTGTTTTGAATAATAAATGTCTTTCACATCCAACAATAATAAGAAATAACTTTGAAGAGGTGGAAACCCTTTTGAAAGAAGCTATTCAAGAACAGAAGGAAAATTTTTTAGGACGTTCGTGCTCCTCAAACTTAGTATCCATCTCTATAGTCTTGTCGGGAGCATCATCTGGAATATCTCTCCATAAAAGTTAGACCAGCATATGGTATAGAATATGGTGATGAGAAGGGTCCAATATGTCAGCAATACATTAATTGGCCCTAAAAAGGGAAGAATGCACTCAAAACTTGAAATGAATGCACTCTGAAAAATTATTTGATCAAGAAATAAGATCTCTAACTCCTGAACCCTTTTTTCCAGGAGATGTCAGTAAGAGGAATGAAGTCCCCTACCATATCATTAATGAAATGGCAAAAATTCAAATGCAACCCAAAGCCATAACTTCAATAGTGGAGTATCATCACCCTACGGTCAGAGACAAATCTAAAGGGATGAAATGCAAAAAAAGAGTAACATTGCATTTTGAAAAATTTTCTTCACTTGTTAATAGACCATACTAACTTATGGTAGTTTGTGTGGGGAAAAACAAAAGAGAATGAAGAAGGTGAAAGGAACCAATATGTTAACAAGAATTTGAAAGGTTACAAATGCTAATCATTCATCAGAAGTATTATCTTGCATGGAAAACACTCATCAAGATAAAGGGAAGTAATAAAACTCTGTCTCCTTAGATTATGTAATAAAGAACCATGTCAATCATAAAATTCACAAATTGAAAGTAAATTCATCCATTTCATGAGATTATATGCGAAAAGCCTATCTCATGACTTTTGATTATAATGGCTTTCTTTTATTAGCCTCGTAGAATTCAAATGAGTAGTTAACAGTTTTGTGCTAAGAGTTTATAAACTCTAATCAATCTAATGCTTGCTTTGCACCTAAATAAGGGGAAGAAAATGCAAAAAAAAAAAAATTTATGGCCATGAAGCATAAATTGCTTGAATTTCAAAGTATCATTTTAGTCTTTCAAATGATAAATGTGCATATAATCTACTCCAATGCTCAGAAATGAGTATGAGTACAAATCCCTTAATGGTATCCTTGCTAAGTAATATGATAAAGGTGGGGAATACTAAGAGGAGAATCAAAAAAAGAGCAAGCATAATTTATTCTAATGTTTAGAAATGAGTAAAAGTATCAACATAAAACCTCTAGCGGTATCCATGCTGAGTAATACAAGAAAGACAAGGGAATATTGAAAGAGGACCATGCCAAAAATAACTTTATTTACTCCAGTACTGTATATAAGTTTGAGTATCCAAAGAACCTTTCAAATGGTATCCATATTGAGTAATATGAGAAAGGTAGGGAATACTCGGATAAGGAAGGAAAACAGAAAAATAACTAAAAGGCTATTTTGATACAATGAATTCAATCTTTTTATGCTCAATTTTCTTGAGTTTTGTTTAGTAAATTCTCCTTAAAATTAGATGTGAAAGTAATCTCTTCACTTGATAAAAGATATGCTCTCAGTATAAGATGGTTAACGATGCCTCTGACATTTGCAAATGGCAAATCAATGATAGTCATTAAAATTAAAAATAGTAAGATTCACTGAGTGCATGTTATCTCATGAAAAATGATGAATTTTCTCATAAAAATTTCAACACTATAAGGTACATTTATGCATTCATCATGATTGAAACTAACTTCAACAATTTTGTAGGAATTTGCAAATCCAGAAGAAAGAGCACCCAATTGGTAGAGATGGTTGACATAATGAAATTAAAATTAGTCAGCATTGAAATTCCAATCAGTCACCACAACAAAATTCAAAGTTAGTCAGCACCAAGAAATCAAAGCATTCAACTTAAACAACCAAAAATAAAAATCATAAGCAATTATGGATTGTAGCATCATTAGTGAGCAACAAAATGGTTGCAGCTAATCGTGAGCAATTATGGATTACAACATCATCGGTGAGCAACAAAGGGGTTGTAGCTAATCGTAAGCAATTATGGATTGCAGCATCTAAGGCGAGCAATGAAAGGGTTACAATTAATTAAATCAGTGAGAAGCTACAGACTGTAGCATTATCAAAGGCAAGCAATGAAAGGATTGCAGTCAATTTATGAACAATTACGGATTTTAGCATCATCAGTGAGTAATGAAAGGGTTGCAGCTAATCGCAAATAATTATGGATTACAACATCATCAATGTGTAATGAAAGGGTTGCAGTTAATTGTAATCAATTACGGATTGCAGCATCATCAGTGAGCAACGAAGGGGTTGTATCTAATCACGAGTAATTATGGATTGCAGTATAATCATATAAGATAATTCAGACTATATAATTGAGTGTAGTCGATATTGTACAACCGAGTGCAATGTATCCTCAAACAAGATTATATGACTGAGTATAATCGGCATCATACAACTGAGTGTAGTCAAAATTGTACGATCGAGTACAATGCATTTTCAGCATCATACGACCAAGTGTGATGCTCCTTTTCAATTCAAACTATATAACCTAGTGTAGTCGGTATTATATGACCAAGTACAATATATTTTCAACTAAGATTATATGACCGAGTATAATTGGCATCATATGACTGAGTGTGATGTTCTTTTTCAATTTAGGCTATATATCTGAGTGTAGTTGATATTGTACGACCGAGTGCATTGAGTTCCTTTCACCCAAGACTATACAACCAAGTATAGTTAATATCATACGACCAATTATGATATGTTATTTCAAATCAATGATGTACGTTTGAGTATAGCAAGTTCATAAGCAAAAGCTTCATGAAGCACAGGTAAGTATCCTAAATTTTAATTAAAAAATTGGGTGCTACTTCACTTTGCCATCGTAATTTGTCAAGAAAATAGCAACAAAGGGGGGCAACTGTAGACACCTAATTTTAGGATGATGAGTTATGGATGCGATAAAAGACTCTAATAATGAAAATTTCATGAATAGGTCTTCAATATTTGAACTTGGAAACTTCAAGGGTCTAATTGCATTTTAAAAAAAAGGATTTAATGTTTCATAGACTAAACTACATTGCTTTTTAGAGTTCTTATTGCAAACCTTAAATTCTTTCAAGGACCTTTTTGTAGTTAAAAGTAAAAAAAAAGTGGTCAGAATTATGTAATTACGATCGGAATTACACTAATTCCTATTGAAATTATGTAATTCTGATCGAAATTAAATTCTGATCGGAATTAGACATCTGCTGCTCATTCTCAAATTTTCCAGGATAAATTGAGTCCTAATTGGTCTAAAATTCTCCTAAAATTATTTTGATAATGTTTTTAAGGAAATAGAAGTCTTTTAGGAATCAATTTATAACTAGGGTTTAAAGACGTATCCCTATATAAGGAGTGTTTTGACACTGAAAATAGGAGGAGTCAAAAAAGGAAAATAAAAGCGAAAGGAAGAAAGGGAAAAAGAAAAAAACAAACAAAGGCAGAGAAAAAAGGAGAGGAAGAAAAAAAAAGAAAGAAAAAAAATAGAAAAAAGAGATAAAAAGAGGGGGGAAGGGAAAAAAGAAAATATTATTCCTTATAAATTCTTTTTGCTTTATTTATTAATTAAATATCTTTAAAGAATTTTTGAAAAATAATATTTAAAGTCCTATCAAGAACGGTGATTCTACAAATCTGAGCAGAACTCCATTAAAATCATCCATAAGTATCATCTTCTTCTTGATTTATTTACTTCTTTTTATTTTATTTTATTGATTTTTACTTTTTTTTTATTATTGTTCACTAATCATAATTTTTTATTCTTTTTTATAGCGATTATGGAAGAAAACACATGATGATCATACTTGGAAAATCAAATCCAGAAGAGGTCCATAAGATGCCATGGATAAGACTTTGTAGAAATACAGTTTCTAAGGTTTTTTATTATTATTTTATTTGTTGCTTTGTTTTATTTATTTATTTTTGGGGTTGTATTAATTATTTTATTATTATTTTCTATAAATTATTGCAATAGCCCCAATAGTGGGAATAGTGGAATTATGTGTGATTGCATGTTTATGTTAATTAATTGGTTAGTAAAATTAGGGTTTTAATTGGGTAATTAATTAAAATTAATGGAGGAAGTAGACTAATTTAGGTTGAATGTTAATGAAAATTAGGGTTTAGAAGGGATTAATTTAATTAGTTGTCTGATCTTTAATTTAATTATTTTAATATGTTTTATTTGTTTTTGGGCTTGTTTGTTTTATTTGTTTTTGGGTTTGTTTATTTATTTGATGCATTTTGTGCTTGTTTGTTTATTCTTATGTGTTTTGGACCTTAAGCCCATATTAGATTTTAATTCATTCATATAAATTTAGGGTTTTTAGGTTTAATTAATTAAAATGCATTTTAGGCCCATAATTAATTAGATTTTAGGTTAGAGATAACTTAGACCCATTTGGTAAATTAGACATAGACCCACTTAATTTAATTTAATTAATTTAGAATTAGCCCACTTAATTTAAGCATTTTTCATAATTTGTAGATTTAAGATCACGTTAATGTTAAAATATGTAGTACTAGGCCCACTCATTTAAAATACCTCCATAAATTGGAGATTTAGGCTCATTTTTAGAATTAAAATAAATAGACTTATGTCCATTTAATTAAAATTAAAAAGAATTAGTCTTTAGCTCACTTGTAAATTAAAACATGTAGATTTAACTTATTTAATTAAAATCCATGTATGTTAGACTAACTTAGGGATTATATGTTTGATTGAATGCATTATTTACTTATATTTTCATGACTAGTTTGCCTTGGAGTTAAATGCTAGAATAAGGGTTTATATGAAATTGAATGTAAATAGAGGATAATATAGTAATTCATAAAGTAATTCTAAATGAACATGAGATTGAAAGAAGTTGGTATTTTGTATCAAGAGTCTCCTGGTTATGGTGGTAGCTTTCTTTTAGGGAATCGAGTACCACCTTTTTGATTTGTCCTAGTTATTACCTTATGTGGTGACTTCTCACCTCTACGCCATGTTTTTGTGACAGTGGTTAGTGTGTTCTCTAGAGCCCTGAGCTCAAATAGTGTCGCGGTTGCTAAAATCATAGACGTGCATTAAACCCTACCATCTACAGTGGCGACTCCACTAGGGATAAGAGATACTGATTCTATTTTTCTTCTTTAGAATTATTTTATTAATTATTATTTTATTCTTGCATTCATTTTGCATGTCCCTATTAACCAATGATGTTGATTTATGGTTCCATGATTCCACCAACTTCATGGGATTGTAAATTGGCTAACCATCACTCTTAGCCTTAACTCTATTTAAGAGAGATTGCCAAGTTCATCTAACTAGAGTTTATAACCCAAATGCTCAAGGGAGGCAGTCTTCTCTTGAGTTTGCAAAGGATATCGGGCCCCTCTGACCTTGGACTGTGACTCAAGTCTTAAAGGAGGGCATCTTGCTAAGGGAACCTTGACCTTTTTACCAGACCCTAACTACATATAATGGCTTAGTTATTTCCCCAAGGATCTACCCAAATTGCTTGTGAATTTTTTCATAAGGCATTTCTATCTATAGAGGCCCAAGCCTATACTTTAAAAGCCCATTTGGGCTAATAAAGATTAGGCTAATCTTTTATACCTAGAAATACTATTTCTATGTTTTACTACTTTAAGAGAGATTTGGCATGCGTGTCAGTCGCTGATATCCTCTATTGATATTAAGACCAAGACAAAAAATCCTAGGAAAAGAGACTCGCCATTGAATACGTGAGTGGAGAAAATGTTGGAAGGATGTATATATACCTAACTTGATTTGCTACTTGTTGCATAACACGTGCATCATGCATACATGTATACATGCATCTCTTCAATCATACTAACATTTGACTATAAGGTGTTTTATACTAAACCACCTTCTTTTTATATACCCTTTGAGTCGATTGTCCCTACAGGATAGGGTGATGAGTTTGATGATGAGAAGCTGCCAAACAAGGAAGAAACATGCATAGTAGAGGTACAGAAGGATGAAGTCATGGAGATAGTTAGCAAGAAGATGTAAGAATAGTTATTATATCAGCCACCTCAAGGACAGCCACTATGAGACTCAACATCCCTAGCGTCTAGAATAGGAAATAAATTTTCTTATTGTCTTCTTTAAATAAAATTTTAGTTTTTTTTTATTTTAGTGATTGATGATATGAATTATGATCATGCTTACTTATGTAATGTACGTCCTAATGGTACTGTGCATTATGGTATTGATCGCATCTGCATGTTTGACATAAATTCAATTCAATTAGATTCATTCAGCATGGGCAAGAATGCAAATTCAAAGATCATACATATATCATATGATGTAACTTATGAAGATAGGAAATTTGAGGAAAAAATAAAAAGAATGAAAAAAAGAGAAAAACAAGGAGAGAGAAAAAAAGAAAAAAGAATAATAAAGTAAAAATTAAAGAGGAAAAATTAGGACTGGCTAGTAATAGGAGCTATATCAACTGATGTAATGAATCTTCTCATGTTTGCCCTAATGAATAATTAAAATTGAATTTGAAATTTTTGTTCAAATATCGCATATTCGCCTATATCATACATTACATAATGAATGCTAAATCAAAGCTATGAGGTCACTATTTTAGTTAAGTTTTATTTTTTGCCACACCTTTGTAATTTTCCTTGTACCTAGCATCCTCTTATACCTTGAGAATTGAGGTGCCTTAGTAACTTGTATTGTAACCCAGACCTTGTAACTATCATCATTTATTGCATCAACATCAAGCCTCATATTCTGCTCAAGAATTTTTTGAAGTGAAAGTCCAGTTGATTTCATCATCAATAACTCACTTCAATCAGTTTGCCCATTCCTCCACATTTTCTGTGCATAAGATTGCAACTAATATGGTTAGTAAGTCAAAAGATTAACAATAGCAGTGAATCAACTAGGTCTCTTGCATATGTTAATGAAAAAAAGACTGTTAGAATAGCATGAATGAATCCAAAGTGGAATTAGGGGCAAAGTGCAGCTCTAGGGGCTAATTGAGTCTTCATTCAAAGAGTAAAGATGGAACACTGAAGTATAAGATCCAGTATAAAAGATCTCGGGGAAAAAATAAGCATAAAAATACATCAGTTATCATATGGTAAAAGCAGTAGCAAAAAGAAAAGTTTAACAGTGCATCAGTCAATAATGAGCTCCAGTGTAAAGCCATAGACTCCACTTACTAGCCTGGTCATCAGTCTAATGAACTGTATCTAAAACTCTAACATTAGAAGTACCAACAATGAAGCATTCAATACTTAAGCCAATAAGCTATTGATAAGGCACCTCATTCTTACACTCCAAGATCAACGATGTTGCTCTGTTCCAAACAGGAGACCCATTAGGATCATGCATGTCACACATAACATGCATACACTTACAGACATTTTTTATGAAATACTTATTTTGCATAATAAAGTCTTTGAGCTTAGGCAGGATTGTGCAAATACTTTGCTACTAATATTCAAAATCAGTGTTGTAAGAATGCAGAAAGGTATTCAAAATGTGCACATGTGAAGCATCTGAAAGGAAAAGGGTAGCACTAACAAGGTGAACCTAATACTCAACGGGACTTTAGACCTCAGGAGTCTAAAGTCCCTATCTAGTAAGGCAATATCATCAGCAGTGATAATGAATAATAAAAAATGATTTTTTTTGAATAATAAATGTCTTTCACATCCAACGATAACAAGAAATAATTTCAAAGAGGCAGAAACCCTTTTGAAAGAAGCTATTCAAGAATAGAAGGAACATTTTCTATGACATTCGGGCTCCTCAAACTCAGTATCCATCTCTATAGTCTTATTGGGAGCATCATATGGAATATCTCTCCACAATAGTTAGACCATCATATGGTATGGAATATGGTAATGGGAAGGGTCCAATATGTCAACAATACATTAATTGGCCCTAAAAAGGAAAGAATGCACTCAAAACTTGAAATGAATGCACACTGAAAAATTATTTGATCAAGAAATAAGATCTCTAACTCTTGAACCCTTTTTTACAGGAGATGTCAGTAAGATGAATGAAGTCCCCTACCATAGCATTAATGGAATGGCAGAAATACAAATGTAGCCCAAAGCCACAACTTCAATAGTGGAGTATCATCACCCTACGATCAGAGAAAAATCTAAAGGGATGAAATGAAAAAAAAGAGTAACATTGCATTTTGAAAAAATTTCTTCACTTATGAATAGAGCATACTAACTTATGGTTGTTTATGTAGGGAAGAATAAAAAGAGAATGAAAAAGGTGAAAGGAACCGATACGTCAACAAGAATGAGAAAGGTTATAAATGCGAATTATTCATCATAAGTATCATCTTGCATGGTGAACACTTATCAAGATAAAGGGAAGTAATAGAACTTTATTTCCTTAGATTCTGTAATAAAGAACCATCTCAATCATAAAATTCACAAATTGAAAGTAAATTCATCCACTTCATGAGATTATGTGTGAAAATCCTATCTTATGACTTTTAATTATAGTAGCTTTCTTTTATTAGCCTTGCAGAATTCAGATGAGTAGTTAACATTTTTGTGCTAAGTGTTTATGAACTCTAACAATCTAATGCTTGCTTTGCACCTAAACAAGGGGAAGAAAATGCAACAACAAAATCTATGGACATGAAGCATAAATTGCTTGAATTTTAAAGTATCATTTTATTCTTTCAAATGATAAATGTGCAAATAATCTACTCCAATGCTAAAAAATAAGTATGAGTACAAATCCCTTGACGGTATCCATGCTGAGTAATACGAGAAAGGTAGGGAATACTAAGAGGAGAATAAAAACAGAGCAAGCATGGACATGAAGCATAAATTGCTTGAATTTTAAAGTATCATTTTAGTCATTCAAATGATAAATGTGCAAATAATCTACTCATTTCTCATAAATGAGTATGAGTTCAAATCCCTTGACGGTATCCATATTGATTAATACGAGAAAGGCAGGGAATACTAAAAGGAGAGCATGCATAATTTACTCAATTACTCAGAAATGAGTAAGAGTATTAACATGAAATCTCTGGCAGTATCAATGCTGAGTAATACAAGAAAGGTAGGGGAATACTAAAAGAGGACCATGCTAAAAATTTCTCTATTTACTCTAATGCTCTATACGAGTATGTGTATCCAAAAGACCTTTCCAACGGTATCCACACTGAGTAATATGAGAATGACAAGGAATACTCAGATAAGGAAGGAAAGCAGAAAAATAACTAAAAGGCTATTTTGATACTCATAATTCAATCTTTTTATGCTCAATTTTCATGATTTTTGTTTAGCAAATTCTCCCTAAAATTATGTTTGAAAGTAAGCTCTTCATATGGTAAAAGATATACTCTCAGCATAAGATGGTTAACGATGCCTCTAACCTTTGTAAATGGCAAATAAATGATAGTCATGAAAATTAAATATAATAAGATTCACTGAGTGCACATTATCTCATGAAAAGTGATGAATTTTCTCATAAAATTTTCAAAAGTATAAGGTACTTTTGTGCATTCATCATGATTGAAACTAACTTCAACAAGTGCATAGGAATTTGAAAATCCAGAAGAAAGAGCACATAACTGGTAAGGATGGTAAACACATCGAAATTAAAATCAATCAATATAGAAATTCCAATAAGTCATCATAGCAAAATTCAAAGTGAGTCAGTAACAAGAATTCAAAACATTCAACTCAAACAACTAAAGATAAAAATCACGAGCAATTATGGATTACAGCATCATCAGTGAGCAATAAAAGGGTTACAACTAATCATGAACAATTATGAATTACAACATCATCGGTGAGCAACAAAGGGGTTGTAACTATTCATAAGCAATTTTGGATTGCAGCATCTAAGGTGAGCAACAAGAGGGTTGCAGTTAATTAAAATCAGTGAACAGTTATAGACTGTAGCATTATCAAAGGTTTCTCATAAAAGGATTGTACTAAATTGACGAGTAGTTACAAATTGCAGCATCATCAGTGAGGAATGAAAGGGTTGCAGCTAATCGCAAGTGATTACAGATTGCAGTATCATTAGTGAGCAATGAAAGGGTTGCAGCTAATCGTAAACAATTACATATTGCAGCATCATCAGTGAGCAACGAAGGGGTTGTAGCTAATCGCGAGCAATTATGGATAACAGCATAATCATATAAGACAATTCAGACTATACGATTGAGTGTAGTAGGCATTGTACGACCAAGTGCAATGTATCCTCAAACAAGATTATATGATCGAGTATAATCAGCATCATACGACCAAGTGTATAGTCAACATTTTACGACTGAGTATGATGCATTTTTAGCATCATACGATCGACTGCGATGCTCCTTTTCAATTCAAACTATACGACCGAGTGTAGTCAGCATTGTCCGACTGAGTAAAATGTATTTTCAACTAAGATTATACGACCGAGTATAATCAACATCATACGACTGAGTGTGATGTTCTTTTTCAATTCAGACTATATGTCTGAGTGTAGTTAACATTGTACGACCGAGTAGGACTCCGCAATTGTTAAGAGTAGGGTCTTTCTTGTATGCTTCACTTTAAAGGATAGATAGAGGGGAGAGAAGTGGACCCAACACTATACGACTGAGTATAGTCAATATCACACAACCAAGTATGATATGTCATTTAAAATCAATGTTGTACGTCTGATTATAGCAAGTTTATAAGCAAAAGCTTTATGAAGCATAGGTAAGTATCCTAACTTTTTATTAAGAAATTGGGTGCTAGTTCACTTTACCGCAATTTGTTAAGCAAACAATGATAAAAGGGGCAACTGTAGACACCCAATTTTGGGATGATAAGTTATGGATGCAATAAAAGACTCTAATGATGAAAATGTCATGAATAGGTCTTCAATATTTGAACTTTAAAACTTCAAGGGTTTAATTGCATTTTTCAAAGAAAGGATTTAATGTTTTCATTGACTAAAGTGCAATGCTTTTTAGGGATCTACTTGCAAAACTTAAAATCTTTCAAGGACCTTTGTATAATTAAAAGTAAAAAAAGTGGTTCGAATTATACTAATTTCATTCGGAATTACACCAATTCCGGTCAAAATAACACAATTCTGATCGGAATTAGGCTTCCTCTACTCATTCTTAAATTTTGCAGGATAAATTAAGTCCTAATTAGTATGAAATTCTCTTAAAATTATTTTGATAATGTTTTTAAGGAAATAGATGTCTTTTAGGAATCAATTTATAACTAGGGTTTGAAGATGTATCCCTATGTAAGGAGTGTTTTGGCTCTAAAAAAAGGGAGAGGCAAAAAAGGAAAAGAAAAATGAAGGGAAGAAAGGGAAAAATAAAAAAATGAACGAAGGCAAAGAAAAAAGGAGAGGAAGAAAAAAAAGAAAGAAAAAAATGAGAAAAGAGGGGGGAGGGGAAAAAAAAAAAGAAAATATTATTCATTATAAATTCTTTTTGCTTTATTTATTAATTAAAGATCTTTAAAGAATTTTTGAAGAATAATATTTGAAGTCCTATCAAGAACGGTGATTCTACAAATCTAAGGAGCACTTTATTAAAATCATCCATAAGCATCATCTTCTTCTTGATTTATTTACTTCTTTTTATTTTATTTTATTGATTTTTAATTTTTTTATTATTGATATAATTATTCACTAATCATAATTTTTTATTCTTTTTTATGGTGATTATAGAGGAAAACATATGATGATCATACTTGAAGAATCAAATTCATAAGAGGTCCATGGGATGCCATGGATAAGACTTAGTAGAGATATAGTTTCTAGGTTTTTTATTATTATTTTATTTATTTATTTATTTTATATATTTATTTTTGGGGTTGTATTAATTATTTTATTATTATTTTCTATAGATTATTGTTATAGCTCCAATAGTGGGAATAATGAAATTATGTGTGATTGCATGCTTATGTTAATTAATTGGTTAGTAAAATTAGGGTTTTAATTGGCTAATTAATTAAAATTAATGGAGGAAGTAAACTAATTTAGGTTGTATGTTAATGAAAATTATGGTTTAGAAGGAACTAATTTAATTAGTTGTCTGATCTTTAATTTAATTTTTTTAATATGTTTTATTTGTTTTTGGGATTATTTATTTATTTTTTATGTGTTTTGTGTTTGTTTATTTATTCTTATGTGTTTTGGGCCTTAAGCCCATAGTAGATTTTAATTCGTTCATATAAATTTAGAGTTTTTAGGTTTAATTAATTAAAATGCATTTTAGGCCCATAATTAATTAGATTTTAGGTCAGAGATAACTTAGACCCATTTAGTAAATTAGACATAGGCTCACTTAATTTGATTTAATTAATTTAGACTTAGCCCACTTAATTTAAGCCTTTTTCATAATTTGTAGATTTAAGATCACTTTAGTATTAAAATATGTAGAACTAAGCCCATTAATTTAAATACCTGCATAAATTGTAGATTTACGCCCTTTTTAGAATTAAAATAAATAGACTTAGGTCCATTTAATTAAAATTAAAAGGAATTAGTCTTTAGCTCACTTGTAAATTAAAATATGTAGATTTAACTTATTTAATTAAAATCCATGTATATTAGACTAACGTAGGGATTATATGTTTGATTGAATGCATTATTTACATGTATTTTCATGAATGGTTTACCTTAGAGTTAATTGCTAGAATAAGGGTTTATATGAAATTGCATGTAAATATAGGATAATATAGTAATTCATAAAGTAATTCTAAATGAACATGAGACTGAAAAAAGTTGGTATTCCGTATTTAGAATCTCTTAGTTGTGGTGCTAGCTTTTTTTTAGAGAATCAGGTACCACCTTTTCAATTTGTCAGGCAACTCCTCATCTCCTTGCCATGTCTTTATGATAGTGGTTAGTGTGTTCTTTAGATCCCTGAGCTCAGACAGTGTTGCAGTTGCTAAAATCTTATATGCGCACTAAACCCTGCCATTTACACACACGTTTCGAGTTTTATGCACACTTTTTTGAGGTTGGTTCCTAGGGTTTTCGGGCCTTTTGGATACATTTTTAGAGTCCTTTTTATAAATTCAGTCTTAATTTTAGCGTGTGACACCTAGGGGCATTTATGTGCACTTATGAGCGATATGCGTTGATCCTCAGGTTGTATTAGACCATTTCATGACCACTTTCAAAGGTTTTGGAGCCTTCCGGATGTATTTCTAAAGTTCATTTTGTTAATTTTAATTTCTACTTTTTTCACGAAATTGGGTCCTGGTCTAAGGAAATGAGCACCAACCCAACAAGCTGAGTATTTGAGAGGAGATTTCTTAAAATAAGCTTTTCATTGTTTCGATAATTTCTATTTCATAAAGTTGGAGCACAACTTAATAGATCGGTGATCAATTTTGCACAATAGTGTGGTCGGTTAGGTTTTTAAAGTTGCACACTTCAGAGGTGTTATGAATGAGCAAACTTTAGTCATCTTGGGGATTCATTTCATCATTGGACCTTTTTGGGGACAATCAAGTTTGAGGTATAACAGTTGCCCCTCGCTTCATGTGGTTGCATAGCCACCTAGCACTAGTGTCAATACAAGCAAAGCAAAATGTAGAGATGCAAAAAATGTTTTCTAAGTAAAGAGGCACTTACCCGAGTGTTGAGTTGTTGTGATTTGATTGTTGTTGTTGTTCTGTGACTTGGTCATCATGCAAGGTGCTGTTTGGGACATATGCAATTTTTAGGATTCATGTAAGGTGCAATTTTATGATTCACGTAAGGATGCAATTTCGAGATTCATGTAAAATGCAATTTTAGGATTCATGCAAGATGTAATTTTGAGATTCACATAATTACGTAGTTTTTAGGATTCATGCAAGGATGCAATTTTGGAATTCATGTAAGGATGCAATTTTAGGGTTCATGAAATGATACAGTTTTTCATATGAATGATTCAAGTGAGCCAAGATTGTGATAGCAATATGCAGTTAGGCATATGATATGTAAGCATGTGCATGAAATGCAATGAATGCCCTTTTTAGACATCATACTTTAGAAGTGATGCCATTATAACCTCTTTCGGTGTCAAGTGAAATCAACCATGCCATTATAACCTCCTCTGGTGTCAGGTGAATAAAATTTTGCCACTATAACCTCTTTTGGTTCTAGGCAAATAGAATCATGCCACTATAACCTCATTTGGTTTCAGGCGAAACAAAATCATGCCACTATAACCTCATCTGGTTTCAGGCGAAACAAAATCATGCCACTAAAACCTCATCTGATGTCAAGTAAATAAAACCATGCCATAATTGTTGGGTTTCGTGATAAAAACACAGTGGAAAAATTAAAAATTTATCATGTTCCCAAACCTGGATCCATCTAATTAGACTACTTGATTAAATCTAGGGTTTCAAGAATCTCATTGAAATACAGAAGAGGCAAGATTTTCTGGAAGGATGAGAGGAGGTTCACACCAGTGACACCTTACCTCGAGCTTTTTGCTTTGGTTGTTTAAATCTAGATGTCTCTAAAAGGATGCGTCCTCTATAGGTATCCACACAAATAGCCCTTCATAAAAATGAATTGGAGTGTGTGCTAGCAACTTTCTTGATTGTCTCACAAATCAAGAACAAAAGAACAATTCTGTGTTTGTTTTCTAAAAAGAGAGAAAATGAATTTGGAGGTAGGAAAAACAAGTGAGTTAAACCCTACAGAATATAACATATTTATAAACTCAAAATTAGGGTTTCACCTACCAATGACCTTTTGGTAATTTCCCATTTATTATATTCTGATTTTGTTTTAAAAATAAATAAAAAATAATATCTTATTTATTTATTTAAAATAATATTTATCTTAAATAAATAAAACACTTTAATTATTTATTTCCACAGAGTTTATTTTGGGCTTATTAAACCCATATTCGTTTTGGGCTTGTTCTAAGTGTGTGACCCTGTAGGTTCACATAACATTAGCAGTGGGCCTAAATCTCCATTTAGGCCTACAAGTCATAATTGGCCTCTAGCAAGACATTATGACTACCCAAGTCATATGAAGTCAATAATCTGACATAACTTAATTATAGTGAATTTTATCGTCCTTTTATCACATGATATCTTAATTGAACATAAGGCATAGAATGTCATCCTTATATAGTTCAATATTATGACTTCATTCCATGTAGACTGAAAATGATAACTCTTTATCAATTCATTTTAGCATGGCCATGTATTTTCCTTCAGACTATCTCATCAAGGGGCCCATAGATATCTTTCTCATATTAATAAGGGATAAATTCCTTTTGAATCGCTCACATTCCTCACATAACTAATTTCATATCCAACAACATCCTATTTAATCTTTCGGTTAAAGACAATATTAGAATGTGTCAAAACATAAAATAGCTATGTAGAAATCCATGATGATTTTAAGGTCAAAGGGCCGAAATAAAATCACTGTGATAAGAAATACTTACGATAATAATCTATATAGTATTCTCATAGTGGGTCAATCCAGTACATAATCTCTCATCATGTACCTATGAGTTGACTTAATATCTCATATTCATGATTAGTAAAACATAACCATAAGTCAACATCATACTAGCCTTAATACTTTAATATTTATATAATGAATAAATGACTATGGATAATTAGAATAGAACTCTTATTTTAATGTAAGGGTTTTACTATCAAGTCACATACTTGATGGCCTTAGTAAGAATTAACCATTCATATAATTATCATAAAACCAAATGATAACGAAATACCTCTTTATTAGTAAAATAAGAAAGTCAATACATAATCACAAATGATTGACCTAGTGCATATCACTAACAATCTCCCACTTGCACTAGGCCCAATCAACATTGTATCGAATACCCATAGACCTAGTATGACTCTCATATTTAGGCTATAGAAGAGGCTTAGTTAGTGGATCAACAACATTATCATTTGTAAGTACTCTGCATAACTTGACATCTCCTCTCTCAATGATTTCTCGAATGAGATGATAACGCTTGAGTATGTGTTTGGAGCTCTGATGTGATCTGGGCTCCTTAGCTTGGGCTATAGCTCCATTATTGTCACAATACAATTTTACTGGATCTAATATACTAGGAACAACATATAGTCCAATTATGAACTTCTTGATCCAAATAGCCTCCTTAGCTGCTTTTGAGGCAACTATGTACTCAACTTCTATTATAGAATCATCAAATGGTGTCTTGCTTGGAACTCCTCCAGCTTAATGCACCTCTATTCAAACAAAACACATATCCTGACTATGATAAAAAATCATCCTTGTTAGTTTAGAAGATGGCATCTATGTAACCATTTATAACTAGCTCATCTTCTTGACCACCATACAGTAAAAATGCATCCTTAGTTCTTCTCAAGTACTTAAGGATATTTTTAACTGTTGTCCAGTGACTTTCACCTGGGTCTGACTAGTATATGCTCGTTGTGCTTAAGGCATATGAAACATCAAGTCGAGTACACAACATTGCATACATGATAGATCCAATAGCAGAATCATATGGAATCTTACTCATGCGGTCTCGCTCATCTTATGTTGTAGGACACTGAGTCTTGCTGAGACTAATGCCATGTGACATTGGCAAGAATCCTCTCTTAGAATCTTGCATACTAAACCTGTTTAATACCTTATCAATATAAGTGCTTTGACTTAGGCCAATAAGCCTTTTAGATCTATCTCTATATGCCTAATATATAAGTAGCTTCACATAAGTCTTTCATTGAGAAAAAATTCCCTAACCATGATTTAACATTTTGTAAAATAGGGATATCATTTCCAATGATTAGTCTATCATCCACATGCAGCACTAAAAATACAATAGCACTCCCACTAACTTTCTTGTATACACAAGGTTCATCTTCATTTTTAATGAAGCCAAATTCTTTGACTGCTTCATCAAAATGAAGATTCCAACTCCGAGATGCTTGCTTCAATCCATAAATGGATCTTTGAAGCTTACATACCTTTCCAGAATTCTCAGGACTGATAAAACCCTCTGGTTATGTCATGTACACATCCTCAAGTAAGTTTCCATTAAGAAATGCTATTTTGACGTCCATTTTCCATATCTCATAATCATAGTATGCATCTATGGCAAGGAGAATTCGAATAGATTTTAGCATAGCCACTGGTGAAAAGGTTTCATCATAGCCCATACCATGTGTTTGTTTAAAACCTTTTGCAACCAGTCTTGCCTTAAAAGTATACACATTGCCATCCATGTCTATTTTCTTTTTGAAAACCCACTTGCACCCAATAGTTTTTAAATCATCATTTGGGTCAATCAAGGTCCATACTTGATTATCATACATGGATTGCATTTCTGATCTCATGGCTTTAAGCCATTTCTCAGAGTCATGACTATTTATAGCCTCCTGATAGGATGTGGGCTCATTTTGATCCACAATTAACATATCATTATCACTGATTATGAGAAATCCATATCTCATGGGGATTTGACGTGTCCTACCAGACCTTCTTGGGCCTTCTGGTACTTGTGATGGCTCAACAAATACTTGTTAATTCAGTTGGTTCCATATCAGGTACAATACTATTTTATGGGCCTTGAATTTCTTCAAGTTGCATTAAGTTCCCACTGGTTCCTTTGGAAATAAACTCTCTTTCCAAAAATACACCATTTCGAGACACAAACACTTTGTTCTCATATGCATTGTAGAAGTAATATCCTTTAGTTTGTTTAGGATAGCCCACAAAAAGGCATTTTTCATATTTAGGTGCTAGTTTATCTGAGATTTGATGCTTCATAAAAGCATCACATCCTCAAATCTTAAGAAAAGGCAAACTGAGAGTTTTTCCAGTCCATGTCTCATATGGTGTCTTTTCAACTGCCTTCAATGGAACTCTATTCAAAATGAATGCAACAGTTTCTAAAGTATATTCTTAAAAAGAGATTGGAAGATCAGATTAAGTCATTATAGATTGAACCATATCCAATAGAGTCTGATTTCTGCGTTCAGACACACCATTCCATTGTGGTGTACTTAGAGCAGTCAATTATGAAACAATCCTATAATCTCTAAGATGATCTGTAAATTCTTGGTTTAAATATTCACTAATATTTTTACCAAGTTGATTTTATACCTCATTCTTGAAAATTTTAAACTTTTCAAAAGATTCAGATTTATGTTTCATTAGATAGAGATAACCATATCTACTACAATCATCTGTGAAAGTTATGAAGTACTGAAAACCTCCTCTAGCAATTGAGCTTAATGGTCCATATACATTAGAATGTATTAGGCCCAATAAGTCATTAGCCCTCTCACTCTATCCAGTAAAAGGTGTTTTAGTCATTTTTCTAAATAAACAAGATTCATATGTATCAAATGATTCATAATTAAATGAATTTAAAAGCCCATTTTGGTGTAGCTTTGAAATGCATTTCTCATTTATATGGCCTAAACAATAATGCCAGAGATAGGTCAAGTTTAAATCATTAGATTTAGATTTCTTTATATCTATGTTATAGATTGGCATTTCATTAGTGTCTTCAGCATCTAAAACATAAAGTCCACTAGTGCATGGAGCATATCCATAGAAAATGTTATCATGATAAATATTGCATTTATTATTCTTAATAATAAATTCAAACCCTTTCTTGTCCAAACAAGAAACAGAAATAGTATTCCTACACATAGTAGGTACATAATAATAATTTTCTAAAGATAAAACAAATCCACTAGGCAAAGGTAACTCATAAGTTCCTACAGCTAAAGCAGTAACTCTTGCTCTATTGCCAACTCGTAGGTACACTTTGCCTCTTGCCAATGATCTACTCCTTTTTAGACCCTGCACATTTGTACAAATGTGAGATCCTGATCTAGTATCTAATACCCAAGAATCATAATCAAAAGCAGATATATTTAATTCTATAACATGAATACCTGAAGAGGTAGTCTCACCACCCTTTTTCTTCTTCAGATCATCCAAATAGAGCTTGCAATTTCTTTTCCAGTGGCCTGACTTATTACAAAAAAAAAGCACATTCCTTTCTTTGCTTTGGGTTTAGCTTTGGATTTGGGTTTGGGCTTCTGAAAGCCTTTAAAGACCTTGCCCTTGCCCTTTCCAACCCTTTTCATCCCCTTTCCCTTATTGACCATGAGAACATCCTTGGTGTTACTCTTGATGTTCTTTTCAATAGTTTTCAGCATCCCATGCAATTCTAAAATAGTATTCTCCATACTATGCATATTGAAATTCATAATGAAGCTATCATAAGCTTTAGGCAAAGATTGGAGAATAATATCCATAGCTAGTTCTTGTTCAATCTTAAAACCAAGCTTGTCCAAGTGATCAAGATGACCCTTCATCTTGAGAACATAAGGACTAACAGAGCTGCCAGTAGTCAGCTTGCAGGAAAGCAAAGCCCTAATGGTATTGAACCTTTCAATTCTAGCTTTCTCTTGGAACATTTCCTTGAGATGGCCTATCAGAGTATAAGCCTCCATTTCCATCAACTGCTTTTGTAGCTCAGACTCCATACATCTAAGCATAACACAAGTGACATCGGTAGAATCATTAAGATGCTTATTATAAGCATCCTTTTGTGCTCTAAGAGTATTGGCAGTTGGTTCATGAGGGATGGGTTGATCAAGGATGTATTCCTTTCTCTCATGCCTAAGAACAATTATTAGGTTGTTGTTCCAATCAAGAAAGTTAGTCCCATTGAGCTTATCCTTCTCAAGGATCAATCGCAGCAACATGGTAGGTGTAGTATTTGAAGTCATTATCTACAACAAATATATGCAATGTCTATTCAGCATTTTATTAAATATGTATGAGGCATAATTAAAAACTCCCACTAAATTTACTTAAATCAATAACCCTCTAAATTAATTTACAAATTTTAGTGGGCTAAGATCCATATTTCACCATACTCTAAGTGAGCTTTGGCTCATCGCCTAAAATATGGTTATTTAGGTAGACAACTTTGATCAATTACATCTCATGTAACTCTTTGATAGTATGGGATTTAACATTATATGTCATGGCTAAAAATCCCATCTAATGCCCTAGGTCCAAAACCATTTGATAACTTAGTTAAGTCAAACCATTTCAAACTTTTAGATAGCACCATTATCCAACTTGCCTTCCTCGGATAAATTTATACACCTTGCTTTGGCAGGCCCATATATAATAATCTAAGGCTTGACAAGTGTTGAATTTATGGTACATTATAATGACTTAATATTAAATGAGGGTTCATCTTTGTTTAATCTTATTTAATTATTCTTATGTTGTATTGCATGGCATCATATGGCATCACATACATGGCATCACATACATAACAACTAAAATAAATGTGACATAGCATGGCCCAAATCTAAGTTGATCTTCATAAGCCAATATGAAGGTCAAAGGTCAAACCTAGGTAATATTACAATTACAAATTAAGCCTCCAACTTGGATCTCCATCTTCTACCATAGATCTCCTTCTTTGGTTCCCACCTTAGATCTCCATCTTAGGCCTCCAACTTGAATTGCACTATGGGTCTTGATTTACATAAATTGTTGTAATTTATTTATTCTACACTATTCTAATAAACTAAATACAACAAAACAAAAATGACTCGCATGCCGTATTTAAAATTACAACCCATAAAAATTAAATCTAATCACATTAGTCTAAGAGCCATGTTATGCACCATGCATTAAACAACAAACATGTATAACATAACAGTCTATTTAGTTAGCAACTCCAATTATTATGTTAAAAATAAAATAATGTGACAATTCTTTAGGGGTCAAGGGGCAGCGCTCCTGGCGGGGTCCGAGGGCAACAGCCCAGGTGGTGGTCCCGCTGACCAGTCTGATGGTAAACACTTTACCTTAGCTCTTCAGTGAATTGCCTTTCAAATTTCTGAATGTTAATGAATTTTCATAATCAAATTACTATAAAATCAATCTATTCAAAAACAGACAAAAACGCTCAATTAAAATAGCCACCTTAAAACCCTAATTTGCGTCAAGGAAGCAACTAACTAATTTTCATAATCATATTACTGAATCAACTATTGCCTAAAATGACATCACTTTCTGTAAACAGCTTATAGTCTGAAAAATCCATTCAAAATAGATCAAAAACAATTTTTTTAAAAAAATAGACGCATCCATTAAGAAAACCTTAATTTTTGTAATCAAAATTACAGCTTGAACGAATTTGTATAAAATAGATCCATTTTGTATAATCTATTTAACATTTAAACAGATTGCCCCTTAACATATAATCTGTATAATCATAAAATTTCTGTTTCAGATTTAATAAAAGATGATTTTCCTGATCAAAATAGAAAGTTATTTTCCTAATTAAAACAAAAAACAAATATACTATTTCAATTAATCATATTAATCAAAAAAAAAACATAACAGATATAAATCCTTAAGTGATTAGGGTTTCAAAAAAAGAATTTTTGTTTCTTTAAATCGCATTAATAAAACATTATACTTAATTTTTTTTATAAAAACATCATACAAAATTTTTTTTAGTAGAACAACATACCGAATTCGTTTTTCATGAAACAACATTTTGAATTTATAAAATCAAAAACTGCTTTTGGTTTAATCAGATTAAACCATTATAAACATTAATCAAATTAATGTTTAATTCCATTTTCAAATAGATTACTAAGAATTTTCACAAAATAAATCAAAACCTTTTTTTTTATAATTTTAAAAACCCTTTTCAAAAATGAATCATAAACCCTAACATATATCACATATAAACATAATCAATTAATCAAATTACAAGTGGCTCTGATACCACTGTTGGGTTTCGTGATACAAACGCAACTAAAAAATTAAAAATTTATCACGTTCCCAAACCTAGATCTATGTAATTTGACTACTTGATTAAATCTAGGTTTTAAGAATCTCACTGAAACACAGAAGAGGCAAGATTTTCTGGAAGGATGAGAGGAGGTTCACATTGGTGACACCTTACCTCGAGCTTTTTACTTTGGTTGTTTGGATTTAGACATCTCTAAAAGGATGCATCCTTTATAGGTATCCACACAAATAGCCCTTCACAAAAATTAATTGGAGTGTGTGCTAGCAACTTTCTTGATTGTCTCATAAATCAAGAACAAAAGAACAACTTTGTGTTTGTTTTCTAAGAAGAGAGAAAATGAATTTGGGGGCAGGAAAAACAAGCGAGTTAAACCCTAGAGAATATAACATATTTATAAACTCAAAATTAGGGTTTCACCTACTAATGGCCTTTTGGTAATTAGTATATTTTGATATTTTGATTTATTATATTTTGATTTTGTTTTAAAAATAAATAAGAAATAATATCTTATTTATTTATTTATTTAAAATAACATTTATCTTAAATAAATAAATAAATAAAATACTTTAATTATTTATTTCCATAAAGTTTATTTTGGGCTTATTAAACCCATATTCGTTTTGTGCTTGTTCTAAGTGTGTGACCCTATAGGTTCACATAACATTGGTAGTGGGCCTAAATCTCTATTTAGGCCTACAAGTCATAAGTGGCCTCTAGCAAGACATTATGACTACCAAAGTCATGTGAAGTCAATAATATGATATAACCTAATTACAATGAATTTTATTGTCCCTTTATCACATGAGATCTTAATTGAACATAAGGCATAAAATGTCATCCTTATATAGTTCAATATTATGATGTCATTCCAAGTAGACTAAAAATGATAACTCTTTATCGATTCATTTCAGCATGGCCATGCATTTTCCTTTAGTCTATCTCATCAATGGGCCAATAGGGATAAATTCCTTCTGAATCACTCACATAACTAATTTCATATCCAATAACATCCTATTTAATCATCCGGTTAAAGACAATGTTAGAATGTGTCAAAACATAAAATAGCTATGTAGAAATCCATGATGATTTCAAGGTTAAAGGACAAAAATAAAATCACTGTGATGAGAAATACTTATGATAATAATCTATGTAGTATTCTCATAGTGGGTCAATCCAGTACATGATCTCTCATCATGTACCTATGAGTTGACTTAATATCTCATATTCATGATTAGTAAAATATAACCATCAGTCAATATCATACTAGCCTTAATACTTTAATATTTATATAATGAATAAATGGCTAGGGATAATTAGAATAGAGCTCTTATTTTAATGTAAGGGTTTTACTATCAAGTCACATACTTGATGGCCTTAGTAAGAATTAACCATTCATATAATTATCATAAAATCAACTGATAATGAAATACCTCTTTATTAGTAAAATAAGAAAGTCAATATGTAATCACAAATGATTGACCTAGTGTATATTACTAACAACTATAACCTCCTCTAGTGTCAGGCGAATAAGATCATACCAATATAATCTCTTCTAGTGTCAGGCAAATCATGCCACTATGACCTCTTCAGTGCTAGGAGAATCATGCCACTATGACCTCTTCAGTGCTAGGAGAATCATGCCACTATAACCTCCTCAAAATGTTAGGCAAAATGAATTATGCCACTATAACCTCCTTTGGTGTCAAGCGAATAAAACCGTGCCACTATAATCTCCTCTGGTGTTAAGCAAAACAAGTCATGGCACTATAACCTCCTCTGGTGTTAGGCAAATAAAACCATGCCATTATAACCTTCTCTAGTGTAAGGTGAATAAAATCATGCCACTATAACCTCCTTCAGTGTTAAGTGAATAAGATCATGCCACTATAACCTCCTCTGGTGTCAGGCGAATAAGATCATGCCACTATAACCTCCTCCGATGTTAGGCGAATAAAATGGTTGATCAATGTGATTGTTGAAATGTGTTCTTTCTTCCATTAGAATGGGTCCTTGGCGTTCTTACAAATGCTTTCTTGATTATGTTTAGTGATTTGGCCACTTGCGTAAGATGTGATTTCTATGCAAAGATGCAACTTTAAAATCCATGCAAGGTGCATTGAGATTTATGCCACTATAACCTCCTTAGGGGTCATGCAAATGGGGATACTACTAAGCAATGAGAATGTGATTATAACCTTTTTAGGTGTCATGCAAATGCGGATGCGACTATAACCTTTTAGGTTTCATGTGAATGAAGATGCTACTAAGTAATAAGATTGTGTTATAACCTTTTTAGGTGTCACACAAATGAAGATGCTTCTAAGCAATTGAAGTGCTTCTAAGCAATGCGAGAGTGCTACTGAGCAGTGTGAATGCTCCTAAGTAATGTGGAGAAGCTACTAAGCAATGCCAGAGTGCTACTAAGTAATGTGAATGTTCCTAAGTAATATATAGATGCTACTAAGTGATGAAAGTGTTTCTAAGCAATGCAAGAGTGTTACTAAGCAATGTGAATGATCCTAAGCGAAGTGAGGATGCTACTAAGCAATGAAAGTGCTTCTAAGCAATGCAAGAGTGCTACTAAGTAATGAAAGAGTGCTTCTAAGCATTGTGAATGCTCTTAAGTGAAGTGAGGATGCTACTAAGCAATGTGAAGATGCTACTAAGCAATGTGAATGCTCCTAAGCAATGTGAAGATGCTTTTAAGCAATGTGAATGCTCCTAAGCAATATGAAAGTGCTACTAAGCAGTGTGAATGCTCTTAAGTAATGTGAGGATGCTCCTAAGTAATGAAAGTTCTTTTAAGCATTGTGGATGCTCCTAAGTAGTGTGGATGCTCCTAAGCAATATGAAAGTGCTACTAAGTTGTGTGAATGCTCATAAGCAATGTGGAGATGCTAATAAGTAATGAAAGTGCATTTAAACAATACGAGAATGCTTTTAAGCAGTGTGATGAGATAGTAGTGATGATATAATGATGATACAGTAGTGATGCAGTAATGATGAGGTGATGATGTCATCATTTATTATGTTAAGGATGTCATTTTGATGATTTAGAGTAAGATATCTTTATAGTGAATTTTCCTTTCTCTTCTTCTTTCGTGAGACGTTGAGTTTTCTTAAAAAGGTAGTGAACACATAGTGTCTTTAGACAGATGGAGTCCATATTAGTGTACTTTGGTGTTAGTTTGGTGCATGTCCTATGTTCAAATGGAAGTTTAGGACCACAAAAATGAGTGTGCAAAGTCTCAAAGTGCATGTAAAACCACATAAAAGCACGTGGAATGGGCAAGTGCACGTGACTGCATATGGTCACGTGCCTAGCCCATGGAAATGTTCCTTCCCCCTACAAGTCTATTTATATGGCTATTCTAGAGGTCTGGGGAGGCTTTACTCGAACTTTTTCAAGTATTTTTCAACTTCTCTTGACCCTTTCATGTTTCGAGTGCTTTTTGCTTTGCTTTTGTTTTTATATTTCCATTTTTCTACATGAAATGGAGTTCCCTAACATTCTTGAGGGTCTAGAGGATATTTTTATTAATCTTGATGTTGATCGTGACTTTACAGAGGCCACCAGAGCTAGGATGTCCGCTGCAGGGACTAGCACATCTAGTGCTTTGAGTTCTCAGTCATCCAAGCTTTCTCTGGGAGATCTGATCCCTGTTGCTTACACCTTGGAGACTCATGCTTGGGTGCATCATCATCTCAAGGTAGGTCCTTCTTTGCCTTTATTATTTTTCTAAATCTTATTTGTTAGCTGCTTTGCTATTTATTTTATTGTATGAGGTTGTTGTACTTATAGCTCTGTAGCTCTATAGTACTTGTTATAACTATCTATTAAGTTGTAACTTTATTGTGAATGATGATAGCTCTTGCTTTATTTTCTTATTGTGATTGTCTGCTAGTGCTTGTTGTGATGCTTTTCCTTTCAGTTTTATTGATCCTGTTAAATAACAAAAAGAAGATGTGTTAGTGTTTATTATTTATGCAAATGTTTGATAGCATACCTATTGTTTATAGCCTCATAGGTATGTTACTATGTTGCCTGGTAGTTTCAACAGGGTTAGCATGTATTATCAGGGTCTCCTAATGTGTGTGAAGCAAATGATTATTGGGAAGGGCTTTGATGGAGTTCTTACTACATTAATAGAGCGGTGAATGGACACAATGCATATTTTCCATTTGTATGTTGGGGAGATAACCATCACTCCTTTGGACTTTGCCACTATTATGAGCTTGAGCTTTTCTAGAGAACCCATTCCCTTCAGTGAGGAGGAGTGTTCTATTATTGTGCAAGGAGGTGCCTTATGATAGATTTGCTTAGGGTGGTCACACCCATGAAGTCTTGCTACCTGTATCTTGCTTGTTACACGGAGTTTATTTCTTCTGTGCAGACATTGTATAATGATGGTCTTATTTCAGCAGAGCAGTTGGCTTGCTACTTTTATTTTATTTTCTAAGTGTTGTCATCTTCCTGAACCCTTCGGGTATAGGTGATCTGCCATTGCTATTTGTCTTAAGAGATCTAGATGGTTTACTGAGGTATTACTAGGGCACTACCACCTTTTACTTATATGTACTCAAGCCTTGATGCAGCATGTTGAGGTGGCTTGAGGATCTTCAGATGGTTGTTTATATTGGAAGTGAGTAGGAGTTCTATTATCTGTTCTTTTGCTTTTAGTTTGTTATTTCTAACTTTTTGATTTTGACAAATCTGGGCATATGAGTTCATGGTTCTTCCTCATTCGACCATCGAGCATTTCCTAGAGAATGGCTTCCCTCGTTATTCCTATTGGGATCAGGAAGACTAATGATTTGATCAGGGATTGCATAGTAGCTCGAGACCATATGGGGAAGCTTTCCCCTGATCAAGTATGTCTAATTCCTGATATATTAGTTGTTTCTCTTTTAGAGATTCTTTATTCATTCTTGCCTTTTAAGCATATCTTTCTTCACTAGTGGGTGGTGAGGGCACATTGGACTACAAAGATAGTGACTGCATGGCAGCTGACGGAGAGACAAGTATTGCTCTTTGGCCTCACTAGCAGAGTATGGTATTTGGGTAAGCGAGTCCATCATTGGTAGGATGGCCTATATGCAAGGAGAGTCCTTATTTCTTCTGCTAGTGACATATTTTAGGGTCATGAGCTTTGTGGTGATGAGCTTGTTGCTGTTATGATAGGATACCCTCTAAGGGCCCTTTAGAGAGTACCGGCGTGCCTTATTCTAATGTGTTGATCCCTTAGCTGGTTGACACTATAGCTAGTGGCACTTTTCCTCTACCTCCACCTCCTCAGGCAGATGCATCTCATCCTTCAGGTTCGAGGGCTAGGCCATCGCACGGGTCATTGAGAGTTGCTTATTTTAATCCAGTAAGTTCTTATTCTTATTTTGGTGCAAGCATATAGCAAACTTTATTAGTAGTAAACTGTAATTGACATGAGTTATGAGAACTTATCTATAGTGATGTCGGAGAAGATCTGGATCCCATTTTGAGGAGGATAAGGAAACATTTCGTACTGAGGCAACTTCCCATACCAACGGTGTGGCTTCTGGTAGCACTACTCTTATGAACTGGATGGTTCAACCATCCTTGGCTTTGCTTGGGACAAATATCTTTGGTAGAGTAGTGCATTTCAATTTGCCTAGCCCTAGCTTTCCTTAATTGGATGTTGCTCCTTTTGATGCTACCCATGTTTATGTTCTTTACTTGTCTTACCTTTATTCTATTTATTTGGTGAGTGGTGATTGATTTATTTGCTTGCTTTTGTAGATTCCTGTCTCTTTATTTTACTTATTTAATGTATGCATATGTTTTATGTATGGAGTGTATGATATGAAATATGTGATGTTGGTTGAGCACCATTTCGCTAATCACGAATGAGAGTGGGAGTGTATGGCTTATCATGACTTCATTAGTAAGCTGGAGTCACTGTTAGCATCCTTTGTGATGAACAATGATGAGTCAATATCAGATGAGGGGGATGCTTGAGTAGGGTTAGTGCTTGCTTCTAATGGCAGCGATGGTCGATGTGTATTTTAGGAGCTAAGTGTAGGACTTTTGGCTTGTGATTTGCTTTATTGTATCATTTTCCCAAGGTTATGGACTCTAGGTATTGTATATGGGCATTTGTCCCACTTGTGTTATGCGATACTTGTACGATGATGACTGTATATACTTCTTGTTGTGTATCCTTGATAATGATGTTTGCCTTTTTTGCCTTTTTTCCCTAAGGCGTCCCCTTTTGGAGCTTTTCGCACTTAGTTAGGTTTTTCTTTTTCTTCCCTTTTCTACCTAGGGTGTCTCATTTTGGAGCATTTCATGCCTACCTGGGCTTTTTTTTTAGGCTTCGACGATAGTGGCTATTCTCTAGGAGAGAGTTCAGAGAAGATGGTAAGAACCGTGGTCATGTAATGAAAGAAAATGCAAAGCATACTTGATGTAATTCATGATGATAAGATGTGTTGCACTTTTCAAAAACATTTTGCATACATTGGCAATCATTCTCATTTCACTAAAATTATTTAAGAAAAGCACAGGTGCATTCATACAGATTTCGAACTTGAGGTTACTCCTGTCCTCAACTAGCCTTCTCAGGTTTTTTAATTAAGTATTTTCTCTCTTTCCCTAATTTTTGCCTGAGGTACCATTTTTAGGTTTTTAACTCAGCGGGAAGTCCCTAACTTTTGCATGAGCTGCCATTTTTAAGTTTTCAACTTAGCGGGATTTTTTCTTTTTCTTTATACCTTAGATGTATTACTTCTTCAAGCAATCTATATTAATAGCTTCAGAGAATTCATTGCCTTCAAAATCCATTAGCTTGACTACCCCTTTTGATAAGACATGTTTGACCAGGTATAGGCCTTCCCAGTTTGGTCTGAATTTCCCTTTAGGGTCCGAAACATTCTATCTTGCTTGCTTTATTACTTAGTCTCTTGCTTGTACACTCTTATGTCTTGCTTTCTTGTTGAAGGTTTTGGTTAGCTGAGCTTGATATAACTGTGTGTGGTATAAAGCTTTAAGCCTTCAACTATCTAAGAGAGTGACATTTTCGTGCCTCTATTAAGCCCATTGTACTTCTGGTAATTTATATTATATTGCTACCTAAAAAGACTTTTTTCTATTTTGACTAGAAGAACTGCTTCTGATATGTACACTAGTGAGAAAGGAGTTAATTTGGTTGAAGTTTTGAGTTTCGTTTGGTACCCGTATATGGCATATGGCAATCTGTATGCCCAATCTTGGTAATTCTGAGTCATTTTTTATAAAATCTTTTTTATGTTTTATTTGTAATTTTGATGGCCCCATTTGCCTGTGGTCAATAAAGAGAAGATTTATGGTTTTCCACCTTATAACTCCTTAGTAACTCTATTACTTTTCTTTGGAATTGGACATCGTTGTTAGTGATGATGTGATGAGGGATCCCGTATTAACAGAACATGTTTCTTTTGATGAACTTAGCCATTTGCTTGACTCTTATCCTTGTGAATGGTTCTGCTTTGACCTATTTTGTGAAGTAATCTACTACCACTAGGATGAATTTGTGCCCATTTGAGGCTATTGGGTGGATTTCCTCAATTATGTCTAGTCCCTATGCTGAGAAGGGCCATAGAGAGGAGATGTAGTATAATTCTATTAGGGGAAAGTGGCTAACATTCCCGTGGATTTGACACTTGTGGCATTTCCTTACAAATTTGATATAGTTTTCCATCATCATTATCCAAAAGAACCCTTATATGATTAGCTTCTTAGCCAGGATTGCTCTATTCATGTGCAAACCATAAACACCCTCGTATACTTCTTCTATTGCTCTTGTAGCCTCAGTTTCATCTAGATATCAACGTTGTAAATCATCTGAGGTTCTCTTATATAACATACCCTGGTGTAATATGAATTGTGATGCCAGTCGTTGAATGATTACTTTATCTCTTTCATCTGCTTGATTAGGATAAGCTTATTCCTTCATATATCTTTGGATGTTGTAGAACTAGAGCTTTTTAATAATTTCTATCTTTGCTATTCTGTAGTTTTTATGACAAGGTTGTCCTAATCTAAGTAGAATTAGAGGCTTCATGGGCATCCTAGATGGTCCTTCCCATACTAATGCTAGGGAAGTAAGTGCATTTGCCATTTGATTGTGATTCCTAGGAAGATGAATGAATCTGCATTTTTAGAATGACATGGTACGTAGCCTCAAGTGATCTAGGTAAGGCCTTAAGTGTTGCTCTTTCAATTCCCACTCTTTTGTGGCATGGTTGATTACTACCATGGAATCTATGAAGATTTCGACTTCTATAACATCTAGGGCTATCAATGCTTCTATCCTGAGTATGCATGCCACATATTTTGTTTCATTATTTATAACTTTGAATTCAAGCTTTTTAGCAATTGGTACTACTTCACCTTTCGCAGATTGTAGTATGACACTGATTCCCTACGCTGAACTGATTAACTGCTCCATCAAAGTACATGTGCCATCCTTAGATTTTGATGATTGAGCTAAGGTCATCTGGGAAGTCCAATTAAACTTCTTCTAAGTCTAGAATGGGGTTAAGAGTTAGAAATTTAACCACTGCTCTTCCTTTTATTGCCTTCTTAGTCAGATACTGCACATCAAATTCTATTAGTAGCACGAGCCACTTGGCAAGTTTTTCCACTAAAGAGGGAGCTTCGTAGAGGTACTTCATTGGGTCCATTTTAGACACAGCCTGAATTTTGTAGGATTGAAAGTAATGTATGAGTTTTTTCATTGCCCATACCATTGCCAAACATATCTATTCAACTTGAGTACTTCTCCTCATATGGCAACATCTTCTTGCTTAAGTAGTAAACTATGAGTTTTTCTTTTGCTTCTCCCTCTTGGGTTAACATTGCACCAATTGCATTTCCTTCGATGGCTAGACACAACGTTAAGGGTACCCCTAGTTTAGGTGGTCTTAGAACTAGTCGGTTGGCTAAGGAGCTTCTAATCTTATTGAATGCTAACTGACACTGTTCATTCCATTCAACTAGCTGATCATTTTTTAGTAGCTTAAAGATCGATTCAGACATTACTGTCAACTTGGCAATGAACCTGCCAATGAATTATAGTTTCCCTAGCAAATCTCTAATTTCTTTTTTTATTTTTGGCACTGGCATCGCTTTGATGGCTTTTGCTTTGTCTAGATCCATTGTAATCCCATTCTGACTGACAACATACCCCAGCATCTTTCCTGAAGTGACCTTGAATATGCATTTTTTTAGATTTAGCCTGAGACTGTACTTTTTGACCCTTATTAGGAATTTTTCAAGATCTGATAGGTGTTCTTCCCTAGTTTTTGACTTGACCATCATGTCGTCAATGTACACCTCCACTTCTTTATGTATCATGTCATGGAACATTGCAATTGCCATTCTCTAGTAGGTTGCTCCTGCATTCTTTAGTCCAAAAGGCATTATATAGTAAGTACCCCATTCTATTATAAAAGCTATTTTTGCTTTATCCATAATGGCCATTAAGATCTGATTGTACTTGGAGAATCCATCCATTAAGGAGTACATTGCACATATGGCGGTACTGTCAACCAGTATGTCTATATGAGGTAGTGGGAAATCATCTTTCAGGTAGGCCTTGTTCAGATCTCTATAGTCGATGTAGATTCTAACCCTTTTGTCTTTTTATGGTACTGGCACCACATTTGCTAACCATTCTAGATATTCTACTACATCTCAAAATTTTTCCTTGATTTGCTTCTCGATGTCCTCTTTCACTAGTTGGGCCCATTCTGGTATGAGTCTTCTTAATTTCTATTTTACTAGTTTATTCCCATCTTTGGTAGGAATGAAGTGTTGAGCAATGTCTCTATCAATACTAGGCATATCGTCATATGTCCAGGCAAATACTTTTGAATATTTTATTAATATTTTTTCAATTTCTCTCCTATCTTCAGGGGTAACATCTTTTGAAATATGCAAAATGCATGGTTCAGATTCTATGCCAATGTTAAATGATTTAGTGCATATGGAATGAATGTCAAATATGCTAATTTTTTTATAAATGCAATGCACACTACCATCAGGAAAGACATTAAACAAGTAAGCAAAATCAGATTTCATTACATTAACTTTAGAGTTCATTACATCATCAGTTTCAAACAAAGGAAAAAGCATGGAAATTAAAAAGTGAGCTTTGTTTGAATTAATTGCTTGATAGAGGCCCTTGTTTTTGGATCGTCCACTATCTGCATGCTTCATCAATAACACTATCTCCAATGCTAGTGGTAAATTGGTGGATGATTCTCTTCCTCCATGTTGTTATGAAGTGATCCACAAACCTTTATTGTATCTTACTGCTAAAGAAATCTGTGAGCTCGAAAGGTACGTGTTGTTTCTCACCAAACTTCCTCTTCACCAGTGCCAAATAGTAGTGGGTGTATGACCTAAATCTTGAAATTGGCACACAGTTGACATATGTGTAAAGAGTCATATGTTCCAGCTTCCACCATGGACACATACATCTCACTTGATATTCTAGTGTATCCTTTATGCATTTGATCCATTACTAGGTTGTGATGTAGGATGAGCTCCCTTGAACATCCTTAACATGTCTTTCTAGGTGATTCCTGGGTTAGTATCTCATCCAATTCCCTATAGGTTTGTCGAGTAGACTTAACTTTTCTTGCAACCATATTTAAAGCAATAGAGGGCTCCCAGTGAAGTTTGGACTTTTCCTATTTTCGAGGCCATCCAAACCTTGAATGGTTTCTACTAGAATCAGTGGGAAGGGATTTATTCCATATTCTATTCCTTTAATCACCTGGAGCATCCTGTAATCTCCTAGCCCATCATTCGAGATGGTAAAGTATTGCATAAAAAGATAACATGCAAGAAGGCATGCCCAAATTAGAGTACCAATCTTCTTGGTAGTACAGGCAGCTAGGATTTGCATAGGAATCAGTCGTTTGTGCTCGATGACTAGTTCATCAAGCTTTTGCTAACATAAAGGTCCATAATCTAGTTGGATTCCTAACCCAATCATTTGATTTGATAAGGATAAATGGATGACATCTTGTAGTTTCCATCATTGAGGGATGTCATTATTTGTTAATTTGCATAGACAAATGATTATTATCATTCCTTATGTTTTAGGCTTGCATGAAGTAGATGAGAATCATGTGGTCCTAAGCATAAATTTTCTATGAAAAGTGACATTACGACATCATTCGATGATAGATACTAGGAGGGTCATGTCATTTATGAGTGTCAGGTCAAACGGACAACATTAGGACAAGGATAGCATGCATAGCTTGAAGGAATCCTAGTGGATTTTAATACTGGTTTATCTACATAAGCTGAGCTAGGGTGAAAGGCTAAGGGTTCCTTTAGCAAGAATGCCCCTATATGACTAGAGTTATGAATCCAGTAAGTGAGTCTAGCATTCTTTTGATAACTTCGTCACCCCTTTAAGGACTTAGGTTATAGACTCTAGTAAGATGAGTCTGATGAATGCACAAGTAAAGACTAAAGGTGATAATATTGTATCTTTATCACCGTGTGACTCAAGTGGAATCATGGTGGCAATGTCATTTAGTATTATTGAGGCTTTTAAGGATAAGTGGTGCATGTGTGATGTGTCGTGCAATGCAGTGATGAGGGCTCTATACGATTGAGTATTACATAATGAGAAATAATCATTTTCGAATTGATCTCTTTAATTTTTCTTTGTTTGAAACTATTGATATAATGAACTTTAAAGTTAATGCAATGAAATCAGATTTTGCTTATTTTTTTTATGTCTTTCTTGATGGTAGTGTGCATTGCATTGATCAAAACATTGTCATATTTGACATTCATTCCATATGCACTGAATCATTTAACATTGGCATGGAAACTAAACCATGCATTCTACATATTTTGAAAGATGTTACCCTGAAGAGAGGAGAGAAATTAATAAAATACTCAAAAGTATTTGCTTAGGCATATGATGATATGCTTGGTATCGACAAAGACATTGCTCAACACTTCATTCCTACTAAAGATGGGTGCAAACCAGTAAAGTAGAAATTGAGAAGACTCAGACTAAAATGGGCCCAACTAGTGAAAAAGGACATTGAGAAACAAATCAAGGAAAAATTCCTAGAAGTAGTGGACTATCTAGAATGGTTAGCAAATATGGTGCTAGTACTGAAGAAAGACGGAAGGGTTAGAATCTGCATCGACTATAGAGATCTGAACAAGGCCTACCTAAAAGATAATTTTCCACTACCTCATATAGACATACTAGTTGACAGTGCCACCACGTGTGCAATTTACTCCTTTATGGATGGATTCTCCAAGTACAATTAGATTCTAATGGCCATTGTCGACAAAGCAAAAATAGCTTTCATAACATAATGAGGTACTTATTACTATAGAGTAATGCCTTTTGGACTAAAGAATACATGACCAACTTACCAAAGAATGGCAATTGCAATGTTTCATGAGATGATACATAAAGAAGTGGAGGTATACGTCGATGACATGATGGTCTAGTCAAAAACTAGGGAAGAACACCCATTCGATCTCAAAAAGTTCCTTAAAAGGGTCAAAAAGTACAGTCTCAAGCTTAATCTGAAGAAATGCATATTCAAGGTCACTTTAGGAAAGATGTTGGGATATGTTGTCAGTCATAATAGGATTAAAATGGATCCAGACAAAGCAAAAGTAGTAAGAGAGATGCCAGTGCCAAGAACAGAAAAAGAAATAAGAGGATTTTTAGGGAAACTATAATTCATCAATAGATTCATCGCTAAGTTGATAGCAGTGTGTGAATCGATCTTCAAGCTACTTAGAAAAGATTAGCCAGTTGAATGGAATGAGTAGTGTTAGTTAGTATTTGACAAGATCAGGAACTATCTAGCTAACCCACCTATTCTGAGACCACCTAAACTAGGGATACCTTTAACCCTATATCTGATCATCGAAGGAAATGCAATTGGTGTAATGTCAGCCTAAGAGGGAGAAATGAAAGCAAAACACATAATCTATTACTTAAGTAAGAAGATGTTTTCGTATGAGGAGAAGTACAACCAAGTCAAATAGATATGCTTGACAATGGTATGGGCAATGAAGAAGCTCAGACATTACTTTTAGTCCTACATAATTCAAGATAATTCTAAAATGGATCAAATGAAATACCTCTATGAAGCTCCCTCACTAGTAGGAAAACTTGCCAAGTGGCTCATGTTATTGACAGAATTTGATGTGTAGTATCTGACTAAGAAGGCAGTAAAAGGAAGAGCAATGGCTAAATTTCTAGCTTTTAATCCCATTCCAGACTCAAAAGAAATCCAACTAGACTTCCCAGATGACCTCAGTTCAACCATTGAGATTCAAGGATAGCATATGTATTTTAATGGAGCAATTAATTAGTTTGGCACAAGAGTTAGCGTCATATTGCAATCCTCAGAAGGTAAAGTAGTACCAATTACCAAAAAGCTTAAATTTAGAGTCACAAACAATAAAGCAAAATATGAGGCATGCGCACTCAAAATAGAAGCACTGATAGCCCTAGATGTTATAGAAGTCATAATCTTCAGAGATTCTATGCTAATAATCAACCATGCCATGAAAAAGTAGGAATTGAAAGAGTACCACTTAAAGCCTTATTTGGATCACTTGAGGCTACTTACCATGTCCTTCGAAAAATGTAGATTCATTCATCTGCTTAGGAATCACAATCAGATGGCAGATGCACTTGCTTCTTTAACATCAATGTGGGAAGGACCATCCAAAATGCCCATGAAGCCTTTAATCCTACTCAGATCTCGACAACCTTGTCATAAGAACTACAGAATAGTGAAGACAAAAATAGTTGAAAAACCTTGGTTCTATGACATCCAAAGATACCTGAAGGAATGAACCTATCCTGATCAAGTAGATGAAAGAGATAAAGCAATCATTCAATGATTGGCATCAAAATTCACATCGCACCAGGGTGTGTTATATAGGAGAACTTCATATGGTTTACAACTCTGATGTCTAGATGAAACTAAGGCTATAAGAGTAATATAAGAAGTACATGATGGTTTTTGTAGTCTACACATGAATGGAGTAATCGTAACTAAGAAACTAATCAAATAAGGGTTCTTATAGATAACGATGATGGAAGATTGTATCAAATTTGTAAAGAAATGCCATAAGTTTCATATCCATGGGAATGTTAGCCACCTTCCCCTAATAGAATTGCACTACATCTCATCTCCATGGCCCTTCTCAATATGAGGACTAGACATAATTGGGAAAATCTACCCAACAGCCTCAAACAAACACAAGTTCATATTAATGGCAGTGGAGTACTTCATAAAGTGGGTCAAAGCATAATCATTCGCAAGGATAGGAGCCAAGCAGGTGGCCAAATTCATCAAAAGAAATTTGTTCTATCGATATGGGATCCCCTATTACATCATCTCTAATAACAATATCCAATTCCAAGGGGAAGTTTAAGAGCTACTACGGAGTTATAAAGTGGAACATCACAAATATTCTCCTTACCGACCATAAACAAACAATGCGTTCAAGCTACAAACAAGAACATCAAGAATATTTTATTAAAAATGACTCAAACCTATCTAGATTGGATAGACAGATTGTCATCTGCTTTATGGGGGTATCAACGATAGTCAAAACCTCAATCGGAGCAACTCCTTTCCCACTAGTGTATGGATTAAAAGTAGTACTTCCAGTTGAAACAAAAGTCAAGTCTCTTCAGGTAGTAATCGAATATGAATTACCAGAAGTATAATGGGTTAAATAGAGGCATGATAATCTTACTCTCTTACATAGTCAAAGGTTCAAGGCTCAATACCATACACAGTTGTATCAGGCTCAGCTTGCCAAAACCTTCAACAAAAAAGTAAAACACAAGAGTATGAAAGCAGGGGACTGAGTGTTAAAGCAAGTGAGGCATAACATTCCAGACCCGAGAGGGAAATTCATATCGAACTAGGAAGGCCCATTCTTGGTTAAACATGTTTTATCAAAAAGAGCAGTCAAGCTAATGGATTATGAGGGTAATGAATTCTCTCAACCTATCAATATAGACCACTTAAATAAGTACTATGTCTAGGGCAAAAAAAAACATCATCCTACTAAGTTGAAAACCTAAAAATGGCATCTCAGGCAAAAGCTAGGGACTTCAAGCTAGGTTGAAAACCCTACATGGGCAACCTAGGAAAAAATTAGGGAAAGAGAGAAAATACTTAACTAGAAAACCTGGGAAGGCTAGTTACAGACAGGGGTAACCTTAAGTTTGAAATTTGTATGAATGCATTTGTGCTTTTCTTAAATGATTTTAGTGAAATGAGAATGATTAATGATTTATGCAAAATGTCTTTAAAAAAGGCAACACATTTTAACATCATGAATTACATCATGCATGCTTTGCATTTTCTTTTATTATATGATCACGGTTCTTACCATTCTCTTTGAATGCTCTCATCGAGATCAACCACTATCAGTGAAGCCTAAAAGAATAACTGCCCAGCTAGGCATGAAGAGCTCTGAGAGGAGACACCTTAGGAAAAAGAGGGAAGAAAAAATAAAAATCTAGCTACGTGCGAAAACCTCAAAAAGGAGACGCTTTAGGTAAAAAAGGGAAAAGAGGTAAACAATAACAATAGTAAACATCATCAACAATGATAAACAGCAAGAAGCATATATAGTACAGTCATCATTATACATGTATCATACAACATAAGTGAGACAAATTCCTATACAACACCCATAGTCCATAACCTCAAGAAAATGATACATCAAGCATGCATTTTCTTTCATTATATGATCATGGTTCTTACCATTCTCTCTAAAATCTCTCATCGAGATCAACCACTATTGTAGAAGCCTAAAAAAAAGCTGCCTAGCTAGGTGTGAAGAGCTATGAGAGGAGACACCCTAGGCAAAAAAAGGGAAGAAAAAAGAAAAATCCAGCTAAGTGCAAAAAGCTTCAAAAGAGACACCTTAGGCAAAAAAGGGAAAAAAGGCAAACAATAGCAATAGCAAACATCATCAATAATGATACATAGCAAGAAGCATATACACTATACTCATCATCATACATGTATTATACAACACAAGCGAGATAAATGCCCAGATACAACACCCAGAGTCCATAACCTTAGGAAAATGATACAATAAAGTAACCATAGGACAAAATCTTTATGCCTAGCTCCTAAAAACAACTACATCAGCTGTGGTTGCCATTAGAAGGAAGCACCAAACCTACTCAAGCATCTCCCTCATATGATCTAGGCTCATTGTTGTTCATTGCAAAAGATGATAGCTATGACTCCAGCTCACCAATACAGTCATGATAAGTCGTATGCTCTCGCTCCTTTTCACGGCTAGCATAATGGCATTCAGCCTGCATTACACATTGCATATCATACATGTATACATAAAAATGTGCATAAAATAAACACGTACAATAAAGAAGGCATACCCTTTGATTGCTTACAAAATCCAAAAAGCGCTACTGCACACTTCTTATAACAGTATACTAGTACTGACCAGAGGAGACAGGAATATACAAAAGCAAGCAAATAAGTCAACCACCACTCACTAAATAAATGAAATAAAGGAAAAATAGGTGAAATAAAACACAAACATGGTTAGCATCAGGAGGAATAATGCCCGACTGGGGAAAGCCAAGGCAAGGCAAATCAAGATGCACTACTCTACCAAAGATATTCAAATCAAGCAAAGCCAAGGATGGTTGAATCATCAATTCCCTGAGAATAGTACTATCAGAAGCTACACTGCTAGCATGGGCAGTTGCCTCAATATAGAACGTGCCCTCATCCTCCTTAAAATAGGATCCAAATCTCTTCTAACGAGATCCTTGTCGCTGCAGATAAGCTCTCACAACTCATGTCAATTATAGTTTATTACTAATAAAGTTTGCTATATGCTTACACCAAAATAAGAATAAAAGCTTATCGAATCAGAAGAAGTAACCCTTGATGACTTGTGCAATGGCTCAGTCCTTAAATCTAAAGGGTGAGACACATCTGCCTGAGGAGGTGGAGGTGGAGGAAAAGTGCCATTAGCTACAACATCAATTAGCTGAGGGATCAACACATTGGCATAAAATAAGTCTGCACCTTCTAAAAGACTCTAAAAGGAATATCCCATCATGGTAGTAGCAAGCTTAACACCACTAAGCTCATGGCCCTAGAACATGTCACCAGGAGGAGGAATAAGGAGTCTCCTCATAAACGGACCATCCCACCAATGATGGACTCACTCTCTTAAATACCACACTCTACTAGTAAGATGAGATAGCAGCACTCGTCTCTTTATTAGCTGCCATACAGTCACTTTCTCTGCCGACCAATGATACCTCTCCACCCACCAGTGAAGAAAAAGCTACTTAAAAGTGAAAATAAATAAATAAAAAAGTCTCTAGAAAGTGACAACTAATACAACAAGAATTAGACGTACTTGTCCAAAGGATAACCTACCCATGTAGTCCCTAGCCACTACGTAATCCTTAATCAAATTAGTAGTCCTCCTAATCCAATAGGAATAATGAGGAAAACCATCCTCCAAGAAATGTTTGACGGAGAACCCCAAACTCATAAGCAGAGATCTGTCAAAACTAGAATTCAAAAATTTAGGAAAATAAGCAAAGAGCAAACGTGAGAACTCTTACTCACATCTAGCATAAATAAGCACCTGCAAATCCTTGAGCCACCTTGACATGTTGCATCAAGGCTTGAGTACATATGGGCAAATGCAGCAGTGCCCCAACAACAGCTCGATAAGCCATCCAGATCCCTTAGAACAGGCAACAATCATCGACTACCCATATCCAAAGGGTTCAAGAAGATGACAACACTCAACAAATAGAATAAAAAGTAATGAGCCAACTGCTCTAATGAAATAAGACTGTCATCATACATCATCCGTATAAAAGAAACAAACTCAGTGTAATGAGTGCGGTATGGGGAACCAGACTTTATAGGAGTGGCCACCCCTACATTCTACTTACTCCTTCTAATGATCAAGTGTTCATTGCTTATCCTATTATTCATGTGACCGAGCAAGCTATGTGAATGGTCATGCTAACCTTGTTGATTCATCATATCCAAATTAGATTTACTTTTCTAGAATCTTTTTTCTTTCATGTGTGTAGATGGTGGGGTTTAGTGCGCGTCCAAGATTTTAGCAACCACGACACTATTTAGGCTTAGGGCCTTAGAGAACACACTAACCACTGTCACAAAGACATGGCGTGGAGATGAGGAGTCACCACCCAAGGGTAATAATTGGGACAATTTGATTAGTGGTACTCGATTCTCTAAAAGAAAATTAGCACCACAACCAGAAGATTCTGTATACGGAATACTAACTTCTCTTAGTCTCGTGTTCATTTAGAATAATTTTATAAATAATTATTTCATCCTATAATTAGATGCAATTTTATTAAACCCTAATTAACATCCATCTACCCAAAAAGGTAACAAGTCAATAAAATTACAAGTAAAAAAATGCACTCAAGATCGCATTGTCCCTAAGTCTAAACTATGTTAATTTTATTAAAGAAAGTTAGCTAAATCTACATTTTATTTACAAGTGAAGCTAGAATAAAAGTGGGCCTACATTTTATTATTTGATGGGCCTAAATCTATTTTTTAGTCTTTCTAAGATATGGGCTTAAGTCTATTCAATTTTAAAGAAGAAATTAAATTAGTGGGTCTAAGTCTTAATCTGGTTTTATTTTAAATGAAATGTGGGCTTAGGTCTATTTATTTTAAAAGAAATGCAATTAAATGGGCTGAGTTAAGTCTAAACAATTTTAATTAACTAAGCGAACCTATTATCTAATTAACCTAATGGGCCTAAGTTGATTTTAATTATTTGAAAAAACCTAAATCATTTTTTAAGTCTATTTATTAAGTGGATTAGACCTAAACGTGGGCTTGGGGCCCAAAAACATAAAAACATAAAAAAAACAAGCCTAAAATAAATAAAACACAAAAAATAGATCAAACAAACATTACAATGATTTTCTAAAAAAAACCTAGATTAATTACATGCAAACCCTAATTTAAGCTACTGCCACCATTGATTTTAATTGATTTTTACCCAATTGAACCTAATTACTAATTAATTTTAAAATACAGAAAGTTAAATCTTTCACTATTCCCACTACTAGGGTTATTACAAACAACATACAGAATTAAAATTAAATAATTATACACCCAAAAATTAAAATAAACTACACAAGTACCAAAATGCAGAAAAAAAATTAAAATCTTAAGAACTATTATTAAAATAGTACAGGCTCATCCATGGCATTCCATGAATCTTCTGTTCAATTAAACACAGGCGGTATCCTCCTCCTTAATCCACATATGGACATTAAAAAAAACAAAAAAGCAATCAAATTAGTAATGAAATTAAATAATGAAATGAATAAAAATCATAGAAGAAAAGAAAGAAAAAATGAATGTTATGCATATGCCCTTTTTTGGCCCCTCAGATTAGGATTTTCACCATTGAAATTGACTCAGTGTTGATTTGATTATGGACTGAGACTAAAATTCATTGTATCGTCTTCTTCAAATGAATTGTAAAGATTAGGGTTTTTTAGAGAACAGAAGAAATCAAAGCTTTTTTTTCATCTGTAAAAAATCCTTCAGCCAAGCCTCTAGCCAACCAAAAAAAAAAACCCCTCATCACACGCATGCAGACTTTGCTTTTAAATGTAGAGTCTATGTGTACTGAACTTCCTGCAAAGGAGGAATAAACCTATCTGATCATATCATATAGCATTTTGTTTTGATTTTAAAAAAAAAATATCTTTTGTGTTTCTTCTTTTTTTAAAAAAAAAAACCTTCTCAAATAAAAATTTGAATTTTTCAACCAATCAAAACACTGAAAAAGATTGATAAAAATAAGGAAAAATATGCGAAAAAAATCAAAAAATGGAATTATTGCGCATCGGTACTATGCAATGCCGACCGGCATTGTCTAGTGTTGATCGACATTACACTAATGTTGATCCTAAAAAATAATTTTAATTTTTTTTCTTTTAACTCTTAATTACCAAAAGACCCCTAAAAAAATGACTTATTTTCAATCAAATCCTAAAAAAAAATGTTGCAATTTAGTCCCTAAAGTCTAGAAAATCAACATCCAAGTTCAATTTTTAAATAAATTTCATCATAGGGGCTTACATCACAATTATGCACAATTGCATCCTGAAATTGAGTGCTTACAGTTGCCCCCCTTTATCATTGTTTGCTTGACAAATTGCGGCAAAGTAATAGAAGCACACAATTTCGAATGAAAGAAGTTAGGCTACTCGATTGTATCCTAAGTGATGGATTGACGCTTAAATTGTTGAGCAAGGTGTAATGTTTGATAAGTCGCACTATATTTCCTATGGAATGTCTAGTGGACTTTGTGCAAATGAGTTTTTCTATATTTCCTGTGGGACATTTAACGATGATAAGTTGAAAACTTGCTATAGTTCCTGTGGAACGCCTAGTAATGATGAATTTTGTTATACTCCTTGTGGGATGTCTAACGATGCACACTATATTCCCTGTAGATGAATTGAAATAAATTACATCATACTCGGTCGTATGATGGTGATTATACTCAATCGTATAATCAATTGAGGATACATTGCACTCGATCGTACAATGCCGACTACACTCGGTCGTATAGTCTTGAATTGAAATATTATTACATTCCCTATAAGATGTCTAATGATGCACACTATATTCTCTGTGGGATGTCTAGTGTAGTTGAATTGAATTTCATTATATTCCCTGTGGGATGTCTAACGATGCACACTATATTCCCTGTGGGACGTCTAGTGTAATTGAATTAAAAACTTGCTATAGTTCTTGTGGAACGTTTAGCAATGAGGAATTTAAAAGTTTATGTCATAGTTGTTATGCAATACATAACATAATGAAGGTTATGACTACTATGCAACACATAACATAATGATTTAACATAATGATAGCTATTGTGCAGCATATGAAACCTTTGATTGAAATCATGCATGTAAAATGCAAAAAATGAGTTCTGTAATCTTGTTCTATATTTTGTATTTGAAAGAAGATTCAGGATCACAAATTGATCATGCAATCTTAATAATTCAATGAATTATTAATTTGATGAATGTCATGATTTAATTAGGAACATGTTCCTAATCAGAATGCAATTATGGACCCAAAAAAAGAAAAGATAGATAATAAGTAAATAAATTGAAAGGATTAAAATGGATATTCTCCCTTTTATATATTCTTTTCCTTTTGTTGATCACTTCACTTCTCTTCCCATTCTTTTCTTCTTCTTCTTTTTTACTTGATCTTGATTTTTCTTTTCTTTATTTCTTCACCATCTGTTGTCTGATTTGCAATCCGTCTAATCCTATGGCCTCCTCATCATGCAAACAACATGAGGGAGCTGAGGCTTTAGAATGTCAGAGGATTTTGCCTCTTCGTTTTCCTTAGATTAATCTAAAACTTTGAGAAGACTCAACTATCTTTCCCTTGACTCATTTACATACCCATAGGTGTAGAGATGTGGGTAATGAGGTAAATTTTCTCACTTCTATTTATTTCTACAAAAATATTACCTGTATAATTAGTAATTAGAGTTAGTTGCAGAGTAAAAATTAACATTGACATGTATATTAGAAATTAATATGAAAACACATGACAAATTGAAATTAACTCTAAAAATATGAAATTTGACTCCCGGGTTGTCAAAATGGAGGATCGGATGTCTGGAATTCCGATCGGAATTCCAGATTTTTGATCCACCGAGTTAATGCCGATCGGCATGGTAGATTGCCGGTCAGCAATCTATATTGCCGATCAAAAAAATTTTTTAAGGCAATTAATTAACTAATCAAGTCCTTCAATTTAACTTCTTTGATTAATTAATTAATCTTTCAATTAATTAATTATTATTTTCTTTTGAAATCGAAATAGCGTCTGATGAAGTTCATAGGCTATTTCAATCTAGCTCGAGAATTATTTTATGGACTACCAGAACAGGTGACACATCTGATTTAGGCTTCCGGATTCAGGCATTTCATCGTTGCACTTTCAACTGTTCAAGGCCACTCTGACCGTTACTCTTTATTTGCTCTGATCAAGCGATGGATGGATACTACCCATACTTTTCATACTCGTGTGGGTGAGCTAACCATTTTGCCTATGAGCTTCTTTGCTATCACCGGGATTGCCTTTGGGGGATCCTCAGTTCCATTTGACATCAGCTATTGCATTCTTCCAGAGCATGCACGGAGTCAGTACGTGTGTGACTTGATCGAGTTCGCCCCAGCATGGAAGAATCGGAAGAAAATTCTTCTTTCATCATTAGTTGAGGGATTTAGACACCTTCCTACTTCGACACCTCGTCAGATTATTCATAAGGCAAGGTGTTTCCTCTTGATATTATCAGGCACAACCCTCTTTTGCGAGACCGATCATGAGGTCAGTATTGCTCTGTTGGGTCCTCTTCATGACTTGGATCGAGTTGCCACATTGGATTGGGGATCTGCTGCACTTGATTATATTTATTATAGACTGGACACTGTCTATAAAGGTGCTTTCACAATGTATGGCTTTTGGCACGTCTTGCATGTATGTTCTCCTTCATTTGAGCTCTATGGTTTTGCTCTTCTTTGCCTTTTTTTTGATATATTCTCTTTTTTCTAGATCTAGAGCATAGAGATCGGGTTGATTCAAGGCTTTAATGCTATTAGTTCTGATAGGACCTTTCCTCTGGTGATGAGATGGGGTTCTTCTTGCCTTGCTAGCAATAGGAACACTTTGCAGACATACTGTGATCAGTTGAACACTGTCGAGTGGCATCTGGTAAGGAAAAATAAAATCATTAATATGCTACAGTTTAATAGAAATTTTATTTAATTTACATAAATTGCAGATAAATTTTGATTGGTTGGAGGGTGCTGAAGACATCTAGTGATATGATTTCATGGCAGTTGCAGCTCGCTTGGAGCCTATAAGGATCTTGCTCTCTGGTTATGGCTGTCTGATGTGGTATCTAGGGGAGCGAGTATATCGTTGGTCTACTGGCCCTTCTCGACATTGTATTCCATCTGATGTCCCCTCCTCTATGTTTCACAGCTCGCATCTTACGGGTTCAGAGCTGAGAGATGCACTACAAGGATATACTGCCTCAGATTTCCTTAAGCGTTCTTAACATTATCAGCAGTTTATCCATGAGAGCCTCCTGGAGCATGTTCTTATTGATGATGATGAGGTAATTTCACATTATTTCAGCTTCTGTTTCTAGAACCTATGACTCACTCCTTCTCTTTCCAGTTTGAGGAGGTTCACTCTCCTATTGATACCGATGAGGAGACTGAGATTGCTCTAGAGATTGAGATCCCTAAGCCCAGACCTAGTCCTGGTCATCTTGCTTAGCACGTTGGGTGTAGTCATGATGGGGCCTTTATCGGTGCTATGCTTGGCAATGTCTCTCTTCCATACAAGTCTATGTTTTACTGGGCTCCCGCTGTTCAAGCTCCAGTTGAGCAGCAGATGCAGTTTGGTGATGCTCAACTTCCTAGCTTTTATCCACCAGATGCTTCTCATGTGAGTCTATTTACTTTATTTCTTGTATGGATCTATACACTTGACATTGATATTAATAAAATCTTACAAAATAGATTCCCCGGACATAGGCAAAGTATCGATATGGACTTGCCTCGTCTCAGAGATTATTTATGACGCAGGTTACAGATAGTTGGTGGGTAAATGCCCTCATTAAGACAATGCAAATGTATGCATGTTATGAATGTAATGCATATGACATGGTGTTTTCTATGTATGTAGAGCTATTCCAGCAATCTAGAGCGGGAGAATGAGATGCTTCGTTGATAGCTTGCAGACTTGGGCTTTGATCCGTATAGTGTTGGGATTTCATCTGCTAGATCTCCAGACACTCATCATCCTGATGACCCTACCATAGGATGGAGCCCCTGGCTTGATACCAGAGCACGAGATGAATGATTTAGAGCTTATGTATTCCTGACTTTCTAGGTGTCTATATCTGACTGCTCTCTATTGCACTGTTGTGTTAACCAACTTTACAAGTTGGATGCACTTCTTTCTGGATTTATAATTCCTACAGACTTGTTGAAGTTAGTTTCAACCATGATGAATGTATAAAAGTACATTATGATGTTGAAAATTTAGCATGTACTGAACAAATCTCACTATTTTTTATTTTCATGACTGTCACTTATTTACCATTCGCAAAGGTCAGAGGCATTGTTAACCATCTTATGCTGAGAGTATAGCATTTACCAAGTGAAGAGCTTACTTCCACACCTAATTTTAAGGAGAATTTGCTAAACAAAACTTGTGGAAATTAAGCATAAAAATATTGAATTCAGAGTATCAAAACAGTCTTTGAATTACTTTTATGCTTTTCTTCCTTATCCAAGTATTCCCCCGCCTTTCTCATTTACTCAGCGTGGATACCGTTGGAAAATTCCTTTGGATACTCATACTCTTATAGAGCATTGGAGTAAATAGAGAAAAAAAATTTTAACATGGGTCCTCTTTTAGTATTTCCCCGCCTTTCTTGTATTACTCAGCGTGGATACCGCCAGAGGTTCACATTGATAATCTTGCTCATTTTTGGGCATTGGTGTATATTATGTTTGCTCTTGTTTTGATTCTCCTCTTAGTGTTCCCCCACCTTTCTCATATTACTCAGCATGGATACCATTGAAGGATTTGTACTCGTACTCATTTATGAGCATTGGAGTAGATTATGTGCACATTTATTATTCAAAAGACTAAAATGACACTTTGAAATTCAACCAAATTATACTGCAAGTCCATAGATTTTGTCTTTGCACATTCTTCCCCTCATTTGGGTGTAAAGTAAGCATTAGATTGATTAGATTTTTAGAAACTCTCAGCATAGAACTGTCAACAAGACATCTGAATTTTACGAGGCTAATAAAAGAAAGCCACTAAAATCAAAGGTCATGAGATAAGTTTTTGCACATGATATCATGAAGTGGATGAATTTACTCTCAATTTTATAAATTTTCTTTATACTTCACTACAAAATAAAAAAGGAGATAAAGTTATACTACTTCCCTTTTGGTATTTATCAGGCTATTTGTCACACAAAGTGAGATTTTGACGAGTGATTAACAATTGCTATCCTAGTCATTCTTATCATTCTTATTGATGTATCGATTATTTTCCTCTTCTTCATTCTCTTTTATTTTCCCTGCGCAAAATACCATAAGTTAGTATGGTTTATTTGTAAGTGAAGAAATTTTATCAAAATGCAATATTATTCTTTTGCATTCTTCCCTTTTTAATTATAGTGATGATGTCTCTAGTTGTAGGGTCGCGATGTTCTGCCATCGAAGTTGTGGCTTTCTTTTGTTGATGCTATGGTGGAGGGCTCCATCATTCCTCTTCCTAACATTTCCTACAAAAGAGAAGATTTATGAGTTAGAGATTTTTATTTCATAATCAAAGAATTTTTCAAAGTGCATTTATCCCAAGTTTTGAGTGCATTCTTCCCTTTTAATCATGATGTCTCTGATCATAGGATTATGATATTCTACAATTGAGGTTATGGCTTTAGGCTGAATATTGATGCTATGGCAAAGGGCCTCATTCCTCTTCCTAACATTTCCTACCAAAGAAAAGATTTGGAAGTTAGAGGTTTTTATTTCACCATCAAAAAAGTCTTCAGAGTGCATTCATCTCTCAAATTTTGAGTGCATTCTTCCCTTTTTAGGGCCAAGCACATGTATCACTGACATGTTCGACTTTCTTATTACTATATTCCATACCCTCTTGAGATCACCAGGATGATGCTTCTTGGTAATGTTGCTCCTCCTATTTTACCTTTCAGATGCTTTACATGTGAATATTCTGACTACTTTCCTGCCCTTTTACAACACTAATCTTGAATGCTAGTAGCAAAGTCTTTAGACAATCTTGATTAGGCTCAAAGACTTTATTATGCAAAAAAAGTATTTCATAATAAATGTATGCAAGTGTATGCATGTTATGCATGTTATGCATAACATGCATGATCCTTATAGGTCTTCTATTTGGAACAAAGCTATATTCGCAGCTTGGAGTGTGAGAACGAGGTGCCTCATCAACAACTTGTAGGTTCAAGCACTTGATGCTTCATTGTTGGTACTTCTGATGTTTGAGCTTTTGATATAGTCTATCGAATAAATAACCAGGCTAGTGAGTGGGGTCCATGGCTTTACACTGGAGCTCATGATTGACTGATGCACTATTGAACTTTTCTTTTTGTTACTGCTTCTGCTATATGATAATTGTTATATCTGTATGCTTGCAGTATACTCCTTTCTGCCCTGAGATCATTTTCACTAACTTTGAAGTTCTACTATTTTTACCATTTTGCCCCTAACTTGTCCCAGAGTTACATTTTGCCCCCAGCTTCATTTTGAATTCATCCTAGTAATCACTTTCTTCATGTGCACAAGAGACTTAGTTTGGTCATTTAATATTGTCGGCCCTTTGTCTTACTAACCCTATTAGCTGCAATCTCATATATTGAAGATGCATAGGAGTGAGCGAACTAATTGAAGCAAATTCTAGATGATGAAATCAATTGGACTAGCACTTTGAAGAATTCTAGAGCAGAATATAAGGCTTGATGTTGATGCAATAATTGATAGTTACAATGTATGGATTGAAAAGCAAGTTACTGAGTCACCTGAATTCTCAAGGTATAAGGGGACACTAGGCTTATAAGGAAATTTCCAAAATAGGTGGCAAAAAGAAAATGTAACTAAAATAGTGATCTCATAGCTCTAATTTAGCTTTCATCATGTATTGTTTTTCCATTCAGATACTTATGCAGTATGATAAAGACCAATATACAATGTTTGAACAAAAATTTAAAATTCAATTTTAATCATTCATTAGGGTAAAAATGAGAACATTCATTACATCACATGATATAACTCCTATTTTCAATCAGTCATGAATTTTCCTCTTTAATTTTTAATTTACTGTTCTTTTTTTTTTCTTTTTTTTTTCCTCTTTTTTATCCTCTTTTTGTTCTTTCCTTTTTTATTATTTTTTTCTCACATTTCCTATCTTCAAAAGTTACATTGTGTAATATATGAATGTTTTTTAAATTTGCATTTGTGCCCACGCTAAATGAATTTAATTGAATTGAATTTATGTTAAACAAGCAGATGCAATCAATACCATAATGCATAATACCATTAGTAAGCATGGTCAACATTTATATCATCGATCACTAGAAACTAAAATTTTAATCAATGAGACAATGAGAAATTTTATTTCCTATTCTAGATGCTAGCGATGCTGAGTCTCATAGTGGTTGTCCTTGAGGTGGTTGACATAATAACTCTTTAACAGTAGTACTACCCATCCTCTCAGCTATCAGCTTTATCACTTCCTTTTTATTGTCCTTCATTAGATTCTCCACAATCTGCTCCTTAAAGATCTCAAACCTAGGGACATACAACACTGACTAATTCCTTAGCTCTCAAATAGTATTTGCCTTCCCCTGACCTGTTGAAGTTCTGACTCAAAGGACCAACTTTTTCATAAAGCTTCCTCTTTTCTACATTGAATCTCTTCCTTGTCCTTCTACCTTTTGGCTTTGCTTCCCCTGTAAAACCCAATCCTATTATGTCATCTTGATTTTTGAATCCTAGGAATTCTATTAGCATAAGTAATTCCTAGATGCTCACACTCACTTTAGCCTTGTTAAGTTGTTCCAAAATCATATCCTCCTTATGTTCTTCATCTACTTCTGCATCTTCTCTTTCTATTACACCTTCTGTTTTCTTTTCTGCTGCTTTATAATTCTTCTCACTTCTAGTGACATGATTCACTTTAGGATCATCACTCCAAACATCAAAACCGCGTAGGCTTTCCTCATCAGAGTTATACCAGATGTCAATAACTCTAATGGTTCGATTTCTTTTCCCATCCTTCCACACTTCCATTGTGCATGTTTCTTTTCCTTTTAACTCCCTTAGCTTGTCCGTATATTGGCTTAACAACTCTTCCACTTCTTCTTAGGACATTTCTGGGGTTAAGAATTCATCTTCTTCAAACTCATCACCCCATCCTGTTGGCACATTTGATTCAATGGGGATGTCAGTAGAAGCAGGTTTAGAATGGAACACTCTGTAATCGAACTTGCCCGAAGGTTGTCCCAATAGATCTTCAACTCCTCTTAGTGACTGCTCAAGAATTTTAGGCTCTTCTTTTATTGGCTTATCATCAAACTCATCTCCCCAATCAGAGGGCTCAATTGATTCAATAGGGATATCAGTAGAGGGTGGTTTCGAGTAAAATACTCTATAATCAAACTTGCCTGAGGGCTAGCCCAGTAAATCTTCCACTCCTCTCTGTGGTTGTCCAAAAGGTTCTCCATTGGGTATAGGGTTTAGGTCCTCAAAGGAGCTTAGCACTTCTTCCTCACAAACTCCTGAGTTGATCATCATAGTGGTTGGTGGTAGAACATTTTGGTAGTTTAGGAAAGGGTTATTTCTGGTGTTTGGGTTAGAGTTGGATTTTTCAGGGTCGATGATTTTTTTAGAGTCTATCAGGTTTTGGATCTCATGTTTTAGGTGGATACAATTGTCTATGGGATGGCCAGCATCTTGGTGGAATTTACAGTAACTGTTGGGGTTTAAACCAGGGATATTTGGGTTTGGCTTAGAAAAGGTTAAGGGTCTGAGCAGGCCTTTTTTGGATTAGCCTCTTTAGGACTTTGGAGAGTGGTTGGTTGAAGTTGGAGAACCTTCGGGGTTGTTGAACTGCACGCACCTCTACAGCTCGGCTAGTACTTCCTTGTTGTATGCTCCTAGTTGGGTAGTTTTGAGTTCTTGTGCCTCTAACAGTTTTCTTTTTCTCACTCTCAATTTCCTCAGCTTGTAACCCATCATCATACAAATCCACAAAGGTTTTAGGATTCATCATCTATAGCCTCTCGACCAAATTAGGTGACACATTATGAACTATCATTCTAACTTGATCCTTCTCAGCAAGCTTATTTTTCATCATCCCTACTTTATTCATGAAACGAGTTAAGAAATTAGAAATGGACTCATTTGGTTTTTGCTTAGTCAACTCCAAATCCCTAATTGACACTTCCAATCGAGTGTTATAATCATATTGCTTCAAGAATGCAGTACATAGTTCCTTTCAGTCAGCTCTAACAGACTTTTCTAACCCATAGTACCAGTTTACAGCCATTCCTTCTAGGGACAGTACAAACAGCCTAGCAACTATTGACAATGGTGCTTTAGTAGTGCTTATGGTTATGGTGTATTGACTTAAATGGATCCTTGGATCTCCTCTTCCATCAAACTTCTATATTTAAGGCATTTTGAATTTTTCAGGCAGCTTATCCCCCTCCATTTATAGCATGTCATCAAAATCAAAAGAATACCCCATTCCTTATCCTCTAATTAGCTCTTCCATCTTTGACATTTTCTGACTCAATGCTTGCATCTGCTTAGACTCAAGGTCTTGAACCAATTCAAGTGACTCTCTCTTCGCCTTTTCTACCATGTAGTTTTCAGTATCTTCCATTCTCATATCAGTAGCAGGCACATTTCTAGGAGCAAGTTGCCCCTTAGCATTGTTAGTAGTGGGTGGAGGAGCAACATGTAGAGCTCCTACAATAGGTGGCTATTCAACAGTGGCAGCTGGTGGTTGTTCAATAACAGCAGCAGGTGGTTGTCCAATAACAGGTTGTACTAGTCTGGCCAAAGCCTGTCTCAGTTCATCTTGCATCATAGCTCTTATGTCATCCATCAAAGCTCCCTTAATGTCCTCTAAAGTCCACATCTCTGGTTATTATTCCATTTTAGTCTGTTCAGTCTGAGTTGATTCAGTTTCTAAGAATAGTGGGTTAATTGGACTCCCCTCTAGTCTCTCTAGTCTATGAAGAATGCCTTGAGCTATAGACTCTAGACTTAAAACAACTCTGGTCAATCTGCCACCTCTTCATCCCCAAATACGAGAAGACCCGGATGAATCTATGATGGCTGCAAAGCAAGGTATTAGTATGATGCATGGACTATATGTATGCATGATGCATGGACTATATGTATGCATGATGCATGTGCTATGCAACAAGTAGCAGGCAAGCACTTAGCAAGTAGCAAGTAGCAAGTATCAAGAAGTAATCAACAGGCAACAAGCATAAGCCTTCCAACCTTATTTCTCCCACACATGTGTTCAATGGTGAGTTTCTTTTCCTAGGATTTTTGGTCTTGGCCTTCATATCAATAGGGGATATTAAGAGCCCGACGCGCATGCCAAATCTCTCTTAAAAGATAAAGCACAGAAGCAACATTTCTAAATATAAAGGTCTAGCCTAATCCTTATTAGCCTGAATGAGCTTCAAAGGTATAGGCCTGGGCTTTTATAAATAGAAATACCTCATGGAAATTCAAACAAACAAGCACTTTGGGTGAAGATCCTAGGGGAAGTAACTAGGCCATTATATATGGTTAGGGTTCGGTGAAAAGTTAAAGTTCCCTTAGCAAGATGCTCTCCATTATGGACTTTGAGTTACAGGCCAAGGTCAGAGGGGCCCAGCATCCTCGAGAGAAGATTACCTTCCTTAGGGACTTGGGTTACAGACTTTGGTCAGATGAGCCTGGTAATCTCTCTTGAACCGAGTTAAGGCTAAGAGTGATGGTTAGCCAATCTACAACTCCATAAAGCTAGTGGAATCATGGAATCATAAACCAATGCCATTGGTTTAGTAAGGACATGATGCATGAATGAAATAATAATCAATAAAACAATTCTAAAGAACACAAGTAGAATCAGTATCTCTTATCCCCAATGGAGTCGCCACTGTACACGGCAGGGTTTAGCGCGCGTCCAAGATTTTAGCAACCGCGGCACTCTTTAGGCTCAGGGCCTTAGAGAACACACTAACCATTGTCACAAAGACATGGCATGGAGATGAGGAGTTGCCACCCATGGTAATAACTGGGACAATTTGACTGGTGGTACTTGATTCTCTAAAAGAAAATTAGCACCACAAATAGGAGATTCTGGATATAGAATACTAACTTCTCTTAGTCTCGTGTTCATTTAGAATAATTTTATAAATAATTATTTCATCCTCTAATTACATGCAATTTTACTAAACCCTAATTAACATCCATCTACCCAAAAAGGCAACAATTCAATAAAATTACAAGTAAAAAAATGCACTCAAGATCGCATTGTCCCTAAGTCTAAATTATGTTAATTTTATTAAAGAAAGTTAGCTAAATCTACATTTTATTTACAACTGAAGATAGAATAAAAGTGGGCCTACATTTTATTAATTAATGGGCCTAAATCTATTTTTTAGTCTTTCTAAGATATGGGCTTAAGTCTATTCAATTTTAAAGAAGAAATTAAATTAGTGGGTCTAAGTCTTAATATGGTTTTATTTTAAATGAAATGTGGGCTTAGGTCTATTTATTTTAAAAGAAATTCAATTAAATGGGTTGAGCTAAGTCTAAACAATTTTAATTAACTAAGCGGGCCTAAAATCTAATTAACCTAATGGGCCTAAGTTGATTTTAATTATTTGAAAAAACCTAAATCATTTTTTAAGCCTATTTATTAAGTGGGTTAGACCTAAACGTGGGCTTGGGGCCCAAAAACACAAAAACATAAAAAAAAAAAAAAGCCCAAAAATAAAACACAAAAAATAGATCAAACAAACATTACAATGATTTTCTAAAAAAAAACCTAGATTAATTACATGCAAACCCTAATTTAAGCTACTGCCACCATTGATTTTAATTGATTTTTACCCAATTAAACCTAATTACTAATCAATTTTAAAATACAGAAAGTTAAATCTTTCACTATTCCCACTACTAGGGTTATTACAAACTATGTACAAAATTAAAATTAAATAATTATATACCCAGAAATTAAAATAAACTACACAGGATACCAAAATGCAGAATAAAAATTAAAATCCTAAGAACTATTATTAAAATAGTACAGGCTCATCCATGACATTCCATGGATCTTCTATTCAATTAAACACAGGCGGTATCCTCCTCCTTAATCCATATACGGACATCAAAATAAAACAAAACAAAAAAAGCAATCAAATTAGTAGTGAAATTAAATAATAAAATAATTAACGAAATAAATAAAAAACATAGAAGAAAGAAAGAAAAAACGAATGCTATACATATGCCCTTTTTCGGCCCCTCAGATTAGGATTTTCACCATTGAAATTGACTCAGTATTGATTTGATTATGGACTGAGACTAAAAGTCATTGTATCGTCTTCCTCAAATCAACTGCAAAGATTAGAGTTTTTTAGAGAATAGAAGAAATCAAAGCTTTTTTTTTCATCTGTAAAAAATCCTTCAACCAAGCCTCCAGCCAACCAAAAAAAAAATCCCTCCTCGCACGCATGCAGACTCTGCTTTTAAATGCAGAGTCTACACATACTGAACTTCCTCTAAAGGAGGAACAAACCTATCTGATCATATCAGATAACGTTGGTTTTGATTTCAAAAAAATATATCTTCTACATTTGTTCTTTTTAAAAAAAAAAACCTTATCAGATAAAAATTTGAATTTTTTAAGCAATCAAAACACTGAAAAATCAATAAAAATATGCGAAAAATATGCGAAAAAAATCAAAAAATGGAATTATTGCGCATCGGTACTATGCAATGCCGATCGACATTGTGTAATTCCAGTCGGCATTACACTAATGCTGATCCTAAAAAATAATTTTAATTTTTTTCTTTTAACTTTTAATTACCAAAAGACTCCTGAAAAAATGACTTATTTGCAATCAAATCGTAAAAAAAATGTTGCAATTTAGTTCCTAAAGTCCAGAAAATCAACATCCAAATTCAATTTTTAAATAAATTTCATCATAGGGGCTTACATTACAATTGCGCACAATTGCATCATGAAAATGGGTGCTTACAATGTGTATTTCATTAGGAAAGCGATGTAATAATAATATTTTCAGCATTATTATTTTCCATTACCTGATGAATTGTGTAAATGCTATACAAACTATCATTACTGAAACTAGGGTGTTGCGATAGCTATACATTGAACATCATATAATGAGAAATAGTTAAAAAGTATATGCAATCCCCTAAACCTAGAAATATCTACTAGGGGTAATACTCATTGAGTGACCCAATGTTGTTCCTTTCTTTTCCCTATTTTCTAAATATTAGTTAGCGACTCCACAAAATCAAAAAGTATCTCGTTCCTCCTCAGACCAATCATTTGTTCCTATTCAGTAAAGTTGTCATGTCCCTTAAAACTAAAACAGAAAGACCCCCACGAAATCAATTCACCTCAAAATCAAAAGAAGGTCTCTCATACTCCTTTTATATTCAATGATGATTGCTTAAATGCTTTTAACAAGTTAAAGGATGCTTTGGTTTCAGCCCTAATTATTTCATCTCCTGAATGGGCACTCCCTTTCGAGATCATGTGTGACGTTAGTGACCACGCTGTGGGGGTAGTACTTGGTCAAAGGAAGGACAACAAGCTCCATGTCATATATTATGCAAGTAGAACTCTTGCAAAGGCCTAGTTTAATTATACTACAACTGAGAAAGAAATGCTTGTAGTGGTTTTCATTGTTGATAAATTTAGGTCATATTTACTTGGTTCAAAGGTTATTATTTTCATTAATCATGCAGCAATAAAATATCTTTTGGCTAAGAAGGATGCAAAACCATGTCTTATTGGTTAGATGTTACTTTTACAAGAGTTTGACTTGGAGATCAAAGATAATAAAGGTTTTAAGAATGTTATAGCTAACCATTTGTCCAAGTTAGAGGGTTATGAACAAGTGAGGTAAGAAGAGGATATCAATGATGAATTTCCTAATGCTTTATTACTAGCAGTTCAAAATCTTAGTGCTCCATGGTTTGCAAACATCACCAACTACTTAGCATATGGAGTGTTACAGTAAGAATTCTTCATTAGTAAAGGAAGCGTTTCCTCAATGAAGTGAAGCATTATCTATAGGAGGATCCATTTCCTTACAAAATTTATGGAGATGGGTTGATTAGGAGGTGTGTTTCTAAAATTAAAATGCTAGAAATTTTGTCTTATTATCATGATTCTGCATATAGTGGGCATTTTGGAGCAATAAAAATTATTGCAAAGGTGTTGGAAAGTGGGTTTTTCTAGCCTACTATATTCAAAGATGCCACGGAGTATGTGGAACACTGTGATAAATGTCAGAGACATGGGAATATCTTTAAGAGGAATGAAATGCCACTCACATCAATTCAAGAAGTGGAGATTTTTTATCTTTGAGGATTAGATTTTATGGGTCCCTTTCCATCATCTTTTGGGAATCAATATATCTTGGTTGGGGTAGACTATATGTCAAAATGGGTGGAAGCCATTCCTTTACCTACAAATGATGCTAAAGTGCTAATAAGATTTTTTAAGAAATTATTTAGCAGATTTGAAGTACCTCGAGCTATGATTAGTGTTGGAGGCTCACACTTTTGCAACAAGCAGTTTGATTTATTGCTCAAGAGGTACATAGTTCACCATAAAGTTGTTACCTTATATCACCCTCAACCCAGCAGTCAAGTGGAGGTCACTAATAAAGAAATAAAGAAAATTTTAGAGAAAATAGTAGGCTCTTTGAGGAAATATTAGGCGTCTAAATTGGATAATGCTTTATAGGTGTATCACATAGCATTTAAAACTCTTATTGGTATGTCTCCTTACCGATTAGTTAATGGAAAAGCTTGTCATTTGTCGGTGGAGCTTGAACACCGAGCTTATTGGGCCATTAAAGTACTAAACTTTAACATGAAGGCAGTCGATGAAAGACATTTATTATAACTCAATGAATTGGATGAGCTTTAATTTCAAGCATATGAGAACACTAAGCCTTTCAAGAAGAAAACAAAAAGTGGCATGATGTTCATATTCTCAATAAGGAATTAAGAGTTGGTGATCTAGTTCTTTTATTTAATTCTAAATTAAAGTTGTTTTTGGGTAAGTTGAGATCAAGGTGGAGTGGTCCATTCAAGGTGCAACAAGTCTTCTCTCATAGTGCACTTGAACTCATCAATTCAAAAGGAGAGTGTTTTTGAGTAAATGGAAAGAGGTGCAAAGTTTATCAAGGAGGACTAATTTCCAAGGATAAGGAAATTCTCTTCCTTCATCAACTTCAATGAACAATTTTGGTTTCGGTTATGCTAGAGACCTAAAAAAATTAGCATTTTATTTTATTTTTTTCAATGCTTGAGATTTTTTATTCTTCATTTTTTCATTTTATTTATTGTTAATTTTTATCTTTTGAATTTAAGTTATTTTGACACAAAAAAATAATAACTAGGTTCTTTGAATTTCTTGTAGGTTTAGTGGTGATTTGAAGTGCAATTTTGGATATAAAATTGGTGACGTCAGTTGGTCATGATCTAAGTGCTTATACAGATTGCAAATTTGTCAATTTCGCTAGTTTTTTGCCAAAGTTGCTTAAGACTTTCCCAATTAACCACTTTACATCACCTATTTATTTTATTTTATTTTTTATTTGTATTATTCATTTTTTGTGATTTTTTTAAATGCTTAAGAATGTTTAATAAGTTTCTTCTATTAAAAAAAATGTTGAAGCAATAATTTTTTTAAAATAACCCAGTCTCTTCATTTTCTTATTATTCACATTCTCTTTTTCCCACTCTCCTTTCCTTTTCCTTTCAAATCCCTAATCCCTTTAAATTTTTCCTTTTTTTATTCTCATTCTTCCATCATTTTTATTTTCTCTTTTAAATTACTTCTTCCCTTTTAAACTCTTTTTAATTTCATTCTTCACTTTGCATTACCCATTTACCATTTCATTTTCTCACCATAATTTCTTTCATTGTCATTTTACTTTCTCACCTTCTCAATGCCTACAACAAAGAGAGTTAGGAGTTCCATGGAAGGCACAAGCAAGGGGAAGCATGTAGTTGAAGATGATGAGGTAATTAACTTTGCGTAGGAGTATAGTGTTCCATTTCCCATCAAAACTAATGAAGAGGGTAAAAGGTATGCGATTCTTGCCTCAAGAAAAATTTCCACTTGTAAGTATTTTGAGAATGATATTTTAAGTGAATTGGTCATTAAGGATGATATATATAAATTATGTGGTAGATTAAGGTGGTTGAAATTTATTGCTACACCATTTAACACCTATAGAGAAATCACTCTTGAGTTCTTAATCACTTTGCATTTTATTGAAGAAAGTGATAAGCATTTAGGATCTAGGTTGTTTGGTAAAGATCATCATGTGAATTATAATATTGTGCATTAAGTGTTTGGTTTTCCTAAAAGTGGTATTTTTCACCACATATTACACCTAATGGGTTAATTACTGATCATCAATATTTAATCATTCATAAGTTTATGTGTTATGCAATTTTTAGGAAAACTTAAGGAAATAAAGTGTTAAACCCAGAATTATTCATATTGTGGTGCATGCATACAAAAACCAAAATCTCTACCACATATTTTACATTTCATAGTTTGTGAAATATTATGAAATCATCTCATGCTACTATTTCTATGGGTCATATTATGACCGGTCTTGATTTGCATTTTGGTGCTTTTAATCCGTCTACTACTAACATGTTCTTATAAAAGTAGGCACATTGCACTGGTATCTTTTATCTCATGCTAAGATTATTACAAGTCAAGATGAGTTATGGGCACTAAATACTCATAAATCCTACCATTTACGATGTACCATAGAAGATCATGCATCGGTTCTTATTCCAAAGGTTGACACCATTGAAGATGAAGATAATTCTGCAAATGACAACAAGGATTAGCAAAGTTAAAAGCAATGGAGAAGAAAATTAATGACCAATATGATGAGCTATATTATCAGATAGATTTTCTGAAGAAAGAGATAGGCTACCATAATTTCAATCTCATAAAGTATATTGAATTTTTGGGATTAGAAATGCCTTCACCAATACCTCCATCTTCACTAAAATCATCATCTTATATGAGTTTTTCACTTTCTTTATTTAGTTATTTATTTAATTTTCTTTTTAGTATTGCTTTGTTTTATGTGTCACATTTACGTTTCACATTAAGGGCAATGTGAAATTTAAGTGTGGGGGGAAGGTGCATTTTACATAGGCATGACATTCAACTTGTGTGTTTTATTTTTCATTTGATTTGTTCTATTTTATTTTATTATGTTTTATTGCATTATATTTATGCATAGGGTAGAAGTATAATCAATTCTCCTTATAACTTTGATGCTTACAACTTATCGATCTCGTGAGCTTGGCATATTGGTATAGTTTTCTTGATTAGTTGATTAAATCTCCATTTAACATTTGATTTGAGATTTTTAAGTATTATGAGCAATTTGTGGTTAAGGACATATTTCTATACTTTAATAAATCTAATGCTTACTCTTTTTTTGAATGTGTACATGTGTATAATTCAAGAGGAATTAAAGAAGTTATGGGTTAGATAGCTTGAGTCATTGGAATTGCTTGGAATTTAAAAAAAAAAGTTGTTATGGAATGGAGCTGAAATCTTTTACTTAAATTTGTAGATGCTCCTTTACTTTAATGCTCTTCAAAGAGTATAAGTATCCTTCAAAGACCTTTCAAAGGGTTCCACGCTGAGTAGTACGAGAAAGGCGGAGGAATTCTAACAATTGGAACAACCACAAGCAAAATTATTTAAAAAAAATTCAAAAATAAATCTTCTTTATTTCTTGTAAAAGTAGTTCTAGTAAAAGAGTTGTCTGGCCCATTTCCTTAATTTATGCACATTTTTATATTCAACAAGGGAGTTTGCTATCCACTTGGTAATTTTTATATATGTTCTTGATCATGAGTTGCTTCATTTTAATTTTATGATTTAAATCTTATATTAAGTAGAGATTTTGTTAATTGATCAAGTTAAAATTAATTAATGTGCCGAGTTCATGTTGTTGATATGTATTGTTTTCATTTTGCTTGAGGACAAGCACGAAGCTAAGTGTGGGGGTATTTAATTATGTGTTAAGAGTAATAGTTTTCAGGTTGGTTTTGTGCATGTTTATGGTGTTTATTGTTTTTAATTTTATTAGAATTCTTATTTTATTTTATTTTATTTTTATTTTTATTTATTAATTTTACTATCATTTATTTCTTTATGTAGTTTTTTTTATTATGCTTTGAAATATATATATATATATATATATATATATATATATATATATATATATATATATATATATATATATATATATATATAGTGTGTTTGGTGTCTTCAAGATTAATAAAAAAAAAATAATTAATTTAACCTTTTTTGTGCAGGACAAAGTTTTGGTCACCATACTTGGTCCATGCAAAGTTGAATAATTATGGATTGTGGGCATCTCTAGAAATTGTGCAGCACACCTTATCTTAAACCATGTTTTTATGATGTGGCTACATCTAATTTTGTCTTTTGCTCAATTTTTAATTGGCAAAACATGATGGGAAATATAGGAGAGGAAGCAAGTGGTTTGGAAGGAGATACACTTATGAAAGAAAAAGAAGCAAATGCAATGATGAAGGAGACACACTTATGAAAGAAGAAAAAGAGGCAAATGCAATGATGAAGGAGACACAATTATGAAAGAAAAAGAGATAAAAAAAATAATAAATAAATAAATAATGAGAGGAAATGATATATAAAAGAAGGAGAATTCAACGAGAGGAGGGGATAATTTATGAAGGCAGTAGGATGAGAGAGCAAAAGAAGATTGCTGGAGAAGAATTTCTGAAAAATAGGAAGGACTGAAATTAAGAGCTGGAAAGCAAGGGGTTTTTCTCTCTCTTATTTATTTTTCCAATTCTTCATGTATCTTATTTTTGGATTTAAGAATATGATGAATATTATGTTTAGTTAGTTTTATTTATATTGGAGATTGTTGAACTTATTTTAATTTAAGTTGATTTATATATTGGTCTTTCTTTTAAATTGCATTAAGCATTCATTAATTTTAATTGTTTATTATTTGGCCATTCATAATTGATTTTTAATTAAGGTTAATTATTGAGAAATATTAATCTTAATAGAAATATGAATGCTTGATTAATTGATTTAAGTCTAGAAATAGCTTAAATTAAATTAATTTCAATTGGTTGTGATTCATGATTTATTTATTAAATTTAATTAGGTTTTAATTTAATGAGAATTAGTTAAAGTCTTTTCAATTGATAGAAATAAATTAAGTAATTTTTACTTGAGAAAGATTAATTACTATCTTTGAAACTCCAAGAATTGCAATAGAAAGAAAATTAATTTCTTGTAATCGGCTTAATTAAAATATAATGATACAATTCCTAATATTATTTTATTATTTGCTTATTAAAATTTAAATTAATTGATTTTATTATTTAGTTTCATTTTAGTTATTAAAATTTAGCAATTAAAATTTACTTAATATTTGATTTTTAAACAAATTAAAAATAGAATTAATAGTTAAATAGATATTTAATTCTCGTGAGATCAATTTGTACTTATTCTATATCGACTTGTACTTATTCTATCTTGACAAACTTGCATACTTACGAGAAATAAAAGACGCTCGGCTGCATAACAATCTCAGCCAGCCCCTTCTAAAAGCAGGTTGCTCAAAAGATCGAGGAGTATTTTGTCCTATTATTGCCAACATTCCCCTGCTTTGTATTTCCTGTTTTACCATTATAAAGTTGTGGCAAATTATATCATGGACTTATGTGCATGTAGCAACATGGCCAAAGGGTCCACACATGCCAAATTATGTAATTTTTTATTTTAACGTTTTGTTACAAGAGTTCAAATTTGAACTTTCCCGTAATAAACAGTAATCAGCAATTGCTCACCCAGGGAGAAACTTCAAATTATACAAGATCTGATGCAAGAAAACAAAAATGTAAAAAGCCCAAAATATTTAGACAAATAGATTAGTTCAATGGTTTTGGTGAAAAATCAATAATATTTAGAAAAGAAAAACTTATCTTATTTATTTTTATTTTTATATTTTTTATAAAGGAACCGAAAGATAAAAATTTACATCAATATTTTTTAATTTTAAAATATATTTATAACCATATAAAAATTCAATTTAAAAAATAAAAATACAATACAACACGAAGGAGAAGAGAAAAAGGAAGAATAATTGATGCTTGTGTTTATTTCTAATGAAATAAGCACATTTTCTTTTCTTCTCAATGAAGAATTTGATTCCATGCCAAACTATAAATAGTACCTAATACCAAAATTTTAATTTTATTTGATTTATTATAATTATTAATTACAGTTTTTAGACCAATTTATATGAATCAATGTTAATTTAAAATTTAATAAGTTTTATTAGTTAGTTTTATAATCTCTTACAATTTTTTCTTCAATGTTAAGAAAAGGAAGTGACCCATAGAAAGAAAAAGGAAGCAGATGTTATTTTTTTATTAATGTTAAAGAAGGATTTTTGAAGCTTTACAGCTACATTTCTTTTCATTCCGTTCATAGAATTTGTGTTCTCTATCTCATACCATTCTTTGAAACTCATTCTTTGAAGCACTCTTACTGTTCATTCTTTTGCCATGGATGTCGTGCTTACTGTCTGAGGTGCTCTGCTATCACCTTTGTTTGAGATACTGTTAGACAAGTTGTGATCCAGCGACTTGCTCAATTATGCCCATGAAGGAGATGTCCTCACTGAACTTAAGAGGTAGGATCAGATGTTGAAGAAAATTGGTGCAGTGCTTGTGGACGCAGAGGAGAAGCAGATGACAAGCCGGTCAGTGCAGGTATGGGTTAGCGAGCTCAAGAAATTAGCTTGTGATGTAGAGGACATACTTGATGTTTTCCACTGAGATTCTGAGACGCAAGGTGGAGGTTGTTGACCCCGTAGCTCGCACAAGTAAGTTAACAAAATTCATCCCCGCTTATTGTGCTACTTGCTTTGTTGGATCCAAAGTTAAATTCAATGCTGAGATGATGTCCAAGATTAAGAGTATTTCTCAGAATTTTGATGAAATTATGAAAGAAAAAAATCAGCTATCACTAAGAGAGTGCACTGGAGAGATGACCATCTGAGGCAGTGAAAGGCTACCCATAACCTCTTTGGTGAATGAACTGAAAGTTTATGGCAGAGAGAAAGATCGCGAGTATGTACTTGAGATGTTGAAGGCTAAAGTAAGTCATGCAGCATTCTCAGTCCTTGCTACTGTTGGCATGGGGGGACTCGGCAAAACAATGCTTGCTCAACTGATCTACAATGGTGATGCCACTTCAGAGTTTGATTTCAAAGCCTGGGTTTCTGTTGGCGAGGACTTTGATATTTTGAGGATAACCAAAACAATTGTCTAACCCCCCAAAGATTCCAAAGACAAGGATTTAAATACGCGGTAAGTGAAGTTAAAGGAGAAGTCTGGAAAATGATTTTTGATTGTCTTGGATGATGTTTGGATTACAAACTATGATCAATGGACTCTGTTATATGTTTCTTTTGAATCTGGGGCGCAAGGAAGCAAAATTATTGTCACGACTCGTGATCAAAACGTTTGATCAATGATGGGTATTGCTCAGACTTATTTTTTAAAGGAGTTGTCATATGGGGATTGATTTTCTATTTTTTCCCAGCATGCTTTAGGACCAACAAACTTCATAACCACTCGGATTTCAAAGAAATGGCTAAAGAAATTGTTAAAAGATGTAAAGGATTGACTTTGGCAGCTAAATGTCATGTGCTTAGCCTTGAATGCTAGCTAATACACGTGACACTTAGTCTACATTGAGGGTGAAGTAGAACTAAGTAAGCCTGAGAGTTAAAACGCAGCGAGATATAAGTGAGCAAGTAGGCAACATGAGGTTTAGAATGTAAATTAGGCAGCAATTGAATGAGAGTAAATATGAGCTATATTGTATTTCTCATAAACGTCTCATCAATCTTTACAAATGGGAGGAGTGGCCTTTATATAGGTTTTTTATCTCCTCAATGTATGGTTACAAATATTTCATCTAGACATTTCTATAAACATCATATGTATAAAGCTTTTCCTAAAAAGCTACTTGATATATACATGAGTAAGGCAGCATTCTAGAACCGTGTAGAATTCCCTTGGGTAGGTAGCTTGCATAGGAGGCATAGGAACTTTCCAGAAGGTTGGCACCCTTGCTCCTTTATGGAAGTTTTTGGATGGTCTCCTTGGCATGGTTGGTAGCATTCAACCTTGCCATTTTTTTACAACTCTCTAGAGCCTTCTAGAGCTTTTCCATATGCTCTTGGACTTCTTTCTTGGCCTAGGCGAATCCCCTTTGAACCCAACAACTCCCACAATATTCTAGCGATTTCTAGGGGCTTCTTGCATTTTTCTAGGCACTTGGTTTGGCCATGGTGGGAAGCAGCCCACCTTGACTTGCCTTAGCCAAGTTTTCTCCCCTTTGTACATGCACCTCGGCCTTGGGGGCAACCAAGATCTTGTGGGCCGTAACATAAAGCTCTTGGAGGTCTTCTATGAGGGAAGCTAAATCACAAGTTGTGGGAAGGAGTACTGCAAAGCAACATATGGGAAGGGGAAGAAACTACCATTCTTCCAGCCTTGAGAGTGAGCTACTATAATCTTCCACCACATTTGAAACGTTGCTTTGCTTATTGTGCAATGTTTTCATATGAATATGAATTTGACAAGGATGAGCTGGTCTTACTATGGATGGCTGAGGGTTTTCTTTAACAACCAAGGAAGAATTAGCTAACTAAAGACTTAGGTCATGAATATTTTGATGAATTATTATCAAGATCATTCTTTTAAGTGTCTAATAAGAACAAATCATCTTATGTCATGCATAACCTAATGAGAGATTTGGCTCATTCTATTAGTTAAGGACATCCTTCCACTTGGATCAGCGGAACCAGGAAGAATTACTTGAAAATGGTCGAAATTTGGCTGAGTTGATCCCTGCAAAATCATTTGAAACTGTTAGGCATTCTTTATTCTCTCGTGCCAAATGTGACACCTCACAAAGATTTCAATTTTTCTATGAAATGAAGAAATTGCGCACATTGCTATCTTTACTAACTCTTCTGACATATCTTGGGAACCATTTAAGTATATGTGTTTTTCATGATTTGGTGCCAAAATTAAAATGCTTAAAGGTGCTATCACTGATAGGATGCAAAGTTGCCAAGTTCTATTGGTACCTTGAAGCTGTTAAGGTACATTGACTTGTCCCACATAAGAATTGTACAATTACTTACCTCCATATGTTTTCTCTTCAATTTGCAGATATTAAAACTCCGTCACTGTAAACATCTCATTGAGTTGCCTATGGATATTGATAATCTAATCAACTTGCGGCACTTTGATATAAGAGGTACAACAAATATGAAATGGATGCCACTTCATATAGGCAATTTGGCAAATCTCTGTACCCTGACAAAGTTCATTGTGGGAGAAGATTCAAGGCTTCAGCTAAAAGAATTGAAAGATATACAATAATTTAGGTATACCCTACATAATAAGATATATAAAATTTTTTCCCATAAACAATGTGGGATTATTCATTCATCATCAACTATTACAAGCTATATATAACAATACCATTATAAATTTTACAATATAAAATTTTTGATATAAAAGGTGAATTTCATATTATATAAGACTTTATATATAACATTTTCATTTTATAGGAGCTTATATAAGATAATATTAAATACTTTTATTTAATTTTAATAATTAATTGTCTATGGAAAAATTTAAAATTCAAGAAGAAAAAGAACGCTACATTCAAAGAAAAATACAAACATTATGATCACTAGATTTGGGCATCCAAAATCTTCCTGATATCATGAAGCTTATTAGCAATTTCATCAAGTAGGTTATCAATATTGATTCATTTCTTCATTAATTAGTTAATAATAGCTTGAGTCGCATTTTATTATTTTAGTTTATTCATTGCTTTATTCTAATTCAATTAGGAAGCTATAAACAATTTCAACTACGACTAATAAGGAACAATACTCTACTCTTTACTTTATTACTTATCGACCCGTATACTTGTGGCATTATGCTGTCAAGATCATAATCCCGATCATAACATGTAAAGATCTCAGTCGGCACAACATGTCCCAAGTGGTATCTCGGTTAAGATACTGATCAAGATCAGAACTAGTTAAAAATTTTAAAGATTTGAATTGATGTCCCAATTGGGACAAGTGTAGTCCCGGTCGAGACGAAACTCATGAAAGCACTCAAAATTTTTAGGAACTTGCAATTTAGTCCCTACGAACTAAATGCATATTTATTTTGAATTAATTGGAGAATAAGGAGTATTGATTAAGTATCAAGGCTACACTTATAAATTAATGTGTAAGGAAATTATTTTGCTAAATAATTAATTAATTCAATTATTAATTAGCAAAATAGGAAGTGTAGATGGCGAGGTTTAGCACGCACCCAAGATTTTAACAACCACAACACTATTTAGGCTCAGGACCTCAGGGAACACACTACTATGCCATAAATTCATAACATGGAGATGAGGAGTTGTTACCCACGGTAATAACTGGGACAATTCAATTGTTGGTATTCGATTCTCTAAAAGAAAGTTATCACCACAACCAGGAGATTCTAGGAACGGAATACTAACTTCTTTTAGTCTTGTGTTCATTTAGAATTACTTTATAAATCATTACTTCATTCTCTAATTATATGCAATTTTATTAAACCCTATTTGAACATCCATCTAACCCTAAGGCATTTAGTCAATAAAATCACACATAAAAAATAGATTTAAGCGCATCGTCCCTAAGTCTAAACTAGGTTAATTTTAATGAAAGTTAGCTAGATTTATGCTTTTATTTACAAATGAAACAGACTAAAGGTGGGCCTACATTTTAATTAATGAGCTTAAGTCTACTTGTTTCAATTATCTACAAATGGGCTTAAATCTACAAGTTTTTAAAGAAATTGGATTTTATAAGTGGGCCTAAGTCTATTTGTTTTATTTAAAATAGGAAGTGGGCTTAAGTCTATTTATTTTAAAAGGAAATGAAATTAAATGGGCTGAGCTAAGTCTAGGTTGATTTTATGAAATTTAACCTAAAATGGGCCTAAATTGATTTTAAGTTAAATTAAACTTTAAACCAATTTTAAGGCTATTAATTGACTGGGTTAAACCTAACATGGGCTTGGGGCCCAAAAGGATAAAAACCCAAAAATGCAACTAATCAAATAATAACATGCCAAAGCAGATCAAACATACATCCACACGTGATTTCCTAAATCCTTAATTCAATTCCATGCAAACCCTAATTTACTATTGCCATCATTGATTTTAAAGTTTTACCCAGTGATCCTGATTACTAATCCATTTTAAATACATAAAAGTAAAATTTTACTATTCCCACTACTGGGGTTATTACAATATTATACGTATTGAAAATTAAAATTAAGTACAAACCCAAATGAATTAACACAATAAAACACAGAAAATAATGATCACAAGATCCATTCACAATTTAAAACCCATGGCATTCCGTGGATCTTCCGTTTAATTTTTAGATATCAAGTAGTATCCTCCTCAACCCCCATCAGATCTCAAAAATAAAACACAAAAACAAACAAATTACGTTAATGAAATTAAATATCCAAAAAAATTACAAAACAATAATAAAAAATCATAAAAGAAAGAGAATAACAAAAAAGGAATGTTGTGCAGATGATATTAGATGGCCCTTCGAATGGATTTTCACCATATATGGAATTGACTCAGTGTGTGTTTTGGATCTTGCGACTGAATCATGTAAAAAACCTAATATAGACACTTAGTTTTTTAAAAAAGATATAAGGAAAAAGAACCAGGTTTTGTGTTTTGGTTACAGGGCAATACAAATGTTGAGATTACATGGATCTGCCCTTGGTGGAAGCTGAAGTTTATGACCCTTGACTTATACGATCACTATGTTCCCATCCTAGGGCTGTGTTTCTCCTTCCCGCCTTTATCATTAGTATAGCCACCCACAATTCATTATTACTATTCTGACTGAATTTAAAGGCTTCCCCCTCATACAAGATTTTTTTTTAGATAGGGTCAAGAACTTATGGCCTCGCAGGTGAGCAAAACATATATATGGATGCTGATAGAGCTACTGATGATAATTACAAGACCTAGGTTATAGTACAAGCTATGGGGCCACCAAGATTCTCTAAATACAAGAGGACTCAAGCTTTGTCTGTGAGTCACAAAAGAAGAAACAAAGACAACACTAAGAAATGGTCTCATAGAGCTGATTTTAAGCTTTCATGTTCTGTTTTCCTTTCTAGCACTTATGCATTATAAATAAGATAAAACATGCAATGTTAAAACAAAAATTCAATTTAAAAAGGATTCATTAATTAGGGCCAAAATGAGTACATTTATTACATCACCTGATATAACTCTTGTTATCAACTAGTCCTTTCAGATTTTCTAGCTGAATATTTTTCTCTCTCTTTTATTTACCTTAATTTTTTCCTAACTAGCTCTTTGTGGGTTTTCTAGCCAACAGGACCATTTCTTTTATTTTTATTCCTTAATTTTTGTCTGCCAGCCCTTTATGGGTTTTTTGAACAACGAGAATGTCCTAATTTTTACCTGACTAGCCTTTTCAAGTTTTCTAATCAACAGAATTTATTTTCTTTATATTACTTTTATTCATTTTACAAGTAGTATTTCTTAAGGCGATCCAAATTAACAGGTTCCACAAACTCTTTCCCTTCTAGATATAATATCTTTGCAGCTCCTTTAGGTATAACTGATTTGACTAAATATGATCCTTCCCAATTTGGTCTAAATTTTCCTCTCGGATCAAATTCCACTACTCTGGATTGTTTTAACACCATGTCCCCAACTTTTATTCTTCCAAGCTTAACCTTCTTGTTGAATGATCTGCTATCCTTTTCTGATATATCTGAGTATGGAACAAAGCATCCATCCTTTTCATATATCTTTTGTGTATTCTCTCTCATGAGTTTTAGCTTCCATAACTACTCTCAAGGATTTGATCTTTGTTTCTATTGACAAGACTGCTTCACAATCATACACTAAGAAGAACAAAGTTTGACCCATGGCAATTCTAATTGTCGTCCTATATCCCTATAAAGAAAATGGGAAAAACTCAAACCAATCTTTGTAAGTCTTGACCATTTTAAAAAGAATCTTCTTGACATTTTTGTAGCTGCTTCTACTACCCTATTGGCCTAAGGATAACATGGTGAAGACTTATGATGTTCAATCCTATACTTCTGCAATAATTCCACTATTTCTGCTTGAAATTGGACACCATTATCCATCACAATATGATGTGGAACCCTATACCTACAAATGAGGCTCTTCTTAATATACCGGCCCATCTGTTTTGCTTTCATGGCATTAAAGGATTCATCCTTTACCCATCTGGAAAAGTAATCTATTGCTACAACTATGTACTTGTGCCCATTTGATGTTGTCGGCCATATTTCTCCTATAATATCAATCCCCCAGGCTGCAAAAGGCTAAGGTGATGATAAAATATTTAGCCTATAGGAGGTAGATGGTTAAGATTTCCATGAATCTAGCACTGATGACACTGTCTCACTTTTCTGATGCAATCCTTTTCTATACTCATCCAATAATACCCTTGCTTAAGTATCTTCTTTGCTAAGATCATCCCATTCATGTGAGAACCACAAGCTCCTGCATGAATTTCTTTCATTACCTCTTTAGCTTCATCTTTCTTGAGACATCTGAGCTGCATGCCATTTGGCCTTCTTTTATATAATACTCCATTATGACTTGCATACTTACGTACAAGAACATGAAGAGCATATCTCTCTTTTGAGGTCGCTTCATCATGATACTTTCTCTCTTCGATAAACCTCTGAATATCATAAAACCATGGCTTCTCTTTAGGCCCTATCTGAATTCCCATAATCTGCTCACCTCTATAACATGGAGCTCTTAATTTCATTATTACCAAAGGCTTCATAGTTGATCCTGTCACACTATCACATATCGAAGAGAGTGTTGCCAATGCATCTGCCATCTCTTGATAGATGGATGAAGAGACACTTGGTGAAATTCTTTGTTAAAGCTTTCAAATAATAGATGTAAGGTTTCATCTTTTCCTCTTTCGCTTCTCATTCCTCATTAGCCTAGCTGATAACCAACATAGAATCCCTATAAGCTAGTAACTCTTTTGCCTCAATTGCTAGAGCTACTTCAATTATGTAGATGCACACCTCATACTTAGCCATATTTTTTATTATCATGAAATCTAATTTCTTGGCCATCGGTATGGTCTCTCCTTTTGGTGTAATAAGAATTACTCCTAATCTAGCTCCTTTGTTGTTTACAGCCCCATTGAAGTCGAGCTTCCACTCTCGATGCTCTATGACTGCTAGGTTCTCATCCAAAAACTCTAAGTTCCACTATTCATCACCCTCGACTGCATTCTGAGCTAGGAATTCTACTATTGCCCTTCCCTTAATGACTTTTGTGGTGATGTATTCTATATCAAACTCAGTCAGAAGTACTAGCCATCGAGACCTTCTTCCAGTCAAAGCAAGCTCCTGAAATAAGTACCTTAAGGTATTTATATTTGAAATAGCTTGAACCCTATAGGACTGAAAATAATGTCTTAATTTTCTTATCGCCCAGATTATGATCAAACATGTCTTCTTAACCAAGTCATACTTTTCCTCATATGGTAAGAACTTCTTACTAAGATAATACACTACATGCTCTATCCCCTCTAGTCCTTCTTATGCTAGCATTACCCCCATTGCATTGTCCTCTAAGGCCAAGTACAGGATCAACGGCTTACCTTGTCTCGGTGGCTTCAATACAAGTGGATTGGCGAGATATTCTTTAATTGTTTCAAAGGCCTTCTAACAATCATCACTCCACTTCACTAGCTGGTCTTTTCTCAAGAGTTTAAAAATAGGGTCACAAATATTACTAAGCTTTGTGATAAACCTACTAATATATTGTAACCTGCCAATAAACCCTCTCATTTCTTTCACTATCTTTAGTGTCAGCATCTCTTGAATAGCTTTCACTTTATCTGGATCTACTTCAATTCCTTTGCTACTAACTATATGCCCTAGCAGTTTTCCTGAAGTAACCCTAAAAATGCATTTCTTTGGGTTGAGTCTCATATTGTACATCTCAATTTAAGCTAAGAACTTATCCAGAGCTTTAAAGTGTCCCTCTCTTATTTCTGACTTGACCATCATATCATCCACATACACCCCGACCTCCTTGTACATCATGTCGTGGAAAAAAGTGGTGGTTTCCCTTTAATATGTTGCACCTGCATTCTTCAACCCAAAATGCATAACCTTATAGCAATATGTCCCCCATTCTGTGATGAAAGCTATCTTGATCTTATCCATAACTGCCATTATTATCAGATTATACCCTGAGAACCCCTCCATAAAGGAATACATTGCACTAGATGTCGCACCATCCACTATTACATCGATGTGAGGTAAAGGGAAGTCATCCTATGGACATGATTTATTTAAATCCCTAAAATCTACACACATACATACCTTACCATCTTTCTTGGGTGCCAGTACTATAATTGCTAACCATTGAGGATAATCTACTACTTCTAGAATGTTAGCCTAGATTTGTTTAGCAATTTCCTCTCTTATCTTTTTAGTCCATTCAGGTCTCAACCTGCATAATTTTTGTTTAACTGGTTTTATTTCTAGATGAGTTGGAATGTCATGCTCTGCAATGTCCCTGTTTAAACTCGGCATGTCTTTGTAGGTCCAAGCAAAAACTACCTTTCTTTTTGTTAATATTCTCTTAAAATTTTTGCCCTCCTCAGGAGTTACCTCATGTGATATAGAAATGTTCTTAGTATTATCATTTGTGCCCATGTTAAATGAACCAAATTGAATTGAATTAAAGTCAAACATGCACGAACAATCAAAATTATAATGCATAGAACTATCAGGATGCACATCACACAAGTAAGCAAAACTAGCATTCATATCACTAACCATGAAAAAAATAGAGTTTTCATCCTCAAATAGATCGGATGTTATTACATCAGTTTTATCATAAAAAACATCAATAAAGTTATCACTAATGATAGTAGTTAAATCTTGGGGTAGCTCCTCTTTAGGTGGCAGACACAGTAGCTCCTTGACAACAACATTACCCATCCTCTCAACTGCCAGCTTCATCACTTCCTTTTTGTAATCTTTCACCAAGTTCTCTATAATCTGCTCCTTAAAGATCTCAAACCTAGGAATATCTCCTTTAGCAACATTAACTGATTCTTTAGCTCCTAAATAGTATTTTCCTTCCCCTGGCCTAACAAAATTCTCACTCAATGGCCCAATTTTCTTTAAGAGCTTCCTTTGTTTGGCAGTAAATCTCGTCCTTGCTCTTTTGCTTATCAAATTTATTTCCTCAACATAACCTAAACTAGTTTTATTGCCTTCAATTTTAAACTTTGGGAGACTAGGGCTCCCTTGGTCATTCTTCCCCAGCCTTTGTCTAGGCCAATAATTCATACTCTTCATCATTATTGCTACTCTTGGGTCCATTTCAGTTCCATCAAATATCCCAGCAATATGGAAACCAAAGTGTGCACACATTTGCTTATGTTTGTCCAATATGATTGCCATAATAGCATTAGTCCCAGCTTTTATAGTCACAACCTCTCCTTCATAAGGGAATTTTATCTTTTGATGCACCGTTGAGGGCACCCCTCCCAAAGCATGGAACCATGGCCTTCCCAATAGCAAGGCATAAGTGATGGGTATATCTAGCATAATGAATTCAATGATATACTCTACGAGTCCTATTTTAACCAAAGCTTGGAATGTCCCCTCCACATTTCGGGTGCTGTCATTATAAGCTCGGATTATGAGATTTGAACTTGTCAAGTCATCGGTCTTTAATACCAAGTTAGGTAGGATCTTTAATGGACACACATTGATAGTAGAACCATCATCCACCATGACAATATTAGTTCCTTTTCCCTTACCTCAACTAGGATAGATAGTGCTTTGTTATGGTTTCTTCCTTCCAAAGGCAAGTCATCATCTGAGAATGTTATAAACCCATGTTTCTTTTCTGTAACCTTTGCTACCATAACCTCAAGTGTGGCCACTATTTCAATATTCATGTTTAGTAAAGCATTGACAAGAGCTCTTCTATGGCTAACTAAATGCATCATTAGTTCCTAAATGCTCACATTTGCCTTAGCTTTCTTCAGTTGTTCCAAAAGCAAGTCTTCTTTTTATTCTTCCTCTACTTCTGTATCTTTCATTTCTTCTATTTTTGTGACTCTTTCAATCTTCTTTTCAACTGCTTGGTAATTATTTCTGCTCCTAATGACATGATTCACCCTAAAATCATAACTCCACACATCAAAACCACTCGAGTTTTCTTTGTTGGAGTCATACCATATGTCAACAACTCCAATGATTTAATCTCTTTTCCTATCTTTTTGTACTTCCACTGTGCATGTTTCTTTCTCCTTCAACTTTTCCATATTGAGCTTCCCTAAGTGTTGATTCAATAGATCTTTAGCTCCCTCTCAAGACTATTCAGGAGCTAAAGGTCTTTTATCATCTTCAAACTCGTCACCCTATCCTGTAGGACAATCCCTTTGATTGGTATATCAACTGAAGCGGGCTTAGAATAGAATACTCTATAATCAAACTTGCCTGAAGGTTATCCCAATAAATCCCCTCTCTATGGTTGTTCAAGAGTTTCAGGTTCTTTCTCTTCCTTCATTGGCTCATCATCAAATTCATCACCCCAACCTGAGGGCTCAATTGATTCAATGGGAATATCAGTAGAGAGTGGTTTGGAATAGAACACTTTGTAATCAAATATGCCTGAGGGCTATCCCAGTAAATCCTCTACTCCTCTAGAGGTATTAAAAGATTCTCCATTACATGTAGGGTTTAGACTTTCAAAGGATTTTAGCACTTCTTCTTTGCTAACTCCCGAGTTGATCATTATGGTGGTCGGTGATAGGACATTTTGGTAGTCTAGGAAAGGGTTAGTTATGGTATTTGGGTTAGAATTGGAATTTTCAGGGTTTGTGATATTTCTAGAGTCTATAAGGTTTCGAATTTCATGTTTTAGGTGGATACAATTGTTTACGGAATGGCCAACAACTTGGTGGAATTTTCAGTAACTGTTAGGGTCATAGCTTGGGACATTTGGGTTTAGTGGTTTGGAAAAAGTTAAAGGTATAAGTAGGCCTTTTTGGATTAGCCTTTCTAGGACTTTGGAGAGTAGTTAGTTAAAGTTAGAGAATCTTTGGGGTTGCTAAAGTTGGAGAATCTTCACACCTCTACAGCTTGGTTGGTACTTCCATGTTGTGTGCCCCCAGTTAGGTAATTTTGAGTTCCAGTACTTCTAGCATTTCTCTTCTTCTCACTCTCAATCTCTTCTGCTTGCAAACCATCATCATATAGGTCTATGAATGTTTTGGGGTTCATTATCTATAATCTCATAACTAGATTAGGTGATACATTACGGACTATCATCCTAATATGATCCTTCTTAGCTAGCTTATTCTTCATCAGTCCTGCCTTGTTCATGAACCTAGTAATGAAATTAGAGAAGGATTCATTAGGTTTTTGCTTTGTTAGTCTAGATCTTTGATGGAAATTTCCAGTATGGTGTTATAATCATATTATTTTAAAAAAAGTAGTGCATAATTCTTTCCAGTCAACCTAGACAGATTTTCTAACCCATGATACCAGTTAACAGCCATCCCCTCTAAAGATGGTACAAATAACATAATGACTACAGATAATGATGCCTTAGTAGTACTCGTGGTTATTGTATATTAGCTTAAATGAATACTAAGGTCTCTAGTTCCATCAAACTTTTATAGTTGAGGCATCTTGAATTTTTCAGGGAGCTTATCACCATCTATTTGCAGCATGTCCTCGAAGTCAAATGAGTACCTTATTCCTTGTCCTTTAATCAGCTCTTCCATCTTGTACATTTTCTGAGTTAGGGCTTGCATCTATTTGGACTCATGATCATGGACCAGTTCAAGTGACTCCCTCTTCACTTTTTCTACCATGTAGTTCTCGATGTCTTCAAGCCTCACATCAATAGTAGGTACATTTCTAGCAATAGGTTGGCTCCCAATATTATTAGCAACAGGTAGAGTGCATACAGCAAGTGGTTGTTCAATAGCAACAGCAGGTGATTTTTCAACAGCAAGTGGTTTTATGACAATAGGTTGCACTAGTCCGGCCAAAGCTTGCCTCAATTCATCTTACATCATGGCTCTTATGTCATCCATCAAAGCTCCCTTAATGTCTTAGAAGGTCCACATCTCTAGTTGTTGTTCCATTTCTATCTATTCAATTTGAGTTGTTTCAACTTCTAGGTAAAGCGGGTTGATATGACTCTTCTCTAATTCTTGAAGGATCTCTTGAGCTATCAACTTAGGACTTAAGTCTGTTCTGACTAATCTGCCACCTTTCCATCCCCAGATTTGAGAAGACCCATATGAATCTATGATAGCTATAAAATAACGTGTTAGTATGATGCATGGAATGCATGTATGTATGCATGATGCATGTGCTATGCAACAGGTAGCAAGTAGTAAGTATCAGAAAAAGTGTACAATATTTACAACCTTCCAACTTTATTCCTCCCACACACGTGTTCAATGGTGAGTCTCTTTTCCTAGGATTTTTTTATCTTAGCCTTTATATCAATAAGGGATATTAAGAGCCGACGCACATGCCAAATCTCTCTTAAAACAAAAGCACAAAAATAGTATTTTTAAATATAAAGGTCTAGCCCAATCCTTATTAGCCCAAATAGGCTTCAAAGTTATGGGCTTGGGATTTTATAAATAGAAATACCTTATGGAAATTCAAACAAATAAATAATTTTGGGTAAAAAAATTCCTAGAGGAAGTAACTAAGCCATTATATGTGGTTAAGGTAAGGTCTAATGATAAGTTAAAGTTCCCTTAGCAAGATGCCCTCTATTATGGACGTTGAGTTACAGGCCAAGATTATAGGGGCCTAGCATCCTTTACCAACTCAAGAAAAGATTACCCCCCTTAAGGACTTAGGTTATAAACTCTAGTCAGCAGAGCCCGATAACCTCTCTTGAACCGGGTTAAGGCTAAAAGTGATGGTTAGCCAATTTACAACTCCATGAACCTAGTGGAATCATGGAATCATAAACCAAAGCCATCGGTTTATAAGGACATGCAGAAAGAATGCAAGAATGAAATAATAATCAATAAAATAGTTCTAAAGAACATAAGTAGAATCAGTATCTCTTATCCCCAATGGAGTTGCCACTATAGATGGTGGGATTTAGCGCACGTCCAAGATTTTAGCAACCGTGACACTATTTAAGCTCTGGGCCTTAGGGAACACACTATTATTCCATAAAGTCATAGCATGGAGATGAGGAGTTGCCACCCAAGGTAATAATTGGGACAATTCGATTGGTGGTACTTGATTCTCTAAAAAAAAGTTAGCACCATAACCCGGAGATTGTGGGAACGGAATACTAACTTCTCTTAGTCTCATGTTCATTTAGAATTACTTTATAAATCACTACATCATTCTCTAATTACATGCAATTTTATTAAACCCTATTTGAACATCCATCTAACCCTAAAGCACTTAGTCGATAAAATCATATAAAAAAAATGCATTTAAGCGCATCGTCCCTAAGTTTAAACTAGGTTAATTTTAATGAAAGTTAGCTAGATTTATGCTTTTATTTATAAATGAAATGGACTAAAGGTGGGCCTATATTTTAATTAGTAAGCTTAAGTCTACTTATGTCAATTATCTAAAAGTGGGCCTAAATCTACAAGTTTTTAAAGAAATTGGATTTTATAGGTGCGCCTAAGTCTATTTGTTTTATTTAAAATGGGAAGTGGGTTTAAGTCTATTTATTCTAAAAGGAAATGAAATTAAATGGGCTGAGCTACATCTAGATGGATTTAATTAATTAAAAAGGTGGCCTAAGTCTATTTAATCTAAAACGGGCCTGAATTGATTTTGAGTTAAATTAAACTTTAGACCATTTTTAAGGCTATTAATTAAGTGGGTTAGACCTAACGTGGGATTGGGGCCCAAAAGGATAAAAACCCAAAAATACAATTAATCAAATAATAACATGCTAAAGTATATCAAATATACATCTACACGTGATTTCCTAAAATCCTAATTCAATTCCATGCAAACCTTAATTTACTACTGCCATCATTGATTTTAAAGATTTACCTAGTGATCCTGGTTACAAATCCATTTTAAATGCATAAAAGTAAAATTTTACTATTCATATTGTTAGGGTTATTACAATGTTCTACGTACTGAAAATTAAAATTAAGTACAAACCCAAATGAATTAACATAGAAAAACACATAAAATAATATCGCAAGACCTAATCACAGTTTAAAACCCATGGCATTTCATGGATCTTCCGTTCAATTTTTGGATATCAGGTAGTATCCTCCTTAACCCCCATCAGATCTCAAAAAGAAAACACATAAACAAAAAAATTATGTTAATGAAATTAAATAGCCAAAATAATAACAAAATAATAATAATAAAATCATAAAAGAAATAGAAGAATGAAAAAGGAATGTTGTGCATATGATATTAGATGGCCCTTCAGAATGATGAAGATCTCATTCTTACCTTACTTGATTTGAAGTCTAAGGAAGAACTTGAGCTCACCCATCATGCTCATCTCAAATTCTTCTTGCATTAACTTAGAAAATTCCTCACATAAGCATTGGTTAATAGCATTAAATATAATGTCATTAACATATATTTGTACAATGAGTAAATCAAGCTTGGATTTCTATATGAAAAAATTTATATCAACTTTTCCTTTAGAAAATCCTTTCTCTAGTAAAGCATTACTCAACCTTTCATACCAAGATCTTAGAGCTTATTTCAATCCATATAATGCTTTTGAAAGCTTAAACACATGATTAGGAAAATCAAAACTTTTAAAACTAAAGGTTATACAACATACACTTCCTCTTCAATATAGCCATTTAGAAATGCACTTTTAACATCCATTTGAAAAATTTTGAAATCCATGAAAGATGCAAATGTAAGTAGCATTCTAATAGCTTCTAACCTTACAACTAAGGCAAAGGTTTCATCATAATCAATGCCTTCCTCTTAATTATAACCTTTAGCTATTAGTTTAGCTTTATTCCTAGTTATGATTCCTTATTCATTCATCTTATTTCTAAGCACCCATTTGGTGCCTATAATAGGATGATGTTTAATTCTAGGAACTAAGCTCCAAACTTTGTCTCTCTCAAATTGATTTAACTCTTCTTGCATAGCAAGGACCCATAATTCATCACTCAGAGCATCATTAACATTTTTGGCTCAATTTGAGAAATGAAGGCTAAATTAATAATAGATTGAAGTTGAGATCTAGTAGTTACTTTATAGTGTCACCTATAATGAAGTCTTGATGATGTGCTTTCTTGAATTGCCAATCCTTTGGAAGATCAATAAGTTGAGGCATCTCCTCATTGTCCTCCTTTATAAGACCTTCTAGCTCCAAAGGTTTTTTAGCATTTCCTTCTTAAATGTTCATATCAATAAGCTCATCTACAACATCATCAACACTGCAAACATCCTTTCTAGGATCAAGTGAGTTAGATTCATCAAATACAACATTCATTAACTCTTTAACTACTAGAGGTCTTTTGTTAAAAACTCTATATGCTTTGCTAGTGGTAGCATAGCCTAGGAAAATTCCTTCATTGGCTTTAGAATCAAATTTCCTAAGGTCATCATTGGTGTTCAATATAAAGCCCTTGCATCCAAATACTCTAAGATATGAAATTTTAGGTTTTCTATTGTTCCAAAGTTCATAAGACAATTTATTTAAAATTGGTCTTTTGAACACTCTATTTGCAATGTAGCAAGATGTGTTAACAGCTTCCACTCAAAAGTATAGAGGTAAATTATACTCATGCAGCATTGCTCTAGCCATTTCAACTAGAGTTCCATTTTTCCTTTCAACAACCCTATTTTGTTGAGGAGTTCAAGAAGAAGAAAAAGTATATAAAATACCATTTTCATTACAAAAGGTTTTGAAGAATTCATTTTTAAATTCAGTTCCATTATCACTTCTAATAGATGAAATGCCAAAAAACTTTTTTATTTTTGAAAAATTTTTGAAGGCTTTAAATGCATCATTCTTATGAGCAAGAAAACATGCCCAAGTGTATCTAGAGTAATCATCAACCAAGATATAAACATAATACATACCACGTAAACTAGCAACTTTAGTTGGTCCAATAAATCCATATGAATAAGTTCAAGTGGCCTAGAGGTAGAGACTACAGTTTTGAGCTTAAAGGAAGACTTAGATTGTTTTCCCTTTTGACAAGCATCACAAGACTTGTCCTTAGTGAATTTGAGTTTAGGCAAACCAACCACAAGTTCATGTTTACTAAAATCATCCAATAGCTCAAAGTTTGTATATCCTAGCCTTATATGCCAAGTCCATATGTCATGGGAAATAGACATTAAGCATTTGATGTCTTTGTTATCAACCTTATTCAAGTAAATGACATAGACATTGACTACTCTTTCACCACTAAAAATTTCTTTGTTTTCATCAAGACTACTAACAATGCAATTTTTAGGATAGAAAGTGACCTTATTTTTCATGTCACATAATTGACTAATACTTATTTTTAAGACCATCAACAAGTAACACATGATTAATAGATAAGGATTAATGGTTACCAAGTTTTCTAATGCCTATAATCTTTCCTTTGGTATTGTCCCCTAATGTGATATATCCTCCATCTTTTGCATCAAACTTGTCGAATTGTTCCTTATCTCCTATCATATGTTTTGAACATCCACTATTAAAATATCAATTGCTTCTAACTTTTATGGACTTCAAGCACACCTACATATCATAATTTAAACATTATTTTTTACCTAAACCTTTCTTAGACTAGATTGGTTAGTCTCAAGATAATCTAAAAGAATCAATTGCAAGTGTAGTCTTTTATAGAAGCACACATTATTAGTGTGACCTTTGGTCATGCAATAAGAACATTCAACATTGTCAAATCTATTTCTTCTAAGTGCATATGATTGCCTAGTGTATGAGACATGCCTTTTGTGTTATGATTGAGTAGGTTTCCTAAAATTATTTTGTGCTATAGGATGAGAATGAGACATACATTGACAATGTAAATGTGTATTTTGATAGGTTTGTGTGACACATTTAGGAGTGTTGTGTCTAGTGTAAATATAAGCATGTTTAGGTTGTGGTCTTCTAGCTTGTGACTTACCTCTTTATGTCAAAGAAGGTTAGGACTTATGAGACTTTCCCATATTATTTGACATATGATACTTCTTAACTTTGAAAGCTAAAGCTTTAATTAATTCAAAGGTAGAGGGAAAAGAATTACATGAAGCTTTAACAAATTAATATAAGATGATGATCAGGAAGAAGGCATTCCATTTGCATATCCAATTCCATAAGCATTTCCATGGAGTTTTTGAGAGTGAAGTAGACTATCTAAACTCTCCTTTCCTCTTTTGAATTTGGAAATGGAATTCTTTAACTTTAAGACCTCATTAGAAAGTTTATGATTTTCATCACTTGCTTTCTTGAGTTGATCTTCCATGGAATTAGAAGATTTTAAATCACTAGCAAGTTTTTCATTTGATTTAACAAGTTTAGAAAAATCATTTTTTAAATTTTCAAATTCCTTGATTAAGTTAGATAGCTCATGTTTATAAAGCTTTTTCTTAGAAAGTAAGCTTTTACATTTAAGCAATAGTTTGCTCATAATAGAGCTCACATCATCATCATCATTATCGTCATCATCATAATAATCATCACAAAAAGAGTTAGAAGTATATGGTACCTCATTTTTGTTTTCAATAACCATTAAGTAAAGGTTGGCAAATTCGTATTGCTCCTCTTCCTTTTCTAATTCAAATGAATCATCCCATAAAGCTTTTAAGGCCTTATTTTTATCCCTTGCTCCATTATTCTTAAATTTGAGTTTAGGAAACTCACTTCTAATATAACCCGATTTCTTGCATTCATAGTAAATAACTTCTTTAATCTTCTTAATTTCATACTTCTTTTTGAAGTCTCTAGTTCTTGAGGAATTTTTCTTTCTCAAGAATTTCTTGAAGTTCCTTGTAAGCATGGCAACATCACCATCTTTATCACTAGAATCTTTAAGAATTTCATCTTCACTATCTTCTTATGTAGCTTTTAATGATATGCTCTTTTTCTTCTCTTCCTTCTCTTCTTACTTATCTCCTCTTTGCTTTATTGTAAGCTCTTGTGTAAAGAGCTTTCCAATAAGCACATCAATTGAGAGAGTTGAGAGGTCTTGTTCTTCCTCAATTAAAGTAACTCTAGACTCCCATTCCTTCTTAGGTAGGATTCTTATAATCTTTTTGTACACTTCTTCCTTGGAAAATTATTTTCCAAGTTTCTTGAGGGTGGTGAGAAAAGCATTGAGGCGGTTTGTCATTTTCATAATTGATTCTTATGGTTTCATCTTGAAGAATTCATACTCATACATGTGGAGTTGAACCTTCTTACTTCTTACTTAAATGTTTCCTTCATAGTGATTTTCAAGTGTCTCCCACACTTTTTTTGCAAATTGACAATGTTGAATTTTGCCACCTTCTTCTCTTGACATGGAAGAGAGAAATATGATCATTGCTCTCTTGTTTTTGTGATTCTCTTCTTTTTAAGTTTAACTTCATTGATTTCTTTTAAGAACCACTTCTACTTCATCAATTTTGATTTTAGAAGGTTCTCAACCATCTAAGATGACATCCTACGATTTTATTGGATCACTATCTAGATAGAGTTCCATTTTGAATTTCCAATGTGGATAGTCACTCCCATCAAAGAATGGTCTAAGTGAAGAGAAATTTTGAGATTCACTCCCTATGATCTTGTACTCTAACAGAAGGTTTGTGGACCATTTTAGGCCATTATCTGATGATTCAACACTGGTCCCCATCTTTCCGAGCATCAAACGCCAAAATCTCTTCAATCACTGCTTGGGTTAGGTTCCCAGGGTTACCTGTGCAGTATTATCAAGAAGACGTCTTGAGAGGTATTGCTGAAGTGGTAGGGAAAACTTTGAGAGTTGATTTGAATACTCAGCTTGCTACTAAAGGGAAATTTGCTAGAGTAACAGTTGAGATTGATCTATAGAGTCCCCTTATGTCCAACTTCTTGTTGGATGATGAACTTCAACGAGTTGAATATGAAGGATTACCTCAGATTTGTTTTCATTGTGGAAGAGTGAGACATAGCGTGCTTTTCTGCCCTACCAAACGTGATCAACATCCTAACTTTGATAGTTCAGCTGCTGAACAATGTAATGATGCTCCAGCTCCTACCTCACTCGCAGGTGATAATCCGGATACGCGAGGATCAACCTATGGCCCTTGGATCCATGCACACTTACACCAGCGTAAATCACGGAAATAAAGTCCTAATGACATGATGGCAGGTAGACAAAAGCAGAATAATAATGGACAAGGGTTGAGATTTACGGCTTTATCAGCAGAGCCACAGGATAAAGAAAATGAGGGTGAGATTTTAGAAGGAACTTCTGATGGGGACAGATTAGAAAGGCAAACAGAGAAAATTTAGAGGAAAAGTAAAAGCAACTCTAGCCTGGATGCCATTAACCATATGGCAGTAGATAAGGGCTGTAAGGACTCTAGTGTTCCCATTAACAAAGAAACAGCTTTGAAGAGTTCAGGAAAAGCATCGCACAGGTCGAGACAAACGCGAGTGGACCCTCAAATCATACTTTGCACGATATTACTAACACATTGGATACTGCCAGGAACCCAAATTCTTTTTTCAATAACTTGGCCTCTAAACCCTTAGTCCTTTTCCAAGCCAAGAAGCCACCTAATATCCCAAAGAGAAGAGTAAGAATAAACTCCAACTCTCGGGTCATCATTGGTGGGACAGATGTTAGTGCTCCGAATCGAAGACAGAAAAATTGTCAGAGTTCTAATATGGAAAGTGCCTCTCCATCGACATCAATTAGTGAAGATGTGGTTGAAGTTAAAATTCTTCAAGGAACTCTCTGAGTTGAGCCTTGTTGTGCTTTTCTTTCATTTTCCTATGTCTATGTCCATTCTTTCTTGGAACTGCTAGGGGACAGGAAATAATCAATTTTTGAATGCTTTTAAAGATCTGGACAAGTCCTATAGTCCTATACTTTCTATTATATTAAAGCCTAGAATCAGTGGGGCTCGCACTGATGCAATCATTGGGAAGCTGGGTTTTAGAAATAATTTTCGAGAAGAGGCTAGAGGCTTTTCTGGTGGTATTTGGGTGCTATGGGCTGAGTCAAGCATCAATGTCCAAATTATTAAATCAACTAGCCAGTTTATCCACTTTAGCATTAACTTCAAAAGTGTTCTGTCTCACTGCACAGCAGTCTACGGGAGTCCCTCCAATACTATGAGAGAGATTTTATGGAGAGACCTGATTTCGTTGCACTCTTCTATGGCAGTCCCTTGGATGATCAGGGGTGATTTCAATGCTTACCTGGGTAGTGAAGAAAAGATGGGTAGTAAGTTCATTCCTCTATCTAGCTATCGCAGATTCAGAGACTTTGTCAACTCCTGCCAGCTTCCTGATATTGGCTTCTTAGGGCGGAAGTTCACTTGGGAAAAAACGGTATCAAAGAGTGTTTGGATAGGGCACTAGTGTCAACTTCCTGGCGGATAACTTATACTGAAGCTGTTCTCAGACATCTCCCTAAAATCAAGTCCGATCACAGGCCTATTCTTCTGAACTTGTGTGGCATTCTGGCCCCGCCAACTAATTCGATACCATTTCGATTCCAAGCAGCTTGGCTAACCCATGTAGGCTTCAAGCAGTGTGTCAAGGATAATTGGAATTGGACTGGTAATTTTATAGATACCTCTAGCGAGTTTGTTAGTCGGGTGAAAGTTTGGAACAAAGAGGTTTTTGGCAATGTGTTTAAACGTAAGAAGGATATTTTGGCTCGTCTGCAAGCTATGGATCGGATTCTGGAGTACAGGTCTTCTGACAGGTTAAAATTTGCTAGACACCTTATCTGTAGAGTATGAACAGATTCTCCTTCAAGAAGAAATAATAAAGTGGAGACTCTTAACATTGATGGCAATTGGGTGTCGGATCCAGCGCAGATGAAAGAGCATGCAAAGGAATTTTATATCAACTTGTACTCTACGGAAGGGGACTTCAATGCTCTTGTTAATTGGCCAAATCTTTTCCCTCCATTGAATGACGAATACCTGAATTGTCTGGATATCAGTGTCAATAAAGATGTTAAGAAGGCTATATTCGATATGCGGCCTTACAAGGCCCCGGGTCCAGATGGCCTCCAACTTGTCTTTTTCCAAAGCCAATGGGACGTGGTAGGAGACAACTTATATGAGATGGTGCAGAGCTTTTTTGTTACGGGTATTCTTGATGAGCGGTTAAATGTGACCTATATCATTCCTATTCCTAAAACCACTAACCCTTGTTCTATGCTCCAGTTAAGACCTATCAGCCTTTGTAATGTTGCCTACAAAGTCATCACGAAGGTCATTGTCAGCAAATTGAAGGGTTGTATCGCTAAGCTTATGAGCCAGAATGAAAGCAGCTTTGCGCCTGGGGGTCAGATTACAGATAATGTAATTGTCTTTCAGGAGGTTGTGAACTCTATGTGACACTGGAACCAGAAGAGGGGCATTATGGCTATTAAAGTTGATTTAGAAAAAGCCTATGATAGACTTCGGTGGGAATTCATTGCTGATTCTCTGCGTGCTTGTGGCTTCAGAACTCAACTAGTTGACAGAATAATGACCTGCATTTCTTCAGCTTCTATGAATGTTATTTGGAACGGTGAGATTACTGGTAACTTCCTCCCCTCCTGTGGTATCAGACAAAGTGATTCCATCTCCCCAAATTTGCTTGTTCTCTGCATGGAGCGATTTTCTCATTTGATAAACTCTGCTGTTCAAAATGGTAGCTGGCATCCGATACAAGTCAGTAGGAATGGCCCTATGTTGTGGCATCTATTTTTCGCTGACGATTTACTTCTATTTTCTGAGGCTTCAGTTGGTCAAGCAAATATCATCCACTCTTGTCTTGATCAGTTTTGTACTTCTTCAGGCCAAAAAGTTAATGGTGCTAAAACTAAAATTTTCTTCTCTAAGAATGTTCATCATTCTATCGCCTCAGATATCTGCTCTAGTTTGGGTTTTCCTAGAACGAATGACATTGGGAAATACTTGGGTGCTAATATTATCCAAGGTAGAATTGACAGATTTTCTTTCAAGAATACTGTTGAGAAGATTAAATCTAAGCTCTCGGGGTGGAAGGCTAGGAATTTATCCATGGCAGTAGAGTCACTTTGGCTAATTCTGTCCTCCAAGCTATGCCAATCTACCCTATGCTTTCAGCCAAATTTTCCATTTGTACTTGCAAAGAAATTGACAGGGTGGTCAGAGACTTTGTTTGGGGCTCTTCAGAAAGTGGTAGAAAGCTGCATCTTGTTAGTTGGGATGATGTTTGTAAAACGAAATGCAATGGTGGTTTGGGTCTCAAGAAAGCCGAAGCTATGAATAAGATTTTTACCATGAAGCTTGGGTGGAGGTTCCTGACCAACCCGGATGCGCTTTGGGTTCAGATTTTAAAGAGTAAGTACTTAAGGAGTGGTAATAGCATGAACCATTTGAAAGCTACCAATAGTTGTTCTAATGTTTGGAGAGGTTTGTGCTCGACTTGGGACTTGGTTCTCAAAGGAATTTCTTGGAATGTTGGGGATGGTACTCTTATCAGGTTCTGGACTGACAATTGGATTGAAGGCATGGATCCTCTTGAATCTATTGCTTTGAGGGATATCTCTGAGGAGGATAGATTAAGGACTGTTGCTTCTTACGCCAACTGTAGTGGTCAATGGAAATGGAAGGAGTTGCATAACTTCCTCCCTCATTATGCTATGCTCCTCCTGTCCAACATGTTCCCGCCAACGTTGAATTTACTTGAACTTTTTGTTGTGTAATTTGAGTTAATTTCTACCAATAATACCAAAAAAAAAATTACCTTAAAAACTATTGCAGATATGACTAGAGTGTAAACGATTGTACTAAAAATTATCCCAAAGTATATTCCCAAGAAAGAGTGAAGGGGTCACAATGGTCCCATTTAAAAACCACTCTCCTTAGACAGAATTTTACCAAAATAAGTAATTTTAATAGCACAATAATTAACAATTATACCCGACAATAGCTATTAAATAAACATAAAAGCGAACACCAAAATTTAACGAGGTTCGGACAATTATGCATATGTCCTCGGACACTACCAAAATAATATTTCACTAAATGAAAAAATATTACAAAAGAGAGAAAGAATATAATTGCCTACTTATATAGGAGAGAAGATTTTATTACAAAAGAGAGAATATAATTGTCTAATTATATAGGAGAGGTAATTTTGGAATGATTTAACTAAAGGAGGGAGGAATCCTTTTATAGGCAAAGGACTCCTCCACATTCTTACAAAATCCCAATGTGGGATTTTCCCAAAAAAAAAAAAACAACAAATCTCCACCTTGGAAAAATCTCATACAATTCTCTCATAAATCCAACCTTCAGTAGTGTCTGCAAATTTCATCTTTCAATTTGTAATAATGTTGATCAAGTTTAAACAATGTTTAAACTTGACTGCAGTTACCACTTTTGTCATCATATCTGTAGGGTTCTCAGTAGTTCGAATCTTTTGTATTATGACTCCACCTTCTTCCAGAATCTCCCATACAAAGTGATATCGAACATCGATATGCTTCGTCCTTACATGAAAAAACCTGGTTCTTTGCTAAATGAATAGCACTCTGACTATCACAATGCACTTTGATGTGCCTCTACTCCATTTCCAGTTCACTAAGCAACCCTTGAAACCAAATTGTCTCCTTTACAGCCTCTGTAATTGCCATATACTCTGCCTCTGTAGTAGACAAAGCAACTGTTGACTGTAAGGTAGACTTTTAACTAACTAGTGCCTTTGCAAAAGTAACACATAACCAGTAGTTGACCGACGCTTATCCAAATCACCAGTATAGTCAGAATCACAATACCTAACTACACACTAACCATCTTGTCTATCCTGCTGAAATACCAAACCAATGTCTACAGTGTTCAGAATACACCGTAGAATCCATTTCACAGCTTGACAATGCTCCTTTCTAGGATCATGCATGTACCTGCTCATAACCCCAACTGCCTGTGAAATATCGGGCCTCGTACACACCATAGCATACATCAAGCTACCAACAGCACTTACATACGGTACTTTTGACATGTGTTCCCATTCTGCATCATTCTTTGATGACATGGATGCACTAAGCTTGAAATGAGGAGCAAGTGGTATACTAACTGGTTTTGACTTTTCATTCATACCAAAAAGTTTTAGTACCTTCCTCAGATATTCTTTCTGAGACAAACAAAACCTCCCCAATTTCCTATCTCTAGATATTTCCATGCCGAGAATCTTCTTTGCTTCACCAAGATCCTTCTTCTCAAACTCCCTGTTCAATTGACTCTTCAATTTCTCAATCTCTATCTGACTCTTGGAAGCTATCAGCATAACATCAACATAAAGAAGAAGATATATATAGGATCCATCTTATAGCTTACGCAAATACACACAATGATCATATTTGCTTCTTATGTATTTTTTCCCTATCATAAACTTGTCAAATCGCTTGTACCACTGTCTCGAAGATTGCTTCAATCCATACAATGATTTTTCCAATTTGCAAACCATCTTTTCTCTACTGGCAACTTTGAATCCATCTGGCTGAGTCATGTAGATTTCTTCATCCAAGTCTCCATATAAAAATGCAGTTTTTATTTTTATCTAAACTAATTCCAAATCCAACTGTGCTACCAAAGCCAATAAAATTCTTATGGAGGAATGTTTTACAACTGGAGAAAATACTTCATCATAATCAATTCCCTCCATTTGTGCGTACCCTTTAGCCACCAATCTTGCTTTGTAGCGAACATTATCCATGTCAGGAAATCCATCTTTCTTTGCATATACCCATTTACACCCAATTGTCTTCTTTCCCTTCGGAAGACTAGCTAGTTTCCATGTTTGATTCTTTTGAAGGGACTGCATTTCTTCATTCATGGCAATCCTCCACTTTTCATATTTTGAACTTTGAACTGCTTCATTATAAGTGGTAGGAACATTATGTATTGCAATTGGTGATGCAAAAGAGACTATATCAGCATATCAAGCAGGTTATCTAATGGGCCTCTTCCCCTTCCTTAATGCAATTCATTCATATTGCTGTGGAGGCTCTTGGGTTTGAACCTCTTATTCATTTGACTCTTCTTCTATCATAGGAGAGTCATCATCACTTTCTACATTGGCTGGGACAATTCTGTTGCCATTAAACTCCACCTGTTTGGGAGTACCATCTGTCTGCTCCATTTTTTTTAAAGTCACCTTTCTTAATATGGTAGATTCATCAAAGGTAACATCCCTGATGAAGATTACTTTCTTTATTTCTAGACACCAAAGACGATAGCCTTTCACACCAGAAGTTATCCCCATAAAGATTGCCTTTTTTGCTCTTGGATCCAGCTTTAACTCCTTAACATGGTAATATGCAATGGAACCAAACACATGTAAGGAATTATAATCTGTAGCAGGTTTTCCAAACCATTTCTCCAATGGCATTTTACCACCAATAGCAATCGATGGTAGGCGGTTGACAAGGTGACAAACATATACTACAGCCTTATCCCAAAATTCTTTGCCCAACCCAACATTGGACAACATACACCGAACCTCCTCCAACAATGTTTAATTCATTCACTCTACCACCCCATTTTGTTTTGGTGTATATCTGACGGTGAAGTGTTTGACAATACCTTCATCTTCATAGACTTTCAAAAATGGATCATTTTTTAACTCTCCACCATTGTTTGTGCGAAGACATTTAACTTTTCTACCTGTTTGAGTCTCCAGTATCTTTTTCCATTTAAGGAAAATTTGTAGCACTTCATCCTTCATCTTTGTTGTATACACCCATACTATTCGGGAAAAATCATCAACAAAGGAAATATAATAGTGTTTTCCTCCCAATGAAGCATTCTTGGAAGGCCCCCCATACATCTGAATGAAAATAATCTAGAATACCCTCAGTATCATGGATAGCTGTTCCAAATTTTACCCTTTTCTTCTTCCCTTTAATGCAATGCTCATAAAAATCCAATTTGCAAGCCCGAGCTCCTTTCAATAATCCTTGATCTATCAGCAATTTCAAGGATTTTTTTAGCATGCCCCAAGCGCATATGCTATAACCTAGTTCCTTCTGACTCATGATCATCAATAGAAGCTATAGCTGCTATTTTCCCAATAATTGTACTACCCAAAAAATAATACACATTATTTCTTTTTTGAATCCCCTTCATTATCACAAGTGCACCAAACATGATTCTTATTATCTCATCTTTCGCCCTTACTTCAAAACCTTTTGACTCTAAGGTTCCCACAGAAATGAGATTCCTTATCAAATCCAGCACATAATGAACACCTGTTAAGGTTCTAATTGATCCATCCTTATTGCTCAAACGAACTGAACCAATCCCATGTGTGCTAAGAGGGGCATTATTTGTTGTGTAGACAACTTCACCTTTTAATTCTTTAAAGTCAAAGAGCCATTCTCGATTGGGAGTCATATGATGACTACAAGCTAAATCTAGCAGCCATGAACTCGAACAGCTAGTTGATGGTGTAGCAGCAATTGAAAGATCTGAATTTGCATTATCACACTCAGCTACATTTGAATTTGAGATAGCATTTCCCTTTCCAGGTTTTCCTTTGTCCTTTAGCTTGGGACAATCTTTCTTCCATTGCCCTTTTTCTTAACAAAAGGCACATTTATCTTTGCTAAGTTTGGACTTTGACTTTGATCTCCCTCTCCTTCCTTTATTCTGGCTCTGTGAACGGCCTCTAACAATAAGAGCTTCTGCTTTAACACTTGTATTTTCTTATTTTTCTTTCTTTTGCAATTCATAACTATACAAGGCTGCAGTTACTTCACTCAAAGACACAACAACCTTCCTATGAAGTAGAGTAGTTTCAAGATACTCAAACTCATCAAGAAGTGATCCCACCAACATCAGAGCTAGATCTTCATCATTAAAAGTCACATCCATATTCATCAAATCAGTTACCAGTTGATTAAAGCTAGTAATATGATCATTCATTGTGGTACCTGGGACATAATTGAAGCGGAACAATCTCTTTTTCATATAGAGTTTGTTCTGACTTCTTTTTTTCAAAAATTTCTCTTCTAATGCCTTCCATAATTTACTTATAAAAGTTTCTTTAGAAAATGCATACTTTTGCTCTCTAGAAAGACAAGATCGAATTGTACCACATGCCAATTTATTGATCACCTTCCATTCTTTCTCCTCAACATCATCTGGTTTCTCTCCTTCAATAGCAATGTCTAGAACTTGCTAAAAGAGGGCATCTAGAACCTCACTTTGCCACATGCCAAAATGACTAGTGCCATAAAAAATCTCCACTACAAATCTAGCATTTGTCACAACATTTCTTGCTAAAATTGAAGACGAAGAAGTTGTTGACGCCGATGTGGATACTTTTATGCCATCTGCAATTTCTACTACAAGTTATATTTAATAGTTGTCGATGCAGAATGCTAATTAGCCTAAGGAAATTTTTTTTGATGTGGAAGATCAGCCTAAGTCGCGACCACAGAGCATACTAAAATTAAACCAAGAGCTCTGATACCAATTGTTGTGGAATTCGAGTTAATTTCTACCAATAATACCAAAAAAAAATCACCTTGAAAACTATTGCACAGGTGACTAGAGTGTAAATGATTGTACTAAAAATCACCCCAATGTGTATTACCAGGAAAGAGTGAAGGGGTCATAATGGTCCCACTTAAAAACCACTCTCCTTAGACATAATTTTACAAAGACAAGTAATTTTAATAGCACAATAACTAACAACAACTATACCCGATAATAGCTATTAAATAGACATAAAAGAGAACATAAAAATTTAATGAGGTTCGGTCAATTATGCCTACGTCCTCGGACACTACCAAAATAATATTTCACTAAATGAAGAAATATTACAAAAGAGAGAAAGACTATAATTGCCTAATTATATAGGAGAGGCAATTTTGGAATGATTTAACTAAAGGGGGGGAGGAGTCCTTTCATTGGCAAAGGACTCCTCCACATTCCTTTCATAGGAAAAGGATTCCTCCACATTCTTGTAAAATCCCAATGTGGGATTTTACCAAAAAATAACACTTTTCTCCATCTGGAACCTTTTCAACAAAATTTTCTTATACTCTTCTTGAAGATCATTACTCAGACATTCCTAATCCTGCTTGGTCAAGAATCTGGAAATGGAAAGGTCCTCAGAGAATTAAGTCCTTATGGATGGTCAATCGTGGTAGAATTCCCATGTCACGACCCGAACCCAGGGGCACATGATCGACACTAGGGAATAAAAAAGCTTAAAGCTACCAAAATCTGTAGTAAGCCTTAAAAGAAAAATGTGGAATAATTCACTTTAAAAACCTCACAATAAAATGATTAAATCATAATGCACATTATCAAACTAATTTTTCTCAATTAAGTTAAAACATAATATCATAGAGCATTAAATAAATAAACGTCATCAGTTAAACAAATAATATCTCAGTACATAAATCTCAATACATAATATTTAAATTCAAAATATGCAGTTATACAGTTCTCTATTGTAGTACACGAATATTAATATAAACATAACTATCTAGACCTATATAAGATAGTCGGTGAAGAAGTTACACTGCGTAAAGAAGTAGGCCTAATAGAAGACTCACAAACTCATAAAAAAAATAAGTTGAGGGAAGTTAGACCTCACTGAGTAAGTTAATAAAGGAAATGAATGTGATTTGAAAATCTCCTTTAAAATAAATTTTTTATAAAAATAATATATTCATAATTTTATTCAAATCATTTGATATACATATAAGAAATCCATTTTTCAAAAGGAAAGAAATAAATATTTAAATGCTTTTTAAAACATTTCAGTTTAAAAATTAAGTAAAACCCAATTGATCAATTTTTATAATAGTCATACAGCTCACTTAAATCCAAGACTACTTGATCCCTAGAGCAAAGCATCACCAAGATGCACAGCCGCAATCATATGACTTAATCCAATATCATTGGTGGTGTCCAAGAGCAAAGCATCACCAGACCATTGGCCCCAGTGATTTAATAAATATTAATCCAACTATACTAGTGGTGTCTGAGAGCCAAGCATCATCAGACCTTCGGTCCCAGTATTTATTAAATAATCAAATATTATACTACTGGCAGTGTTCAAGAGCAAAGCATCACTAGACTTTCGGCCCCAATAATATAATTAATATAATCAAATATTATACCAGAGCGCACACAGTCCTAATGAAACCCATCAGGTAGCCCATTCTACCGTAGTTTATTTAAAATAAACGAAAATAAACAAAACAAGGAAAATTACAATAAATAAAAATAAATTAAATCATGTAATATCATATGAAGAATGTCGACTAGAATCTCATAACTTAAATAATTCACCAAAATTTAATATGATTTAAATTGAAAGAGCTGACACTCAAATCAAATATTAACTTACAAGATAAAGGCACTCCTCTGGTATGTCGCATCCTACCTCGACTGGTAGACGTGATCGGAGAGGCAGCTAAAAGACAAAAAAGGAAAACAACAATCAAAAAATAGAACCCTAACTTATAGAATTTCTAAGGAAGACTTGACTCAGAATTCAAAAATTAGAATTGACCCGATGTCATATTTTACGAGAAATGTATCAAAAATTTCACAGAGTCTCCTCTGTAAAACGGACATCCCTCTACTGAAGTAGAGTCAATCCTACAAGCAAACACACTTCTAAACTCACATAAGCTTAACATCTCAGGTTAGGACCCCGAACAATACAATTCCCAATTGAAGTTCACAATCCACCAAAAATAAATATTTAATAATAAATATTTAAAATCATTAAAAATCCATAAAATACTCAAAATGCCATAATTTAATTTATTTAAATAATAAAACATTAAAACTAATTATTTTTTCAAATTAGATAATAAAATCCCAATAATTTATATAATATTAATAAAATCCAATTTTACAATTATTCATCACAAAATAGTCAAATTCACATTTAATTATCTAGATAGCTTAAATATACTATAAAACTAATTAAAAACCCATTTAGTCACAAAATAATAAATAATTTATTATTTGAATATAATTTTCAAAAATTAGAATTAATTAGTTAAAAATAATAAATAATTTATAAAAATTATTTTAATGCCACATTTTATCTCAAGATTAATTAAAACATATTATTTAACTATAATATCAACAAAAACATACAATTTACCTATTATTTCAAAATTCACATACTACTAAAATAATTCCACAAAAATTATTTAAAATTACTAAAATTATATTGTTGATCATTTGCATGATTAAACTCTAAATTTTGGACTTTGACAAAAAAAAATTTATACTAATAATTTCAATTAAGTGTGTAGGGAATTATATACCAAATATATACCAAGCATATACACTTTTGGATAAATAGTGACTTTTCGAGCAAATTGAACCTATAAGATTCAAGAAGGCTTTTGGCATCTTTAGGGCTCTTAAATGAGAAAATGAGCTTCTTCACATTTAAAGTAGATATCTTGAGCTTTCTGAATTGGGCTTATTTGTCAAAATCCAAGTTCATTTCGTAATGCAAATTTTGAGTTGAAATCCATGTATATGTCTGTCATCTCAGACTGCACATCTCTTAGTATTTTGGACATATCTTAAGTTACAAAAGTCCAATTAAGGTGATTCAAAATGATATGAAAAGATAAGTCAAATATCTAAAACTTTAATGAAGAAGGTATGGGAAAATTCAGATTTATTCGGGAGAAAATCACGGATTCAACTTATGTATAGCTATCTGACAGTATTCTTCATTTCAGATTGCATAGCTCTTAGTATTTTTGACATATACCGAGCTATAGAAGTCCAATTTAGGTAATTTAAAATGATATAGAAAGATAATTTAAATATATACATCTTTCATGAAGAAAGTATAGGAAAATTCAAATTTCTTCAGGAAAAAATCACGGCTTCAATTTGGGTATAGCTGTCTGACCGTAGTCTGCATTATAGATTGCACAACCCTTAGTATTTTGGACATATATTGAGAAAAAGAAATCAAATTCAGGTGATTAAAATTGATATGGAAATCTAATTCAAATATCTACAACTTTTATGAAGAAAGTATGAGCAATCGAATGTTTTAAAGAGCCAATCACGGTTTTAATCTATAAATATCTGTCTGATAGCATCACTCTCAATGATTCAAAATATAGATGTTAGACACATCATTTGCACCTCCAATAGCTATATTTTTTAGTATAAATACCTCTAGAGCTGAATGGAAGTTATACAACTTGTTTATCATTCATTATTTCTTAAGCATTCATTGAGTTCTTAAATAATTCTTTATTTGTATAACTTTTGTGAGAGTTGGGTGTGTGTTAGAAATAGAATTTCTCTTCATCTTAAATCTTGGGTTAGATTAGAAGAGAAGTGAGATTTATTTCTAAAGGAATTGGTTTAAGTGTTGTCCATTGAAATACTTAGGTTTTGGTTTTTTGAGTGAGCCTTGAAAACTCATGTTGTAAGGTTATAAGAGTGAGACATAAAACTCTTGTATAGTCTCAATCTTGTGAATAATATTGTGGGTGATTGAAAATCCTAACTTAGGGAGAATTAGGTGGAGACGTAGGATTGTTGTTGAATCTGAACTCCTTAAATCTTTGTGTTCTTCATTCTTCCTTCTCAACTTCTATTTAATTCTTGCAAAGAATTCTTTTAATTTCTCATTTTTATTTGATAGCCCTATTCACCCCCCTAAGACTCTTTTCAATTGGTATCAGAGCTTGAATTCTAAGTACTTCATTGCTAGAATACAAGATCATAGGGAGTGAATCACTAAACATATCTTAGTGACTATCCACATTGGAAATTCAAAATGGAATTATATCTTGATTGTGATTTCATTAAACTTTGGGACATTGTCATAAGAGGTTGGGAACCACCTACAACTATCATTGATGGTGTGGTAACTACTCTTGCAAGAAGCCAATGGAGTATTGATCAAAAGGAAGAAAATCATAAAAATAAAAAGGCTATGATTACTCTAGTCTCTTCAATGACAAGAGAATAAGGAGGCAAGCTTCAACATTGTATGTCGACCAAAGAAATATGGGAGACATTAGAAAACCACTACGAAGGCAACATTCAAGTAAGAAGTAAGAAGGTTCAACTTCATATGTATGAATATGAACTCTTCAAAATGAAGCCTTATGAATCAATCACAGAGATGACAAATCATCTCAATGCTCTCCTCACAACCCTCAAGAAACTTGGAAAACATTTCTCCAAGGAAGAAGTAAACAATAAAATTCTAAGAATCCTACCTAAGAAGGATTGGGAATCTTGTGTTACTTTAATTGAGGAAGCTCAAGACCTCTCCACCCTATCAACTGATGTGCTCATTAGTAAGCTCTTAACATATGAGCTCACTATCAAGCAAAGAGGTGAAGAACAAGAAGAAAAGAAAAAGAGCATTGCTCTAAAAGCTCTTCAAGAAGACAGTGAAGAGGAAAGCATCAAAGATTCTAGTGATGAAGATGGTGACACTGCCATGCTCACTAGGAACTTCAAAAAGGTTTTGAGAAAGAAAAACTTCTCAAGAATAAAGGACTTCAATAAGAAGTTTGAAGGAGATAGGAAGAAGAAAACTAAGGAGGTTACTTGCTATAAATGTAAGAAACCGGGACATATTAGAAGTGAGTGTCCCAAACAAATTCAAGAACAAGGGAGTAAAAGATAAGAAGAAGGCATTCAAAGCTACTTTGGATGATTCCTCCGAATCCGAAGAGGAAGAGGAACAACAATAGGTGGCCAATCTTTACTTCCTGGCCCTTGAAAATGAAAATGAGGTACCACACACTTCTTATTCTTCCTTTGATGATTGTGATAATTATTATGATAATGATGATGATGATGAGAGCTCCATTGTGAGCAAATTACTTGTTAAATGCAAAAATTTGTTTTCTAAGAAGAAATATTATAAGCATGAGTTAGGTAGCTTAAATAGAGAATTATAAATTTTAAAAATTAATTTTCCTAAACTTGTTAAATCAAACAAAAAACTTGTTAGTGATGCAAAATCTTCTAATTCTTTGGAAGATCAACTTAAGAAAGCAAATGATGAAAATCATAAGCTTTCTAAGGAGGTCCTAGAATTAAAGAATTCCAGTGCTAAATTTAAGAGAGGAAAAGAAACTTTAGATTGTCTTCTGGACTCTCAAAAATTTCATGGAGATACTTGAGGAATTGGATATAAGAATGGAATGTCTTCATCATCTGCATCACATATTAATTTTGTAAAAGCTTTATATAATTCCACTCCTTCAACCACCAAATCAAATAAGACTCAAGCTTTCGAAGCTAAAAGATCTCATATGTTAAATAGCAAGGAAAAGTCTCATGAGATTCATCCTTTATTAACACAAAGAGGTAAAGCTCAAACTAAAGCACCTAAATCCAAGCATGCTTATATGTACAGTAGACATAAGTATATTAGGCATGCTACATAATACAATACACATAAATATGTTGCACAAAATTATCGAAATACACATCACCATTGTCAATGCATGTCTCACTTGATGACACAAAATAATAGGAGATACACATAATACCAAAGGCATGTTGCACACACTAGGAAAGCATTTCATCTTATGATGAAGAAATTTGAAAATATTGTATGTTCTTATTGCATGATCAAAGAACATACTAATAATGTGTGCTTCTATAAAAGACTGCATATGAATTTACTTCCTACAGATTATCTTGAAACTAACCAACCTAGACCAAGAAAGGTTTGGTTCCAAAAGAACACTTAAATTGTATTGTGCAGATGTGCTTGAAATCCACAAGAACAAAAAGCAAGTGGTATCTCGATAGTGGATGTTCAAGGCACATGACAAACGACAAAGAGCAATTCAATAAACCTGATGCTAAGGATGGAGGACACGTTACTTTTGGAGATAATGCAAAAGGAAAAATTATTGGCATTGAAGAAATAGGTAATCCTCAATCCTTATCTATACATCATGTGTTTTTTGTTGATGGTCTTAAACACAATCTACTTAGTATAAGTCAATTATATAACATGGGAAATAAAGTAACTTTTTATCCTAAAAATTGCTTTGTTAGTAGTCTTGATGAAAATTAAATTATTTTTAGTGGTGAAAGAGTAGACAATGTTTATGTCATTGATTTAAATAAAATTGATGACAAAGACATAAAATTCTTAGTGTCTATCTCCTATGACACATGGACATGGCATAGAAGATTAGGACATGCAAATTTTAAGCTTTTGAATGATCTTTGTAGACATGAACTTGTAATTGGATTTCCTAAGCTTGAATTCACTAAAGAAAAACCTTGTGATGCTTTTCAAAATGGAAAACAATCCAAGCCCTTATTTAAGCTAAAAAATATAGCGTCCACCTCTAGGCCACTTGAACTTATACATATGGATTTATTTGGACCAACTGGAGTTGCTAGTCTTGGTGGAATGCACTATGCTTATGTATTGGTTGATGACTACTCTAAATACACTTGGGTGTGTTTTCTTGCTCATAAGAATGATGCATTTAAAGCTTTTGAAAATTTTTCAAAAAGAGTTCAAAAAGAAAAAGGATTTTTTATTTCATCCATTAGAAGTGATCATGGAACCGAATTTGAAAATGAATTTTTCAAAAACTATTGTAATGAAAATGGTATTTCTCATACATTTTCATCTCCTAGAACCCCTTAAAAAAATGGGGTAGTTGAAAGGAAAAATAAAACTCTTATGGAAATGGCTAGAACAATGCTTCATGAGTATAATTTGCCTTTATACTTCTAGGCAGAAGCTGTTAACACATCTTGTTATATTTCAAACCAAGTTTTCAAAAGACCAATTTTAAATAAAACATCTTATGAGCTATGGAACAATAGAAAACCCAAAATCTCATATCTAAGAGTATTTGGATGCAAGTGCTTTATATTGAACACCAAGGATAATCTTGGAAAATTTCATTCCAAAGCTGATGAAGGAATTTTCCTAGGCTATTCCATCTCTAGAAAAGAATATAAGGTCTTTAATAAGAGAACTCTAGTAGTTAAAGAGTCAATGCATGTGGTATTTGATGAATCAAGCTCACTTGATCCTAGAAAGAGTGTTTGTAGTATTAATGATCTTGTAGGTGACAATGAGATTATGGAAACACAAGAAGAAAATGCTAATAAGCCTTTGGAACTTGAAGATCCAAGCAAGAAGGAAAATGAGGAGACATCTCAACCTACCTTGAAGGATGAACTTTCAAAGGATTGACAATTCAAGAAAGCTCACCCTCAAAACCTTATTATAGGTGACACTACAAAAGGGGTAACTACTTTATCTCAATTAAAGTCTACTATTAATTTAGCCTTCATTTCTCAAATTGAACCTAAAAATATTGATGATGCTTTGTGTAATGAATTTTGGGTCCTTACTATGCATGAAGAGTTAAATCAATTTGAGAGAAACAAGGTTTGGACCTTGGCTCCTAGACCTATACATCATCCTATTATAGGCACTAAATGGGTGTTTAGAAATAAGATGAATGAACAAGGTGTCATAACTAGGAACAAAGCTAAACAAGTAGCTAAAGGTTATAATCAAGAGGAAGGCATTCACTATGATGAAACCTTTGCCCCCTTTGCAAGGTTAGAAGCTATTAGGATGCTACTTGCATTTACATTATACATGGATTTTAAACTTTATCAAATGGATGTTAAAAGTGCATTTTTAAATGGTTTTATTGAAGAGGAGGTATATGTTGAACAACCTCTGGCTTTTGAAAATTTTAACTCTCCAAATCATATTTTTAAATTTTCAAAAGCATTTTATGGATTGAAACAAGCTCCAAGAGCTTGGTATGAAAGATTGAGTAACTTTTTACTAGAGAAAGGTTTCTCTAAAGGAAAGGTTGACACAACTCTTTTCATAAAGAAATCCAAGCATGATTTATTAATTGTTCAAATTTATGTTGATAATATTATTTTTGGTGCTATTGACCATTGCTTGTGTGAGGAATTTTCTAAGCTAATGCAAAGAGAATTTGAGATGAGTATGATGGGAGAACTCAAGTTCTTTCTTGGACTTCAAATCAAGCAATGTGAAAATGGGATTTTCATTAATCAAACCAAATATGCAAAGGACATTCTCAAGAATTTTGGAATGGATGGACCTAAATCAAGAAAAACTCCAATGAGCACCACAACCAAACTCAACAAGGATGAGAATGGCAAACTAGTTGATGAAAAGCAATTTAAAGGTATGATCAAATCCCTTCTTTATTTAATCACTAGTAGACCTGATATTATGTTTGCTACTTACTTGTGTGCTAGATTTCAATCAAGCCCTAGACAGTCTCATTTCAATGCTATTAAAAGAATTTTTAAATATCTTTGTGGTACAATGCATTTAGGACTTTGGTATCCTAGAAGTTCTTCCTTTGACTTGACTAGTTATTCTGATGCTGACTTTCCCGGTAGCTTACCAGATAGAAAGAGCACTTAGGAAACTTGTCAAATTTTAGGAAATTGCTTAGTTTCTTGGTTTAGTAAGAAATAAGTTTCAATTGCCTTGTCCACCGCTGAAGCAGAATATGTGGTGGCTAGTTGTTGTTGCACCCAAATTCTATGGCAAAAACAACAACTTTTGGAGTATGGCATTGATATTAATCACATTCCAACTAAATGTGACAATACAAGTGCTATAAACCTTAGTAAAAATCTCATTCAACATTCTAAAACTAAGCATATTGACATTAGACATAATTTCTTGTTTGATCATGTGCAAAATGGTGATATTTTTCTTGATTTTGTTAATACTAATCATAAATTAGCAGACATCTGCATCAAGCCTCTTTGTTAGGAAAGATTGAGTTTTATTAAGCATGAACTTGGTATGATTGATGGCTCAAGATTGTCTTGATCACTTGTTAAATTGATGAATTGATGTTTGGATTCTTATGTGATCATGTGCTTTAAAAAAAATTATTTTAGCGTCATGTATATATTTTGTTTTAAAAGTATTTGCTTTAGCAAATTTACTTTATATACATGATATATTTTATTTCCAATTTACATGATCTTTGTATTAATTTTATTTGATTTGGATTTATGTGGATTCATTCACCTCATATTTTTTAAATTAATAATTAATTATTGAACTAAATTCAATTAATTAATAATTTTAATTTAGCAAAAATATTTCTTCTCCTCAACAAGATTTTTCTTATATATTTTTTTATGTCAGTTTCTGTTTGGTTTATTTTCAATATACTTTCTGTGTCTATGTTTTGAGCTGTTAGTTTATTTTTTAATTCATTTTATGTCAATTTCCACTCAATTTATTTTCTGAATATTTTCTAGATATAAGATATGAGCTGTTAGTTTTATATTTTGTCTATAATTGGTATTTTAATATCATTGTAGCTTTCTCTTTTTAATGCAATTTTATTTTCATTTTGATAAGGGGGAAGAAATATTTGAGTTTGTTTATTTTTTTTTATTTGTGTTTACACATGAATATTGTTTATTATGTTTATATATGCATAATTAATGTTTAATTTATTCATGTATCAATTCCATTTAGGAATTGTTTTGATCTTTGAAAAGACATGGATATTTTTTTTAAAAGATTTGGTCTATCTTTGCTTTTGTTAAAGAAGGCAAAAATAATTGATTTTGCATGCGTACTTAGTTAATTTCTTTAAGGAAGAGAAATTTTTTTTTTTTACAAAGATGTGTTTGTGTTAGTGACATAACTATGTGATAGTGTGTCATTAATATCAAATTTTTTTAATTCATTAAAATAGGGGGAGAAATTTGTTTGAATTTATTTCACAGAAATTTTTTGTGCATGCATAGTAACAATGTAAGTGTGGCTAGTTTTGTCCTTGTGATAAAAAGCCTTATTTTGCTTACTTTGTTTATATATAACATGAATTTTTTTTATTTATGCATGACTATCAATTATGCTTATACCTTCAAAATTCATATTCATGTATAAATTCTTCTTGGGAATGGTTTTCACCTTTAAAAATGAAATGACTTTCATAAAGATTTTGAGTATCTTTGCTTTCATTGTTTTGGTTCTTGATCTTTTGTTCCCGCTGGTATTTTTGGCTCCCTTAAGTCTATTTCCCCTTATATCTTTCTTTTTTCTTTTTGTCTTTGACAAAGGGGGAGAAGAAGCTATGTACTTAGGGGATAAATAATTGTGTTTGTATTTAAGATATGCTAAATACCACATGATTATGTATGATTGATTGACTAGCTAAACTTTCTATAATCATGTGATGTTTCAAAATAGCATATGTACTATTTTATGATGCATTATAGTAGCATTATATGCATATATGTTTGAAATTATTTCCTTCATGTTGTCTAACATTTTTTTAATGATCATGTTATCATCATTTATTATGTTAGGCCATGTTCTTGATAATATTCTTATGTTGTCCTTATTCTTGACAAGAAGGATAATAAAATTTATTTATATTTCTTATCATGTCCACAAAAGAGGAGAAATAAAGAAATATATTTTGTTAAAAGGAATAGATTTGTTAAACCCTTATACATGCTATGATAATTCATTTATATACTCTAATACATGATAAATATTGAATTTATGCATATGTTAAGGGGGAGAAAAATAAATTCTCATTTTTGCATCTATTTAATTTGAAATGGGGAGCTATTCTAATTAGCATGCTTATACATGTTATTTATTTTTGTCACACACACATTATTTATTATCTTTCAAAATTGGTTGTCAAAGCTAAAAAGGGGGAGATTGTTGATCATTTGCATGATCAAACTCCAAATTATGGACATTGACAAACAATTTTTATACTAATAATTTCAATTAAGTGTGTAGGGAATTATATACCAAACATATAGCAAGCATATACACTTTTGGATAAATAGTGACTTTTCGAGCAAATTGAACCTGTGAGATTCAAGAAGGTCTCTAACATCTTTAGGGCTCTTAAATGAGAAAATGAGCTTCTTAAAATTTGATGTAGATATCTTGAGCTTTCTGAATTGGGCTTATTTTTCAAAGTCCAAGATCATTTGGTTATGAAAATTTTGAGTTGAAATCCACGTATACGTTTGCCATCTCAAACTGCACATCTCTTATATTTTGGACATATCTTAAGTTACAGAAGTCCAATTAAGGTGATTCAAAATGATATGAAAATTTAATTCAAATATATACAACTTAGATGAAGCAAGTATGGGCAAATTAAAATTTCTTCACGAGAAAATTACGGCTTAAACTTATGTATAGCTGTTTGACAGTATTCTGCATTTCAGATTGCATAGCTCTTAGTATTTTGGACATATCCTGAGCTAAAGAAGTCCAATTTAGGTAATTCAAAATGATATGGAAAGATAATTCAAATATCTACAGCTTTCATGAAGAAATTATAGGAAAATTCAAATTTATTCAAGATAAAATCATGGCTTCAATTTGGATATAGCTGTTTGCCCGTAGTCTGTATTATAGATTGCACAATCCTTAGTATTTTGGACATATCGTGAGATAAAGGAGTCCAATTTATGTGATTCAAATTGATATGGAAAGCTAATTCAAATATATACAGCTTTTATGAAGAAATTATGGTAAATTCAAATGTCTTAAGGAGCCAATCATGGTTTTAATCAATGAATAGTTGTCTGACAGCATCACTCTCAATGATTCAAAATATAGATGTTGGACACATCATTTGCACCTCCAACAACTATATTTTTTAGTATAAATACCTCTAGAGCTGAATGGAAGTTATGCAACTTGTTTATCATTCATTATTTCTTAAGCATTCATTAAGTTGTCAAATTCTCTTAAATAATTCTTTATTTATATAACTCTTGTGAGAGTTGGGTGTGTGTTAGAAATAGAATTTCTCTTCATTTTAAATCTTGGGTTAGATCAGAAGGGAAGTGAGATTTACTTCTAAAGGAATTGGTTTAAGTGTTGTCCATTGAAATACTTGGGTTTTGGTTTTTTAAGTGAGCCTTGAAAACTCATGTTGTAAGGTTATAAGAGTGAGCCATAAAACTGTGAATAAGACTGTGGGTGATTGAAAATCCTAACTTGGGGATAAGTTAGGTAGAGATGTAGGATTTTTGTTGAATCCGAACTCCTTAAATCTTTGTGTTCGTTATTCTTCCTTCTCAACTTCTATTTAATTCTTGCAAAGAAATCTTTTAATTTCTCATTTTTATTTGATAGTCTGATTCACCCCCCCCCCCTTTAGGACTCTTTTCACATATTATACTAAAATTACTAACATGACATACTAACACTAATTAACCCAACATTCACCCAAACAATTAATTAACAAATATACAATTTATATTATTAAAATATTCAATAATTTCAATAATTAAAATTAACTAAAATAATTTAAAATCAACTAAGTACATATAGATCAACTCAAAAATCAACAAAATACTAAGAAATAAATTAAGCAAAAATTATATTAATTAACTAAAAATTAAAATAAACACAATAACTAATAAACAACTAACAAACAACTAACAATCTACTAACAAACAACTAACAGTTAACTAGTAACAACAAAGAAACAACCCAAAAATCAACCTCACAACTCAACTAAATCAGCCTAAAACTCACCTAAAGCAAAAATCTAGGACAAGGAGGGTTGTTGTTGTAGTTGATGTTGTTGTCCCTACTGTTGTTGATGTTGTTCTTGTTGATGATGTTGTTGTGGTTGCTGTCGTTGATGTTGTTCTTGTTGCTACTGTTGTTGATGTTGTCATAGCAAGAAGAAGAAAGAAGTATGGTGTGTTGTTGGAAATGAAGGAAGAAGACAGCAATAAAGGGCAGAACAGGATAGCATGAAGAAGAGAAGAAAAAAAAATGGCATGGGATGAGGAGAAAAAGGGAAGTGGGGTTGGTAAGTATTAATATATATATATATATATAGACACACACACACACCCACTCAACACCCATACATAAACAATAATAATAATAACTCTAGTAAAAAATAATGCTATAAAAATAAAAATAATGAATAATAATAATGCTATGTAAATAAAATAAGATAAAAATAATAAATATATTACTAGTTTCCAAATAGGATTTTAAATTTAGTAATTAAATATAACAATTTAATGTAATAATAACAACATAATATAGAAATTACTAATAACATTGAAATCTTGATATTTATGTAGAAAATAGTTTAAAAATATTCAGGTTATTACAGTCTTTCCCCCTTACAGAAATTCATCCTTGAATTTCAAAAAAAAAAAAAGCAAGGAAATACAAGGTCTATTGATGAAAAAGATAAGGATAGGTGACTTGCATCTTGGATTCTGTCTCATATGTACAATCTTCTGCTGTATGATTACTCCAAAGCACTTTTACCATTGGAATCTCTCGGGAGCGAAGCTGACAAACCTGATGATCCACAATCACCACTGGGTACTCCTCGTAAGACAAATCTTTGCTGAGCTCCACTACTTGAGGCTCAAGTACGTAAGAAGGATCAGGAATATACTTTCTCAGCATAGATACATAGAACATTGGGTGGATTCAAGATAACTCAAGTGGCAATACCAGTCTATAAGCTACTTCTCCAACTCATTACCGTATCTCGAAAGGTCCAATGTATCTCAAAGCCAACTTACCCTTCTTACCGAACCTTATAACTCCTTTCATTGGAGATACCTTCAAAAACACCATATCTCCAACTAGAAAGGAAACATCTTTCCTTCTAGGATCAGTATAACTCTTCTGCCTACTGAAAGTTGTCCTTAACCTCTGCTGAATGATAAGAACTTTCTCAGAAGTAATCTACACCAACTCTGGACCTGTCAGCTGTCTCTCACTAATTTTCCAACATAAAGGTGATCTACATTTCCTACCATACAATGCTTCATATAGAGCTATCTCAATACTTACATGATAACTATTGTTATATGCAAATTCAATCAGTGGCAAGTGGTTATCCCATTGACCTCCAAAATCCATCACACACATTCTAAGCATATCCTTTAAAGTCTAAATGGTCCTCTCAGACTGACCATCAATTTGAGGTTGGAATGTTATACTAAAGTCTAACCTTGTACCCAAGGTTTTGTGTAACTCTTGCCAAAGTGGCTCCTCTATCAAATATAATGCTCATTAGAACTCCATAAAGATAAACAATTCTGCTGATATACAACCATGCCACACTATTAGTGGAGTATGTCTTCTTAACTGGCAAAAAGTGAGCTGACTTAGTTAACCTATCAATGACTACCTAAATTACATCAAATATGCCTATCGTTCGAGGCAAACCAGTCACAAAATCCATGGCAATCATATCCTACTTCCACTCTGGGATACATGGGCTATAACAATCCTGAGGGCCTCTGATGCTCTAGTTTCACCTGCAGACATATGAGACACCTAGACACAAAATCTGCAACATCCTTTTTCATTCTGTTCTACCAGTATGTATCCTTTAAATTATAATACATCTTGGTGGAACCTGGATGAATACTGTAAGCAAAAAAATGTGCCTCTTCCAAGATCTCTTTCCTCAAATCATTAACGTGTGGCATACATAACCAAGTACCCAAGCATGGAACACCCTCACTATCAATCATGAACTCTCTGGATTGACCCCGTTGCACCTCAAACATAATTATTTATAGTTATGGGTCCCTCCTTTGAGCTGCCTTAACTTTGTCCAAGTACACTAATCATACTCTGAACTAAGCTATAAGGCATTTCTTAGTCACTTTCCACTACAAACCCTGATCCATCAGCTCATGCAAATCCTAAATAATCGGCCTATTCTCAGTACTAATATGGGCAAGACTACTTGATTTTCTACTCAACGCATCAGCTACCATGTTTGCCTTGCCTAGATGGTAAAGAATCGAACAATCATAGTCTTTCAAAAGTTTCATCCATCTTCTTTGCCTTAGGTTCAAATCCCTCTGCTTGAAGATATACTTCAAGCTCTTATGGTCGATGTATATTTCACAAGTGACACCATATAGATAATGCCTCCAAATCTTTAGTGCAAATACAACTGCTGCCATCTCCAGATCATGAGTGGGATAATTCTGCTTGTGATTCTTCAACTTCCTTGAAGCATAAGTAACCACTCTACCATTATGCATTAGCACACAACCCAATCATATACGAGAAGCATCACAATACACAATGTATCCATCGTCACCATAAGGCAAAGTTAACATTGGAGCTGAAGTCAATAAATCCTTAAGCAACTGGAAATGCTCCTCACAACTATTAGTCCACACGAATCTAACATTTTTATGGGTCAGTCAAGTCAAAGGTGCAGCAATCTTGGAGAAATCCTTCATAAATATCCTGTAATAGCTCGCTAAACCTAGAAAACTTCTTATTTCAGTAATCGTTGTGGGTCTTGGCCACTCAGTGATCACCTCTATCTTCCTAGGATCCACCTGAATGCCATCTTTAGATACCACATGGCCTAAGAATTCCACTTGGTCTAACCAGAATTCACATTTTGAAAACTTGGCATACAATTGGTGCTCTCTCAAAGTCTGCAGCACCAATCTCAAATGCATCGCATATTCTGCCTTATTCTTGAAAGAGACCAAAATTTCATCAATAAATACTATCATAAATTGGTCCAGGAATGGCCTAAAAACCCTGTTCATCAAGTCCATAAAGGTTTCTGGGGCATTAGTCAACCCAAAAGACATCACTAGGAACTCATAATGGCTATACCTAGTCTGAAATACTGACTTGGGTACATCCTCACTTCTAATCCTTAGCTGATGATACCCAAATCTCAAATCAATCTTAGAGAAATATCAAGCTCCTTGCAACTGATCAAACAAATCATTAATCCTAGGGAGTGGATACTTGTTCTTAATGGTAACCTTGTTTAGCTATCTGTCGTCGATACAGAGTCAAAGACTACCATCCTTCTTCTTCATAAAAAGAACCGGAGCACCCTAAGGAGATGTACTAGGCCGAATAAAACCCTTATCCAACAATACCTACAATTGCTCTTTCAGCTCCTTCAGCACTACAGGTGCCATCCTATAAGGTGGCATAGAGATAGGATTTGTTCCAGGCACAACATCAATATAGAATTCTATCTCTCTATCAGGCGACAATCCAAGTATCTCCTCTGGAAAAACATTTACGAACTCCCATACCACTGGTACCCTATGCTCTAATCCCATTTCTACTTGAACATCTCTAAATATAGCTAGACAGCCCTGACACCCTCTATTAAGCATCTTCATAGTTGTAATGGTAGAAATAAGATTATGAGGCATAGAACTCTCACTATTTTTGAATCTGAATTCCTCTTCACCTGGAATTTTAAAAATTACTTCTTTCGCTTGACAGTCCACAAAAACATAATACTGGGATAACCAATCCATTCCCAGAATCACATCAAACTCAATTACATCCAAAAGAACCAAGTCTACCAATAACTCTCTACCTTCAACTAATACAGGACAAGATGGAAAGAAAATGTTTGTCTTCAACTCATCACTAAGCAGAGTTAAAATGGATAAAAGAAAACACATCTTGGAAGGAAGACAAGCCACTTTTGAAGCAAACAAAGGAGATACAAAAGAATACGTAGCACCCGGATCAAACAAGACGCTAACTTCAGATTAATAGACATGAATAATACCTGCTACCATAGCATTGGATGCCTGCACATCCTGAGGAGTCAAAGTGAAGACCCTAGCTTGACCACGTCCTAGCTGCTATGAGGTGAATGGCTAATTCTGTCCTCTGCCTCAACCCGACTGACTCGTAAACTGTATCAATCGCTGCTGAGGGTACATAGGTGCCTAATACTGCTAAGGCACCTACTGTAAGGGCTAGACAACATAAGGTGAAGATCCCTAAACAAAGGTCGGCTGGAATCCATAGTTTAGACAAGCTCTAACAAAGTGTCTAAACTGACCACATCTAAAACACGCTCTTGACATCAAATGACAAGGACCTTAATGCACTCACACATATGTGGCACACGCACTAGCTCCAGACCCAGAATTGCCATGTCCAGAGCTTTGTCCATTACTGTTGCTAGCACTACCACCAAATCTAGCAGCCCGACTACTCCTGTGATCCTGAGTAAGGCGATGACTACTAGTTCGATGTGCTCTGAATTTTTTACTCTACTGAGAAGGACCTGTTGAATGAGCACTTGTGCTGCCTATCTAAAACACTGGCTGATGCACCCTTTGAACAGATCTGACAATGCCACTATCATATGAGTAAAGTATGGTATTGTGCCAGATATACCTCTGCTGTCTCACCTCCTCCATAATACTCTCCATACTATAACCCTCTGGTCGAATGCCTATATAGGCCGGGCCTAACCCAGTCACATACAGCTCCACTGCTCTGGCAACATCCTGCCTCACATCCTCAGCATGTCTCGTCAACCTGTAGAACTCTTGAGTGTAGTCCTCAACTGATTGATCTCTCATGTTGATATTAAGTAGCTACCATCTATAGTTCTCTTGCATTGACAAAGGATAGAAGAATCTCATAAACTACTCTTTAAATCCTAACCATGTCATTGTGGCCATGAAAGGTTGAATGGACTGCATAAACCAGTCCTGAGCAGCCGCTAAGATTGATAACTCCACAATCATAATCCTCTGATAATATAAATACCTAAATCTGGTCCTGAACTCAATGGTATTAATGAAATCCAATGCGTCTCCAGTACTATCAAAATAAACTCACCCCACTCTGGAGTATAATAATGCTACATTTGCATCAGACATCCCCTGATTCCATCATTGAAGCATCTGCTACACTATAGGCATCGCCTGATTAAGAGCTGCCAAGTCCTGATTAATACCTACCATACCAGCTGCAAAAGCTGCAGGATCCTCTGTTGGAATTTGAGGCTTTACCTGAGGCTAATCCTACCTCTGAGTTGCCACTACTCTGGCTCTGCCCCTACCTCTGCCTCTACCCTTACCTTAAGGTCAAGGGGCAGGAGGGAGAATCTCATCCTAAAATGAATGTTCATCATTATCAGGCTCTGCATCAACAGTAAGGGCATTCCGAGCATGCCTCATTCTAAAAAGATAAAAAAAATTCCAAATTCAAAACCAAATAAGAACACCGACACAGACGCAGAATCCTAAGGATAAGAAAATCAACAAGTGACAGATAACAACTTATGTACCACAGTAATATAAGAGAAGACAGACATCAACAGTCAAAGGCATGAAAACGAGCCAAAGTTTTGATACTAACTTTGTCACGACCTGAACCTGGAGGCACGTGACCAGCACTAGGGAATGGGAAAGCTTAAAGGTACTGAAACTCGTAGTAAGCCTTAAAAGAAAAATGTAGAATAATTCACTTTAAAACCTCACAATAAAATGATTAAATCATAATGCACATTATCAAACTAATTTTTCTCAATTAAATTAAACCATAATATCATAGTGCATCAAATAAATAAACATCATCAGTTATACAAATAATATCTCAGTACATAAATCTCAATACATAATATCCAAATTCAAAATATGCAGTTATACAGTTCTCTACTGCAGTACACGAATATTAATACAAACTATATAGACCTACATAAGATAGTCAGTGAAAAAGCTACACGGCGTAGAGAAGTAGGCCTAACAGAAGACTCCCAAACTCCTAAAAAAATAAGTTAAGGGAAGTTAGGCCTCACTGAGTAAGTTAATAAAGGAAATGAATGTGGTTTGAAAATCTCCTTTAAAATAAGTTTTTTATAAAAATAATATATTCATAATTTTATTCAAATAATTTGATATACATATAAGAAATCCATTTTTCAGAAGGAAAGAAATAAATATTTAAATGCTTTTTAAAATATTTTAGTTTAAAAATTAGGTAGAACCCAATTTATCAATTTTTATAACAGTCATACAGCTCACTTAAATCCAAGATTGCCAGATCCCGAGAGCAAAACATCACCAAGATGCACAGCCATAATCATATTACTTAATCCAATATTCCTGGCGGTGTCCAAGAGCAAAGCATCAATAGACCATCAACCCTAGTGATTTAATAAATATTAATCCAACTATACTAGTGGTGTTCAAGAGCAAAGCATCACCAGACCTTCGGCCCCAGTATTTATTAAATAATCAAATATTATACTACTGGAGGTGTCGGAGAGCAAAGCATCACCAGACCTTTGGCCCCAGTAATATAATTAATATAATCAAATATTATATCGGTGCGCACACGGTCCTGATGAAACCATCAAGTAGCCCGTTCTACCATAGTTTATTTAAAATAAATGAAAATAAATAAAATAAGAAAAATTACAATAAATAAAAATAAAATAAATCAACTATAAATTAAATCATGCAATATCATATGAAGAATGTTGACTAGAATCTCATAACTTAAATAATTCATCAAAATTTAATATGATTTAAATTAAAATAGCCGACACTCAAATCAAATATTAACTTACAAGATAAAGGTACTCCTCTGGTACGTCGTGTCCGACCTCGATTGGTAGATGCAACCGAAGGGGCAGCAAGATAGAAAGGAAAACGACAATCAGAAAATAGAACCCTAACTTCTAGAATTTCTAAGGAAGACTCAACTCAGAATTTAAAAATTAGAATTGACCCGATGTCACGTTTTACAAGAAATCTATCAAAAATTTGGTAGAGTCTCCTCTGTAAAATGGACATCCCTCTATCGAAGTAGAGTCAATCCTGCAAGCAAACACACTTCTAAACTCACACAAGCTCAACACCTCGAGTTGAGACCCTGAACTACAAAATCCCCAACTGAGGTTCACAATCCACTACAAATAAAAAAATTTAATAATAAATATTTAAAATCATTAAAAATCGATAAAATACTCAAAATGCCACAATTTAATTTATTTAAATAATAAAACATTAAAACTAATTATTTTTCCAAATTAGATAATAAAATCCCAATAATTTATATAATATTAATAAAATCCAATTTTACAATTATTCATCACAAAATAGTCAAATTCACATTTAATTATCTAGATAGCTTAAATATACTATAAAACTAATTAAAAACCCATTTAGTCACAAAATAATAAATAATTTATTATTTGAATATAATTTTCAAAAATTAGAATTAATTATTTAAAAATAATAAATAATTTATAAAAAATATTTTAATGCCACATTTTATGTCAAGATTAATTAAAACATATTATTTAACTATAATATCAAAAAAAACATACAATTTACCTATTACTTCAAAATTCACATACTACTAAAATAATTCCACAAAAATTATATAAAATTACTAAAATCATATTATCACTACTAAAATTACTAACATATCATACTAACACTAATTAACCCAACATTCACCCAAATAATTCATTAACAAAATATACAATTTATATCATTAAAATATTCAAAAATACCCATAATTAAAATTAACTAAAATAATTTAAAATCAACTAAGTACATATAGATCAACTCAAAAATCAACCAAATATTAAGAAATAAATTAAGCAAAAATTATATTAATTAACTAAAAATTAAAATAAACACAATAACTAATAAACAACTAACAATCTACTAACAATTAACTAGTAAACAACAAAGAAACAACCTAAAAATCAACCTCACAACTCAACTAAATCAACCTAAAACTCACCTAAAGCATAATTCTAGGACAAGGAGGGTTGTTGTTGTCATTGATGTTGTTGTCCCTACTGTTGTTAATGTTGTTCTTGTTGTTGTTGTTGTTGTGGTTACTGTCATTAATGTTGTTCTTTTTACTTCTATTGTTGATGTTGTCGTAGCAAGAAGAAGAAAGAAGTAGGCTGTGGTGTGTTGCTGGAAATGAAGGAAGAAGACAACAAGAGAGGGCAGAACGGGATAGCATGAAGAAGAGAAGAAAAAAAAGGAACGGCGTGGGATGAGGAGAAAAGGGGAAGTGTGGTTGGTAGGTATTAATATATATATATATATATACCAAGAAGTGTCGAAGATCTAAGGGTGTACTATTCACGAGTATGGATGCAAAGATGATAAAAAAAATGAGAACAAAATGAATATGGATGCAAAGATGATAAAATAAATGAGAACAAAATGAAAGATCACAGTGCCGGTCTCACACTCTAGTAATGATTTCATAGAGTTTCTGATGTGCAAGATCCTAATTTATTAGGCAAGCAAAGAGCATACATTCTTCTACTTAAACTATATATAATATGAAGATAATAGACTTAAAGAAAATACAAAAAATAAAGAAGGCTGCTAAGAAATTAAATAAACTTTAAACATAAAACTTATGAAAAAGAAGTTTTCTCTTTATATTCCAAGTAAAGGAAGGTTACAAAGTTCAAGTTCTATATCCCAAAAAGCAAAGGAAAATTACAAGGTCTATTAAGTTTTGTTTCCAAAAAACAGCAAAGGAAAGATGATATTTAAAACTATTAAATCTTTTCTTAATGATATAAATTTTTAGAACTATAAATGAAAAAGCTATAAGTGAAAGAGCTATATTTTTCCTCTTAAAAAAAAAATTGTGTCCCAACAGGAAGGCGAGAGGTTCCTTTTATAGAGGAATGGAAGGGAGCAAGTCCAGGAATCAAGGGGTAGACAGGCCACAGATAGTAAGAAGTGGAGTAGCTGGAATCTTGTCAATAATCGAGTGCCTCTATCTTTATTTTTCATATCTTTTATGGAAAGGGATCCCTACCAAGTCTTGGTAATGGAAAGCAAGACCCCACCCTTATGGTAAAATGGAAGAGAGAGGGATAGAGGTTGTAGGTGAATGTGAATACTTGACGTAAAATTCAAATTTGCCTAATGGTTGTCCAAATAGATCCTATTTTGAATGATTAGGATGATGACCTATAAGAAAGAAATAATTAAAATACTTTTTTTTTTTACAAATGGCCTTAGTTTTGCATGGGTCGTCCTGAAAGGATTTTCAACCCATCTAGCCAGAAATAAAATATTTAAAATTTAGGCTTTATAAGCCTGTGAGCTTCATAGGAGAATGAATCCCAAAACAATCATCTTCGTTATCATTACCCAAATCAACAAAGGGCTCTAAATCCTGAGAGGCCTGGGACTATGAAGGAGAAGGGTCTTCAAACTGGATAAGTTGTTGCATAATCTTGAAATACTCTTCTTTTGTTTTGGCAACAGTAAAAAGTGCATTAGCATATGATTTTTGGCCCAAGAAGGTAAACTGAGCCTGAGTTTGGACACGAGAAATCCCGAGAAAACCATTTTGTTTTGGCCAATCAATTACAACTTGCTTGGAAATTTTTTGGGGAACTTTATAAGAGGTCCACCATTTTACTTTAAATTTCCTTTGAAGGATAGTAATATCTTCATGAACATAAAAATCAAGATACCACTAAGTAACCCAAGGGACAAAGAATTTGGAACAATATAAGCAAACAGAGGAAAATTTCTTCTTAGGGGGATATGGTTTATAGTGGATGGAGAAAAGATTATACCTTTAGCGAATATAAGGAGGGAGGATATCTAGGATAGGACCGTAGTTATGCCACCAATAAGTGAACCATGCTAGAAATGTAGATATATCAGCACGATCACTTAAGAAGAATAACCATGTATGGGTATATAAAGAATTTTGGATAAGAAAAGTATTAAACCATGCTTGTTCATAATCCCAATAAGAAAATGAGCGGCAAAATTTTAATTTTGAATTGAAGTTGATAGGGAAGGCTTTTGGTTTGGAAAGGTCTTGTCCCCAATCAGTAGGGTGAAGGACGTGGAGAATTTTACATGTAGAATAAGAAGGCTGGGTATATCTTTTATAGTAAAAATGTTTAGATTATGCAGAACCAGTATATTCTAAAATTGATTAATAAAATTCCTAGGTTTTAGAAAGATCTCAAGGTTTAAAAAACCAATTTTTTAAAAAATGATTTTGCATAGGAAGAAAAGGATCTTTATGGAAAAAATCCACCTTTAATGGTTAGTATTGAATTTTTTATGAGAAATTCTAAAGATGGAAGTTTTAATTGAGATAAAACAATTTATGAGCTACTTTGAGTAGTCACAAGAGTTAAATCATTTTAAGAAAGGGTTTTTGAGAAGAAGATTCTCCTTTCTCAATTTTAGAAATAGGTTAAGGAGCCTTACCTAAGATGCCTTTGTTGGTGTCATTCTGAATAATAGTAGGAGACTAAAGAGTATTCTATATTGCTTTAAGGAGTTCAGGAGATTAGGAGATAGAACTAATCCAAAGCTGGATTTGAGATGCTTTATTAGAGTATGCTATATTTTCATCTTGGTTAACTATATCAAACCATGACTTTATAGGTTTTTCAACAAAAAGAGGAGGAGGAATAGAAGATGTGTCCACTTTATCCTTATCCTTTTATTTTTTGGGAACCATCTTGTAGATGGTGGGGTTTAGTGCATGTCCAAGATTTTAGCAACTGCGACACTATTTGAGCTCAGGGCTCTAGAGAACACACTAACCACTGTCACAAAGACATGGCATGGAGATGAGGAGTTGCCACCCAGGGTAATAACTGGGACAAATCGAAAAGGTGGTACTCAATTCTCTAAAAGAAAGCTAGCACCACAACTAGGAGATTCTGGATACGGAATGATAACTTCTCTTAGTCTCGTGTTCATTTAGAATAATTTTATAAATGGTTATTTAATCCTCTAATTACATGCAATTTTATTAAACCCTATTTGATATCCATCTAACCCTAGGCATCTAGTCAATAAAATTACACATAAAAAATGCACTCAAGATCGCGTTGTCCCTAAGTCTAAACTATGTTTTATTAAAAAGCTTACTAGATTTACATTTTATTTACAAGTGAGAAATGGACTAAAAGAGGGTCTACATTTTTATTAATTAGTGAACTTAGATCTATTTATTTTAGTTTGTCTAAAAAATGAGCTTAAGTCTATTCTATTTTAAAGGAAAGTTAAATAAATGGGCCTAAGTCTAATTCGATTTTATTTTAAATGAAATGTGAGCCTAGGTCCATTTATTTTAAAAGAAAAGAAATTAAGTAGGCTGAGCTAAGTCTAAGCAAGTTTAAATTAACTAAGCAGGCCTAAAATCTAATTAACCTAGTGGGCCTAAGTTAATTTTAATTATTTAAAACCCTAAATCATTTTTAAGCCTATTTATTAAGTGGGTTAGACCTAAATGTGGGCTTAGGGCCTAAAAGGATACAAACATACAAAAAATAAGCCCAAAACAAATAAAACACAAAAAAATGGAATAAACAAATATTATAGTGATTTTTTAGAAAACCTACATTAATTATATGTAAACCCTAAATTAAGCTACTACCACCATTAATTTTAATTGATTTTTACCTAATTGAACCTAATTATTAATTGATTTTAAGTACGGAAAATTAAATATTTTATTATTCCCACTACTGGGGCTATTACAAACTACGTACAAAAACTAAAATTAAACAATTATACACCCATGAATTAAAATAACTACACAGAACACATAAAGGCAAAATGAAAATTAAAACCCTAATATCTAATGGAAAACAGTACATATTATTCCATGGCATTCCATGGATCTTCTGTTCATTTGAACATAAGCAGTATCTTGCTTAATCCATAATCGAACATCAAAATAAAAAAACACAAACAATTAGATTAATGAAATTTAATACTTAAATCAATAACAAAAATAAAATAAAAATCATTTAGGAAATAAAAGGATAAAAAAAAGAACACTGTGATGATGTGGTGCAAATGCCTTTTTTAGCCCCTCAAACTAGGATTTTCACCGTTGAAGTTGAATTGTTGTTGATTCTAGACTGGGATTTGATTGCATTCGAAGACACTGACAGTATCAAAAATTAGGGTTTTGAAAGACACACGGGGTGTTCTTCGTGTCTAAATTTTTAAGGTTTCTGGGTTTTTTAGTCTCTGCATGTGAGTTTCTCTCCGTCTCTCTGTGAGTCTAAAAAAATCCCCCACACACGTAGACTCTTTACTTTTTAAAGCAGAGTTTGCATGTATTGACTTCCTCCTTTGGAGGAACAGAATCATCTCTAAATAGACTGATAAAGATTTAATTTTTGAAATTTATTTATGTGCCTTGAATGCGTCAAAATCTTTTTCAGATAAAGATAATAATAAAATTCAATTTTTAACCAATCAAAACACTGAAAAATAATGAAAAAATGAAAAAAATATGCAAAAAATTAAAAAAATAGGACTTGTTGCACATCGGTAGTGCACAATGTCGATCGGCATTACACAATGTCGATCGGCATTGTGTAATGTCGGTCGACATTGTGTAATGCCGACTGGCATTGTGTAATGTTGGTCGACATTACTCCAATGTCGATCCTAAATTTTTTTAACTTTTAATTGCCAAAAGACCCCTGAAAATTTGACTTCCTTATAATCAAATCCTAGAAAAATGTTGCAACTTAGTCCCTAAAGTCCAGAAAATCGACAACCAAGTTCAATTTTTGAATAAATTTCATCATAGGGGCTTACATCACAATTATGCATAATTGCATCCCGAAATTAGGTGCTTACAATTGCCCCCTTTTGTCGTTGTTTGCTTGACAAATTGCGGTAAAGCAATAGAAGCACACAATTTTGAAAGAAAGAAATTAGGACACTTGATTGTATCCTGAAGGATAGATTGATGCTCAAATCACTGAGCAAGGTGTAATGTTGTACAAGTCTCACTATATTTCCTGCTTAATGTCTAGCGGACATTGTGCAAATGAGTTTCGCTATATTCCATGTGGGACATTTAGTGATGATAAATTGCAAACTTGCTATAGTTCCTATAGAGTGTCTAGCAATGATGAATTTCATTATATTCCCCGTGGGACATCTAACGATTCACACTATATTCCCTGTGGAACATCTAGTGATGATAAATTAAAAACTTGCTATAGTTCATGTGGACCGTCTAGCACTGATGAATTTTGTTATATTCCCTGTGGGACATCTAACGATGCACAGTATATTCCCTGTGGGACGTCTAGTGATGATAAATTGAAAACTTGCTATGGGACATCTAACGATGCACACTATATTCCCTATGGGACATCTAACGATGCACACTATATTCCCTGTGGGACGTCTAGTGAAGTTGAATTAAAAATCTGCTATAGTTCCTGTTGAACGTCTAGCACTAATGAATTTGAAAGTTTATGTTATAACTGTTATATAGTACATAACACAATGAAGGTTATGACTACTGTGCAGCACATAACATAATCATTTGAAACTCATATCATAGCTATTGTGCAGCATATGAATCCTTTGATTGAAATGATGCATATAAAATGCAAAAAATTATTTCTATAATCTTGTTATGTATTCTGTACTTGACAGAAAATTCAGAATCATAGATTGATTATGCAGTTTTAATAATTTAATGAATTATTAATTTGATGACTGTCATGATTTAATTAGGAACATGTTCCTAATCCGAATGCAATTATAGACCAAATTGCAAAAAAGAAAAGATTGATAAAAATGTAAGTAAATTAGAAGGTTTAAAATGGATATTTTCCATTTTATATATCCTTCCCATTCCTTTTGTTGATCACTTCCCTTCTTTTCCTATTATTTTCTTCTTTTTTCCTTCTAATTGATTTTGATTTTTCTTTTCTTGATTTCTTGACCATTTATTGTCCGATTTGCAATCCATTTGATCCTATAGCCTCCTTATCACATGGACAACATGAAGGAGTTGAGACTCCCTTATTTTCTTCAGAATGATCTTAGACTTCAAGAAGACTCAACTATCTTTCCTTTGACTCATTTACATACCCACAAGTGCAGAGATGTGGGTAATGAGGTAACCTTTCTTGCTTTTGTTTATTTCTACAAAAATATCACTTGTATAATTAGTAATCAGAGTTAGTTTTAGAGTAAAGATTGACATGTATATTAGTCAGAAATTAACATGAAAATGCATGATAAAATTGAAATTAAACTCTAAAAATATGAAATTTAGCCTCTGGGTTATCTGAATGACTTATCAAATGTCTGGAATTTTAGTCAGAATTTTAGATTTTTGATCAGCTAGGCTAATGCCAATTGGTATAGTAGATTGTAGATCAGCAATCTGGAATGCCGATGGGCATTCTAGATTGCTGGTCGGCAATCTACGATCAACTCTAAAATTTATTTTTTTTAACTTTTAAAGGTCAATTAATTAATTAATCAAATCCTTCAATTTACATTCTTTGATTAATTAATTAATTTTTCAATTAATTAATTATTATTTTGAAATTGAAATAGTATCCAATGAAGTTCACAGGCTATTTCAATCTAGCCCAAGAATTCTTTCATGGATTGCCGAAGTAAGTGGCACGTCTGATTTGGGCCTCTAAATTCAGGCATTTCATTGCTACATTTTTTACTATTCGAGGTCGGTATGATCATTACTCTTTGTTTGCTTTGATCAAGCGATGGATGGATACTACCCACACTTTTCATACTCATGTGGGTGAGCTGACCATTTCACCTATGATTTTTTTTGCTATCACCAGGATTGCCTTTGGAGGATCCCCAGTTCCATTTGACGTCAGCTGTTGTAGTCTTCTAGAGCATGCACAGAGTCAATACATGCAAGATTTGATTAGGTTTGCTCCAACATGGAAGAATTGAAAGAATATTCTTCTTTCATCCTTAGTTGAGGGATTTAGATGCCTTCCTATTTCTACTCCTCATCAAATTATCCATAAGGTGAGGTGTTTCCTTTTGATATTATTAGGCATGACCCTCTTTTGTGAGATCAGTCATTAGGTCAATATTGCTTTATTGGGTCTTCTTCATGACTTGGATCGAGTTGCCACACTAGATTAGGGATTTACTGCACTCGCTTATATTTATTACAGACTGGACACTATCTATAGAGGTGTTGTTATGATGTGTGGATTTTGGTACATCTTGCATGTATGTTCTCCTTCCTCTGATATATATAGTCTTGATTTTATTTGCCCTTCTATGATATGTTCTCATTCTTCTAGATCTGGAGCATAGAGATCAGGTTGATTCGAGGCTTTGACGTTATCAGTTCTGATAGGACCTTTCCTCTAATGATGAGATGGGGTTCTTCCCACCTTACTAGCAACATAAATACTTTGCAGACATATCATGATCAGCTGAACACTGTCAAGTGGCACCTGGTAAGAAAAAATAAAACCATTAGTATGTTACAGTTTAATAGAGATTAGACTTAATTTACAAAAATTACAAATAAACTCTGATTGGTTGGAGGGTACTGAGGACATCTAGCGATATGATTTCATGGTAGCTGCAGTTCACTTTAAGCCTATGAGGATCCTGCTCTCTGGTTATGGCTATTTGATGTGGTATTTAGGGGAGCGAGTGTATCACTAGTCTTCTAACCCTTCTCGACATTGCATTCCATCTGATGTCCCTTCCTCTATGCTCTACAACTTTCATCTTATAGGTTCAGAGCTGAGGGATGCACTACAGGGATATACTGCCTCAGATTTTCTTAAGCATTCTCAACATTATCAACAGTTTATCCATGAGAGCCTCTTGGAGAATGTTCCTATTGACGATGATGAGGTAATTTCTTATTATTTCAGCTTCTACTTCTAGAATCTATGAATCACTCCTCTTTACAATTTGAGGAGGTTCAATCTTCTATTAATGCAGATGAGGAGACTGAGATTGCTCCAGAGACTGAGGCTGCTCCTAATATTGAGAGTCTTGAGCCTAGACCTATTCCTGTTCATCATACTCAGCATGTTGGGACTAGTCGCGATGGTGCTTTTGCAAGCATTACCCTTGGTGATATCTCGCTTCTAGATAGGTCCATGTTCTACTGGGCTCCTACTGTTCAAACTCTAGTTGAGCAATAGATGCATTTTAGTGATGCTCAGATTTCTATCTTTTCTCCTACAAATGCCTCTCATGTGAGTTTTTCTGACTTGTTTCCTGCATAATCTATACACTCGACACTAATGTTAATAAATTTACAAAATAGGTCCCTCGGACACAGGCGGAGTATTTACATGGACTCACCTCATCTCAGAGGTTATTCACTATGCAGGTTACAAATAGTTGGAGGGTAAGTATATGTACAATAAAGATGCAAATGTATGCACGCCATGCATGAAATGCACATGATGTGTTTTCTATATGTATAGAGCTACTCGAGCGGTTTGGAGTGCAAGATTAAGATGCTTCACCGATAGCTTGTAGGTTTGGGCATTGATCTTTACAATGCTAGGACTTCCTCTATCAGACCTTCGGACATCTTTCACCGTGATGACTTTACCAGAGGATGAAGCCCATGGCCAGATTCTAGAGCTCAGGATGATTGATTTAGGCTATCGAATTTTTCTATCATACTATTTTGTTAACCAAATCTACAAGTTGGATGCACTTCCTTCTGGTTTTATAATTCCTGCAGACATATTGAAGTTAGTTTCAATCATGATGAATGTATAAAAGTGCACTATAATGTTGAAAATTTATGAAAAAATTCATCATTTTATCATGAGATAGCATGCACTTAACGAATCTTATAATTTTTTATTTTCATGACTGTCACTTATTTCCATTTGTAAAGGTCAAAGGCATTGTTAACCATCTTATGCTGAGAGTGTATCTTTTATCAAGTGAAGAGCTTACTTCCACACCTAATTTGAGGAAGAATTTGCTAAACAAAACTTGTGGAAATTAAGCATAAAAATATTGAATTCAGAGTATCAAAACAGTCTTTGAATTATTTTTATGCTTTTCTTCCTTATCCAAGTATTCCCTTGCATTTCTCATATTACTTAATGTGGATACCATTGGAAAGGTCCTTTTGATACTCATACTCTTATAGAGCATTAGAGTAAATAGAGCAAGTTTTTTTTCTAACATGGGTCCTCTTTTAGTATTCCCTCACGTTTCTTGTATTACTTAGTATGGATACTACCATAGGTTCACGTTGATACTCTTGCTCATTTTTGGGCATTGGAGTACATTATGCTTGCTCTTATTCTGATTCTCCTCTTAGTGTTCGCCCACCTTTCTCATAATAATCAATGTGGATGCCGTTGAGGGATTTGAACTCATACTCCTTCTAAGCATTGGAGTAGATTATATGCACATTTATTATTCAAAAGACTAAAATGACACTTTGAAATTCAACCAATTTATACTGCAAGTCCATAGATTTTGTCTTTGCATATTCTTCCCCTCGTTTAGGTGTAAAGTAAACATTAGATTGATTAGATTTTTAGAAACTCTCAGCATAGAACTATCAATAAGACATCTGAATTCTGTGAGGCTAATAAAAGAAAGCCACTAAAATCAAAGGTCATAAGATAAGTTTTCACACATGATATCATGAAGTGGATGAATTTACTCTCAATTTTATAAATTTTCTTTGTATTTTACTGCAGAATCAGAATAGATAGAGTTATACTACTTCCCTTTGCCATTTATCAGGTTGTTTGTCACATAGAGTGAGATTTTGACGAGTGATTGGCATTTGCTATCCTAGTCATTCTTATTGATGTATCGATTCCTTTCCTCTTCTTCGTTCTCTTTTATTTTGCCTGCACAAAATACCGTAAGTTAGTATGGTTTATTTGTAAGTGAAGAAATTTTGTCAAAATGTAATGTTATTCTTTTGCATTCTTCCCTCTTTATTGTGTTGATGATGTCTCTAGTTGTAGGGCCTCGATATTCTGCCATTGATGTTGTGGTTTTAAGCTGAATTTTTCTTTCTGCTATTCTATTGATGCTTTGGTAAAGGGCCTCATTCCTTTTCCCAATGTTTCCTGTAAAAGAAATGATTTGGGAGTTAGAAGTTTTTTATTTCACCGTCAAAGAAGTCTTCAGAGTGCATTCGTCTTAAGTTTTGAGTGTGATATTCTTCCTTTTTTAGGGTCGAGCGCATGAATCACTAATATGTTGGACCTTCTTGTTACCATATTCCACACACTATAATGGTCTAGCTGTTATGGAGAGATATTCTAAATGGTGCTCCCGATGAGACTATGGAGATGGATACTGAGTTTGAGGAGCTTGAAAGTCTTATCCAACCTCTTGAGGTCACCAGGATAATGCTTCTTGGTACCAATCGGCATTAAATGTCGATCCTAAATTTTTTTTATTTTAACTTTTAATTACCAAAAGACCCTTGAAAAATTGACTTCCTTGTAATCAAATCCTAAAAAATGTTGCAATTTAGTCCCTAAAGTCCAGAAAATCAACAACCAAATTCAATTTTTAGATAAATTTCATCATAGGGGCTTACGTTGCAATTATGCACAATTATATCCCGAAATTGGGTGCTTACACATCGTTATCTATTCTGCAAAAATTCTCTAGTCAGAAAATCTGGTAGAGAGTTTTTGTCTCCTTTAATAAATTCTATATCAAAATAAAAGATACTTAAAATAGCTTGCCATCTTGCAAAAATTTATTTTGAAGAAATATTTTAAACATCTTTTTGTTGAACTTCTTTAGCATATTTACAATCAAAACAAAGTAAAAACTTTTGGTTAAGTAAATCAGATTGAAACTTTGAGATGCATATGAAAATGGAAAGGACTTCTTTTTTTATAATGGAGTAATTTTTTTGTGTATCGTTCCAATGCCCCGAAGTGTACTGAACAACTATTTCTTTATCATATGAAACTTGTTGTAGAATGCCTCTATAACCTATATCACTAGCATCAGTTTTGGCAATTTTTGGAAGGGATGGATCAGCTAGATGAAGGCAGTGAATTTTGGTGATTTGTTTCTTTGTGTACTGAATAACTCTAGTATGCTCATCAATCTAGGGGACAGAGTTTTTCTTTAATCTATCATGCAAAGGTTTGGCAATCCTATTGATATTAGGACAAAAATTTAAGACATAATTTAGGCTTCCTAAGAACCGTTGTAACTAGATCTTATCAAGAATCTTATCAGGAAATTTATTACCAAATTCTAAAGATATCTCAATGGGAACTAAAGTACCACAATAGATATAATGTCTTAAAAATCTGACTTTAGTCTAGAAAAGAGAAACCTTTTAACAGAGACTACAAGACCATTTTACCTAACTATATAAAGAAAAGTCTTTAAATGTTTGAAATATTGTTCAATGGAGTTTGAAAAAATAAGCACGTCATCGATGTAAATAATGCAAAAATCAGAATAAGGATTGAATATCATTCATTATTCTTTGAAATTCTGATGGTGCATTTTTCAAACCAAATGGCATAACATTCCATTCATATTAGCCAAAAGGGATAGTAAAAGCAGTTTTATATCGATGATCTTTATGGATTTGTATTTGCCAAAATCTAGATTTCATGTCAAATTTTGAAAATACAAATGTAGAATGGATTTTTTGAAGAAGATCTCTTTTGTTTGGAATAGGTTATCTAATCCATTTTAAAGCTTTATTCAAAGGCTTATAATTAATAACAAGCCTTGGAGTACCTCTTTCTATTTTAGAAGCTTTATTGACATAAAAAGCTACACAACTCCATGGAGACTGAGATTTGGAGATTAATCCCTTAGATTCGAGATCCTGGATTTCTTCCTTACAGTACTTTTCCAATTCAGCATTCATTTGAATTAGTCTAGCCTTGGTAGGAATATTTTTCTCCTTAAATTTAGGCTCATAAGGTAAATCAACTATATGTTGTTTTCTTTTCCAAAAAGCATTTAGTAAATCAGAACATACTTCTTTTAACACAGAATCATGAAAATTAGAAATCTTTGATTTGACCAGCTTAGACTTTAGCTGTTGTTTAATTTGTTGAAGATGAACATTTTGCTTTAAATCATATAAGTCTATTTCCTTTCCCTTGATTAAAGCATTAATTTCATTCTTGTAGATATAATGAGCTTTAATAAGGTTTAAGGATCTGGTTCTTGGTTTTGCCAAAAAAGGAAAAGAAATATGAACTTTTTCATATTTATAATCAATAGAGTTATAGGTGGTTAGATAAGGAGTTATTAAATTAATAAAAGGTGTTCCTAAAATCACCATATAACTTATATTAGAAACAAGAAGAAATGGAGTTTTTAAAAGAAATCCATTATTAGAAATACTAGCCTTTATTTTACCATCTATATGCATTTTGGAATTATTAGCAAAGGAAAGCTTTTTTTCATATGCTCTTGAAAACATTGTGGAACCATGCCAGTTTTTATACAGTTTAAATTAGTTCCAGTATCAAACAGAGCAATGGTATTTAGTTGAAAATCTTTATTGAAAATGATAGTGATTTTTATAAGATATTTTCTCAAAGTAATTTGATTTAGAGCACAGAGAAAATCATAAGGTACTTTATCAAGATTAGCCAAGGATCCCGGTTCTAAGTCCTTAGTATCATCACTATCACTAGACTCTTTAGTTAGTTTGGTGACAAGAAATTGTATTAACTCATAATCTTTTTGTTGTTTTTCTTTTAATTACTTTATTTTAGACTTTATGGTTTTGATTTCTCCTTGAAATTCTTAGATATCACCTAAGGGTTTTTTAGAGAGCTTTTTCTTATTGAGAATAGTAGTTAGGTCATATATTCTTGTACTAGTAGAAGGTAACTTATTATCCTTAGGTTCAGGTTCCTTTTCTAAAGACTGCCTAAGTTGTTCTAAATATTTTTTCTGAACATGAAGGTCATTTATATGCTGAATAACATCTAGAATAAGTTTTTGTTCTTTAGTAAGGACATTAAGCTGCTTTATTTCTATATCAGAATCTATACTGGACTCAAAAGAAAAAGAAGAGGAGGTGGCAAGTTCATCAATCTGAGGAGTTATAAAACTTTCAGAATCAGATTCTAATGTTTTTATAAAAAGAGCTATCAATCTATGGATGGTAGCTTCTTCTAAACCTAACTCACTGAGTTTTTTAAAAACTTTACAATATTTAGAGATATGCCTTATTTTTCCTCATTTAAAAAAAGTAACATCTTTAAGGTCAATTTTCTTAGCTTTATCAGGTTTGGGCTTTCTAACAGTCTTTCTATAGGGTTTTTTGCAGTAAGCTTCTCCCTTATCCTTTTTCTTGGAGGATTTCTTATATCTAAAGGAAATTTTCCTAGATGAAGGTTTTGACAATTTTTTACTACAATCTCCCTTACAGGAAGGGTTCTGGGTGTTACTATAGTCAAATTGTTTGCAGAAAAATTCTAGTTCCTATATGGTAATTTTCATTTCTTAGCTGGTTGTAAGGAATGATATGGGTTCCAAAAGATTGTCTAATGGTATTCCTAACATGTTCTCCTAACAGGTTGGGCAAACCTATAAGAAATTTTTCTTTCCAGAAGGGTTGATTGGAATCTTCTCTAAGCATGACCCTGGTAAGGAAGGTTGATCTATACCATTGGAAGTCACTAAATTTTTTGCACCTGAGATTGGATAGAAGGTCAATATTTTTATCTTTAAGATGAGAAGAGTCTCCTATCAAATGAAGTGCTTTAGTTAAGATCAGAGTAGAAACAATATCTTGGATATAGGTATACCTTCATCATCTATTTGGATAGTATGAAGAATTTCTTGTTGCTGCTCCTTAGTAAAATGGTAATCCCACCAACCTTTTAATTGGCCAAAAAACTCGGCTATAATAAGCTCAGCAACAGATCAATCAGAGGTTCCTATTTAGGCTTTACGAGCATTGGAGGCCATAGTCAATTGTTGAAGGGAATTAAGAATTTGATATTCAGACATACCATCTATATTCCATTCATAGATAGAATTAGCACTAAACTTAGGCTAGACAAAAGTGTTGGGTTAACCATCTAGCTCAAGTTCTGGAAGTATAGTTTGTGAATATCCAAGGTAAGGGGAAGGCCAATGAAGTTTAGTTATTTTTGGGGATTGTGTTAGAGAAATATCATTTTTAGAAGAAAAGTCTATATCTTTGTCTAAAACACTAATAGTTTGATTAATAAAAGGAGGAGTATCATGAACAATTGGTTCTCTAGAACTCAAAGGATCAAGTCTACTAAGTTGTTCTCTAACATTGGCACTTCCTAGTATCAGAGCAGGGAGGTTGAGTGATTTGTATAGTAATTGTTTGCATGATACAGTTTTATCTACAGGATATTTTTTACAACAAGTTGTTTGGTCACAGGTGGTCCCGGTAGTAAGACCTTAAGGTAATAAAATTGTTGGTCTAGCCAGTGATGTTGTAGTTGTTTAACCTATTTCTATAGCCATTTCTTTACCATGAATCTAATTTTTGGAAGAACCACTTCTTCTTCTTCTTCTTCCTCTACTTCCTCTTTTGCTAGAGCTCATAAGAATATAGTCTGTAGTGATGAAATCACCATTGAGGACTTTGATAAATGCATAGATGACTTTAAGCTCATGGACTATGAGACAGATCATGTCTATAAAACACCTAAACTAAACCTCTTCAAATCTGACTATGTTATAAAGACTAAAGAAAGAGATATCCAACTTTCTAAATCTCAGGATTATATAAAATTACTTTCTCCTGCTTCCTTAGACAAACATAAAGATAAAGGTTTTAGATATAGCCATATTTTTTCAGGTAGGTATAAGGCCCTAAGCTAGAGAAGGTCTGAACACATCTATTCTGGCTACCCTTAGGGATATGAGATTTAAAAACTTCAAAGACTCTCTTCTAGGAACTATAGAATCTAGTCTTTGTTTAGGTCCTATATCTTTCAATTGCTACCCTAACTTTACTGTTTCTCTTAATGATGTTAATCTTTTAAAGTCTCTAGTTTTACAAATCCAGACCCATAACTATGTTATGGATGATCGATCCATACATATTGCACTTGTGTTTAAAGTCCATTATAAAATTATGATGTCTGAATTTCATACAAAAAGTCACTTTCATAGTAGAAAAGGAGAAGAAAACAGACATGTCTAAAGCCAATGTTGTTATCCCTAAACCTATCAAATGGATCCAAGTTACACTTCCCCAAGAATGGATTTTAGAAGGAGCTACTAAACCTAAAATTCAACAGGAAGAAACACATGCTCCTGACACTCAAATAAAGCATATTACCCAATTCCAAGATGGCAAAGTAAAACTCTCATTTAATAGAACTTTTTCTAGCTCAAGATTCTCTTATTCAACCTTATTAGAATCCCTTAATCTTATAAGAGTTTCACAAATCTCTTCTATTATAAACATTCCTTATCATTCTGAACCAACAGTAAATAACCAATAAAGAACCGTACATTTACCCCAACAGCTAGATCAGGCCAACTATAAGCACCCAATTTCAGGATGCAATTGTGCATAATTGCGACGTAAGCCCCTATGATGAAATTCATTCAAAAATTGAACTTGGTTATCAATTTTCTGGACTTTAGGGACTAAATTGCGACATTTTTTAGGGTTTGATTGTAAATAAGTTAATTTTTCAAGGGTCTTTTAGTAATTAAAAGTTATTATTAGGGTCGGCATTTAATGCCGATCGTCATTAGTGTAATGCCAACCGACATTACACAATGTCGATCGGCATTAGACAATGTCGATCGATATTACAAAATGTTGATCGGCATTGCACAATTTCGACTCATACAAGTTGATTTTTTTACGTATTTTTATTGATTTTTCAACATTTTGATTGGTCAAAAATTCAAATTTTATCTGATGAGGTTTTTTTTTTAAATCCAAAAGATATTTTTGAAATAAAAAAAATGCTATCTTATCAGATAGGTCTGTTCCTCCTTTGGAGGAAGTTCAGTACACGCAGACTCTGCATTTAACAGCAGAGTCTACATGCGTGCGTAGGGAGGATTTTTTTGGAGGAGGATTTTTCTTTCTGGAGAGTTTTTACACACCGAGAAAAAATGCAGAAACCCTAAAATTTAGATGTGAAGAATACCTCGCACACACCCTGGTCTTTCAAAAAAACCCCAATTTTGGATACTGCCAGTGTCTTCAAAAGTGATCAAATCCTAGTCCATAATCAACAACAATTCAATTTCAATGGTGAAAATCTTAATTTGAGGGGTCAAAAAGGGCATTTTCACAGCATTTTTCTTTCTTCTCTTCTTGTAAACCTTTTTTTATTTTTTATTTCATTATTGTTTTCTTATTTCATTACTAATCTAATTTTTTGTGTGTTTTTTATTTTATGGTCGATTATGGATTGAGGAGGAAACAATCTAAAATCCAAAAATTGAACAGAAGATCCATGGAATGCCATGGATAAACCTATATTATTTCTTCAATAGTTCTTAGGATTTTTTTATTTTTTTCCATTTTTGGTGTTATGTGTAGTTATTTTAATTTCTAGGTGTATGATCATTTAATTTTAATTTTGTACGTAGTTTGTAATAGCCCCGGTAGTGGGAATAGTGAAAATTTAATTTTCTGTACTTTAAAATTAATTAGTAACTAGGTTCAATTGGGTAAAAAAATTAATTAAAATCAATGGTGGTAGTAGCTTAAATTAGGGTTTGCATGTAATTAATTTAGGGTTTTTTAGAAAATCATTATAATGTTTGTTTGATCTATGTTTTGTGTTTTATTTATTTGGGCTTGTTTTTTTATTTTATGTTTTTGGGCCTCAATCCCACGTTTAAGTCTAACCCACTTAATAAATAGGTTTAAAGAATGGTTTAGGACTTTAAATAATTAAAATCAATTTAGGCCCATTAGGTTAATTAGACTTTAGGCCCACTTAGTTAATTAAAATTTGTTTAGACTTAGCTCAACCCGCTTAAATTCATTTTTTTTAAAATAAATAGACCTAAGCCCACATGTCATTTAAAAAAAACTAATTTAGACTTAGGCCCACTAATTTAATTTTCCTTTAAAAGTGAATAGACTTAAGCCCATATCTTAGAAAGACTAAAAATAAATAGATCTAGGCTCACTAATTAATAAAATATAGGCCCACCTTTATTCCATTTCACTTGTAAATAAAATGTAGATTTAGCTAACTTATAAAATAAAATTAACATAATTTAGACATAGGGACATTGCCTTCTTGATGCATTTTTACTTGTAATTTTATTGACCTGTTGCCTTTTGGGTTAGATGGATGTTAATTAGGGTTTAATAAAATTGCATGTAATTAGAGGATGAAATAATCATTTATAAAATTACTCTAAATGAACATGAGACTAAGAGAATTTAGTATTCCGTATCCAGAATCTCCTGGTTGTGGTGCTAGCTTTCTTTTAGAGAATCGAGTACCACCTTTTTTATTTGTCCCAGTTATTACCCTGGGTGGCGACTCCTCATCTCCACGCCATGTCTTTGTGACAGTGGTTAGTGTGTTCTCTAAGGCCCTGAGCCTAAACAGCGTCATGGTTGCTAAATCTTGGACGCGCTAAACTCCGCCGTCTACACTAACCTTTATCCAAATGTACCTCTTGTTACAAATTTACCTTACAATATCCCTGCTTGATAGTCTACTTTTGATTTACCTTCTTCTTCTATCAAAAATGTAGATTGTAGCACGAATATAGCCAAACCTATCTATATAGAACCAAGACAAGAAAAAAACCCTTCTCCTCCTACTTCTCCTACTGCTTCAGCTATAACAGAAAATATGACTCATGAACTATCTATTTTAGATAAAGAATTCACCCCTGACAAAGTTCCTTTACATAAAGATTTTTATGCACCTCATAATAAAGAGAAAAGAAATTGGTTTTTCCAGCATTTATTAGAACAATGAAATAATCTTCAAAGCCAATTTTACAATTTCATCCAGGCACATAAAGTTAATATTTTTTTTTTTGAATGGTTTGAAGTATATGCATCAGAAAATGATATTTTTTATCCCATTTATATATATATATATATATGGGTAGTTTAAATAATGCATATATCTGTTGGGTTTCGTGATTTAAAAAGTGGAAATTAAAACTTTTAATCATAAACCCTAACCCAGATCCAAGTAATTTGATTAATTGATTTAAAACTAGGGTTTTTAATTCTTACCACAAATGTAGAAAAGGCAAGATTTCTGGAAGGCAGAGAGAAGGTTCACTCTAGTGACACCTTACCTCGAGCTTTTGATTTTGGTAGTTCGGATCAAGATGTCTCTAAAAGAATTTTTCTTCCACAATTGTCCATATGAATAGCCCTTGATTAAAATGAAAACTTTATGTGCTAGCACTTCTCTTGATTTCTTACAAATCAAGAAGAAAAAAAAACACTATGTGTTTTAGTTTTTCTAAGAGAAGAGAAACAAATTTTTGGTGGCTAATAATTGAGTTAGTGAAACTCTAGAGAATATAACATATTTATAGACCTCTAATTAGGGTTTTACTTGCCAAAACAACTTTTTGGTAATTTCTCAATTATTATTGTTCTGATATTATTTAAAATTAAATCAAAAATAATATTCTATTTATTTAAGATAACCTTTACCTTAACTAAATAAACTATTTATTTATTTCCATAAATTATATTTGGGCTTCTCAAACCCATATCTGTTTTTAGGCCTATTCTAAGTATGTGACCTTATAGGTTCACATGACATTGGCAGTGGGCCTTAAATTTCCATTTAGGCCTACAAATCATAAATGGCCTCTAGCAAGACATTATGACTACCCAAGTCATGTGAAGTCAATAATCTGACATAACTTAATTTATAATAAATATTATAATCCCTTTATCATATGATATCTTAATTGAATATAAGGCATAGTTTCTGTCATCCTTATATAATTCAATCATATTATTTCTTGACTTTAAGTAGACTGAGAATGATAAATCTTTATCAATTCACTTTAGCATGGCCATGCATTTTCCTCAATCTATCTTATCAAAGGGCCCATAGATATCTTACTTAGATTAAATGAGGGACAAATTCCTTCTCAATCACTCACATTCCTCACATAACTCATTTCATATCCAACAATAATCTATTTAATCATCTTGTTAAAGACAATGTTAGATTGTGTCAAAATATGTAATAGTTATTGAGAAATCCACGATGATTTCAAAGTCAAAGGACTAAATTAATATTATTATGATGAGAATTACTTATGACAAATGTTGGGTCAATCTAGTACATTATTTCCTAAATAAGTACTTATGAGTTGACTTAATATCTCATATTTATGATCAATAAAATATAATCATCAATCAACATCATACTAGCCATAACATATTGTTATGACTAGGGATAATATGAATAGAACTCCTATTTAATCTAAGGGTTTTACTATCAAGTCACATACTTGATGACCTTAGTAAGAATTGACTATTTAAGTACTTATCATAACACAAAATGATAATGAAAAAGGCCTCTTTATTAAATAAAATGATAAAGTCAAAACAGGGTCATACATGATTGACCTAGTGCATATCACTAATAATATATACATCCACTCAACACACATATATAAACAATAATAATAATAACTCTAGTAAAAAATAATGCTATAAAAATAATAATAATAATTCTATGTAAATAAAATAAGATAGAAATAATAAATATATTACTAGTTTCCAAATAGGATTTAAATTTAGTAATTAAATATAACAATTTAATGTAATAATAACAACATAATATAGAAATTACTAATAACATTAAAATCTCGATATTTATGTATAAAATATTTTAAAAATATTCGGGTTATTACATCCCACATCCCTTATGTGCTTCAAAAGGAAGATAACGACTTCTCTTGTTTGTCCCAAGTGCGGTCTTAAAGATGAAATTATGATCCATGCCCTCCATAATTATCCAACAGTCTTGAACATTTAGGGTAATTTGTCAGCAAATCAAAAGATTCCAAACTTCTATAACTTAGGCATTGAGGAGTGGGTTATTGTGAATCTTAACTCTAGAAGCATAGGTACTTATGGTTCTGAATGGCATCTTGCTTTTAGGGTGTCTTTGTCTCTTATTCGTTAGTGGAGGAACCAATTAGTCTTTGAGAATTTTGATATGCCTCTGGAAATAACTCTTTTTATCATAAATCTTAGGTGTAAGAAGATTGTTAATGTTTATGGCAGTTGTGTTAATCTGTGAGCTTCTAGTGTTCCTTCTCAGATACCCATAGGCTAGAATCCTCCTAACAGTCATACTATTAAGTTAAATAAAAATGGGAGCTATCTTCCTCATTCTATGCGTGCTGGTGTTGGTGGTTTATTTAGAAACCATAATGGCAATTTAATTGTTGGTTTCTCTAAGAATTATGGTATGTGTACCTCGTTGGAGGTGGAACTTCATGTTATTTATAGGTTTGCAGCTTGCGTAATAAAGTGGCTTTACTAAGTTGATTATTGAGACTAATTTTCTTTTGGCAATTGAAGTTGTCAATAAGACGGTTCAACTCTTTGGTAATTGTAGCAAGCTTGTCAGTTCCATCTCCAACCTCATTCATGGAAACTTGGATGTTAGATATGTTTATCAACAGAGAGATTCCAATGTGTGTGTAGATTGGCTTGCTAAGGAGGGTACTAAGTCTATTTTTCTCGAACTTACTATTCTTCATTCTCCTCCTGTTAGATTGAGAGAATTGATGTCTATGGGATGTAATGGGGTCGATTTTCCCTGAGTTATTTCTTTGTGTTTGTTTTTTTTTAGGCTTTTGCCTTGTGTTTATCTACCAAAAAAAATATGAAAATAATATCAGAAATTAAAGAAAAAAATAAGGAAGCTCACATCGGATCCATCTCGAAAGGATTGAACAGCGGACATAGCATTAACATTAATACAAAAAGATGTCGTTAAAGCAGTTATAAAGCTGAAACATCTACAGACAATTAAGAAAGGGTCGCTCTTCTTCTCACCTTCGAAGTTGATGGCAGCAACCGAGGCGGCACATTTTCTCCAATGTCGCTGCCAACTCCTCCTCCAATGTCTCTCCTAGCATTTTTTTTATAATATTTTAATTATAAATATATATAGATTAGTAGAGTTTGGACGATCGAAAACTTACAAATTTACAAAATTGAGAACTAAATTGATTTGGGTCAGTTAAGTTATATGGTGGGCTAGTTTTGCTCGCCCCTATTGGCAATTCTTCGATATATTGGATTGTATGCAATTTTCTATTAGCATAGGTGATATGCCCTAGAGGCCAATCACACATTTTGACATTGTAAAAATCCCAAATGGTAATAAAGAATATTCTTTTATCTAAAGGATTATTTATTTTAATACTCACCCATTAGCACAATGTTAAATAAATCTATTATCAAGAGTTGATAATATGAGTGATAGATTTATTTAGTACATATGCTATAAAATTTTCGTAGTCGATAAATTAATATTTGGGTAATATTAATTTGACTATCACCTATGTCTAGTTTCCTTGATTAGTATGTGAAACTAACAGCGATAGGTAGTAAGTCTCATGCTACTTGATGTAAGATATTAGAATAGACATGTGATACTCATGTTATGGGTGGATTGAACATGATGTTAGATTTGTGATCACGAGGATATTCACTTATAGTCAACAATCGCAATCTAGGTCATAATGGTGCATATAGTCCTTTGGCCTAAGGTGACACAATCATCCATGTTTAATTAGTTAGATTTTGTTACCGCTTACATACCTATGTTAATCACATAAGGGTATATGGCCTGTGGTGGCTCTAGTTGATTAAATGTAGGGATGAGTGTTCAACCAAGATGGGAATCATTGTTGGGAGTGAACCAGGTTAAGATCCTATACTATCTAAGTTTATTCTTAATGAATAAGTTCCTAGCCAGGACAAACATGATGCAGTCTAAAAGAGTTTCAATGTTAGAAAGGTGTTTCTAGTATTCGTCATGTTTTATCAAGAATTAATAGTTGAGATAAGGTCATATGATGTAGCTATTAGAGTTTGACTAAACCTTGACTCTAGTCAACATCAGGATCTTCTAATGAAGGGATTTTAGTACACAGTAATTATGACCAAAGGGTTCATAGGAATCAATACATGTATTCATTTCTAATTAGGAAGTTATGATATCGATGCTAGGGGTCACTCACAACTTTTGACAACTAAATGTGTATAATTGGGATTTTTACATTTTGACTTGAAAGGAGTTTTCAAATAATATCAAGTATTGATATTATCTTCTCATTGCCAATTAGACATGAACTTAGTAAGTCACACCTAAAAGAGTTTCACTAAATCATCATCAATATTAATCTAATTATTGATTAAAGTGTTTAATCAATTAATTAAGATTAATGGAATTGGATTTATGCTTTAAGCAATGATTCTAGCATATCATGAAATATAATTCAAGTAAAGAGTTTAATTACTAATTTATACTTAATTAATATAAGATATTAATTAAGGTATTAAATTAATAATATATGTTTTTTCTAATTGGACATGGATTAATGGCCCAAAAGGGTATTAGACCTAAGATTAATCCAAGATGTTGAGAAAGACCATGGACCCAATCCAAGCCCATTTGTTATATGGATTGGGCTTAGGCCAAGTGTTGGCCCAATTACTAAGTCCAAGTCCATGTAAGTGTGAATGAACAAATTTGTCATGTTAGGCACATTATCTCTTAAGTGTGTAATGTTGACCATGACAAATTTGTCATGTTAGGCACATTATCTCTTAAGTATATAATGTTGACCATGGCAAATTTGTTATATTAAGCACATTATCTCTTAAGTGTATAATGTTAACCATGGAAAATTTGTTATGTTAAGCACATTATCTCTTGAGTATATAATGTTGACCTTAACTAAATTAAATATTAGGGTTCATTGATTTTTGTAGAGAATGTACGTAGACATATACATTAGATGTATTCAATTCTCTACATACTTATCTCTTACACAATTTGTACACCTATCATGATAAAGTTGTATACATATGATGTAAGCAATGATGTCATTAGGGTTTGCTTTCTCTATATATAAATACATAACCTAAGATATGTTTAATAGGTTAGAAAAATTAGCAAATCAAGAGTGTGTATAGAAACACACACTAAAGTGGGGAGAAACAACAAATACCAAAATAAACCCAAAGTATTCTTGCAAAAGGATTAAGCTAGTGCAAGCCTCTAAAGGTCAATAAAGAGGGTACTTGCTACTAAACTCTATTTAAGTAAAAAGGTGATTGGTGAAGCTTTGGTGTTTCAAGCTATAGGCCTAATGTAGACAGCGGGGTTTAGCACGCGTCCAAGATTTTAACAATCATAACACTGTTTAGGCTCAGGGTCGTAGAGAACATACTAACCACTGTCATAAAGACATGGCGTAGAGATGAGGAGTCGCCACCCATGGTAATAACTGGGACAAATCGAAAAGGTGGTACTCGATTCCCTAAAAGAAAGCTAGCACCACAACTAGGAGATTCTGGATACGGAATACTAACTTCTCTTAGTCTCGTGTTCATTTAGAATAATTTTATAAATGATTATTTTATCCTCTAATTACATGCAATTTTATTAAACCCTATTTGACATCCATCTAACCCTAGGCATCTAGTCAATAAAATTACACATAAAAAATGCACTCAAGATCGCGTTATCCCTAAGTCTAAACTATGTTAATTTTATTAAAAAGTTAGCTAGATTTACATTTTTTATTTACAAGTGAGGAACGGACTAAAGGTGGGCCTACATTTTTTATTAATTAATGAACCTAGATCTATTTATTTTTCTTTGTCTAAAAAATGGGCTTAAGTCTATTCAATTTTAAAGGAAAGTTAAATTAATGGGCCTAAGTCTAATTTGGTTTTATTTTAAGTGAAATGTGGGCCTAGGTCTATTTATTTAAAAGAAATGAATTTAAGTGGGCTGAGCTAAGTCTAAACAAATTTTAATTAACTAAGTGGGCCTAAAATCTAATTAACCTAATGGGCCTAAGTTGATTTTAATTATTTAAAGTCTTAAACCATTTTTAAACCTATTTATTAAGTGGGTTAGACCCTAAACATGGGCTTTGGGCCTAAAATCATTAAAAAAAAAAAAAGACATAACAAAATCAAATCAAAATACATTCACATATGATTACTAAAAATACCTAATTTAATTACATACAAACCCTAATTAACTAAAGCCACCATTAATTTTAATTAATTTTAACCAGTGAACCTAGTTTTACTAATTAATTTTAAAGTACAGAAAATTAAATCTTTTACTATTCCCACTACTGGGGCTATTACAAACTACTACAAAATTAAAATTTAATAATTATACAGCCATAAATTAAAAACTACACAGGATACCAAAATACAAGATAAAGATAAAAATCCTAAGTTCTACTGGAAAAGAATACATGTTCTTCCATTGCATTCCATGGACCTTTTGTTCATCTAAACACAAGCAATATCCTCCTCAATCCTCATACGGACATCAAAAATAAAAAAAACAAAAGTAATTAGATTAGTATAGAAATTGAATAATCAAAATAATAACAAAAATAAAAGAAAAAAATCACAAAAAGAAAATAATAGAAAAAAATGAAATAGAAAAAAAATAGAAAAAAGAACACTGATGCTATGCAAATGCCCTTTTTTAGCCCCTCATATTGGATTATCACCATTGAAATTGAATGGTGGTTGATTCTGGACTGAAAAAGATGTTCTCAATAGTGTTTTAGATTTTAGGATTTTTTTTTTGCGCAATCAAATTTCAGTATCTACATCTGTGTGTTTCTCTCAATCTCTCTATGAGAAAAATCCTCTCCCCAAAAAAAGGTCCTCCTTTGCACGCCTGCAGACTTTGCTTTTAAATGTATAGCATACGCATACTGGCTTCCTCAATTGCAGGAATAGACTCATCTCTCCTAAAACAAACTGATAAGAATTTTGATTTTTGAAGGTTATTTACGCGTTTTGAACGCGTTGAAATTTTCGTCAGATAATAATAATCATAAAATTAAATTTTCAACCAATCAAAACACTAAAAAAATTGACATAAAATAAGGAAAAATACATGAAAAAATAAAAAATGGACTTTTACGTGTCAACATTGTCTAATGTCGATCCTAATTTTTTTACTTTTAATTACCAAAAGACCCCTAAAAATTAACTTATTTGTAATCAAATCCTAAAAAAATGTTGCAATTTAGTCCCTAAAGTCCAGAAAATCGACAACCAAGTTCTATTTTTGAATAAATTTCATCATAAGGGCTTACATCGTAATTATGCACAATTGCATCCCGAAATTGGGTGCTTACACCTAATACTTAGGAGGCTAGAGCATTTAATTCAAGACTTAAACCTAACAATATCAAAGCTAGTAGACAACTATTGTGGTCTACATCAAACTTAGGAGTTGGTAAGTCTTCTTAAACTTGGAATTTCCAAGGATGTTGTTTTACATGTTGATGTATAGTTTAACTATATGTAAAATGCAAATTAGATATACAGGAAGAAAATGCAAAAACAAAATCTATGGACATAAAGCATAAATTGCTTGAAATTCAAAGTACCATTTCAGTCTTTTGAATAATAAATGTGCATATAATCTACTCCAATGCTCAGAAATGAGTTTGAATGCAAAATCCCTTGACGGTATCCATGCTGAGTAATATGAGAAAGGTTGGGGAATACTAAGAGGTGAATTGAAAAAAAAAAAGCAAACATAATTTACTCCATTGCTCAAAAATGAGTAAGAGTATTCCCCTGCCTTTCTTGTATTAGGGGACATTTAATCAAAAAAAAAGAATGAAGCAAAAAAGAAAAAAGAACAGAAAAGTAAAAAAATTAGTGAGGAAAATTTAGGACTAACTGATAATAGGAGTTGTATCCTGTGATGTAATGAATGTTCTCATTTTTACCCTAATGAATGATTAAAATTGAATTTGACATTTTTGTTCAAATATCGCATATTCATTTTTATCATACTACATAAGTATTTGAACGGAAAGACAATACATAATGACAGCTAAATCATAGCTATGAGATCACTATTTCAGTTATATTTTCTTTTTTGCCACCTTTTTTTTATTTTCCTTGTAAGCTTAGCATCCCTTTATACCTTGAGAATTCAAGTGGCTTAGTAACTTGCATTATAACCTAGACCTTGTAACTATCATCAATCATTGCATCAATATCAAGCCTTGTATTCAACTCAAGAGTTCTATAAAGTACAAGTCTAGTTCATTTCATCATCAAGAACTCACTTCAGTCGGTTTGCCCATTCCTTTACATCTCCAGGATTAGTATGTCAAAGGATCAATAACAGCAGTGAATGAACTGGATCTCTTGCACATGAAAATGAAAAAAGACTACTAGAATAGCATGAATGAATCCAAAATGGGACTAGGGGAAAAATGCAACTCTGGGGGCAAATTGAGTCTGCATTCAAAGAGCAAAGATGGAACATTTAAGTATAAGAGCCAGTACAAGAGATCTCAAGTAGAAAAAAGCATGCAAGTACATCAGGTATCATGCAGCAAAAGCAATGGCAAAAAGAAAAGTTCAATGGTGCATTGATCAATCACAAGCTCTATTGTAAAGCCATGGACTTCACTTGCTAGCCTATTCATCAGTTCAATGAATCGTATCAAAAGCTCTGACATCAGAAGTACCAGTAGTGAAGCATTCAATACTCAAGCCTACAGACTGCTGATGAGGCACCTCATTCTCACACTCTACGCTATGAACATATCTCTATTCAAAATAGGAGACCCATTAAGATCATGCATGTCATACATAACATGCATACACTTGCATAAATTTTTTTATGAAATACTTGCTTTGCATAATAAAGTCTTTAAGCTTAGGAAAGATAGTGGAAATACTTTACTACTAATATTCAAAATCAATGTTGTAAGAATGCAAAAAGGTAGTTAGAATGTGCACATATAAAGCATCTGAAAGGAAAAGGGTACCACTAACAAGGTGAACCTGATACTTAACAAGACTTTAGACCTCAAGAGTCTAAAGGGCCCATCCAGTAAGGGAATATCATTGGACACTTGCAAAAGCATTATCCTGGCGACCTCAAGAGGCTAGATAGGATGTTCAGGCTCCTCAAACTCAGTATCTATCTTTATAGTCTCGTTGGGAGCATCATCTAGAATATCTCTCCATAATAGTTAGACCAGTATAGGGTATAGAATATGGTGATGAGAAGGTCCAACATGTCAGTAATACATTTTTCAGCCTTATAAAAAGGAAGAATGCACTCAAAACTTAAAATGAATGCACTCTAAAAAATTATTTAATCATGAAATAAGATCTCTAACCCCCTAAACTTTTTTACAGGAGATATCAAGAAGACGAATAAAGTCCATACTATAGCATTAATGGAATGGCAGAAATACAAATGCAACCCAAAGCCTCAACTTCAATGATGGAGTATCATAACCCTGCAAAAAAGAATAACACTGCATTTTGACAAAATTTGTTCACTTGCGAATAGACCATACTAACTTATCGTATTTTATGTAGAAAAAAACAAAAGAGAATGAAGAAGGGGAAAGGAACCGATACATCAACAAGAATGGGAAAGGTTGCAAATGCTAAACATTACCAGAAGTATCATCTTGCCTGCCAAACACTCATTAAGATAATAAAGGGAAGTAACAGAACTCTATTACCTTAGATTATGAAATAAAGATCCTTCTCAATCATAAAATTCACAAATTGAAAGTAAATTCATCCACTTCATGAGATCATGTGCGAAAAGCCTATCTAATGACTTTTGGTCATAGTGGCCTTCTTTTATTAGCCTCGAAAAATTCAGATGAGTGGTTAATAGTTTTGTGTTGAGAGTTTATAAACTCTAATCAATCTAATGCTTGCTTTACACCCAAATGAAGGGAGGAAACTGCAAAAACAAAATCTATGGACATAAAGCATAAATTTCTTGAAATTCAAAGTACCATTTCAATCTTTTGAATAATAAATGCGCATATAATTTACTCCAATGCTTAGAAATGAGTATGAGTACAAAATCCCTTGACGGTATCCATGCTAAGTAATACGAGAAAGGAGGGGGGAGAGGCGAGGGAGGAAAAAGAGAAGAGAGGAAAAAAAGAAAAAAAAAAGAGAAAAAAATCATATTCTCTTCAAATTCTTTTTGCTTTATTTATTAAAGATCTTTGAAGAATTTTTGAAGAATAATATTCGAAATCCTATCAAGAACGGTGATTCTACAAAATCTAAGGAGCACTCCATTAAAATCATCCATAAGCATCATCTTCTTCTTATTTTATTTTATTTTATTTCTTTTTTTTGTTTTATTGATTTTTAATTTCTTTACTATTGTTATAATTTCACTAATCATAATTTTCATTCTTTTTCTATGGTGATTATGGAGGAAAACACATGATGATCATACTTGGAGAATCAAACCCATAAGAGGTCCATGGGATACCATGGATAAGACCTTGTAGAGATATAATTTCTAGGATTTTTTATTATTATTTTATTTATTTATTTTTGGGGTTTAATTAATTATTTTATTATTTTCTATAGATTATTGTAATAGCCCCAACAGTGGGAATAGTGGAATTGTTGTTTGATTGCATGTTTATGTTAATTAATTGGTTATAAAATTATGGTTTTAATTGGGTAATTGATTAAAATCAATGAAGGAAGTAGATTAACTTAGGTTGCATGTTAATGAAAATTAGGGTTTTTAGAAGGAATTAAGTTATCTTTAATTTAATTCTTTTAATGTGTTTTATTTGTTTTTGGGCTTATTTACTTTATTTATTTATGGGATTGTTTATTTATTTTTATATGTTTTAGGCTTGTTTATTTATTATTAGGTGTTTTGGGCCTTAAGCCCATATTAGATTTTAATCCACTTAAATAAATATAGGTTTTTAGGTTTAATTAATTAAAATGCATTTTGGGCCTATAATTAATTAGTTTTTAGGTTAGAAATAACTTAGGCCCACCTAGTTTAATTCAATTTATTAGACTTAGCTCATTTAATTTAAACCTTTTTCATAATTTGTAGATTTAAAATCATCTTAGAATTTAAATATATAAAATTAGGCCCATTAACTTAAATACCTCCATAATTTGTAGATTTAGGCCATTTTTATAATTAAAATAAGTAGACTTGGGTTCATTTAAATAAAATTAAAATGAGTTAGTCTTTAGCTCACTTGTAAATTAAAACATGTAGATTTAGTTCATTTAATTAAAATTAATGTATATTAGACTAACTTAGGGATTATGTGTTTGATTGAATGCATTATTTACTTGTATTTTCATAACTGGTTGGCCTTGTAGTTAATTGCTAGAATAAGGGTTTATATGAAATTGCATGTAAATAGTGGATAATATAGTAATTCATAAAGTAATTCTAGATGAACACAAGACTGAAAGAAGTTGGTATTTTGTACCCAAAATCCCCTGGTTGTGGTGCTTTTTTTCTTTTAGGGAATCGAGTACTACCTTTTCAAATTGTCCCAGTTATTACCATGGGTGGTGACTCCTCACCTCTATGCTATGTCTTTGTGACAGTGGCTAGTGTGCTCTCTAGAGCCCTTATCTCAAATAGTGTCACGGTTGCTAAAATCTTGGATGCGCGCTAAACCCCGCCATCTACAGTGGTGACACCACTGGGGACCGAACCTAGAATCTCTGAGTTGAATGCAAAATTCAAAGTCAGAGAGGAAAAAAGAGAAAAAATATTATTCTCTATGAATTTCTTTTTGCTTTATTAATTAAGGATCTTTGAAGAATTTTTGAAGAATAATATTCGAAGTTCTACCAAAAACGATGATTCTACAAATATGAGGAGCACTTCATTAAGATCATCCATAAGCATCATCTTTTCTTTCTTCTTATTTTATTTGATTTATTTATTTCTTTTCTTGATTTTATTGATTTTTATTTGGTTTTATTATTGTTATAATTTATTCACTAATCATAATTTTTATTTTTTATGGTGATTATAGAGGAAAACACATGATGATCATACTTGAAGAATCAAATTCATAAGAGATCCATGGAATATCATGGATAAGACCTTGTAGAGACGTAGTTTCTAGGATTTTTTTATTTTATTGCTTTATTCTATTTATTTTTAGGGTTGTATTAATTATTTTTATTATTATGTTCAATAGATTATTGTAATAGCCCCAATAGTGGGAATAGTGGAATTATGTGTGTGGTTGTTTGCTTATTTTAATTAATTGGGTAGTGAAATTAGGGTTTTAATTGGGTAATTAATTAAAATTAATGGAGGAAGTAGATTAATTTAGGTTGCATGTTAATGAAAATTAGGGTTTAGAAGGAATTAATTTAATTAGTTGTTTGATCTTTGATTTAATTGTTTTAATATGTTTTATTTGTTTTTTAGCTTGTTTATTTTATTTGTTTTTGGGATTGTTTATTTATTTTTATGTGTTTTATGCTTGTTTGTTTATTCTTATGTGTTTTAGGCCTTAAACCCATATTAGATTCTAATTCACTTATATAAATTTAGATTTTTTAGGTTTAATTAATTAAAATACATTTTAGGCCCATAATTAATTAGATTTTAGGGTAGAGATAACTTAGGCCCATTTAGTAAATTAGACATAGGCCCACTTTATTTAATTTAATTAATTTAGACTTAGCCTATTTAATTTAAGTCTTTTTCATAATTTGTAGATCTAAGATCACCTTAAAAATAAAATATGTAGAACTAGGCCCATTAATTTAAATACCTTCATAATTTGTAGATTTAGGCCCAATTTTAGAATTAAAATAAACAGATTTAGATTCATTTAATTAAAATTAAAAGGAATTAAGCCTTTTAGGCTTGTTAATTAAAACATTTAGATTTAGCTCATTTAATTAAAATCCATGTCTATTAGACTAACTTACGGGTTATATGTTTGGTTGAATGAATTATTTACTTGTATTTTCATAACTAGTTTTCCTTGGAGTTAATTACTAGAATAAGGGTTTATATGAAATTATATGTAAATAAAGGATAATATAGTAATTCATAAAGTAATTCTACATGAACACGAGACTGAATGAAGTTGGAATTCCATACCCAGAATCTCCTGGTTGTGGTGCTAGTTTTCTTTTAGGGAATCGAGTACCACCTTTTCAATTTGTCCAAGTTATTACCCTGGGTGGCGACTCCTCATCTCCACACCATGCCTTTATGATAATGGTTAGTGTGTTCTCTAGAGCCCTGAGCTCAAACAGTGTCGCGGTTCTAAAATCTTGGACGCGCGCTAAACCCCGCCATCTACAGTGGTGATTCCATTATGGATAAGAGATATTGATTCTACTTATGTTCTTTAGAATTATTTTATTAATTATTATTTTATTCTTGCATTCATTGAGCATGTCCCTATTAACCGATGGCGTTGGTTTATGGTTCCATGATTCCACTAGCTTCATGGGATTATAAATTGGCTAACCATCACTCTTAGCCTTAACTCGGTTTAAGAGAGATTGTCGGGCTCATCTGACCAGAGTCTGTAACCTAAGTCCTTAAGGGGGGTAGTCTTCTTTTGATTTTGTAAAGGATGTCGGGCCCCTCTGACCTTGGCCTATGACTCAAGTCTTAAAGGAGGGATTTTTCTAAGGGAGCCTTGACCTTTTTACCGGAGCCTAACCATATATAATGGCTTAGTTACTTTTCCTAGGATCTACCCAAATTTCTTGTGAATGTTGCCATGAGGTATTTGTATCTATAAAGGCCGAAGCCCAAACTTTAAAAGCCTTTCAAGACTAATAAAGATTGGGCTACGCTTTTATACCTAGAAATATTGTTTCTATGTTTTACTACTTTAAGAGAGATTTGGCATGCACATCGGTCCTTGATATCCCCTATTGTTATTAAGACCAAGACCAAAAATCTAGGAAAAGAGACTCGCCATTGAATACGTGTGTGGGAGGAATAAGGTTGGAAGGATGTATGTACACCTAACTTGATTTGCTACTTATTGTATAACACGTGCATCATGCATACATACATACATGCATCATACTAACATTTTTCTTTCAACCATCATAGATTCATCCAGGTCTTCCTGTGTTTAGAGTCGAAAGGGTGGCAGATTAGTGAAAATTGATTTGAGTCCAAAATCAACAGCTAAAGAGATCCTTGATAGTTTGGAAAAGAGCCCTACTAACCCGTTTTACCTAGAAGCTACACCAACTCAAATAGAAGAGATGGAACAAGAAAGAGGAAATTGGACCTTAGAGGACATCAAAGGAGCATTGATGGATGATATGAGAGCAATGATGCAAGATGAACTAAGATAAGCTCTAGCTGCATTAATGCCACCACCTGCTGCTGCACCTTCAGTTGCAACTAATCCGCCTATTAAAGGTGCACCACCTGCTGCTATTATAGAAGATCCACCTACTAAGGGGCAACCATTGAATGCTACTAGGAACATACCTACTATGGAAATGAAGTTAGAGGATGTTGAGAGTTATATGGTTGAAAAGGCGAAAAGGGAACCACTTGAGCAAGTTCAGGAGCTGGGATCCAAGCAAATGAAAGCATTGACTCAGAAAATGTCCAAGATGGAGGAACTAATGAGAGGACAAGGCATCAGATACTCATTTGACTTTGATGATATGATACAATTTAAGGAAGATAAATTTCCTAATAAGTTTAAGCTACCACAGTTGCAGAAGTTTGATGGTACTAAGGACCCAAGGATTCACCTTAGTCAATACACAACTACCATGAGCACCACTGAAGCTCCACTAGCTATAGTCATAAAGTTGTTTGTACTATCCTTAGAGGGTGTGGCTATTAATTAGTATCATGGGTTAGAGAAGTACATCCGAGCTGACTGGAGAGAGTTGTGCACTGCTTTTCTAAAGCAATATGATTACAACACTAGGCTCGACGTGTTCATCAGGGATCTAGAATTGACCAAGCAGAAGCCCAATGAGTCATTCTTAGATTTTCTAACTAGGTTCATGAATAAGGCAGGACTAATGAAGAATAAGCAGGCTGAGAAGGATCAGGTTAGGATGATAGTCCAAAATGTGTCACCCAATCTAGTTGAGAGGTTGCAAATGATGAACCCTAAGACATTTGTGGACCTTTATGATAATGGGTTGTAAGCTGAGGAGATTGAGAATGAGAAGAAGAGGATTGCTAAAGGCATCGGCATAAAGAACTACCCAACTGCGGGCATACAGCAATAGTTGGATTATTAAAGTGCATGCTATTCAACAACTAAGGAGATTCTCCAATTTTAACCAACCTTTGTCAAAAATCCTAGAGCACCTAATGCAAAAGGGCTTACTTCAACCTTTACGTAATCCAAACCCACCAAACCCAAACATCCCAGTCTATAACCCAAACAGGCACTGCAAATTCCATCAAAACCTCTAACACTCCATAAATAACTACATTCGCCTTAAACATGAAATCCAAAATCTTATAGATTCTAAAAAAATCACAAACCCTAAAAAATCAAATTCAAACCCAAACACTCAAAATAATCCTTTTCCAAATCACCGAAACATGCCACCTCCAACAACCATGATGATCAACTCAGGAGTAAGCAAGGAAGAAGTGTTAAACTCTTTTGAGGATCTAAACCTTAAAGCTAATGAGAAATCTCCTAGTGCCCTTAAAGATATGGAAAGAGTAGAAGACTTATTAGGTCAGCCTTCAGGCAAGTTCGACTATAAGGTGTTTTACACTAAACCACCTTCTTTTGACATACCCTTCAAGTCAATTATGCCTATAGGATGGGGTGATGAGTTTGATGATGAGAAGCTGCTAGACAAGTAAGAAACATGCATAGTGGAGGTACAGAAGGATGAAGTCATGGAGATAGTTAGCAAGAAGATGCAAGAATAATTGTTATGTTAACCACCTGAAGGATAACCACTATGAAACCCAGTATCCCTAGAATCTATAATAAAGAAAATTAAATTTCTTATTGTCTTCTATGAATAAAATTTTAGTTTCTATTTTGTTTTAATGATCGATGATATAAATTCTTATCATGCTTACTTATGTAATGTACATCCTAATGTTAATGTGCATTATAGTGTTGATCACATCTACATGTTTGACATAAATTCAATTCAATTAGATTCATTCAGCATGGGCAAAAATGAAAATTCAAAGAACATACATATATCACATGATGTAACTTATGAAGATAGGAAATTTGAGGAGAAAATGAGAAGAATAAAAAAAAGAGAAAAATAAAGAGAGAGAAAAAAAAGAAAAAAGAATAGTAAAGTAAAAAAATTAGTGAGGAAAATTCAGGACTAACTGATAATAGGAGTTGTATCCTGTGATGTAATGAATGTTCTCATATTTGCCCTAATGAATGGTTAAAATTGAATTTGAAATTTTTGTTCAAATATCGCATATTCATTTTTATCATATTGTATAAGTATTTGAATAGAAAGACAATACATAATGAAAGCTAAATCATAGCTATGAGATCACTATTTCAGTTATGTTTTCTTTTTTCCCACCCTTTTTTAATTTTTCATGTAAGCCTAGCATCCCTTTATACCTTGCGAATTCAAGTGGCTCAGTAACTTGCATTGCAACTAAGACCTTGTAACTATCATCAATCATTGCATTAATATCAAGCCTCATATTCAACTCTAGATTTCTATAAAGTACAAGTCCAGTGGATTTCATCATCAAGAACTCACTTTAGTCGGTTTGGCCATTCCTCTAAATCTCCAGGATTAGTATGTCAAAGGATCAATAACAACAGTGAACGCATTGGATCTCTTGCACATGAAAATGAAAAAAGACTGCTAGAATATCATGAATGAATCCAAAATGGAACTAGGGGAAAAATGCAGCTTTGGGGGCAAATTGAGTCTGCATTCAAAGAGCAAAGATGGAACACTTAAGTATAAGAGCTAGTACAAGAGATCTCAGGCAGAAAAAAGCATACAAGTACATCGGGTATCATGCAGCAAAAGCAATGGCAAAAAGAAAAGTTCAATAGTGCATTGATCAATCACATGCTCTATTGTAAAGCCATGGACTTCACTTGCTAGCCTAGTCATCAGTTTGATGAATCGTATCAGAAGCTCCGACATCAGAAGTACCAGCAGTGAAGTATTCAATATTCAAGCCTACAGGCTACTAACGAGGCACCTCATTCTCACACTCTAAGCTATAAACATATCTCTGTTCCAAACAAGAGACCCATTAGGATCATGCATGTCATATAAAACATGCATACACTTCATGACTTTTTTATGAAATACTTGCTTTGCATAATAAAGTCTTTAAGCTTAGGCAAGATAGTGGAAATACTTTGCTACTAATATTCAAAATCAATGTTGTAAGAATGTAGAAAGGTAGTCAGAATGTGCACATATAAAGCATTTGAAAGGAAAAGGGTAGCACTAACAAGGTGAACCTAATACTCAACAGGACTTTAGACCTCAGGAGTCTAAAGGGCCCATCTAGTAAGGAAATATCATTGATGGGGACACTTGCAAAAGCATCATCCTGACGACCTCAAGAGGCTAGATAGGACATTCGGGCTCCTCAAACTCAGTATCTATCTCTATAGTCTTGTCGGGAGCATCATCTATAATATTTTTCCACAATAGTTAGACCAATGTAGGGTATGGAATATGGTGATGAGAAGGTCCAACATGTCAGCAATACATTTTTTAGCCTTATAAAAGGGAAGAATGCACTCAAAACTTAAAATGAATGCACTCTGAAAAATTATTTAATCATGAAATAAGATCTCTAACCCCCTAAAATTTTTTATAGGAGATATCAAAAATAGGAATGAAGTCCCTACCATAGCATTAATGGAATGGAAAAAATACAAATGCAGCCCAAAGCCTCAACTTCAATGGTGGGGTATCATAACCCTGCGATCAGAGACAAATCTAAAGGGAAGAATGCAAAAAAGAATAACACTGCATTTTGATAAAATTTGTTCACTTGCGAATAGACCATACTAACTTATGGTATTTTGTGCAAGAAAAAAAAAAGAGAATGAAGAATGGGAAAGGAACCGATACATCAACAAGAATGGGAAAGGTTGCAAATGCTAAACATTTACCAATAGTATCATCTTTTCTGCCAAACACTCATCAAGATAATAAAGGGAAGTAACAGAACTCTATTTCCTTAGATTCTATAATAAAGATCCTTCTCAATCATAAAATTCACAATTTGAAAGTAAATTCATCCACTTCATGAGATCATGTACGAAAAGCCTATCTCATTAATTTTAGTCATAGTGGCTTTCTTTTATTAGCCTCACAAAATTTAGATGAGTGGTTAGTAGTTTTGTGTTGAGAGTTTATAAATTCTAATCAATCTAATGCTTGCTTTGCACCTAAACAATAAGAAGAAAATGCAAAAACAAAATCTGTGGATATGAGGCATAAATTACTTGAATTTCTAAGAATCATTTTAGTCTTTTGAATAATAAAAGTGCATATAATATACTTTAATGCTTAGAAATGAGTATGAGTATAAAATCCCTTGACAATATCCATGCTGAGTAATATGAGAAAGGCAGGGGAATACTAAGAGGAGAATCAAAATAAGAGCAAGCATAATTTACTCCAATCCTCAGAAATGAGTAAGAGTATTAACATGAAACCTCTAGAGGTATCCATGCTGAGTAATATAAATAAGGCAAGGGAATACTAAAAGAGACCATGCTAAAAATTGTTCTATTTACTCCAATGCTCTATATGGGTATGAGTATCCAAAGGACCTTTCCCATGGTATCCACACTGAGTAATATGAGAAAGCGGGGAATACTTGGATAAGGAAGGAAAGCACAAAAATAACTCAAAGGCTATTTTGATTCTCAAAATTTGATCTTTTTATGCTTAATTTTCATGAGTTTTGTTTAGCAAATTCTCCCTAAAATTAGGTTTGGAAGTAAGCTCTTCACTTGGTGAAAGACATACTCTCATCATAAAATGGTTAATGATGCCTCTGACCTTTACAAATGGTGAATAAATAATAGTCCTAAAAATAAAAAATAGTGAGATTCATTTAGTGCATGCTATCTCATGAAAAGTGATGAATTTTTTTATAAAATTTTCAACACTATAAGGTACTTTTGTTCATTCATCATGATTGAAACTAACTTCAAAAAGTTTGTAGGAGTTGCAAATCCAGAAGAAAGTGCACCCAACTTGTAGAGATGGTTGGAATAGCAAAATTAAAATCAATTAGCAAAGAAATTCTAATCAATCAACATAGTAAAATTCAAAGTCAGTCAGCATAAAGAATTCAAAGCATTCAACTCAAATAACCAAATCGTGAGCAATTATAGATTGCAGCATAATCACATAAAAGAAATCAACACTGCACGACTGAGTGTAGTCAGCATCATACGATCAAGTGTGATGTTTCTTTTTAAAACAAACTATATGTCTGAGTGTAGTCAGTATTATACAACTAAGTACGATGTATTTCCAATCAAGATTATACGACCGAGTATAATCGACATCATACGACTGAGTATGATTTTTATTTTCAATTCAGATTATACAACCAAGTGTTATCGACATTGTATGACTAAGTGCAATGTATTTCCAATCAAGATTATATGACTGAGTATAATCAGCATCATATGATCGAGTGTTATGTTTCTTTTCAAAATAGACTATACGACCGAGTGTAGTCGGCATTGTACGACTAAGTTCAATGTATTTTCAATCAAGATTATACGACCGAGTATAATCGGCATCATACGACCGAGTGTGATGTTTCTTTTGAAAACATACTATACGACCGAGTGTAGTCGACATTATACGACCGAGTGCAATGTATTTTCAATTAAGATTATACGAAAGAGTATGATCGACATCATACGACCGAGTGTGATGTTTCTTTTCAAAATAAACTATACGACCGAGTGTAGTTGGCATTGTACGACCGAGTGTAATGTATTTTCAACTAAGATTATACGACTGAGTGTAGTCGGCATTATACAACTGAGTGTAATGTATTTTCAACCAAGATTATATGACCGAGTATAATCAACATCATACAACCAAGTGTGGTGTTTCTTTTCAATCAAGACTATACGACCGAGTGTAGTCGACATTGTACAACCGAGTGCAATGTTTCTTCAATTAAGATTATATGACCAAGTATAATCGGCATTATACAACTGACTATGATGTTCCTTTTCAATTCAGGCTATACGTCTGAGTGTAGTCGACATTGTACGATCGAGTGCAATGAGTCCCTTTCACCTAAGACTATATGACTGAGTATAGTCAGTATCATATAACCGAGGATGATATGTCATTTCAAATCAATGTTGTATCCGAGTATAGTAAGTTCATAAGCAAAAGCTTCATGAAGCACAGGTAAGTATCCTAACTTTCAATTAAGAAATTGGGTGCTAGTTTACTTTGCCACAATATATCAAGCAAACAGCGACAAAGGGGGGCAACTGTAGACATCTAATTTTGAGATGATGAGTTATGGACGCAATAAAAGACTCCAATGATGAAAATGTCATGAATAGGTCTTCAATATTTGAAACTTTAAAACATCAAGGGTCTAATTGCATTTTTCAAAAAAAAGGATTTAATGTTTTGTGGACTAAATTGCAATACTTTTTAGGGATCTAATTATAAAACTTAAATTCTTTCAAGGACCTTTCTATAATTAAAAGTTAAAAAAAAGAGGTGATCAGAATTACCCTAATTCCGATCAGAATTACGCTAATTTCGATCAAAATTATGTAATTCCAATTGGAATTATACAATTCCGGTCGGAATTAGACTCCTTCCATAAATTCTTGAATTTTCTAGATAAATCTCGAATTGTCTAGATAAATTAAGTCCTAATTGGTCTGAAATTCTCCTAAAATTATCTTGATAATATTTTTAAGGAAATAGAAGTCTTTTAGGAATCAATTTATAACTAAGGTTTCAAGATGTATCCCTATATAAGGAGGGCTTTGGCTCTAAAGAAAAGAGGGAGGTAGAAAGAAAAAGAAAAACGAGAGGCAGAAAGAAAAAGGAAAAAAATGAAGGGAAGAAAGGAAAAATGAAAAAAATAGAACGAAGCAAAAAGAGAGGAAAAACGAGAAGAAAATAGAGAAAAAAGAGAAAAAAATATAATTCTCTACAAATTTCTTTTTGCTTTATTAATTAAGGATGTTTGAAGAATTTTTTAAGAATAACATTCGGTGATTCTACAAATCTGAGGAGTACTTCATTAAGATCATCCATAAACATCATCTTCTTATTTTATTTGATTTATTTACTTCTTTTCTTGATTTTATTGATTTTTATTTGGTTTTATTATTGTTATATTTTATTCACTAATCATAATTTTTATTTTTTATGGTGATTATGGAGGAAAACACATGATGATCATACTTGAATAATCAAATCCATAAGAGGTCCATGGAATTTCATGGATAAGAACTTGTAGAGACATAGTTTCTAGGGTTTTTTTATTTTATTGCTTTATTCTATTTATTTTTGGGGTTGTATTAATTATTTTTATTATTATTTTCAATAGATTATTGTAATAGCCCCAATAGTTGGAATAGTGGAATTATATGTGTGGTTGTTTTCTTATTTTAATTAATTGGGTAGTTATATTAGGGTTTTAATTGGGTAATTAATTAAAATTAATGGAGGAAGTAGATTAATTTAGGTTGCATGTTAATGAAAATTAGGGTTTAGAAGGAAATAATTTAATTAGTTTGATTTTTAATTTAGTTGTTTTAATATGTTTTATTTGTTTTTGGACTTATTTATTTTATTTTATTTTTGGGCTTGTTTATTTATTCTTATGTGTTTTGTGCTTGTTTGTTTATTCTTATGTGTTTTGGGTCTTAAGCCCATATTAGATTCTAATCCATTTAAATAATTTAGTTTTTTAGGTTTAATTAATTAAAATACATTTTAGGCCTATAATTAATTAGATTTTTAGGTTGGACATAACTTAGGCGCATCCAGTTAATTAGACATCCACTTACTTTATTTTAATTAATTAGACAGAGGCCCACTTAATTTATTTTAATTAATTAGACTTAGTCCACTTAATTTAAACCTTTTCATAATTTGTAGATTTAAGATCACTTTAGAACTAAAATTAGGTCCATTAATTTAAATACTTCATAATTTATAGATTTAGGCCCATTTTTTAAAATTAAAATAAATAGACTTAGGTCCATTTAATTAAAATTAAAAGGAATTAGTCTTTAGGCTCATTTATTAAAACATGTAAATTTAGTTCATTTAATTAAAATCCAAGTATATTAGACCAACTTAGGGATTATATGTTAGATTGAATGCATTATTTACTTGTATTTTCATGACTGGTTTTCCTTGGAGTTAATTACTAGAATAAGGGTTTATATGAAATTGCATGTAAATAGAGGATAATATAGTAATTCATAAAGTAATTCTAAATGAACACGAGACTGAAAGAAGTTTGTATTCTGTACCCAGAATCTCCTAGTTATGGTGCTAGTTTTCTTTTAGGGAATCGAGTACCACCTTTTCTATTTGTCCCAGTTATTACCCTGGGTGGCGACTCCTCATCTCCATATCATGTCTTTTTAATAGTGGTTAGTTTGTTCTCTAGAGCCCTGAGCTCAAATAGTGTCATAGTTGCTAAAATCTTGGATGCGCGCTAAACCCCACCGTCTACATTATACAAGTGAAATTTTTGACATTTACCCTATCTATGGCTTATGCTTACTACACATTAAAGTTGCATAACTATTTCCATCAAGTGGTATGATAGCATCTTTTTGCATTTTACACATGCTAAATTGAATGATGATTGCAAGATTTGTGATTATAATTAATGTTAGTTGCAAGTGTTGTGGCTAAATATATATTAAAATGGTTAAGATTAATCCTAACATGAAATAATTGCATCCTACTTATCTTATGCTTATTATACTTGCATGGAATGATCATGGACTTAGTTTATATACTTAGTGTAGGCAGCGGTTGTGGTCACGCGCCCAAGTGTTTGCGACCATGGCACTGTGTGAGCTTGAGGCTCACTTAGGAAATACATAATGGGCTTAGGGCCCAAAAAAGAGATGGATTTGCCACCCGAATGAAAGTCGGGACAAACTGTACAACAACTGAATTCCATGGAAGCTCCCAAAAGCTTTCATCAGAGATTGAGTTCAGAAACTGGGTAAGGGCTTTTGGAATGTCCACCTAACCTTACAGTTGGCCTTCACGTGTGTTTTGTATTTTATTACCTTTAACTATTAAATTATTTCCTTATTAACATGCAAATCGCAGTGATTCCCAATTTTATATTTTATTCTAAGTTTGCACATTAGTCCCATTCTAGGATTATATCTGCAACATTCAATCAAAAATAAATAAATAAAAAAATAAAAATAATTTACAACCATACATTCCAAATAAAAGGGGGAAGGGATTAAGGATTACAACTTTTTGATGTAAATAAGCATAAAAATACTAAAAATAAACCATACATTAACCGAAGATAAACTGAAAATAAACTAATTAATTACAAATCAAAACTCTTAAGAATTAATTAATAAAGCAAACATCTAATACTTAGGAATCACAGCATAATTCCTACAACAAATATAAGTTAATTCCATCCCACAAACAACAACAATATCTATAAATTATTTACAAATAATATTTAAAAAATAAATTTGCAAAATAGTCTATAAAATAACACAATACTATATCATTAAAATTATACCAAATAACACAATAATCATGCATGAAATCAAGAAATACAATAAATTAAACACGAAAATCATGTTAAACATGCAAAATGTTAGTCAAAAATTAAAACATAAAAGGCAAAGTTCTGTCAAAAGGGCGACGCCTCTTCAAAGAGGCATCGCCTCCTAACCAAGAGGCGATGCCTTCGTTGCCTCTTCATGAAGGAGCGATACCTCTATAAAGAGATGCCGCCTCTTTAATAGAAGCTACATTTCTTAAATCCTAAGAAATGCAACAATCATGCGAATAAATAATAAATAAACACAAAAATACAAATATTAACAATCAATATTCAATGTCTCATGTAATCATGCTCCTCTATGAATCTAAAATAAGTAATATGGTTCAAGAAAACACTCAAAAAAATAAAAAATTAAGACTTTAATGTAGGCAAAGAACTTAACTCAAAAAGGAGGAGACTCATTGTCTTGGACCAGCTTATGCTCTTAATTGAGCCCTTAGAGCTTTATTGATGAAGGAGTGGCTTTGAATGCAAGGAAAGTTCCCTTTTCTTCTCAAGAATCAAGTCCCTTTAACTTTCAAGTCTCTCCATTTTTTCCTTTCTTTTTTTCCTCTTCCAAACATTTTTTTTGTCCCTTTGAATTACCCAACTTTGTCAACCTCCTCTCTCATGCCCCCATATCCCCTTTTAAAGTCTCTCTTATTTTCTCCTTTTTCAATTTCCCAAAAACCCATTCTCATCCTCTCCCATTGCCTTTTCTTCATTCCCTAGGCTCTTTCCTACCTTTTCTTCTTTCCTTTACATCTAAAAAATGACCAAATCCTCAACAAGTGGGCTTCCAACCACTACCATTAATGGTATTTAATGCTGCAAAGAATGGGTGTTATAAGGCAGTGCCTCTTTGATGAGACATTGCCTCACTGATGCCTAGGGTGAAGAGGTGATGCCTTTTCACCTAGGCTAGGTCAAGGCCCACGGGTCAAGAGGCAACCGGCTTGGGCTTTGGCTTCTATTTTGGGCTTGGATATGGTATTTATCAGCTAGGCTTTAATGTTTGGGTTTGGCTTTAGTATTTAGGCTTTTAGAGTTAATTTTAGAGAAGTCTTAGGCTCCCCTTGCATTCAAAACTCAAACTTTCTCATTATTAAGCTTTCATTGTACGTTGATCAAACTGACAGTGTCAACAGTGTGCCCCTTTGGTTTTTTAAAAAATTGAATTTTCTAAAAATAATTTTTCAAAAAAGCAACATGCACATCAAACAATAAAAATAAGAACAACATACTTGACCCGTGAGCTTCGCTCGAGCCGTCTACCTTAGGAATTCAAACCCAAGAGGTCAAACTTCATCTTCAAAACATGATAGTGATCCTCAAGTTTTCCTAACCCGATCAATCACTCATTAATAATTTTGATGTGAATCTCGAGCGTGGCCCATCTTTGCTCAATAGAGATAGAAGAGAAATGTAGCCATGATCCTCGGGTTAAGCTAACTCGATCAGCTACTCATTATAAATTTTGCATGATTCCTAAGTTTTTCTGGCTTGAGAAATCATTCAGTAGAAGAAATGAAATGTAATTGTGTTCCTCGGGTTTTCCTGGCCTGATCAGTTACTCATTATAATTTGGCTTGAATCTTGAGCATGGCCCAGTCTCCACTCAGTAAAAAGGGATGAAATGTAACTATGTTCCTTGGGTTTTCCTAGCCCGATCAATTACTCATTATAATTTGGCATGAATCTTGAGCATGGCCCAATCTCCACTCAGTAAAAATGGATAAAATGTAACCGTGTTCCTCGGGTTTTCCTAGCCCAATCAGTTACTCATTATAATTTGGCGTAACACTCGAGCTTTCCTGGCTCGAGAGTTACTTAGTAAAAGGAGAATGCACTTTGGGGATTCAAACCTGACTAGACACCTCCTGAGATGAGCACTTCAAGGATTCAAACCCAATTAGATTCTTGTTCTTTAGTGCACTCTAAGGATTCAAACTCGACCAGACACTTGTTCTTTTACGCACTTTGAGGATTCAAACCTAACCAGACACTTTTTTTTATGGGCCCTAGGCCATTCGATGTTTTATTTCGTCAAGTGGGCCTTACCCTCGTCTCCTCATCTTCCTTTTTCTCAATTTTCCTCTCTCACCCTAACCATATAAATTCTCACTTTTCTTTTCTAAGGGTCACTTTCACCTTTTCAATTTTCTCTTTTATCTCTTTTCCTCCCTTTTCTTTTTCTCTCTTATTCTCTGTATTCTCTGACATGGATGTCGTACGGACCCCAGACTTGCCCATGTGAGACCCAGTGACACTTATAGTGCACCCTTCTCAGAGTTTCAGGCTCAGTATTAAAGATGAGATCCCCCTATTTGCAGACATATAATCCCATATCTATGGCTTGGCCACGGGAGAGGTTAGTACCAATTTCTTTAATTTTTTTATTTTACTCCCTTAGCTTAATGCCCACACCCTCAAGGGTGATGGGAACTTTAGCGGTGCACGGATCTGGTATGATGAGCTTCCTGAGGCCATACAAACTCAAATTCACGACACCGAATTCTCTAATTTCATTTTGGCACTCCCAGCATAGCAAAGGCATACAAATTACCATCCCTTGCATGCCTTGATGGAGAGGTGGTCTGACACCATTCACACCTTTCACCTTCCATTTAAGGAGTTCACCCTAGATCTGGTTGCCTTCGCTGTAGTTACTGGCATCGCCTGTGCTGGAGATTTTGTTCCCTTCAATGCCATCCTTCATAAGTTATCTCCTGACCATTTCATTTTCATCGAGCATCTGCTTGGGATGGTCCAAGACATGAAAGGGACCCACACAGTGAAGCTCGAGTTGATCAGGAGCTTTTACACCCACACTAGAGTTAAGGCGACCACTACACCCTTACAAATTGATCAAGTGGTGTGCGCTTTCCTTGTTTATCTGTTGGGTACTACTCTCTTTGCAGACACAACCAACTCTATTGACTTGAGCTTCCTGATGCTGCTAAGGGACCTAGACTTGGTGGTGACCTACGATTGGGGTAGTTGTGCCTTAGCTTATCTTTACAGGAGCATGGAGGAGCTGGTGCACGGAGCTAGATGACTCTACAGTTTTTGCCATGCCATACTGGTATTTTATTTTATCTTTTCTCTCTTCATATTCCATTCCAACTATCACCATTTAATCTTACTAACAATCCCTTGTTTCTTAACAGGACTGGGCTTTAGAGTTAGAGCTAATAGTGGGGATCACCAAATTCATTAACACTTCCTTCCCTATGATGGTGAGGTCGGATTGTAGCTAGGCTTGGAGGAGGCTTGTGGCTCACATTCACATCCATTGTGAGTGGTTGAACACTCTCACCTATGACGAGGTATGCACCTGCAAATGTAATTGATATTTAGCAATAAACTCATTAATCAAATTCATCTACTTATTTATTTATTCTTGCAACTATGCCTAGACTTATGGGGCCCTCAGGCTAGGTGGACGTAGGTCATGGTTCACTCCATCCCTCTATCCAAGAAGAGGGTTCTACTCAGAGGCCCTGATTATAGAGTTTGGTTCCTCGAGGAGAGGATACATCAGTAGCAGTTGGGTGTTCGAGTGAGGCGTCCACCTCTTTCTCCTCCCCAGCATATCTTCTAGGCACACAAGTTAGAGGGAGATAAGCTCGATCATGCCTTGTAGGGAAAGGATGCTACAGACTATTGCAAGAGGAGGAAGTCTCCTTGTATGGACTTTACACGAGCTCATCTTTTGTAGCGAGTGCCCCTTCCTGAGCCTACACATTAGGTAAGCATGCAATGTTTTATTTTATTTATTATTTTATATTTACTTAAAAATGTTGTTCTTTGACTTATTTTTCATCTTTTAGGCAGCTACTAGGGCACCTGCTCCTCGCCCTAGGCCATCTGTATAAGAGAGGCCTCCTCAGTGCCCATGCATCATTCCTAGTGGTGAGGGTTCCTCTTTTAGGGTGCCATCATTGATAGAACCCTTTAGCTCTCGATCCCAAGTAGTGGCTGACAGACTCACTGCCACTCTTGATTTGTTGACTCATTGTTGGATGCCTTCTGGTGAGCTCTCTCGTCAATTTCTGACACCAGATATGACCCTGGAGCCAGCATTCTTTCCAAAGGCTACTACCCATATAAGTTTCTTCCTCTAGCAAATGTGTTCTTAAGCTTTACAACACATGGCTAGTTCTAACATTATCAATGGAACAGATAACTCAAGATCAAGGAGAGTACATGTACCGGGTGGTTGAGGCCCATAGGGACTTCCTAATGCAAGTGATGCAGCATTGGAAGGTACGCATAGAATATGTTCTATTTCTATATGTATGCATGCTTTCATGATTTCTTACCTCTTATTATGCTTCAATAGGATCGAGATGAGGCCAGCCAGGCTAGGATCACTACCTTGGAGCGCCAGCTCGCTACTCTTCAGGTTGAGGGCAATGAGGAGGAGGGGAAAATCGATGAGGAGTCCAAGGATAGCAGCAAGGATGATGAGACTGATCCCACTAATGCTTCTGCAGATGAGCCTGCTGATGAGCCTATGGATGAGCCAGCTGAGGAGGAGGCCGATGAGTTCGACAGTGATAAGTAGAGAGGACCTTCTATATATTTTGTGTTAGCATAGGGGTGTCCTTGTCTAAGAACATTAGAGGCTTTACATTGTTGCCATCTATCTATTGGAATTGATTTTTATTTAATTGACTCTTCTTTTATACCTTTATATTTTGCACTAAAAATTTTTTATGAAATTTTGAATGAATGAAGGTCTTTCATCTCTAAAGCGCTTTGCTTTGACTTTACATATACAACCCAGAGAATTCTCAGTGACATAAAGACTTGTTCTGCCTATCGTAGAGGCATCGTCTCTTTGATGGGGTGTTGCATTTTCACATAGAGGCGTCACCTTAATGTAGAGGCAAATGCCTCTACATGCCTATCCCACAGCTATAAAACTCCCCAAATCTTCTTCAAAATCCCTAATCTCCCCATTTTTCCACTTTCCTCTATTCTTCTTTCCCAGACAGCATTATAATCCCCAACCATGACTGAAAGAAGATATCCTGGGCTCTTACATGGATTCTACTCGATAGATGGTTATTCCTCTAGTCGTAACCTCAGATTTGCACACCATCCAATACCAAATGGCAAGATTGTTTAATATGTCCCTTCAATCCTCTCTTCATCACATTTTTGGCAATAAAATCTTGTTTAGCCCTTTCATAGAGATAGTAGTGGTTGTAGACAACAGCGAGGTTCCCTGGCCTCGAATGATGGCACTCTATGCATATGCTCAGTTCTTATTAGTCTCCCTTTTTGATAATTATGACCCGAAGATCCTGCATGTTCTGAACCCAGTAGAGAGTGGACTAAACCCTTTCCCCCTCATTCTGGCTGAGACTATTATTGGGCTTAACAACTTCTCTGAGACTAAGAGATTCTCTAGGAGTCCATTTCTACTAGAAGTGAGTCTCTTCTATCTCTTACCACTTTCTGCTTCCCATCATTCTTACCCATTTGTCAATTCTATAGGCTTGGTTACAAGAGAAACTGAGATTGCTTAAACCACCTAAAGACATTGCTCACTATAAGGCCAAACACTATCGCACTAGGAGACTCCTGTCCCAGAGGATATCCATACCTGCTTATTTACATTCCCTGATACTTCGATTCAGTGGATGTGCCCATGGTGGAGACTGTTAGTATAAGGTATGCCCTAGTGTGATTCTTGTAATTATTTAGACATTGTATATAATCCCTATGGCAATAAAAAATTCTTTTAAATAAATATGTTATTTTTTTTAGTATTTTTCCTTTAGTACTATGTTGAATAAATTAATTATCAAAGAGTTGATAATATGAGTTACAAATTTATTCAATACATTTACTATAAATTGTTCGTAGTCAATTAATTAATATTTGGATAATATTCATTAGACTATCACCTCTGTCTATTTTCCTTGATTAGTGTGAGAAACTAATAGTGTGAGGTAATGAATCTCATACTACTTGATATGAGTGATCAGAATAGACATGTGGATACTTATTGGATGGGTTAATCAAACAGTGACATTAGTGTTATGATTGCAAGGATATTCACATATAATCAACAATCAAAATCTAGATTATAATGGTGCATATAGTCCTTAGACTTGAGGTGACATAGTCATCCACATTTAGGTTGTTAGAGTTTGTTACCACTTACATACTTGTGTTAATCATCACATGGGTATATGGCGTGTGGTGGCTCTAATTAATTAAATGTAGGGATGAATGTTTAACCAAGATGGGATTCATTACCTGGTGTGAACCGGGATAGATCCTATACTATCTAAGTTTATTCTTGATGAATAAATTCCTGGCCAAGATAAATACAACACAGTCTAAAAAAGAGTTTCAGTACTAGAAAGAGTTCTAGTATTTGTTGTATTTTATCAAGAATTAAAACTTAAGATGAGGTCATATAATAAAGCTATTAGAGTTTGATTATACCTTGTCTCTAGACTATATTGGGATCTTTAATGAAAGGAATTTAGTGCATAGTAATTATGATCAGGTTCATGTTAATCATTATATGCATTCATTTCTAATTGGGTAGCTGTGATATCGATACTAGGGGTCACTCATAGCTTATGAGAACTAAATGTGAATAATTAGCATTTTCACATTTAGAATTGAAAAGAGTTTCAAATAATATTAAATGTTAATATTATATTTTCTTATTGTCATTTAGACATGAACCTAGTAAGTCACACCTAATAGAGTTTTATTTATTCACTATAGTATTAATCTAATTATTGATTAAAAGAGTTTAATCAATTAATCAACATTAATAGAATAAGATTTATGTTTTGAACAATGATTCTAGTATATCATGAAATCTAATTCAAATAAGAGTATTATTTATTAATTAATATTTAATTAATATTGGATATTAATTAATATATATTAAATTAATAAATATATATATGTTGTTATTTATTTATGGTCTTATATTAATGGTCCAAATTGGTTTGGACATAGGTCAAAATTTATTTTGGACCAAAGATTAATTAAAGTCCATATCTATGTATATGTATAATTTAATATGTAAAATAATACATTTGATGTATACTTTATATACAAATTTATAAATTAATATATATAGGTGGTAAGCTCAATTATTGAATTAAGCAAGGTGGCATATTAATTAAGTGGATATTTCTAAAGTATGCCTAAGGTGTCATTTTTAATCATTTGGATGGTTAGGTGTATACCTAAGGTGGCATCCTTAATAATCACTTAATTAATTAATGCATACTTTTCCTTAGTGGAAAATTACTACACATATATCATTTCATATATCTAAGGGAAGTCAAACGACTTAGTAAGAAAAGGAAGAGGCAAAATAATGCTTAAGTGAGTTTTTGCTTAAAGAGTTAAGAAAAATCACTAAGTAATTTTGGTTATGATAAGATCATAAACTAAAAATAAACATAACATATACTAAACATATACTTTATACTTGTGCTCTTAATTAAATTAGTACAAGTTACTAAGTTTAATTAACATTAGTGAGTGATAGATAAGGCTTTGGTGTCTCAAACTAGAGGCCTTACATTTGGAGGGCTAAGCATTTGATTCAAGGAATTGAACAGAAGGAAGGCTAAGTTCTACAACAAGTAAGTTTACAAAATTTTAATTATTTAACTATTTGTTTGTATATTGCTTAATTTAATTAGTTATGTATTTCAATGCAATTTGAATCCTGGGCAAACGAAATTCTTCGTTTTATGAAGGGTTATGATAAGTAAATTTTTTAAATTTACTTTATTTAGACTTGTTCTTACAACACATGTATTTATTTTTAAATACCATAATTGATTTCTAATAAAGACTGTAGCACGTGACCCTCCGATCTTACACCTATGCGTTCTTTTGGCTGGCCTCCATTTTGCCACCTTCTACAATCCAGCTCGGCATTTCAAACAATATGGATAGAAATAATGGATTATGGAGATTGTACATGAGTTCAAACCAGGGCCTCTTTCTCAAAATTTTCTAGACAACTTGGTTGCTACTTGGCCTTGGAGGATCATTCAAAGGTTCATTAACTACAATGGAGATTAGTCTACCGATAACTAGTACAAGGCATGGGTTTAACTACAACAAGTAGAAAAGGATGAATTTACAAGAAATAAAAGGACAATGGCATTACAGGCATCGAGTGCCCAAAAGAGTCACAAGAGAAGCAAACGATATTAGATTAGTTTATGAAACTTAGTCTTTTTATGTACTTTCTTTGTTGAATATGATTTCCTTTTGAGTTAGACATAAGTGTAATAAGAATTTATACAATGTTTACAATAATAAAGGCAATCCATTCCATTTAACTTAAGCACAGTGTAACTATACAATTTTACTTCTTACATATCTCATGTTGTTAATTGGCTTGCCCTTGCAAGTTTTCCAACTAACTATTTTCTCTTTTCTCTCTCTCTCCTTTTACATGTCCTTTCCTTTTGCCTAGACCACCTTTTTAGGTTTTCAATCCAGCAGGACTTTTACTTTTTCCTTTTTTTTTGTTTCTAACTTTTGCCTAGGCAACCTCTTTTGAGGTTTTCTCCCTAGCGAGACTTTATAGAAAGTATTTATTGAGCTTGTCCATGTTGATGGGCTCTCTAAATTCATTTCCCTCTAAGTTAGACAAAATAGTGACCCCTTTCGAAAATAGCTTCTTCACTTAGTAGGGACCTTCCCAGTTTTGCTTAAACTTTCCCCACGGATTAGTCATGATTGGCCTAGTAAACTTTAAGACTAAGTCACCCTCTTTAATCTTGCCTGGCATAATCCTCTTGTTATAAGCCCGGGTTATCCTTTTCTAGTACAACTGAGAGTGATACATAGCCTTCATTCTCTCTTCATCCAATAAGATTAGTTAGGCCAACCAGCATTCTACCCACTGATACTTAGGGATTTTAGACTTTAGGAGAACCCTTACTGACTAAATTTTGACCTCAACTGGCAATACAATTTCATATCCATATACCAGATAATATGGAGTGTATCCCCATATCAACTGGCTCCTATTGACGTTCTTTGCAATGGTTCTATATCCCATTAATGCAAACTATAGATAACTTGCCCAATCTTTATAATTTTCCAATATTTTGGCCAATATTCTCTTCATATTCTTGTTTAATGCTTCTACGGCTTCGTTAGCCGGTGGTCTGTAAAGGGATGATCTATAATGCTCAATCTTGTATTCTTCTAACAGAGTGGTTGTTTCTACCCTAAACTGAACACCATTATTAGTGATGACCTAATGAGGCAAACTATACCGACAAATTATGTTCTTCTCTATGAGCCTGGCCATCTGTTTCGCTCCTACAGTGGATAATGATTCTGCTTCTACCCACTTAGAGAAATAGTCGATTGCCACAATGATGTAACGATAATTGTTGGATGCTTTTGACCTTATCTCTCCAATAATATCAATTCCCTAGACTACAAATGGCCAAGGAGAGGTTAATCCCTGAAGTTCTATAGAAGGAAGGTGGCTCACATCGCCATATACTTAGCAGTTGTGGTATTTCTTTACATACTTCATGCAGTCTGCTTCCATGGTCAGCCAAAAGTACCCTTAATAAGTTATCATTTTAACGAGGACTGTTCCATCCATATGGGACCCATATACACCCTCATGAACTGCTTTCATGATTTTATGTGCCTCACCCTTATTGATGTATCTTAGGTGTACTCCAGCTGGCATCCTTTTATATAACAACCCATTGTGGCTAATAAACTGCCATGATAACATCCTCAGTGACATCCTTTCTTTTCAATCAGCTTCCTCAGGGAATTTTCCTATCTCAAGATATCATTATAGATCATAAAACCAAGGCTTCTCCACTGGGTCAATCAACATTATTCTGATTTCCTCATAGTAAGGAATTCGAGCCCATATTAAGATAAGAGGCTTCATTTCTACTCATCTACTGCCTTCCCATGTCAAAGCCAGAGTAGCCAATGCATCTGCCATTTGATTCTCCTCCCGGGGCAAGTGTATGAATCTGTATTGCACGAAGGATAATAGGATGGTGGCTAAATAATCCCAATACGACTTTAGCTTATCTTTCATCACTTCCCATTCCTTGGTGATCTACTTTACTACCAGCATCGAATCCCCATACACTGTTACCTTTTCTGCCCCCACATTTTTTAATGCTTCTAGATAAAAAATGCAGGCTTCATATTCAACTTGGTTGTTAGTGACCTTGAATTCTAGCCTATTTACCATCGGGATTACTTCTCCTTCTGGCGAGACCAAAATCACACCAATGCCTACCCCTCTGCTGTTCACTACTCTATCAAAGTACATTTTCTAGGTCTGGATATCTATTGCCCCCAGGTGTTCATTCGAGAATTTTAACTCCAATTCTTATCCATCATCTACTGGATTTTAGGCCAAGAAGTCTACCACAGCACTTCCTTTTATCACTATTTTAGTAACATAGTTTATGTCGAATTCAGTAAGTAGGACTAACCATCTGGCTAATTTCCCTGTTAATGATGGAGTCTACTAGAGATATCTAAAGGGATCATGCTTAGAAATTACTTGAATCCTGTATGACTAGAAGTAATGTCATAGCTTCTTTGTTGCCTAAATCACAGCCAAATAGGTTCTTTCTACTAGACCATAATTGTCTTCATAGGGCAGAAGCTTTTTACTCAGAAAATACATGGCATGCTCAACTTTCCCCTCTCTTTCTTGAGCCAACATTGCACCTATAGCATCCTTCTCTATAGCCAAGTAAAGAATTAGAGGCTTCCCCAGTCTTGGCGGCTGAAAAACTAAAGGATTCATCAAATACTGCTTAATAGTTTCAAAGTCGTATTGACACTTGTCATCCCAAATGATCGATTGATTCTTCTTTAAGAGCTTGAAGATTGACTCACAAATGGTTATTAGTTTGGCTATGAACTTACTGATATACTATAGCCTTCCTATAAACCCTCTAACTTCTTTCTCATTCTTTGGTGCGAGCATCTCTCTGATCGCTCTAACCTTGTTTGGATCCACCTCTATGCCTTTTTAATTAATAATATGTCCCACTAGTTTCCTAGATGTCACCCCGAAAACACATTTCTTTGGATTCAGTCTGAGCTTATACTTTTCAGCTCTTGCTAAGAACTTATCTAAGGCTTTAAAATGCCCTTCTCTGGTCAAAGACTTCACCATCATGTCATATACATACACTTCTATCTCTTTATGGATTAGGTCATGTAACAATGTAGTAGCCATTCTTTGGTAAGTAGCCCCTGCATTTTTCAATCCGAATGGCATAACTATGTAATAGTAAACACCCTACTCAATAATGAAAGAAGTCTTTAACTTATTGATCACTGCCATCATGATCTGATTGTATCCTGAGAAGCCATCCATAAAGGAGTACATGGCGCTGGAAGCTACACTATTGACCAAGGTGTCAATATGTGATAAGGAAAAATCATCCTTAGGACAAGCCTTGTTCAAGTCACTATAGTCCACACACAACCTGACTTTACCGTCTTTCTTAGGAACTGAGACTATGTTAGCCAGCCATTGGGTGTCATCTACCACTTTTAGGAACTTCACTTTTAGCTACTTTTTTACTTCTTCTTTGACTAGGCAAGCCCATTCTGGCCTTAATCTTCTCTTCTTCTACTTTATCAGAGCGATGTGAGAATACGTGGGAATCTTGTGCTCTGCAATCTCTCTATTAATCCCAAGCACATCCTTATAGCCCTAAGCAAATACTTTCTGTCTTCTTTTAAGAGTTTCTTTCATTTTTTCTATCTCATCAGGAGTTAAGTCAAAAGAAATAAGTATATTTTTAGGGTTATCATTTGTGCCTAGATTAAATGATTCAGTTTGCACTAAATTAATGTCAAACATATGCATGAAATTATCATCATCACACAGCATAACCATTAGCAAGCACATCGCACAAATAAGCACAATTAGACTTCATCACATTAACTTTAGAAATAAAAATTTCATCAGTCTCAAACAGATTAGAAATAGAAAGGGCAATGTCATTATAAAAAACATCCATAATAGAATTAAGAACAAAGGCTTCGAAGTTAAATTCCTCTTCCTGATCAGCATCATCCTTCAGCTCCACTGTAGGAATGTCCCTCTCTAATTTTGAAGCCAATACTAGCTCTTGTACTATAGGCTCTTCAACAACAAGATTTTGGTTTTGGTCCATATATTCAGTGAAGATTTCAAATCCATGGACCAATTTCTCAACAATCATCAGGGGTTTAGGGGCTCCTTGGTAGGGGTAATTGAAATCTTCTTCCATAAATGTTTCCCAGAGCATCTTCTTCTTTGACTCAGCCATAATTCTACCTTTCCCAGACTTGCCCTTAGTTTCATCCCTTTTATCAAACTCATCTTCCCCTAAATATCCTAACCCATGCTTCAGAATCAGTACCTTGGGTTCACTAAATGCCAATGGGCCTTGCTAATTCTTTCCAAGTCCCATCCCAGGCACAAACTGCATGCTCTTTATCATACTGACAATCTTTGGGTTCATCTCACCTTTATAAATCATGCAGACTTTAAAGCTCGAACTATTCAGGATCTTAGTAGGAGCTAGTTTCAATGCAGTGACTGTAGCCTCTGTTTTAGCCATTATAATAACCACCCTCCCCTCATGTGGAAATTTGATCTTTTGATGAATGGTGGATAGCACTCCCCCTAAAGGATGGAACCGTGGTCTTCCTAGAAGAATAGCAAAGGTGACTGGGATTTCTATTACATGAAGGTTGACCCAAACTTCAATAGGCCCAGTCTTGACTAAAGCCCAAAAAGTTCCCTCAACTGGCATTTTCATATCATTATAAGCTTTTATGACTACATCAAAGGGTTTTAAATCAGCTACCATCAAGCCCAGCTTCAATAGGATCTTCAGAGGACACACATTGATGGCTGACCCAATATCGACCATGACATAATATGTCAATTTGCCTTTCACTTTGGCCTTAATGAATAGGGATTTATTGTGATCCCTTCCTTCTAAGGGCAGGTCATCATCTGTGAACATAATTGCCTCTAGAGGGCTTTCAATCAGCGAGCTCACCATTTGATATGGAGTGTGCATTGAAGGTATCTTCTTGTGATCGAAAGCTAAAACCAGTGCTTCCCAATGGGCCCGGGAGTTCATAAGCAACTCCCAAATACTGGCAAGAGTTTTCTCATCTTTTTTAGCCTCAATAATCTCCTCGGCTTTCTCTTTTTTCCTTGATCCCCCTTTTGAACTACTTCCTTCTTTCTCCACCTCAGCCTTCTTCACTTCATCCTCCCCCTCCTTTAACTTCTCAGTGGATTGTGTTATTCTTCTCTCATTATTCTTCCACAGATCAACCGATTCTCCCTCTTCATCATCAAAACTCTAGATATCCAGTACATTTACATGAGATTCAATGACTTGTTGCCTCAAATTCAGGCCTTTTGGTTATGGTTTTAATAGGGTAGGTGCAACATCATCAAAGGAATTAATAACTTATTCCTCTTTCAGGTCCATGTTAATTATCAAAATATGGGGATTAAGTGGTGGTACATTTTGGTAGTTAGGTATTTGGTTATGAGTATTTGGTTTTCTGGTTTCTGGGTTAGTTATTTTTCTTGAATCTTGAGTTTTAGGCGAGTGCAGCTTTCTGTATCATGCTCGATGTTCTGGTGGTACTTACAGTATAGCTTTGGGTCGGCATTAAAGAAAGGAAGGGCTGTAGAAGGTTATTCTCAATCAACTTTTCCAAGACTTTAGAGAGGGGTCTTCCTAAATTAGAAAACCTTCAAGACTGCCTAACTGTGTTGATCTGTATATTACTGCTTGGCTGGACTCTGCTGCCTAGCCCAAACCCTTCTCTGTTCATAGATCTTCCACTAAAAAATTTCTTTTCTTATTTAAGGTCTGATTCTTTCTGTACTCCAAACCTGTACAACTCTTTAAAGTTTTGGATCCCTAAATCCCTAAATTTCCTGGAGAGAGGGAGTACACATCCTTCTATAGCTATTATTAGCTTATCTAATTCAGCGGGTCATTGCTTTATCTGTGCTAATTTGGCTCTCCACTTGATCAAATAATCCATAAAAGATTCATTGAATTTTTTCTTTAGGTTCTGCAAGTCTCTTAGGGAAGCCTCCATCTGAATGTTAAGACTATACTGCTTGATGAATGCAGCGCATAGTTCATCCCAATCAACTTGAACATGGGATTCCAGAGCATAATACCATATGATGGGTACTCCCTCCAAAGACAGCAAGAATTGCTTCATAATCTGTGCTTTAGTCAGTTCAGTTATCTTCATATGGGTCACATATTGCTTTAAATGGAGGTAAGGGTCCTCTATGCCGGTGAACTTCTTTATATCAAGAAACTTGAACTTCCATGGCAAGGGATCATTATCTTTATCTAGGCTCAGCTTAGAATAGCTCATTGGGGGATTGATCCCTTTTTCCTTCATCATTAGCTACATTTGAGCCATAGACTTGACAAGGTCTTTAACCTAATCTGGCTTCTCTACATTTCCTGGGGCATCCACTTTTTGCAAAATAATAGGTTTTGCTAATACTATCTGTTGATCATCTTCTACCTCTTGCCTTTCAGGACCCTTGGCATCCAGATTAAAAGGTCGAGGTTGAGGTGCTGGTGGTTGGAGCACTGGCAGCTGTAGTGCTGGTGGTTACCCTCTAGTTGTACCCATCATTTCCCCCATCATTTCTTTCATGATCACCCAGGTTTCTTTGACCATTTTAGCTTTTAACTATTCCTTGAAGGCTTCAGTATCAAACTCTGCCATCTTGATCCTACTATAAATTCTAACCAAACGGCCTATGTCAGATCGCTTCTAACTAGCAGACTGTTATGGATCTATATTTGCAACCATTAAGGGTCAGAAACATGCACGACGTGTATACATGAAATGCAAGCCTACTGGTAAGAAGGAAAACAAAACAAAACATATATGCACGTATCAAAGCATAAACCAAAAAGCTTTCTAACAATATACCCACCCTTATTTCTCCCATACACGTGTTCAGTGGCGAGTTCCTTGTCCTAGGATTTTTGTTTTAGGTTTTGATTATCAATAGGGGATAATAAAATCGACGGATGCATGATAACTCTCAAGACGATGCAAAAAAGTGGCACTTCCTCCAAATAATTCCAAAGTCCATTTTAAATGGGCCAAGAATGATATCAAAGGCCCACCTTATCAAGATCCCTTTGAAATGGGCTAATAATAGGCATGAAAGCCCCGTCTTGTCAAGGCTTATTTTGTAATGGGCTTGGGCCTTATTTAGAGGATTACCATATGGCATAAAACACATGCATTTGGAAAATATCCTAGTGGAAATTGCTAGGTCATTACATGAGCTAAGTCTTGGTTAATAAGCTTTGGCTCCCATAGCTATATACATCCATTACGTCTCCCCACTCAAGGGTCCATGCGACATGGATAGGTACGTACTATGAGTGATAATAATCAAATACCTCACTACTAGGTTTGAATGGAACACAAGCAGCAAAGCAAAGACTATTGTTAGTTTATTTGGGACTTAGAGTGCATTGTGTGAAAATGTGTAGTGAATGCAAAACTTGTGAAGGAAATAAAGAAATAATCAAAGATGACAAATTACAAAACACTTGGAATTAGTTTCTCTATCCCCAGTGGAGTCACCATTATAGGCGGCGGTTTTGTTAGCACGCCCAAGTGTTGGTGACCACGGCACTGTGCGAGCTCGAGGCTTACTTAGGAAATACATATTGGGCTTGGGGCCTAAAATGGAGATGGAGTCACCACCCGGATGAAAGTTGGGACACATTGTACAGCAAATGGATTCTACAGAGGTTCCCTGAAGCCGTCATCAGAGATCAGGTTCGAAAACTGGGTATGGGCTTTTGGAATGCCCACCCAACCTTGTGGTTGGCCTCTATGTGTGTTTTGTATTTTATTACCTTTAATTATTAAATTATTTCCTTATTAACATGCAAATCACAGTGATTCCCAATTTTATATTTTATTCTAAGTTTGCATATTAGTCCCATTTCAGGCTTATATCCACGGCATTCAATCATAAATAAATAAATAAAAATAATTTACAACCATAAATTCCAAATAAAAGGGGGAAGGGATTAAGGATTTAAACATAAAATTACTAAAACTAAACCAAAAATAAACTAATTAATTACAAATCAAAACTCTTAAGAATTAATTAATAAAGCAAACATCTAATACTCAGGAATCACAGCATAATTCCTACAACAAATATGAGTTAGTTCCATCCCACAAACAACAATAATATCTATAAATAATTTATAAATAATATCTACAAAATAAATGGAAATAAATTTGCAAAATAGTCTATAAAATAACACAATAATATATCATTAAAATAATACCAAATAACACAATAATCATGCATAAAATCAGGAAATACAACAAATTAAACACAAAAATCATGTTAAACATGCAAAATACTAGTCAAAAATTAAGACATGAAAGGCAGAGTTTTGTTAGAGAGGCAACGCCTCTGTCGCCTCCTAACTAAGAGGTGATGCCTCCATTGCCTCTTCGTGAAGGGGCAACACCTCTATGAAGAGACGTCGCCTCTTTAACAGAAGTAGGAACACTCTATATTTCTTAGATCCTAAGAAATGCAGCAATCATGCAAATAAACAAGAAAAAAACACAAAAATACAAATATTAACAATCGATATTCAATGTCTCATGCAATCATACTCCTCTATGAACCTAAAATAAGTAATATAGTTCAAGAAAACACTCAAAAGAATAATAAATCAAGACTTTAATAAAAGTAAAGAACTTAAAGCTCAAAAAGGAGGAGACTCACTATTTTGGATGAGCTTATGCTCCTAACTGAGCCCTCAGTGCTTGGTTGACAAAGGAGTGGCTTTCAATGCAAGGAAAGCTCCCTCTTCTTCTCAAGAATCAAGTCCCTTCAACTAAAAAGTCTCTCCCTTTTTTCCTTTCTTTTTTTCTTTTTCCTCTTCCAAACATTTTTTTTATCCCTCTAAATTACCCAACTTTGCCAACCTCCTCTCTTATGCCCCCACATTCCCTTTTAAAGCCTCCCTTATTTTTTCCATTTTCAATTTCCCAAAAACCCATTCTCACCCTCTCCTATTGCCTTTTTTCATTCCCTAGGCTCTTTCCTGCCTTTTCTTATTTCCTTTACGTCCAAAAAATGACTAAATCCTTAATAGGTGGGCTTCCAACCACTGCCATTAATGGCATTTAATGTTGCAAAGAATGGGTGTTATGAGATGGTGCCTCTTTGATGAGGCATCACCTAAATGACGCTTGGGGTGAAGAGGTGACACCTCTTCATTGAGTTGATCACCTCTTCACCTGGGCCAGGTCAAGACCCATGGGTCAAAAGGTGATGGGCTTAGGCTTTGGCTTCTATTTTGGGCTTAGATATGGTATTTGTGGGCTAGGCTTTAGTGTTTGGGCTTTGCTTTAGTGTTTAGGCTTTCAGAATCAGTTTTATAGAAGTCTTGGGCTCCCCTTGCATTCAAAACTTGAACTTTCTCATCATCGGGCTTTCGTTGCGAGCCGATCAAACTGACAGTGTCCATACTTAGTTTTTTAATAATAATTAATTTTATTATTTGGTATGTAATTAAATATTAATTACATAGAATTAGGATGTAATATTCACCTTGGTATGCCAAGGATTGATTGTAAACCATAAATGTTGTGAAATGGAGCTTAAAGTGTTCAAGTTGGAGATCCTTGGAGATGGTGACAAGGCCCATGATCACAAGGCCCGTAATATATTCTAAGAGTTAGAATATGATTAAGAAAGTCCCATGATCACTTTTTTTTATGCATTCATTATGCATGTTTTTTGTATATATGTGATATATATGTTGTTACATGCTATGTGCATATGTAATGATGCCATGATGTATATATGTATGTGATATGTGTATAAATTAGCTAATGTGCAAAGTGAACCTCAATTAAAGACCTAAAAAATCTTCCAAATTAAATTTAGTTCTAGGATGTCCATTGAAGCAATAACATACATGGTTTTAGGATTATATGCATCGGCTATAGATACATAGGGGTGTACATAAGGCCTAAGAGATTCATGTAGCATTATTATTGAGCATGAGATGTTATGGGTGCATGGATACACTATAAGCCAAGAATGGAAAATAGGAGTACCTAAGGTTTGTAGTGTTCAAATTCATACATTACACTAATTCAATGGTGTGGACATAACTATTGTAAAGAGGTTAAGAACGGCAATGTGTACCTGAGATCTCTAAGCATTAGGAGTCGAATTGATGCAACCTCACATGAGATATGATGGCAAAAGTTGCCATTTAATGAGAACTAATATTCCAAAAATGGCAATGTGTACCTGAGGGATATTAGTAACCATTAAGAAATCCATCACCCACTACAAATCCATCTACTAAGGGATTTCCATTTCTTACTTTGGAAGTATAGGATTCGTCAAGTGTTGTCAAGCCTATGGGTGGCATAGCCAACAATAAGGGCAACACAATTGTAAGGGAAGACCAAGGCAAAGGAAAGTGTTTCCATTGCCGAGACAAAGAACATTAGAAGAAGAATTGTCTTAAATTCCTGGAGTTTTTTAAGATAAAAGGAAAGGACAAACAAGGAGAAGGTAAGACTTTCTCTAATTTAACTTGCTTTTAAATGTTCTAAGAGCTCATCAAATGCATAGGTATTGGTTACCAATGCTAGTTCTCACATTTTAAGCATCATTGGAGGATCTACCAAATAAGAGAAATTTTGAGGCTTAATGAAGTGATCTTAAAGTTTGAATATAGAGCAAGTGTTGTTACCATGACTATAGGATCCATTTCTATTAGTTTATATAACCATATATTGTTATTAGATGATGTATTATCTGTACCTAATGCCTATAAAAACATTGTCTCTATTTCTAGTTTGACTAAAAAGGGTTATGAATTTCATTTCAAAATAGATGTTTATAACATTTATTTTGGAAATGGAATGATAGGCATAGGTTATTGAATATATGACTTATATTATGTTAATAATAAATCCAATAACAATGAGCCTCAAAATAATATGAGTAAGGCAAATGCAATTCTAATTGATAATGCCTTTAAACTCTAAACATCTATGGCACTTGAGATTATATCACATTGCAAAAGATAGGATCAACAAATTGGAAAGGATAGGAATCTTAAGCAATCTTGAATCTGAATCCAATCCAGCTTATGGGGCTTATCTTCAAGGCAAGATGATTAGATTAACATTTATTAGACAAATGATAAGAGCCAAAGATATGTTGGAGATCATACATAGTGATGTATGTGGAACATTTAGAGAAATGGCTAGAGGTGTTTTTCACTTTTTTATAACCTTTATAGATGATCTATTAAGGTATGGGCACTTGATTCTTATGAAGAATAAAAGTGAATTTTTTTAAAAGTTTAAAGAATTCAAAGCCCAAGTAAAGAACTAAACTAGGAAAAGTATTAAAACTCTAAAATGAAATCAAGGAGTTGAATACTTAAGTACCAAATTTCTTAAGTTCTTTAAGGAATATAGCATTGCATCATAACTCACACTGCTTAGAACACCTTAATTAAATAGTGTGTCCAAGAAATATAATTATACTTTATTAGAATTAGTATATTCTATGGTAAGCTACACTGATCTTCCTATTAGAGTTACGTACTCCAAACACCCTCCCACGTCCTTAATCATGTTCCATCCATATTCATTTCTACTATATCATATGAGATATAACATGGTAGAAAACCAAGTCTTAAACATGTTAAGATTTGCGGATGTCTATCTTTTATTAAAAGGCTAAAATCAAACAAAATGGATGTAAAATTGATTAAAGGAAGGTTTTATTGGATATCCTAAAGATGGTTTAGGATACTACTTATATCTTCCTACTAAACAAGTTGTTGTTATTAGTATATATGCTATTTTTCTTAAGAAAGAGTTTATTAAGGAAGGTGGCAAAGGTATGAAGATAGTATTAGATGAGGAGTCTAAAGAAGTCCAATAAATTAATCAAATAGATACTGATCAACCTAAAGAGCCTATTCCAATTAAGAATGTCATTACACCGACTTCTAGAAGATCTACTAGGGTATCTCATCCTTTTAAGAGATATAGTTTTCTTCAAGATATATAAGAGTTACATGTTCATGAAGAGAGCATTCATGTTGATGATCCTACTATATATCAAGAAGCTTTATGTGATAAATATTATTCTAGATGGATTGAGGCTATAAGAATGTAAATTGATTCTATATATACAAACCAAGTCTAGATACTTGTTGGTCCTCCTGAGGGTATTATACCCATTGGGTGTAAATGGATCTTTAAAAGAAAGATTAGTGCATATAGAAAGGTCAAGACCTATATAGTTAGGCTTATAGCAAAAAAGTTTCACCAAAGGCAAGAGGTTGACTATAAGGAGACCTTCTTGCCAGTAGCCATGCTTAAATCCATTTAGATTCTTTTAGCTATAGTCACACATTATGATTATGAGGTTTGGCACATGGATGTGAAGATTATTTTCCTTAATGGTTATACTGAGGAAGAAAATTTCGTGAAGCAACCCAAGGGTTTTAAACCAACAAAAAGCTTAAAAATGTGCAAGCTTAAAAGATCCATCCATGGTCTCAATCAGAATTCAAGGAGTTAGAATTATCATTTCAATGAGGCTATCTGTTCTTATGGATTTATTAAGAATAAAGATGACCCATATGTTTACAAGAAGGTTAGTGGGAGCTAACTCACTTTCCTAATCTTGTATATGGATGACATTTTATTAATTAGAAATAATGTCAGAATGATAACTTCTGTGAAAAATATAACTATCTAAAACCTTCTCAATGAAAGACTTAGGGAAGGCAACCTATATTCTTAGGATTCGAGGCTATAAAGATAGATCGAAAAGAATGATAGGTTTATCCCAAAGTCTTGACTTGGAAAAGGTATTGAAGAGGTCCAATATGCTTAATTCCAATAGCAGTTAAGGGAATCTTAAAGTGCTTGAGAAGCATAAAAAATTTAGCCTTTACTTATGGAGAAGGTAATTTACAGATAGAAGATTTCATAAATTCTGATTTTCAATCAGATGTAAATGATAAAAAAGCTATCTATAGGTTTATGTTCATTTATAATGGAGAAGCAATGAGCTGGAAGAGTTCCAAGTGAAGTGTCATTGCGGATTCCACTATAAAGACCAAGTATATAGCTGCATTAGATGTTACTAAAGAAGTTGTTTGGATTAAAAGTTCATTATTGAATTAGGAATTGTTCCTTCTATTGAGTCCATGATTCCTCTTTATTGTGACCACAATGGAGCCATCACTTTGGCAAAGGAACCAAGGTCTCACCATATATCCAAACACATAAAAAGGCATTTTCATATTATTAAAGAACTTATTAAAAAGGGAAAAGTTAGCTTCAGCATATAATGTCACTGATCCACTTACTAAAGCACTAACACAACTACAGCTAGATCAACATCTTGAGAAGATGAATATAATATACTATAGTGATTGGCTCTAGTGCAAGTGGGAGATTGTTAGCACAAGTGATATGCCCTAGAGGCCAATCACTCATTTTGACATTGTAAAAATCCCAAATGGCAATAAAGAATATTCTTTTATCTAAAGTGTTTATTTAATTGAATATTCACCCATTAGAATAAATCTATTATCAAGAGTTGATAATATGAATGACATATTTATTTAGTACATATGTTATAAAATGTTAGTAGTCAATAAATTAATATTTGGGTAATATTAATTTGACTGTCACCTCTGTCTATTTTCCTTGATTAGTATGCGATACTAATAGTGGGCGGTAGTAAGTCTCATGCTACTTGATATGAGATATCAGAATAGACATGTGGATACTCATGTGATGGGTGGATTGAACATGACTTTATATTTGTGATTGCGAGGATATTCACTTATAGTCAATGATTGCAATCTAGGTCATAATGGTATATATAGTCATTTGACTTGAGGTGACAAATCATCCACATTTAAGTGGTTAAAGTTTGTTATCACTTACATACTTGTGTTAATCACACATGGGTATATGGCTTGTGGTGGCTCTAGTCAATTAAATGTAGAGATGAATGTTCAATCAAGATGGGATTCATTGTCGGGAGTGAATCGAGTTAAGATCCTATGCTATCTAAGTTTATTCTTAATGAAGAAGTTCCTGGCTAGGACAAACATAACATGGTCTAAAAGAGTTTCAGTGCTAGAAAGGTGTTTCTAGTATTCATCATGTTTTATCAAGAATAGTAGTTGAGATGAGGTCATATGATGTAGGTATTAGAGTTTAACTAAACCTTGACTCTAGGCAACATCAGGATATTCTAATGAAGGGATTTTAGTGCATAGTAATTATGACCAAAGGGTTCATATGAATCAATACATGCATTCATTTCTAATTGGGTAGTTGTGACATCGATGCTAGGCGTCACTCACAACTTATGAGAACTAAATGTGTATAATTGGGATTTTCACATTTAGACTTGAAAGGAGTTTTCAAATAATATCAAGTATTGATATTATCTTCTCATTGCCAATTAAACATGAACCTAGTAAGTCACACCTAAAAGAGTTTCACTAAATCATCATCAATATTAATCTAATTATTGACTAAAGTGTTTAATTAATTAATTAAGATTAATAAAATTGAATTTATACTTTAAGCAATGATTCTAACATATCATGAAATCCAATTTAAATAAAGGGTTTAATTATTAATTTATACTTAATTAATATAACATATTAATTAAGGTATTAAATTAATAATATATGTTATTTCTAATTGGACTTGAATTAATGGCCCAAGTTGTTTGGGCCTAGGCCCAAAAGGGTTTTGGACCTAAGATTAATCCAATATGTTGAGAAAGCCCATAGACCCAATCCAAGCCCATTTATTATATGGATTGGGCTTGAGCCAAGTGTTGGCCTAATTACTAAGCCTAGGTCCATATAAGTGTGAATGGACAAATTTGTCATGTTAGGCACATTATCTTTTAAATGCATAATGTTGACCATGACAAATTTTTCATGTTAGGCACATTAACTCTTAAGTGTATAATGTTGACTATGGCAAATTTGTCATATTAGGCACATTATCTCTTAAGTGTATAATGTTGACCATGGCAAATTTGTCATGTTAGGAACATTATCTCTTAAATGTATAATTTTGACCTTGGCTAAATTAAAGATTAAGGTGCATTGATTTTTATAGAAGATGTATGTAGACATATACATAAGATGTATTCAATTCTCTACATACTTATCTCTTACACAAGTAGTACACCTATCATGATAAAGTTGCATACATATGATGTAAGCAATGATGTCCTTAGGGTTTGCTTTCTCTATATATAAATACATAACCTAAGATATGTTTAATAGGTTAGAAAATTAGAAAATCAAGAGTGTATGTAGAAACACACACCAAAGTGGAGAGAAACAACATATACCAAAATAAACCCAAAGTATTCTTGCAAAAGGATTAAACTAGTGCAAGTCTCTAAAGGTCAATAGAGAGGGCACTTACTACTAGACTTTATCTAAGTAATAAGGAAATTGGTGAAGCTTTGATGTTTCAAGCTAGAGGCCTAACACTTGGGAGGATAGAGCATTCGATTCAAGAGTTAAACCTAATAACATCAAAGCTAATAAATAACTACTATAGTCTACATCAAACTTAGGAGTTGGTAAGTCTTTTTAAACTTAGAATTTCCTGGGATGTTGTTTTACATGTTGATGTATAGTTTATCTATGAGTAAAATGTAAATTGGATCTATGGGAGTGGAAATCTTCATGTGATGAAGGGTTATGCAAGTGAAATTTTTGAAATTTTACTCTATCTATGGCTTATGCTTACTACACATTGAAGTGCATAACCGTTTCCATCATTTTCTTCTACCACACATAATCAAAAATTTGCCCAATAATGCAGCAGCTTTAATGATATATTATTTTTTGCGATTCACTTGTTCGTTGCAACTTAAAGCCATGAACCACTTGCATGTCTTGTTTTTAATTTTTTTATGTTAATTTTTATTAGCAATTTTATTGATGCATCAGTTTTATATTAGGTTATATTTTTATTTTTTGAATTTTTATATTTTTTTTCATATTTTATATGGATTGAGTTTAAAATGACTATTTTGACTTCACACCCTTAACTTACAAAAAATAATCATAAATTTAATAAATTAATTTGAAAATTTAGTTTAAATTAATTTGAAAATTTAGTTTTCTTTATTAATTTGTTGCAACTTTTTATTTTTCCATGTACTATATTTTTAATTGTTGTTTTTATTTCAAGTTTTAAATTGGTATTTTTATTAATTATACTTCTAATTTTAATAATTTATTTGCACTTAATATTATCTTAGTGATTTATTATTTTATATTTTGTGATCCTTTGTTTTATTAATTGTAATATTTTAATTTTTATATTAATCATTAGTTTTTATTTTATATATATATATATATATAATCCGCGCGTCGCGCAAGTGGTAAACTAGTAACTAAAAAAGAAAGAAAAGTATTAGTTAAATTTATATTCATTTTGTATTTTCCTTACATTTTCTACGTTATTTGAATGTATAGTATTGTTACATGAAACATTTCAATTATTTGTCTATTTGTTTATACTAAGAGATAATAAGTGACCAAATAGAAATTCTCAATTTTTTTTAAATTGTAACACAATATATGATTTTTTCCGATTGCATATCTCTCAATTTATTTTTTAAAAACTTAAAATATTTTTATATGGTATTTTTCACATATTTTTATGTTACCCTATAACATGTGGACATATGCCTAGTACGTTGTTGGTAAATAATGAAGATGTAAATGTTCAACCTATTGTTTCTTCACCTTAATTATGCAAGATAAAAATGATATTGATCTTGATGATCTAACAGTAATTGTTCTTCATTACCTTTTCATCTTCAACAATAAACAACAAGAAATCAATAACAATTTGTAGCTTCTAAAAAGTTTTAATAGATTACTTGTTAAGAAAAAACTTCAAATAAATTTGTAAAGAGCATACTATAATGCAACAAGAGTAGACAATAGCTAAGTGATAGCTCACCAAATTGTATATGGAGAGACTAGTTAGTTTTTGTAACAGATTATACAATTACCAATCATAAACAATAGAATAAATAGTAAGAAGAGTTGTAACCAATAGTCATTGTTGTTACATAATAAAATCTCTATACTTTTCTCTCTATTTCTATCTTCTTCTTCTTCTTCCTCTTTTCACTACTCTTCAATCTTCTCTTTCTCTTTGCTTTGATTCACAATCTCTTCTCTGTCCCATTGGTTAGGTAATACTATCCTAATAATATGGTATCAGATGTTGATCTTCTATTGCTAATGTTATTAAGAAAAATTGAAGCAAGAATTCAGTCCCTTCTAATTCAACTCATATCCAAACCTTGGAGGAATAATTTTCTAATCTTGAGACCTAATTCTAGTTATTTTCTCATGATATCAAAACCCAACTAGATCTTTCATCCCAAAGATAACTGCTCTAAATTAGTTATTAACAATCTTTTGAAACTCAAACTCAAAAAATCGATCAAGTTTCCATTCAGATGAACAAAAATTTGGAAATGATTATGGACCTGTTGATGCAGAGCAAAGGTAAAGAACCCATGGTTTAGGTATGCTCTATTTCCCCTTTTAATTCCACTGATAAAGGGTTCTTACCAACACCAAGATATCTTGAAAAGGGAAACCACAGTAATAGTGGAGCTTCCAGATTGCACAACCCCAATCTTTGGAATTTTAAGTTGGAAATTCCTTAATTTGATGGCCAAAATGCAAGGAATTGGACAAGAAAATGTTCAAGATTCTTTCAAATTCATGATATCTTGGAACATTAAAAGATTGAAGTTGCAACTCTTTATTTTGGGGAGCATGCTAATAATTGGTTTCAAGGCTAGATTGAAGTTAACCCTCATGGCTCTTGGGATCAATTTGTAGAGGATCTATATACTCATTTTGGTGAAATGGGTATAGAGGAAATTATTGAAAGTTTTCACACCCTTCGTCAAGAGGGCACTGTCCAGGAGTATAGAGATCATTTGAGCAACTTAGATCATTAATGCTTAAATTTAATCACATACTGAATGAGCAATATTTTTTTTCCTCCTTTATTAGTGGCTTGTCTTAGGAACTAAGATCTACAGTCAAGATCACTCAACCCTCCATATTACAAAAAGCTTATCTACAGGCTCAACTTCATGAGGAATCCTTTAATGCCTTATTGATTAAACACAAACCCAACCCTAAATCACTTTATAGTTCCTTTAATATGCCTCCACATAACTCTTTCAAAACCACTTTTACTACCAATTTTTCTTCAAACACAACACCATTACTAATACTAATACCATTAAATACAATATAACCCTTAAACACAATACCATTTCCTACCATTACTAATACTAATAAACATATTGCTCTACCTAGTCCTTCCAATAACACTAGTAATGCCTCAACTAACCCACACTTTAAGACCATCAATAACCCAAGAAAGCACCACAAGCTTGTTATGAATGTGCAGAATGATACCATCCTATGCATCAATGCATAACCAAGCCACTATTATCTTTGGAATCTCAGCCTCATTCTAATCAATTGGAATTTGAAATAGTTAAAGGTTATGAATCTTAAGTAAAGGTTTAGGATGAACCAACTGAGATTTCTTTAAATATTTTGAGCGGCAAACCTCACACCAATACCATTAAACTTAAGGGCAAAGTGAAAGATAAGTCCCTTTTAATTCTCATTGATAGTGGTAGCTACTACAGTTTTTTGGTAACTTTAATGTCTAAAGAACTTGGTTATAACACAATCAAGGCTTCTCCTATAAACATTACATCTACAATAGGTCACAAGTTGATTAGTGATACTAAAGTTAAGGGTTTCTCTTAGGAAATGCAAGGCCATTCTTTTAGTTTTTATATCAGAACTCTTAACATTTCAGTATTTCACATGGTGTTAGGAGTCAATTGGATGTATGATTACTATTAATCTCTTTTGATTTTCTAACTAATAAGATTTTCATTCACAAAAATGGCCAAAGAATTAAGTTCATTGGCCTTCAGGAAACTTTTTCTCTTCATTTCATGACTGGCGCAAAAATTAAAAACCTCTTCAAAAAGAAGTGCTCAAGTATGCTTCCTCACTTATTTTCCTTAACTTCTGTGAGTATGGCTGATTCCAATAGTTTTTTTCATTTTAATCATCCTGCCTTACAAACTTTGCTTCATTAGTTTGATAATGATCTCTTCCAAGAACCTATAACCTTACCCCCATCAAGAGCTTTTGATCATACTATTAACTTGGAACCCAATGCTAAACCTTTTAACATTTGACCTTACCAATATTCCTATTTTTGAAAAGCAAAAATTGAAAAGCAAGTTGCTGACATGCTTAAAACCTCTATTATTTAACCCAGCCATAGTTCTTTTGCTTCTCTAGTCCTTTTAGTTAAGAAAAAGGATGGCACTTGGAGATTTGTATAGATTACTGCCAATTAAATGACCATACCCTCAAAGATTAAATTTCCTATCCCTATTATTAATGACTTGCTTGATGAATTACATGGGGGTAAGTGGTTTACTAAGCTAGATCTTCGAGTAGGTTACCATCAAATTCATATGAAAGAAATTGATATTCCTAAAATAGCCTTTCGCACACACCAAGGGCATTATGCATTTAAGGTTATACCTTTTGGCTTAACCAATGCTCCAACCATATTCCAAGCTCTCATGAACAACATTTTTACCCCATACTTAAAGAAGTTTGTACTTGTATTCTTTGATGATATATTGGTTTATAGTGACTCTTTTGACCAGCATTTACAGCACCTTGAAATTGACTTTTCTATTTTAAGAACTCATCAGTTGTATCTTAAACAATATAAGTGCATCAGTCTTAAATTAATATTTGGCCATATTATTTCTATTGAATGGGTGTTACAGATCCAAACAAAATCACTATCACAGTTAATAGGCCTAAGCCTACGTTTGTAAAGGCTCTTAGAGGCTTTTTTGGCCTCACCAGTTATTATCACAAATTTATATGCCATTATGGAGTCATTAACAAGCCACTACAAATTTACTCAAGAAAGATAATTTTCATTGGACCCTTGAAGTTGATCAAGCATTTGTACTCTTTTATTGGCTTGCTATGCAGAGGGATATCTTTGATTAGGTTGGGGGTTGTGTAGTTTTCCAACAATGCAAAACTGAAAATGTTCCTTACCCTGGCTTACTTTAGCCTCTTCTCGCGCCCTAACTAGCTTGGTCTCACATTTCTATGGACTTTATTGAAGGACTTCCTAGATCCGAGTCCAAAGATGCAACTTTAACTATGGTAGACAAATTTACTAAATTTTTCCACTTTGTGTCCCTCAAGCATCTTTATATTTGAGTTTAAAATTAAACAAATGACTAATAAATGGAAACTTAACAAAAAAGGAAATTCATCAATCATATATTTGAGTTTGAAATTTCATCAATCAAATTAAATTTAAAGTAAATTAGTGGCTTTTTCCATTTTACCATAATAGCTTGCTATATTTTGCAAAAGAATAAGATATGGCTTACTGAATAGTCAGGAAAAGCTCTTGTCATGACTGCCACACTGAATAGAGCAATCATTACTTTAAAAAGTATTCAAGAGTCCCTTTATTATCTATAAAGAAAGAATATATTTTATGCATATAAAGGAAAAATAAAAGCAAGTTCTTACTAAAACATATGACCTACAAAATTTGCAGCATACCCCTACTAGCCCAATACTTCAACACCTACAATTGGTTTAACAAAATTTATCAAGCAACATGCACAGAAAAAACCCTTACATCTTCATGTAAGAAATTAAAGATGGCAAAATAAAAAAGGAAGCTCTATCTTAAAAGGATCTAATAGCGAAGAGAGTATTAACAACAACGCAAAGAGCAGTCGTTAAAGCAATTATGAAGCTGAAACATCTACAGACAACTACAAAAGGTCTACTCCTATTCTTACTCTAGAAGTTAATAACGGTAACCGAGGTGACATGTTTTCTCCAATGTCTCCACTAACTCATTCTCCTTCACCGCCATTTCTTGCCATTGTTAACAAAAAATTTTATGAAATTATGGAAACTGTAAGCAGTAGGGTTAAGTGCGCACCCAAGAGTTTGATTAGCATAACACTGTGTGAGCTCAAGGTCCATCAGGAAATATAAAATGGGTTTTTAGGGCCTAAAATGAAGATGGAGTCACCACCCGGATAAAAGCTGGGATTCATTGTATAGCAACTGGATTCCACGGAGGTTCCTAGAAGCCATTATCAAAGATCGGGTTTGAAAACTATGTATGAGCTTTTAGAATGCTCACTCAACCTTACAATTGGCTTCCGTGTGTGTTTTGTATTTTATTACCTTTGATTATTAAACTATTTCCTAATTACCATATGAATTGTAATCATTTCCAATTTTGTATTTCAGTCCAAGTTTGCACATTAGTTTCATTTTCATGCTTATGGCTCAACATTCAATATAAATAAAATAAATAATAATAATTTACAATCATACATTCCAAATGAATGGGGGAAAGGATTAGATATTACAACACTTTGTTAAAAGAAATGTAAAATAAACTAAAAATAAACTAATTAATTACACAAATAAAACTCTCAAGAACTAATTAATAGAACAACTATTTGGTGATTAAAAATCACCAAATAATTCCTACAATAAACACAAATTAGCCCTTTCTCATAAAATAATAATATTATCTATAAAATAATTAATAAATAATATTTATAGGAAATGGAAATAAAATCACAAAATAATCCACAAATAACACAATAATATTATACAATGATAATATTAAACAACATAGTAATCATGCATAAAATCAATATATTTAACAAAACAAACATAAGAATCATGCAAAATATACAAAATAAATGTTAAAAATCAAGCAAAGTCATGCAGGATCCTGACCAAACGGCGATGCCTCTTCAAAGAGGCATTGCCTCCTAACCAGGAAGTGATGTCAAATCGCCACAATGTGAAGGGGCGATGCCTCTATAAAGAGACGTTGCCTCTTCAACAGAACTAGAGACATACTACATTTTTTAGCTTATAAGAAACTTTGAAATCAACACAAACAAGCAAAGACTAATGTTAATACATGAAGATTAACAACTAATACACAATATTTCACATATGACCTTAATAAGTAATAAAATCCAAAAAAAATAAGCAAGAGAATAACAAATCAAAAACTTCTAAGAAACTGAAGAACTTAAAGCTTAAAATAAGGGATTTTCACTTATTTGGATGAGTTGATGCTTCTAACTAAGCCTTCAGAGCTTGGTTTGTTGATTTGGGTGCTTTGAATGTAAGAAAATCCTCCACCTTCTCAAGAAATTCAAGTCTTTTGGCTCCAAAAATCTACTTCTTCTCCTTTTTCTTCTTCCCTTCTTCCTTTTTTTTTCTCTCCTTTCTCTTTGTGTTTTTTCATAAACCCAAAATTTCAGTCTAAAGCCAAAAGTCCAAAAAAAGTCCCTCTCATATGTCCACATTCTCTCTTTTAAAGCCTCTTCCACTTTTTCCTTTTTTGATTCCTAACCATACCACTCTCACCCTCTCCCCCACTCTTTTCATCATTCTCCATGCCTTATTTCCTCTTTTTCCTACCTTTTTCCTTTTCTTTTACGTCCAGAAAGGCCTAAAATCATAGGCAATTAAGCTTTAACTGCTGTCATTAATAGCATTTAATGCTGTAAATAGTGGTTATGAAGAGGCACTGCCTCTTTGATGAGGCATCGCCTCACCAATGCCTAGGATGAACGGGTAGCCCCTCTTCATTGAGACAATCGCCTCTTTACCTAGGTCAGGTCTGGGCCTTTGAGCCAAAAGGCAATAGGTTTGGGCTTGGAGGTTAAATCTTAAGATAAGGCTTAATGTTTAGGCTTGAATTTAGTATTTTAGGTTTTTGAGTCTATTTTAGAGAAATTTTGGTCTTCCCTTGTATTCAAAACTCATATTTTATCATCATTAGCTATTGTTACGGGCCGATCAAATTGAAGGTAGCCACATAAACATTTCTTAAAAAGAAGCTCTTCTTCTTCTGAGGAAGTTATTGCGTTCGTTGCTCAGTAAATTCATTGTGTTTCCTTCTTCAACATCAAGCAACAAGTCATCAAATTCCAATTTGTAGCTTCTAAAAAGCGGTAATAGATTGCTTGTTAACGAAAATATTCTAATACATTTGTAAAGAGCACGCATATCATACAAAGTGTAATGAAATTGATATATTTGATCTCTATGAAGTTTTTTTTTTCTAACTCCATAGATCTTAACATTTGCTAAAAATTAAAAAACTGAACGAAATTACCAAAAGTCGTAATATATATATATATATATATATATATATATATATATATATATATATATATATATTACCAACATACATTATAAATTTTACAATATAAAATTTTTGATATAAAAGGTGAATTTAATATTTTATAAGATATGTATAACTTTTTTTATTTTATAAAAGCTTATATAAGATATATTATGTCAATAATTTTATTTAATTTTAACTAAATAACTGTCAATGGCAAAATTTAAAATTGGGTAAACTTGCAAAATTTCGTAAATATTTAAATTTTTTATACCCATAGGCAGAGGTGGAATTTCGGTGGTCCCTTGGACAACTAAGTTCTTATATCATCCCTTAAAATTTATATTTTTGCCCTCAAAATTTTGATTAATTGTTCCTTTACTCCTTATAATTATATGTATAATTTTTTTTGTTTGATAAAATAATTTGAAACATTATCTCCTAATCTAAAATGCTGGGTGGTCAGCCAATAGGCCTATCTGAAAAAAGAAAAAGTTAAACAAAGTATTCTTGCAAGGTTAATAGGCAACAAATTCAAAAAGAAAAAGACATTTAAAGAAAAACCGGTAGAATAATAATATTATATTTAATCTTTTTCTGTTTTCTTCACTTTCCGTTGACAAAGTTTGTGTGATCTACATCTCATAGCCATAATTTGTGTGATCTACATCTCATAGCCATTGAAGTCCAGCATTGTTTCAATCACCACAGCGCCTGTTTGATTCTTTAGCGATGGAAATCGGACTTGCTATTGGAGGTGCACTTCTTTCTCCAGTCTTTCAGATGCTGTTGGAAAAGCAGAAATCCAGTGATTTGCTCAATTATGCCCGTGAAGGAGACGTCCTTGATGAACTCAGGAAGTGGGATCGGATGCTGATGAAAATCGATGCAGTTCTTGACGATGCCGAGGAGAAGCAGATGACAAGCCGGTCAGTGCGGATGTGGGTTGGCGATCTCAGGAACTTGGCGTATGATGTCGAGGACATACTTGATGAGTTTGCCACTGAGGTTCTGCGACGCAAGGTGGAAGCTGATGAAACTGCAGCTACTCCAAGTAAGCTGAAAAAACTCATGCCTACTTGTTGTGTTTGACTGAATCTAAGCACTGTTAAATTCAACGATGAGATGATGTCCAAGATTAAGAGTATTTCTAAGAAATTTGATGAGATCATGGAACAAAAAGATCTCCTGAATTTGGGAGAATATGCAGGAAAGAAGACTAGCCAATGGAGAGAACCACTGGGAACGATCTCTTTCGTGACTGAAGCCAAGGTTTATGGAAGGGAGAAAGATCGCAACGCAGTGCTTGAAATGTTGAAGGGCGATGCAAGCGATGGAGGATTATCGGTAATTTCCATAGTCGGCATGGGTGGACTCGGCAAAACAACTCTCACTCAGCTGATCTATAATGATGATGCCACACCAGAGTTTGATTTCAAAGCTTGGGTTTCCGTTGGTGAGGATTTTGATGTTTTAAAGATAACTAAATCAATTCTTGATCTCAGTGCTTCTAATGATAATGATTTAAATTCACTGCTATTAAAGTTGAAGGAGAAGTTGTCTATAAAGAAATTTTTTATTGTGTTGGATGACGTTTGGACTAAGGACTATGATCGTTGGACTCTGTTATGTGCTGCTTTTGAATCTGGGGCACAAGGAAGCAAAATTATTGTCACCACTCGTGATCAAAATGTTTCATCGATGATGGGTGCTGCTCAGACTTATTATTTGAAGCAGTTGTCTTATGATGATTGTTTCTCTGTTTTTGCCCAGCATGCTTTGGGAGCAACAAACTTCGATAACCACTTGGATTTCAAAGCAATGGCTGAAGAAATTGTTAAAAGATGTAAAGGACTGCCTTTGGCAGCTAAAGCTCTTGGAGGTCTTCTACGAGGGAAGCTAAATCACATGCTGTGGGAAGGAGTATTGAGAAGCAATATATGGAAAGGGGAAGAAACTAACATTCTTCGGGCCTTAAGAGTGAGCTACTATCATCTGCCACCACATTTGAAACGTTGCTTTGCTTATTGTGCGATGTTTCCAGATGAATATGAGTTTGACAAGGATGAGCTGGTCTTGCTGTGGATGGCTGAGGGTTTTCTTCAACAACAAAGAAAGAATCAGCTAACTGAAGACTTAGGTCATGAATATTTCGATGAATTATTGTCAAGATCATTCTTTCAAGTGTCTAATATGAACGAATCATCATATGTCATGCATGACCTAATGAGAGATTTAGCTCATTCTGTTAGTCAAGAAGCATCTGTCAATCTAGATCAGTGGAACAATGTAGAATCATTTAAACATGATCAACATTTGGCTGAGCTGATACCTGCAAAATCATTTGAAACTGTTCGACATTTTTCATTCTCTCGTGATGAGTTTGACACCTCACAATGTTTTCAGGTCTGCTATGAAATGAAGAAATTGCGCACATTGCTGCCTTTACCAATTCTTCCAAGATATACATGGTACCGTTTAAGTAGAAGTGTTTTGCATGATTTGGTGCCAAAGTTAAAATGCTTAAGGGTGCTATCACTGGCTGGATATCAACTAGTAGAGTTGCCAAGTTCTATTGGTACCTTGAAACTTTTAAGGTACCTTGACTTGTCCTGTACGGGAATCGTACGATTGCCTACCTCCACATGCCTGCTCTTGAATTTGCAGACGTTAAAACTACTGGACTGTGAATATCTCATTGAGTTGCCTGTGAATATTGACAATCTAATCAACTTGCGGCATCTTGATATAAGAGGTACAACAAATATGAAATGGATGCCGCTTCATATAGGCAATTTGGCAAATCTCTGTACCCTGACAAAGTTCATTGTGGGAGAAGATTCAAGGCTTCAGCTAAAAGAGTTGAAGAAGTTTCCTCATTTAAAAGGGGAGCTTGACATTAAAGGATTGCAGAATGTGGTTAAAATTGAAGATGCAGAAATTACCAATCTAAAAGGTAAGCAAGGACTTGACAAATTGGTGTTGGAGTGGGATAGAGATTCTGATGATCTGCATAATAGTGAGGATGCAGCCCAGGTTCTAAAGTTGCTACAGCCTCATACAAATGTCAAAAGCCTTGGGATTGCTTGGTACGGTGGTGCAAAATTCCCGTCTTGGCTGGGAGATCCTTCGTTCAACAAAATGGTTGACGTCAAACTCAGTGGTTGTCATCAAATCACTTCGCTACCATCACTTGGGCAGCTACCTTTCCTTAGAGATTTGCGCATAGAAGACATGCCTGAGGTGGAAGAAATGGGTGTTGAGTTTTAAGGCAATGGTTCTGCATCTTTTCATTCTTTGGAGAATTTCCAGATTGAGGATATGAGTAAGTTGACACATTCGTCTCCGGGAAATTTTCCAAAATTGCAGCAGCTTTTAATACACAATTGTCCTGCATTGGTGGATAAAGTGCCTAGCTGCATTTCTTCTCTCCGTGAATTAAGGATTGAAAGATGTCAAGAAGTAGTTCTGAGAAGTGTTCGCGATCTCGCCTCTCTTGCTATGCTAGAAATTTCGAGTATTGAAGGGCTTGTAAGTTTGCATGCAATGCATTTAGAGGGCTCAACGGCACTTAAAGAATTGTCCATTAGGGATTGCTACGAGTTGAAACAATTGTGGCACAACGGAACTGATGCACATAATAATATCTCAAGTCTCATTTCATTAGATATCAGTTATTGTGAGAGGCTTACCTCATTGGTAGAAGGAAAGGATGGGCTTTTGCCCAGAAACCTTCAAAAATTGAATATAGATAGTTGCAATCTGCTGGAGAATCTGTCAAATGGTGTGCACAACCTCACATCACTCAGAGATTTAAATATCTTTGGTTACCAAAACCTGGCGTCTCTTCCAGCAACAGGTTTGCCGCACAGCCTCGAAAATCTCCATATCTCAAGCTGTTATTCTCTGGAGGCGCTTCGTGAGGGAACAATAACAAACGCGCCTAGTCAGCTGTTATTCAAGGGTGCCCATCTCTCAAGTCCTTGTCCTTGCCGATGGATTCTTTGGCTGATTCTCTGAGGACTCTTAGGATTTGCTATTGCACAAATCCATTATTGAATTCGCTATGCAATCTCCATCTAACGGAATTAATGTTTGATGAGTGTTCCAAGTTAGAGTCATTCCCAGAAAATGGATTGCGCATCCCAACTCTTGTCCAGTTGAGTATATCTAGCTGTCGGAATTTGAGGTCTCTTCCCAATGATTCGTGTCACCTCACTTCTCTTCAATATTTGGGTATATGCGATTGCAAAAGTGTGGTGTGCTTCCCAGAAGGAGGTTTGCCTCCGAATTTAACATCACTTTCGGTCAAAAACTGCAACAGTATGGCACAAACAATCTCACAGTGGGGACTCTACAGACTCACCTCTCTGCTATCACTCTACCTGGAAGGTAATACAGACATGGTTTCTTCTTTCCCAGATGATGATGGTCACCTGCTTCCTTCGTCACTAGCTGACATTACTATCTGCCACTTCTGTAACCTGGAATCCATATCAAGCGGCCACCAAAGGCTTAACTCTCTTGAATATTTATCGATTATAAATTGTCCAAAACTGAAGCTCCTGCCGTACGAGGGCTTTCCTGCCACACTCCGCTACCTAAGCATCTCGGGCTGCCCCCTTCTAGAAGAAGGTTGCTCAAAAGATGGAGGAGTAGCCAACATTCCCTACTTTGAATTTTATTAGCATGAAGGTTTCTATTTCACTCTTATATTAACACTTTATTTTTATTTTTTCTGGTTTTGCTGTGTATTGGTAGTGTTAGAGGCAGTGTTCATAGTCTTACCAAACTAATTTTACCATTATAAAGTTGTGATTTAAATGAATTGTAGTTATAAGATTATTGTTTCTAACACTTAATAATCCTCATTATAAATTCTATAAAAATAAACTATGTATTATAACCAATGAGAATAAAAAATTATTCATAATAATACACAAAATATTAAATATATGCTTCAATATTATTATTATTATTATTATTATTATTATTATTATTAAAAACTTCAAAATAATAAAGGTATTATTTCTTTGTATAACAATTTAATATTTCAAATTTAATGGAATTAAAATTTTTTACAATTTCAATAAGTTTTTTTAATCTAAATAATTATACAACATTTCTTTAATATTTTTTATAATTAATATTTTCTCTACTTTGAAAGTGATTTTATATAAGAAAATTACAATCATAATTGATATTAAAATAAAATAAATGTCTATTTTCTCTATAATATTACAATCTCATTAAACATATAATTTACTATAATTTTAGTAAATTTTGTATTTGAGTAATGAGACATCATTTTGCATTTATATTTTTCGATACTAATATTTTGTATTTACTTTAAAAATAATCTTATATAATATTTTTAAATTTGAGCTGACAATTAAATAAAAAAATTAATTAATTTGATTTTTATTTTTATTAAATATTAATAAAAACCTGAAAATGATTTTCGTGCTTTTTTTTATTTTATATTATAGAAATAATGCTTTTAAACAAATCATAGAATGTCATTTTTAAAATACTATAAGATAAATTAACATTTTAATTAACTTAATTTTTTATTCTTTACTTATGAAACTTTAACTTAATAAAGTTTTTAATAATACTACAAGTATTATCTCATCTATATAGCAATCTAATATTACAAAGTTACGGAAGGCATAATTTATTAAGATAATAATAAAATTTATGTTTAAAAAATTATACAACCATTTTTCAACATTTTTATCATTATTTTTCTCTACTTAGAAGATAATTTAACATAATATTTTGTAAGATTATAGTCATAATCAATCATAATTATTTGTAATATTTTAAAAAAAACTATGGTAATAATTAATTATAAAATAAATTTACTAATTAAATGTTGATATTTTTCTTCAATTTAAAAATGATTTCACGAAATATATTTCAGTTAATAACTAAAAATTTAATTAATTTAAATTTAAAACTTTTATTACTAAATATTAATAAATCATCTAAAAAATAATTAAACTATTATTTATCAATAAAATATAAATTATAATATTAAAACAATAAAAATCATTAAATAAAATTAAGGCTATTGGTAAATGTCACGACCCAAAACAGGGGCCATGACCGGCGCTAAGGAACGGGAATTCTTTCGAATCCGGAACCCGTAGCAAGCCTAAAAATAAAATAAATCATGCCATAATTACAATAACAATATAATATAATATGCAGCGGAAATAAAAATCTTAAATATCACAATATCATAATATTAATCACATCAACTGGATTTAATCAAAATCCCATCTCATAAATATATAATCTCTTTAATACAAATCCAGTTTCAATATAATACATCTCTTTAAAATAAAATACATGAAATCCAATACTGTAATTCACAACTACTGCAGTGCCTAGATAAAATAAATAAGACTCAAGTAGATAATTTACACAAAGAAGCCGGGGCGGAAGAAATCCAGCGTATCGACCTGCTACTGAGGTCTGAAGAAGTTGACTCTCCTGAAAAATAGTCAACGGAGGGGAGTCAAACCTCACTGAGTGAATTACTATAATATATATACATACACACTAAATGATAATGCATACAGTCAACGGTATATATGTAATATGTATATATACAGGCAAATTCATACAGATGCAGAAAAATCATTTTTTATATATTTTATTGAAAAATCCCAGTTTATGAAGGATCACATAGAACCCTAGAATATCGCCACCTCAGAAATAGTGTTAAACAACACTCTAGCCATATAGGCTCACTTATTCCAAGTATGTCCACTTAATCCATTTAGACAGTAGACTGGCCCCGAGACACTAAGTCAACCGAGCTCCAGCAGTCTGACTGCCAGTGTGATTGGTCCCGAGACACTTGGTCAACCGAGCTCCAACAATCACACCCAAACCACATCTCACATATCAAATAATCATATCAAACCAATATCCACAAATAAGTTAGTAATATAGCCTAAAGCTATAGGCGTACCGGTACGTACTCGGTCCTAGTGCTGCCCACTAGGTAGCACGTTCTATTGATATCCTTCATCTTTAATAATGTAAAACATTCATTCACAAAAAATAAATGATGCATGAACATAAATGAAATAACAATATAATCCATATATATACCAGAAATATACCAAAAGCAAACCAGGTATATTTCAAGTATATATACGTCAAATAAATCCAGTCAAATCATAAATTAAACTAAAAATATATTTAAAAACATTTTAAATATATTTTATTAACAAAACATGTATATAATTTATTATATACCAGAAATAAACCAAAAATATACTTAATATAACTTAAGAAATAATCAAATTATTCATGCATATTTAATCAACATAAAACATGCATTTCTAAATCATGCATCCTAAGCATATATATATAGTATAGTAACTCACCTAATGCGCTCCACGAGACAGGTCCGACGGGCCTGGTCCACTAGCCCTCGGTCTCGGCGCAACTAAACAAGCAATAAATAATCGACATCAGAATAAACCTAACAGAAATCCTAGAATTCAACCTAGAGTATTAAACACAGAATCGAAAATTAGGGTTCGACTGAACATCACGTTTTACGAGAATTCTACCGAAAATCCGACAGAACCTCCCCTGTAAAACGGACATCTCTCTACTCAAAAGAGTAGAGCCGACCCTGCAAAGAAATACACTTCGAAAAATAGGCTCAACACAATCAAAATCCCACGATCGGACTCCAAACTACAGTCCACCGACCAGGGTCCACAAACACAGAACAATTCTAGATATACCAACAATATCCTTAAATCACAGAAATACATTTTATACGTAGAAATTACATAATTAACCTTTAAACGCCGTAAAAACCGAATAAAACTCATTTTATTAGAAAAACCGTATATTATATATTTAATTGAAAATGATTCACGAAAAATAGTTTTAATTAGTTAAAAATACCAAATATTTTGTAGAAATCATTTTTATACCTTAAATAAATATTAAAACCAATTAAATTACATTTTTAGGCAATTTAGGGTAAAATTACCAAAATACCCCTATATATATAAATATACTTAAATTACTTCAAAAATTCACCAAAAATTATACAATTATCCAAAATTAATTTTCTAAACATATTTATCAATAATATTAATAATTAAACTCAATTAACCAATTAAATTCAAATAAAAACACAATTAACCTAATTTCTCAAAATCATATAAACTTCAATAATTCAAAATAAATACTTAGAAATTCATAAAAATTCCAAATAAATTCCTATAATTCATTTCAACACCTAATTCAACCATAAACTCCAATTTTATAATTTAAATAATTAATTTCCGAAAATTAGAAAATAATATTAAAATATTCAAAAATACCCAAAAATCCAAAAAATCTCCAAAAATTCTACAAAAATTCATACATGTAGATTAAGCTACTAGGAACAACATTTGTGAAGGAATTTTTCATGAATCATCCAATTCGAAGCTCAAAAAAATCAAAAACCCTAATAGGCCGAAATTGACAAAATCGAAACCTAAGCAATTCTAGACCATTTTAGCTCAAACCAAAGCTAGAATCACACTCACCGGAGCTCAAGGAGAAGAAAGAGACCGGCGGTGTTGAAAACAGTGACCGGAATCGACGTGATCGATGGTGGATAGATTTTCGGCTTCTCCGGCCAAAATCGACTTCCAGGCGCCGGAAACGGCTTCCTCAGGCGGCGGAAATGGTTGGGGAAGACGGTGGCACACCGGACAGCACACCCACGGTGAAGAAACGGCAGTAGCAGCGACCGGACGGCGAGGAGAAGGATCGGGAGGAAGAAGAAGACTCGGGGGGCAAAATGGTAATTTTCCAATTCTTTTGATTTTTGATGTATATATGTATATATATATACTTTATACTATATATTAAAATAATATTAAATTACACACATCAAATATACACCACACACACAAAATCTAATATTTTAATAATTTATACTAAATAAAATTAATTAAATATCAATAAAACAAATAAATAATTAATAAAATATTAGGGTAATAATAAACCCTAATTAAATAAATATACACACACGTAGGCTTTATTTAATAATTTAAAAATACGCATGAGTTCATGCAAGTCCGTAAATATATTTAAAATAATTAATATTACATTGTTTACGTGAAAATTTCCCCAAAAATGCAAGTCCCGGGAAAATTTTACGTAAAACACTGAAAATAATACATAGTAATTAAAATAGGTTTTAAATACATACTTACTCGTAAAAATATCATATAATATACAGAAATTATTAACACTGCATATCCCGGTACAGTGTAAAAAATATTTTAAAAATACGGGATATTACAGTAAATAACATATAAACTTCTTGCAAAGTTAAATAAGAATAGCTTGTGAAGCAAATGATAATTTTTTTTTCTTGGGAAGTTTTCACAAATAACCTAAAAAGGTAAAAAATGAAGAATAAAATTCAGAGAAAAAGAGAGAAAATTCAAAAAAGGGTTACACCCCTTATATATACACATAGGAATTCTAATCACAACCTAATTAGAAATAGAATAGAACTTTATTCTTAATTGTATACAAATATTTACTTCCTAATATATACAATAAAATATTTACTTCCTCAACACTCCCCTTCAAGTTGGTGAATGTATGTCAATCATTCCCAACTTGCCAAGTGAGTTGTAGAATGCTTTTCTGGATATAGTCTTTGTGAGGATGTCAGCTAGTTGAGTCTGAGATGAAACATATGGAAGATCAATTGTCCCTTGGTTCAGATGATCTTTTATGAAATGTCTGTCAACCTCTATATGCTTAGTTCGATCATGTTGAACCGGATTGTTTGCAATTGCTATGGCTGCCTTGTTATCACAATGTAACAACATAGGTTTTGGATGTTTTAATCCCAGATCCTGAACAATTCGCCTTACCCAGAGCAACTCACATACTCCATGAGTCATTCCTCTAAACTCAGCTTCAGCACTTGACCTTGCTATAACTTTCTGTTTCTTACTTCTCCATGTGACTAAATTATTTCCAACGAATGTAAAGTACCCGGACGTTGATTTTCGATCAATCCGATCTCCAGCCCAATCAGCATCAGTATAGCCAATAATTTCATAATCCTTATTCCTCCCAAAGAACCCTTTACCCGGAGAAGACTTTAGATATCTTAATACTCGGTATACTACATTCATATGTTCTTTACTCAGAGAATGCATGAACTGACTTACAACACTTACTGCATAAGCTATGTCTGGCCGATTATGAGATAGGTAAATCAACCTTTCCACCAACCTTTGATACTGATCTCTATCAGTTGAAACTTGATCTTCTAAGATTGAAAGTCCATGATTGACTTCAATGGGAGTCTCGACTGGCTTACAATCAAGCATCCCTGTCTCTGTCAATAGATCCATTACGTACTTTCGTTGGCAAAGAGAAATTCCTTGAGCTGATCTTGCAACTTCAATTCCTAAAAAATACTTCAAGTTACCCAAATCCTTAAGTTCAAGCGCAGATGCTAACTGTCTTTACAAGTTTGTTGTTTCACTCGGATCATTTCCAGTGACCACCATATCATCAATATATACAATCAACGTAGTGACTTTTCCTAACTTCTGTTTGATGAATAATGTATGATCAGCATCACTTTGCTTATATCCGAGCTTCCTCATGAAGGTTGAGAGTCATCCAAACCATGCTCGAGGCAATTGCTTGAGTCCATACAATGCTTTTTCTTAATTTGCATACTCGATCAGTACATTTAGTTCCAGGTGGTGGATCCATATATACTTCTTCATCTATGGTTCCATTCAAAAATGCATTCTTTAAATCAAATTGCCGAAGCGGCCAGTCCAGATTGGCAGCTAAAGAGATAAGGACTCGGATGGTGTTCATTTTTGCTACTGGGGCAAATGTATCTTCATAGTCGATTCCATACTTCTGAGTGTACCCCTTTGCTACCAACCGAGCTTTATATCGAATTAAGCTTCCATCTGGATTGATTTTGACAGTGAATATCCACCTGCACCCCACCATTTTCTTTCCTTCCGGAAGAGGAACAAGATCCCACGTCTGGTTCTTCTGTAATGCCTCCATTTCATCATTCATAGCTTTCTTCCAATCCGGATCATCTAAGGCTTCCTGCACATTACTCGGAATAGATACAGTAGATAATTGATTTATAGTAAGTGCACGTGAGTTAAATAAATGGTTGGTTGATATGAAGTTATTGATAGGGTATTTAGCTTTGGTATGAAGGTCCGGATTATATTATTTTTTTGGAACCCCTCTATTGATTCTAGAAGGATAATAAGGCTCAGTATTTGGAATTAAAGGAGACAAGTTTACCTTATTATGCATTGCATTCGGAGTTTCTTCAGCTTCTGGTGTGGGTTGGGAAGATGTACTATCTTGATTACTCAAATTTTCTTTGATGATTTTTTCGGGTAAGATGCTCATACTCGGAACATCAGATGTTTGTCCAGGTAAGATGCTCGGCGGAACATCAGATATTTGTCCGGGTAAGATGCTCGTGCTCAAAACATCAGATGTCTGTCCGGGTAAAATGCTCGTGTTCGGAACACCAGATGTCTGTCCAGGTGAGCTCGGAACACTCAGAATATTTAGAAGACTCGGATTCAGAACACTCAAAATGCTATCTTTAAGCTCAAAGAGGTTTGGATTTTTCTCCCCCTGAAGAGAGCACTCGGAGTGGGAGAAGAAAGGAGAATTTTCATAAAACCGAACATCCTGAGTGACATACATCTTCTTTGTATTCAGATCATAACACTGATATCCTTTTTGTAAATCCGTATAGCCAACAAAGATACACCGGATAGCTTGAGGGTCTAATTTTTTGAGTGTCTGATGAACATATGCCAAGCATCCAAAAACTCAGGGTTCGAGATTATTGAAGGGTGGAGATATGACAAGTTTCTGAAGTTTCTGAAAAGGAGTCTGAAAATCGAGTACTCGTGATGGTGTCCGGTTTATGACGTATGCAGCGGATCGAACAGCTTCTCCCCAGTATTCTCGAAGAACATTCATGTCAAATAATGATGCTCGGATAACTTCCAATAACTACCAATTCTTTCGTTCGGCTATACCATTCTGTTGGAGAGTGCCGACACAAGATGTTCAGTGGCAAATACCCTTCTTGAGGCAGAAATAATTGAGAATTGAGTTAACATACTCCCCACCATTGTCAGACTACAAGACTCAAATTTTACTCTGGTATTGTGTAGCCACCATATTGTACAGGTCCTGAAACTTGGAGCACACATCTCCTTTATTAGAAAGTAGAGATACCCAGGTCATCCGGGTACATTCATTAATAAACGTTACAAAATATCGAGCACCAGATAGAGTAAGAATCTGAGCAGGTCCCCATACATCAGAATGAATGGTCATAAATGGAATTGAATTTTTATTATAACTTGGTACATAAGAAATTCGATGGCCTTTTGCCAATTCACAAACATCACACTTGAATTCCAAGTCTGTGGTATGCAAAAATAAATTCAATTTTATTTGTCTAAGATAATAAAAAGAAAGATGACTACGATGACAATGCCATAAGATTACTTGGTCTTTTCTTGAACAACTTCTACCAACCCTATTAACTTGACTTGATTTCTTACTTGAATCATCATGCAACTCAAGATAGTATAACTTTCCACATTTAACACCAGAGCCAAGAATCTGACGCATTGCAATGTCCTGAAATACACAATATTTAGGCCAAAATTTGACAGTGCAATTCAAGGTTTCAGTGATTTGACCAACATAAAGTAGATTACAAGAAAGAGATGGAACAACAAGAACAGTATCTAAATTAAGAGAGTTGGAGTTAAATACCGATCCCTTATGAGTGACTGGTGCTATGCCTCCATTAGCAGTTAGAATATTTTGTTGGGTTGATGGACAGATAAATGTAAGATGGTGAATGGAGTTTGTCATATGATCAGTAGCACCTGTACCAATAATCCATGTATTATTTTGAGTAAGATTTGTCATACCTGTATCACCACTTGGTTCAGTAGAAGTAGCAATTGCAGCCTTGACGAGCTTCTTACGAGTCTTTCTATTGAAATCCCACCAATCTGGATATCCCACAATTTCATAGCACCGTTCCTTAGAGTGTCCAACTTCACTACAATGAGTACAGGTGTATGTGATGGACTTACTTGGTATTTTGTTCCCTCTGAACTGGGGATGAGTCTGAGCTGCTATAAGTATAGAATGGTCTGGCAAGATCTTTGGCTCTTCCATCGTATGTCGCTGGTTGTGATCCCTCCAGACATATGCATAACTAGACTCGAGATCAAGAGGTGGATCCTTCCGGAGTATTTCACTCCGAGCGTTATTAAATTCCAAATCAATCCAGGCTAGAAAAATATGTGTTCGAAGCCGGGTAATATGCTTATAGAGTGATACTACTCCATTAACATCCTCCCCTTGTGCACATGTCCGGGCATTGATTTCCTGAAAGATTCCAATCAGTTCATTATAGTATGTAGGTAATGGCTTACCATTCTGACGTTGTGAATGATTTCCAATTCAATTCAAATAATTGGGTTTCGTCAAACCCATCATAAAAGGTTTTTGAGACAGCATCCCATATCTCCTTTGCTGTTAGAAGATAAATGAATCTCTGCAACAATGTGGGACTCATTGAGTCAATCAGCCAACTTTTGACTCGATTATTATCAAGGAGCCAAGTCTCCAATGCTTTATCTCCTGTTGGTGGCTTTGGTGTAGTGCCATTCAAAAAGCCAAATTTATTTCTGGCTCCAATTCGCATCTCCATGATCTGTGACCATAGAGTATAGTTTGTATCATCAAGAATAATTCATATGGGAAAGGGAGAATTATCTTGAAGAGTTTGAATAAAGTTGGGCATTCCATGAGATATGATGGATGTGTTTTCGGTGGTCATGATTTTGAAGATTTCAAAGAATTCAAAGGAAAAAGAAAATATGATTTGCAAGAATTCAATAAAAAAATTCGATTTCAATGGATATGTTCTAATACCATGAAGAATAAAATTCAGAGAAAAAGAGAGAAAATTCAAAGGAAATATTTTTTCATATTATTCAAAAAAGGGTTACACCCCTTATATATACACACAGGAATCTTAATCACAACCTAATTAGGAATAGAATAACATCTTAAATAGAATAGAACTTTATTCTTAATTATATACAAATATTTACTTCCTAATATATACAATAAAATATTTACTTCCTCAACAAAAAATATATAAAAAATGTCGTTGACTTTTTATTCTTTCAAAATTATCTTTCCAAACAATTACTTTTCAAAAATAACCTAAAACAAAACACGTTTCTTCTTCTCTCTCGCGCTCTCTCTCTCTCATCAGTCTTCCAATCCAATATTGTTTCTCCTTCTCCTCCTCTGACAAACCTTCTCGCCCAACGATCTCATGAGAGTCCTATTTGAGTTGTACACGAATCAATTTAGACACTACTTACGTTCTAAGAGTTTCTTGGACCTTAGTTCATATATAGCTAACACTATACAACGGCTTAAGCAAAAATTATTGAGCTGATGACTGCTCTCTTTTAGGTTGTCAGCAAAGAGTGTTGAATTCATGCCATTTTACCTCTCACTAGCTAATTTCTCTAATGGAGTCTGCTGGACACTTTCTGGCATCCTGGAAATAGATTATTTAATCCTCGTAGTTATTATATTATATTTTCTTAAAAATCATGATCTAAAGGTGATGAATTATTCTGCTGACAACATTATTTTTGTTCTAATTTGCAGGCTAGCAATGGTCTTTGAGCAACAATGGGAGCCGTCCAGCTGATAGTCTATCTATGTCTACTATGGTTATATCTACAAGCAACCTACAGATAGCAAGCCTGGTGATGGTGATATAGTGAAGCCTTCTGAGATCCAGCTTTCCACAGCGTAGAGGACGACTACTACTACGACAACGATACTACTATTGTCAACGAATACACAGTTGCAGGGCTCATCGTTGTTTTTGTTTTAGATTTAATTGTAAGTGACCAATTTTGGTGTGTTCTTGCCAATTGACAAGAATAAAAAGCAGTGCAAATGTTAACTCTAATCAACCACACACTTCACCATAAAAAGCATTATAGTTGGTATTTATTTTTTGTATTAAACTACTTTATTATATTTTATTATGAAAATTATTATATGTTAATAATTTTTATTTTTTACATATATGTATTAAATTTTTATTTTTCAAATGAAAATAATTAAAAGCAACTGAAACAACAAAACAACAATCAACAGAATTTTACAATTGTTGATTTTTATTTTTTTCATTATTAATAATAAAAATAAGGTCATAAATAAAATTTTTATTTTATATTAATATTAATAATAAAAATAATAATTTTTTAACATATTTCATAATTTTTTATTTTTAACAAAAATCAACAAACGTAAACAATAAAAATTTGCACTATTGATTTTTGTTGCTGTTTGTTATTTTTTCAGTTGTTTGTTTCATTATTAATAATAAAATTAAAGTCATAAACAAAATTTTTACTTTTATTAGTATTAATAATAAAAATAATAATTTTTTGATATATTTCATAATTTTTTATTGTTTTAGTCACTTTTTATTGTTTTATTCGTTATTTTTTGTTGTTTATATATTTTATATATTAATTAAATATTTTTATATATTAATTATAAATTATATATTAAATAAATGATATGTCACTTGTGAAAAAGGTTTGAAGCATCAGCAACATGAATTCACTATAAGTGAAACTGTAACAAATGTGGTAATACCTAGTTTTGGCATCAAGAACTTTCATCCACTGGTCATCTCTAAAGCATGCACAATAATCTGATGCATTTTAAATCCATAAGCACACGGTTGTAGTTACAGTAGATAGATATCGTTCTCTTAAGAATTATGTATTGATTACTAACAATTTTTATCTATGATTTCAGTTAGTAAATTGAATAATTTAACAAGGTTTAACAATTAAATAATAGAAATTTAATTAGACATAAAATCAAATATTTGTCAACACAGAGTCTAGAATTAGTTTCACTATTCCAATTTAATCATGAACACATCATTAAGTAGAAATCTTGAATTCAGTTAAGGGTAATTGCTCTAAAATACTTAAAGACTCTCTCAAGTTTAATTAAGTATGCAAGGATTAAAATCTAACCTACTCTCATGATTAATAATTTAATCCAAGCTCATTAGGATTTTTAGCAATTAATTTGTCACTGTAATCTACTACCGTGACTCCCTGAAGAGCTCGCCTACTCTCCTGATCGAGTAATTTAAGTTCTAAGTGTCTTAAGCTAATAAATGCCCCTAACTGTCGTTGGTGAATTCAACTATAAACATGCAATCAAACAGGCCTAGAATGATAACAAGATAAATATTACAACACAAAGAATTAACTGAAATTCAATTCTAAAAACCTGTGTTCAAATCATATCATAGAAAAACTACTCCTAACCAAGACTCTAAAAAAAAAACTTAGTCATGCATGGCTATGGCAAAATCCATAAACATAATCAAGAAGACAAAAAGATGAAATAGAAAATAAAATAAACTCTTAGTCTTTTCTCATAGTCTTATTTGATTTCTGTCTAGCTATCCCCCTTTGATCTTTGTATCTCTCCGTCTATCACTAAAAAAGGTGTTTTATTCCTTTATATAATGTTAGGGTATGAAAAAAAGTCCTCTTTGATCTCTAATTCCTTTTTATTTTTTAACCAGAAAATTTTTTCTTTCATGACATGGCGTTAAAGCACGGTCATGCACTAATCCAAAGCAATCTGCAAATTTACTCAATACACTGCTCGGCTTCTAGCACAGGCAAGTTTATTAGTCGTGCAACATTCTAGATCAGAAATCTTCACTCACGCGGCATGGTGATGCTATGACATTGCTATGTTGATATTCAAGTGTAGTTGGCTTCTTCATGGCTCACACATAGCTTGGACATGGCTTGGTGGATGGCTTCTCCTCATTTGCTTCTTCATCACATGACATATGCATGTCATGCTACATCAAAAACTTTATCCTTGGCCCAATTCCTCTTTGATTCCTGAGGGCCACTGGACATAAAAGACAAAATCAATTAAAACTAAAACAAAACTTCTTAAATATACAACAAAAAATAAGAATCCTAATTAAATATTAACTTATAGAAATCTCCTAATTAAACCCAAAAAATACATAAATTAATTTATTCCTTATTCAAAATTTATTAAAATTCAACTCTAAGACACATAAATAATAAACATACCAAATTCCACCATACTAAAGCTTTGGTTGTCCTCAAGTAAAAACCAAATTTTAAAAATAACAAACTCAAATCACAACTAAGAACATACAACTTCTAAGACATGAAAATTTGATAACACTGAGATCGAAACATGCTTAATAAAGAAGATAGTTAGACAAAAATACAATAGATATTAATAATTTACTAATCATAACCCAAGCACACAACCTCTTAAAATCAAGCGAACATGAATCCAGAAAAGAAAACATTAAGGTTTGCAACTCTTTTTTATATGATTGTGAATGCATTTTACACTCCATTTCACTATTTTTATTCTTTCTCTCCATTTGATTCTTTCTACTCTGAGTAATCCCCTATCGTTCCTGTATTACTAAGTGTGGATACCATTAAGTGGGTCCTATGGATACTCATACCCTAGTTAGGGCATTGAAGTAGATTTAAAGCATATAAGAATTTAACTTTAAATATTGCTCCTACTTAAGGAACAAGAGAGTTTTTTTTTAACTGAAAACCAGAATGCAATCCTTCCTAAAATCATGCACACTTTTAATCGTCAGGTTCATGCTTAGATCATAAAAACTAAATTCTCCATACATAAAGACCATGTATAACTATCTTAATTAATAACTCATCTGATAATTCAGTAATTCAATCAAAAGACAAGCTTTTACATTAATATCTTCTTAAGTGTGATAGAGTATTGAAAGCAAATTTAAAAAAAATTCAGGACAAACAAATCATTAATATGGGGAAACGAGTTAAAACTTAATAAATCCTAAATAGTCTTTGAAAATTTATTCATTTTTTACTGGATAAAAGATAAAAAAAAAACTGACAAATGAATCAATGAGACACCCCCCCCCAATCACTATCCATGGCATTGACCTCAATGACAAAAAATATAAAAGAGAAAAGGAATGTCAAAAAGAAAAAGTAGGAGAAAAGGTACTTCTTTGAAATTGTGCATTTGTCCAAAAGATAGCAAAAGGCAAAAGACTAAAACAATAAGACAACACACATAATATCCGAAAAGAAAATAATAGAAATAGAAGAAAATCATAAAACATAAAACATAATGATAAACTAAAAGCTACATCAATCTTCCATAGGAATAGAATCATCCGGGGCAACTCCAGTGTTATCCAGCATATCAGTGTCATCAAGAAGCTCCTCAATAGTAGCAATGGAGGTGTAACCAAGAAAGACAGGGCATGGAGGAAAAGGTATGCCCTGAGTCTGACATAAGGTTAATAGACCATCAATAACACAGTGCATAAGCTCCGTGTGATATCGAAGAGTAGCCTCAAAATATGGAGGATAGGAATATGATGAAGGTCTGATAGTGTGAGAAGCTTGTGGAGGTGGAGGTGCGAGAGTGTGTGTCTGTTGTGGCTCATCGGTACCCAACTCAACTGGATTAGTAATCAGAATATATTGACCATCCCTAACTGTGACCACCTAAATCTTTTTCATGACAGTAATATTAAAGGGCAATGTGGTGCAAAGTTAAGTCATGTTAATTAATTTAATTTATGTAATCATGTCAATTTAATTTAATTTAGCATGCCATGTGAAGATGATAATGACACAACATCGGAGCATGTCGTGTTAGAATGGGTATGACACAACATGGTGGATGGTTTGACATGACATGAATGATTTCATGTGATGAAGGAATTGACACGACATGAAGATGCCATGTTATGAAAGAATTGACACGGATGAAGATGTCATATTAACATGCCATGTTATGATGAGAATGACACGGTATGAAGATTTCGTATTGTCATGTCGTGTGGCATTCTATAACATTGTAGAGTTTTGGACATGGTTTGGGATATGTCATGTCAACATGTATGCAAAATGTATGAATTTGTCAATTTAAGTTGCGTACTTGTACACGGTCATGCATTACCCTGTACTATTATACAAACTTACTCCTTGAAGTCGTAGCTCCTTATGACAATTGCACTCTTAATCCTATAAAAGAAGTAAAGTTAATTAATAAATAAAAAAATGAAGGAAATAAAAACTAAAACAAAATGAGAATTAAAAAGAAAAATGATTGGGTTGCCTCCTAATTAGTGCTATTTTTAGGTCTTTAGCTCGATCGATTTATAATGAGCTCAAACTGGATCCATAAGTATACAAGAGATACTCTTTAATCTGGCTTCCTTCACATAGTAGGGCTTAAGACATTACCCATTGATTTTGAATTTTTCATTTGCCCTATTTAAAAGTTTAACTACTCCATGAGGGAAAACTTGCTTGATTCTGAAGGTCCAGACCATCGAAATAACTTTAGTCTAGAGTTGAATAGCAACACCAAATCTCCTTCTTAAAACTCTTTCTTCTGCAAATGTTTATCATGCCACTTTTTTGTTTTTTCCTTGTAAATCTTAGTATTCTCATAGGCATCCATTCAAAACTCTTCAAGTTCATTCAACTGGAGGAGCCTTTTTGCACCAGCCTTTGCTAAATTAAAATTTAAAAACCTTATAGCCTAAAATACTTTATATTCTAACTCAACTAAGAGATGACATGATTTCCTAAAAACTAACCTAAATGGTAAAGTCCTAATTGGAGTTTTAAAAGCTATTCGATATGCCCATAATGCATCATCCAAAGGAATGGACCAATCCTTTCTTCAGACATTAACTGTCTTTTCCAATACAGTCTTCAGTTCCCTATTTGAGATTTTCACTTGTCCACTGGTCTGAGGGTGGTGTGGTGTAGCCACTTTATGCTTGACCCCATATTTTGCTAAAAGGGATTCAAATTGATGATTGCAAAAGTGAGAACCGCCATCGCTAATTATAGCTCTAGGGGTGCTAAAGAGAATGAATATATTCCTCTAAGGAACTTAGTAACTACCTTAGCATCATTGGTTAATGAAGCAATTGCTTCCACCCACTTGGACATATAATCAACTACCCTAACTAATATATATTTGTTCCTATAAGAGCTTGGGAAGGATCCCATAAAATTAATACCCCACACATCAAATAATTTAATCTCGATAATATTTATGAGGGGCATTTCATTTTGTCTACTAATGTTGCCTGTCCTTTGGCAATGATCATACCTGAGTACAAATTGCCTTGCATCATTAAAGAGAAAAGGCCAATAAAATATGCTCTGAAGTACCTTTACTACTGTTTTGGTAAAACTTACATTCCTCTACACTCAAGCGAATGGCAATAAGTGAGTACTTCTGAAATTTCTTCGTCTGGAATGCACCTTCACAACAATCCATCCCCATACCTCTTATATAAGTAGGGCTCGTCCCATAAGTATTACCGAGAGTCCCAAAAGAATTTCTTCTTTTGATGGTAATCAATGTCTAGTGGAAGAATACCATATGCAAGGTAATTCACAAAATTTACGTACTATGGGACACTTTTCTAGACTCTCATGAGTTATTCTCATAGAAGGTCATTTGAAATGGGGAGAGATTCTAGATCAGCACTTTGCTCAAGGCGATAAAAGTGATTAGCAACCAAATTCTCAGTTCCTTTATAATCTCGAATCTCTAAGTTAAATTATTATAAAAGAAGGATCCAATGAATGAGTCATGGCTTGGCATCCTTCTTTGCTAGGAGGTACTTAAGGGCTGAATGGTCGATGTAGACAATCATTTTGCTTCTTAGTAAATATGAACAAAATTTTTCCATAGCATATACTACTGCCATAAGTTCCTTTTTATTTATTGCATAATTTATTTAAGCTTCATTAAGAGTGTGGTTGTTATAGTAAATGGCATAGGCTTGTTTGTCTCTTCGTTGCCCTAAGACAGCTCCTACTGCATAGTCGCTACTGTCACATACGATTTCGAAAGGAAGGTTCCAATCTGGTGGTTATAGGATAAGTGCTTAAACAAGTGCTTCCTTCAACCTATGGAAAGCATAAAGATAGTCATTAGTAGATTCAAAAGGAACATCCTTAGTAAGCACATTAGTCAAAGGCTTAATAATTTTTAGAAAAATCTTTGATGAAGCACCGATAGAACTCGACGTGTCCTAGAAAACTCCATATTCCCTTAACAAAGGTAGAGGGTGGGAGCTTCTTGATCACTTTAATTTTTGCCCTGTTGACTTTAATGTTATTTTCAAACATCATGTGTCTGAGCACCACCCCTTTAGTCACCATAAAGTGACATTTTTCCAGTTTAGCACAAGGTTAATATCTTTACATCTCTGTAATACTTTAGAAAGATTATCAAGACAAACATCAAAAGAAGAACCATATATAGAGAAATCATCCACAAAAACCTCTATAATGTCCTCAACAAAATAAAAAAAGATAGATGTCATGCATCATTGGAAAGTAGCGGGTGCATTACACAACCTAAAAGGCATTCTTCTATATGCATATGTTCTATAAGGACATATGAATGTGGTTTTTAATCATCAAGATGTATGGGAATTTGAAAGAACCTAGAGTATCCATCCAAGTAACAGAAAAATGAATAATTAGCTAACCTTTCTAAAAGTTAATTAATGAATGGTAAAGGGAAGTGATCTTCCTAATGGCCTTATTTAATTTTTTATAGTTAATGCACATGCACTAACCTGTGACAGTCCTAGTTGGGATCAACTCATTACTCTCATTCTTCACTACTGTCATACCCCCCCTTCTTAGGGACTACACGGATTGGACTAAGCCAATAACTATCCGAGATAGGATAGACAATCCCTGTATTAATCAACTTCATAATCTCCTTTTTAACCACCTCTTTCATGTTAGGGTTTAACCTTTTTGATGTTCTATGGTGGGTTTAGCATCATTTTCTATGTGAATCCTATGTATGCATATTGAAGCACTAATCCCCTTTAGGTCTTATACGGTATAGCCTATGATCTTTTTATGAGACCTAACTCTCCTAATTTTTCTACTTGTTCATCAATTAACTTAGCATTCATAATGATAGGATATGTAGAGTTAGGGCCAAGAAAAGCATACCTCAAAGATAAAGGAAGAGCTTTGAGCTTTTACCTTAGGTGCACTTTCTTCCTCAATCATACCAAGGCTTTTTATAGTAAAGGGAAAGGGCTTATACTTGGTTAATTTATGTTTATTCAATGTTGGACTTGCACTAAGGTAGTGCTCATACATTACCAACTCTTCATCAATGCCATCCTCTGTAACATCTTGGATTAAACATGCTTCTAGTGGGGTCATGGGTAAGTTATTTTTCAAATGTCTCTTGCACGCAACTTTTTATCACATCCACTTTAAAGCATGATCCCATCATTGAGAATTGTTTTTCCATTTTAAAAACATCAAACTCCACTTTATTATCTCCAATTTCTAATAAAATCTTTCCTCTCTTGATGTCAATGATTGCTCCCACTGTGGCTAGGAATGGTCGTCCTAGTATAATTGGAATATGGTGATCCTCCTCCATCACCAGGATGATGAAATCCCCTAATACATAATATTCTCCAACTTTAATCAGGACATTTTCTAGAATTCCATAAGGGTAGATGATAGATATATTTACAAGTTATAGCAATACTGTCATTGGTTATGGCTCACCGATATTGAGGCATCTGTAAAAGGAAAGAGTAATTATACTCACACTTGCACCAAGGTCATATAAAGATTTACTTATAAATTCATTTCCAATGGTACAAGGGATAGTGATACTCCCTGGATCTTTAAGCTTTGGGGAAGCTTATTCTGAATGACAGCACTGCATTCCTCATTGATAGGAATGGTCTCATGATCCTCCCATTTTCTCTTATGTGAGATGATGTTTTTAAGAATTTGGAATATACAGGCATGGTATTGATCACATCCAAAAGAGGTATATTGAGTTTAAGTTATTAAAATGACTTCATAAACTTTTCAAACTGCCTGTCTATCTTTGATTTCTGTTACCTTTATAGAAATGATAGTTATGGTACCAAGGGCAGTGAGTCTTTCTTCTCCTCATTCTTTTTCTGTAAATGCTCAACCTTCTCCTCTTTAGTATATTGAATGGTTTTTATAGCATTATTCTTAGTCTCTATTTTAGGTAATTGCTTTCTACTTCTGAGTGTGACCACCTTAGCCTATTCTTTAGGATTTTAAGGTTGACTGAGAAACATTTCATTATGTCTTAAACTTGAAGCTTAAGATGCAGTTTGGTTTGTTAACATCTTATTATGGGCATAAAGTTGTCCTAATTGAGACTCTAGCAGACGCCTTTAATTTCTTAGTAAGCACATCAATCTTCGCATTAAGGAGATTCTAACTATCCACTTCATGCATTCTTGTAACTTTTTTTAGTGCACTTCACTCTTCATGCCATTGGTAATTATTGGATGTCATAGTCTCAAAAAGATTGTAGGCATCCTCAAACGTCTTACTCATGAATGAGCCTTAGGCAATAGCATCAATAGCCTTAGGCAACAACATCAATAGTAATCCTCATTGGCTCTATCAGGCCTTGGTACAAGGTTTGAATGAACAACCACTGTGGAACCCCATGGTAAGGACACTATCTCTATAAATCTTTAAAACGTTCCCAAGCCTTATAAAGAGATTCGCCACCATGTTGAGTGAAGCTTAGGATTTCCTATATGAACTTTGCTATCTTCCCAGGTGGAAAGTATTTGCTAAAAAATGCCCTTGATAACACATCTCAGGAAGTGATAGATTATGGTGCTAGGGAGTGCAACCACAATTTGGCTTTATCCCTCAAAGAAAAAGGAAATAGCCTAAGTTTTATGGCATTGGAGCTAACCTCATTCATCTTGAAAGTATCACAAATCTCTAATAATTAGGCTAGCTGAGCATTAGGGTCTTTAGTGGGAAGACCTCTGAATTGGAACTGGAGATCATCTAAATGATTGCAGGCTTGATCTCAAAATTATTGACATCAACGTTCGACCTTATAATGCTGCTCAGATTATCTCCTGGATTAGGCATTGTGTATTCCTAAAGAGCATAATTCCTTGCAGGTTGTGTTGTTTGATCTTTAGCCATCTTTTGTTTGTCTTTCTCGCGCTTTTCTTTTTGGTTCTTTTTGCACAACTTCTCGATTTCAAGATTAATCTTCTCCAAGTTTATTCCTTTAGATCGAGTGTTCATAAACTAGAAAATCACCTAATAAATCAAAAAGCAAAGCAAGTAAGAAAAAGAAAAAAAATACTAGTCTAAGAAAAGTAAAAATTACATTAATATCAATATTGTCAGCCCCCAACAACGGTGCCAAAAACTTATTGCTTTTTAAACCCGTAAGCGCACAATTGTGGTTGCAATAGATAGATATTGTTCCCTCAAGAACTGTATATTGATTACTAACAATTTTTATCTATAATCTCAACTAGTAAATTAAGTAATTTAGCAAGGTTTAAAATTTAAATAACAAAAACTTAATTAGACGTAAAATCAAATATTTGTAAATACAGAGCCTAGGTTTAGTTTTACTATTCCAATTTAATCATAAACACATCATTAAGCATAAATCTTGAATTCAGTTAAGGGTAATTGCTCTAAAATACTTAAAGACTCTCTCAAGTTCAATTAAGCATGCAAGGATTAAAATCTAACCTACTCTCATGATTAATAATTTAATCCAAACTCATTAAGATTTTTAGCAATTAATTTTTCACCGTAATCTACTGTCGTGACTCTTCGAAAAGTTCGCCTACTCTCATGGTCGAGTGATCTAAGTACTAAGTGTCTTAAGCTAATAAATTCTCTTAACTCTCGTTGGTGAATTCATCCATAAACATGCAATCAAATAGGCCTAGAATGATAACAAGATAAATATTACAACACAAAGAATTAACTGAAATTCAATTCTAAAAACTTGTGTTCAAATCATATTATGGAATAATTACTCCTGACCAAGACTCTGAAAGAAAACTTAGTCACGCATGGCCATAGTGAAATCCATAAACATAATTAAGAAGACAAAAAGATAAAACAGAAAATAAAATAAACTCTTAGCCGTCCCCCTTTGATCTCTATGTCTCTTTGTCTATCCCAAAAGAAGGTGTTTTATTCCTTTATATAATGCTACAGTACGAAAAAAGTCCTCTTTGATCTCCAATTCCTTCTTATTTTCGAAACAGGAAATTCTTCTTTTCATGACATGGCGTTGAAGCATGGTCATGCACTAATCCAAAGCAATTTGCAAATTTACTCAATACACTACTCGGCTTACAGCATTGGCAAGTTTATTAGCCGTGCAACATTTTGGAACAGAAATCTTCAATCATGCGGCATGGTGATGCCGTGACATTACTATGTTGATATTCAAGTGTAGTTAGCTTCTTTATGACTCACATATGGCTTCTCCTCATTTGCTATGTTGGTGCATGGCTTCTCCTCATTTGCTTATTCATCACATGGCATATGCATGTCATACTATATCAAAAACTTTATATTTGGCCCAATTCCTCTTAGATTCCTAGGGCCCACTAGACATAAAAGATAAAATCAATTAAAATTAAAATAAAATTTCTTAAATATACAATAAAAAATAAGAATCCTAATTAAATACTAACTTGTAAAAATCTCCTAATTAAACCTAAAAACTACATAAATTAATTTATTCCTTATTCAAATTTATTAAAATTCAACTCTAAAACACGTAAATAATAAATATATCATATTCAACAAAAAAAAAAATTAACATCTCTAACAAGTTGTTTTTTTGGGCATTATAAATATAGAGTTACAAGTTATTATATTATTATTACTATTTTCCTATTTGTTGATAGGCAAAGGAAAATCCTTCAAGAAATGCAAAGCAATAGATATCTGTTTAAGCACCTTCACAGCTCCAACCTACTGTGCACCTCACACCTTCACCATATATGGCGAACATACATATATATATATATATACTTGTGATGAAATTCGTCAATGGAGGATGGAGGATGATGAAGCCATTAGAGGACAATATAACTTTGGAAGTTGCAGCAACCAAATGACAAAGAAAAGACCAAAAATGAAAAAAAAAATTAGGAAAAATATAATAAAATACCCTATGGTTAAACACTTTTTCACTTAAACGACTGTGATATTTTTTATAATATTTAAGACTCTGTAATTTCATTCTACTTATAATTTGGTATCCTATCCAGTAATAATGTTTAAAATATATGATATAATGTTAAAATAATATGAATTTTTAATAGTAAAATTATTTGCTAAGTAGTATAGCATGCAACTAACTAAAATAAATTCATAAAAAATAAAATAAAATGTATTTTTAATTTTATTATGAATAAAAATAAATAATTTTTTAAAATCAAATTGTATATTTTTAAAAGTATCTAAATAATTATATTAATAGTAAAATATATGTAAAACATTTGTATTATTGAGAGAGTGTGTTATATTAAAGTTTCATTACAAAATAATGATGATATTTATTGATAGAGTATTAAAGTGATAAAAAATGAAATCACATACCTTTAGATGTTACAAAGAAAACCACAAATCTTTAAATAAAAATACGTCTAATCACAAGTTACTTTTTTTATACTTATCTAAAAAAAATACTTAACACCCAAAACTGAAAACAATGAAAGCTAAAATTGAAAAATAAAAATGAGACAGGCCTTGAATAATAAAAGTTGGGTTAAACAGGACATGAGGTGATATTTCCTCTTTATCTTGGCCTAATGACTTTGTAAGGACTAAGGAGGGAGAGTTAGGGGTTGAAATTCAAACCTTACTTTTTACTAAATATCAAATGTTATACAGTTTCCTTTAGGCTGGCTAGGAAATGACTTTCTTCTTGATAATAGAAAGAACAGAACATTCAAATAAAAGAAAAACAAACACTATACTAACTAGACTTGGGCATCCAAAATCTTCCTAGTTTCATCAAGTCTATTCGCAATTTCATCAAGTAGCTTATTAATATCATCAGGTTTAGCAGATTCCCTTGAAACAAAACAAGCTTTCGCTTGCGTTCGTGTTCAAGAATGTCCTTGCTTTCTCGCTTTCTAGTTATTGTTCCCTCATCATTACCATTAATGATGTTGTTATCATCAACCCTGAAGGTCATCATATGGTTGCTTGCCTTCGCCAAGAATCTGTTGATTTGTATATGCTCATTAGTGCCTGACCCTTTTGGTGTTTGTAATCCAATTCTGTTGTACATTCTCTTATCAATTGTAGTTCCTCAATGCTCAAAATTTTTTGTTTGTTAAAAAAAAAAAATAGCAGTAGGGTTTTGTCTGGGAGCATATATTATTATACTAGGCATATAGAACATAGATCTTTTAAAAAGCAAATCCTAATCCTAATTGTGTATGAATTTATAAGAAGTTTAACCTATAAAACTTTGCTTGAGCATCTAAAAAAAAAATCTTCTTTTAACACAATTCCTAATGCTACCTGGATTTCTTATTTAGCATAATAGGGTTTTAAAATTAACCATACTTATGGCACTTCTTAAATATATGGGTCCAATTTGCTTCTTAATTTCGATATAGATAGTATTCTATAAATGAAACCATAATGACAGCCAACAATAGATCCTCCCTCGTGTAGTTCCCGTAGTTTGATATGATTTTTTATATGCCATTTCTTTTGTTGCTATTTTTCTGGTAAATTACTTGGCAGCAGGATAAAACACCTATGCTCGCTCTGCCTTGATGGGTTGATCTTCGAACATTTACCAACATGTCCAACTGCCAAACAGGCCCTCCATATCCACCACTAATCTCACATGGTTTTTCTTCCTGCGCATCCCTTAATATAGTCAAGTCTTTTCTTTTGGCATCTACCCATCAGAGATTAGCATTGATCACTCTGAATTCAAAAGTTTCCTTCTCTTAGAACCCTTCGCTTTAGTCTATAGAGTAACAGGATGATCAGTGCCAAGAAGCTTCTACAACTGGCATGGAAGTGACAGAAACTAGCTGCTACGAGGCGAAAAAGATGCACAATACTACAAGCCATTAATAGTGGGGAAATGAACAGTTGTACCACAACAGCAATGGCTGAGAAGGGTCATTTTGTTGTGTACTGTGCTGATCAGAAGAAGATATTGGATTGCCAAGCACAGGGCAACACTATGCCCTGACATGCAGAATTCATGGAGTACGTTATTTCTTATATCAAACAGCAGGTTACTGGAGATGTACAAAAAGCTTTGCCCGTATCTGTAGCTAGCTGCTCAATGTCTTTCTGTCTCCAAAAACAAGAAACAAGCAACCTAATACCAATTTGTAGCTTCTGAAGAGAAATTATCAGATCTGTAAACAATTCATGCATGTAGACATATACAATCTTCACTCTTGAATTCTTTTCATTATTAGTTGCTTGCCTCCACAAGAAAAGAACTGTTTCCCACAATTTCACACACTAACCTAGGTGATCTGTGCAAGCAGAATCCAACAAGTTTCACAGAATGAAGTGGGATTTATATAAGATGTGTAGGCATCAGCATAATACACACAAAAACCATCGAGTGGAATTGGCACTGAATATGCAATGCACTAAATCATGGAGCATATAGGTGAACAAGCTGACAAACTAGTTGAGTTTCCAACTATAAAAAAAGAACCAAGCAACATGGCTTTCTGCACGAACTATACACTCTCATGGAAAATAAGCCGTCAAAAAAAAACAATTAATACACACAGTCAATCAATGACAGTGTAAGCATACTAACATAAGAGCAAGCAGTTAGGGTTCGTCAAAGCCACTTCATTCGTCAATGTATCTGAACAACAAAAAGTGCACAAATAGAATCAAACTCTTTCTTCCATAAGCAATTGTTCAAGTTCCTCCCTTTGCCGCTCCAATTGCTGTGATTTTTAATCCTTGTTAGCTAATACAGAAAAATTAACTAACAACAGACATGTACAACATATCAGACATGAAAGATTTGTAAAAATAATCTCTAATCAAAACTCATTGCATATGCTCACACCAACCAGTGTACAAGCTAATTAACATCTAGTTGCATATGATTCCATGTCTACTATTTCCGCATATGAAATGTAACCAAAAAAAAAAAAAAAATTATATTCTGGGACCTGACATAATGCTGTCATTTTAATCAGAAAAATGGAAAAATACGTTCACATCAACTTCAGTTACTGCTTGCTATACTCAGAAGAATGTTCACTCTTCTTCATCAGAACATATACATATTTGCCTTTGGTATTTCTAACCATCACTCATTGAATGTATACATTTTTTTTTTAAGTCATTCAAACGATAACTCTGCCACTATATGAGAACCAGAGAAAGATGTGGTCTTTTCAAGGGTCTTATGCTACAAAAAATTTCTTCTGCAACAATTTGGAACCCCAAAAATTTGAGTCCATCAAACACTTAAAGAAGCAGATAAAATCATTCCAATCATCATCAACATTTTGGCCTGCTTTCAAGCATCCTAATGGTTACTTGCAGGCAATGTGAACGGTGATCAGAAGGTAATTGTGAAAATAAGACTTGAGGGATTGGACTAAAATGATATCCGAAAGGACATCATTTAAGTAAACAATGCAATAGCTTCAATTACACGTATAGGTATCTAGGCACTCATATTTCGTTGTACCTAAAAGAAGTCCACATCTTCCTCGACTGTTATGAGATGATATTGCCTAGTTTCATAAACTGGAACAGCACATGTGCAAGCTTGAAAGTGAATCACAAGCAAGAATATCAAATGAACCCTTATTAAAATTCATTCTCTCTATTTTAGTGGTAAGCCTACCTCCAAATCCTTGACTGCCTGCTCCCTTGAAATTTCCTTCTGTTGGCGAGCACGTTTGAGAAATCCAATGCATAGAATTCCCTAAAAATTGAAATTGCAACATATGAAAGCTCATTGGTTTGGTACAGATATTCCTCAAAGGAAATGCACAGTCAAATTTGAATTTTTTTGTGAATTTATTGAACTAGAAGAAATGACTACTGGTACTGGACATCCATTATAACACATGTAGCATTCAATAATAAACGTGCAAACTCGTTGCTTAATAAGGAGAAACTTTATCAAATGAGGAAATTCAACAATCATATATTTGAGTTTGAAATTTCTTCAAACTCAACTATAGTCAAATTAAATCTAAAGGAAATTAGTAGCTTTTTTCTATCTTACCATAACAACATAGACCACTCCACAAGCAAGGAGCATATAGCTTGCTATATTTTGAAGAAGAATAAGATCCTTCTGGCTTGCTGAATAGTCAGGAAAAGCTCTTGTCATGACTGCGACACTGAACAGAGCAACCATTACTTTAGAGTATTCAAGAGTCTCACTATTGTCTATAAAGAAGGTACATGTTTTATGCATATAGAGGAAAAACAAAAGCAAGTTCTTACTAAAACATAAGACCTACAAGATCTGCAGCATACCCCTACCAGCCCAATACTCCAACACCTGCAATCGGTATATAACCAAATTTATCAAGCGAGATGCACGAAAAAAGCTCCTACATCTTCATGTAGGCTAGAGCTAGACCTGAATTTTATCTACCGTTTACTAGTTACTATGAGAACCCAAAACAAAAGTCATATAACATATATCACTACTGCTCAAGAAACTTACATTAAAGATTTGTTCCACACAATACAAAAACCCAAAATAAGCACTTCAAAAATTTGCATGCAATAAGGGGTTTCCTGTGTCCGAGCTGACATGTTTTGTAAATTAACGACTAAATAAGAGAACTGAGCAACCTGGCCTGCAGCCTCATGAGATAAAATTAAAAATCTTAAACAATGCAATGTTCCTGGAACCGGAAACGGAACTGGAACCTAACCATTAGAGAAGCATACGATTCCAGATAATCCGTCCTGACTCCAGGAGCCTCTGGTCCTAACTGGAACGTGAATCAAGTGTACAGATTCATGTCAATATATTCAATTAAAATCACATTTCTAAAGAAATATTACATAGAGCTAAAGCATTAATGCAAAAAAAAGAAAAAAGGAACAACCTTCCAGAATTTCATGACGAATCCCCACTCTGTCTCAGCAACCACTACAAAAAAAGCAATCACAACAGCATAACACCTAAATATTCCATCAAATACCTAATACATAACCAAAAGAACATAAATAATCAGTATCATTAAAAATATGATAATAATATCAGAAATTAAAGGGAAAAAAAACAAAGGAAGCTTACATCGTATCCATCTCGAAAGGATCGAACAGCGGAAAGAACATTAACGGCAACGCAAAGAGCAGCCGTTAAAGCAGTTATGAAGCTGAAACATCTACAGACAACTAAGAAAGGGTCTGCTCCTCTTCTCACCCTCGAAGTTGACGGCGATAACCGAGGCGGCACGTTTTCTCCAATGTCTCCGCTAATTCCTTCTCCTCCGCCGCCGTTTCTCGCCATTATCTACAAAATTTCCGGCGAAATTATGGAAACGTTTCCGGTGAACGAGCTCTTCTTCTTCTTCTTCTTTTTCTGAGGAAGTTAATGAGTTCGTTGCTCTCACCGGTTGTTCAATGCAGAGAAAGAAAGGCAGGTAAGGGGAGGAAATGACACGTGGAGATTTAGTTCTTCTTTAGCTCTGTACCGTATGAATTACATTTTTTGTTTCTATTTCCATCATTTTTATTTATTTAATATTAATTGCTCTCTTTTAAAAAAATTTAAAATGTTTATTTTTTAAAAATATTTGAAATTTATTTTTTTATATGAATTTAAAATATTGTCAAATTTTGGTATGTTATTTTTTAATGTATTATTTAATTAATATTAGACAATTTATATGTTTTTATTTTTAATTCAACTAAGTTAAATAAAAATATAAAAATTATTAATAAATTAGGATGGATGAAATAGTAACTTGTATTACTTTTCGTGTGTCAAATAATACTATGTATTAAAACTAAGTAAATATTCATCAGAAGATTATGAGTTAAAAGATTAAAAAAATTTCAAAATCATAGAAATATATATTTTTTAAAAGATAAATAATTTTATTAATTCAAATTAATAATATATCAATAGAAATATATATAAAATTTACTAAAATCATAGAAATATAATATTCTAAATCTTGTTGGATTAAAATAACATTCAAGTATAATTTAGATAATTTTAAAGATCTAATATGCTCAAAATTTATAATAAAAATTCAAATTTAATCTAAAATTATAATTACATGAAAAGTTTTATACTGAATTACAAAAAATTAATATTTATTCTACATTTAATTAATAAGCATTACACTTAATTATTGTAAATAAATAAAGTTTTAAGCAGTATACACATAGCCATCTATATAAATAAAATAAAAAATAGTTAAATTAATTTAATTATAATTATTAATTAATTTTTATATATTAAACTAAATAAAAATTAATTTAACAACTTTAATTCTATTTATATAAATATTATAATTTTACTAATGAACCCAATTTTATAAAAAAGAAAAATTGCCTATAAAATGTATAGGTCCGGGCCGGCCGGTCCAGCCCAGGAGACATACAGGTCAAAACAGCCAGTTAACCACTCCAAGGTACTTTCTTAAACAACCAAAACACTTTGCTCACATGATGGACGATTCTCTGATCACTCCATACACTATATAAATATTCAATGGATGTTTGCAGTATTTCATTTTGTACAGTCACCATTATCACTAGCACATACTCATTGATCTTCTTAATCTAGGAGAAGTGGCATCGAAATGGACAGATGTGAAAAGATTGAGGCAGTTGATGATATTATTGAAGATAGAACAAGTTTTAAAGATGGTTCAATTTGTGGGTATGACTCACTTCACCACCTCCTTAGTGCCAATCTCAAGCCCCATATATTCAAGGTGATGATGCACTTAGGACTGCAAAATTTTTAGTAAATTTTGATGGGTGATTAGTATTTTTGATGATTAATCTCTTATCTTTTGCAAATTCTATTTATATCTTTCTGGGTTGGTTAGAAACTTGGAGTTGGAGTAGACTGATAAATTTGCAACCTTTCTTTGTGTTTTTAATTCAAAAATTTGGAATCTTATGAATTTCTTTGTATGTTTCAGGAAGTTAGTCGCTTGCTTCTTGGATTGAACTGTGGAAGGGTAGTTGAATCTTTGGCTCTCCCAGAATCTGCAAAGTCTCTATCTTCAGAACATGATTTTGACCTCCAGGTATTGGTTGATTCTAGCCACTTGCAAGGGCTGTAGCAGTTTAGTATGAGTTTGGAATGTCTTCAAATAGAGATTCACTGAGTACTGTATTGCTGAAGCATAAGATTTGATGATTGATGATTGATGATTGATGATTGATGATGTTACATGTAAGTTTTCAAGCTGCTCATGATATACTAATATGATGGTTTGAGAATGAACCAAAGCTGAAAGCGAAAATTTTGGAGCTGTGAAAGAACTTTGTTTATGGATAATTGGACATTCATATGAATGCCTAATTGACAGCTGAAAAATGATAATAAAAAAAGCACTTTGGATGGAACAGAATGGACTCTAGGCCTAATACTTTGGAAGTGAGCTCATTTTTTGAGAGTTGTTGATTGCTTGTGCTACCTTTGCAGTGGTCTAAATTGGACATTCTGATATTTACTTTTTCTAGTGCATTATTATGCTTTGCATCGACATATTCATTGCACATCATATGGTCCAAGTATAGATTATTTTATGCAATTGGAGTGCTTTTAGAACTTTTTGATGAAAGCCTGAAGGCAACATGAGGAGTTGATTTTTCATTCAGTTGTGCTACAAATACCTCATAATTGTATCTATATGTTTCATTGTTTAGCAATATGTGAAAAAACATTTTTACATTTCCACAATAAGATTCTTAAAAATCATCTATGTTTTTTCTAAAGTATGCATCTTATGTTGCAGGCCTTTTGTTTTACTACTGACGAAGAGTTAACAAGACAACCTCGAGTAGTTCGAGTGGGTCTTATTCAGAACTCTATAGCTCTTCCAACAACTGCCCCACTTTTGGACCAAAAAAAAGCTATTTTTCAGAAACTGAAGCCAATGATTGGTGCTGCTGGTTCTTCAGGAGTGAACATTTTATGCTTGCAAGTAAGTTGAGACTTGTGACTTGGGGATTAAACTAATGAATTTACTGTTTCTCTACTGTACTGAAAGTCTAGACTGGGACTGCATATAATCTTATTCCAGGAAGCTTGGATGATGCCATTTGCCTTCTGTACCAGGGAGAAGAGATGGTGCGAATTTGCAGAACCTGTAGATGGCGAATCAACACAGTTTCTTCAGGAATATGCACAGAAGTACAACATGGTCATCATAAGTCCAATTCTTGAAAGAGATGTTAATCATGGGGAGACACTCTGGAATACTGCTGTTATAATTGGAAATCATGGAAACATAATTGGCAAGCATCGGAAGGTAAATGGACACTTATTCATTTCCATTATATATTGCTTTTGGAGTAGCTTCTTGAAAATATTATTGAAATTGTGTTTGGCAGAACCATATACCTAGAGTTGGTGACTTCAATGAAAGCACATATTATATGGAAGGAAATACTGGACATCCTGTTTTTGAAACTGCTTATGGAAAGATTGCTGTTAATATATGCTATGGGAGGCACCATCCATTGAATTGGTCAGCATTTGGCTTGAATGGTGCAGAGATTGTTTTCAACCCTTCTGCCACCGTTGGTGAACTCAGCGAACCAATGTGGCCTATTGAGGTTACTTTCTATCATTTGCATCTTTGCATATGCTTAACTTCAGTGTGCTGATATTTTGCATCTTTCTTTTGCTTGCTTGATGAACTGTACATCCAATGAGCACATACTTTGTAACTGGAAATATTTGTGCCATTTAGTCACTAAATACAGGTAAAAATTTACTCTGACATACTTCACCTGTGAGCATTCTCAAGCAATCATGGGATCATAGATTTGATATTGCGCTGTGTTCTGAATATTTAGATTATACTCTAATAAGTAGCACCTAGTCAACCATTTGTGATGCTAAATTAGTAAAGGTTAAGAGATTATATAATGAAATGTTTTTACAGGCTCGTAATGCTGCAATAGCAAATAGTTACTTTGTTGGGTCTATCAATCGAGTGGGGACGGAGACATTCCCTAATCCATTCACTTCCGGTGATGGAAAGCCACAACATAGCGACTTTGGGCATTTCTATGGATCTAGTCATTTTTCAGCACCAGATGCTTCCTGCACACCCTCTCTTTCCCGTCACAAAGATGGATTATTGATCTCAGACATGGACTTAAACCTGTGTAGACAGATTAAAGACAAGTGGGGATTCCGAATGACTGCTCGCTATGAGTTATATGCTGATATGTTTGAGCGTTATTTGAAGCCAAATTTCGAACCCCAAATCATCTCTGATCCCTTGTTACACAAAAAGTCTTCATAAGTAACTACTCAAACTTGTGTTAGCATCATCTGAGATCAGACAAATAAGTCATGTGTGTGTTCATATTTGTAATTTTTTCAACATTATGCATCTGTTATTAGCCAAAGGAATAATGATATCACTCGTAAACGTTTCTTTTTCATTTTGAAGCAACTGCCCTTAGCCTGAATACCTCTAATCATTTCATCGCTTGAATATTTCCTCGTTCTTACTTAATTCATTCATATTAAGCTGTCATAAGTATTTTCAGAATGGGGAATCAAAAAACTTTACCTACATATACATAGGAGGATTGAAACGTTAGCTTTGTTTCATGAATGTACACCTTCGGCTAATTTGATCGAGGCAGGGATAAACTGGTAGCCCTTCTCATCGTGCAGATACTCTTGAAAATATTACTTGGACATTCCATCACTGAAAATAGGTTCTTTATATCAACTTACTGAAGAATTATGCTATTATGCTTGAAATTTTAAATATAACTTCAATTGCATAACATGGAACTCATATTTTGGAGAATCATAACAATTGTACACTTATTACGAACAAGCATAGAGACAGGTTCACAGATTATTTTGAGGAAGGTGTATGTGCACTACCGTGTCATTTTTTGTGGCCGAATCTTTTAAAAGACATACAAATGCAAATGACAGACACCAAGTCCTTAAAAATGTTTGCATCAAATAAATGACATTGTAGATATTGGTCGATTTATTAAATTATGAAAAATTTCATTCTAAAAATATTTTTTAAATGGTTAAAAAGTAGTTTTTTTTTTTCACAAAAAAAAATTTCCAAATATTCTTGAGCTGAGCATGGCATCGGCACTAGAGAGGCTATTACTCATTGCGTGTTTCTTAACACTATGTTTGAAATGGGAGAAAAGTGGGAATGATAGAAAAAAACTGAGAAAAATTAGGGAGAAAAATCACTTTATCTTGTTTGATATGGTAGGAAAAATTTAATAAGTAAAAAAAATTGATTTTATTTACCTCCCTATATTGCTCTCCAAATTAGAGAGAAAATATAGGAACAAGGGAGGAAAATTTTACTATTCATTTTCATTTTACAATTTTACTATTATTATACAATTTGTCTCTTCACTCATTATTTTAGTACATGAGAATAATAGTAAATATATCATATACTTATTTTCTTTTTTAAAATATTTTATCTTTCCAATAAAAAAAATACCATAACTTTTCTTTTTTCGTATATTATTTTCCCTCAAATCCAAATATAAAAGAGGAAAATAAGGGAAAGAAAATAACATTATTTTTCTTTATATTTTCCTTCCAATTTTTTTTTCTCCCTTTCCTCCCACTCCAAACATAATGTAAGTGATTTGTAGGTGAAATTTGTTTAAAGAAAAAATTCCTGAAAGTTGCTTCAACAAATATTGTGAAACGAGGAATAAGATATGGATTAAATGATTCAAGTTGAGACTTTGGGATCTTAAAGTTTTAGTTTCAATCTTGTAGTGGCATAATACAAGGGATTTAATCCGTTATTAAACAGATGTTCTCTAAACGATCCAATAAAAAAAAAAGACAATTCAGTTAAAAAAGAAAATTCAAAACATGCATTGTGAATGCCGATAACCGTTATTAGTAGAAAGTTAATTTTATTTAAGTGACATTTCAAATTTTACATATAGTATAAAAAATTGCATTCAATTAATTGTATATAAATTTTTTATCGCTTTTGTGATTATATATAGATTGAATTAAATTAGTCTAATACTAATAAATTTGAATGTGGATGGGGCAGATGAACTCATGATTTATATTAAAAGCGAGAAACCAATTTTGAAGCTATTAAACTCTTATTAAGCATGCACATTTATCTTAATTAAAATCTTGATTTTTTCTGAATTATGTCCTAACCCAATTGCTAAGCTGAAGCTTATGAATTGCCTCTTTCAGGCATTGGTTTAATTACTTTCTTTTTATCGTGCAGCAAAAGGAAAAATAAAAAATAAAAAAGGAGAAAGGATGGAGTCCACAAAAACAAATGCTGCTGGGCAATCCTGCTTTTTTTTTATTATTATTTTTTATTTTTTATTTTTTTCTAGAAACCGGTTGCCACCACCAACCTAACTTGATGCTCTATATTTGAAAAATATTGCATAACCAGTTTATATTTATTTTAGGGATAAATTACAAAATATTTTGTGATTTACAGTACTTTTATGATACCTTATTATTTTTTAACAATAAAGTATTATTTGATATCACATTTTATATATATATATTATTAGTTATTTATTTATATTATTATACATAAAGTGTATATTTTTTTTATCTAAGGTATATATTTTTTTACCTACGGTGTATCAAAAATTAATCATTGATTTTGGGAATGTTAGGATTTGAACCATTAGCAATTAAGAGTTAAAATTATTAATACAGTTTACAGTTATGACATGGTTTTTAATATGTTAAAAAATATGTGCACGTGACAGCTGATTTGTCGGCAGCTATTTCACCATTATTAAACTATACTAGCCATTTTAACTTTTAATTGATAATGGTATAATAACAAGGTACTAAAATATTATGAAAAATATCATATGATTAAAAACTGTAAATACACTAAATTATAAGGTGTCTTTTTATAGTTATTTTTTTATTTTATAATGGCATGAAATATTTTTACATTATAGAGGAAGGGTTTTCTTGAAAATTGAACGGTCAAATAGTCAAATAGTGAAAATTCTATTCAATTGAAAAACATAATATAATCGGTGAAACTTCCTTACAAACCGTAGCATTGAAAACGAAAGTTTTTTTTTCCTTTTTTTTTTCTTTCTCTTGGAATAATTTTTTTTTTAATAACTTCTCTTGGTAGAATTATGTGGGGCAGCAATATGTCATTACCAAGCAGAGCCCATAGAACTGAACTGTCTTAAGGTGTTAAATTAATGGACTAATATTGAGAGTTGTTGCTTTTTTTTTTTTTTTATTATTACTATTTATTGGCAAATTCAAACCCTTCCCTTTATATATGTCATGCTCCGGAAATGGGATAGCAAATCATTTCGTCTCTAAATGAGCAGGGGCATTTTATTAGTTTAATCTACCACACTAACTATTTAAATATTTTAATTTATTAAAATAACAAATAATGTTCTCTTTTTATACCTTGGTGATTCAAGTGATAGATATTATAAAGTAAAGTCATTATTCGATACTTCATTCCTCCCTTCACTTTTCAGTTATTAAAAAAAATACTAATATTTTTTAACACAATATGTATATATTTAAACTAATTAAAAAATCATAGTTTTTGATACTGTTTATATATATTCCTGTTTAATTAAAGAATTTTATTTCCTGTACAGGGTTATTCGGAAAGAAAAAGTAGCCGAATCCATTTACGAAAAGGACTCTGCCTCAAAGAAAATTTCTAAACAAAAAAAAAATACTCTCCTATTTGGTTTAAGATTTATATCCCAAAAGAAATCCTACTCCTTTCAAGTCTAAGTATCACTATAAATAAGACCTCATACCTCTCATTCTTGATTATCTTATTCTCTCATATTCTAATGATCTCTTGCTCTCTCTCTAAATTCTCTCTCTGTTTTCTGACTTAGGCATCGGAGTGTTTGTGGGGATCCTCCCCATCTCTCACCTTGCCCTCTATTCATTGTTTGTAGGGTTTTAAACTCAAGAGTTTTGAAAACAAGTTATCAAGTGGCACCGTATATGGGAAACTATTGGGAAAAGCCATTCATATACCTGCTAAGCTAAAGACATCGACACCATGACTTTCAGCCCACCGCCAACCTCAACTCCTGAAACTAACATTAATCCCTCTGCACCCATTCCTTCAATTAATCTGTCAAAACCTCTTCCAACAGTAGTGCTTCCAGTAACTTTCTAGTATACCGGAACTTCATCTGAAAATACACATTTACTTCTTAACAATACCTAGGGATGGCCAGCTTCGGGCACCGACTTTTCATATTATGCTCCATTACACCACCACCATCGTCCAATACCTTCCGTACCTTTTTCAAGCCTAACAGACACACCGACGGTTACCACACCAAACCTAAACACTATAACCCAAACATTCAATCTCAACCAAACCAACAAGGAAGTTATGAAATAAAATAACCAAGCTCATATAGCCTTAATGCAACAATAGTTAAACATTTTAATGCAAAGTGGGAACTCTAAACCAGCTTACATAGACAACAACACAACACCCCAGAAGGCACCTAAGATAAATAAGGGAAATGGTAAAGCGCCAGAAGGCGAATGTAGTTCAATAATTATGGCCCTTGACAACTCAAAGTTAACTCAGAAGGTTGAAGAGGTTATACACAAGGCCCATATAAAACCAAGAAAGGAGGATGAATGTGTTATGGAAGGCAGAACTCCATTCATAAGAAGGATAATCCAGATGGAGATCCCTACCAAGTTCAGAATCCCACCACTTGATCAGTATGACGATACCGGAGATCCCGTCAACCACATATCCGTATTTAGAATAAGGATGTTACTCCAGAATATGAATAATGGAATCATGTGTAGAGTATTCCCAAGCACACTCATATAGAATGCCCAAAAATGGTTTCATCGACTCTCGAAGAACTCTGTCACCTCTTTTGAGGATCTGGTAGAAAAGTTTTATACCAGGTTCGTTACTAACATTCCCCTAGCCAAAAATATCAACGATTTTTGGACGTGCCAGTAAGAAGTCGACGAGTCCCTACGAAGTTATCTTGATCGGTTCAATAAGGTAGCCATACAGATTGAAAACCTTATGGATGAAGTTGCCATAGAAGCTTTGAAAAATGGCATTAGACTTGGAAAGCTTAAAGATAAGATAATGACAAAGGAACCTAGCACTTTTGTGGAGGTAATGGCTATGGCAGTCAAAATGATAAAGATGGATGAAGATAAAAGGATGCGAAGGGAGGAGGAAAAACCACCAACCAAAGATGAAAGATCAAGACCCTAACGAGCAAGCTTCCCAAAAATAAACTTTAGAAACTCGATAGAAATATTTGATAGGGAAGCAGATAGATACACACCTCTTAACACCTCTCGATCTAAAATTCTCATATGGGTTAGGTAGAATGGTGTTGGAATCACCCCAGCTAGGAGAATAAGCCCAAGCCGGAGATCCACGTAAGATAGGGACAATAATGCCAATATCATTGAGAATATAGGCACGACATTGAGGCTTACAGAGAGTTAAAGAATGCCATAGAAAGACTGGTGCAGAATGGTAAACTCAATAATTTCACAGTCACATCTAGAAGGAGCAGAAACCCAGAAGCCTAGGTGCATAAAGCAAAGAAAGCTCGGAATGAGCCAACTTGTATTATTAATATGATTATTGGTGGAGAAAATGCTAAGAGAAAATTCAAATGGAGTTAGGAAGGAAGGCCAGTCTTCAAGAAAAGAGAGATTGTGTTCAATTTGGAAGATGGTTCGCATGTTCGCCATCCCTACTATGACGCCCTGGTAATAAATGCATATATAAATAATTATTTAGTAAAAAGGTTATTGGTCGACAATGGAAGCATTATCAATGCATTGTCTTAAAGGCTCTGTCAATAACTTAAAGGCCATCCAGAATCCCATCACAAGCTTTTATGGAGAAACTATACAGCCAATGGGAGTTATGGAGTTAAATCTAGAATTGGGGAATTGAGACGACGAAGAAACAAAAGTTATTAAAACAATATTCAATGTGGTGGATCTCCCACTAGCATATAATGGAATCATAGGACGATCGACGCTCTACAAAATAGATGCAGCCACCAGTATCTGACACTTAACTATGAAAATTCCAGTTGAGAGCGGAACTCTTATTATCCGGGGATATCAGCATATGGCTAGACAGTGTAACTAGATGGTTATAAAGCCTTAGGCGGAAGCTTTCCCCCTAGAAATATAGGAAATAGAGAAACAAGGTGCTGGTCCATAATCAGTTAATGACATGAACACATTACAAATTGTTGACGGGAAAGCGGTGAAGATTAGCAATGAGCTTGACTATGACATCAAGGAAGGAATAAAGGAAGTCCTCGTGAGACACTCAGAAGACTTTGCTTCTCGAGCATCTAAAATCATCGGTGTAGATCCACAGGTTGCTTGTCATAGTTTGAACATCAGATCGAGGGCAAAGCCAATAATTTAGAAGAAAAAAACTTTTGCCTATAAGAGGTAGAGGATAATCGTTGAGGAAATGAAAAAAATTGTTAAAAGTCGAGTTTATCAAGGAAGTTACTTATCCAGAATGGGTGGCCAATGTGGTACTTGTCAAAAAAGCGAATGGGAAGTATAAGATGTGTGTGGACTATACTGACTTTAATCGGACATGCCCCAAAAATAGCTACCCACTGCCCATAATTGACCAGCTCGTAGACTCATTGCTGGCCATGGATTATGTAGTTTTATTGACGCGACACAAGGATATCACCAGATACTAATGAAGGAAGAAGATCAGGAGAAAACATCCTTCATCACCCACGAAGGCCTGTACTACTACAAGGTGATGCCTTTCGGACTAAAGAACGCTGGAGCAACATATCAAAGAATGATGAACCATGTACTCTAGGACCAGATTGGGACAAATATGGAAGTATATGTGGATGACATCATTATCAAGAGCAAGCATACAAAACAACACCCATCGGATCTGGATTAAGTTCTTTAATTGTTGAGCAAATCTAGGATCAAGCTAAATCTAGAAAAATGTGTCTTTGGAGTCAAAATTGGTAAATTCCTAGGATTCATAAATATCCCATAGAGGTATTAAAGCCAACCCAAAAAAAATGGAAGCCATACTCAATATGAAAGCCCCAAAAAATATCAATGAGTTACCAAAGCTAAATGGCAGAATCACTACTTTAGGACGTTTCATTTCATGCTTAGCCAGATGGTGTTTACCATTATTCTGAGCTTTAAAAAATTCCAAAAAATTTATTTAGACTGTAAACTACTAGGCGGCCTTTGAAGACGTCAAGAAATTCTTGTCCTCACTACCTTTACTCAGCAAGTCAATCCCAGAGGAAATACTATATTTATATCTCTCGGTAGGTCAAGAATGCAATGCTTCAGTACTGGTAAGAGAAGAAGAGAGCCAGCATAACTCGGTATATTACATCAGCAAAATGCTTTAAGGATCCAAAGTCCGGTACCTAATGCTAGATAAGCTGGCCATGGTCGTTGTTCATGCATCTTAAAAGCTCTGACACTACTTCCAAGCTCATCCTATCTTTGTTTGATCCCGTTTCCCTCTACGAAAAATCTTACAAAGGCTTAAGACTTCGGGCAGATTAGTTCAATGGTCAGTATTACTTAGAGAATTTGACATTGATTATGAGCCCCACTAGCAAATGAAATCCCAAGCATTAGTAGATTTTATTCAAGAAATGACTTCGAAAGACCTCACCAAGACCAAGGCACTAGAATGGAAACTCTATGTTGACGGAGCATCCTTCGCTCAAGGATTCGACATCAGAGTGATCCTCAAGGGACTGAATAAAATCCACATCTGGTATGCAGTTCAAATAGAGTACAATGCAACTAATAATATCGTAGAATATAAGGCACTCATCACAAAATTGAAATTGGTTGTCGAAGTCAGAGCCGAACACCTCATAATACACTTGGACTCCCAACTAGTAGTAAATCAGGTTAATGGGACATTTAAGATCAAAGACCCAAGCATTGCCAAATACGTGGGCAAAGTCATACAACTCTTAAAGCAAATCGAACAAGAAGGGGGCCAGTGGGAGATTATCTAAATACCCAGACATGAAAACTCTAAGGCCAACCTCCTAGCCAAATTAGCAGCTAAAGACAGTCAAGCATTTAAGGATATAGAATTCAACAAAGCACTGATGAAACCCAATACTGAAGATCTTGAAATCTTAGAGATACGGGAAGTCTCAGAATGGATGTGTTCGATAATACAATACTTGGAACACGGAATGCTTCCCGAAGATAAATTGAAAGGTCAAAAACTAAAAACAAAGGTAACCCACTATTCTATCCACCACGAGAAGCTTTACAGAAAATCTCTTTCACACCCATGGTCCAAATGCATATCCCCAAAGGAAGGGAATTACATACTCAGGGAAATCCATGAAGGAATTTATGGAGCGCATAAGTCCCACTACACACTAACCTGGAAAGCACTACTTCAAGGATACGACTGGCCCACCATATCTAATGATGCCTGAAAGCTAACTCAAGAATGTCATAAGTGCCAGTAATTTACTCATCTCAATCATAGGCCTTCCCACCCCCTGCATCCAATTGGCAGCCCATGGCCCTTCGCCATATGGGGGATGGACATCCTGGGTCCCTTCCTAACTTCCACTTCATAAAAAAAAGTTCTTGATTATGGCTATAGACCATTTCACTAAATGGGTAGAAGTGGAAGCAGTTCCAACAATCACAGAAGCTCAAATCCAACATTTTTTCTGGAAAGAGATCATCTGCAAATTTAGCTTACCTCACACCTTGATTACGGATAATGACAGGCAGTTTAACAATGAAAAGTTTAGAGGTTTCTACTTAAACCTCAGAATAAAGCTTCGTTTCACCTCGATAGCTCACCCGCAAACGAACAGGAAAATAGAAGTCACCAATAAAACTATCATACAAGGATTAAAGAAGAGACTTAACGAGAAAAAGAGAAACTGGGTCAAAGAGTTTAACAATGTAATTTGGGCCTACAGAACCACCCCTAGATCATCCACCTAGGAAACACCATTCAGACTGACATATGGCATGGACATGATAATATCGGTAGAGATTGGTTCACCAAGTTATAAGGTCAGCCGCGGCTTTGATCATAACATTAACAACATTAATCCCCGGATATGTTTGGACCTACTAGAAGAAAGGCAAGAGTCGACATCAGCCACTGTTGAAGCACATCGGCAGAGGGTGGCATGATACCATCTTCGGCGTAGTCACCTAAGACAATTCAAAGTAGGTGACTGGGTACTCAAAAGGGTAGATATTAGCAAAGGTAACTCGGGCACTGGCAAACTGGGTCCAAATTGGGAAGGCCCTTATCAGATCTCAGAACACACAATTAAAGGGGCATACAAACTAAGAAACAGAGAAGGCAAAGAACTGCCACGATTTTGGAACTTAGATTGCCTCCGAAAATATTATCAATAAATTGCACTTAGAATGATATTAAATAAAGTATCTATTCATTGAAAAAATAATCCTCTTACAAAAAGATCGATTAAAAAAAATTCTATTCTACTAATTGTATGTTTGAACCATTTGGCTCAGAGACGGAGAGGGAAATAACATTAATGGCACTAGTAGGCGTAGTAGGCTCTGCAGTAAATCCTTCAGTAGATTCAAAAGCATTCCTCATGCATGAGGCAGTCGCTTTTTGTCGAGTATCCTCCTCAGCAGCAATCTTCATAAGGTCTGCCAGCATTATTCAATCCAGCTCTGCTAAGTCTAACTTAGGATTCTGAAAAAGCAGGATCCTCCTAAATTCAGACCTACAGGCTTTGAGAAATCCCCCTACCATGCTCTGATAGGATCTTTTGTCATTTTCTTAAGATTTCTCGACCTTGGATAGCCTCTTCTCCAGATTTGCGATATGAGAATCCTGCTCTTCAATCCTCCTGGTCAATTGACTCTGACTATGCTCCAAATAAGCAATTTTCTTCTGGCTCACCTCAGCCTCAGATTTTTCCTTTGCATATTTTTTTTGGCAAAGCTTTATTGTTGCCTTTGCGCTATCCAACTTTTTCTCGAAATCAATAGCTATGGTTCTAACCTCTATCTCCTTCAGGCTGTACTGACTTTTCAGGTAGAAGTATTGGTCCTTTGCCACCAGCAAGGCCTAGGTCATATGTGAAAAAGGGAAATTCGTGTAAATATAAGGAAACTTGTAAGTAATAGAGAAACAACATTCACTTATTTCTAGCAAATGACCGATCATCGAATCAAACAGCTCCTCCAGACCCTCCTCCGACTAGCATTGCATATCCGTTACCAACCTTGGTGACTCCATATACTGATCTCTAACCTGGCTGTTCAAGACGCTCGGAGGCTTCATTTTATTCTGGATCCATCCCCTCATATCTAGACACCTGGACAGCCTCGGGCTTTGGATGTATATCTCCTCATCAAGCTCCTTAGCATCAGAGCCTTAATCGATCAGCTGTCTTTTCCATCGACCTTCCTTGCCAGAACGAGACGATAAGACTATTGCTTTTCCTTTCAAATTGATGGTCGTTTCCTTGGGGGCTGTAAGGGCTTCAGGTTCCGGAGAAGGGGAGGCCCATACTTCTTCTTGGGCTACTGGTTCGTCAGTTAGAAGGGAAATTTCATCCGTAAAAGCAAAAAAGGCAGTTATCTACAATTGAAAAGATAAAGCAAGTTAGAAGGATACCTTTAGATAACCCAAATATACCAGTAGTGTAAACACGTTCTAGATAGACTCTCTACAGGTATCTCCTATATACATCCTCAGCCAATCGAGCCTCGGCCAGACCATAGAGATGCAGCCATAAGGCCATCTCTGTATCGTGATTAGACAGTTTCAGAGGTCGTCTCACCTTGTGGCACTCATCAGACCACATTCGTCGGACATCCAAGAAGTCTGCAGGGTGCTCGATAACAAAAAAATTATACCTCCACTTCTTATAAAGGTCTAGAAGCTTTACAAACAGATTGTGGTTGGGAATGGCTGACAGGGAGAACATCAGTTCTCCCTTCTTCCTAGTCAGACTATACACATACCGCAGGACGTCTAAGTTTGGCTCCCTACCCTTTTCGTGCATTAACTGGATGAACCTAGTCAGAATCCTATAGCTATTAGGGTGAAGCTGACCAGGTGCTATATTATACTTATTCATAAATCTTTTTACAAAGGGATCTAATGGAAACTTTAGACCCCCCTCTAGTTGGTCAAAATACACTACTAATCTATTGAGCCCTAACATGGGGGCATGAGCCCTAAACTTTCTATCTATTGTATGGAGGGTATAATCGGCTCTGGTACCACCCCAGCAATTCATCATCTATTTTAGACACAAACAAGTCGGAACTAACTTATTCCCTCGGTACCATAATATTTTCTATGAAAAGGAAAAGCGCACGTATAATAAAGAAAATAGGAAGAAGAAGGAGAAGGACAAGATCACCTGGTTACAAAATGAGAAGATCATGATAGACAAAGTGTAATGGCAAAGCAAATGCGACATCGACAAAATAAAAGGGCAAAATGCATCAACTGAAAGTGAAAGGAATATTTATAGAGCAACATAAAGGCTTTAGAGCAAAACATTAATTGCCCTCATCATTACTTCGCTTCTCCCCACATCATTAAAGGCAGTCTGGAAAATGAAAAATCCACTAATCAAGTGGTCATCATAATGGTAATAGAAACGTCTCATCTTCTGACACATGAAAAGACGTATCGGGTATGCAATTCAAATTTCAAATATCTAGGCATCAAGGCGACATAACTATTACCCAGCCCGGATGCATCTTTGCTAGCTATGTTTTTGTTTACTCTTCGACACAACAAGACCTAACATCACCCTCCAACAACTGAAGCTGGCTCCCTCCGATTGCTCTTATAGTACTGGGGACGGGCATACGAGCTATACTTGCAGCACACCGAGACTATCCGGCACTCGAGTCGCGCTTCTTTTGCACCGAGACTATATGGCACTTGGGTCGCGCTTCTAATGCACCAAGATTCAAGTCCAGTGACTGAAGCTAGCACCTTATGTCGCTTTTATAGTACTGAGATTTCGAGCATGTAAGCCTTGTGTCCTTGTACCAAGCGTCTAAGCTTCGCACATTAGTCCAGTGACTAAAGCTAGCACCCTTAAGGTTCCAAACATGTAAGCCTTGTGTCCTTGTACCGAGCGTCTAAGCCTCGCACATTAGTCAGTAACTGAAGCTGGCACCCTCATATCGCTTCTATAATACTGAGGTTCGGCACTCGGGCCACACTTTTAATGCACAAGCATCAAAACTCTAGTGACGACTGGTTCTGTCACGTCATTTTCGCACTGACGGGTTAATCCATTACATTCATTTTCATGGACTTTGCGCACTCCAAGGTCCAAATGACACTTCAGCAATACGATGGTTTCAAGACTTGGTATTGAACTTTACCTTCTTCCTATGACTGAGGCTGGTCATCTTAGCTCACCCCTCCATGTCACTACGTAGTGACTAACTACTTTCCCTCTATACAGAAGAATAAGTGTTCTATCATACTCAGATACATTAGACATAAATATCCGGACAAACCCATGGAGGAACTCTTGATACCGCATATATATATTCCTATTTAATTAAAGAGTTTTGTTTCCTAAATAAGGTTACTCGGAAAGAGAAGGTAGTCGAATCCATTTACGGAAGTGACTCTGCCTCAAAGAAGATTCTTAAGTAAAGAAAGAATACTTTCCTATTTGGTTTAGAATTTTTATCCTAAAAAAAATCTTACTCCTTTTAAATTTAAGTATTACTATAAATATAGTCTCATACTTTTTATTCTTGATCATTTTATTTTTTTATATTCTAATTGCTTTTTGTTATCTCTCTAAATTCTATCTCTGTTCTTTAACTTATATATCAAATTGTTTGTGGGAATTTTTCCCACTTTTTTCTCTATTCATTGTTTGTAGGGTTTTAAATATAAAAGTTTCGGAAATAAATTATCAGTTTTAATAAATTAATATATTAAATTAATTAGTTAGTTTATAAATTAATAGGATAAACTAATAAAACATACCACCATTACATTAAAATCGTCTCGTATTTGTATAGATTGGATTTATTGGTATCATACTCCATATATATACTGTATTTGGTTCAACAGCTCTAGTTAACGTCATTCAGTAGTTAATAGCTAATGAATAGCATATAACAAATGTAATTATTTATAAAATGCTTAATAATTTAACGGTTAATAATAATTCATATATTTTATGACACGATGAAAACAATTATTGGACAAACATAATTAAGTTAGCATTAACTTAAAATGAACACATAATTTTTTTTATTAATATTTGTTTATCGAAATAGTAAGAAATTTAAGTTTGAGTTTAACTAATATGTATAGATAAAATAATTTTTAAAATTTTTTTATTTTATTTGTGAATGATAAATCTATCCATAAACTCTAAATTAATTAAAATTTATTTTATAGCTATTAAATATTAAAGATATCATATGTAATAAAAAAATTTTATTTTTTAATTTGTAGTTCACTAGCTCTTTAAATGTGTACATATGTATATAATTTTTTTGGATAACTAGTCTAATGGTAAAATTATAAGATATGATATAAGAGAGCAGGATGAAATTCGAATATTATTCTTTATTAAATATTTTAATTTTGTAACATAATATTTTAACATATGTTTTAACTGGGTTAGACTGTATATAATACTTCATAGCATATCTAATTAGTATATTTGATTTTTTGAAAAAATGAAAAAAAAAAAAATCTCACTTAAAATATTAAATATTTATTGATGTTAATAAAAAATTTATTATTTCTACAGTGAAAGAAATAGATAAAAAATAATGGTATTATTTGGCTAATGCTTATCTGAAAAACAGCCCTCTCCAGTCCACTACTCCAACCATTTAAAATCAAACAGACAGACAAACTCATAACATAAGCAGTCAAAACAATAATTATTTTCCATCAGACAGACACATTTATTCTCTTCTTCCATTTTAGCCACAATAATCCCTGAGAGACCTGTGCAGCTTTCTCTCTGTTTCTTACATTCATTTTCATGGCTTCAATTTCTCCTCCAACTGCTCCTTCTCCCCACAAATTTTCCTTCAAAACAAACAGATTCCTTCCTTTTAAAAGACCCTTTTACCCACACCCTCCTCCTCTTAGGTTCTCAGATTACTCTTCTCTCTGTCGCTGCAGTAGCAGCAGCACTGGTTCCTCTTCTTCTTCAGATGATGCTCAATGGTCATGGAACGCAGCTTTTCAAGGTGTAATTGGAAGCGCAGTAAAAAAAATTGAATCTTACTTCAATTCCCATAATATCAATACCAATAACGATAATAACAATCATAAAAATGAATCTGACGAGAAAAAAAATGATGATGATAATGATGATTGGGACTGGGATCGTTGGAAAAAGCATTTTGATGCTATTGATGAACAAGAGCGAATCGTTGCTGTTCTAAAGGTACTTTCTTTTCTTCTTTTTGTTGTCGATAACTGTTTCAATTGGGAAATTAGGAGTATTGGAAGTTAAAATTTTAATAATATAAAATCTGGGTACTTTTAATATGCGCAAATGTGAATAAAGGTGCCTTTTAATGTTTTCAATGTTATCTACAGTCACAGTTGGGTCGCGCTGTGAGTAGAGAGGATTACAGGGATGCTACTAGGCTCAAGGTGGCAATTGCAGCTGCTGCTACAAATGATGCAGTTGGCAGAGTGATGTCCCAGTTGAATGTATGTAATTTTACTTGTTCCTCTGGTTGCAGGTTGGGGATGAGGCACATGAAAGATTGTCATTCACTTTTTGTTGTATTTTTTATCATGATTCAGAGAGCAGTAGCAGAAGAGCGCTACCACGATGCAGCTTTGTTGCGAGACAATGCTGGTGCTGGATTGGTGAGTTAATTTCTAATTTGTTGCTCGTATTTCTGAATGTAAATGTGCAATATCCAATTTTTTTGGTTTGAGGCTGTAATTTTCAGGTGTATGTTTAATCCTGCAATAGATGATTTATACTCTAACGTTGGCTGCTCGTCTTCATCTTTCATAGTCTGCAACTACTTAGAAGCAGTATTTTCATTTCCTAAATTGATAAAAAAAAAAAAGAAGTTATGTTGTTGCATATATAAGTTCACTTCATGGTTCCCCCTGATCTTGGTGTCCAGGTGGGATGGTGGTCTGGCATATCAGAAGATGTACATGATCCTTATGGTTTGATTATACGTATTACTGCAGAGCACGGAAGATATGTGGCAAGGAGTTATAGTCCTAGGTAATCTTTACATGCTTGCCCATAAATTTTTATTTTATTCAACATTTAGAGGCCAAATACAAAACCTGATGAGAATTTCTTCTGAATTTGGAATTTACTGTATGAGTAATTAGTTCTCACTTCTCAATTTTGCTATTTCTCCTTGTTTTATTATCTTTCTCATAATTATATGGGGGTTGTTTATTGTGAAATTAGATTTTTTTGTCATGTGAATATTGAGTAGGCTCTTGTCATTCTCTATCTTGTCCTTGCAGCTAATTTCATATTCATGAAAAGGAGACAATTTGGTTTGCGTTTATGCATATATTCTGTTGGAAAGTCGTAAGACATCAGGAATCTGTTGGGAACAGAAAATGCCTCATCTGTTGATTTCCTTTGGTGGTGTGATGTGTTCTGATGAAGTACTTTATGTGGTAGATGTTACTAGGTTCCATTTGATATGTTAAATGAACCTAGTGCTGTTTTACTGCCTCCTAACCCTAGAGTCGTAATTTACTTGGCACACATGAAAGTGTATAGAAAAAGGTGGTGATAACTGCTGAAGGAGCATGAATAGAGCCACATAGGAAAGCAACAACAGGGAATACAGATTGATGTCTAGCTATTTTTAGATTCTTATACTAATTGGTCTTTAGTTATGGCAGATATGCATTGATTTTATAGCAGTATGTGCGGAAGCATTAACTTGTCATCATCTGCTGGTCACTATTTAGAACTTATCATGTTCTCAGGTTGGGCAGACCAGTATATGCAATTAGCCTTGACTAAAAGGTGCAGAGTGGAGTTGGTTTCTTATTTTCCCAATCTCTCTCTATTTCTTTCCACTCAAGACAATATGCCTAGGTATTTTGATAGTTTTGTTTGCCAAACGATTGTCTAACTTGATAACTGTTATGTTTATTGATAGCTGAGCATGCTTTGTGATCTACAAAAAATTTTCCTAATTTTTAGTTTTTAATTGATGGAGACATTCTTTTCAGTTTGTGTTTCTAAAAACCATATACTATGTGATGAACGATAAGAGCTTGTTATGGATCAAAGTGTTTGGCTATCTGGATATTCTGGCATAGATTTCTGTTTCTAGTTGATCATAAATGGATCTTTTTTCTGTCAATTTTTTCTATGCTGGTCATATATCTTGGTAAATTCTTTTTTGGTTCAAAAACATGGATATTCAGCAGCTGTGGAATCAAATTGTTTATATATATTCAGCTGCTATCTTATATGTTGGTTTTCCTATCTCCAATGTTCCTTTTATAATTTCGAAGAGCTATTGTTCTCATTTTTCCTTTTTTTTTTTTTTTCAGACAGCTTGCTACGGCTGCAGTTGGTGTCCCTGTGTTTGAGATCTTTCTTACCAAGAATAAGAAAGGCAATTTCAAGCAGCAGGTATTGTTGTTGTACTCACATTCTATTGGTGGTTCAGTTCACTAAATAAGTTACTTACAGGGGGGAACTAGGTTAAAGGGTAAGGGGGCCATGGCCCCCCAAAAGTCCATGAAATCCAAAAAATTATTTATTATATTCTTTGTTAGTCCCCTCAGTTTTTGCATATTGTAGTTTATCCCCTCCTATTTTCATCTAAAAATCATCTTCACCATTTTATGGGGTGTTTGTTTTAGCTGTTGGGATGCAACCGGTAGCTGTTTAGTTACTAACAGCTAGAAAACTCATTTGGTTCCTTTTTTTTTTTTTTTTTTTTTCTTAAAAGGAGTTGTTAGCAGTTAGATATCCAACCAACACTAGTTCATGTAAGCTCCAATTTGGAGTTTTTCACCAACAGTTCTTTTTTTAAAAATTACATTTACTATCTTATCCTTACCTTTTTAACTTTAACTAATTATCATTACTTAATAAATTATTATTTGGATAATTATTAAAAATATTAACAAAATATTAATATTATAGTTATTAAAAATATTAACTACATAAATAAAAATATTAATAAATTTGTTAATAAATTTTTTTTATGAACTCATCATTTCTAATATTAATAATAGTAATAATATTAGTATTTTATTTAAAATATATTGTCTAATAATAGTATATTCATTTTTTGAAATTATAAAATAAAACTATCTATAATATTTTTTATTCTAAGCATTAAATAATTTTTTACCATACATACTATTGTTAATATTTATGTCATATACTATACATATAGTGTCTATATATGTAATCAAATATACTATCAGCAACTGCTGCTATAATTTTACCAAACACTTAGTATTGATTAGCTATCAACTATTAGTCATTAGCTATCAATTACTAGAAATAGCTATCACCTATCAGCAACAGCTTAACCAAACAAGCCTTATAATACAGTTTTGGTCACTCTAAACATTTATTTGTAGTTTTGCCCCTAGTTACTTATGTTATTGAAAATGAGAAAGAACAGCATACAAGGTACCAAAGAGCTGCCTAGTGCAAGCCTACATCAATCGGAAAATTTTCAAGATGAAAAGTAAAAGAAATATGAGAATTTACTATTTATTTATTGATCCTATTAAACAAAAAATTTGACATTAAACCATCAACCTCTTTCTGTATTCTAGTCATCCAAAAGAGTCATATAAGTATCCTTATCTTTTCTGTCCAATCATTTGTGCCTTTAGCTGCTCACAATTTGAGATTGCGATCATGTTTCAATTGTAATATTGTTCAAAACTTTGCAGTTTAAATTGTCATTTATTAATGACAGTTATGCTTCAAAGCACATCATAACCACATTCACTAATGGGATTCATTTGCTTCTGTAGGCTGTATATTTGAAAAGGAAAGGACTTCTCCAAGGCCCTCCAACAATGTCATCCAAGGCATCAGGTACAGCAGGCCGCTTGAACCCATCAGGACCAACTGAAGACAAAAGCAATCTATTTGTGATGAGTACTGAGGAGAGTGAAGATAGTGATGATACAGAAGATGGTTCAGATCTTGCTGAGGGACTGCCCGGGTTTCAGAATATTTTGCAAGATATGATTCCCGGTGTAAAGGTCAAGGTTTTGAAAGTGACAGCTCCTGCAAAGGTAGACAGAGACTTTATATCTAAGGTGATAGAGCAGATAGTGGATGAGGAAGATGAAGAAGACGAAGGACACGATGTTGAATTAGAAAGTGTAGAATCTGAAGGTGAAATTAGCAGTGAAAGTGACCAAGAAAGAGATGAGATTGAAATGGATGGTGCTCATGGAATAATTGAGGAAGATGGGCCAAGTGAAATTTCAGTTAAAGTTGTTGTTAGAGGTCTTGCTCAGAAACTGTCAGGAAATGTCCCATCAAAAGAGCCACTTAGAGTGCCTGCTAAACTCGAGAAAAAGGGCCGGAGGTCATTTTCATTTTCTATTGAGAAAGATGTCAGCCAACAGGATTCTGATTCCAAGGATGCAGCCTCACTGGATAGAAAAGCAAAGTTGCAAGGTCATCGTAGTGTGGACAGCATTATGTTGGATCTTGCTAAATTCATTGGCCAGGAGAAGATACCCATGAAGGTTTGTGCAATTTGTCTAAAGGTTCTATTTTAATGCAGCCTTGTTATATTACAGAATAGAGATCAAATGTTTGCTGTTATATTTTTTTTTTTGGTCAATCTTGCTGTTATACTTTCTGATAATATATGGCTGGTGTGTTTTGTTTTACTTAAACTATGCAGGTACTCAAAGATGTTGGTGACTTAATAAATTTTACCCTCAGTCAGGTTCAAGACCGGCAACCACTTTCTGGATCAACAACTTTCCATCGGATTGAAACATCAGCATCTCTGGACCCTCTAAATGGTGATTTCTTATTGAAGCTGGTCATTGTTAAGTTAGTGTGGGGTTGAGTCCAAATTTTTACCTTGAATGTTGAACGTCAATGCAGTTCAGCAATCTGCTTTCTAGATTAGAATTTCATGCAATAAGTACTTAAACAATAAGGATTATAACATTTTCACCTTCAAGTAACTTAGCTAATCTGTAGTGCTAAATCAGAGTTGAAGTGGAACTATTTAATGTATATGCACTTAGGAGTAAAAAAAAAAAGGCACATACATTATTAATGGTCTGCAGTGAAGTTGGTCCACCACTATTAATGGGCTTAAAGAACAGTTTTTGTCCTCTGAAACACTTTCTCTTCACTGCCTCAGGATGAAAGCTTAGTTGAGTTGAGTTGTAAAGTACTTTCTATAAACTTAATTGTATTGATCTTCATGGGAAATTTGTATACATCTGGATTTTGTTAGTTGGATTATTACTTTAGTGTATGTTATCTGAGATGCACTCTTTTGAGAGGTGCTACATTAACCTTATGTTTCTTGTCATATTAGCAAAATTGTCATTCAATTTGAACCCCCCACCACAGGATAATAAGTCAGGTGACTTGAAGCTATAAATTGTCGCAAATTTTATGGTTCAAATATTTGACTGTAAGAAATTTCTAGGTAAAATTATGGACTTGTTATGAGTTGTGCTGCAACTTTTGCTTCTAGTGTTCTGATTCTGATATGTTTAGAACACTTAGCGCACTCTGTTTCTGTAAGCCCCAAATATCTCTTGAACTCAGCTTAGGGTGAAACTATGCTATGGTTTTTGTCAGGACTGTATATTGGGGCACATGGGCTGTACACCTCAGAAGTCATACATCTGCAACGTAAATTTGGTCAGTGGCAAGATGATCGTGGGAACAAGGAATCATCAAATCTGGAGTTTTATGAATATGTGGAAGCTGTAAAAGTAACTGGAGATCCATATGTTCCTGCTGGACAGGTAATTTCATGTGTTTAACATTTTTTTTGTGAAAGCTGGACCAAGATCTGCATGCTGTTATCTTTGTGATTGAATCAGTTTTTTTGCTTATACTTACCATTTAGTTCATAAATTTAGGCACATGACATTTTGGTAATATTGACATCCGCTTCCTGGTGCTGATGTCAATATTGACATAAGCTTGGACTTGTTATTTTTTACCTTTCGGATGATAATTACTGCCTTGCATGAGCAATTCCATGTTTTTGACCTTGAAGTATTCATATCATTTTGATTTCATACTATCCGCTGTTAAGTTTTCCCAATAGACTTTGATAGGTTGCTTTACTTGATCCTGCAGGTGGCCTTTCGTGCTAAGGTAGGAAAAAGATATCAGCTTCCTCATAAAGGCATCATTCCTGAAGAATTTGGAGTGGTATGTTGTAAGCATGTAATATTAAATTTAGTGCGGTCCCTTCTCTTTGTATGGCTTAAGAGCCTGTTATATGGTCTCTTATTTCCAACTCAGATTGCTCGGTATAAAGGACAAGGAAGGCTGGCTGAGCCTGGTTTTCGGAATCCACGATGGGTTGATGGTGAGCTTGTTATTCTTGATGGAAAGGTATTGAACTCATACATTGTTTTTAAGTTTTCTTCACATCTGCTGGGTGCACTTGTGAAATTATTCCTCATTTGTGCCTATTCTCCGAAAGGATAGTTACCTTTCCATTTTTTGCAGTACATCAAAGGGGGCCCTGTTGTTGGGTTTGTCTATTGGGCTCCTGAATATCACTTCTTGGTGTTTTTCAATCGTCTGACGCTTCAATGATAGATGCTTGTGTACATAATGTTCAGGATTGGTTATTCTCTATTTGTATTTTGTGAGGTATGGACTTTCTCGCTGCAAATCTGCCTAGTATTGTTAAATTTTTATTGAAGTTTTATGGTTTTTTATGGTCTACTCTTTTCTAACATTATGCTAAATCACTTCAAATTTTTCATACCTTTTCATAGATTCATGCTATTGTTGGCTCCAGCATTGGATTACATTTTAACCTAGGAAGTTGATCTATTGGCAGCTTTGTTGCTGCCTGCAGAACATGTGTTAGAAAGTTGATATATTCGCAATTTAGTTGTTGTCTGTGGACATTCCAGCGAATGTTTTGATTAGGGCTGTTGATATGCGATTTGAGAAGTTCATTATGCTGTGAGAAAAGGAAACTGGGGAAGTAAAGGGCAGCAGAACCGGGAAGACCTTTATCGCTCCTTCAATGCATTTTGGGTTATAGCCAGATTTAGAAAAAAATGGGATCCAGTCAGTGTGAGATTTAGTAATGCATATAGGACATCACATACATTCACCTGATTAGATTTCTCTATGATTTTGTGTTGCAGTTTCAAATGGAATGTTCTTCCAGCATAGGAGAGATGTTGCAGGATGGCCACCTCTCCAAGTCTCACTCAACTGACTGTTGCATATGTAACCTTACTGACATAGCAAAATTAACTGCAGAAAGCTTGGAGATGCAGTTCAGTCTTTTTCCTGAATAGTTTTTAACAGTCTTATTTTGTTTTGCTCCACTCTTTCTAAATATTTAGAGCCTGTCCGAGTTATGATACAGCAGGAGGTTTGTACCGTTAACTGTATTTTTTTTTTTCCAGAATTCAGAAGTACTAATAGTAGAGCATTAGCCAGAGTGAATATGTTTACCATCAGTCACTTTGTAATTGTTTAATTTGCTTTAATACAATGCAAGAATGAAATGCAGCTAATAAATCCACCCAAGGGAAAAAAGAATAGTGCATTATCATGTGCTAACCATTATGTGCACATTTGTATATAAGAACATAATTTAACAATTTTATCAGATTTAATATATCTAAAATGCTAATTTATTACTAAGTTATTAACCCTTCATAAACAAGCTAAAATGCTTGCGAAAAGTTTTGACATTCTATTTGATAAAATTTCGTTCAAGTTCGTATATGAAATTCATTTGATAAACTAAATGAGTTCAAACTTATGAAGTTCGGCTTATAAAAATCATAAACAAGTTCGAATAGTTTTAATGTTAATAATTTGATTTTAAATATATATAAATTTATATTGTAAAAAATATTAAAAAATATATTATTAGAATAAAATTATAATTTTTATTAAATATATTGTAATTTATTTAGTAAGTAATTTATTTTCAATTTGTAGTTTTAATTTATAATTTGTATTTTTAAAATTTTAGCTCGTTTTAATTGGGCAACAGTTTTGTTGAACCTTAAAGAGTAAAATAATTATTTTTTATGGTTACAATTAATTAAATAAAATTATATTTAATTCTTGTGCTTAAGTGTTTATATTTAGATTATTTAAAATTGCAAAAGTCAAGGAATGAAAAATCAGCATTTTTATTTTATCAAGTTTGCAACCCTGTTATGAGTTATGATAGAATTATCATGATTATGAAAAGGTGGTAAAATGGAAGATCGAATTTTTATTGAGATTCGAAGTCAAAATTGATCAAATTCAATGGGCATCTTTATTATATATGGTCACAAGCAAATCCTAATTATTATAAAAACTTTTCAAGCAAAATCACGAAAATTCAAATTGTAAATTTTCAAATATGCCCGAGAGCTGTCACAACCATTGTCACCACTAGGATTATGATCATGACGATCAAAATTATGATCATGACGGTTTTATCATGATCATGATGACTAAATCCAAAAATTGGCAAAAAGGTGTCACAACCATCGTCACCACCATGGTTATGATCATGATATCGTGCAATTTTAAATTTCTTTTTGATGCCTCCAAAATTATGACCTGCTTTTTCTTGGGTTGTTTAAATGGCTTTATTTGCATTTAATACACCTCTAATAGCTTTTTTTCTCTTAAAGGATTTAAATACTACCAAAAACAGAACTGGAACAAGAAGAAAGAAGTTGAGCAAACACATTTACAGAAATCTTTAAGCATTTAATCTTCAATTAATCCTTCAACCACCAAAGTTTTCATCTTTAATTCTTGTAATTCTTATTTATCTCAAAAGTATTCTTGAGTGTGGGTTGGTGAGTGTTTAAAACCATTATTCAAAAGCTTAATAGTGAGATTGAGTGAATTGGGTTAGGGTTTTATTCACTTGTTCTTAGTAAGTGGGTTTAAGTGTAAGTATTGAAAATACTTGGGTTACAGTGTGAACCTTGTGAAAATACTTAGGTTTGAGTATGAGTATTGGGAAAACACTTGGGTAGCTTTGATTTAAACTTGTAAGGGTTTGATATACACCTTGAAGTGGATTGATAATGAATTGAAACTCTCAACTTGTGGTTGAGGAGAGGAGTAGGCTTTAAGGGCCGAACCTTTATAAATCTTTAGTGTTTTATTGTTCTTCTTCTTCATTTAATTCAGCTCTTACTATGATTTTTGTTTGCTTTTGAGTGTGAAATCAAAATTCCCCACATTGCTCAAAAAGTCAATTCACTTGTGGAATAACAAATTTTATGAACACCAAATGATATAGTGAGTTCAACTTAAGTTTGAATTGATTATAAACAAATTAAGTCCAAATTAGCCAAATCTCAATTCGATTTGGCTCGACTCAATTACCACCCTAACCGTCACCTATCCAATTTAAAAATTTGAACTACCAAACATAAGTGTTTAAGTGTTATATAAGTCAATTTAATTTTTTTTATAAAATGAAGTGAAATAAACTATTTTTAACATGATTTATGGACACATGTTAAACTCGGTTGGATTAATATATGGTACAAACTTCAATAGCTGTTTTTTTTTTAAATTTTCTCTCTCTCTCTCTTAGCTTCTCTAGAGCCTTCCCTTTCCCTTGGTTGAGCTTCTTTCCTTTTCAGCTTCGAGTATTAATTTTCAGTCATTTTTGTTGTTGGAAATTGATCATTTCCCTTTTTACTATCTATATGATATCTTATTTCTTATAGTAAGTCGTAGGTTATCTAGATCAAAAGGTTTTTCCTTCTTTTACTATCCTTGTATGGGTGTTTTGCTCTCCTTCATAAGAGATTTTTCGATTTGCTATGAAATTTTGAAGATGGTACTTCTACTGTAAAAAAAAAGGAAAATTTTCTATTTGTGAAAATCCTTAACTTGGCTTACCCAATATTTAAAGTTTTAATTATATTTTTCAAAATAGGTTTTGCCACATCTATTATTTCACGGAGAATGTTGAAGTTTTGTTTCGATTTCCTATTTGGAATTCAAATTTCTTTAGCTCAGAGTTTGACTCTCTTATTTGCCATCAAACAAATTCTCTCACTGTGTAACTATTATACCAGTATATTTGTGGCTGTTTTTATTTTATTTTTTTGATGTTATTTTCTTTTTCTACTACTACTTTTTTATAATCTATCTTTTAAGAGTGAGATTAGTTGATATAGTTTGTATATATTATAAATCTTATTCTCTTCTTTATACCTTTAATTAATAATATATTTCCTTTAATAAAAAAAGAGCTATTTTTTTAAAAAAATTATTGTATTTTTAGTGTTTTAACTTTTTAATTTTTACTATTTCAGTGTTTCAACAATTTTTTTTGTTTAGTTAAGTGTTTAAATTTTCTAAAATAGCAATAGTTTAGTGTTTCCAGTCAATCTCATCTTACCAAAATGATGTCTGTACACTAATGGAACCCATTTCAATGGGAAATGCAAGCCACCGCCTATGAAAAATAACCTTAAAATGAAAAATACAATGAATCAATTACAAAAACTCATAAATCTAAAAGCAACAAGGAAATAATAAAGATTGCATCTTTGTGGCAAAAACATCAAAACCCAGAAATGCAAATCGAAAAATAATCTAAAAAACAATAAGATCGAAGCGAATACTCTGAATCCCCAAATATTGAAAAAACCAACCTAGCTGCCAACAATAGCAACAGAAGGGAGAGCTTCCCAATGGGACACGCCTTCACCACTATTATCGCCTAAAACAATGCAAGCTCTTTAGATTCTGTTTCCTAAACCGATCAAACTCTCTATGGTAGCCATTTCTTGAAATGGGATCTAATGCAATTCAAGAAATGTAACATAGATATGAAGAACTTTGTGTGTGTGTGTGTGTGTTTTTTTTTTTTTTTTAAAGGAGGGTGGAATCTGAAACAGAGAAAGATGAATGAAAAAATAAATAAATTATGATGGGAATGGTAATAGGGAAGTTGTTCTTAATTTTGATAACCATAAAATTTTGAGATTTATTTTTGAATAATTGAAGATTTATTTGAGAGGGTAAATAAATAATAGGGGCATAAATTGTCGTTACTCTGCTCCATCACCACCAGTAAGAACACCATTTCTACTTTGAACATGATTTTCTACTCAAATCGCCAAATCCAACAAGCCTTCCCTCCTTAGATGAGGTTTGAACAGACGCATGCAATCATATAACGGGATTTCAATATTCGCTTTTGTACTCTTCCCCAAACTGAAAAATTGATCACTAAGTCAAATCAAATTAAGCGCAATTGTTCATCAGATAATTACAAATTTACAGCAGAGTGCTTAATGCACTTAAACCTCAAAGATTTGACCTTTATTTCATTAATGTAGTGTAAGACACAAACTATCTAGCATTGATCGAAATCATTCTCATTACGCATTTTTTTTTTTTACCTCGAGATGGGTATGGCAAAAACAGATACTGTTTACAGCAACTACAATTTCTTAAGGACGGATCTCTGATTTCTTAAGCAACTGCAATTAGTCATGGATCGCTCCTCCGAGATCGTGAACATGAACACTGATCGCGAATACAAAGAGCGAGACGCAGATTTCGATTTTCATTGCCGCCGTCACCATCGCCACCGATCAGAGAGTGACCATTCCATTTCGGAGCAGAGATTAACAAGAAGAGGAAGAATAGGATAGGTGACACCATGGTCCATAGAAGCTTTGATTCAGTGTCTTTTTTTTTTTTAAGGTTATTTTTGTCCATTCATTATTTTTTATGTGAGGTGGCATGCATACCATGGAGAAGTGGGTCTTATTGATGCACAGTCATCACTTAATCAAGGGAAAATCGACCGAAGCACTACATTATTGCTATTTTGAGAAGTTAAGATGTTCAATTGTAAAAAAAAAATTATTTAAATACTAAAATATTAAAAATTTTAAAAATTGAGACACAAAAAATATAATTATTCCTTTTTTTTTAATTTATAGTATCACTTGTAGTATTTTATAAAAATAAGTTTTGTATTTACCTTTTAATCACCTGTTATTTTTATTATTTTAGACAGAGATGAGAGATGTATGAACTCCAACCGAATCCTTCAAGTTTAAATCTATGAAGCACTGATACTTCAAATAGAATGAAGTATATGTGTTGGACAGTTTTTAGACATTAACACGTGCCTAACATGTGTCTGACACGGCCGGACATGTGTCCGGTACGACCGAACATGCATTGTATTATTTTATTTTATTTTTTAGACACAGAAAGGATACGGTTGGAATATATAGAGGACACAGTAAGACATTTTTAAAATATGGTGGGACACTTTTTAGCTCCATTTTTATAGAATTTAATTTAATTAATAATTTTAATCAATAATTTAATTTAATTTAATTAATTTTTTAATAATTCAATTATTATTAATTTGATTTAATTAATTTAACATTTAATTTAATAACATATTTAATTGATCACTTTTTATGTTTGTTTTATATTTGACAATAATAAATAATTAATTAAATATTTAAATTTAACAGAGTTCCTATTTTATCACACTAATTTTATTTTTTTAACAAATTATCTTTATATAATAAAAAATAATACACATTATATATATATATATATATATTCCGCTTGTCTGCTATTCTTAAATTTTAAAAATTACTGTATCCGTATTCCATATTTGTGTCTGTAGTTCTTTGGTTGAAATGCATTGAGAGCATTTTTACCACTGGATCAAAAGGTCCACTGGCTGATCACCTTCTATTAATCAACCAAAATAACGTTATCCAATATGAGAGGAGTTAGGCCTCTACCGAGGATACCTGCTATAAAAACTCAGTACACTACAAAGACATCTCATTACTCGCTAGAGAGTTTCAGGCCCATATCTATCGGTCTCTCTTACACACAAAACCACCGCCTGCTGATCGATTCCCCTTGTCAAACTCAATTAATTATCTGTTTCTTCATTATTCTATGCATTCTATGAAGATATTATTCATTTCTACATTTCTTCATGTTTTCATGCATTCTTAACTAAGAAATCTGCATATTTGAGTTACCATAACAATACCCATCAAAGAAAGTATATATATTTTTTGTTGTTTTCCTTTAATACCTCAAATAAACAAGCTTGCTGATAATTGGTAATGCTCTCATATAATTATAACTCTTCTTTTCGACTCAAATTTTGATGATAATATGCAATCATCTTCAATACCCATATACTCAGCTTCACTTTATCCACTAAAGTTCCATCCTTTACCCTCAAAACTCAATCTTTCCCTGCCAAAAAGTTCTCTTCTTGTTGGGAGGTGTTACTATTTCAGGTCTGGAATGGCTTCTCTTGGTGGGTTTAGTGTGAGATCTCAAGTGGGTACGTCTGCGAGTGTTGACAGTAATGGGTATTCTACTTTGATGGAATATATAGGTAAAGGAGGAATTGACGTTGGGGATGATTTAGTTGTGTTGTTTAGTCATATACAATATGCTTGCAAGAAAATTGCAGCTCTTGTTGCTTCTCCTTTCAATTCTAGACTCAGTAAACAGAGTAATGTAGCTAGTGGAGTCAGTGGTTCAGACAGGGATGCACCAAAGCCGCTTGATATTGTCTCGGTTAGTCCATTGTCAACTGCTTAACTTGAACTTGAAACTTCCATGTTTGCAATTCATGATTTTAGATTCTTCAATTTTATTTGTTAGCATGATTATGATGCTGTTTGATGGGTTTTATATTGAATTGAATCAAGATAAACAGCTTCTCGCTTTTTTGCAATGTATTTTCTTCTTTATTTTGACAATTTGTTGTTGGGCTGTTTGGAGATGAGGCTAGTCAATGTGTGACTTTTATTTGATGATGTTAAAGGCTTTAATGTTAGTCCACATGCTCTTGAATTTCAATAGTTCAGAATCATGTTACTATGCAGCCCCCTTTATTAATTTTTGTTCATTTATATTTGAAGACATGAGGGACTTTGTTGTTGATTGTTTTCTTGATTTTGTTGAAATGAATTGTTGGTATTTAGCAATAGATTTTAAAAACTTGAAGAAACAAGTAAAGTTGTTAACTGGTTTAATCTGCTTTCTGCTGCAGAATGAGATCATCTTGGCTTCTCTTAGAAATTCTGGAAAAGTGGCTGTCATGGCTTCAGAAGAAGATGATGCTCCAATTTGGATAAATGATGATGGTCCTTTTGCAGTGGTAACAGATCCCCTTGATGGCTCTCGAAATATTGATGCATCCATTCCAACAGGAACAATTTTTGGGGTATATAAACGCCTTGTGGAACTGGATCATCTACCTCAGGAAGATAAGGCTCTGCTGAATTCACTGCAGAGTGGAACTAGACTGGTAGCTGCTGGTTATGTGCTTTATTCATCAGCCACTATACTCTGTGCCACCTTTGGTTCTGGAACACATGCGTTCACACTTGATCATTCAACAGGAGACTTTATTCTCACCCACCCAGACATTAAGATTCCTCATAGAGGTAATTCATCTAGACTTTCATCCCCTATAGCATGAGTGATGATGCACCCAATATCTCATGTTGGTTAGGAGATGAGGGTTTGAGTTCAAGTCTCCCCTCCTTCGTGAGCCGCCTTTTCCATTAAAGGACATGGCATGGTTGGTTACTGATTTGCCTTGCGGTCTGTGGGGCGATTTTTTCTTTCCATGTTTTGATTATCAGTCATCACATAGAAATATGATGACATTTCGTATGATTAAAATTGATTTTCCATTTATGGCATGGCATGTTGGTTACTGATTTGGGTGGAAAAAGTGACAGGAGGCTGAATGCATTAACCATCCAAGTTGTAGACTTATGTATGATCCAAATACTGGAATCGACAATGTTCCATGGCAGTATTGGCATGTGTTCATTTCCTATAGTAGCAATGCTAGGTTCCCCATGTTTAGCAGGTTGTAGCTTAGTAATGATGATATTACTGTGTTATATTGGTTACTATGCTTGTATGAACAGAAGAATCAAATTGTAAATGTTAATATGAAAGTCTTATGATCCCTTCTTTGACTGTTGATATTATGGCAGGCCAAATATATTCTGTAAATGATGCCCGATATTTTGACTGGCCAGAAGGATTAAGGCGATATATTGACACTGTTAGACAAGGAAAAGGCAGATATCCTAAGAAGTATTCTGCTCGCTATATATGTTCCCTTGTAGCTGATTTTCATCGGACATTGATGTATGGTGGAGTTGCAATGAACCCAAGGGATCATCTTCGCCTGGTGTATGAGGCAAATCCTCTTAGTTTTCTTGCAGAACAGGCTGGGGGCAGAGGTTCTGATGGGAAGGTTAGGATTCTCTCAATGCAACCTGTCAAGTTGCATCAGAGACTGCCCTTATTTCTGGGAAGCCCGGAGGACATGGAAGAGCTAGAGAGTTATGGAGATGTTCAGCAGAAAGTAAATCCTGGATATGAAGTTTGATGCTATAAGCGCTCCCAGATTACAAAAGCGTATGCACATACTTTGCTGGGACTTGCTATTTCTGGGTCTGCATGTGTCTAACCTGTCAAAACCTTATCGGATGGATGGCAGTCATCTTCCATTATTTTTTTTTCGGTAGTCTGTAACTTGAAGAGTTATAACATGAAAGACTGGACGATGAAATGGAAGTGTCTTGTACCTTGTACATGTATTTGCTCATTTCGTCATATAAAGAGCAATTCTCTCTGTGTCAGAGTTGTGTACCTCCACAATTCCATTTACACTACTAGCTTTGTTAGCCAGCCAGTCCTTGTAAAAGTGTTTTTCTTAAGGATGATATCATTTCTACTTGAAAATATTTATGAACAACAATACCATTTGTATACCGCTCATGTAGTGTACCAGATGAGTTGCTAGTTTCTCCGTAGAAATTTGTTTGCGAAGTTTGGAAACAATTCAATGAAATTGGTTAATGGACATGTTATTGTTTGAGGGATAATGAACTAGAATTTGTATTGTAAAATAACTGAGCAGGCAGGCACAAAAATTTTCAAACTTCTGACAATATTGCGTACATATATGTATCAATGTACACTTGTATCACGATTCGGTGTTGTTTGCAGATCTAACAATAAATCTTCAGAAGCTGAGTATTGGCAATTGATAACATGCTACTCGATGCTGGAATTCGAAAGGCATTGAACAGTAATTGCTAGCTATGGAAGTCAAAATTGCTCTTTCTACATCTCTAGTAACCTGCTGTTTTATCAGAGTAATTGCATACTGTAAAAGCTCAGCTTCACATGGCAATGTGAGAGGTCTGTTGCTTGCCAATCCAAACTCATCTTCTGCTATGTCAAATAGGTCTCTGATTAGTTCATTGTTAAGATATTCCAAGGGAAGAAGAAAGCGTTTTTGATCTGCAGAGTACACAACAAAATGACCTTTCTCAGATTTTGATGAGGTGCTGCAACTACTTGCATCGGTGCTTGCAACTATGGTTTGTGAGGGTGTGATTCTTTTTCGCCTGATAGCAGCTATCTTCTGCCATTTTCTTGCCAATTTGATGAGCTTCTTGGTGCTGATCATTTTCTTACTCTACGAACTAGAGGCAAAGATCTATCAGAAAAATGAAGAAAGGCTTAGTAGATATTGGAGTAATGAGTGCTAATCTTGAGATAGGTAGATTGCTAATGGAGTAGCTTGATTATATATGCACAAGGTCAGACATGAGTCTTTGTCATGGAGCTTCTATAATGTGGGACAAATGGGAAGCAAAACCATGTGATGGGTGGTGGCAAGAGGCTGTTAAGGTATTGGGCATGAAGAGCAAGAATTAGATGTATTTATATCCTTATGTCAAGTGGCAACCAACAAAATAGATATAAGAGTGGATATCATGTCAAATTGAAGGCAAATCATGTGTACTATAAAGAAAACGGTATAACATGGCTGCATTCAATGAAAACCAGTTTATGCCTAAGTAACTTAATTATTGGTGAAAGCAGGAACAGTTGTGCACATTATCTTCATACAGTCTATGGTGGAAACGCACTTTATGTTAGACCCAAAGGGCCCACATGTCTAAGAACTGCCTAAATAGATTCATGAAAACTGATAATATCTTTTCGGAAGCACAAGTGGTTATATTTTAGATATCAGTCTTGATTTAGGACCAACATCTTTAAGATTCACAAGTGAGGAAGCACAAAATGTAATGTTGCAGCTTAGACAGAGTTATTAAGGTTGTGAACTCTCGAAATCAACAACACACATTAACACTGAATTGATCTGTGGAGATTCTTTACAGGATTGAAGAACTACATTTCTTTGGCATTCCAAACACTTTTGAACGATGCAAATGAATAAAGCCAAGCAGAGTGTTATCAGATTTATACATTCGTATCAGCTAATACTGTGCAAATGAATGAAGTCAAGCAGACTTTGCAAGACTGGCACGTTTACTTGTGTTTGAAAATCAACCAAGAAAGGTGGACCATAGGTGTATCTATATATATATCTTTCTGCTGTGTGGCTTAAAAAAGAATGGTGGCTCATGACCAGATATGGTTACAAGCTACTTGAACCTCAGATAATAAAAATAATGATCCGTACTCGCGGGCTTTATGGTTTGGACATATATGCGGTAAGAACACACCGAAAGTTGAACCTCATATGTTGGGTTACTGACTACTGAAATCCTTACTTAAATGAATCCTGATACAGGTGCTAAATTTCATCCTATCCAATTAAATAGTACTGAGGAGTTCTACTTGTGAATTGAACTCGCAGTAACGACATGTACATGTGCTAAATTTTTTGGTGATATAATTATGAAACATTTAAAGTTACTACCTATGATATATTAAATAGCTAATCAAATATGTTACTGAGGCTTAAATATGTTAATGGGGATAAGTAATGGATATATACGACTGTGTAGACAGCAGAATTTCCTGTCTTATTTTTATGGGAAGCCTGGAGGATACGGCAGAGCTAGAGAATTATGGAGATGTTCAGCAGAAAGTATGTGTCAATGTCTGCATGTATTCAACCAGTGAAAACCTTATCAAATGGATGGTGCTGATCTTCCATTATCCTTTTGGCAGTCAACTCTAACTTGAAGAATTCTGACATGAGAGACTCGAACATAACAGAAATGTCCTGTTGCTTGTTCATGTCAGAATTGTGTATCTCTACAACACCATGTACACAAACAGCATGATTAGCCGTTCAGTCCTTGTTAAAGTGTCCTCCATTCTATCTTGAGAATATTTATAAACAAAAATATAACAGATGGGTTGCTAGTTTTCCTGTAGAAATTGTTTGCAAAATCTGAAAATGTAACAATTGAATGATAAATGGGCATGTTATTGTTAGTTTAAAACAACAAACGGATTTGAAGGATAATGGAGTTGATTTTGTATTGAAAGATAATTAACTAGGCAGGAACAAAAATTTTTTCTACTTCTGATAACATGAATGTATATATATATATTTGTAAGTATCAATGTAGATTTAGATCTTGTTTTACAAATCTAATCATAAATCTTTAGAAGCTTAAAATTAGTAATGGATGGCTTGCTGCTTGATGCTGGAACTGGAGAGGCATTGAACAGCAATTACTAGCTATGGAAGTTAACAATGCTTTTTCTTCATCTATAGTAACCAGTTGTTTTATCAGAGTAATTGCATAATCTAAAAGCTCTGCTTCACATGGCATTGTGAGTGGCCTATTACTTATCAAACCAAATTCATCTTCTGCCATGTCGAATAGTCTTCTGATTATTTTATTGTGAAGATATTCCAAAGGAAGAAGAAAGCGCTTTTGATCTGCAGAATACACTACAAAATGACCTTTCTCAGCTTTCGATGAGGTGCTGCAACTACTTGCATCTGTGCTTGCAACTATGGTTCGTGGGCATGTGACTCTTTTTCGTCTGATAGCAGCTATCTTCTGCCATTTTCTTGCCAATTTTATGAGCTTTTTGGTGCTGATCATTTTCTTACTCTATGATCTAGAGGCAAAGATCTAGCAGAAAAAATGAAGAAAGGCTTAGTAGATATTGGAGTAATGAATGCTAATCTTGATATGAGTAGATTGCTAAAGGAGTAGCTTGATTATATATGCACAAGGTCAGACATAAGTCTTTGTCATGGAGCTTTGTAATGTAGGACAAATGGGAAACAAAACCATGCGATGGGTGGTGGTAAGAGTCTGTTAAGGAACTAGGAATGTATGGTTACGTTTGAAGATCATGACATCAGAGCAGAGCAACAAATAGGTATAAGAGTGGACATGATATCAAATTGAAGGCAAATCATGTGTACCATAAACAAAACAAGATAACATGACTGCATTCATTGAAAACCAGTTTCCACCTAAGTAACTTAATTATTGGTGAAAGTTAGAAGAGTTGTCCACCTTTTACTCGGGTTGTGAGTCTGAATTTAGAAGTGAGGCACCTACCGTCTAAATGAATCAAGCCGCTCGTGAGCAGTTTGGTGTTCAGTTTGATAAAAGTTCGTTCGAACTCGTATACTGAAACTCATTTAATAAATGAGCCGAGGTCAATCTTGTTTAATAAATGAGCCGAGCTCAAACTATCACAAACTCGACTATCGTAATTTTAATGTTTAATAATTTAATTTTAAATATATACTATATAAATTTGTATTATAAAAAATATTTAAAAAAATATATTATTAGAATAAAATTATAATTTTTATTAAATATGTTGTAATTTATTTAATAAATAATTTATTTTTAATTTTTGAATATATAATTTTAATTTATAGTTTGTTTTTTTTAAATTTTTTAGACTCATTTAAATTTACGAACAGTTCATAAATATCAGGTAAAATAGTAAACTTGGCTTGTTTATAAATGAACTAAGTCTGAATTAGCCAAAACTTGATTCGACTCGGCTCAGCTTGAGTCAATTACACCCTAGAGGCAGCACAAAATTTAATAGTCCAGCTTAGACAGGGTTCTTCAGGAAGTCAATACTAGAATTTATTGTTTCATTTGTTCTTCTTAACTGCTGGTTCTGATATGATGCTTAAATAAATCCTGAAATTTATTGCCAGGGATTTGAGGAAAGAATCAAACAACTCTTATAACATGATAACGGTAGATTAACCAATTGTTGTGAAAGTCAAGAATGGATATGCATCTACTGCTACTGGTAAGTGTATTTTAACTTTGGACGGATCTATGTAGATTTTTTACAGCATTCATGTAAAACTTCAGTATTCCAGGAACAATTCATTTCTTTGGCAGTCCGAACACCTGCAAGTATTGTGAATGGACCAAATTGAGAAGGGCTTCATCAGAATTCTCAAATTTTGCCATATGTTCATAGCAGCTAATACTAAAAATTTTAAGTACAATGATAAAGAAATTTAATTTTCACGGCAAGAAGATAGGACAAGAACAAAACTTTGAGATTCTTGATGAAGTATTTCAATGTACACTTGTGTATCTACATTTACAAATCTAATTACAACTCTTTAGAAGCTACAAATTGGTAATTGGTAAATTGTAGATTGATGTTGAAGATGAAATGATGATAAGCAGCAATTACTAGCTATGGAAGTCAACAGTGCCTGTTCTACATCTCTAGTAACTTGCTGTTTGATCAAAGAAATTGCATATTCCGTAAGCTCAGCCTCACATGGTAATGTGAGAGGTCCCTCTGTGGGTAATTCAAACTCCTCTTCTGCCATTTTGAATAGCTCTCTGATAATTTCGCTGTTAAGATATTCCAGACGAAGCAGAAAGCGTTTCTGAACTGCAGAGTACACTACAAAGCAACCCTTCGCAGGTTTTATAGATGTGTCGCAACTACTTTCAGCAGTAGTCGCAATATGTTGTGGCAGTATGATTCGTTTTCGCATTATATCAGCCATCTTCTGCAATTTCTTAGCCAATTTCAGAAGCTTCCTGGTGCTGATTATCCTGTTAATCTATAAAATTGATTGGAAAGTGTTTGAAGAGAAGTAAAGAGAAAACTTAAAACCCTATACCTGAATGATGATCTTGTGATGGGTATAAGACAAAGCAAGTGACATGATTATATATTCACCAGAAAGGAGACAAGACCCAACAAAGAGCTCCCACAAGCAGGCTGACATGGAAACAAAACCATGTGATAGAAGCTTCCAAGGAGATTTTTTGCAAGACTGACATGTTTACTTGTGTTTGACAATCAACCAAGCAACGTGGAGCATAGGTGTGTCTTATCTGCATCCTTCTGCTATGTGGTTTACAAAAGAATGAGGGGTCATAACCATATATGGTTGCAAGCAACTTGAACCTCAGATAATAATGATAAAATTTAATGAATGCTGATCCGTATCCGCAAAAAGTAGGATGAATTTCTTGCTCTGTCCTCCTGGCATGCAAGTTGCAGTAGAGTTTCTCCCTTTAGCTCTTAGGCTGGAAATAGGGGTTTCGGCTTTTTTTCCTATTTATCAACCCATGCCAAGGGCAGTAATCCCATCTATGACTCTGGGCTGGGCTTGGGTACGAAACTAGGCATGCCAGCAGGGTTTCTATTTAGATAGTATAGTTACTATTGATTTGGTATGGCAAAGCCCTTTTCGAAAGGGCAGGTAGGGTTAATAGGATTGTATGAGAATTGTATTTTTATTTAAGGAAAATTTTTATCTACACCGAGTATATTATACTCAATAACAGGATTTATCAAAATGTTATTAACTTAATTAATAAAAATAAGACATGTGTCTTGTGTTTTAAATCCTACTACTGCGTGTATATAAACTCAGTGAAGATAAGAATCTCTCTTCATTTAAATTGTTTTAGTGTGATTATTATGCAATTTTTGTGTTTTAATGAAATTTTTTTTGTTAGTTTTTAGGTTTATTTATTTTTTATGGTTGCTTTGCAGTGATTTGGGACTCATTTAGGTGATTAGAAGAGTTTGACATGAAATTGGAGTGTGCCATCCACTGAAGGTTCTTGGAAGCATTCGAAATACATGAGAGTTTGAAGTCTCGGCTGAGACAACAAACTTGGCAATCAAGAGAAAGCAAGCAAAGTGACAAAATTCTATTGACACAACAGCCCTTGGAGCTGAGACAACAACAACGTAGGAGAAAAATAGCTCACTTTTAGCTGAGACAGTAGCAAAAATACTATTGTTGTAGGCCTGCTTAATTAGGAAATTTTTACCACTTAAATGTAGCTATTTGAGGAGGACTCTTGGGAAATTTTTGGGAATTAATTACTTATCAATTGGAGATAATTTTTGGGAGAAATCAATACCGGAAAAAGCACAAAAAAATTAGGAGAAACTCAAAAGAAATCAAGAGTTAAGATTGAAGAACACAATTCTTAGTTTTTATTTTATTCTCTCCTTTTTATTCTTTTAATTTTTATGGGTTGTTTTCAGAATTTTATTGAATATTTTTACAGTATGTTAGGCTAAATTCATGTTGGTTAGGGATTGACAATTTAACATGAATTAGTTTTTTCTTTATTTAATGAATGATTAGTTCTTGCAAACTATGTTTACTGTGTTTATTATTTGTTGATACTTGATCACCATTAATATAATAAAAATTAGGGTTTTAGATAGAGAAATCAAAATCTTGATGGATCTATAAACGTAGATTTAAATTGCTTATAGGTAGAGATATCATAAGTGAGTTAGATTCCAATTCGGAGTGGGTGAATGAATTTATAATTTAATTCAAGGGATTGAATTCACAGTGAGAATTGAGATTTAATGTTCTTGTTTGAAGGTTATGAATTAAATTTGGTTATTACTTGAAAAAGATTAATCAATAATTTAGAATTACATGGGATTTGCCAGACTAATAGGTCCATTAATTAGAGTTAACTAAGGATTGTGAAGAGATTCAATTCCTAACCATTGCATTCATCAATTGTTTATTCCATCATTTTTATTTCATAAGTTCATTTAGTTGCTATTTAATTTTCTTCTTAGGTTCTATATTCGAAACCTTTAGACTACAGAAAATTAGATTAATAGGTGGTTAGAAAGAGTCTTTATGGGACAATATTTTTATACTACTTGGCAATACCATGCACTTGTAGTTTTGCATTAACAAGTTTTTGGCACTATTATCGGATACTCGATTCTAAAATCAGAATTGATTTGATTTTATTGGATTAAGGCACCAATTTTATTTCTTTTAGTTTTAAATTATTTTGTTCTTTTATTTTGCAGAGTTCCTTATTGTATGCACTATACCCGAAGATCAGAGAAGAATCCACTCACTTATATACCAGGGTTAACTAGATCTAAGAAGGAAAACCATAGACATTTTTTAAAGGAGTTGAATATAATGGCTAATGAAAGGAATCAAGATGTTGATATAAGGGTGTTGTTGGACACATTGCTACCTGGTTAGGTGGTCCAAGGCAAAACATAACAGGACCGAACATTGAAGCTAACACTTTTGAGATCAAGCCTGCTTTGTTGTAGATGCTCCAATTGACTGTCCAATTTTATGGGATGTTAAATGAACATCCAAATGATGATATTGCAAATTTTCTTAAGATTTGTGACATGCTCAAGTACAATGGCATGTCGAGTGATGCATTGAGGCTGAGATTGTTCCCATTCACTTTGAAAGACAAGGCTAAAGGTGGTTAAAATATCAACCACCTTATTCTTTTACTAAGTGGAATGATTTGGCTACAACATTTCTAGCAGAATATTTTCCACCATCTAAGATAGCAAAGGTGGTAAAAGAGCTCACTTCATTCTAACAATTTGAGCATGAATCCTTTAGTGAAGCTTGGGAGAGGTTCACAGTATTGCGGGAGAGGTTCACAGTATTGTAGAAGAGCTGCCCATATCATGAACTGTTGAAAAATATGCTTTTAAGGATGTTTAATAATGGAGTCACAAGTTCCACAAAGGATTCCATTGATGCTAAGGCTAGTGGATTTTTTATGAGGAAAACCATGGATAAGGCTGCATAACTTTTGGAAAGGATGGTGCTTGGCAATTGCCTATGGTCTTCGGAGAGAGTTCATCCACCAAAGCAAATAGGAAGGCTAGAAGTTCACATAATGATAGCCCTCTAAGCTCAAATTTCTGTGTTAATAAAATAAATTGGCAACCTCACCAATAAGAATAATCTAGCTACTTCAGGTGAAAATTTTAATTTTTTGGGTTACTCTAAAAATGAATTTGGTGTTTGTGATGTAGGTATGGTGGGAGAAGGATATCAAGAGTAAGTTAAATTTATTGGAAATCAATTTCAAGAAAGGTAAGCCAATAATCTTTACTCCAACACTTACAATATGGGGTGGTAAAATCACCCAAATTTATCATGGAGTAACAATGATAATGTGGCTACACCTAATTTCTCCAGCAATAACAACTCATAAAGGCAACAAGCTCCACCGGGATTTCAGGACCCACCACAAGATAAGATGGCATCTTTGGAGAACAAATTAGATACATTTTTAGATGCCATCACAAATAAGTTATCCAGCCATAAAGAGAACCAAAAGAGGATGGAGGCCAAGTTTTATTAAGTCGTGAAGAATCACTTCTCTTAAATTCACAACACTGAGGTACAACTAGGGCAACTTACTAATGTAATTGGAATAAGAGCACAAGAAAATCTTTCAAGTACTATAAAGTCTAATCCAAGGAATTAAAGACTATCATTTTAAAAAGTGGTAAGAAAGTGAAGACACATGCTAAAATTTCTAAAGAGGATGAGAAAAAGGATGAGGAGTAATATGTCATGGTAGAAGATAAGGCCAAAAAGGAGAGCAAGATAGAGCAAAAGGAAGTTCCTAAATCTACACCTTCCTCTTTTATGCTAAAGATACCATTTTCTCAAAGATTGAAGAAGTAGAAAGATGAAGAGGAATTCTCAAAATTCTTGAAAATTTTCAAGAAGCTGTAGATTAATGTTCCTTTTATTGAAGCATTAGTGCAAATGCCCAAATACGCTAAGTTCTTGAAGGACCTTATCACAAATAAGAGGCATTAGGATGATTATGAAACTGTACCTTTAATAGAGACATATAGTTCAATCATTTCATGTAAGATTCCAACTAAATTAAAAGATCTAGGGAGTTTTACTATTCTATGCATTACTGGCACTAATGAATTTGCTAGATGCTTGTGTGATTTAAGGGCAAGCATTAACTTAATGCCTCTTTTTGTTTTTAGAAAAATTAGGATTGGGAGACATGAAGGCCACTAACATTTTATTGTAGTTAGTAGATCATTCCATTACGAAGCCTTATAGTGTGATTGAAGACGTTTTGGTAAAGGTAGAAAGTTTATTTTTCCTGCTAATTTTGTCATATTGGATTTTAAGGAAAATAAATCTTGTCCTCTTATTTTAGGTGGACCTTTCTTGAACATGAGTAAAGTTATAATTAATATGTATGAGGGAAAATTAACATTAAGGGTAGGAGATGATAAAGTTGATTTTTTCATGTCTAAATTAATAAAATACCCTTTAGATGATGAATTATGCATGAAAATTGTTGCTATTAATGAATATATTCAACAAGTTAATTTATTTCGGATGTGAGTAGGGGAGAAGAGGTTCTTAGTGATGAGTTATAAAGTAAAGGAGAACATGAGCACAAGTTTACCAAACCTGAGTTATTAGTGAGAAGAGATAACCCTACACCCCATTTTATTGAAAAACCACTAAAATTAGAGCTTAAGCCAGTACCCAACCACTTGAGATATACATTCTTGGGAGAGGCTAATACTCTACCTGTTATTATCTCTAATAAATTGACCATTGAGTAAGAAAAAAGAGTTTGTGAGGTAGTAAGAGGTAGAATTTAAGCTCTAGGTTGGCAAATTTCTGTCATAAAAGGAATTAGTCCTTTGATTTTCATGCATGAGATTTAAATAGAAGAGGGACATAGGCTTATAGTAGAGAGACAAACATGACTTAACCCAAACATAAAAGAAGTAGTGAAGAAAGAAATTGTTAAACTTTTAGATGTAGGTATCATTTAACCTATTTTTGATAGTGAATGGGTGAGTCCATTTCAATGTGTGCCTAAAAAGAGTGGGATAACAGTGATAGAGAATGGAAAAGGGTGAGTTAAACTCCAAAAAGGTAGTTGATGGGTGGCAAGTGTGTATAGACTATAGGAAATTGAATAATGCCACAAGGAAAGTGTTAGGAATTGGCTATACAACTTAGGCATTAAAACATGTATGGTGAGCACAAGCCTAAGTAATGTAAAATTTTAAAAATTTTATTAATATAACCCTTCATGACATGAAGAATTTCATTCCCATATATCCATTTTGAACTTTTACATATAACTAAATAGCAAAAACAACATGTATGAATAATATTCTAGTAATTCTACATTTAGGAATACTTAAAAACTCCTTAGCTTTATATGTTTTTGGTTCAACTCTTGAATCAAATGCTTAGCCTCTTAAGTGTTAGGCCTCTAGCTTGAAACACCAAAGCTTTACCAATCACTTTCTTGTCTTGATTAAGCTTAGTAGTAAGTGGCCTCTTTAAATGACCCTTAAAGACTTGCATTAACTTAATTCTCTTACAAGAACTTAGATTATATTTAGTATATATTGTTTTTCCTTTTGGTATATTTTCTTTCCAAAATCTCTACACACTTTTTCAAAGAAGCAACTCACATTAATCTTATTAATGTAATTGCATATTCATATGTATCTCCTCGCTTAGAACTCTTTTAATGATATTTTTATAGAGAAAGCAAGCACTTGAGATAGTAGTGCACTCATTGAACATGTCATTGTCTACATCATTAGTTATGCCACCTTGACATACACCTTGACATAGTTAGTGAACAAATTATGCAAGTAACTTACTACATCATTAGTTATGCCACCTTGACATAGTTACTCATTAGCTTAACACCTTGAAATTTTTAGTGTACAAACAAATACGTTGAGAATACATCTCATGCATTATGTCTACATCTATCCTTACACTTATCAATTTATGGACTTGGAATTAATAATTGGGCTAACATTTGGCCCAAGCCTAATCCAATAAATAAATGGGCTTTAGATTAATCTTTGGTCCAAAAATCTTTTGGGCTTAAGCCTATACAACTTGGGCCATTAATCCAAGTCCAAATAGAAATAACATATATTATTTAATTTAATACTTTAATTAATATCTCATATTAATTAAATATAAATTAATAATTAAACTTTTATTTGAATTAGATTTCATGATATGCTAGAATCATTACATAAAGCATAAATCCAATTTCATTAATTTTAATTAATTGATTAAACTCTTTAATCAATAATTAGATTAATATTAAATAGTGATTTGGAAAAACTATTTTAGGTGTGACTTATTAGGTTCATGTCCAATAGGCAATAAGAATATAATATCAACACTTGATATTATTTGAAACTCTTTCAAGTCTAAATGTGAAAATCCTAAATATGCACATTTAGTTCTCATAAGTTGTGAATGACCCCTAGCATTGATATCACAACTATCCAATTAGATATGAATGCAAATATTGATTAACACGAACCTTATGGTCATAATTATGGTGCACTAAAATCCTTTTATTAGAAGATCCTGATATAGCCTAGAGTCAAGGTTCAATCAGACTTTAATAGTTTTATCATATGACCTCATCTCAAGTATTAATTCTTAATAAAACATAACTAATACTATAAATACTTTCTATCACTTAAATTCTTTTAGACTGTGTTATATTTGTCCAGGCCAAGAACTTATTCATCAAGAACAAACTTAGATAGCATAGGATCTTTTCTAGTTCCATCAAGACAATGAATCCATTTTTGGTTGAACACTCATCCCTACATTTAACTAACTAGAGCCACCACACATCATATACCCATGTATGAATAACACAAGTACATAAGCAGTAACAAACTCTAACCACTCAAATATGGATGACCATGTTACCTTAGGTCAAAGGACTATATGCACCATTATGACCTAGATTGTGATTGTTGATTATAAGTCAGTGTCCTTGCAATCACAACTCTAACATCACCGTTTGATCCACCCATCACATGAGTATCCATATGTCTGTTCTAATATCTCATATCAAGTAGCATGAGACTCACTACCTCCTACTATTAATATCATATACTAATCAAGGAAAATAGATAAAGGTGATGGTCTAATTAATATTACCTAAATATTTGTTATTCGATTATGAACAATTTATAGTATATGTACTGAATAAATTTATAACTCATATTATTAACTCTTGATAATAAATTTATTTAACATATTAGTAAAAGGTAAATATTCAAATAAACAAACTCTTTATTTAAATAAATATTTTATTGCCATAGGGATAATTTACAATATCATTATTTATTACAAAAATGGCACTAGGGCACATCTAAACTAATAGAAAGACCACTTTCCCTTACCCTTTATTGATCAAATGCTAGAAAGGATTGCAAGACATTCTTTTTATTATTTTCTTAATGGATATTGTTGAACCTTGAAGGGTAAAATAGTTATTTTTTATAGTCCCAAGTAATTAAGTAAAATTATATTTAATCTGTGTATTTGAGTGTTCATATTTAAGTCAATTAAATTTTGCAATATTCATTTATGGCACAAACAGTGAAAAATGAATCATAATCATATATGCACAAGTCAAGCAATGAAAAGTTAACCTTCTAGCTTTGCCAAGTCTACAACTTTTTCATGAGTGGTGATGAACTCATCATAACTGGTAACAAACTGGCAAAATGGAAGATTGAATTTTTTATCAAGATTTGAAGTCAAATTTGGTTAAATATGATGGGAATCTTCATTATAAGTGGTCACAAGCAAATTCCAATCATTAAAGAATTGTTTCAAGCAAAATTATGGAGTTTTAATTTGTAAATTTCCAAAAGTTCCTAAGAGTTGTCATGGCTATTGTAACCCCCATCATCATAAGCAAATGAAGTTATGACACACCCGCTATAAGTGGTGAAAAAGTTGTTATGAGCAATGAAAACCAATTTTAAAAGTTCCTGAGAATTGTCATTATTAGTGTCACCACTAACATCATAAGTATATGAAGTCATGACACACCCGTCATGAGTAGTGACAGAGTTATCATGAGTAATGACGATCACCACTAGTTTCTAAAAACTTATCATCACCAGTGATAGAAGCGTCACAACTCTTGAAAGTGTGCAAATTCAAAGCTATAACTTTGGTACCCTGACTGTCATGACCAATGTTGACTCTTTCATGAGAAATGATAAAGTTGTAGAGTGCTTTTATTTTGTGATTGAACGACTCTTTATGCATTTAATGCACCTCCAATAGCTCTTTTTCTTTATGAGAGTATAAATACTACTCATAAATAAACTGGAACAAGGGAATGAAGTTGAGCAAACACGTTTAGAGCTATCTTTGAGCATTTATTCTTGAATTAAATCTTCAACCACCTAAGATCTTCATCTTTATTTCTTTGTAATCTTTTCTATCTCAAGAGTGCTCTTGAGTGTGGGTTGGTGAGTGTTCAAATACCATCATTTAGTAGCTCAATAGTGAGATTGAGTGAGTTGGGATAAGGTTTTAAACACTTGTAAGCTAATAGGATTGTTCTTAGCATTTGAGTTTGAGTATGAGCCTTGGGAAAACACTTGTGTTTGAGTGTAAGCCTAGAGAATACACTAGGGTTGCTTAGTTTAATTGTAAAGGTTTGATTTACACCTTGAAGTAAATTAATAGTGGATTGAAACTCTCAACAAGTGGTTGAGGAGAGGACATAAGCTTTGAGGGCCAAACCTCTATAATTCCTTATGTTTTTCTTCATTCTATTGTGCTTAAACTTCATTTTTAAATTTCTCTTTATTGAAAAATTGAAATTCCCTATCTAGCTCAAAAAGCCAATTCACCCCCCTCTTAACACTTGTGGAATCACAAATATTTTGGATATAACCAAATTTTTATTTTTCTTAAAGATGAAGATAAAATAACTTTTACATGTCCCTATGGAACTTTTGCCTATCAACGAATGTCGTTTGGATTATGTAATGCTCTTGACACCTTCCAAAGTTATATAATGGTGATATTATCTGATTTGATAAAGGATATTATGGAGGTTTTCATAGATGACTTTTCTGTTTTTAGTGATTCTTTTGATTTATGTCTAGTTAATCTTGATAGAGTACTTTAGCGTTGTGAAGATACTAACCTTATGCTAAATTAAGAAAAATGCCACTTTATAGTGGATGAAAGGATAGTCTTGGGACATAAAATCTCTAGCAAGGGAATTGAAATAGACAGAACCAAAATAGAAATAATTGAGAAGTTACCACCACCTACAACAATAAAGGGAGTTCAAGGTTTTTTAGGGCATGTTAGTTTCTACTGGTAATTCATAAAAATTTTCACATATTGCCAAACCTTTAACTAATTTGTTAAATAAATATATGTCTTTTGAGTTTAATGATGCTTGTTTAACTGCTTTTAATAGGTTAAAGGAAGCATTAGTTTTAGCCCCCATCATTACACCTCCTGCTTGGTCTGTACCTTTTAAGATCATATGTGATGCAAGTGGTCATGCTGTTGGAGCAATGTTGGGTTAGTGAAAAAATAAGAATTTGTGTGTCATCTACTATACTAGTCAGACTTTGGCAAATGCACAACTAAACTACACAACCATTGAAAAGGAGATGTTGATGGCAGTTTTTGCTATAGATAAATTTTGTGCTTATTTACTTGGCTCTAAGGTGATGATATACACAGACCATTCAGCCCTTAAGTACCTTTTACCTAAGAAAGATGCCAAGTCTAGACTCATTTGATTGGGGTTGCTGCTTTAAGAATTTGATTTGGAGATTTGAGATAAGAAAGGATTAAAGAATGTAGTTATAGATCATTTATTAAGATTGGAGAGAGAGAAAGATCCTAGCAATCAACCCTTAATAGATGACAACTTTCTTGATGAGTTTGTTTCAGCTTTAAAAGAAATTTTTGCTCCTTGGAATGCTAATTTTTAAATTATTTGGCAAGTGGAGAGCTACTTAAGGACCTCCTTTATCAAGACAAAAAAAGATTTTATTCCAAGTCAGACAATGTTTATGGGAGGAGCCATTCATTTATAAAATATATGGAGATGGGCTCATTGTGAGATGCATTCCTAAATTAAAAGTGTATGATGTCCTCGCGTAATTTCATGATTGAGTCTATAGAGGTCATTATAGTGCAACCAAAATAGCCTTAAAGGTGCTCGAGTGTGGGTTCTTTTAACTTATCTTGTTCAAAGATACAAGAGAGTACATGCTTCATTGTGATAGATGCCAACGCACAGGAAATATTTTTAAAAGACATGAAATTCCACTTTCTTCAATTCAAGAAGTAAAGTTGTTTGATGTGTGGGGGTATTAGTTTAATGGGGCTTTTTCCTTTTTCTTATGGTAATAAGTACATTTTGGTTGGTGTGAATTATGTATTTAAATGGGTGGTAGCATTGGCTTCACTTACAAATGATGCCAAAGTGGTACTAAAATTCCTTAAGAAGTTATTCACTAGATTTGAAATTCCTAGGGCAATAATTATTAACAGAGGCTCCCATTTATATAATAAATAGTTTGAGTCTTTGCTTAGGAAGTATGAAGTGAACCATCGAGTGGCAATTCCATATCATCCTAATATAAATGGACAAATTGAAGTGATTAACTAGGAAATCAAGAAAATTTTAAAGAAAATGGTTAGAGCCTCAAGAAAGGATTGGGCTATGAAATATTTTGTTTTCTCCTCTCTTGTTTTCTTTTTCCTTATTTTTTTTCTTTTCTACTCTTCCTCCTTCAAATCCCTAAATTTTTCTTTTTTCTATTTCATACAAATTCATACTTCTTCCTTTTAATTCTTCTTGTTCTTTTAAAATTGCACAGACCCATCACTTCTTTTCCTTATCCCATTTCTTATTATTAATTTTTTCATATCATAGTTGCTTCACTTTCAAGTTCACCATGTTAAGAGAAAAGCATGTTGTAAAGAAAGAAAAGAAAAAAGGGTAGCTACTTCTACTTCTTCCAATAATCTAGAGGATTTGGTAAGTGAGTACCAATCTCCATTCCCCATATACTCCCATGAAGAAGGTAAGAAAATTTTATCCCTATCTAAGAGAAATTTAATTCTTATTAAGTATTTTAATGAAGACACATTGAGTGGGATTGGTTTAAAAGATGATATTTTACCAATGCGTGATCACTTAAGATGAAAAAAATTCATTGAGCTTAAAGTAAATATTTATAAAGAATTGGTGTGGGAACTTTACACAACTTTGAAGGTAGAGGATAAAGATGCTAAAAAATTATCATGTCTATTTTTGGGCATTACCCATCAAGTGGACTATGACTTAATGTTTTAGATGTTTGGTTTTCATAAGACTGGACTTTATGAACCTCCCCCCCTCTTATTTTAAGTTGAGGGATTTTTAGAATGAGCTTAGGGGTGAGTTCAATATTTAGGTGGTCACTTATCCTCGAATGGGTTAATTATAAACCATCATTATCTCATTATGCACAAGTTCATAGCCCATGTGATTTTGGAAAATATGAGAGTAATAAAATTACTCATCATAAGCTTTTTATGTTATGGTGTTTACATACCAATGCTAGAGTTTGCACGACTTATTATGTTTTCCAAACATTTTTATATATTGATAATATCAGTAAGCTTTTGCTTTTGATGGGTTATATTATTACTGCATTAGCATTGCATTTTCATGTATCTAACCCTTCTATTAATCATATGGCTACCTTGACTCCTAATACTTTTAACCATCTATTATTGTGTTGTGTTGTGTTGAGATTATAACTGACAATATGGAATTATGTGAGCACAATACATACCAATGTTATTTGCTAAGGAGAAATTCCAATCGTTGGGATGTAATTGATGCTTTCAATTATGAAGATGTTGATGTACCTAATGTGGATGAGGACATGGTAGATAGGAATAATGTATAAGCTGGTGGTGAAGGGGAGAATGTAGGATGACAATAAGTTTTAGCGCATTTTACAACTTAGAGATGCGTATGGATACTAGATTTGATGAACTCCAAGGTCTTGTTAATATGTTAGCCCAACGACAAACAACTCAAGAATGTCGCTTCCAATGCTATTTGACAGTATCGAGCTATGAGATTTCATTACCTCGCTCATAATAGTGAGGAGAGTTTCCTTTTCACCTTACTAATGTTCTTTTATTTATTCTTATTTCTATTTTCTTGTCTTTTTTGTGCATGTTTATTTTGTGTTTCTTGCTTAGTTTTCATATTGAGGGCAATGTGCATATTACATGTTGAAAGGGGGGGGGGGCTACATGTATTTTGCATGGAAAATTCTTGCCTACATAGGTGTATTACACTCAATGGTGAGATTTGTAACAAAGAGACATGTGTCTCATTTTCAATAACCAAGTGCAAATTACTTGGTTGATGTGTTACAAATCCTATCCTAGGCAAGAATCTCCTATTTTGCATTTAGTTAGATTTTATTTTCATGCTTTTATCTTTTATTTTATTTTAATTTTTTTTTGTTAGAATTTTAGGAGTATATTTGCTTTGGCACGTTAGCATATACACACTTTAAATTTTTGCAACCTATTCTTATAATGAGTCGAGCACATTGAATGCGATTTTCTTGTAAATGTTTGATAATCTTTTGTTAATGCTTAATTTGGGATTTTTAAGTTAGGTTTATAATTTTTGATTAAGGAATTTTGAAAATTTAATGAACTCAATACTTACTTGCTTTTAAGTGACTGAATTTTATGAGTTGATAGTTAAGAAAAATCTTTGTATACTTAAATTTTTCTTAATTATCAACTCACAAAATTTAGTCACTCAAAAGCAAGTAAGCATTGAGTTCATTAAATTTGCAAAAGTCCTTATCCATAAATTATCAACCTAAATTAAAAATCACAAATTAAGCATTAATAAAAGATTATGTAACATTTACAATAAAATCACCTTTAATGTGCTATACTCATCATAAGGATAGGTTGCAAAAATTTTAAGTGTGTAAGTGCTAATGTGCAAAAGGAAATATACTTCTAAAATTCTAACAAACAAAATTAAAATAAAATAAAAGATAAAAGCATGAAAATAAAATCTAACTAAATGCAAAATACATGCAAATGTACCCTCTCATACTTAATCTGCACATTGCCCTTAATGTGAAAACTAAGCAAGAAACACAAAATAACATGCACAAAAAAGTTATGAAAATATAAATAAGAATAAACAAAAGAACATTATTAAGGTGCAAAGGAAACTCCCCTCACTGTGGTGAGTGAGGTGATATAATCTCATAGCATGATGCCTTGAAATAATGTTGGAGGCGACATTCTTAAGTTGCTTGCCATTGGGCTAATGTATTAATAAGACCTTGGAGTTCATCAAATCTAGCATCCATACGCGTCTCCAAGTTGTCAAATAGTGCTAAGACTTATTGCCATCCCACCTTCTCCCTTTCATCGCCGGCTTGTACATTATTCCCATCTACCATGTCCTAATTCACATTGGGTACATCATCATCTTCATCATTGGAGGCATTAATTGCATCCCGATAATTGGAATTTCTCCTTAGCAAATAACACTAGAGTGTGTTATGCTCACATAATTCCATATTGTCAGTTATAATCTCAACACGACACAATAATAGATGATTAAAAGTACCAGGAGTCAAGGTAGCCATATGACGAATAGAAGGGCCATGTGCATGAAAATGCAATGCTAATGCAGTAATAATATGACCCATCAAAAGCAAAGTCTTATTGTTATTAGCAACATGTAAAAATGTTTGGAAAACATAATAAGTCGTGCAAACTCTAGCATTAGTGTGCAAACACCACAAAATAAAAACCTCATGATGAGTAATTTTATTACTCTCATGTTTTCCAAAAAACACATGGGTTATGGACTTGTGCATAATGAGATAATGATGGTTTATAATTAACCCATTCGAGATTAAGTAACCATGTAAATAACGAACTCCCTTGTAAGCTCATTCCAAAAATCTTGTAATTTAAAATTAGAGGGAGGTTCACAGAGTCCAGTCTTATGAAAACCAAACACTTGAAATATTAAGTCATAGTCCATTTAATGGGTAATGCCCAAAAATCAACATGAAATTTTTTTAGCATCTTTATCCTTTACCATCAAAGTTGAGTAAAATTCTCACACCAATTCTTATAAATATTTACTTTAAGCTCAATATATATTTTTCATCTTAAGTGATCACACATTGATAAAATATCATCTTTCAAATTAGTCCCATTGAATGTGTCCTCATTAAAATACTTAGTAAGAATCCAATATCTCTTAAATAGGGATAAAAATTTCTTATCTTCTTCATGGGTGTGTATAGGGAATAGAGATTGGTCCTCACTTGTCAAATTTGCTAGATCATTAGAAGAAGTAGAAGTAGCCACCCTCTTCCCTTTTCTCTTCTTTACAACATGTTTTTCTCTTGACATGGTGAATTTGAAAATTGAAAGAAAATAAATAATGGAATAAGGAAAAGAAGTGATGGGTGTGTGAAATTTTAAAAGAACAAGAACAATTAAGAGGAAGAAGTATGAGTTTGTGTGAAAGGGGAAAAATAAAAAGTTAGGGATTTAAAGGAGGAAGAGTAGGAAAAAAAAGGAAAAAGAAAACAAGAGAGGAAATAAGAAAATATAGAAAAGGAAGAAAAATAAAGAAACTTTGAAACCTAAAAACATTTTTTAACCAATTTTTTTTAAATATGTCAAATTTTGGGCTGTTGTAGTAATAGAAGAATGGCCGAAATGCAGGGTGGGACTGTTGTTGTTGATGTACGACAAGCTTTATGGTGTGGACCATTGTTACCAAGTTCACGGTACATTTCGGTTTTTGGTATGAGTATTGGTACTTAGAACTCTAGTGTCAATTTATACAATACTCCAGGGGGTAAGCTTAACCGGTTCATTTTTTTGGTACATGGTACGTCAAATGTAGATTTTCAATATTTTTTATAGAAAGAGAGGAATTGTAGAGAAAAAAAAGTAAGAATATGAAGAGTTGGTAGAGAGAAGAAGATGAATTGTAGAGAAAAAAAAGTAAGAATATGAAGAGTTGGTAGAGAGAAGAAGATTGATTATTAACGTTTGGTATTTGAACTTTTTGATAGTTGAGTAATTGTTATTAGTTAGGAATGAGAAATGACTTATTATTTTTTATTAGCTTATTTTTTCAACCTTTATTACTTATTCATATTGTATTTCTTCACAAAAAATTGGTACTATACTTTTAGAGATCCGGATTGAGTACCAAAAGATCCGAAACTCAAAAATATCATGTTTTGGTACTCCAAATCATGGTACTTAGGGGGGGGGGATGAGAGTTCCCGGTAACTATGGTATGGACATATATGTGGTAGGAACATAGTGCAAGTTGGACCTCATATGTTTATGAACTAAAATTGTAACTTACATGAATCCTCTTACCTTTTTTGATTGAATAACGATGTGGAATTTTAATTATGAATTGTGCAGGCTTATCTAAATCTTGTTATCATCTTGTGCTGTTATGATATGTCCAGGAACTAAATTTGTTGGTGACATAATTACAATAGGTACTTACTATAAGGAAGCATACATATATAATAATAATTTAGTAACTTGATGCTATTAGTAGAGCCCAAATTACAATAATTTTTTATGATCATGCTGAAATAGATTATCCATAAAAAATATTTAGAAATGATAGGTAAAATTTTATTGCTGTAGAACTTTGAATCTATATATAATTCAAAATCAGCCCCTCCTATACACTACTTTAAATAATTCATTGAACACCACTACTTTACTTTCCTTTTTTTTTGTCTTTAAACATAAATGATATGATATGGCTTTTGAATTCTGGGGTTATCTGCATTAACTGATGAATTTAACCAAAGAAGGATGCACGGAAGGCTCAAAGATTGTAGCATAATCAATTAGTCAACTGGATTATAACCAAGAAAGTGTTGAATACATGATGCAATAAGGTGTTTGCTAAAATACTCAGAGAAGGTCCTGTGAAAGTTCAGGCTGTTATGGCTGAGGCTATTTTAGAACTTGTTTCTAATTACCCTGCTTGCCAAGTGAAACATAGGTTAGTTGCTCATCTGCCGTCTTGCGTTCAAGATAGTTCAAGAGCATGCTCAAACTGCATTTGTTATCATTAAATCCATAATAGCTCTTTTAATTGTATGGAAATCAGGTTTGATCGAGTTCACCTCTTATCATTGTTAATTAAATCATGAAAGTGATTGAAAGAGAAGATGAGTTATGTGATTCTTATCCCCTATGTCAAGGCTATTGGGAATTTTTGTACAAATATATTTATCCTTGCCTTGATCATTCTAAAGCAATTATGAGCAGAAGGGTGAAGTTGGTGTTTTCCATTTTTCCATGTGATCATTCTATATCCCTATTTTTCCATGTCTGTGCTACTTATACACTTTAGTTTAGAACAGAGACACTTCAATTAGAAGTTGTTTCCTATGTCTATATCTTTATATTTGTGTTTGTGCAACTTAGCAGAGCAGCATGTACAATCTGGGAGCAAAATTGTTTAACTCCATTCAACTCCAGGGATGGATTCTCCTTTACTGGGAATGGCACAATTTTCAAATATGTATCTATCTAACCAAGCAAAACCTTGTCAGATGGATAACATACATCTTCCATTGTTCTTTAGTAGTTACCTATAACTTGAAGAGTTCTGAGATGAATTGTTATATGGTCATGTTATTGTTAAATTAAAACAAAAAAATAATTTGAATGATAATAAATGTTATTTTGTATTGACAAAAAATTAACTAGGCGGGAACTAAATGTTTTAGACTTTTGGTAATATATATACATATATCACTATACATTTGTATCATGTTAATATGTTGTTTACAAGTCCAATTATAAATCTTCAAGAGCTGAAAATTGGTAATTGATGGCTTGTTACATGATGCTGGAATTGCAAAGGCATTGATAAGTAATTGCTAGCTATAGAAGTCAACAATGCTCTCTCTACATCTCTAGCAACCTGTTATTTTATCAAAGTAATTACATATTGTAAAATCTCTGCTTCACATGGCATTGTGAGATGTCTATTGCTTACCAATCCAAACTCATCTTTTGATATGTCAAAGAGTTCTCTGATTAGTTCATTATTAACATATTCTAAAGGAAGAAGAAAGCACTTTCGATCTACAGAGTACATTACAAAATGACATTTCTCAGCTTTTGATGATATATTGCAACTACTTGCATTTGTGCTTGAAATTATGGTTTGTGAATATATGATTCTCTTTCATTTGATAGCAGCTATCTTTTGCCATTTTCTTGCCAATTTGATGAGCTTCTTTGTGTTGATCATTTTCTTACTCTATGAACTAGAGGCAAAGATCTATCAGAAAAATGAAGAAAGCTTTAGATATTGGAGTAATAAGTGCTAATCTTGTGATGGGCAGATTGCTAAAGGAGTAGCTTAATTATATATGCACAAGGTCAGAGTCAGAGTCAAGTTTTTGTCATTGAGCTTATGCAATTTTAAGATAAATGGGAAATAAAACCATGTGATGGTTGGTTGCAAGAGGCTATTTGAGCAGGTGGGCATGTTTAGTTATGTTTGAAGATCAACACATTATAGCAAAGTAAAGGTTAGATATATTTATATCTTTGTGTCAAGTGGGTAACCAACAAAATAGATATAAGAGTGGACATGATATCAAATTAAAGGCAGATTAAGTGTACCATAAACAAAACAAGATAACATGATTGCAATCATTGAAAACCAGTTTAGGCCTAATATAGGTGGTAGGGTTCTGCGAGCGCCTAAGTGTATGGCAACCACAACACTATGTGGGCTTGAGGCCCACTAGAAAATACAAAATAGCTCATAAAGCCTAATCGGAGATGAAGTCACTACCCAGATAAAAGTCAGGATACACTATACAACAATTGGATTCCACGGAGGGCCCCAGCAACCATCCTTAGAGATTGGGTTCGGAAACTGGGTATGGGCTTTTGGAATGCCCACCCAATCTTGCGGTTAGCCTCCATTTGTGTTTTGTGTTTTATTACCTTTAATTATTTAATTATTTCCTTATTTACATGCAAATTGCAATTGCCTCCAATCAATTTCTCAATTTTACAATTAAGTCCAAATTTGCACATTAGTCCAATTTCATGGTTATAGCCTGACATACATTACAAATAAAACAAATAATAATAATTTACAACCATACATTCCAAATGAATGGGGGAAAAGATTAGAGATTACAATGCTTTGTTCAAAAAAATGTAAAATAAATAGAAAATAAACCATACACAAACAAAAAATAAACTAATTAATTATACAAATAAAACCTCTCAAGAACTAATTAATAAAATAACTATTTGATGATTAAAAATCACCAAATAATTCCTATAAATAACAAAATATTGCTCTCCATAAATATATAAAATCCTACAAAAGGAAATCATAAAGTTATTTCCTAAACAAAATAAACAGAAATAAAAAAATAAGCACGTAAATATTTAATTAAACAAGATAATAAAATAATTATATAAAAAATTGAAAATATGGAAATATGAAAATACATAAAAGAACAAATTATATGAGGATAAATATTTAAGATTCAAAATTAATATAGATCTAATAATTAAATAATCACATTAATACAATAAAGCAAATTAAAATGATAAACATACACACTTAAATTTTAAAAGAAATCAGAATCAAATATACTTAAAAATAAAAAAATAAATAAAAAATATATAATTTCGATTAATTTAGTTAACCGATTTTCTGAGTACAAATCCCAAAAATGCTAACTGAATTGAACAAAAAAAAGAAGAAAATAATCATGCAAAATTATAAAATATCAAATCTAGAAATTATGTAAATTTATAAAAATGTGAAAAATCAAACCGGGCCTAATTAGACCAAATCGAATTGAATAGTATTGGTTCGGTTTTTGATTTGGTCTCCTCATGAGTGTTACTATTCACCCAGGCTAGACTTAATGAATAATGAATTTGCCACATGTCAAGCAATGATTGGACAAAAACTTATACAATAACAATAAAAAATTAAATTCAATCACATAAAACTTTAATCATCACACCAAATAAATGAAAATCAAATGTACGAGCACGTTCCTCTCGTCTTCTGTTCAAATGATTAAAATAGAAAATGATTCGGAGCTGCAAAACAACTTTTGATTAATAATGTCAAGGTGATACTATTCATTTTCTTTGACACCACAGAGACATAGCTTTATACAATTAAAAAAACTAACAATTATGTTCAAAGATTCATAAAATCATAGACTAACAAAAAACTAATAATTATATTCTTACTGTTTTAAAATAGTTTGCCCTCAAAATTTCTTTAAAATGACAGTAAAGGTGAGTCTCAATAGTGCCAAGCCTTTCTCCTCTTCTCTCTGCCTTTGTTTTTTTTTTTTTTTTTTTACTGAAGTCTCTCTTCTTCCTTTTTTTTCATCCCCCCTCCCTCTGCAGCTCGCCTCTCTTCCTTTTATCCTTTCTTCCCCCACTTATTTTCAAATATTTCTTTAGACCAAAACTCACTCCCCTCCAAAAAGTCAACTTAAAAATCCATCACATGCACCTATAATTACGGTATGCAATGATAATTGCATGTGCTCCCTCTCTAGGTTGTCTCTTTTTTTTTTAAATAATAAATATATATACACATATATATTATTTTTGGGCTTAGGCTTTCTAATGGCTTTTGGCCCATCAAGGAAAAAAATTGGGCTTTGTACTATTAAACTCATTTTGCTTAAATTTTCATCATTGGGCTTTGTTTTGAGTCGATTAAACTGAGTGTCCACAATTCGTCCCTTATTGTGGGCTGATCGAACCTGATTTTTACACCTAAGTAACTTAATTATTGATGAAATCTAGAAGAGTTGTGCACCTTTTACTTTAGCTGTGAGTCTGGATTTAGAAGTGAGACAGCACAAAACTTAATAGTATAGTTTAGATAGAGTTTTTCAGGAAGCCAACACTAGAAATTGTTGTTTTATTTGTGAATCTTAAATGTTGGTTCTGAAATGATGCATAAATAAATCCTGAAGTTCATTGCCAGGGATTTGAAGAAAGGATCAAACAACTCTTATAACATAATAATGGATATGCATATGCTGCTATTGCCACTATAACGACATGTACTTACAATGTAATTTTAGGTAGTTGTTGAAGGATGTAACATGTTAATGTTGGATGGTTCTATGGAGATTTTTTGCAGGATTCTAGTTGTAATTTAATATTCCATAAATAATTCATTACTTGGCAGTCCACACACTTGCAAGCATTGTGAATAGACCAAAATTTCTGTACATTTGCAGCAGTTAATACTAGAAAAATCAGCATAATGATTAGGAAAGTTATTTTCCAGTAAAAGAAAATTACTAAGGAACAAAAATTTTGAGATTTTTCATGAAGTGTTTCAATGTACATTTGTGTGTCTAAGTTTATAATTATACTTGCAATTGTTTAGAAGCTACAAATTGGTAAGTGACAGATTGTTACTTAATGTTGAAGATGGAAAGATGATGAACAACAATTACTAGCTATAGAGGTCAACAATGCTCGTTCTACATCTTTATTAACTTGTTGTTTCATCAAAGAAATTGCATATTCCATTAGTTTTGACTCGCATGGCAATGTGAGATGTCTTTCTCTAAGCAGTCCAACCACTTTTGAATGATGCAAATGAATAAAACCACGCAGAGTGTTATCAGATTTATACATTTGTATCAGCTGATACTTTGCAAATGAACGAAGTCAAGCTGAGTGTAATCAGAACAAAAATTTTAAGATTCTTGATGGGTATATTAATGTACACTTGTGTGTCTATATTTACAAATCTATGATGTGTAATTCTTTACATATATTTAAGTTGAATTTTAATGAGTTTTGTATAAATATTCAAATTAATTTGGGTAGGAATTAGGCCTAGACAAGAATTATTTTGGTTTGACATAGCAATTAAGGTGCCCATAGTGAGTACTGCAAGTGCTTGAGGGAGTTCATCATTGTTTGCCGATTGTGTTGGGAGATTCCAGCAAATTTTTGTAAAAGTGTCCTCCATTCTATCTTGAGAATATTTATAAACAACAATATAACAGATGGGCTGCTAGTTTTCCTGTAGAAATTGTTTGCAAAGTCTGAAAATGTAACAATCGAATGGTAAATGGGCGTGTTATTGTTAGTTTAAAACAACAAAAGGATTTGAAGTATAATGGAGTTGATTTTGTATTGAAAGATAGTTAACTAGGCAGGAACAAAATTTTTTATACTTCTGATAACATGAATGTATCAATGTGGATTTAGATATTATTTTACAAATCTAGTCATAAATCTTTAGAAGCTTAAAATTAGTAATTGATGGCTTGCTGCTTGATGCTGGAACTGGAGAGGCATTGAACAGAAATTGTTAGCAACGGAAGTTAACAATGCTTTTTCTACATCTCTAGTAACCTGCTGTTTTATTAGAGTAATTGCATACTCTAAAAGCTCTGCTTCACATGGCAGTGTGACAGGCCTATTTCTTGTCAACCCAAACTCATCTTCTGCCATGTCGAATAATCTTCTGATTATTTCATTGTCAAGATATTCCAAAGGAAGAAGAAAGCACTTTTGATCTGCAGAATACACTACAAAATGACCTTTCTCAGCTTTCGATGAGGTGCTGCAGCTACTTGCATCTGTGGATGCAACTATGGTTTGTGGGCACGGGACTCTTTTTCGCCTGATAGAAGCTATCTTCTGCCATTTTCTTGCCAATTTTATGAGCTTTTTCGTGCTGATCATTTTCTTACTCTATGAACTAAAGGAAAAGATCTAGCAGAAAAAATGAAGAAAGACTTAGTAGAAATTGGAGTAACGAGTGCCAATCTTGAGATGGCTAGATTGCTAAAGAAGTAGCTTAATTATATATGCACAAGGTCGGACATAAGTCTTTGTCACGGAGCTTCTGTAATGTTGGACAAATGGGAAACAAAACCATGTGATGGGTGGTGGTAAGAGGCTATTAAGGAACTGGGAATGCATAGTTACGTTTGAAGATCAAGACATCATAGCAGAGCAAGGTTAGATATATTTATATCCTTGTGTAAAGTGGGTAACCAACAAAATAGCTGTAAGAGTGGATATGATATCAATTGAAGGCAAATCATGTGGACCATAAAGATAACAAGTTAACATGGATGCATTCGATGAAAACCAGTCTATGCCTAAGTAACTTGATTATTGGTGAAAGTTGGAAGAGCTGTGCACCTTTTACTTTAGCTGTGAGACTGGATTTAGAAGTGAGAAAAACTTAATAGTGCAACTTATACAGGGTTCTTCAGGAAGCCAACACTATAAATTGTTGTTTCATTGTGCTTGAATGCTTCTTAACTGCATAAATAAATCCTGAAGCTTATTGCCAGGTCAAATCACTTTCATAACACAATAATGGTAGATTAACCAAAATTGTTGTGGAAGTCAATAATCTGCCACTGTTGGTCTGTAACTAGGTGTATTTTACAGTGTAAATTTAAGTTATTGTTGAAGGATGTCACAAACTAACATTGGATGGATCTGTGGAGACGCTTTGCAGGATTCAAGTGGAACTTCAATATTCCATAAATAATTCATTTTTATGGCAGTCCAGGCACTTGCAAAAAATGCAAATAGACCAAATTGAGCAGGATGTCATCAGAATTATCGATTTTCACTATAGGTTAATAACGGCTAAAATTAAAAAAATTTAAGTATAAATAAAAAATTGGACAAGAACAAAAATTTTGAGACTCTTGATGGAGTATTTCATTGTACACTTGTGTGTCTATGTTTATAACTCTACATGTTATTCTTTAGAAGCTACGAATGGGTAATTGACAGATTGTTGTTTGATGCTGAAGTTGGAATGATAATGAACAGCAATTACTAGCTATGGAAGTCAAAAGTGCGTGTTCTACATCTCTAGTAACTTGCTGTTTGATCAAAGAAATTGCATATTCCATTAGCTCTGATTCGCATGGTAATGTGAGTGGTCCCTCGCTAGGAAGTCCAAACTCCTCTTTGGCCATGTCGAATAGCTCTCTGATAATTTCGTTGTGAAGATATTCCAGAGGAAGCAGAAAGCGTTTTTGATCTGCAGAGTACACAACAAAGCAACCCTTCTCAGGTTTTGCAGATGTGATGCAACTGCTTTCATCTGTAGTTGCAATAGTTTGTGGCAATGTGATTCGTTTTCGTCTGATAGCAGCTAACTTCTGCCATTTCTTTGCCAATTTCAAAAGCTTCTTTGCACTGATCATCTTGTTATTCTATAAATTGAATGGAAAGTGTTTGAAGAGAAGGAAGAGAGAAAAATTAGAACTCTGAATCTGAATGATGATCTTGTGATGGGTAGAAAGCAAAGCAAGTGATAGGATTATATATTCACCAGAAACGAGACAAGACCCACCAAAGAGCTCCCACAATGCAGGCTGAAATGGAAACAAAACCATGTGATAGGTGGTTCCAAGGAGATTGCCTGCAAGACTGGCATATGTTACCTGTTTTTGACAATCCTGTAAGGTGGAGAATAGGTGTCTCATATCTATATCCTTCTGTTGTGTAGTTTACAAAAACAATGGTGGGTCACGGCCATATATGGTTACAATCTACTTGAACCTCAGAAAATAAAGATAAAATTTTAATGAATACTGATTCGTTTTGGCAGGTTTTATGGTGTGGACATATAGGTGGTAAGAACACACAGCAAGTTGGACCTCATATGTTGGTGTACTGAAATCCTAACTTACATGAATCCTGATACCTACCTGGATTGAATAATGATGTGGAATTCTAATTATGAATTGTGCAGGCCTGTCTATATCTTTATTATCATCCTCTGTTGGAGCACTCACCATCAAACACTAAATATGAACAACAACGAGAGAAAATAGAGCTGAAATCTGAAACTGAAATTTCCCCCTCTTTATCTTTCTTTCTAACCCTTTAACCATCCATATCATACATTCTTACATATCCTTTCATTTGTATAAGATCAATACAAATAAAAATCATAAGTTCAGCCATATGTTTTGGTTCTTAAATAAAAAGTCCTGAAAAATAATTATTACAATACCTTTACATACAAAATTCAGTACACACTGAATTCCCTCCCATTTAATCCTGTTCACCGACGTTGTAACCATGCACACATACTTTTACTTGATATATACATACAAAACACAAAATAGATCAGCTCTAAAGTATTGTAGGAAAGTTTCATAATCAATTCTGCAGACAACAAACTTTCCTGGGAAGCCTGGAGGACACGGAAGAGCTAGAGAGTTACTGAGATGTTCAGTAAAAAGTAAATCCCGTATATGAAGTTTGACGGTGTTAGCCCCCAATGCAACAATTTAGGCGCATATATTCATCCAGTTAAGACCTTATCAGATGGAGGGCAGTCATCTTACATTATTGTTTTTGGGTCAACTTGAAAAGTTCTGACACGAAAGACTGGAACTTGAAACGGAAGTGTCTTGTTCCTTGTTCATGTCTTTGCTCATTTGGTTTCTCTATGAAAATCGTGCAAAGTCTGAAAATGTAACAATTCAATAAAATTGGTAAATGGACTTGTTATTTTCAGTTTGAAACAACAAAACAATTTGCCAGGCAGTGAACGGGATTTCGTATTGAAAGATAATTAACCAGGCAGGAACAACTTTTTCGGTCTCCTGATAATATATATATATACACGTATATCAATGTACATTTGATCATGTCTATGTTTTTTCTTTTACAAATGTAATTTTAAATTTTCAGCAAGTGTAATTGGTAATTGATGGCTTGCTACTTGATGCTGGAATTGAGAAGGCATTGAACAGCAATTGCTAGCAATGGAAGTCAACAGTGCTCTTTCTACATCTCTAGTAACCTACTGTTTTATCAGAGTAATTGCATACTGTAAAATCTCTGATTCACATGACAACATGAGAGGTCTGTTGCTTGCCAAGCCAAACTCATCTTCTGCTGTGTTGAATAGTTCTCTGATTATTTCATTGTTAAGATATTTCAAAGGAAGAAGAAAGCGCTTTCGATCTGCAGAGTACATTGCAAAATGACCTTTCTCAGCTTTTGATGATGTACACTGGACTCACAATCATGGTTTGTGGGGATGTGATTATTTTTTTCCTGATAGCGGCTATCTTCTGCCATTTTCTTGCCAATTTGATGAGCTTCTTGGTGCTGATCATTTTCTTACTCTATGATTTAGAGGCAAAGATCTATCAGAGAAAATGAAGAAAGCCTTAGCTATTGGAGTAATGAGTGCTAATCTTGAGATGGGTATACTGCTAAAGGAGTGGCTTCATTATATATGCACAAGGTCAGGCTCAAGTCTTTGTCATAGAGCTTCTGTAATGTGGGACAAATGGGAAGCAAAACCATGTGATGGGTGGATGTAAGAGGCTGTGAAGGAACTGGGCATGCATGGTTATGTTTGAAAATCAACACATCATAGCAGAGCAATGGTTAGATGTATTTATATCCTTACGTCAAGTGGGTAACCAACAAAATAGATATAAGAGTGGATATGATATCAAATTGAAGGCAGATCATGTGTACCATAAACAAAACAAGATAACATGACTGCATTCATTGAAAACCAGTTTCCACCTAACTTAATTATTGGTGAAAGCTAGAAGAGTTGTCCGCCTCTTACTCTGTCTGTGAGTCTGGATTTAGAAGTGAGGCAGCACAGAACTTGATAGTGCAGCTTAGACAGGGTTCTTCACGAAGTCAACACGAGAAATTGTTGTTTCATTTGTGCGTCTTAACTGCTGGTTATGATATGATGCTTAAATAAATCCTAAAATTTATTGCCAGGGATTTGAGGAAAGAATCAAACAAGTCTTAACTAAAGTTGTTGTGAAAGTCAAGAATGGATATGCATCTGCTGCTATTGGTACGTGTTTTTACAGTCTAAATTGTTGGTAGTTGTTGAGGGATGCAATACATTAACTTCGGACGGATCTATGTAGATTTTTCACAGGATTCATGTAGAACTTCAGTATTCCAGGAACATTTCATTTCTTTGGCAGTCCAGACACCTGCAAGCATTGTGAATGGACCAAATTAATTAGAGTTTCATCAGAATTCTCAAATTTTGCCATATGTTCGTAGCAGCTAATACTAAAAATTTAAGTATAACGATTAAGAAATTTAATTTTCACGGCAAGAAGATTGGACAAGAACAAAATTTTGAGATTCTTGATGAAGTATTTCAATGTACACTTGTGTATCTATATTTACAAATCTAATTGCAACTCTTTAGAAGCTACAAATTGGTAATTGGTATATTGTTGCTTGATGTTGAAGATGGAATGATGATAAGCAACAATTACTAGCTATGGAAATCAATAGTGCCTGTTCTGTATCTCTAGTAATTTGCTGTTTGATTAAAGAAATTGCATATTCCAGAAGCTCTGCCTCACATAGTAATGTGAGAGGTCCCTCTCTGGGCAATCCAAACTCCTCTTCTGCCATGTTGAATAACTCTCTGATAATTTCGCTGTTAAGATATTCCAGAGGAAGCAGAAAGCGTTTTTGATCTGCAGAGTACACTACAAAGCAACCCTTCTCAGGTTTTGTAGATGTTCTGCATCTGCTTTCAGCAGTAGTTGCAATATGTTGTGGCAGTGTGATTCGTTTGCGCTTGATAGCAGCCATCTTCTGACATTTCTTTGCCAATTTCAGAAGCTTCCTGGCACTGATCATCCTGTTGATCTATAAAATTGATTGGGAAGGAAGAGAAGTAAAAGAGAAAACTTAGAACTCTATATCTGAATGATGATCTTGTGATGGGTATAAGGCAAAGCGAGTGACAGGATTATTTATTCACCAGAAACGAGACAAGACCCACCAAAGAGCTCCCAAAATGCAGGCTGACATGGAAACAAAACCATGTGATAGGTGGTTCCAATGAGATTGTCTGCAAAAATGGCATGTTTTCCTGTTTTTGACAATCAACCCAGTAAGGTGGAGCATAGGTGTGTCATATCTATATCCTTCGGCTGTGTGGTTTACAAAAAAAATGGTGGGTCATGACCATGTATGGTTACAAGCTACTTGAACCTCAGAAAATAAAGATAAATTATTAATGAATACTGATCCGTTTTGGCAGGTTTTATCGTGTGGAAATATATGTGGTAAGAACACACTGCAAGACTGACATGTTTGCTTGTGTTTGACAATCAACCAAGCAAGGTGGAGCATAGATGTCTCTTATCTGTGTCCTGCTATGTGGCTTATAAAAGAATGGTGGGTCTTGACCATGTAAGGTTACAAGCTACTTGAACCTCAGATGATAATGATAAAATTTAATGAATACTGATCCGTATCCGCAGGCTTTATGGTGTGGACATATATGTGGTAAGACATACTGCAAGTCGACCTCATATGTTTTCTGAGCTGAACTCGTAACTTACATGAATCCTCTTTCCTTTCTTGATTGAATAATGCTGTGGAATTCTAATTATGAACTGTGCAGGCCTGTCTGAATCTTATTATCATCCTGTGCTGTTATGATATGTCCAGGTACTAAATTTGTTGGTGACGTAATTGCAATAGGTACTTGTTTTAAAGAAGCATACATATATAAGAAAAATTCAGTACCGCAACCATGACTGCAACCAAATTAAGCGGTTTAATCCCCCGTACTTGTTTAATCCACTACACTTGGTATATGAAACATAGAAAGTTAACTAACTATGATATGTTAGTAATACCCCATATATATATATTCCTATTTAATCAAAATTTTTATTTTCCTATACAGAGTTGCTTGCAGCAGAAGGACACCCAAAATAAATTGGAAAAGGTTCCCAATTAAGAAAACTCCCGGATAAGAAGAAATACTCTTCCAATATGCATAGGACTTTCATCAAAGATAATTCTATTCCTCTAAGGTTTGAGCATCATTATCCCTATAAATAGAACCTCATATCCTTCATTCTCATTCATTCTATTCTCACATATCTCTTGCTCTCTTTATGTCTCTAAAACTCTCTCTGTCTCTATATAAATTCTTTGACTTAGGCATCAGATGGTTTATGGGGATCCTCTCACCTCTCACCTTACCCTTGTTTAATCTTTTACGGGGTTCCAACTCAAGAGTTCCATAAACAAGTTATCAAGTGACGCCATTTGTAGAACTCTGGAGTTAAAAGCAATTTAAGCATCTACCAACTGGGATCTTGGCACCAATCTCAACTCCCGACACACACATCAATCCATCTACTCTCATTCCTCCAATCAACTTGTCCGAACCTTTTCAGACGATAATTCCGTCAGCCCCCTTTCAACATGTTAGACCCTCATCTCAGGCTCCAATTGGAACATACATTCCACCTGGTAATATTCAGGGGTGACCAGCTCTTGACACCGACCTTCCTTATTATGCTCCTCTTCAACATCATAATAGATCCATACCTTATGTACCTTTTCCAAGCCTATTAGAAACTCTTTCCATAGCATGTCAATGTTCCAAGTTATTAATTCCTTTATATATATATATATATATATGTGTGTAATTATTGGAATGGGTATTTTTTAATATAATATTCATATATGTGTACTTTTTGTACTTTAGAAAAAATATCAAAAACGTTTTTTTCTTTTTTTTTTCTTTTTCTCCTTCTTTCTTTTCTTTTCTTCTTTCTTCCTCTTCCCCTCCCACCGACAGCCACCTACTCCACCACCACCCACTGCCATCGCACCACCACTTGCCGACGCCAACGCCGATGATGCCACCTTTACCTCCTCCTCTTCTTGTCGCCACCACTCCCTCTCCTTCTCTCTCAGTGCTGTTTGGTGTGGGAGGTCATTGGAGCCGATTCTGGCCACCCTAAGGCACACTGCCGATCTTGAAATAATTCTCATCCTCTGGGCTCTCTTTTCCCAAACTTAATTCCATATTCTAAAACAACTATAATTTTGTATGTCAATTTGATTTTATTTGATATTGGTTCTTTAGGTCAGATTATTGTGGGTGCTGTAAGGTTTCCAAAAATAATTTTTGTGAATTTTTTGAATTCTTGGGGTCTCGGGGTTATTGTTCATGACATTGTTCTCGAGCCGGTAGCTCAGTGAAGCTTTGCTCTCAGAAACCACTAGTAAATATTGGTTTAAGTGATTTGATTGTGGCTAGTAGTTCGGTGGATGCTTTGCTCTCGGGATCTGGCAGTCTTTGAATTATAAAAGAGCTGAAAGGCTATTATAATAGTGGACTAGGGTTCTACCTAGTTTTCTTATAAAAATGATTTAAGAAAGTTTATTATATTTTTATAGTATTTTATGATTTCAAATACTTTATCTCAGTAAAAAGGATTTCAAAAAATCAGATGTTTTAAATTATAAATTATAAATTTTATATTTTCATAAAACATATTTTTAAAGGAGATTTTCACACTATATACAGTTCTTTTATTAACTTACTCAGTAAGGTTTGACTCCCCTCAATTATTTTTTTCAGGATCCTGGGAGTCTTTTGTTTGTTCACCTACTTTACGTAAGTTTCTTTTTCTTTGGCTATTTTATGTAGGTTGATATGACATGTATTAATATATATTTGAAATCTAGAACACCGCAGTAGTAGAAGAGGTTAACTACTCTGTTATATTTTATGGTCTATTACTTGTATTAAAGATTTGTACTAATGTTGATTATTATATTTCATCAAAGATTATATTAGATATCATGTTATTTGTGTTATTTATTTATTTAAACATTTCATTTAATTTATTTTTCCATAATTTATTGAAAATTTTCTTTAAGGCTTACTATGAGTTTTGGTTACCTTATGTATTCTCATTCCCTAGTGCCGGTCATATGCCCTTTGGGTTCGGGTAGTGGCAACATGTTCAACACCCTCACAATGATGTGCTCGTGGTAAGTGCTTTCATTAATAATTACCTGGTAAAAAGATTGCTGATTGATGTTGGAAGTGTTGTCAGTGCACTCTCTTGGGATGCCTATAAAGCAATGGGAGGTTCTGTCATTAATTTGAAAGCTATTCAGAATCCCATTACCAGCTTTTGCGGAGGAACCACCCAATTAATGGGATTAACAAAGCTAAGTCTAGAATTCGACCACTGAGATAGTGGAGAAGTAAAAGATGTCAAAACTTAGTTCAATGTGGTGGATCTTCCTCTCGCGTAGAATGGCATCATTGGCTAACTAATACTTTATGAGATTGATGTAGTCAAAAGTATCCAGCGTTTGACCATGAAGATTCCTATTGAAGGTCGGGTCTTAACAATTCATGAAGATTAACACATGACTAGGTAATGCTACCAAATGGTAATTAAACCTCAGATGGAGGCATTCCCTGTAATATCCCGTGTTTTTAAAATATTTTTACACTGTACCGGGATATGCAGTGTTAATGATTTTTGTATTTTATATGATATTTTTACGAGTTGATATGTATTTTAGACCTATTTTAATTACTGTGTTTTATATACAGTGTTTTACGTAAAATTTTCCCGGGACTTGCATTTTCGGGGAAATTTTCACGTAAACGATGTATTATTAATTATTTTAAATGTATTTACGGACTTGCATGAACTCATACATATTTTTAAACTATTAAATAAAGTCGGTGTGTGTATATTTATTTAATTAGGGTTTATTATTTCCCTAATATTTTATTAAGTATTTAATTGTTTTAATTGTTATTTAATTAATTTTATTTGGTATAAATTATTAAAATATTAATATTTTTATGTGTGTGGTGTATATTTGATGTGTGTAATTTAATATTATTTTAATATATAGTATAAAGTATATATATATACCTATATACATCAAAAATCAAAAATTTTTGGAAAATTACCAAACTGCCCCCGAGCTTCCTTCTTCTTCTTCTTCTTCTCCTTCCCGCGCCCGACGACCACCACCCACCTCCACCGTCTGCAACTGCCGTTCCTTCACCGTCGGTGTGCCTCTCGGTGAGCCACCTCCGTCTCCAGCCGTTGCCTGCCGCCAGCAGCCCCCTTTCCCGACGAGTTTGGCCGGAATTAGCTTAGGAGGCCGAAAGTCGAGCTACCGCCGTTTCTCCCTCCTCCGGCCACCGTTTTCGACACCGCCGGTCTCTTTCTTCTCCTTGAGCTCCGGTGAGTGTGATTCTAGCTTTGGTTTGAGCTAAAATGGTCTAGAATTGCTTAGTTTTCAATTTGTAAATTTCGGTCTATTAGGGTTTTTGATTTTTTTGAGCTTCGAAATTGGATGATTCATGGAAACTTCCTTCACAAATGTTGTTCCTAGTAGCTTAATCTACATGTATGAATTTTTGTAGAATTTTTGGAGATTGTTTGGATTTTTGGGTATTTTTGAATATTTTAATATTATTTTCTAATTTTCGGAAATTAATTATTTAAATTATGAAATTGGAGTTTATGGTTGAATTGGGTGTTGAAATGAATTATAGGAATTTATTTGGAATTTTTATGAATTTCTAAGTATTTATTTTTAATTATTGAAGTTTAGGTGATTTTGGAAAATTAGGTTAATTGAATTTAATTGGTTAATTGAGTTTAAATATTGATATTATTGATAAATATGTTGAGAAAATTAATTTTAGATAATTGTATGATTTTTGGTGAATTTTTGAAGTAATTTAGGTATATTTATATATATAAGGGTATTTTGATAATTTTACCCTAAATTGTCTAAAAATGTAATTTAATTGGTTTTATTAGTTATTTAAGGTATAAAAATGATTTCTACAAAATATTTGGTATTTTTAACTAATTAAAACTATTTTTCGGGAATTATTTTCAATTATATATATAATATACGATTTTTCTAATAAAATGAGTTTTAATCGGTTTTTATAGTGTTTCAAGGTCAATTATGTAATTTTTATTTATAAAATGTATTTCTGTGATTTAAAGATATTTTTGGTATATCTGGAATCATTCTGTGTTTGTGGACCCCGGTCGGTGGACTGTAGTTTGGAGTCCGACCGTGGGATTTTGATTGTGTTGAGCTTGAATTTCGAAGTGTGTTTCTTTGCAGGGTTGGCTCTACTCTTTTGAGTAGAGAGATGTCCGTTTTACAGGGGAGGTTCTGTCGGATTTTCGGTAGAATTCTCGTAAAACGTGATGTCCAGTCGAACCCTAATTCTGTTTTCGTATTTTAATACTCTAGATTGAATTCTAGGATTTCTGTTAGGTTTATTCTAATGTCGGTTATTTATTGCTTGTTTAGTTGCGCCGAGACCGAGGGCTAGTGGACCAGGCCCGTCGGACCTGTCTCGTGGAGCGCATTAGGTGAGTTACTATATTATATATATATGCTTAGGATGCATGATTTAGAAAATGCATGTTTTATTTTGATTGAATATGCATAAATAATGTGATTTATATTCAAGTATATTTTTGGTATATAATAAATTATATACATGTTTTGTTAATAAAATATATTTAAAATGTTTTTAAATATATTTTTAGTTTAATTCATGATTTGATTGGATTTATTTGACATATATATATTCGAAATATACCTGGTTTATTTTTGATATATTTCCGGTATATATATAGTTTATATTGATATTTTATTGAACTTCATACATCATTTATTTTTGTGAATGAATGATTTATTTATTAATGAAGGATATCAATAGAACGTGCTACCTAGTGGGCAGCACTAGGACCGAGTACGTACCGGTACGCCTATAGTATTTAGGCTATAATACTAACTATTTGTGGATATGGATTTGATTATGATTATTTGATATGTGTGAGATGTGATTTGGGTGTGATTGCTGGAGCTCGGTTGACCAAGTGTCTCGGGGCCAATCACACTGGCAGTTAGACTGCTGGAGCTCGGTTGACTTAGTGTCTCGGGGCCAGTCTACTGTCCAAATGGATTAAGTGGATATATTTGGAATAAGTGAGCCTGTATGGCCAGAGTGTTGTTTAACACTATTTCTGAGGTTGCGATATTCTAGGGTTCTATGTGATCCTTCATAAAAGATGATTTTCAGATAAAATATATAAAAACGATTTTTCTGCATCCGTATGAATTGCCTGTATATATACATATTAGACATGTATTATTGACTGTATGCATAGTCATTTAGAGTGTGTATATATATATTATAGTAATTCACTCAGTGAGGTCTGACTCCCCTCCGTTGAATATTTTTCAGGAGAGTCAACTTCCTCAGACCTCAGTAGCAGGTCGATACGCCGGATTTCTTCCGCCCCGGCTTCTTTATGTAAATTGTCTACTTGAGTCTTATTTATTTTATCTAGACACTGCAGTAGTTGTGAATTACAGTATTGGATTTCATGTATTTTGTTTTAAAGGAGATATATTATGTTGAAACTGGATTGTATTAAAGAGATTTTATGTATGAGATGAGATTTTTATTTATATCCAGTTGATATGGATAATATTATGATATTATGATTTTTATTTCCGCTGCATATTATATTTTTATTGTTATTATGGCATGCTTTATTTTATTTTTAGGCTTGCTACGGGTTCCGGATTCGAAAGAATTCCCGTTCCCTAGCGCCGGTCATGACTCCTGTTTTGGGTCGTGACAAAGTTGGTATCAGAGCGAAGTTCGTATCAGAGTGGAGTTCTGTGTCAGGGCTTAGTTATGTGAGTTGTGGCCCTAGTTTTAAAGTTGTGTTTTCTGTTGGACTACTGCAGTGTATTAGGTTCGAGTATGTCTTGATGAGTATTCCTTGCTATAGTTTTCAGTGTTATTCCTCCGTTGTCTGTTTTGTCTGAATCTTTCCTTTTGTCTTTTCAAAATGAGGAGGCGAGCGCGTGTCGCTCCACCGGTCGTTGAGGCCGAGGATGATGAGTCTTTTCAGGATGAGGTTTTACCTCCTGAACCGCCAGTTAGACGTAGAGGTCGTGGCAGGGGTAGACCTCGAGGAGCGGCAGGTCGCCGTGGGCAGAGAGAGTTACAGGACGAGGAGCCTGTTGAGCCTGAGTTTGATGTTCCTGTTCCTCCAGTTGTTCAGCCTGCCTATCAGCAGGGTATGTCTGACCCTGAGGCAGCTTTGTTCTATGCCAGAGTTGGCAGGATTGCTTTTGATGGTACTTCTGAGCCTTTAGATTTTTTGCATGCGATTGAGACTAGGACTCGGACTGCTCATACCGAGTACCAGCGGATCATGATCGTCGAGTTGTCTGTTGAGGGACCAGCTCTAGATTGGTTCATTCAGATGATCCAGCCCTTTATGATGACGATGACTTGGGCTCAGTTTCGAGAGCGATTCATGAGGAGATTTTATCCAGAGCCTCTTCGTTTGAGCTATCGTCTCCGATTGACCAGTATTTCTCATGGAGATCGATCTGTAGAGGAGTATACCCGAGAGTTTCTTCGTCTGGGTAGATATGCTGAGGATCTGATGCGAGATCAGTATTTCGCTGTTACTACGTATGTTACTGGTTTGGGTTCAGCTTTTGCTGGTATGCCTACAGCAGGTCTTACTCTGGAGTCTGTGATTGAGCTAGCTAAGGAGATCGAGCTGAGGTTAGTTAGGCAGGGAGCGATGCCTGATTATTACCAGTTGGGAGTTCAGTCAAGTGGATCGCAGGCTACTCCATATTCGAGTTTTCATGTTGGTTCGAGTAGTCAGCAGCGAGGTTCGACTCAGCAGAGTCAGAGACAGTAGCAGCGTGTGCATCGGAGCAGTAGACATGGCCGTGGAGGTCAGCGTAGATCGTTCAGATTTGGATCAGGTGCTTCGAGCAGCAGCAGTGGTCGTAGTTCTGGATCAGCGGCCAGTGTTTGTCAGACTTGTGGTAGAGTCCATCAGGGATCGTGTTATCTGACACCACTGACATGTTTCAGATGCGGACAGACAGGACATTTTGCCAGATCGTGTCCTTATTCCGGGTATCAGCACCAGCAGATTCCACGATTCCCACAGCAGTCGATTGCTAGTGCTGCACCCATGCCATTTCAGTTGCCACCAGCCCAGCATCAGAGTTCTACTCAGTTTGTTCCACAGCAGAGTCGTGGTAGAGGTACTAGAGGAGGTGCTAGAGGTGTTGGCCAGGCTTCTACCAGTCAGCAGGGAGGTCGAGGTCAGGCGAGAGTCTTCCATCTGACTCAGCAGGATGCTCAGGCATCTAATGCAGTCGTGGCAGGTATTCTTTCTGTTTGTTACCTGGATGCTTTGGTTTTGTTTGATCCGGGTGCCACGCATTCGTTTGTTTCTCCTGTTTTTGCTTCTAAATCTTGTTGGCAAGCTTCGAGGATGGCTTTTCCTTTGTCTGTTGCCACTCCTCTGAGCGATTCCTTGGACGCCGATATTGTTCTTTCGGGTTGTCCAGTTCTCGTGGGAGATAGAGAATTACTCGCTGATTTGATTTTGTTGGATGTGATGGAGTTTGATGTTATTTTGGGAATGGATTGGTTATCTCAGCACTTTGCCGTGGTTGATTGCATGAATAAGGAGGTGATTTTCAGAATTCCTGGTGAAGTAGAATTTAAGTTTGTTGGTGATAGGAGTTCAGCACCTCAGAATTTTATTTCTGCTATTGCAGCTAGGAAGTTGTTAAGGAAAGGTTGTCAGGGGTTTTTGGCATTGGTTAGGGATACGTCAGTGGAGAAGTTGTCACTCACAGATGTTCCTGTTGCTTGTGAGTTTCCTGATGTTTTTCCCGAGGAGTTGCCAGGTTTACCACCTCATAGAGAGATTGAGTTCTGTATTGATGTGGTTCCAGGTACTACTCCTATATCTATGCCACCCTATCGTATGGCTCCTGCAGAGTTGAAAGAGTTGAAGGAGCAGTTGCAAGAGTTGTTGGATAAGGGTTTTATTAGACCTAGTGTTTCCCCTTGGGGTGCACCAGTCTTGTTTGTGAAGAAGAAGGATGGTACCCTGAGACTGTGCATTGACTATAGAGAACTGAATAAGGTGACAGTGAAGAACAAGTATCCTCTCCCGAGGATTGATGATTTATTTGATCAGTTACAAGGTGCACAGTTCTTTTCTAAGGTCGACTTGAGGTCAGGTTATCATCAGCTGCGGATTAGTGAAGCTGATATTCCTAAGACAGCATTCCGCACTCGATATGGCCATTATGAGTTTCTGGTGATGTCTTTTGGTTTGACTAATGCACCAGCAGCTTTTATGGACCTGATGAACAGAGTATTCAGACCGTATGTGGATCAGTTTGTAGTAGTCTTCATTGATGATATACTAGTATATTCAAGGAATATGGAAGAGCATGTATATCATTTGAGGATTGTACTACAGACACTGAGAGATCATCAGCTTTATGCTAAATTCTCGAAGTGTGATTTCTGGATGGAGAGTGTTTCTTTTCTTGGACACGTAGTGTCTAAAGAAGGTATTCAGGTTGATCCACAGAAGGTTGAGGCAGTGTCTGAATGGCCTAGACCTACTTCTGTTACGGAGATTCGGAGTTTTCTGGGTTTAGTCGGGTATTATAGGCGGTTTGTGCAGGATTTTTCCAGGATAGCAGCCCCTATGACTCGCTTGACTCAGAAGAATGTTAGATTTGAGTGGTCAGAAGCTTGTGAGAATAGTTTTCAGTTGTTGAAGGAGAAGTTGACCACAGCGCCAGTATTAGCTTTGCCTAATAGTGTGGATAAGTTCACAGTTTACTGTGATGCCTCTAGAATTGGTCTTGGTTGTGTGTTGATGAAGAATGGAAGGGTGATAGCCTATGCTTCGAGGCAGTTGAAGAAGCATGAGCAGAACTATCCTACACATGATCTGGAGATGGCTACAGTGATCTTTGCTTTGAAGATTTGGAGACATTATCTGTACGGGGTGACTTGTGAGATATTTACTGATCACAAGAGCCTTAAGTACATTTTCCAACAGCGAGATTTGAATCTGAGGCAGAGAAGATGGTTGGAACTGTTGAAGGATTATGATTGCGAGATTCTTTACCATCCGGGTAAAGCTAATGTGGTAGTAGATGCCTTAAGTAGGAAGTCTTCAGGTAGTCTTGCTCACATCAGTGTTGAGAGGAGACCATTGATCCAGGAATTGCATCTGATGGTGGATCAAGGTCTGATGATGAAGATCAGTAGATCAGGTGGACTGTTAGCTCAGTTTAAAGTACGATCTGTACTGAGGGATAGGATTAAAGCAGCTCAGAGCCGAGATCCTATTCTAGAAGAGCTTGCAGAGAATGTCAGAGCAGGGAAGTTCACTGATTTCACACTCGATGACGATGGTGTGTTGTGGATCAGTGGTAGATTGTGTGTTCCTGATGTGGATGATTTAAGAGAAGAGATTTTAGAGGAAGCACATTCTACAGCCTACAGCGTTCATCCGGGTGTTACTAAGATGTACCACAGTATCAGAGATCTATACTGGTGGGATGGATTGAGGAAGGATGTCGCTGATTATGTTGCTAAGTGCTTGACGTGTCAGCAAGTGAAAGCCGAACATCAGAAGCCTTCTGGGAAGCTTCAGCCTCTTCCTATTCCCGAGTGGAAGTGGGAAAGGATAGCTATGGATTTTGTGGTCGGTTTACCTCGTTCGAAGGATGGATACGATTCCATCTGGGTGATTGTAGACAGGTTGACGAAGTCTGCACATTTCTTACCTGTGAAAGCTACATATTCAGTTGCTAGATTGGCGAAGTTGTATGTGAAACATATTGTGTGCCTTCATGGAGTACCTGTGTCCATTGTGTCAGACAGAGGTTCGGTGTTTACTTCTCGTTTTTGACAGAAGTTGCAGGAAGCGATGGGCACTAGGTTGGACTTCAGTACTGCTTTTCATCCTCAGACAGATGGTCAGTCTGAGAGGATGATCCAGACACTAGAAGATATGTTGAGGATGTGTGTCTTGGATTTGGGAGGTAGCTGGGATGATCATTTGTCGCTTGTTGAGTTTGCATATAATAACAGCTACCATAGCAGTATTGGCATGGCACCATACGAGGCGTTGTATGGAAGGAAGTGTAGATCCCCGTTGAGTTGGGATGAGATTGGTGAGAGAGCTTTGACTGGACCAGAGATGGTTCAGGATGCTGCAGAGAAAGTCACCGTGATCAAGCGTAGATTAGAGACCACAGTTAGTAGACAGAAGAGTTATGCGGATCCTAGGCGTAAAGATGTGGAGTTTCAGGTTGGAGATTTCATTTTTCTGAAAGTATCTCCGATGAAGGGTGTGATGAGATTTGGCAGGAAGGGTAAGTTAGCACCGAGATATATTGGACCGTTTGAGATTCTGGAGAGAATTGGCACTGTTGCATATAGGTTGGATTTGCCTCCGAGTATGTTGCAGGTGCATCCAGTATTTTATATCTCGATGTTGAGGAAGTATATCTCAGATCCTTCGCATGTGTTGCAACCTGACAGTGTGGAAGTGAGTGAAAATTTGACGTTTGTGGAAGAACCTGTGGCGATCGTTGATTATCAAGTTCGACAGTTGAGATCGAAGCAGATTCCGATGGTCAAAGTTCTATGGCGTAGCGACAGAGTTGAAGAGCATACGTGGGAGACTGAAGCTGAGATGCGAGCTTCCTACCCGTATCTCTTTCCTCCTTGATCTTATCTTTTAGAATTCGGGGACGAATTCTTGTAAGGGGGGGAGACTGTAATATCCCGTGTTTTTAAAATATTTTTACACTGTACCGGGATATGCAGTGTTAATGATTTTTGTATTTTATATGATATTTTTACGAGTTGATATGTATTTTAGACCTATTTTAATTACTGTGTTTTATATACAGTGTTTTACGTAAAATTTTCCCGGGACTTGCATTTTCGGGGAAATTTTCACGTAAACGATGTATTATTAATTATTTTAAATGTATTTACGGACTTGCATGAACTCATACATATTTTTAAACTATTAAATAAAGTCGGTGTGTGTATATTTATTTAATTAGGGTTTATTATTTCCCTAATATTTTATTAAGTATTTAATTGTTTTAATTGTTATTTAATTAATTTTATTTGGTATAAATTATTAAAATATTAATATTTTTATGTGTGTGGTGTATATTTGATGTGTGTAATTTAATATTATTTTAATATATAGTATAAAGTATATATATATACCTATATACATCAAAAATCAAAAATTTTTGGAAAATTACCAAACTGCCCCCGAGCTTCCTTCTTCTTCTTCTTCTTCTCCTTCCCGCGCCCGACGACCACCACCCACCTCCACCGTCTGCAACTGCCGTTCCTTCACCGTCGGTGTGCCTCTCGGTGAGCCACCTCCGTCTCCAGCCGTTGCCCGCCGCCAGCAGCCCCCTTTCCCGACGAGTTTGGCCGGAATTAGCTTAGGAGGCCGAAAGTCGAGCTACCGTCGTTTCTCCCTCCTCCGGCCACCGTTTTCGACACCGCTGGTCTCTTTCTTCTCCTTGAGCTCCGGTGAGTGTGATTCTAGCTTTGGTTTGAGCTAAAATGGTCTAGAATTGCTTAGTTTTCGATTTGTAAATTTCGGTCTATTAGGGTTTTTGATTTTTTTGAGCTTCGAAATTGGATGATTCATGGAAACTTCCTTCACAAATGTTGTTCCTAGTAGCTTAATCTACATGTATGAATTTTTGTAGAATTTTTGGAGATTGTTTGGATTTTTGGGTATTTTTGAATATTTTAATATTATTTTCTAATTTTCGGAAATTAATTATTTAAATTATGAAATTTGAGTTTATGGTTGAATTGGGTGTTGAAATGAATTATAGGAATTTATTTGGAATTTTTATGAATTTCTAAGTATTTATTTTTAATTATTGAAGTTTAGGTGATTTTGGAAAATTAGGTTAATTGAATTTAATTGGTTAATTGAGTTTAAATATTGATATTATTGATAAATATGTTGAGAAAATTAATTTTAGATAATTGTATGATTTTTGGTGAATTTTTGAAGTAATTTAGGTATATTTATATATATAAGGGTATTTTGGTAATTTTACCCTAAATTGTCTAAAAATGTAATTTAATTGGTTTTATTAGTTATTTAAGGTATAAAAATGATTTCTACAAAATATTTGGTATTTTTAACTAATTAAAACTATTTTTCGGGAATTATTTTCAATTATATATATAATATACGGTTTTTCTAATAAAATGAGTTTTAATCGGTTTTTATAGTGTTTCAAGGTCAATTATGTAATTTTTATTTATAAAATGTATTTCTGTGATTTAAAGATATTTTTGGTATATCTGGAATCATTCTGTGTTTGTGGACCCCGGTCGGTGGACTGTAGTTTGGAGTCCGACCGTGGGATTTTGATTGTGTTGAGCTTGAATTTCGAAGTGTGTTTCTTTGCAGGGTTGGCTCTACTCTTTTGAGTAGAGAGATGTCCGTTTTACAGGGGAGGTTCTGCCGGATTTTCGGTAGAATTCTCGTAAAACGTGATGTCCAGTCGAACCCTAATTCTGTTTTCGTATTTTAATACTCTAGATTGAATTCTAGGATTTCTGTTAGGTTTATTCTAATGTTGATTATTTATTGCTTGTTTAGTTGCGCCGAGACCGAGGGCTAGTGGACCAGGCCCGTCGGACCTGTCTCGTGGAGCGCATTAGGTGAGTTACTATATTATATATATATGCTTAGGATGCATGATTTAGAAAATGCATGTTTTATTTTGATTGAATATGCATAAATAATGTGATTTATATTCAAGTATATTTTTGGTATATAATAAATTATATACATGTTTTGTTAATAAAATATATTTAAAATGTTTTTAAATATATTTTTAGTTTAATTCATGATTTGATTGGATTTATTTGACATATATATATTCGAAATATACCTGGTTTATTTTTGATATATTTCTGGTATATATATAGTTTATATTGATATTTTATTGAACTTCATACATCATTTATTTTTGTGAATGAATGATTTATTTATTAATGAAGGATATCAATAGAACGTGCTACCTAGTGGGCAGCACTAGGACCGAGTACGTACCGGTACGCCTATAGTATTTAGGCTATAATACTAACTATTTGTGGATATGGATTTGATTATGATTATTTGATATGTGTGAGATGTGATTTGGGTGTGATTGCTGGAGCTCGGTTGACCAAGTGTCTCGGGGCCAATCACACTGGCAGTTAGACTGCTGGAGCTCGGTTGACTTAGTGTCTCGGGGCCAGTCTACTGTCCAAATGGATTAAGTGGATATATTTGGAATAAGTGAGCCTGTATGGCCAGAGTGTTGTTTAACACTATTTCTGAGGTTGCGATATTCTAGGGTTCTATGTGATCCTTCATAAAAGATGATTTTCAGATAAAATATATAAAAACGATTTTTCTGCATCCGTATGAATTGCCTGTATATATACATATTAGACATGTATTATTGACTGTATGCATAGTCATTTAGAGTGTGTATATATATATTATAGTAATTCACTCAGTGAGGTCTGACTCCCCTCCGTTGAATATTTTTCAGGAGAGTCAACTTCCTCAGACCTCAGTAGCAGGTCGATACGCCGGATTTCTTCCGCCCCGGCTTCTTTATGTAAATTGTCTACTTGAGTCTTATTTATTTTATCTAGACACTGCAGTAGTTGTGAATTACAGTATTGGATTTCATGTATTTTGTTTTAAAGGAGATATATTATGTTGAAACTGGATTGTATTAAAGAGATTTTATGTATGAGATGAGATTTTTATTTATATCCAGTTGATATGGATAATATTATGATATTATGATTTTTATTTCTGCTGCATATTATATTTTTATTGTTATTATGGCATGCTTTATTTTATTTTTAGGCTTGCTACGGGTTCCGGATTCGAAAGAATTCCCGTTCCCTAGCGCCGGTCATGACTCCTGTTTTGGGTCGTGACAAAGTTGGTATCAGAGCGAAGTTCGTATCAGAGTGGAGTTCTGTGTCAGGGCTTAGTTATGTGAGTTGTGGCCCTAGTTTTAAAGTTGTGTTTTCTGTTGGACTACTGCAGTGTATTAGGTTCGAGTATGTCTTGATGAGTATTCCTTGCTGTAGTTTTCAGTGTTATTCCTCCGTTGTCTGTTTTGTCTGAATCTTTCCTTTTGTCTTTTCAAAATGAGGAGGCGAGCGCGTGTCGCTCCACCGGTCGTTGAGGCCGAGGATGATGAGTCTTTTCAGGATGAGGTTTTACCTCCTGAACCGCCAGTTAGACGTAGAGGTCATGGCAGGGGTAGACCTCGAGGAGCGGCAGGTCGCCGTAGGCAGAGAGAGTTACAGGACGAGGAGCCTGTTGAGCCTGAGTTTGATGTTCCTGTTCCTCCAGTTGTTCAGCCTGCCTATCAGCAGGGTATGTCTGACCCTGAGGCAGCTTTGTTCTATGCCAGAGTTGGCAGGATTGCTTTTGATGGTACTTCTGATCCTTTAGATTTTTTGCATGCGATTGAGACTAGGACTCGGACTGCTCATACCGAGTACCAGCGGATCATGATCGTCGAGTTGTCTGTTGAGGGACCAGCTCTAGATTGGTTCATTCAGATGATCCAGCCCTTTATGATGACGATGACTTGGGCTCAGTTTCGAGAGCGATTCATGAGGAGATTTTATCCAGAGCCTCTTCGTTTGAGCTATCGTCTCCGATTGACCAGTATTTCTCATGGAGATCGATCTGTAGAGGAGTATACCCGAGAGTTTCTTCGTCTGGGTAGATATGCTGAGGATCTGATGCGAGATCAGTATTTCGCTGTTACTACGTATGTTACTGGTTTGGGTCCAGCTGGATTGTATTAAAGAGATTTTATGTATGAGATGAGATTTTTATTTATATCCAGTTGATATGGATAATATTATGATATTATGATTTTTATTTCCGCTGCATATTATATTTTTATTGTTATTATGGCATGCTTTATTTTATTTTTAGGCTTGCTACGGGTTCCGGATTCGAAAGAATTCCCGTTCCCTAGCGCCGGTCATGACTCCTGTTTTGGGTCGTGACATTCCCTTTGGAGTCCTAGGAAACGAAGAAACAAGGAGTCAACATTGAGACTGTTGACCAGGTTCAGACTTTACAAATCACTGAAGGAAAGATAGTGAGGATCGATAATGAACTTAATAGCAAAGTTAAGCATAGAATAAGTGAGGTCCTCATTAAACACTCAGGTAGCTTTGCTTCTCAAGCATCTGAGATCATTGGAGTATATCCTTAGATGGCCTTGCATAGTTTGAACATCAAGTGAGGAGTCTATAAATATGTTATATTCTCTAGGGTTTAACTTACTTATTTTTCCTGCCTCCAAATTCGTTTTCTCTCTTCTTATAAAATAAACATAGAGTTTTTTCTTTTGTTATTGATTTGTGAGACAATTAAGAAAGTTGCTAGCACACGCTCCAATTCATTTTTATGAAGGGTTATTCGTATGGATACCTATAGAGGACGCATCCTTTTGGAGACGTCTAGATCCGAACAACCAAAGCAAAAAGGCTCGAGGTAAGGTATCACAGGTGTGAACCTCCTCTTATCCTTCCAGAAAATCTTGCCTCTTCTATAATGAAACCCAACAGTGGTATCAGAGCCACTTGTAATTCGATTAATTGATTATGTATATATGTGATATATGTTAGGGTTTATGATTCATTTTTGAAAAGGGTTTTCAAAATTATCAATAAAGGGTTTTGATTTATTTTGTGATAATTCTTAGTAATCTATTTGAAAACAGAATTAAAAATTAATTTGATTAATGTTTATAATGGTTTAATGTGATTAAACTAAAAGCAGTTTTTTGATTTTATGAATTCAGAATGCTGTTTCATGAAAAACGAATTCAATATGTTGTTTTACTGAAAACGAATTATATATGATGTTTTTATGAAAAATGAATTAAGTATAATGTTTTATTAATGTGATTTAATGAAATAGAAATTATGTTTTTGAAAACCTAATCACTTAAGGATTTATATCTTTTATGTATTATGTTTTGATTAATATGATTAATTAAAACAACATATTTGTTTTTTGTTTTAATTAGGAAAATCATTTTTTATTTTGATAAGGAAAATTGTTTTTTTATTAAATCTGAAATAGAAATTTTGTGATTATGCAGATTTGTGTTAAGGGGCAATCTGTTTAAATGTTAAACAAATTATGCAGAATGGATCTATTTTATACAGATTCGTTAAAGCTATAATTTTGATTATAGAAATTAGGGTTTTCTTAATGGATGCGTCTGTTTAAAAAAAATTGTTTTTGATCTATTTTGAATGGATTTTTCAGAATGTAAGCTGTTTACAAAAAGTGATGTCATTTTAGGTAGCAGCTGATTAAGTAATATGATTATGAAAATTGGTTAGTTACTTCCTTGACGCAAATTAGGGTTTTAAGGTGGTTGTTTTAATTGAGCGTTTTTGTCTGTTTTTGAACAGATTGATTTTATAGTAATTTTATTATGAAAATTCATTAACGTTCAGAAATTTGAAAGGTAATTCATTAAAGAGCTAAGGTAAAGTGTTTACCGTTGGACCTGCTGACTGGCCAGCGGGACTACCAGCAGGGGCGTTACCCCCGGACCCCACCAGGGGCGCTGCCCCTTGACCCCAGAAGAATTGTCACATTATTATTTTTTTAAAACATAATCATTAGATCTGTTAACTAAATAGCTTATTATGTTATACATGTTTGTTATTTAATACATGGTGCATAACATGGCCCTTAGACCAATATGATTGGATTTAATTTTTATGGGTTGTAATTTTAAATACGGCCTATGAGTCATTTTTGTTTTGTTGTATTTATTTTATTAGAATAGTGTAGAATAAATTACAACAATTTATGTAAATCAAGACCCATAGTGCAATTCAAGTTGGAGACCCAAGATGGAGATCCAAGGTGGGAACCAAAAAAGGAGATCCATGGTAGAAGATGGAGATCCAAGTTGGAGGCTCAATTTGTAATTGTAATATTACCTAGGTTTGACCTTTGATCTTCATATTGGCTTATGAAGATCAACTTAGATTTGGGCCATGCTATGTCACATTTATTTTAGTTGTTATGTATTTGATGCCATATGATGCCATGCAATACAACATAATAATAACTAAATAAGATTAAAGAAAGTGTTAAGTCATTATAATGCCTCCTATAAATTCAACACTTATTAAGCCTTAGATTATTATATATGGGCCTGCCAAAGCAGGATGTATAAATTTATTCGGGGAAGGCAAGTTGGATAATGGTGCTATCTAAACGTTTGAAATGGTTTGACCTAACTAGGTTATCAAAATGGTTTTGGACCTAGGGCATTAGATGGGATTTGTAACCATGACATGTGATGTTAAATCCCATACCATCCAAGAGTTACATGAGATGTAATTGATAAGAGTTGTTTACCTAAATAACCATATTTTAGGTGATGAGCCAAGGCTCACTTAGAGTATGGTGAAATATGGATCTTGGCCCACTAAAATTTATAAATTAACTTAGAGGATTATTGATTTAAGTAAATTTAGTGGGAGTCTATTGGGTTTCGTGATACAAGCGCAGTGGAAAATTAAAAACTTATCACATTCCCAAATTTGGATCCGTATAATTAGACTACTTGATTAAATCTAGGGTTTTAAGAATCTCACCAAAACGCAGAAGAGGCAAGATTTTCTGGAAGGAAGAGAAGAGGTTCACACCGGTGACACCTTACCTCGAGCCTTTTTGCTTTTGTTGTTCGGATCTAGATGTCTCCAAAAAGATGCGTCCTCTATAGGTGTCACGACCCAAACTAGGAGTCATGACCGGTGCTAGGGAATGAGAATTCTTTCGAATCCGGAACCCATAGCAAGCCTTAGAAAATAAAATCATGCAATAAATAAATAAAAATATGACATAATTAAAAATTTTTCAAATCAATATAATATAAATACTCCAAATCTTTCTCAATGAATACATCATCGTATAGTAATCAAATACAAATTCTCAGAGTATTTAATATCAAAATGAAATAATACTCTTCTGACATAATAACACTACTACTGCAGTTTCTAGAATACAAATCAGAGTTCAGAATATACATTTGCATAAAATAGCCAGGACTGAAGAACACCGGCAAGGAACTCTACAACTAAGGTCTGACGATATGGGATCTCCTGAAAAAAAAAATGAAGGGGGTCAGACCTCACTAAGTGAATTATTATACTATATATACATGCAAACTAAACCATTACAATCAGAAATTCTTATATATATATATGTATATACACACATTTCACACGAATGCCAAACTCTGCCTTTATAAATATACTAAATGTAGAAAATGTTTAGTTTAATTTATGAAGGATTCATAGAACCCTAATAATAGCAACCTGAATTAAGCCCATCATCACTCTAGCTATATAGGCTCACTCGATTCCAAATAGAACACTTATTCCAATTTGGATAACAGACTGGCCCCGAGACACTAAGTCGATTGAGCTCCAGCAGTCTGGCTGTCAGTGTGATTGGCCCCGAGACACTTGGTCAACCAAGCTCCAGCAATCACACTATCTATTACCTCACATCTCAATCAACCCAATAGATCATTCATTCCACTCTGGACAGTAGACTGGCCCCAAGACACTAAGTCAATCGAGCTCCAGCAGTCTGACTATCAGTGTGATTGGCCCCGCAATCACACTTTCTATTATACCATAATCTTAGTCAAATTAATCAAATCAATTATAATCACCACAATTAATTCTCACTCAACCCTTATCTATTGCACCGGTATGTACACGGCCCTAGTGCTGTCCACTAGGAAGCACGTTCTATTGATATCCTTCACTAAAAACAAATCTTTTATTTTGAAAATAATTAATGTGGAGCAATATTCATAATAATAAAATCAACCATATATATATATATACCAAAAATATACTCAGTATATTTCGGGTATATATATATGTCAAACAAAATATGAAATATACTAAAGGTAAACCATTAAAAGAGTTAAAAACAATTAAGTGCGTATCAGTAATATAACATGCATTTTCTCAAAAATATACCTAAATTTACAAAAGATACATCCTAAGTACACAAATCATTTAATAAAACATTTATGTATAAATATTCATTTAAATATGTGTTTAGGTTTAACATATATTCACATTCTATCAAAATAACCTAATTTTCTAGCATGCATATATCACAATTAAACCCTAAGTATACCACTAATGTTTTAGGTTTCAATTAATAATAAAACATACAGTTATTTGGGGAAATATATCAAAAATATACCAAAAATAAACTCACAAACAATTTAAGTATAGGTTTATAATATAGCATGCAATTATTCAAGAATAAACCTAAAATATACTAATCATTTAATAAAATAATTATGGTTCGATGTACATTTAAATCCTGTATAGATATTAAATTATATCAAACATAAACCTAAATATCTAACATACATATATAAAAAATAAACTCTAAATATACGAGTGATATATTAAATGTATATAGAAAATATACAAACATTTATATATCAAGATACACTAAAAATAAACCGAAAATATACCAAATCATATTATAATTAAATTACTGTTTAAAACATATAATGAAAATAAAAAATCCTAAGTCATGCGTCCTATATGGAATGCATATATATACAGTATAATAACTCACATGTTAGTGCTCCACGAGACAAATTCGGCGGGCCTGGTCTGTTAGACCTCAGTCCCGATGCAGCTACAAAAATAAAATAACAACCATCAGAATAATTCTAACTCTACGCTTCTAGAATTACTATGGAAAGACTCAATCAAAAATTCAAAACTAGACTCAGACTGGTTGTCACATTTTACGAGAAATCTATTAAAATTTCTGCAGAGCCTCCTCTGTAAAACGGACATCTCCTTACAAAAGTAGGGCTGATCCTGCACAGAAAACACACTTCCAAAGTCTCAAGGCATAACACCTTGGGTTGGGACCCCTAACTCCACAAATCCCCAACCGAGGTTCACAATTTACAAAACAAGAATATTAAACAGTGAAATGATAAAAATATCAAAAACCCAATAAAAATATTTATAAACCTTTATTTTCCAATCAAAACATAAAAAGTTTAATTTAATTAATATTTGATAATAAAAATTTGTAAATGGAACAAAATTCCCATTTTACAATTAAATTAATATAAATTGTACATAATATTTAAAATTACAATTTACTATCACAAGAATAATAAAATACACATTTAGTCCCAAAATAATAAATACACTTATTATTCACATAATATTCTAAAATTATCACAATTAACTAATAGAATTTCAAACATTATATAATATAAATAAAATTAAATTTTACAGTTATTCAACATAACATAACAAAATTCACATTTAATTGCATAAATAGTTTACTCATATAATAAAACTAGTTTTAAACCCAATTTATTTCCAAAATAGTATATATAATATATTTATTTGAGAACATTTTTCGAAAAAAAAATTAATAAAAATAATACTAATTAGTTAAAATAGTAATTAATTTATAAAAATCATTTTATTACCTTAAATAATTATAAAATCAACTAAATTATAATATTTAACTATAATTAACACAAATTACACATTTACCCCAATAATATCAAATATTCAATATACTTAAATATACTAAATGATTTTCTAAAAAAATTATAGAAACTCATTAAAATTATTTAATCATCATATAATACACTAATATCAATCAAAACACATATTTAACCAATAATTTCCTCAAAATTACCTATTTAACTTAATAATTCAAAATACACATAATTTACATAAAATTCCATAAAAATTATATATATTCATAAAAATTATTCTCTCAACAAATAATATTCTAATATTAACCAGAATACACAATTAACTCTAATTTTTTTTAATCAAAATACACATTTAACTAAATATCCAAACTTACATAAACTATAAATATCTTTAAAAAAATTACAAAATATTCTCAAAATTTAATTTCTCAACACCAAAACTCATAAAAATATATAATAACAATAATTTAACAAAATTCATAATCTAATTAATTAATTAATGAAAATTAATTATTTAGTAATAAAATAATAAAAAATTCACCAAAAAAAAAATAATTTCCAAAAATTATAACAAAAATAAATCCATGAAGCTCAAGCTATATAAATCATTATTTCTAAAGGAAATTATAAAAAAAAAACCATTAAACTCAAGCCAAAAAAAATTAGAAAAGGAATTTGACATAAACTAGAAATTGATTAAAACTCACAAATACCTGGCTTTGAACAATGATCAAAATTAAAATCAACCTCCCCTCAACTCAAGGAGTTGATTGAGGCAAAGAAACCGAGCTCCATTATCTGAAAGTCGCCGGAAGTTCCCTGCTCCATGCTGCTGCCTCTAAATTTGCCCGTTGGCGAGAAGAAGAAGGAGAAGGTAGGGGAAGAAGATGGCGGCTTGAGGAGGGTTCGGGTGGCGCTGGTAGAGGCTAAAGATTCATGAAGAAGAAGGTGGAGCATAGTGACAAAGAAGAAGTCGGGTTTGCAGGAAAAGGAGAAGAAAAATACTGCACATTCCCCTTTTTTTTTTTCATCCATCTGTGTGTGTGTGTGTGTATATATATATATATATTATACTTTGACTTTATAATATAATATATAAAAGAAAAATTTAGTTAAATAATTCTACACCACATATATATAATTATACATGTATATATATATATATATATATATATATATATATATATATATATATATATATATATATATATATATTCACACATATGAATATAATAAACACAAATATATTTTGATATATATATACACACATAAAATGACATTTAACAATAAATGATATTAACACAAATAATACCAAAGATAATTCTAATAAAATAAATAATGAAATACTTAAAAATAATAATCGTCAAAATTATGCCATTTAATAAAATAATACTAATACTTAAAATAATGTTATTAAAATAATCCTCTTCAAAATAACACTAATATTATAATAATCCTCCACTACACAATACATAAATATCTCACCCACACACACATATATATATAAACACACATATACATTATCACTTAAAAATATAACATTTACATGAAGGATATAATAATAATATTAGTACTTAAAAATAAAATTAGACTAACCATGATCTAAATTAACGTTATCAGAATATTAGTATTCAAAAACAATAAATATACATAATAGAATTTAACGTCCAAAATAATAAATTCCAAATTAATGAATTTACGTAGAAAATTAAATGAAACATAAAATAATGATAATAAATCAAAAAATAGCAGAATAATTAAATATAACTTTTAAACTTTATTAACACTGCATATTTCATTATTTAATAAAATAATTTAAAAAAAAATCAGGGTTATTACAATAGGTATCTACACGAACAACCCTTCACAAAAACGAATTGGAGTATGTGCTAGTAACTTTCTTGATTGTCTCACAAATCAAGAACAAAAGAAAAAACTCTGTGTTTGTTTTCTAAGAAGAGAGAAAACAAATTTGGAGGCAGGAAAAACAAGTGAGTTAAACCCTAGAGAATATAATATATTTATAAACTCCAAATTAGGGTTTCACCTACTAATGACCTTTTTGGTAATTTCCCATTTATTATATTCTGATTTTGTTTTAAAAAAAATCAGAAATAATATCTTATTTATTTAAAATAACATTTATCTTAAATAAATAAACAAATAAATAAATAAAAAAGTTTAATTATTTATTTCCACAGAGTTTATTTTAGGCTTATTAAACCCATATTTGTTTTGGGCTTGTTCTAAGTGTGGGACCCTGTAGGTTCACATAACATTGGCAGTAGGCCTAAATCTCTATTTGCCTACAAGTCATAAGTGGCCTCTAGCAAGACATTATGACTACCCAAGTCATATGAAGTCAATAATCCGACATAACCTAATTACAGTGAATTTTAACATCCCTTTATCACATAATATCTTAATTGAACATAAGGCATAGAGTGTCATCCTTATATAGTTCAATATTATGACTTGATTCCAAGTAGACTGAAAATGATAACTCTTTATCAATTTATTTTAGCATGGCCATGCATTTTCCTATAGTCTATCTCATCAAGGGGCCCATAGATATCTTTCTCATATTAATGAGGGATAAATTCCTTCTGAATCACTCACATTCCTTACATAACTAATTTCATATCCAACAACATCTTATTTAATTGTCCAGTTAAAAATAATGTTAGAATGTGTCAAAACATAAAATAGCTATGTAGAAATCCATGATGATTTGAAGGTCAAAGGACAGAAATAAAATTACTATGATGAGAAATACTTATGACAATAATCTATGTAGTATTCTCATAGTGGGTCAATCCAGTATATGATCTCTCATCATGTACCTATGAGTTGACTTAATATCTCATATTCATGATTAGTAAAACATAACCATTAGTCAACATCATACTAGCCTTAATACTTTAATATTTATATAATGAATAAATGGCTAGGGATAATTAGAATAGAACTCTTATTTTAATCTAAGGGTTTTACTATCAAGTCACATACTTGATGGCCTTAGTAAAAATTAACCATTCATATAATTATTATAAAATCAAATGATAATGAAATACCTTTTTATTAATAAAATAAGAAAGTCAATACATAATCATAAATGATTGACCTAGTGCATATCACTAACACTTCACGTATGAAAGATAGAAGGTAATTGCTAAAGAAACAAAGAAGCTGTTGGAAGCCGAATTCATTAAAGAAGTAACACACCCAAAATGGGTAGCCAACGTGGTGCTGGTAAAAAAGTCCAATGGCAAGTACAGGATGTATGTGGACTATAATGATCTCAACAGAGCATGTCCTAAAGATAATTATCTATTGCCAATGATAGATCAACTGGTAGACTCCACTGCTAGTCACTGTTTATATATCTTTGTGGATGTTGTACAAGGGTACCATCAGATACTAATGAAGAAAGAAGATCAGGAAAAGACGTCATTCATCACCCATGAAGGTCTTTATTATTACAAAGTTATACCCTTTGGGATAAAGAATGTCGGAGCAACATATCAAAGGTTGATGAATCATGTATTCCAAGATCAAATTGGAAAGAACATAGAGGTATATATGGATGACATCATAATCAAAAGACAACACACAAGCAGCATTTTGATGACCTCGATCAAATACTTCAAATATTGAACCAATACTAGATCAAGCTAAATCCAGAGAAGTGTGTTTTTGGAATAAAGCCAGGGAAATTCCTGGAATTCATAATATCACATAGAGGAATTGAAGCTAATCCATAGAAGATGGAGGCCATTCTTAAAATAAAAGCTCCTATATTAATCAATGAGCTACAAAAGTTAAATGGTAGAATAGCAGCCTTAGGGGATTTTATCTCCTGTTTAACCAAATGGTGTCTGCCATTGTTCCGAGCCTTAAAAAATTTCAAGAAGTTTGTATGGAATGAAGAATGCCAGATAAATTTTGAAGATGTAAAAAAGTTCATGTCCTCACCAACCTTACTCAGTAGGCCGATCCCCAATGAAACACTGTACTTATACTTCTCTATTGGTTAGGAGTCAATTGCATTAGTACTGGTGAAGAACGAAGGAAGTCAGTAAAATCTAGTATACTACATCAGTAAGATACTTAGAGGTTTAGAAATCCAATATCCTAAACTGGATAAGTTGGCTATAACCATTGTCCACACGTCTCGAAAACTCTAACACTATTTTCAAACACATTCAATCACTGTAAGATCCAACTTCCCTCTCAAGAAAATCCTATAAAGACTTAAAACATCCAATAGACTAGTTCAATGGTCAATATTACTGGGAGAATTTGATATCAACTATGAATGTCAATAATAGATAAAAGCTTATACCTTGGTAGACTTCGTAGAAGAGATAACAGTAGAAGATTTCACTCCTTTCGAGTGTCCATAATGGAAGCTATATGTTAACGGAGCCTCATCCATCTAAGGATCCAGTATCAGAATCATTTTTAAAGGGCCACACAAAGTCACTATCAGATATGTCTTTCAGATAAAGTATAATCTACTAATAATGCAGCCAAGTATGAAGCACTTATTATGGGATTGAAGCTAGCCATCAAGGTCAAAGTCGAGCATCTTAAGATATACTTTGACTCACAATTAGTGGTAAACTAAGTCAAAGGAACATTCCAGATCAAAGACCCAAGCATCACCAAATAAGTTGAGAAAGGCAGACAACTTTTAAAGAAACTCGAGCTAGATAGGGAACAATGAAAAATCATCTAAATCCCCAGAAGCAAAAATTCAAAAGTAGACCTACTAGCCAAATTAATGGCTGAAGATAATCAAACATTTAAAGAACTTGGGCTCGCTGAGGCATTAATAAAACCAAGCTCCGAGGAGCATAGGTCATGGATATAAAGGAAGTAGCATAATGGATGAAATTGATCATTCAGTATCTCAAACATGGAGTACTTCTTCATGATAAGTTAAAAGCTCAGAAGTTGAAGATAAAAGTCATGCATTACTCCATCTACCATGAAGTACTCTACATAAGGTCTTTCTCACACCTATGGTCTAAATATGTATCACCATAAGAAGAAAATTACGTGTTTAGGGAAATCCAAGAAGGAATTTATGGAGCACATGAATCTTATCATTCATTAATCAGAAAGGCGTTGCTCTAGGGATACTATTGGCCTACCATATCCTGAGATGCCCAGAAATGGACTCAAGAATGCCATAAATGTTAATATTTTTCCCGCCTTAGCCATAAGCCTTATAATCTTCAGTATCCAATTGAGAGTCCTTAACCTTTTATAGTATAGGGATGGACATCCTGGGTCCATTTCCTACCTTAACCTCTTAGAAAAAGTTCTTAATTGTGGCTATAGACCACTTCACTAAATGGATAGAAGTTAAAGTTGTACCAACCGTCATTGAGGCCCAAATCTAGTACTTTTTCTGGAAAGAAATCATTTGCAAATTTAGAATATCACATACTTTGATAACAGACAATGGGAAGCAGTTCGACAATGAGAAATTCAAAAAGTTATGTTCGGATCTCAGAATAGAGCTCCAGTTTTCCTCAGTAGCTCATCCACAAATAAATGGTCAGACGAAAGTCTCCAACAGGATCATCATGCAAGGGCTAAAGAAAAGACTATACAAAAAGAAGGAGATCTGGGTCGATGAACTCAACAACATTGTTTGGGCCTATAGAACTGCACCCATAACTTCCACTGGAGAAATTCCTTTTAGACTCACTTATGGGATGGATGCAGTAATCCTAGTGGAGATTGGATCAGTAAGTTATCAAGTCACTAAAAGTCTGGATTAAGAAGTCAATAACATCAATACTCTGATATGTTTGGATCTACTTGAAGAGAGGAGAGAGCAAACATCCATTATAGTAGAAGCTTATAAATAAAGGGTTATAGAATATCACAATCGACACATCCGACCAAGATACTTTAAAGTCAAAGACTGGGTACTTAGAAGGGCTGACATTGGCAGACTTGGGAAGGTCCTTATCAAGTCAACGGGAAGAAAACTAAAAGGGCATACAAGATCAAGGATAGATAGGGAAAAGAGCTACCCCGATATTAGAACTCAGATAGTCTCCAAAAATATTATCAATAAATGTACTCAAAATTTTATGAAATAAATACTTCATTTATCATTAAAAATGTTGTATTACAGAGTATATTCCAAAATACATAAAAAATTATGGACTAAAGTAATTTAAAATTGAGTACTAGGAAACTCAGAAGAAGGAAGACTTATATTATGAGACTCAGACACAAAGGCTGGATCAGGTCCAGTATAGATAGCACTAGTAGACATCTCCCCAGTAGGCCTCGAATCCTTTGGTTACTTAGAAGATGATTTATCAGTGGTAGACTTGGTTAGTTTCTTGAGATTCTTTAACCACTTGGAAGAAGCCTTGCTTCGAGCATCTTTCTTGGCAGCAACCCTGGCCAGACCGATAGGTGTTATTTTATCTAAATAAGAGAAGTCTAGATTCGGGTATTGGGCAAGCAAGACTCTCCAACATTCAGACTTGTAAGCTTTGAGAAACCTCGCGACCATGTTCTGGTAGCTTCTCTTGTCATCCTTAAAGGATTTCTCCACTTTAGCAAGTTTTATCTCTAAAACCACAATCCGGGAGTCCTGCCCCTTAATTCTTGATATAAGTTGGGCTTGATTATGATCTAACTCTTTTACCCTCTTTTGGTTTGCCTCAGCCTTTGATCTTACCTCAACATGTTTGGTTTGGCAAAGTTCTAGTGTTGCCTTCACCTTCTCCAGTTTCTTTTCAAAATCGATGGCTATAGTGCTAACTTTAGTCTCCTTCAGGCTATACTGACTCTTGAGATAATAATAGTTATCCTTTACCAGTATCAAAGCCTGAGTCATCCAAAAGAAAAGAGAAACATGATCAACTTGGGTACATATGAACACAAAGTAAACAAAGTAGAAGACAATTACCTTTAACGAGTGCCCGATCATGGAGTTATACAGTTCCTCATTATCTACATCCATCAAGTGTTAGATATCTTCAGGAAGTCGTAGAGACTCAATATATTAGTCCCTCACTTAAGCATTCAATATACTCAGAGGCTTTATTTTTTTCAATATCCAAGACCTTATATTTGGACACCTGGATATCTTTTGGCATTTAATGAAGGCCTCCTTACATAACTTTTCAGCATCTGAGTCCTCATTCAAGGCTGGTTTCCTCTGACCCTCAGACTTCTCCACTTAAGAAGATTCAGCCATAACTTTTCCTTTTTGGCTGGGCACAGCTCCAGAGGAGACCTCCAGAGCAAGAGGCTCAAAAGTAAGAGAAGAGATCTGCCGTCCTCCTAAGTCTTTAGCTTATCATCAATAAGTTGAATCCCATCCGCAAATTTAAAAAAGTCAACCATTTATAAATAAAAAAGAAAAATAGAAGTTAGAATAATACCTTCTAAATCTTAGAACTTACCACTGAGATATATGCAGTCAGTACAAACTCTCCAAAGGTATCTTCTAGATAAATTTTTAATAGATCTTGCATCAACTATGCCATGAAGATGAAGCTTCATAACTATCTCTGTATCTTTATTGGATAGTCTTGAAGGACGCTTCACCTTAAGGCAATCATCGAACCACATCCGTCGAATGTGGATGAAGTCTGACAGATGTTCAACAATAAAAAAACCTATATCTCTATTTCTTATAGAGATCCGGAAGCTTTACGAAGGGGCTATATTTTGGAATAGCTGATAGAGAGAACATCAGCTCTCCCTTTTTCCTATTCAAGCTATAGAGATATTACATGACATCCAGGTCTGGCTCTCTATCCTGCTCGTGTATCAATTCTATAAAACTGGTCAAGATCCAGTATCTATTAGGATGGAGTTGCCCAAGAGCTATTTTGTACCTATTCAGAAAAATTCTAACAAAGGTATCTAAGGGGAACTTCAATCCCCCTTTTAATTAGTCGAAGTATACAACTAACCTATAAAAATCTAGCATAAGGGTATGGGCTTTGAAATTTTTATCTACAGAGCATAGAGCGAAGTCAGTTGGATTGCTAAAATGTCTCTCATACCATTTTAGCAAATCCTCATATACCATAGAGAAAAAAAAATTAAAACTAACTTGCTCTCGGGGAGCCATGGATCCTATTAAAATAATGAAGAAAACATAAAAAATAAGGAACTTCACCTAGGCAGAAGGATGCAAGCTCATGAAGAAGGCTTTGAAGATATAAAGAACATATGAGAGAAAATTTAGAAAGGGAAGAAGATAGCAGAAAAGCGAAAATGCAATGAACATAAGGGTTTGATCTACTTAAAGAGCAGCAAAAAGTTCTAGAATGACCATAATTGCCCTCATGATCACTTTTGTCTCTTTTATAAGCATTATTGGTAATTCTAGGCAAAAGAAAGGTCTATTAGTGCCCATTAATTGAGCAGTTATTATTATGACAACTGAAATGTCTCATCTTTTGACACATGAATAGACGTGACGGTTACACAATTCAAAATTCAAAGGTAAGTCAAAAGATGTGGTGGTTGATAATCCCGCTCCTTTTGCTGCCAGCTATCTCCTTTATCGGCACTCAGGTCGCACTTCTAATGCACCAATATTCTAAGTCCAATAACTGAAGTTGGCACCCTCAAGTCGCTTCATTAGTACTGAGGTTTGACACTTGGGCAATGCTTCTAATGCACTGAGATTCTAAGTCCAATGATTGAACCTGACATCCTAAGATCGCTTCGATAGTATTAAGGTTTGACACTCAAGTTATGCTTCTAATGCATTGAGATTCTAAGTCTAGTGACTGAAATTGGCACCCTCAGGTCGCTTCGATAGTACTGAGGTTTGGCACTCGGGCCACGCTTTTAATGCATTGAGATTATATGGCACTCGGGCCACACTTTTAATGCGCCAAGCATTAAAACTCCAGCAACGGCTGGTTCCTCCATGTTGTCTCTATACCAACAGGTTAATCCCTTACATCAAGCATTTTTTATGCAGGTTCTGTGCAATTAAGTCCAACTAGCACTTCAACGATGTTTTAATAACTATGATAATAAGACTCAGAACTGAGCCTCATTTTTTCCTTTATGATTGAGGCTGGTCACCTCAGCTCACCCTTCCATATCAGATGCAATGATGTTTTTCATCACCTTACAGATCCGAATACATCGGACATAAATATTTGAACATACTTTTGAGGGGGACTCTTGGTACCCCATATACATATTCCTATTTAACCAAGGTTTTCATTTTACTATACAAGATTGCTTGCAATAGAAGGACACCCATAACAAATAGAAAAAAATTTCCCAATTAAAGAGACTCCTAGATAGGAAGAAACACTCTCCTAATATGCATAAAACTTTCATCAAAGAGAAATTATATCCCTCATTTTCATTTATTTTATTCTCACATATGTCTTGCTCACTTTATCTCTTTAAAACTCTCTCTCTCTATATTTTTTGACTTAGGCATTGAAGGGTTTGTGGAAATCCTCCCACCTCTCACCTTACCCTTCTTTAATCCCTTGCAGGGTTCTAGTTCAGGAGTTCTGGAAACAAATTCTCAATTAGATACTACTGGAGCGTAGATATGTTAAGGGGATAACGAACCAATGAGCATAGACTGTGTAGAGAACAAATTTCATGTGTTATTTTCTGGGAAGCCTCGAGGGCATCGGCTACTTTAAATTCTTCATTGAACACCACTACTTTACTTACCTTTTTTGGCTTCAAACATAAATGATATGATATGGCTTTGGGTACTGGGGTTATCTGTATTGACTGATGGAATTGATCGAAGAAGGAAGCATGGAAGGCCCAAAAAATGTGGCACAACCAATTAGTCAACTGGGCTGTGACCAAGCAAGTGTTGAATACATGATGCAGTCAGGTGATTGTAAGGTGTTTGCCAAAATACTGAGAGAAGGTCCTGTGAAACTTCAGGCTGTTGTGGCTGAGGCTGTTTCAGAACTTGTTTCTAATTACCCTGCACGCCAAGCGAAATACAGGTTACTTGCTCATTTGTCGTCTTGCATTTAAGATAGTTCAAGAGCATGCTCAGAATGCATTTGTTATCAGCAAATCCACAATAGCGCTTGCAATTGTATGGACCTCAGGTCTGATCGAGTTCACCTCCTATCATCGTTAATCAAATCATGAAAGTTATTCAAAGAGAAGATGAGTTATATGATTCTCATCCCATGTATTAAGGCTATTGGGAATTTTTGTACGAATATATTTATCCTTGCCTTGATCATTCTAAAGCAAGTATAAGCAGAATGGTGAAGCTCATAAATCAGCAGCATGTACATTCTGGGAGCGAAATTGTTTGACTCCATTCAACTCCAAGCATGGATTCTCCTTTGCTGGGGATGGTACAATTTTCAGGTCTGTATCTGTCTAACTAGGCAAAACCTTGTCAGATGGATAGCAGACATCTTCCATTGTTCTTTTGGCAGTCAACTATAACTTAAAAGAGTTCTGAGATGAAATTGTTATATGGTCATGTTATTGTTAAATTAAAACGAAGAAACAGTTTGAAGGATAACGAACGTTATTTTGTATTGACAGAAAATTAACTAGGTAGGAACAAAATGTTTCAGACTTCTGGCAATATATATACATGTAACACTGTACACTGATATCGCGTTCATATATTGTTTACAAGGCTAAATATAAATCTTCAGAAGCTGAAAATTGGTAATTGATGGCTTGCTACATGATGCTGCAATTGCAAAGGCATTGAGAAGTAATTGCTTGCTATGGAAGTCAACAATGCCCTCTCTACATCTCTAGTAACCTGCTGTTTTATCAGAGTAATTACGTATTGTAAAATCTCTGCTTCACATGGTAATGTGAGAGGTCTGTTGCTTGCCAATCCAAACTCATGTTCTGCCATGTCAAATAGTTCTCTGATTAGTTCGTTGTTAAGATATTCCAACGGAAGAAGAAAGCGCTTTCGATCTGCAGAGTACACTATAAAATGGCCTTTCTCAACTTTTGATGATATGCTGCAACTACTTTCATCTGTGCTTGAAATTATGGTTTGTGGAGATGTGATTCTTTTTCGCTTCATAGCAGCTATCTTCTGCCATTTTCTTGCCAATTTGATGAGCTTCTTGGTGCCGATCATTTTCTTACTCTATAAACTAGACGCAAAGATCAATCAAGAAAATGAAGAAAGCCTTAGATATTGCAGTAATGAGCAGCTTGCTAAAGGAGTAGCTTAATTATATATGCACAAGGTCAGACTCAAGTCCTTGTCATTGAGCTTATGCAATGTTGAGATTAATGGGAAGCAAAACCAGGTGATGGTTGGTAGCAAGAAGCTGTTGAGCAGGTGGGCATGTTTAGTTATGTTTGAATATCAGCACATCATAGCAGAGCAAGGATAAGATGTATTTATATCTTTATGTCAAGTTGGTAACCAACAAAATAGATATAAGAGTGGACATGATATCAAATTGAAGGCAGATCATGTGTACCATAAACAAAACAAGATAACATGACTGCATTCAATAAAACCAGTTTATGCCTAAGTAACTTAATTATTGATGAAAGCTGGAAGAGTTGTGCACCTTTTACTTTAGCTGTGAGTCTGGATTTAGAAGTGAGACAACACAAAACTTACTAGTGCAGCTTACACAGGGTTCTTCAGGAAGTCAACACTAGAAATTGTTGTTTCATTTGCAAGCATTGTGAATAGACCAATTTGAGCAGGGTGTCATCAGAATTCTCAGATTTTGCTAATACTTAAAAATTTCATTACAAAGGAAAAATTGGACAAGGACAAATATTTTTAGATTCTTGATGAAGTATTTCGAAGTACAATTGTGTATCTATGTTTATAACTCTAATTTTAATTCTTTAGAAGCTACAAATTGGCAATTGATATATTGTTGCTTGATGTTGGAGATGGAATGATAATGAACAGCAATTACTAGCTATGGAAGTCAACAGTGCCTGTTCTACATCTCTAGCAACTTGCTGTTTGATCAAAGAAATTACATATTCCATTAGCTCTGACTCGCATGGTAATGTGAGAGGTTCCTGGCTAGGCAACCCAAACTCCTGTTCGGCCATGTCGAAAAGCTCTCTGATCATTTCGTTGTGAAGATATTCCACAGGAAGCAGAAAGCCTTTTTTTATCTGCAGAGTAGACTACAAAGCAACCCTTCTCTGGTTTTATAAATTTGCTGCAATTGCTTTTATATATAGTTAAAATATTTTGAGGCAATGTGATTCGTTTTCACCTAATAGCAGCCATCTTCTGCCATTTCTTTGCCAATTTCAGAAGCTTCATGGCAATGATCATCTTGTTATTCTATAAAACTGAATGGAAAATGTTTGAAGAGAAGTGAAAGAGAAAACTTTAAACTCTATATCTGACTGATAATCTTGTGATGCGGAGAAGGCAAAGCAAGTGACATGATTATATATTCACCACAAGCGAGATACCGAGTCCAGGCTGACATGGAAACAAAACCATGTGATGGGTGGTTCCAAGGAGATTGTTCGCAAGACTGGCATGTTTACTTGTGTTTGGCAATCCAACAAGCAAGGTGGAGCATAGGTATGTCATATCATTCTGCGATGTGGCTTACTAGTTAAATTACATAAAGAATAATGGGTCTTGAACATGTATGATTATAACGTACAAGCTACTTGAACCTGAGATAATAAAAGATAAAATTTAAAGAATGCTGATCCTTATTTGCAGGCTTTATGGCGGGGACATATATGTGGTACGAACACACTGCAAGTTGGACCTCATATGTTTGTGTACTGAAATCCTAACATGAATAATGCTGTGGAATTCTAATAGTGAATTATGCAGGACTATCCAAATCTTTACCATCATCCTTTGCTGTTAAGACATGTATAGGTACTGAATGCGTTTGTGAAATAATTGCAATAGGTTGGTAAGGCAGCATATATATATATATATATAAGAATATTCAGGGCATAACTGATGAAACAACCATGACTGCAACCTGATATTGGATAGTCCCCTGTACCTGGTATTTGAGACATTGAAAGTTACCTATTTATGATATGTTAAATAGTTCACCAAATGTTTTACATGAGCTTAGAGATGCTATTGAGATAATGGATCACTGATAATGGATTGTGTAGAGAACAAAACTTCCCTGTCTTACTTGTCTGGGAAGCCTGGATGACATGGAAGGGCTAAAGAGTTGCGGAGATATTCAGGTTGATGCTATTGGTGATCCCGAATTACAACTATTTTTTATGCTCATACTTTGCTGGGGATCGGACAATTTTCAGGTTTCAAAACCTTGTCGGATGGATGGCACTCATCTTCCATTGTTCTTTTGACAGTCAACTGTCGAATTCTGACGTGAAACTCTAGAAGATGAAACGCAATTATCTTTGCTCAGTTTTTGTCATAGAAAGTGCTTTTCAATGTCAAAGTTGTGTACCTCCACAATTCCACGAACACCTCTAGCTTCATCAGCCAGTCCTAGTAAAAGGGTTCTCCTTGAGGGTAACATTATTTCTACCGTCCTGAAATATCTATAACTAAAAATATAGTGTACCAGAGATGGGCTGCTAGCACAATTGTTAAAGGCGCGCCTGAGGCTCAACTGACACCAAGCACTAGCCGTTGTCCCTCAAACACTGAAAGGCGGGTGATGTTAGTGAGGCGCACGCCTTAAACAAGGTGAAGCGCACCTAGGGTGTTTCAGTTTCTGCTGTTTCTTTTTTTAGTTAACTTGTTGAATTGTTTCTTCATTTATAGATCATTAGCATTGATTTGTATATGTAAACGACCATATAAACATCTCATTCATGCTTTTCTTTTCTTTTGCGCCTCATGTCACTCAGGCGCATGCTTGCGCTTTGCCCCTTATGCCTGGGCTCCAGAACCCTTTGTGTCGTAGCACGCCTTGTGGATTTAATAACTATGGTCGCTAGTTTCTCTATGGAAATTGTTTGCAAAGTCTGAAAAGGTAGAAGTTCCATTGAGATTGGTAAATGGACATGTTATTGTTAGTTTAGAACAACAGAAAAAATTGAAGGATAATGAAGTTGATTTTGCATTGAATTAAATAATTAAGTAGACAGGAACAAAATTTTTCAGGCTTCTGATAATATATATACATGTATCATTGTACATTTTTATCATGCTCATGTGTTGTTTACAGATAATTATAAAGCTTCAGAAGTTGCAAATTGGTAATTGATGGCTTGCTAATTGATAATGGAACTGGAAACGCATTGAACAGCAATTGCTAGCCATGGAAGCCAACAATGCTCTTTCTATATCTCTACTAACCTGCTGTTTTATCAGAGTAATTGCATACTCTAAAAGCTCTGCTTCACATGGCAGTGCGAGAGGCCTATTGCTTGTCAATCTGAACTCATCTTCTGCCATGTTGAATAGTCTTTTGATTACATTGCTAAGATATTCCAATGGAAGAAGAAAGCGCTTCTGATCAGCAGAGTGCACTACAAAATGACCTTTCTCATCTTTTGATGATATGCTGCAACTACTTGCATCTGTACTTGCAATAGTGTTTTGTGGGGATGTGATTCTTTTTCGCCTGATAGCAGCTATCTTCTGCCATTTTCTTGCCAATTTGATGAGCTTCTTGGTGCTTACTCTAACAGCTAGAGGCAAAGCCCTATCAGGAAAAAAAAAAAAAAAAAAGGAGTGCTAATCTTGTGATGGGTAGAATGCTATAGAAGTAGCTTGATTATACATGCACAATGGTCAAACTTGAGTCTTTCTCATGGAGCTTCTACAATGCGGGACAACTGGGAAGCAAAACCATGTGATGGTTGGTAGCAAGAGGCTGTTAAGGAGGTGGGCATGTTTGGTTGTTTGAAAAGCAGACCTTGATATCCTTCAGTCAAGCAGGTAACTAGCAAATTTAGATATAATGTGATATCAGATTGAAGGCATGTCATGTATACCATAGAAAAACAAGATAACATGATTACATTCAATGAAAACATTTGGTAGTAAATTATTGATGAGGGCAAAGTCGAGTAGGGTGTTGTCAGAATTGTCAATTTTTTCTGTACATTTGCAGGAGTCAATACTAAAAGAATTAGTATAATGATTAAGAAAGTTATTTTCCAGGAAGAGAAAATTACTAAGGAACAAAAATTTTGAGATTTTTCATGAAGTGTCATAAAACACTAACAGTTTCAATGTACATTTGTGTATCTAAGTTTATAATTATACTTGTAATTGTTTAGAAGCTACAAATTGGTAATTGACAGATTGTTGCTTGATGTCGAAGATGGAATGATGATGAACAGCAATTACTAGCTATAGAGGTCAACAGTGCCCATTCTACATCTCTATTAACTTGCTGTTTGATCAAAGAAATTGCATATTCCATTAGCTCTGACTCGCATGGCAATGTCAGAGGTCCCTCTCTAGGCAAGCCAAACTCCTCTTCGGCCATGTCAAAAAGCTCTCTGATCATTTCGTTGTGAAGATATTCCAGAGGAAGAAGAAAGCGTTTTTTATCTGCAGAATACACTACAAAGCAACCCTTCTCAGGTTTTGTAGATGTGCTGCAACCGCTTTCATCTGTAGTTGCAATAATTTGTGGCAATGTGATTCGTTTTCGTCTGATAGCTGCTATCTTCTGCCATTTCTTTGCCAATTTCAGAAGCTTCTTGGCAGTGATCATCTTCTTATTCTATAAATTGAATGGAAGAAGTTTGAAGGGAAGTAAAAGAGAAAACTTAGAGCTCTGTATCTGAATGATGATCTTGTGATGGGTAGAAGGCAAAGTAAGTGATAGGATTATATATTCACCAGAAACGCGACAAGACCCACCAAAGAGCTCCCACAATGCAGGCTGACATGGATACAAAACCATGTGATAAGTGGTTCCAAGGAGATAGTCTGCAAGGCTGGCATGTTTACCTGTTTTTGACAATCCAGTAAGGTGGAGCTAGGTGTCTCATATCTATATCCTTCTGCTGTGTGGTTGACAAAAAAAATGGTGGGTCATGACCATATATGGTTACAAGCTACTTAAACCTAAGAATATAAAGATAAAATTTTAATGAATACTGATTTTTTTGGGCAGGTTTTATGGTGTGGAAATAAGACCATATTTGCGCAAACTAACCTTAAAAAAAATGTTTTTTTTTTGCCAGAATAAAAAATAATGTATTTGTGCAAACTGGAGTTTGAATCTCAATATTATCTTTATAATTTTTTTTTTGAAAATAAAATAAATAAAATTTTATCTAGCTTGTACAATGTCCCGTAAATAAAAAGGCTGATATCTCTCCGATGAATTGAGATCCCACCCGTTCCCTGCAGTTAAAAACAAAAAAAAGGTTTTTATATTGTCCGGTTAGGTGATGACTATGGTGCAAAGCAAATTGTTCTTCTCTTGTTTGAACAATTTTCTTGAAACATTCCACTACAATTCTTACTATGTACACTGTTACCTTACATACATATATTCCTATTTAATTAAAAATCTTGGTTTCTTATACAGGTTATTTAGAAGGAAAAGACAGCTAAATCCATTTAGAAAAAGGTTTCTGCCTTAAAAAAACTTCCAAACAAAAGAGAAATACTCTCCTAATTAGCCTAGAGCTTCTATCCAAAAAGGAATCCTACCCCTTTCAGATTTAAGTGTCACAACTACTATAAATAGGATCTGTATCCCTCATTCTAATTCATTCTATTCTCTCATATTCTCGTTGTTCTCCTTCTCTCTAGATTCTCTCTCTATATATTCTGACTTAGGCATTGGAGGGTTTATGGGAATCCTCCCCACTTCTCACCTTGTCCTTTATTGATCACCTGTAGGATTTCAAGCTCAAGAGTTCTGAAAATAAGTTATCAAGTGGCATCGTCTATGGAAATTCTTAGGAAAAGCCATTCATGCATCTGCCAAAGTTAAGACATTGACGCCATGATTTCCAGTCCATCGCCAATCTCGACTCCTGATACTCACATTAACCTCTCAGCACCCGTTCCTCCATCAATCTGTCAACACCTCTCCCAACAGCAGTACCTCCAGTACCTCTCTAGTATGCCGGATCTTTATCCGAAGATACACACTTTCCTCCTGGAAATACCCATGGATGGTCGGCTCTGGGCATCGACTTTCCATATTATGCCCCATTGCAACACCAATACCGATCAATACCTTCCATGCCTTTTAGAAGCCTAACAGATACATTGGCTATAACTATGCTTAACCTAAACACTATAACCCAAACACTTAACCTCACCCTAATAAACAAGGAAGCAATGATACAAACATCTAAGCTTAAATAGCCCTAATGCAACAACAATTGAACACTTTAGTTTAAAGCGATAACCCTGGGACGGCTCATATAGACAACAACACAACACCTTTAGAGATACTTGAGGCAAACAAAAACAAAGGGAAGAGTAAAGTTCCAGAAGGGAAATCTAGTTCAACAATTCCAGCTCTAGACGACTTGAAGCTAACCTAGAGGGTTGAAGAAGTGTTACACAAAGTCCGCACGAGACCAAAGAAGGAAGATGAATATATTATGGAAGGCAGGACGTCATTCATAAAAAGGATAATCTAGAAAGAGATCCCAACCAAATTCAGAGTCCTATAACTAGATCAATATGATGGAACCGAAGATCCCATCAACCACATATCCTTATTTAGAACAAGAATGTTGCTCTAAAATGTGAATGACGGAATCATGTGCAGGGTCTTCCAAAGCACACTCACAAATAATGCCCAAAAATGGTTTTATTGGCTCCCAAAGAACTTTGTCACTTCTTTTGAGGACCTAGTAGAGAAGTTCCATACTAGGTTCGTTACCAACATTCCCCCTGCCAAAAACATCAATGATCTCTAGATGTGCCGACAAGAGGCCGATGAGTCCCTATAAAGCTTCCTCGATTGATTCAACAAGGTAGCCATTGTCACGACCCAAAACAGGGGCCATGACCGGCGCTAGGGAACGGGAATTCTTTCGAATCCGGAACCCGTAGCAAGCCTAAAAATAAAATAAAACATGCAATAATAGTAGCAATATATAATGCAGCGGAAATAAAAATCATAAATATCATAATAACATATGCACCAACTGGATTTAAATCAAATCCTCATCATTTCATATATATAAACTCCTTTAATACAAATCCAGTTCAAATATAATACAATATCTCGCATAAATATAATACATAAGATCCCAAAATTAATTTACAACTACTGCAGTGTCTAGATTATATAAAACTAAGACTCAAGTAAGCAGTTTACACAAAGAAGCCGGGGCGGAAGAAATCCGGCGTACAGGCCTGCTACTGAGGTCTGAAGATGTTGACTCTCCTGAAAATTAGTCAACGGAGGGGAGTCAGACCTCACTGAGTGAATTACTATAATATATATACATACACACTAAATGACAATGCACACAATGAACAGTATATATATATCTAATATATATACAGGCAATTACACACAGATGCAATAAAATCATTTTATATGTTTTTATTAAAATCATCATTTATGAAGGATCACATAGAACCCTATGATATCGCAACCTCGAAAACAGTGTTAGACAACACTCTAGCCATTAAGGCTCACTTGATCCAAATATATCCACTTAATCCATTTAGACAGTAGACTGGCCCCAAGACACTAAGTCAACCGAGCTCCAACAGTCTGACTGCCAGTGTGATTGGCCCCGAGACACTTGGTCAATCGAGCTCCAGCAATCACACCCAAATCACATCTCACACATCAAATAATCATAATCAATCAATATCCATAAATAGGTTAGTAATATAGCCTAAATACTATAGGCGTACCGGTACGTACTCGGTCCTAGTGCTGCCCACTAGGTAGCACGTTCTATTAATATCCTTCATCATTAATAATATAAAACATTCATTCACAATAAATGATGCATGAATTTAAATAAAATAACAACATAGACCATATATATACTAGAAATATGCCAAAAATAAACCAGGTATATTTTGAGTATATATACGTCAAATAAATCCAATCAACTTATAAATTAAGCTAGAAATATATTTAAAAACATTTTAAATATAATTTATTTACAAAACATGCATATAATTTAATATATACCAAAAATAAACTAAAAATAAACCAAAATTTACTTAAATACAAATCACATTATTTATGCATTTTTAATTAAGATAAAACGTATATTTCTAAATCATGCATCTTAAGCACATATACATAAAATAGTAACTCACCCTAGTGCGCTCCACGAGACGGGTCTGACGGGCCTGGTCCACTAGCCCTCGGTCTTGGCGTAACTAAACAAATAATAAATAATCGACATTAGAATAAACCTAACAGAAAATCCTAGAATTCGATCTAGAGTATTAAACACAGAATCGAAATTAGGGTTCGACCGGATATCATGTTTTACGAGAATTCTACCGAAAATTCGGCAGAACCTCCCCTGTAAAACGGACATCTCTCTACTCAAAGAGTAGAGCCGACCCTGCAAAGAAACACACTTCAAAAATAAACACCACATCTCATTCACAACCCCTCGGTCGGACTTCAAACTACAGTCTACCGACCGGGGTCCACAAACACAAAATAAATACAGAAATACCAAAAATACCCTTATAACATAGAAATACATTTTATAGGTAGAAATTACATAATTAACCTTTAAACACAATAAAAATCGATAAAAACTCATTTTATTAGTAAAACCGTATATTATATATATAATTGAAAATAATTCACGAAAAATAGTTTTAATTAGTTAAAAATATTAAATAATTTGTAGAAATCATTTTTATACCTTAAATAATTATTAAAACCAATTAAATTACATTTTTAGACAATTTTGTGTAAAATTACCAAAATACCCCTATATATATAAATATACTAAAATTCATTCAAAAATTCACCAAAAATAGTATAATTATCCAAAATTAATTTTCTCAACATATTTATCAATAATATTAATAATTAAACTCAATTTACCAATTAAATTCAATTAAAAACATAATTAACCCTAATTTCCCAAATTTACATAAACTCAAATAATTCAAAATAAATACATAGAAATTCATAAAAATTCCAAATAAATTCCTATAATTCATTTCAACACATAATTTAACCATAAAACAAAATTTCATAATTTAAATAATTAATTTCCGAAAATTAGAAAATAATATTAAAATATTCAAAAATACCCAAAAATCCAAAAAATCTCCAAAAATTCTACAAAAATTCATACATGTAGATTAAGCTACTAGGATCAACATTTGTGAAGGAAGTTTCCATGAATCAATCAATTCTAAGCTCAAAAAAATAAAAAACCCTAATATGGCCGAATTGGAAAATTCGAAACCTAAGCAAATCAAGACCATTGAAGCTCAAACCAAAGATAGAATCACACTCACCGGAGCTCAAGGAGAAGAAAGAGATCAGTGGTGTCAAAAACGGTGGTTGGAATCGTGGTCGACGGCGAGGAGAAGAAGTTTCGGCCAAATGAGGAAAATGGGGTAGCCGGCGCCGGAGAAGAAGGCTGCTGGCGGCGGGGAACGGCTGAGGACGAAGGTGGCAAGCCGGGAGGCACACCGATGATAGGGGAACGGTGTGACAGACGGTGGTTGGTGGTGAGGGAGTGGTCGGGCACGGGAAGAAGAAGAAGAAGAAGAAGAAGAAGAAAAAAAAAAAAGAAAAGAAAAGAGAAAGAAAAAAAAAGAAAAAAAATAAAAAAATAATTTTAATAAAATATTTGAAAAAAAATCACACCCACACACTTAATATTTAATATTTTAAAATTTAATATTAATTGAAAATAATTAAATAACAATAAAATAATTAATTAATTAATAAAATATTAGGGTAAAATACTAAACCCTAATTAAATAAATATATACACACATAGACTCTATTTAGTAATTTAAAAATACGTATGAGTTTATGCAAGTCCGAAAATATATTTAAAATAATTAATAATAAATTATTTACGTGAAAATTTCCCCGAAAATGCAAGCCTCGGGAAAATTTTACGTAAAGCACTGTAAATAAGACACAGTAATTAAAATAGGTTTTAAATACACATCAACTCGTAAAAATATCATAGTATATATACAAAAATTATTAACATTGTATATCCCGGTACAGTGTAAAAATATTTAAAAATATGGGATATTACAGTCTTCCCCCCTTACAAGAATTCGTCTCCGAATTCCAAAAAGAAAAGATTACAGGATCAGGAAGGAAAGAGATACGGGTAAGAAGCTCGCATCTCGGCTTCAGTCTCCCATGTATGCTCCTCAACTCTATCGCTACGCCACAGAACCTTGACCATCGGAAGCTGCTTCTATCGCAACTGTCGAACTTGAAAATCAACGATTGCCACAGGTTCTTCCACAAACGTCAAATCTTCACTCACTTCTACACTGTCGGGCTGCAATACGTGTGAAGTGTCTGAGATATACTTCCTCAACATCGAGATATGAAATACTAGATGCACTTGTGACATACTCGGAGGCAAATCCAACCGATATGCAACAGTGCCAACTCTCTCCAGAATCTCAAACGGTCCAATATATCTCGGTGCTAACTTACCCTTCCTACCAAATCTCATAACACCCTTCATCGGAGATACTTTCAGAAAAAAAAAATCTCTGACCTGGAACTCCACATCTCTGTGCCTAGGATCCACATAACTCTTCTGTTTGCTAACTGTGGTCTCTAATCTTCGCTTAATCATGGCGACTTTCTCTGCAGCATCCTGAACCATCTCAGGTCCAGTCAAAGCTCTCTCACCAATCTCGTCCTAACTCAGAGGGGATCTACACTTCCTTCTATATAACGCCTCGTATGGTGCCATGCCAATACTGCTATAGTAGCTGTTATTATATGCAAACTCAACGAGTGGCAAATGATCATCCCAGCTACCTCCCAAATCCAGGACACACATCCTCAACATATCTTCCAGTGTCTGGATCGTCCTCTCAGACTGACCATCTGTTTGAGGATGAAAAGCAGTACTGAAATCCAACCTAGTGCCCATCGCTTCCTGCAACTTCTGCCAAAAACAAGAAGTAAACACTGAACCTCTATCTGACACAATGGACACAGGTACTCCATGAAGGCATACGATATGCTTCACATACAGCTTCGCCAATCTAGCAACTGAATAAGTCACTTTAACAGGCAAAAAATGTACAGACTTTGTCAATCTGTCTATAATCACCCAGATGGAATCGTATCCATCCTTCGAATGAGATAAACCGACCACAAAATCCATAGCTATCCTTTCCCACTTCCACTCGAGAATAGGAAGAGGCTGAAGCTTCCTAAAAGGCTTCTGATGCTCAGCTTTCACTTGCTGACACGTCAGACACTTAGCAATATAATTAGCGACATCCTTCTTCAATCCATCCCACTAGTATAACTCTCTGATACTGTGGTGCATCTTAGTAACACCTGGATGTACGCTATAAGCTGTAGAATGTGCTTCCTCTAGGATCTCTTCTCTCAAATTATCCACATCAGGAACACACAATCTACCACTGATCCATAACACACCATCATCATCGAGTGTGAAATCAGTGAACTTCCCTGCTCTAACATTCTCTGCAAGCTCTTCTAGAATAGGATCTCGACTCTGAGCTGCTTTAATCCTATCCCTCAGTACAGATCGCACTTTAAATTGAGCTAGCAGTCCACTTGATCTACTGATCTTCATCATCAGACCTTGATCCACTAATAAATGCAACTCCTGGATCAAGGGTCTCCTCTCAACACTGATGTGAGCAAGACTGCCTGAGGACTTCCTACTCAAGGCATCTGCTACCACATTAGCTTTACCCGGATGATATAATATCTCACAGTCATAATCCTTCAAAAATTCCAACCATCTCCTCTGCCTTAAATTCAGATCTCTCTGCTGGAAAATATACTTAAGGCTTTTGTGATCAGTAAATATCTCACAAGTCACCCCGTACAGATAATGTCTCCAAATCTTCAAAGCAAAGATCACTGCAGCCATCTCTAGGTCATGTGTAGGATAGTTCTGCTCATGCTTCTTTAACTGCCTTGAAGCATAGGCTATCACCCTTCCATTCTGCATCAACACACAACCAAGGCCAATTCTAGAGGCATCACAATAAACTGTGAACTTATCCACACTATTAGGCAAAGATAACACTGGCGCTGTGGTCAACTTCTCCTTCAACAACTGAAAACTATTCTCACAAGCTTCTGACCACTCGAACCCAACATTCTTCTGAGTCAAGCGAGTCATAGGGGCTGCAATTCTGGAAAAATCCTGCACAAACCGCCTATAATACCCGGCTAAACCCAGAAAACTCCGAATCTCTGTAACAAAAGTCGGTCTAGGCCACTCAGACACTGCTTCAATCTTCTGTGGATCAACCTGAATACCTTCTTTAGACACTACGTGTCCAAGAAAAGAAACACTCTCCATCCAGAAATCACACTTCGAGAATTTAGCATAAAGCTGATGATCTTTTAGTGTCTGTAATACAATCCTCAAGTGACATACATGCTCCTCCATACTCCTCGAATATACTAGTATATCATCAATGAAGACTACCATAAACTGATCCACATACGGTCTGAATACCCTGTTCATCAGGTCCATAAAAGCTGCTGGTGAATTAGTCAAACCAAAAGACATCACCAGAAACTCATAATGGCCATATCTAGTGCGGAATGTCATCTTAGGAACATCGGCTTCACTAATCCGCAGCTAATGATAACCCAACCTCAAGTCAACCTTAGAAAAGAACTGTGCACCCTGTAGCTGGTCAAACAAATCATCTATCCTCGGGAGAGGATACTTGTTCTTCACTGTCACCTTATTTAGTTCTCTGTAGTCAATGCACAGTCTCAGGGTACCATCCTTCTTCTTCATAAACAGGACTGGTGCACCCCAAGGAGAAACACTGGGTCTGATAAAACCCTTATCCAATAACTCTTGCAATTGCTCCTTCAACTCTTTTAACTCTACAGGAGCCATTCTGTAGGGTGGCATAGATATAGGAGTAGTACCTGGTACCACATCTATACAGAACTCAATATCTCTGTGAGGTGGTAAACCTGGCAACTCCTCAGGAAAAACATCAGGAAACTCACAAGCAACAGGAACATCTGTGAGTGATAACTTCTCCACTAAAGTATCCCTGACCAATGCCAAAAACCCTTGACATCCTTTCCTCAACAACTTCCTAGCCGTAATAGCAAAAATAAGATTCTGAGGTGCTGAACTCCTATCACCCACAAACTTAAACTCTACTTCATCAGGAATTCTGAAAGTCACCTCTTTATTCCTATAATCTACCACGGTATAGTGCTAAAATAACCATTCCCAAAATAACATCAAACTCCATCACATCCAGCAAAATCAAATCAACAGGTAATTCTCTATCTCCCACGAGAACTGGACAACCAGAAAGAACAATATCGATGTCTAAGGAATCGCTCAGAGGAGTGGCAACGGACAAAGGAAAAGCCATCCTCGAAGCTACCCAATAAGACTTGGAAGCAAAAACAGGAGAACAAATGAATGCATGGCACCCGGATCAAAAAAAACCCAAGCATCCAGGTAACAAATAGAAACAATACCTGCCACAACTGCATTAGATGCATGAGCATCCTACTGAGTGAGATGAAAAACTCTGGCCTGTCCTCGACCTCCCTGCTGACTGGTAGAAGCCTGGCCAACACCTCTGGCACCTCTTCTAGTACCTCTACCACAACTTTACTGTGGAACAAACTGAGTGGAACTCTGATGCTGAGCTGGTGGTAACTGAAATGGCACGGGTGCAGCACTAGCAATCGACTGCTGTGAGAATCGTAGAATCTACGGCTACTGATACCCGGAGTAAGGACACGATCTGGCAAAATGTCTTATCTGCCCGCATCTGAAGCATGTCAGCGGTGTCAGGTAACACGGTCCCTGATGGACTCTATCGCAAGTCTGATAAACACTGGCCGTTGATCTAAAACTATGACTACTGTTGCTGCTCGAAGCACCTGACCCAAATCTGAATGATCTACGCTGACCTCCACGGCCATGTCTACTGCTCCGATGCACTCGCTGCTGCTATCTCTGACTCTGCTGAGTCGAACCTCACTGCTAACTACTCAAACCAACATGAAAACTCGAATATGGAGTAGCCTACAATCCACTCAACTAAACTCCTAGCTGGTAATAATCAGGCATCACTCCTTGCCTAACTAGCCTCAACTCAATCTCCTTGGCTAAATCAATCACAAACTCAAGAGTAAGGCCTGCTGTAGGCATACCAGCAAAAGCTGAACCCAAACTAGTAACGTAGGTAGTGATCGCGAAATACTGATCTTGCATCAGATCCTTTGCATATCTACCCAGACGAAGAAACTCTCGGGTGTACTCCTCTACAAATCGATCTCCATGAGAAATACTAGTCAAACGGAGATGATAGCTCAAACGAAGAGGCTCTGGACAAAATCTCCTCATAAACCGCTCTCGGAACTGAGCCCAGGTCATCGTCATCATATAAGGCTGGATCATCTGAATGAACCAATCTAAAGCTGGTCCCTCAACAGATAACTCGACAATCATGATCCGCTGGTACTCGGTATGAGCAGTCCAAGTCCGAGTCTCAATCACGTGCAGAAAATCTAACGAATCGAAAGTACCATCAAAAGCAATCCTGCCAACTCGGGCATAGAACAAAGCTGCCTCAGGGTCAGACATACCCTGCTGATAGGCAGGCTGAACAGGCTGAACGACTGGAGGCACAGGAATATAAAACTCAGGCTCTACAGGCTCCTCGTCCTGTAACTCTCTCTGCCTACGGCGACCTGCCGCTCCTCGAGGTCTACCTCTGCCATGACCTCTACGTCTAATTGGCTGCTTAGGAGGTAAAACCTCATCCTAGAAAGACTCATCATCCTCGGCTTCAACGACCGGTGGAGCGACACGCGCTCACCTTCTCATTCTGAAAAGATAAACGGAAAGATTCAGACAAAACAGACAATGGAGGAATAACGCAGAAAACTAAGCAAGGAATACTCATCAAGACATACTCGAACCTAATTCACTGTAGTAGTTCAACATAAAACACAACTCTGAAAACTAGGGCCACGACTCACATAACTAAGCCCTGACACAAAACTCCGCTCTGATACCAACTTTGTCACGACCCAAAACAGGGGCCATGATCGGCGCTAGGGAACGGGAATTCTTTCGAATCGGGAACCTGTAGCAAGCCTAAAAATAAAATAAATCATGCAATAATAGTAGCAATATATAATGCAGTGGAAATAAAAATCATAAATATCATAATAGCATATGCACCAACTGGATTTAAATCAAATCCTCATCATTTCATATATATAAACTCCTTTAATACAAATCCAGTTCAAATATAATACATAAGATCCCACAATTAATTTACAACTAATGCAGTGTCTAGATTATATAAAAATAAGACTCAAGTAAGCAATTTACATAAAGAAGCCGGGGCGGAAGAAATTCGGCGTACAGGCCTGCTACTGAGGTATGAAGATGTTGACTCTCCTGAAAATTAGTCAACGGAGGGGAGTCAGACCTCACTGAGTGAATTACTATAATATATATACATACACACTAAATGACAATGCACACAATGAACAGTATATATATATCTAATATATATACAGGCAATTACACACAGATGCAATAAAATCATTTTATATGTTCTTATTAAAATCATCATTTATGAAGGATCACATAGAACCCTATGATATCGCAACCTCGAAAACAGTGTTAGACAACACTCTAGCCATTAAGGCTCACTTGATCCAAATATATCCACTTAATCCATTTAGACAGTAGACTGGCCCCGAGACACTAAGTCAACCGAGCTCCAACAGTCTGACTGCCAGTGTGATTGGCCCCGAGACACTTGGTCAACCGAGCTCCAGCAATCACACCCAAATCACATCTCACACATCAAATAATCATAATCAATCAATATCCATAAATAGGTTAGTAATATAGCCTAAATACTATAGGCGTACCGGTACGTACTCGGTCCTAGTGCTGCCCACTAGGTAGCACGTTCTATTAATATCCTTCATCATTAATAATATAAAACATTCATTCACAATAAATGATGCATGAATTTAAATAAAATAACAACATAGACCATATATATACTAGAAATATACCAAAAATAAACCAGGTATATTTTGAGTATATATACGTCAAATAAATCCAATCAACTTATAAATTAAGCTAGAAATATATTTAAAAACATTTTAAATATAATTTATTTACAAAACATGCATATAATTTAATATATACCAAAAATAAACTAAAAATAAACCAAAATTTACTTAAATACAAATCACATTATTTATGCATTTTTAATTAAGATAAAACGTATATTTCTAAATCATGCATCTTAAGCACATATACATAAAATAGTAACTCACCCTAGTGCGCTCCACGAGACGGGTCTGACGGGCCTGGTCCACTAGCCCTCGGTCTTGGCGTAACTAAACAAATAATAAATAATCGACATTAGAATAAACCTAACAGAAAATCCTAGAATTCGATCTAGAGTATTAAACACAGAATCGAAATTAGGGTTCGACCGGATATCATGTTTTACGAGAATTCTACCGAAAATTCGGCAGAACCTCCCCTGTAAAACGGACATCTCTCTACTCAAAGAGTAGAGCCGACCCTGCAAAGAAACACACTTCAAAAATAAACACCACATCTCATTCACAACCCCTCGGTCGGACTTCAAACTACAGTCTACCGACCGGGGTCCACAAACACAAAATAAATACAGAAATACCAAAAATACCCTTATAACATAGAAATACATTTTATAGGTAGAAATTACATAATTAACCTTTAAACACAATAAAAATCGATAAAAACTCATTTTATTAGTAAAACCGTATATTATATATATAATTGAAAATAATTCACGAAAAATAGTTTTAATTAGTTAAAAATATTAAATAATTTGTAGAAATCATTTTTATACCTTAAATAATTATTAAAACCAATTAAATTACATTTTTAGACAATTTTGTGTAAAATTACCAAAATACCCCTATATATATAAATATACTAAAATTCATTCAAAAATTCACCAAAAATAGTATAATTATCCAAAATTAATTTTCTCAACATATTTATCAATAATATTAATAATTAAACTCAATTTACCAATTAAATTCAATTAAAAACATAATTAACCCTAATTTCCCAAATTTACATAAACTCAAATAATTCAAAATAAATACATAGAAATTCATAAAAATTCCAAATAAATTCCTATAATTCATTTCAACACATAATTTAACCATAAAACAAAATTTCATAATTTAAATAATTAATTTCCGAAAATTAGAAAATAATATTAAAATATTCAAAAATACCCAAAAATCCAAAAAATCTCCAAAAATTCTACAAAAATTCATACATGTAGATTAAGCTACTAGGATCAACATTTGTGAAGGAAGTTTCCATGAATCAATCAATTCTAAGCTCAAAAAAATAAAAAACCCTAATATGGCCGAATTGGAAAATTCGAAACCTAAGCAAATCAAGACCATTGAAGCTCAAACCAAAGATAGAATCACACTCACCGGAGCTCAAGGAGAAGAAAGAGATCAGTGGTGTCAAAAACGGTGGTCGGAATCGTGGTCGACGGCGAGGAGAAGAAGTTTCGGCCAAATGAGGAAAATGGGGTAGCCGGCGCCGGAGAAGAAGGCTGCTGGCGGCGGGGAACGGCTGAGGACGAAGGTGGCAAGCCGGGAGGCACACCGATGATAGGGGAACGGTGTGACAGACGGTGGTTGGTGGTGAGGGAGTGGTCGGGCACGGGAAGAAGAAGAAGAAGAAGAAGAAGAAAAAAAAAAAAAAGAAAAGAAAAGAGAAAGAAAAAAAAAGAAAAAAAATAAAAAAATAATTTTAATAAAATATTTGAAAAAAAATCACACCCACACACTTAATATTTAATATTTTAAAATTTAATATTAATTGAAAATAATTAAATAACAATAAAATAATTAATTAATTAATAAAATATTAGGGTAAAATACTAAACCCTAATTAAATAAATATATACACACATAGACTCTATTTAGTAATTTAAAAATACGTATGAGTTTATGCAAGTCCGAAAATATATTTAAAATAATTAATAATAAATTATTTACGTGAAAATTTCCCCGAAAATGCAAGCCTCGGGAAAATTTTACATAAAGCACTGTAAATAAGACACAGTAATTAAAATAGGTTTTAAATACACATCAACTCGTAAAAATATCATAGTATATATACAAAAATTATTAACATTGTATATCCCGGTACAGTGTAAAAATATTTAAAAATATGGGATATTACAGTCTTCCCCCCTTACAAGAATTCGTCTCCGAATTCCAAAAAGAAAAGATTACAGGATCAGGAAGGAAAGAGATACGGGTAAGAAGCTCGCATCTCGGCTTCAGTCTCCCATGTATGCTCCTCAACTCTATCGCTACGCCACAGAACCTTGACCATCGGAAGCTGCTTCTATCGCAACTGTCGAACTTGAAAATCAACGATTGCCACAGGTTCTTCCACAAACGTCAAATCTTCACTCACTTCTACACTGTCGGGCTGCAATACGTGTGAAGTGTCTGAGATATACTTCCTCAACATCGAGATATGAAATACTAGATGCACTTGTGACATACTCGGAGGCAAATCCAACCGATATGCAACAGTGCCAACTCTCTCCAGAATCTCAAACGGTCCAATATATCTCGGTGCTAACTTACCCTTCCTACCAAATCTCATAACACCCTTCATCGGAGATACTTTCAGAAAAAAAAAATCTCTGACCTGGAACTCCACATCTCTGTGCCTAGGATCCACATAACTCTTCTGTTTGCTAACTGTGGTCTCTAATCTTCGCTTAATCATGGCGACTTTCTCTGCAGCATCCTGAACCATCTCAGGTCCAGTCAAAGCTCTCTCACCAATCTCGTCCTAACTCAGAGGGGATCTACACTTCCTTCTATATAACGCCTCGTATGGTGCCATGCCAATACTGCTATAGTAGCTGTTATTATATGCAAACTCAACGAGTGGCAAATGATCATCCCAGCTACCTCCCAAATCCAGGACACACATCCTCAACATATCTTCCAGTGTCTGGATCGTCCTCTCAGACTGACCATCTGTTTGAGGATGAAAAGCAGTACTGAAATCCAACCTAGTGCCCATCGCTTCCTGCAACTTCTGCCAAAAACAAGAAGTAAACACTGAACCTCTATCTGACACAATGGACACAGGTACTCCATGAAGGCATACGATATGCTTCACATACAGCTTCGCCAATCTAGCAACTGAATAAGTCACTTTAACAGGCAAAAAATGTACAGACTTTGTCAATCTGTCTATAATCACCCAGATGGAATCGTATCCATCCTTCGAATGAGATAAACCGACCACAAAATCCATAGCTATCCTTTCCCACTTCCACTCGAGAATAGGAAGAGGCTGAAGCTTCCTAAAAGGCTTCTGATGCTCAGCTTTCACTTGCTGACACGTCAGACACTTAGCAATATAATTAGCGACATCCTTCTTCAATCCATCCCACTAGTATAACTCTCTGATACTGTGGTGCATCTTAGTAACACCTGGATGTACACTATAAGCTGTAGAATGTGCTTCCTCTAGGATCTCTTCTCTCAAATTATCCACATCAGGAACACACAATCTACCACTGATCCATAACACACCATCATCATCGAGTGTGAAATCAGTGAACTTCCCTGCTCTAACATTCTCTGCAAGCTCTTCTAGAATAGGATCTCGACTCTGAGCTGCTTTAATCCTATCCCTCAGTACAGATCGCACTTTAAATTGAGCTAGCAGTCCACTTGATCTACTGATCTTCATCATCAGACCTTGATCCACTAATAAATGCAACTCCTGGATCAAGGGTCTCCTCTCAACACTGATGTGAGCAAGACTGCCTGAGGACTTCCTACTCAAGGCATCTGCTACCACATTAGCTTTACCCGGATGATATAATATCTCACAATCATAATCCTTCAAAAATTCCAACCATCTCCTCTGCCTTAAATTCAGATCTCTCTGCTGGAAAATATACTTAAGGCTTTTGTGATCAGTAAATATCTCACAAGTCACCCCGTACAGATAATGTCTCCAAATCTTCAAAGCAAAGATCACTGCAGCCATCTCTAGGTCATGTGTAGGATAGTTCTGCTCATGCTTCTTTAACTGCCTTGAAGCATAGGCTATCACCCTTCCATTCTGCATCAACACACAACCAAGGCCAATTCTAGAGGCATCACAATAAACTGTGAACTTATCCACACTATTAGGCAAAGATAACACTGGCGCTGTGGTCAACTTCTCCTTCAACAACTGAAAACTATTCTCACAAGCTTCTGACCACTCGAACCCAACATTCTTCTGAGTCAAGCGAGTCATAGGGGCTGCAATTCTGGAAAAATCCTGCACAAACCGCCTATAATACCCGGCTAAACCCAGAAAACTCCGAATCTCTGTAACAAAAGTCGGTCTAGGCCACTCAGACACTGCTTCAATCTTCTGTGGATCAACCTGAATACCTTCTTTAGACACTACGTGTCCAAGAAAAGAAACACTCTCCATCCAGAAATCACACTTCGAGAATTTAGCATAAAGCTGATGATCTTTTAGTGTCTGTAATACAATCCTCAAGTGACATACATGCTCCTCCATACTCCTCGAATATACTAGTATATCATCAATGAAGACTACCATAAACTGATCCACATACGGTCTGAATACCCTGTTCATCAGGTCCATAAAAGCTGCTGGTGAATTAGTCAAACCAAAAGACATCACCAGAAACTCATAATGGCCATATCTAGTGCGGAATGTCATCTTAGGAACATCGGCTTCACTAATCCGCAGCTAATGATAACCCAACCTCAAGTCAACCTTAGAAAAGAACTGTGCACCCTGTAGCTGGTCAAACAAATCATCTATCCTCGGGAGAGGATACTTGTTCTTCACTGTCACCTTATTTAGTTCTCTGTAGTCAATGCACAGTCTCAGGGTACCATCCTTCTTCTTCATAAACAGGACTGGTGCACCCCAAGGAGAAACACTGGGTCTGATAAAACCCTTATCCAATAACTCTTGCAATTGCTCCTTCAACTCTTTTAACTCTACAGGAGCCATTCTGTAGGGTGGCATAGATATAGGAGTAGTACCTGGTACCACATCTATACAGAACTCAATATCTCTGTGAGGTGGTAAACCTGGCAACTCCTCAGGAAAAACATCAGGAAACTCACAAGCAACAGGAACATCTGTGAGTGATAACTTCTCCACTAAAGTATCCCTGACCAATGCCAAAAACCCTTGACATCCTTTCCTCAACAACTTCCTAGCCGTAATAGCAAAAATAAGATTCTGAGGTGCTGAACTCCTATCACCCACAAACTTAAACTCTACTTCATCAGGAATTCTGAAAGTCACCTCTTTATTCCTATAATCTACCACGGTATAGTGCTAAAATAACCATTCCCAAAATAACATCAAACTCCATCACATCCAGCAAAATCAAATCAACAGGTAATTCTCTATCTCCCACGAGAACTGGACAACCAGAAAGAACAATATCGATGTCTAAGGAATCGCTCAGAGGAGTGGCAACGGACAAAGGAAAAGCCATCCTCGAAGCTACCCAATAAGACTTGGAAGCAAAAACAGGAGAACAAATGAATGCATGGCACCCGGATCAAAAAAAACCCAAGCATCCAGGTAACAAATAGAAACAATACCTGCCACAACTGCATTAGATGCATGAGCATCCTACTGAGTGAGATGAAAAACTCTGGCCTGTCCTCGACCTCCCTGCTGACTGGTAGAAGCCTGGCCAACACCTCTGGCACCTCTTCTAGTACCTCTACCACAACTTTACTGTGGAACAAACTGAGTGGAACTCTGATGCTGAGCTGGTGGTAACTGAAATGGCACGGGTGCAGCACTAGCAATCGACTGCTGTGAGAATCGTAGAATCTACGGCTACTGATACCCGGAGTAAGGACACGATCTGGCAAAATGTCTTATCTGCCCGCATCTGAAGCATGTCAGCGGTGTCAGGTAACACGGTCCCTGATGGACTCTATCGCAAGTCTGATAAACACTGGCCGTTGATCTAAAACTATGACTACTGTTGCTGCTCGAAGCACCTGACCCAAATCTGAATGATCTACGCTGACCTCCACGGCCATGTCTACTGCTCCGATGCACTCGCTGCTGCTATCTCTGACTCTGCTGAGTCGAACCTCACTGCTGACTACTCAAACCAACATGAAAACTCGAATATGGAGTAGCCTACAATCCACTCAACTAAACTCCTAGCTGGTAATAATCAGGCATCACTCCTTGCCTAACTAGCCTCAACTCAATCTCCTTGGCTAAATCAATCACAAACTCAAGAGTAAGGCCTGCTGTAGGCATACCAGCAAAAGCTGAACCCAAACTAGTAACGTAGGTAGTGATCGCGAAATACTGATCTTGCATCAGATCCTTTGCATATCTACCCAGACGAAGAAACTCTCGGGTGTACTCCTCTACAAATCGATCTCCATGAGAAATACTAGTCAAACGGAGATGATAGCTCAAACGAAGAGGCTCTGGACAAAATCTCCTCATAAACCGCTCTCGGAACTGAGCCCAGGTCATCGTCATCATATAAGGCTGGATCATCTGAATGAACCAATCTAAAGCTGGTCCCTCAATAAATAACTCGACAATCATGATCCGCTGGTACTCGGTATGAGCAGTCCGAGTCCGAGTCTCAATCACGTGCAGAAAATCTAACGAATCGAAAGTACCATCAAAAGCAATCCTGCCAACTCGGGCATAGAACAAAGCTGCCTCAGGGTCAGACATACCCTGCTGATAGGCAGGCTGAACAGGCTGAACGACTGGAGGCACAGGAATATAAAACTCAGGCTCTACAGGCTCCTCGTCCTGTAACTCTCTCTGCCTACGGCGACCTGCCGCTCCTCGAGGTCTACCTCTGCCATGACCTCTACGTCTAATTGGCTGCTTAGGAGGTAAAACCTCATCCTACAAAGACTCATCATCCTCGGCTTCAACGACCGGTGGAGCGACACGCGCTCACCTTCTCATTCTGAAAAGATAAACGGAAAGATTCAGACAAAACAGACAATGGAGGAATAACGCAGAAAACTAAGCAAGGAATACTCATCAAGACATACTCGAACCTAATTCACTGTAGTAGTTCAACATAAAACACAACTCTGAAAACTAGGGCCACGACTCACATAACTAAGCCCTGACACAAAACTCCGCTCTGATACCAACTTTGTCACGACCCAAAACAGGGGCCATGATCGGCGCTAGGGAACGGGAATTCTTTCGAATCGGGAACCTGTAGCAAGCCTAAAAATAAAATAAATCATGCAATAATAGTAGCAATATATAATGCAGTGGAAATAAAAATCATAAATATCATAATAGCATATGCACCAACTGGATTTAAATCAAATCCTCATCATTTCATATATATAAACTCCTTTAATACAAATCCAGTTCAAATATAATACATAAGATCCCACAATTAATTTACAACTAATGCAGTGTCTAGATTATATAAAAATAAGACTCAAGTAAGCAATTTACATAAAGAAGCCGGGGCGGAAGAAATTCGGCGTACAGGCCTGCTACTGAGGTATGAAGATGTTGACTCTCCTGAAAATTAGTCAACGGAGGGGAGTCAGACCTCACTGAGTGAATTACTATAATATATATACATACACACTAAATGACAATGCATACAATGAACAGTATATATATCTAATATATATACAGGCAATTACACACAGATGCAATAAAATCATTTTATATGTTCTTATTAAAATCATCATTTATGAAGGATCACATAGAACCCTATGATATTGCAACCTCGAAAATAGTGTTAGACAACACTCTAGCCATTAAGGCTCACTTGATCCAAATATATCCACTTAATCCATTTAGACAGTAGACTGGCCCCGAGACACTAAGTCAACCGAGCTCCAGCAGTTTGACTGCCAGTGTGATTGGCCCCGAGACACTTGGTCAACCGAGCTCCAGCAATCACACCCAAATCACATCTCACACATCAAATAATCATAATCAATCAATATCCATAAATAGGTTAGTAATATAGCCTAAATACTATAGGCGTACCGGTACTTACTCGGTCCTAGTGCTGTCCACTAGGTAGCACGTTCTATTAATATCCTTCATCATTAATAATATAAAACATTCATTCACAATAAATGATGCATGAATTTAAATAAAATAACAACATAGACCATATATATACTAGAAATATACCAAAAATAAACCAGGTATATTTCGAGTATATATACGTCAAATAAATCCAATCAAATTATAAATTAAGCTAGAAATATATTTAAAAATATTTTAAAAATATTTTATTAACAAAACATGTATACAATTTATTATATACCAAAAATAAACCAAAATAAACTAAATATAAACTTAAGAAATAATCAAATTATTTATGCATATTTAATCCAAATAAAACATGCATTTCTAAATCATGCATCCTAAGGCATATATATATAAAATAGTAACTCACAAATTAGTGCGCTCCACGAGACGGGTCCGACGGGCCTGGTCCACTAGCCCTCGGTCTCGGTGCAACTAAACAAGCAATAAATAATCGACATCAGAATAAACCTAACAGAAATCCTAGAATTCGATCTAGAGTATTAAACATAGAATCGATATCAGGGTTCGACCGGATATCACGTTTTACGAGAATTCTACCAAAAACCCGGCAGAACCTCCCCTGTAAAACGGACATCTCTCTACTCAAAAGAGTAGAGCCGACCCTGCAAGGAAATACACTTCGAAAAACTACACAGAGCACAATCAAAATTCCACGGTCGGACTCCAAACTACAATCCACCGACCGGAGTCCACAAACACAGAATAATTTCAGAAAGACCAAAAATATCCTTATAACATAGAAATTCATTTTATAAGTAGAAATTACATAATTAACCTTAAAACACTGTAAAAATCGGTAAAAACTCATTTTATTAATAAAATCGTATATTATATATATAATTGAAAATAATTTACGAAAAATAGTTTTAATCAATTAAAAATACTAGATAATTTGTAGAAATCATTTTTATACCTTAAATAACTATTAAAACCAATTAAATTACATTTTTAGCCAATTTTGTGTAAAATTACCAAAATACCCCTATATATATAAATATACTATAATTACTTCAAAAATTCACCAAAAATTATAAAATTATCCAAAATTAATTTTCTCAACATAGTTATCAATAATATCAATAATTAAACTCAATTATCCAATTAAATTCAATTAAAAACATAATTAACCCTAATTTCCCAAATTTACATAAACTTCAATAATTCAAAATAAATACTTAGAAATTCATAAAAATTCCAAATAAATTCCTATAATTCATTTCAACACCTAATTTAACCATAAAACATAATTTCATAATTTATTTAATTAATTTCCGAAAATTAGAAAATAATATTAAAATATTCAAAAATACCCAAAAATCCAAAAAATCTCCAAAAATTCCACAAAAATTCATACATGTATATTAAGCTACTAGGATCAACATTTGTGAAGGGATTTTTCATGAATCAATCAATTCAAAGCTCAAAAAAATCAAAAACCCTAATATAGCCGAATTGGAAAATTTGAAACCTAAGCAAATCTAGACCATTTTAGCTCAAACCAAAGCTATAATCACACTCACCGGAGCTCAAGGAGAAGAAAGAGACCGGCGGTGTCAAAAACGGTGGCCGAAATCATCATCGACGGCGAGAAGCTCAACTTGCTGCCATGGCGGATTCCGGGCGTTCTAGCGGGCTTCCGGCGGCCTGGTCACGTCGGAGAGGAAGAGGAAGGAAGGGGAAGAAGGTTGGCGGCAGCTGGTGGCAGCGAAGGGCGGGCCGACGTGCTGGAATGGGAGGCGCAGTGATGGTAGACGATCAGGAGAGAAGAAGGAGAAGGGAGGGGCTAAACGGTAATTTTCCAAATCCTTTTGTTTTAATAATCTATATGTATATATATATATACTTTATACTATATAATAAAATAATAATAAAATCACACACATTAAATTTACACCACACACATATAATTTAATATTTTAAAATATAATAATAAATAAAAATAATTAAATAACAATAAATTAATAAACAAATAATAAAATATTAGGATAATATTAATTAAACCCTAATTAAATAAATATTTACACACATAGGCTTTATTTAGTATTTTAAAAATACATATGAGTTCATACAAGTCCGAGAATATATTTAAAATAATTAATAGTAAATCATTTACGTAGAAATTTCTCCGAAAATGCAAGTCCCGGGAAAATTTTACGTAAAGCACTTAAAATAATACACAATAATTAAAATAGATTTTAAATACTTATCAACCCGTAAAAATTTCATAGTATATATACAAAAATTATTAACACTGCATATCCCGGTACAGTGTAAAAATATTTTAAAAACACGGGATATTACAATATACAAAAATTATTAACACTGTATATCCCGGTACAGTGTAAAAATATTTAAAAATACGAGATATTACAGCCATGGAAATTGAAAACCTTGTAGACAAAGTTGCTATCGAAGCCATGAAAAATGGCACTAGACTTGGAAAGCTCCAAGATAAGATAATGACAAAGGAACTAGACACTTTTGTGGAAGTAATGGTTATGGCAGTCAAAATGATAAAGATGGATGAAGATATAAGGATGTGAAGGGAAGAAGAAAACCACCAACTAAAGAGGAAAGATCAAGATCCAAACGAGCAAGATTTCCATGAACAAATTTCAAAAACCTAGTAGAAAGATTTAAGAAGGAAGTAAACAGATACACACCTCTAAATAACTCTAGATCCAGAATCCTCATATGGGTCAGACATAATGGCATAGGAATTACTCCAACTAGAAGAATAAGCCTAAGCCAGAGAGCCACATAAGATAGGGGACATTATTGCCAGTATCACCGGGAATACGGGCATGACACCAAGGTTTGTAGAGAACTGAAGAATGCCATAGAAAGACTGGTGCAGAATGGTAAACTTAACAATGACGCAATCCAAGGGAACTAGAAATCTAGATGCTCGTGGGCGAGACAGGCTAGAACTGAAGAGGGCTCAGAATGAGCCAGTCGACATCATTAACATGACTATCGGAGGATAAAATGCTGAGAAGAACCCTAAAAGGAGCCATGGAGAAGGACCAGTCTTCAAGAAAAAAGAGATCATATTTGATTTAGAACACAGGGTTCATGTTCGCCACCCCTACTATGATGCCCTGGGGGTAAGCGCATACATTAACAATTATCTAGTACATAGGTTATTGGTTGATAATGGAAGCACCATCAACACGCTGTCTTGGAATGTTTACAAAGCAATAGGAGGCTCCATCACAAACATGAAAGTCATCCAGAATCCCATTACAAGCTTTTATGGAGGAACTATACAGCCAATGGGAATTATAGAGTTAAAACTGGAATTTGGGAATTGGGACGATGAAGAAACAAAAGTTCTTAAAGCTCTATTCAATGTAGTGTATCTCCTACTGGCATATAATGACATCATAGGATGGTCAACACTTTATGAAATAGATGCAGTCACAAGCATCCAACACTTGACTATGAAAATTCCAATCGAGGGTGGAACTCTTATGGTCAGTGAAGATCAGCACATGGCCAAACAGTGCTACCAGGTGGTAATAAAGCCTCAAACAGAAGCCTTCCCCTTAGAAACTTGGGAAATAGAGAAGCAAGGCGTCGAACCTCAACCAGTCGATGACACTGAGACATTACAAATTGCTGATGGGAAAATGGTAAAGATCGGCAATGAGCTTAACTATGACACCAAGTAAGGAATAAGTGAAGTCCTGACTAGGCACTGAGAGGATTTTGCTTCTTGGGCATTTAAAATAACTGGAGTAGATCCCTAAATTGCCTCACATAGCTTGAACATCATAATAGGGGCAAAGCCAATGATCCAGAAGAAAAGAACCTTTGCGTATGAGTGACAAAAGATAATCGTCGAGGAAACGAAGAAGTTGTTAGAAGCTGGATTCATCAAAGAAGTTACCCACCCATAATGGGTAGCCAACATGGTGGTAGTTAGGAAATCAAATGGTAAGTATAGGATGTGTGTGGACTATACTGACCTCAACCGAGTATGCCCCAAGGACAACTACCCACTACCAACAATTGACCAACTAGTAGACTCCACTGTCGGCCACAATCTATACAATTTTGTTGACGCAGCGTAAGGATATCATCGAATATCGATAAAGAAAGAAGACTAAGAGAAGACATCCTTCATCACCCATGAAGGTCTTTACTGCTATAAGGTAATGCCCTTCGGACTCAAGAACACCAAAGCAACATACTAAAGGATGATGAACCATGTACATCGGGACCAGATAGGGAAAAATGTGGAAGTATACGTGGATGACATTACTATCAAGAGCAAGTATGCAGAGGAACACTCGACAAATCTAGATTAGGTCCTCCAATTACTGAGCAAGTCTAGGATTAAGGTGAATCCAAAAAAATGCATCTTCGGAGTCAAAGTAAGCAAATTCCTAGGATTCATGATATCCTATAAAGGCATTGAGGCCAACCCAGAAAATATGGAGGCCATTCTCAATATAAAAGCTCCAAAGACTATCCACAAGTTACAAAGGCTAAATGGCATAATCACAGCTTTAGGACGTTTCATCTCCTACTTGACCAAATGGTGCCTACCCCTATTTCGAGCTTTAAAAAATTCCAAGAAATTTGTTTTGGACTGAAGACTGCCAGGCGGCTTTTGAAGATGTTAAAAAATTCCTATCCTCGCCACCTTTACTTGGCATGCCAGTCCTAAAAGAAACATTATACTTATACCTCTTGGTTGGTCTAGAATGCATAACTTTGATACTAGTAAGGGAAAAAGAAAGCCAGTAAAGCCTGGTATACTACGTCAATAAAATATTTTGAGGGTTTGAGATTTAGTACCCAACATTGGATAAGCTGGCCATGGCCATCGTCCATGCATTGCGGAAGCTTAGACATTACTTCCAGGCTCATCCCATTATTATAAGAATTAGCTTCCCTTTGCGAAAAATTTTACAAAGGCCTAAGACTTTGGGCAGATTGGTCCAATGATCAGTATTACTTAGAGAATTCGACTTTGACTATAAGCCTCAACATCAGGTAAAAGCTCAAGCATTAGAATATTTTGTTCAAGAAATGACGTCAGAAGATCTCACCATTACCAAAGCACCAGAATGGAAGCTCTACGTCAATGGAGCATCCTTTGCTCAAGGATCCAGCACCGGGGTTATCCTTAATGGACCATATAAAATTCACATACAGTATGCAGTTTGAATATAGTACAACACAACCAATAATGCCATGGAATATGAGGCGCTCATCACAGGATTAAAGTTGGCTACTGAAGTCAAAGCCAAGCACTTCACAATACACTCAAACTCTTAACTAGTAGTAAACCAGGTCAACGAGACATTCTAGATTAAGGATCTGAGCATCACCAGATATGTAGGAAAAGTCATGCAACTCCTGAAGAAGATCGAACAAGATGGTGGGTAGTGAGAGATAGTTCAGATACCCTAACACAAAAATTCTAAGGCTAGCCTCTTAACTAAATTAGTAACTGAAGACAATCAGGTGTTTAAGGGCATGGAGTTCACAGAAGTACTAAAAAGACCCAACATCGAGGACCCAGATATCATAGAGGTACAAGAAGTCTCAGAATGGATGAAACCAATAGTCCAATACTTGGAAAATGGAACACTCTTAGAAGACAAACTGAAGGCTCAAAAACTAAAGATGAAGGTGGCCCACTACTCTATCCATCATGGGGGGCTCTACAGGAAATCCCTCTCACACCCATGGTCCAAATGTATATCCCTAGAGGAAGGGAATTACATACTTAGGGAAATCCATGAAGGAATTTATGGGGCACATGAATCCCATTTCACACTAATAAGGAAAGCACTACTGCAAGGATACTACTGGCTCACCATGTCCAATGATGCCCAGAAGCTAACTCAAGAATGTCATAAGTGCTAGTAGTTTGCCCATCTTAATCACAAACCTTCCAACCCCCTACATCTGATTGGTAGCCCTTGTCCCTTCACCATATGGGGAACGGACATCCTGGGTTCCTTCCTGGCCTCCACTTCATAGAAAAAGTTCTTAAGTATGGCCATAGATTATTTCACTAAGTGGGTAAAAGTGGAAGCAGTGTCGACCATCACAGAAGCTCAAATTTAACACTTCTTCTAGAGAGAAATTATTTGTAGATTCAAAATACCACACACCTTGATCATAGACAACAGCAAGTAGTTTGATAATGAGAAGTTCAGAAGGTTCTACTCTGACCTCGGAATAAAGCTTCATTTTACCTCGGTAGCCCACCCATAGATAAACGGATAAACGAAAGTCACCAATAGGATTATCATGTAAGGATTGAAGAAGAGACTTAGTGAAAAAAAGGGAAACTGGATCGAAGAGTTCAATAATGTTATATAGGCTTATAGGACCACCCCCAAATCATCCATGCAGGAAACGCCATTCAGAGTAACCTATTGTATGGATGTTGTAATACCAGTAGAATTTGAATCCCCAAGTTATAAGGTCAGCAAAGAATTAGACCATGACATTAACAATATCGATACCTGGATATGCTTGGATTTGCTGGAAGAGAGAAGGGAGCGGGCGTCCACTGTCACTAAAGAACATAGGCGGAAGGTTACATAATATCACTTCCGGCGTATCCACCCATGACAGTATAAGGTTGGAGACTAGGTACTCAGAAGGGTGGACATTGGCAAAGGCAATTATGGCACCGAAAAACTCAAACCCAACTGGGAAGGTCCCTATCAGGTTAGAGAGTGAACATCTAATGGGGTATACAAAATAAAAGATGGACAAGGCAAGGAACTACAATGATATTGGAACTCATACTGCCTTATTAAAAATATTACCAATAAATGTACTTGGGATACTATTGAATAAAGTATTTTTCATTCATTGAAGAAACATTATATTATAAAAGTCAATTATAAAAAAAACCTATAGTCTACTAAATGTACATTCGATAATTTAGACTCAAAGACGGGAGGGGGAACAACATTGATAGCACTAATAGGTGTTGGTGGCTCGAAAGAGGACCCTTCAACTGATTTAGAAGTATTCCTCGCACGAAGGGTAGAGGCCTTGTACCAAGCATCCTCTTTGGTGGCAATCCTAGCCAAGTCAACAGACATTATTTGATCCAGATCATCCAAGTCTAGCTCTGGATTCTGAGCAAGTAGGACCCTCCTACATTCAGACCTATAGGCCTTAAGAAATCCTCCCATCATGCTCTAGTAGGATCTTTTATCATTCTCCTAGGATTTCTCGACCTCAGCTAGCTTTTTCTCTAAATCTACGATCTGGGAGTCTTACTCTTCAATCCTTTTGGTCAATTGAGCTTGACTGTGCTCCAACTCAGCCACCTTTTTCTAGCTCACCTCCACTTTAGATTTAGCCTCTGTATATTTAGTCTGAAAAAGCTCTATCACCACCTTGGCACTGTTTTATTTCTTCTAAAAGTTAATTACTATAATCCCTACCTCCGTCTCCTTTAAGTTGTATCGGCTCTTAAAGTAGAAATACTAATCCTTCACCAATAGCAAAGCCTGGTTCATCTGTGAAAGGAGAAACTTGTGTCATTACCTTAATTCCCGAAACATAAAAGATCAGACAAAAAGTTTTCAGAACTTACTTTTAATGAATGCCTGATCATAGAACTGAACAGCTCCTCTTGACTCTCCTCGGTTCAGTATTGTATATCCGGTGGCAACCTCAGTGACTTAGTATATTGATCTCGGACCTGGGCATTCGAGACACTCAGAGTTTTTACTTTGTTCAAGATCCACGCCCTCATGTTCGGACACCTAGAGAGCTTTGCATGTTGGATGTATATCTCCTCATTAAGCTCCTCAACATCCAAGTCTTAATCAATCAACCACCTCTTTTGTCGTCCTTCTCTTTTAGACCGTGAAGCTCTAGTCACAGTTTTTCCTTTCGGATTGCTGACCGAATGCTCTGGGATCACAGGTACTTCAATCTCAGAAGAGGAGGAGGAGATTTGCACTTCTTCTAGCCTTGCTAGCTCATGAACTACAAGCCAAATTCTGTCTGCAAAAGCAAAAAAGTCAGTCATCTACAATTGGAAAGATAAAAACAGATGTCAAAATAATACCTTTTGATAATCAAAATGTACCAATAGATTAAACATGGTCCAAGAAGACTCTCCACAAGTATCTTCTTTATACATCTTTAGCTGACCAAGCATCGACCAAGCCATCAAAATGCAATCTTAAGACCATCTCCGTATCATGCTCGATTAACTTCAGAGGTTGTTTCACCCTGTGGCACCATTAGACCACATTCGCTAAACATCCAGGAAGTTTGAAGGGTGCTTGACAATGAAAAACTTGTGCCTCCACTTCTTGTGAAGATTCAGAAACTTCATAAATAGGCTATGGTTAGGGATAGTTGATAAAGAGAACATCAGGTCCCCTTTCTTCCTAGTCAAGCTATACAAATATCACTAGATGTCTAAGTTCAACTCCCTACCCTCCTCGTGCATCAACCGAATAAACCCGGTCAGAATTTGGTAACTATTAGGGTGCAGTTGACCGAGAGCTATGTTATACCTATTTAGAAATGTTTTTACAAAAGGATCCAACGGGAACTTCAAATCCCCTTCTAGTTAGTCAAAATACGCCACTAACCTACTGAGGTCTACCATGGGGGTATGGGCTCTAAACTTCCTATCTATGGTGTGCAGAGTGTAATCGACAGGAATGTTAAATTGCCTCTGATACCATCCTAACAACTCATCGTCTACTCTAAAAATAAAAAAATTAGAACTAACTTGCTCTCTCTGTGCCATGGATTTATCTAACAAAAGCATAAAAAAAAAGCTAAAATGCAAGAAGAAATGTATAGAGGAAAGAAGAGATCACCTGGTGATAAAATGCAGGGGTTGCTGCAAAAGAAATGGGAACACTTGATAACAGGAGCAAGAGGAAGCACAGAAGATCAAAAAGCCAACAAATAGTAAGAAGATTAAATGCCACACATAAGAGGAATATATATACTTATAAAGACAAAAGAAGGCTCTGGAAATGACCATTAACTACCCTCATAATTATTTTGGTTCTCTTCACATCATTAAGGGCAGTCTGGAAAATAGAAAAACCTATTAATCGAGCAGTGATCATTATGGCAGTGGAAATGTCTCATCTTCTGACACACTAACAAATGCGACGATTATGCAATTCAAATTTTAAAAATCAAGGCGATATAAAAGTTACCCATCCCCGGTGCACCACTACCAACTACTCTTCCACACTTGGCATTGCAAGATCAAGTGTCAAAGTCCAGTAACTAAAGCTGGCTCCCTCAAGTTGCTTATATAGTACTGAGGGTTAGCATCCGAGCCATACTTTTAAGACACCCAAACTATATGGTACTTAGGTCGCACTTTTAATGAACTAAGATTAAGCCTAATGACTGAAGTTGGCACCCTTAAGTTGCTTCTATAGTACTAATGTTCCGAGTATGTAAGCCTTGCATCTTTGCATCGAGCATCTAAGCCTCGCATCCTTGCATCGAGCATCTAAGCCTCGCATCCTTACATCGAGCATCTAAGCCTCACACATTAAGTCTAATGACTAAAGCTGGCACCCTCAGGTCTCTTTTATAGTACTGAGGATTGGCACTCGAGCCACGTTTTTAATGCACCAAGCATCAAAACCCCAATGATGACTGGTTCCATCATGTTGCCTTTATACTGATGGGTTAATCCTTTAAATATCCTTTCTTATTGCAGATTTCGTGCACTCAAGCCTAGCTAGCGCTCCAATGATGTTCATATTTGATGATCTCAAGACTCGACACCAAGCATTACCTTTTCTTGTGACTGAGGTTGGTCGCCTTAGCTCACCCCTCCATGAAACATGTCATTACTTAGGTGGTCCCTCCCTCGACGGGAAGGCACCATCCTCCTTGCCTCACAAACCCGAATACCTCAAATATAAATATCTGAACAAACTCGTGGGGGGACTCTTGATACCCCACATACATATATTCCTGTTTAATTAAAGGTCTTGGTTTCCTATACAGGTTACTCAAAAAGGGAAGACAGCCAAATCCATTTAGAAAAAGGTTCTTGTCTTAAGAAGACTTCGAAACAAAGAATGAATACTCTCCTAATTGGCCTAAGACTCTTATCCAAAAAGGAATCCTACCCCTTTCAAGTTTAAATATTATTACTACTATAAATAGGACCTTGTATCCCTCATTCTCATTCATTCTATTCTCATTGTTCTCCTTCTCTCTTTATATTCTCTCTCTATATATTTTGACTTAGGCATCAGAGGATTTTGGGGGATTCTCCTCATCTCGCACCTTATCCTCTATTGATCACCTACAGGATTCCAAGCTCAAGAGTTTGAGAAACAAGTTATCAAAATCAAGACTCACCCATTTCTTAATTTCATCCAAATTTCCTAATTCTTTATTCAAAATCATCAATTCTTAAAATGGGACCAAATTTTTTCTTTTTTTTTTAATCAGCTTGATTGGAAAGGTGTTGGACCAGGAGTAAGAAGCTCGCATGTAATAGCCCTCGTAGGACACAAGGCCTACGCTTTTGGGGGTGAGTTCTCGCTGCGTGTCCCTGTAGACAACCAACTTCACGTCTTTGACCTCCAAACCCATACATGGTCAATCTTAGAAGTCATCAGGGATGTTCCTCCACCGCGAGTTGGCGTCACTATGGTTGCAGTTGGCAAAACCATCTACGTCTTCGGTGGTAAAGATACTACTCACAAGGAGCTTAATGAGCTTTACGCTTTTGACACTTTTACCAGCAGGTGGACACTACTTTCTTCTGGTGATATTCTCACCGGAGTTACCATTCGACCATCGTCGATGAGAGACACGTGTATATCTTTGGTGGGTGTGGTGTCACTGGCCGGTTGAATGATCTCTGGCCATATGATACAGTGCAGAAAAAGTGGGTCAAGTACCTAAGTCCAGGAGATGGTTGTAAAGGCAGAGGTGGGCATGGGTTCACCATAGCTTGAGGAAAAATATGGGTTGTGTATGGATTTTCCGGCGTGGAGATGGATGATGTGCATTGCTATGATCATGCACTTGAAAAGTGGGAGCAAGTGGAGACAAGTGGCGAGAAACCAACGGCTAGAAATGTATTTCCAACAGTTGGGATTGGAAACTACATAATTATATATGGAGGAGAAGTGGACCCAAGTGATTTGAGCCACCTAGGTGCTGAAAAGTTCACAGGTGATCTTTATGCATTGGACACAGAGACTTCAATATAGATGAGATTAAATGATGGGCCTGGCTCAAAAAATCATCCTAGGCCAAGAGGGTGGTGCGCTTTCAAGTCGGGTAGCTTCGGTGGCAAGGTAGGGTTCTTGGTGTATGGTGGTAACTCTCCGAGTAATGATCGATTGGATGACATTTTCTTTCTGACTCCTTGCTTGGAAGCAATTGGAAATGAGAATGTTGCTTGTTCATTAATTATGTGTGGCTTTTGTTTAAGAATGTGTTGGATGTGTTCAGTGCTAGCTTCTTATTGTGTATGCCAGTAAGTGAGAATAGAGTGGCTTGATTTGTATTTCAGCAATTTGTGTCTTGATGGGTCTTCTGAAATTTGCAGATTCTGGCAAATTTTTATGTTGCGAATTTGATAGTGTTAGAATAGTGGATATAAAGAATGGCTTTGAGCCGTGATAATCACTATCTTTAAGATATTAATTGTCCCTCATTAAGTTTGTTACATAATGTCAATATAATATACTTTCAGGATACAACAAAGTATGAATTCACATATAACAAATTCTGTAAAGAACTTCCTAGTTTTAGGTTGAATGAATTATAGAGAAAATAAAAGAGAAAAAGATTCATTAATTTGCACAAAACTATCATATAAATAAACAACCTTTTAAAAGGTTGCAACTATTTAAAAAAGTAATAACAATAATAAATACAAACAAAATTAATTGGAGTGCTATCATTAAACTATATATATATATATATATATTATTTATTTATTTATAGTTCAATGTGCTTTTGTCACTAAATTTTTGAACAAATTCAATTTCCCTCCATATTTCTCTTAAACCAATAATTTTTTTTCTTTTAAAATGGTTTAAGAGTTAAATTTTTTTTCTTTTAAAATGAATAGAATCAAGCCCACATTTCACTCAAATAAAATCAAGTTAGACTTAGGCCCACTTATTAATTTAATTTTTTCTTTAAAATTTGGTAGACTTAGGACTATTCCATTAGCTAAATTAAAATAAACAAACTTAAGGTTACTAAAATTAATTAAAAATGTAGGTCTTTTTCTAGTCCATTTCACTTGTAAATAAAAATATGTAGAATTAGCTAATTTTAATAAATAAAATTAATCTAGTTTAGACATAGGGACGCTACCTTTTGTATGCATTTTTTTACATGTAATTTTATGACTTGTTGCCTTTGGGTTAAATGGATGTTTAATTAGGGTTTAAATAAAATTGCATGTAATTAGAGAATAAAATAGTAATTCATAAAATAAATCTAAATGAACACAAAATTGAAAGAAGTTAGTATTCCATTCTTAGAATCTCCTAGTTGTGGTGCTAACATTCTTTTAGAGAATTTAGTACTACCAAAACGATTTGTCCCATTTATTACCCTGGGTGGCGACTCCTCATCTCCACGCCATGTCTTTATGATAAAGGTTAGTGTGTTCTCTAGGGCCTTGAGCCCAAACAGTGTCACGATTGCTAAAATCTTGGGTGCACACTAAACCCTGCCGTCTACAGTGGTGACTCCACTAAGGATAAGAGATATTGATTCTACTTGTGTTCTTTAGAGTTATTTTATTAATTATTATTTTATTCTTGCATTCATTCTGCATGTCCCTTAAATTGATGGCGTTGGTTTATGATTCCATAATTCCACTAGCTTCATGGAGTTATAAATTGGCTAACCATCACTCTTAGCCTTAACTCGGTTCAAGAGAAATTACCGGGCTCATCTAACCAGAGTCTGTAACCCAAGTCCTAAAGGGGGTAGTCTTCTCTCGAGTTTGTAAAGGATGTTGGGCCCCTCTAACCTTGGCCTATAACTGAAGTCTTAAAGGAGGGCATCTTGCTAAGGGAACTTTGACTTTTCACCAGAATCCAACCACATATAATGGCTTAATTACCTCCCCTAGGATCTACCCAAATTACTTGTATGATTTTTACCATGAGGTATTTCTATCTATAAAAGCCCAAGCTCGTACTTTTTAAAGCCCACTTGAGCCAATAAAGTTTGGGCTAGACCTTTATACTTACAAATGTTATTTCTATGCTTATTACTATAAGGTATTTCTATCTATAAAATCTCAGGCCCATACTTTTGAATCCCCTTAGAGTAATAAAGATTGGGCTAGACCTTTATACCTAGAAATGTTATTTCTATGCTTTACTACTTTAAGAGAGATCTGGCATGCGCGTCAATCCTTAATATCCCTCATTGATATTAAAACTAAGATAAAAAGTCCTAGGATAAAAGACTCACCATTGAATACGTGTGTGGAGGAATAAGGTTGGAAGGATGTATGTTGTACAATTAATTGATACTTGCTACTTGTTGCATAGCACATGCATCACTCATACATGCATATCTGCATCTCATTCATCATACTAACACCTTGTTTTGCAGCCATTATAGATACATCGGGGTCTTCGCATATTTAGGGACAACAAAGTGGCAGACTAAGAAGAATGAGTCAGAGTCTTAAAGCCTTAGCAAAGGAAATCCTGAACAAATTGGAAAGAAGCCCTATTAATCCACTTTACTTGGAAGTTGAACCAACTTCACCTGAATCTAAACAAATGCAACAACAACAAGGGAACTGGACCTTAGAAGACATCAAAGGAGCTATGATAGATGACATGAGGGCTATGATGCAAGATGAGTTGAGACAGGCATTATCTGGACTGATGTAACCTGCTGTTATCATACCACCACCTGTAATTAAATAACCACCTGCTGCTACTATTGTTGTCCCACCTACTGTAAATGCCCCACCTACTACCAACAATGCTGGGGGGCAACCTGCTATTAGAAACCCACCTGCTATCGATGTGAAGCTGGAGGATGTTGACAATTACATAGTAGAGAAAGCGAAGAAAGAATTCCTTAAACTAGTACATGACCATAAGTCTAAGTAGTTATGAGCACTGACCCATAAGATGTCCAAAATGGAAGAGCTTATCAGTGGACAAGGCATGGGGTATTCATTTGACTTTGAAGACATGCTGCAAATGGAAGATGATAGTCTGTCTAACAAATTCAAGATGCCACAGCTGTAGAAATTTGATGGGAAAGGAGATCCAAGGATTCATCTTAGCCAGTACATAATAACCATAAGCATTACTAAAGCACCATTAGCAGTGATTACTAAGTTTTTTGTGTTATCCTTAAAGGGAATGGCTGTAAACTAGTATCATGGGCTGGAAAAATCTATGAGAGCTTATTAGAAAGAACTATGTACTGCCTTTTTAAGACAATATGATTATAACACCTGGTTGGAAGTGTCCATTAGAGATCTAGAACTGAAAAAATAAAAACCCAATGAATCTTTCTCTAATTTCCTTACCAGATTCATGAATAAAGCAGGGTTAATGAAGAATAAGCTGGTTGAGAAGGATTAAGTTAGGATGATAGTTCGAAATGTGTCACCTAATCTGATAGAGAGGTTATAGATGATGAACCCTAAAACTTTCATAGACTTGTATGATGATGGTCTGCAAGAAGAAGAGATTGAGCATGAGAAGAAAAGAAGCTCTAGAAGCACTGGAACCTGAAACTACCCAACCGGGGGCACACAACAGGGAAGTACTAGTCGAGCTGTGGAGGTGCTCACAGTTCAGCAACCCCAAAGATTCTCCAACTTCAACTAACCACTCTCTAAAGTCCTAGAATGATTGATCTAGAAAGGCTTACTCTAACCCTTAACCTTCTCCAAACCACTTAACCCAAATGTCCTAGGCTACGACCCCAATAGCTACTGCAAGTTTCACCAAGTAGCTGGCCACTCCATAGACACTTGTATTCACCTCAAACATGAGATCCAAAACCTAATAGACTCCAAAAAAATCATAGACCCTGAAAAATCCAACTCCAACCCAAACATTAGAAACAATCCTTTCCCTAACTACCAAAATGTCCTACCATCAGCCACCACAATGATTAACTCAAGAGTGAGCGAAGAAGAAGTGCTAAATTCCTTTGAAAACCTAAACCCTACAGCTAATGGAGAATCTCCCTATGCCTTTAAAGGAGCTGAGGATTTGTTAGGGCAACCCTCAGGGAAATTTGACTATAAGCTATTTTATTCCAAACCGCCCTCTGCAAATATCCTAGTTGAATCAATTGTGCCCTCAGGATGGGGTGATGAGTTTAATGATGAGAACGAATCCAAAACCTCAGAATAGCCAAGAGTCAAGGATTTATGAAGGCAGCCCTTAGGCAAATTTGATTGTATGGTGTTCTATTTAAAATCTGCTTCCAATGATATACCTCTTGAGGGGATTATGCCCTTTGGATGGGGTGATGAATTTGGTGATGGGCCAGCAAAAGAATAGAATAAGGCATCTCTAACTCCCGAATAGGGGATTAAGGAATTATTAACAACACATCTAAGAAAGCTTAGCATGGAGGGAAAGGAAATGTGCATAATAGAAGTATGGAAGGATGGAAAGAGGAACATAATCATTAGAGTTATAGACATCTGATATGACTTTGATAAAGAGAGTCCCACTAGTTTGGATGTGTGGAGCAATGACCCCAAAGTGAATCATGTCACTAGAAATGGGAGGAATTACAAGGTAGTAGAAAAGAAGATTGAGAGAGTTGTAGAAAGAGAAGAGACAGATAATGTAGAAATGAAAGAAGGGGAAAAGGAAGACTTGATTCTGGAACAACTGAAGAAGGCTAAGGCAAATGTCAGTATCTGGGAGCTAATGATGCACTTAAGCAACCACAAAAGAGCTCCAGTGAAAGCTTTGTTGAATATGAACATTGAAATAGTAGCCACACCCGAGGCTATGGTAGCAAAGGTTATAGAAAAGAAACACATGCTGATAATCTTCTTAGATGATGACCTGCCTTTAGAAGGAAGAAATCATAACAAGCATTATTTATCCCAGTTGAAGTAAAAGGGAAAAGAACTAACTTTGCAATGATTAATGATCGTTCTGCCATTAATGTATGCCCATTGAAGATCTTACCTAACTTAGGTTTGAAAGATGAAGAATTAATAGATTCAAACCTCATAATTAGAGCCTATGATGACAGCACTATGAATGTGGAGGGGACATTCCAAGTTATAGTTAAAACAGGACTTGTGAAATAAACTATTGAGTTCACTGTGATGGATATACCAGTTACTTATGCCTTGTTGTTGGAAATGCCATGGTTCCATGCTCTGGGAGGGGTACCCTCAACTGTGCACCAGAAGATAAAATTCCCTCATAAAGAAGATGTAGTGGTAATCGAAGCAGGAACCAATGCAGCTATAGCCGCCATATTGGAAAAACATAAACAAGTGTGTGTTCCTCTAGGTTTTCAAATTTCTAACATATTTAATAGGAGTGAGATGGACCCAAGGGTTGCAAAAATGATGGAGAGCATGAATTACCAACCTAGATGGGGGCTAGGCAAGAATGAGCAAGGAAGTCCTAAGTTACCAAAATTCAAGAGTCAAAATGAGCAAGGATTAGGGTGTGTTGAGATAAGATCTACCAGTAGAAGGGCAAAAAACAAGGAGAAGGCTAAGAGAAATAAGCCCCTAGGGAGAGTTGGGCCGTTAAGTGAGAATTTCATCAAGCTAGGAGAGGGCAAGTACTATCTGGGTGCTAAGGAGTCCATTAATGTTGCCATAAAAAATGTTCCTAGATTCGAGATTTTCAAGGACCAAATTGTGTAAAACTTAGTCGAAAGAAACAAAGAAGAAGTGATGAAGCAAGTAGTTGGAAGAATGGGGGATGCTATTGCTGAAGAGCTACTATATCGGCCACTTGAAGAGGAGCCACCCCAGGATTTAGCTACTCTTATTAATGATAGCTTTACTAATATTTTTTATAAAGAAACTAATATAATAACGTCCAGTTTTTATGAGGATGAAAGCTATGTTTTTCCTTTGGTCAATGATATGAATGCTGGTTTTGCTTACTTGTGTGATGTGCATCCTGATAATTCAGTGCATTATAATTTTGATTGTTCATGCATGTTTGACAATAATTCAATTCAATTTGGTTCATTTAACATGGGCATGAATGACAATCCAAAGAACATTTATATATCACATGATGTAACTCCTGAAGAGAGGGAAAATTTTAAGAAAATACTAATAAAAAGAAAAGTAGTATTTGCTTGGATATACGAAGACATGCCAGGTTTAGACAATGACATTGTAGAGCATCACATTGTAACTCATCTGGAAATAAAACTAGTTAAATAGAAATTACGCAGGCTAAGACCATAATGGACTGAAAAGATTATAGAAGAAATTGCTAAACAAATTTAGGCCAACTTTTTAGAGGTAGTAAATTATCCCCAATGGCTAGCAAATATAGTCCTGGTACCCAAGAAAGATGGTAAGGTGTGAATGTGTGTTGATTTCAGGGATTTAAATAAAGCATGTTCGAAGGATGAGTTCCCTTTACCTCACATTGATGTGATAGTGGATAGTGCATCATCAAATGTGATGTTCTCCTTCATGGATGGGTTTGCTGGGTATAATTAGTTAATGATGGCAGTTATGGATAAGATCAAGACAGCCTTCATCACGAAATGGGGGATGTATTGCTATAAGGTTATGCCTTTCGGGTTGAAAAATGTAAGTGCAACATATCAAAAGGCAGCCATCGCTCTTTTCCATGACATGATGCATAAGAAAGTGGAGGTATATGTATACAATATGATGGTCAAGTCAAAAATAGGAGAGGGGTATTTTGAAGCACTAGAAAAATTATTGGCACGCATTGAGAGGTATATGTGGACAACGAGGTTTAACGTGCATCCAAGATTTTAGCAACCGTGACACTATTTAGGCTCAGGGCCTTAGGGAACACACTATTATGTCACAAAGTCATAGCATGAAGAAGAGAAGTCGCCACCCGGGGTAATAACTGGGACAATTTGATTGGTGGTGCTCGGTTCTTTAAAAGAAAGTTAGCACCACAACCAGGAGAATTTGGGAACAGAATACTAACTTCTCCTAGTCTCGTGTTCATTTAGAATAATTTTATAAATGATTGTTTTATCCTCTAATTACATGAAATTTTATTTAAACCCTATTTAACGTCCATCTAACCCTAGGCATCTAGTCAATAAAATTACACATAAAAAATGCACTCAAGATCACGTTGTCCCTAAGTCTAAACTATGTTAATTTTATTAAAAAGTTAGCTAGATTTACATTTTATTTACAAGTGAGAAAGGGACTACAGGTGGGCCTATATTTTTTATTAATTAGTGAGCCTATATCTATTTATTTTAGTTTGTCTAAGGAATGGGCTTAAGTCTATTCAATTTTAAAGGAAAGTTAAATTAGTGGGCTTAAAATCTAATTAACCTAATGGACCTAAATTTATTTTAAGTATTTAAAGCCCTAAATCATTTTTAAGCCTATTTAAAGTGAGTTGGACCTAAGCGTGGGCTTGGGACTTAAAATAAAAATAAAGAATAAAAAAAACACAATCCAAAAATAAATAAAATATAAAAAAGATCAAACATACATTATAGTGATTTTATAAAAAAACCTAAATCAATTACATGCAAACCCTAAATTAAGCTACTGCCAATATTGATTTTAATTAATTCTGACCAAATTGAACCTAATTACTAATTGATTTTAAATGTAGAAAATTAAATCTTTTCACTATTCCCACTACTAGGGCTATTACATACTACGTATAGAAATTAAAATCAATTAATTACACAGCTATGAATTAAATAACTACAAAGAATACCAAAATGAAAAATAAAGATAAAACCCTAAATTCTACTAGAAAACAACACAGATTCTTCCATGGCATTCCATGGACCTTCAGTTCAGTTTAAACACAAGCAACATTCTCCCCAATCCACATTCGGACATTAAAACCAAACACAGAAATAATCAGATAAGTAACAAAATTGAATAATCAAAACAATAACAAAATAAAAATCACAAAAAGAAATAGAATAGAAAAGAATGAAATTAAAAAAAAACACTAATGATTTTAGATGTTGTGTAAATGCCCTTTTTGGCCCTTCAGACTAGGATTTTCACCGTTGAAAATTGAAGTACTATTGATTCTAGAATGGAACTAAAAAAACATTGGATCATCCTCATTAAATGAACTATAAAAATTAGGGTTTTGAAAGAACATAAGAAATCAAAGTTTGGTCTGCGGGTGTTATTAGTAATGTTTTGAATTTAGGGTTTCTTTTATGCGATAGGGTTTTTTTCTCTTAATCTTTTTGTGTGTGAGTTTCGTTTAGTTCCTCCATCTGTGTGAGTCTCAAGCCCCGTCACGTACGTAGACTCTTTGCTTTTTAAAGCAGAGTCTGCCTATGTACTAACTTCCCAAGTTTGCAGGAATAGGTTCATCTCTTCCAAAATAAACTGATAAGGATTTTGATTTTGAAAGCTATCTATGCATTTTAAACGTGTTGAAACCTTTTTTAGATAAAAATAATAATAAAATTAAATTTTCAACCAATCAAAACACTGAAAAAATCAATAAAAAAATGACAAAAATATGCAAAAAATAAAAAAAATAAAAAAAATTGGACTTTTTACCCGTCGACATTATGCAATGCCAATCCCTAATTTTTTTAACTTCTAATTACCAAAAGACCCCTGAAAAAACTGACTTCCTTGTAATTAAATCCTAAAAAATGTTGCAATTTAGTCCATAAAGTCCAAAAAATTGACAACCAAGTTCAATTTTTGAATAAATTTCATCATAGGGGCTTACATCGTAATTGTGCATAATTGCATCCCGAAATTGGGTGCTTACAATATAATTTAAGACTCAACCCGAAGAAATGCATTTTCAGAGTACTTCAGGGAAGTTGTTGGGGCATATAGTCAGTAGTAAAGGAATCGAAATGGATCTAGATAAAGTAAAAGCCATTTAGGAAATGCCAACACCAAGGATAGAGAAAGATGTGAAAGGGTTCATAGGTAAGTTACAATATATTAGTAGGTTTATTGTAAGACTTACTAATATTTGTGACCTAATCTTCAAGCTTCTAAAAAAATCAACTTGTAGAGTGGAATGATGATTATCAAAGGGCCTTTAATAAGATAAAGGAGTATCTCACTAATCTACCTATACTTAAACCACCGAGGCTAGGTAAACCTGTGATCCTATATTTGACTCTAAAAGAAAAGGCAATGGAGGCAATGTTAGCATAAAAAGGGTTAGATAAGATAGAGCATGCAGTGTATTATCTCAGCAAAAAGTTCCTGTCATATGAAGAAAAGTATGATTTGGTGGAGAGGACATGTTTAATAATGATCTGGGCAACAAGAAAATTAAGGCATTACTTTCAATCTTATAAGGTTTAGGCCATTTCAAAAATAAACCCCTTAAGATACTTACTGCAGGCACCTGCTTTAATTGGAAGGATGTCTCGATGGCTCATTCTTTTGACTGAATTTGATATAGAGTATATTACCATGAAGGTTATTAAAGGAAGGGCAGTAGCAAAATTCTTAGCTCAAAATGCAGTAGAGGGTGATGAACAGTGGAGCCTAGAATTCCCATATGAGAGAATCTAGCAATTGTAGAGCATCGGGAATGGAAGCTTTATTTTGATGGTGCAATAAACAATAAAGGAGCCGAGTTAAGAGTGATCCTCGTCATGCCAGAGGGAGAAACCATACTAATGGCCAAGAAGCTGGATTTTAAAGTAACCAATAATATGGCTGAGTATGAAGCATGCATTCATAAAGTAGAAGTAGCGATGGCAACTGGAGCAAAGGAGTTGTTAGTATATGGGGATTCTATGTTAGTTATCAGTCAGGCTAATGAGGAATGGGAAGTGAAAGAGGACAAACTAAAACCCTATGTCTGCTATTTGAAAGCTTTAACAAAGAATTTCACTAAGTGTCTCTTTATCCATCTATCAAGAGATGACAATCAGATGGAAAATGCACTGGCAACACTCTCTTCAATGTGGGATAGTGTGATTAGGTTGACTAAATGGTCATTAGTGATCATAAAATCAAAGGCTCCATGTTATAGGGAGAGCAAATTATGGGAATTCAGATAAGGTCTCAAGAGAAGCCATGGTTTTATGATGTTCAGAGGTTCATTAAGGAAGGAAAATATCCAGATGAAACCACTTTAAAAGAAAGATATACTCTGCGTGTTCTTGCACATAATTTTGCAAGTCACGATGGGATGTTGTATAAGAGAATGTCGAATGGAACGTAGCTTAGATGTCTCAAGAAAGATGAAGCGGAAGAGGTGATAAAAGAGGTTCATACAGGATCTTGCAGTTCTCACATGAATTGGATAATCCTAGCAAAGAAGATAATCAAACATGGGCACTACTGAATGAGCATGGAAAAGGATTGTATTAGAACTATGAGACAATACCAGCAGTGTCAAATCTATGGGAACCTCAACCACCTTCCTCCAACAGTGCTGAATAGTTTATCATCTCCTTAGCCTTTTGTGGTATTAGGGATTGATATCATAGAAGAAATAAGGCTAACAACATCGAATGGGCATAAGAACATAGTTGTGGCAATTGATTACTTCTCTAAATGGGTAGAGGCTGAATCTTTTAATACTCTAAGGGCGAAGCAGATGGCCCGGTTCATTGAGAAGAATCTTATTTGCAGATATAGGGTACATCATGTGGTGACAAACAATGGGGTTCAGTTTCAAGCAAAAATGGTAGAGTTATTGCAGAAGTATAGGATCGAGCATCATAAGTCTTCACCAGATCGACCTCAGGCTAATGGAGTAGTGGAAGTAGCAAATAAAAATATCAAAAAAATCCTCTCTAAGATGGTCAAAACTTACAAGGATTGGCTTGAGTTTCTTCCCTTTCCCTTGTGGGGATATAGAACTACAACCATAATTGCTACAGGCCAAACTTTGTTCTCCTTGATGTATGGCTGTGAAGCAATTTTGCTAATAAAAATTAAGATAAAGTCTCTAAGAGTAGTTATGGAGGCCAAAATGCCCGAGAGTGAATAGGCACAGAAAAGATATGATCATCTGGTGTCTCTAAATGAGAAGAGGATGAATGCTTTGTTTCATACCTAGAAATACTAGAAGAGGATAGCAAGGGCATTTAACAAGAAGGAAAAACTGAGGAAGATAAAAGCTGGGGATATGGTACTAAAACAATCTAGAGCAATGGTGTTCAATCCAAGAGGAAAGTTCAGACCAAACTAAGAAGGACCATACTTAGTCAAGTTAGTTCTGTCAAAGGGAGACACCAAGATATCTGATCTTGAAGGGAATGAGTTCATGGACCTGTTAACCTAGATCACCTCAAGAAATACTATCTATAAAAATAAATAAAAGTAGTATAAAGAAAATAAAAGTCTGCTGACTAGAAAACCTAAAAAGGCTAGTCGGACAAAAATTAGGACATTCCTGCTATTCAGAAAACCCACAAAGGGCTGACAGGAAAAAATTAAGGAATAAATAAAATAAAAAGGTCCTATTGATTAGAAAACTTGCAAAGGGCTAGTCAGGCAAAAGTTAGGGAAATAAAATATGAGCGAAAAATATTCAGTTGGAAAATCTGAAATAACTAGTTGATAATAAGAGTTAGGTCATATGATGTAGTAAATGTACTCATTTTGGCCCTAATTAATGAATCTTATTGAAATTGAAATTTTGTTATAAAATTGCATGTTCTTTCTTATTTATAATGCATAAGTACCATAAAGAAAAATAGAATATAACAGCTTAAAATCAGCTCTATGAGACCATTTTACTTCAGTCATGCCTTTATTTCTTCTTCCTCTGAGATTCATCATGTAAATCTTGAATCCTCTTGTATTTAGAAAATTCGGGTGGCTCTATAGCTTGTATCACAAGCTAGATTTGAAAAGTAAAAATAAGAAGTCTGCTAAGTTGGAAACCATAAAGGGCAACTTAGGTAAAAGTTAGGGTAAACCTGCTAAGTTGAAAGCCCGAAAGGGTAGCTTAGGCAAAAGTTAGGGTAAAAAAAATCAATTAACTCACTTAGGATCATCTGTTCATCCAAGTCTAATTTTAGGAAAGGGAAGTTTGAAATAGAGCAGTACAAAAGATAGCTTGTCCTAACTACAAAATAGAAAATAGCCTGGAATCAGTCATTCCAAGCTCCAACATCAGGCTATGGGCTCCATCCTCTACTAGGGTCATCATAATTATAGGTATCTGGAGGTCTAGCAGATGAAGTACCAGCACTATAGGGGTCAAGGCCTAAGTCAGCAACCCACCGGTGAAGCATCTTAATCTCCCGCTTCAGATCCCGTGAATAACTCTACACATAGGAAGCATTATATCATATGCACTTCAAGCACACCATGCATACATTTGCATAATAAGTGTATATATACTTACCCGCCAACAATCTGTGACCTACATGGAAAATAACCTTTAAGACGAGGCGAGTCCATGCAAATACTCTGTCTGTGTCCAGGGGACCTATTTTGTAAAGTTGTACTAACATCAATACCAAGCGTACAGGTAATACAAGAAATAAGTCAGACATACTCACATGAGAAGTATCTACTTGAGAAAAGATAGGGAGTTAAACATCATTAAAATGTATCCACTACTCAACCGGAGCCTGAACAATAGGAGCCTAATAGAGCATAGATCTATCAGGAAGGGGAACATTGCCAAAAATAGTGCCAGCAAAAGCTCCCTCATGGCTGGTCCCAACATGCTGAGTGCACTGTGCACGGCCAAGACTGGGCTCGGGGACCTCAGGTGCAATCTCAGGCTCAGGTCCAGCCTCACTCTCCTACACAGTCTCAAACCCCTTATCAACCCCAGTTGCCTCCTCCATCACTTCATCAACAGAGGAGCTAACCTCCTCAGTCTGTGAAAAGAAAACTATGAGAAAATAATAAGTGACTGGAGAGTGCTAAAAAAGAAATGATCAGAAGTTACCTTATCCTGATCAATAAGAACCTACTCCAAGATGTTCTCATGGACAAATTATCGGTAATGACGGGACTACTTTAGGAAAATCGTGGTGTCATAACCCTGTAACACCTCCCTCAATTTTGAACCTATCAGTTGGGAACTATAAAGCATCAAGTGGGGGATAACAATAGGAATACGGTACCGGGAAGGTCCAAAGCACCACCAAATACCATTTTCCCAAATACCACATTTGATAGCGATAATAAGGGAGCATAACCCTCATCTCCTCAAGTCATATTACAACATCCATGAAATCATATCGCTAGATGTCATCAACTCCCTCTAACCAATCAAAATAGATCTGCAAAATCAAGATTAATTAAGTTTAACTTGTATTACGTCATGAAGTACTAATGATTTTATTTTCTTACCAGGTCCCACTCGACGATTTTCAGTGTTAAGGGGTAGCATTTTATAATCATAGGGGCATTTTAGACATTTTATAATTATTTTATTTTATATAATTTCAAGAGAGTGAAGGGTGGAACATATTGATGTCTCCTCCTACCACCCTTCATTATGCTCATTATGCTCTTTAGGGGGGAGTGACTAGTCATCAAAGGCCTAGGGCTAGAGATCTAGTCACTATAGATGTTGGGTGTGTGCACTCCTCTTGGGTAAGTTCCCCCCTGCCTACACCTTAGGAAGCACAGTGTCTGAATCGATGAACTAATCCATTTAATGAATAACAAAAGTAGCCTCATTATAATCATTCATTGTGCCTTGTCATTTGTGCTTGTGCTTGTGCCTAGAATCATGCGTGTGGCTTGCTCTTGCCCATTGAGCTACTATATTGGCTTTGCGATCTTGACTTGGATACTAACCAACTATTATTTATGCCTTTATAGATTTACTAGTCTATCCTTGAGGTTGGCTTATTAGAAGGTATTCTAGACAAGCACCACACGGTCCCTTTTTGTGAAGATTTTATGGGCCCGTGACATTTAGCTGATCGCGGTAGGTCTGCAAGATATTCCTGACACTCGCTAGATGGGAAGAGCCTCATCTCTGCATTAGGGGGAGACTTCTGTCAAAGCTGATAGCCTCGAAGCCAAGAATCAGCCCAATCTCTATGCCCCAAATCTGAAAGAGAGAATAAGTCAACAAAAAGAAAGAAAAGGAAAAGAGAAGAAGAGAAACGAAAAGGGGACAAATGCACATGCAGGACATGCTAGAAGTCGCACATGGTGAGAACACCTCTACAGACAGTGTCTAATCTATAATAAAAATAAGCCAGCACCACAAAACCCTAGTTGACAGTGACAACTCGGTCTAAATCATGAAAGGGGCCGAGCAGTGTAACACTGACTTTGTGACCAGTCTCATAAAAGAGGGTCATGCCAAGCAAGATCAGTAGGAAGCACCTCGCCTTATGAGAAATCTGGAGAGGTGTAGTAATAGGAAGACATTTGAATCCCTCGACCAATGATGAAAGAACAATGTTCTTTTAGTTCTTCCATGTCGGGACAAATCCAATCAAGTCTCGCACATACTGATTCTGTGCGTGCTCAGGGGGATTGCAGTAACTAATGTTAAAGGAAATGAGAGTCCCTCTGAAGGCAATCCTGGTGATAATTAAGAAACTCATGGGTGAAATAGTCAACTCGCCTACTCGAGTATGGAATGTGTGGGTGGTATCCATCCACTACTCGATCAAAGCAAATAGGGAATAACGATCAGACCTCCCTCGAGCAGTTGGAAGCCCAGCAATAAATCGTCTGAACCCGAAGGCCCAGACCAGTTGTCCAACATCCCATGATAGCTCGTGGAATAATTCATGAGTTATGAAAAAATAGCCTGTGAACTTAATCGATTGCTGAGTATTTTGAGAATAAATTAACATAATAATAATAATAAATAAATAAATAAATACATACATACATACATATATATATATATATATATATATAATAAATAAAATTCAGTTTTGAACCGAACTGTCAACTTAGTTTGGAATTGAACCATCAGCATTGTAGAATGTCGATCGGTATTCCAGCAATGCCAGTTGGCAATTAGTTAATGTTGGTTGGCATTCCACAATCCGGTTGATAATCCAAACTCCTGACCCGACACCCGATTGACTATTCACCTAAAACTCAATACTTTCGAGCTTAATTTTTAAATTTTCATGCATTTTTTTAATAATTTCTAGTCTAATTTCAATAGTGTACATACTAGTCTATATTCTAAATTTTGATTTAATTACTAACTGTACGAATAAATTTTTTCAAAAATAAATAAAAATGAGGGAATGTTACCTAATTACCCACATTTATGCACCTACAAAGGTGAAGGCAAATCAAAGGAAGTACAGTAGAAACCTCTCAGAGTCCAAGGTTGTTTTGAGGAAAACAGAGAGGCACAATGGTTGGATCAGTTGGAATCTCTGCTCCTATGTGTAGCTTACGTTGTGGGTCAGCCATAGGATCTGACACTTCATGAATTGGACTTTGGATGAGCAAGAAATTAAAAGAATAAAATCAAAGGAAAAAAAGAAAGCAATGGAGAGGAAAATGAAAGAATAACATCGAAAATAAGGGGCAAGCTTCTTATAAATGGAAAATATCCATTTTGGTCCCTTGATTATGCATGCATTTAAAATCAAGTTTTCTTTGCAATTTCATCCATAATTGCATCTTGATTAGGACTTGATTCCTAAATTAATTCATTCAACTCATGTCATCAATAAATGAATTATTATTAAATGTGTCTATATTTAAATTATAAATTTTTTCTAGCAAGTATAGAGTGTAGAATATAATTACGGAATGCAGTTTTGCATTTTTACATGCATCATTTTAAATCAAAAGATTTCAAAATTCATTTCATACTACACAATAGCTGAAACATAAATTTTAAAATTATCATGTTATGTGTTGCATAATAGTCATAACATGAATTTCAAATTCAGCATGTTATGTGCTTCAATAGCATATATCATGAAATTTTTCAAACCTTTTATCACTAAACACTACACATTAGTTATAGTATCATTGCTAGACGTTCCACAAGAACTATAGAACATTTTTCAAATCATGAATCATTAAACAGCCTACAGGGAATATAGCAAAATTTTAAATCACCAAATTGCTAGATGTTCCATGAGAACTATAGCACTTCTTTCAAATCAAGGCTCACTAGACGTCTCATAGGGAATATAGCGAGAATTATTGCATTCATTTTGATAAAACATCCCATAGGGAATATAATGAAATCCATTATCACTAGACGTCCCAAAAGGAATTCATCATACACTACACAGTAGTTATGGCATTATTATTAGATGTTCCATAGGAGCTATAGCATGTTCTCAAAACATGAAATGCTAAATCTCCCACAGGGAATATAGCAAAACTCATTTGCATATGTCTCACTAGACATTCCATAGGAAATATAGTGAAGTATGCCAAACATAGCATCTTGCTTAAAATTGCTCAGCAATTTAAGCATTAGCAGGTCAATTAGGATACAATGAAGTTCCCTAATTCTTTTTTTTTAAATTGTGTGCTACTATTGCTTTGCTATAATTTGTCAAGCAAATAATGATAAAGGGGAACAGGGAATATAGCAAAACTCATTTGCATATGTCTCACTAGACGTTTTACAGGAAATATAGTAAAGTATGCCAAACATAGCATCTTGCTTAAAATTGCTCAACAATTTAAGCATCAACAGGTCAATTAGGTTACAATAAAGTATCCTAATTCTTTCTTTCAAAATTGTGTGCTACTATTGCTTTACCGTAATTTTTCAAGCAAACAACGACAAAGGGAGCAACTGTAAGCACCCAATTTCAAGATGCAATTGTACATGCATGCAACAAAAACCCCTATGATAAAAATCTAATTGAGAATTGATCTTGTTATTGAGTTTCATAATTTGAAGGACTAAATTGCTAAGTTTTATGGATTTAATCGTAAAATTTATTTTTTAGGGATTTGATTGCAAAAATTTAAAACTTTCAAGGACCCTTTTTTGTAATTTAAAAAAAAAAAGTTGGCCGACATTTAATGCCAACCGACATTGTGTAATGCCGATTGGCATTACAGGATAAAAATCGACATTCTGGAATGCTGATTTTTGCTAAAAAGTGATTTTTTACGCTGATTTCATTTTTGTTAATTTTTCATTGATCTAGGACACCACATGCCCCTACGTGTATTGAGTCTTTGATTTTTTCAAAACTTTATCTCTTGATTTGATTTCAAAAATTGAAATACGCAACTTCCCTGCGTGATCATAGGGGTTGGAGGTTGATAGGTCTGGCTTTAAAAGCCAAAATGGAAGGTTGTGAAAACGCTAGCTAGCTAGCTTGTAGGATAGAGAAAGGGAACTAGCTAGAGAGAAAGGAGAAGCAAAGGGGTTGCGAAAAAACTAGAGAGAAAAAAAACTCTAATTAGCTACTGTAAAAAAAAGGTTCTTTGCTTTTAAAAGTCTAGAAAATCAAGAAAAAACAACAAAGTCAATCTTAAAACAATGACAATCGTAATCTGAGGGGCATTCAAACAACATTTGCACAACATCTTCTACTCTTTCTTTTTTTTTATTTGATTTTTATTTGATTTCTTGATTAAGTAGTTACTAATTAATTTTTTTTTGTTTTTTTTGTTTTGATTGATGTTCTATGGTACTCTAGAGGTGAGGTTGGTGAAATGAGATTTTGGTAGTGACTACATTGAAGAATCCATGAAATGCCATGGATTAAGATCTATAAAACCCTTGTAGGATTTACGATTTATGATTTATGCATTTTTTTTTAATTTGCTTTTGTTTTGGGTTGCAATTAATTTAATTTTAATTTTTGCATAGTAATTTGTAATAGCCCCAATAGTGGAAAATAATAGAATTTTATATTCTCTGCACTAAAATTGATTAGTAATTTAGGTTCAATTGGGAAAAAATCAATTAAAATCAATGATGGGTGTAGATTAATTTAGGGTTGCATGCAAATTGATTTAGGATTTTTTTTAGAAAATCACATAAATTTTGTGTTTGATATTATTTTGTTATGATTTTTTTGTTTAGATTTTGTTTTTGTATCTTTTAGTTATTTGGGCGCTAAGCCCACAATAGATCCAAACCCACTAAATAAAAAATAGGATTAATAATGATTTACGTTAATTAATTATAATCAATTTAGACCCATTAGGTTAAATAGACTTAGGTCTATTTTAACTAAAATTTAGATTTTAGCCCAACCCAATAAAGCATTTTATTTTTTTTTAAAAAAACAATTTAGACTCTAGGCCCATTTATAGTTAATTAAAATCTATTTAGATGTAGTTCAATCCATTAAATTTTTTTCTTTTAAAATGAATAGAATTAAGCCTACATTTCACTCAATTAAAATCAAGTGAGACTTAAGCCCACTTTTTAATTTAATTTCTTCTTTAAAATTTGATAGACCTAGGACTATTCCCTTAGTTAAATTAAAATAAATAGACTTAAACTTAATAAAATTAATTAAAAATGTGGGTCTTTTTCTAGTCCATTTCACTTGTAAATAGAAATATTTAGAATTAGCTAATTTTAATAAGTAAAATTAATCCAGTTTAGACATAGGGACGCTACCTTTTGTATGCATTTTTTTACATATAATTTTATGACTTGTTGCCTTTGGGTTAAATGGATGTTTAATCAGGGTTTAAATAAAATTGCATGTAATTAGAGAATAAAATAGTAATTCATAAAATAAATCTAAATGAACACAAGACTGAAAGAAGTTAGTATTCCGTTCCCAAAATCTTCTGGTTGTGGTGCTAGCTTTCTTTTAGAGAATCGAGTACCACCAAAATGATTTGTCCCAATTATTACCATGGGTGGCGACTCCTTATCTTCATGTCATGTCTTTGTGAAAATGTTTAGTGCGTTCTCTAGGGCTCTAAGCCCAAACAGTGTCGCGGGGCGCACGCTAAATCCTGCCATCTACAATTGTCAAGTTTTAAACTTACCAATTTTGAAATAATTTTAAAGTTAATTTTAAAATTTTTACATAAAATCTTAACTTTTTATGTACCAATAAAAAAATAATAAGAAAAAACAAAAGAGTTATAATTCGTAAATCAATTTATTATATAAACTAATATCAATAAAAATATAAATATAAAATAAGTACTTTTAACTATCACTATAAATAAGTAAGTACTTTTAACAGTCATTATAAATAATAATAAAACTATAAATAAGTAAGTACTTTTAACATTCACTATTTTTTATACAAGATTTCCTAATGCTAGTATCAGAAAGTGTACCAAGACATCCCAGCTAGGTTGGCACCTCCACAGCACTCACATCACACACCAAAGTTAGGATATTTATAATGAATAAAAACATACTAAAGTTGATTATAACTTGAAAAGGCAAAGGAAAACAATAAGAACAAAATATCGACTGAATCTATATGAATGAAAGCCCATAGCATCATTTTGAACTAAATCAAAACACTCTGCAAGGAAACCAGGCCACCATGTCTCACTTGGAAGATCAATAGTGTTGAACCTTGAGGGGTAAAATAAAATTTTTTAATGGTAACAAGTAATTAAGTAAAATTATATTTAATCTATGTGTTTAAGTGCTTATATTCAAGTGGATTAAAATTGCAAAATTTATGTTCAAACACAAGCAATAAAATGTCAAGAGGTTAATTTTCCAAGCTAGCAGCTTTGTCATAAGTGGTGATAAAGCCATTATCACTCATGAGTGGTGATAGAGAAAAAATCGAAGATCGAGTTTTCTGTCAAAAATCTAAAGTCAAATTTGGTCAACTATGGTGAGAATCTTCATTACCAATGGTCACAAGCAAATCCCGATCATCAAAAAAATTTCAAGCAAAATTATGAAAATCTAATTTGCATTTTTCTCAAAATTCCCCATGCTAGTCACCACCAACGTCATGGGCAATGATGACCACCACTACTATCCAAAATCTCATCACTACCAATGATAGAAGCATCATGAAAGTGTGTGAATTTAAAATTTTATCTTGGCACCCTGACTATCATAAATAATGACAATTTTTCATAAGTCATGATAAGTGTGCATAGCACTTTTTCTTTTAAGTTTCAAACAGCTCTATTTGCATTAAATGCACCTTCAATAGCTCTTTTTCTCTAAGAGGGATTAAATACAACCAAGAACAAAGCTAGAACAAGATGAAGGAAGTTGAGCAAACACATTTAGAGAAATCTTTGAGCATTTAATCTTCAATTAATCCTTCAACCACCCAAATCTTCATCTTTAATTCTTGTAATTTTTATTTATCTTAAAAGTGTTCTTGAGTGTGGGTTTATGAGTGTTTAAAACCATTATTCAAAAGCTTAATAGTGAGATTGAGTGAGTTGGGTTAGGGTTTATTCAATTGTAAGCTAAAAGGATTGTTCTTAGCAAGTGGGTTTGAGTGTGAGCCATTGAAAACACTTGGGTTAGAGTGTGAGCCTTGTGAAAACACTTAGTTTGAGTGTGAGCCTTGGAAAACACTTGGGTAGCTTTAGTTTAAGCTTGTAAGGGTTTGATCTACTCCTTGAAGTAGATTAATAGTAGATTAAAACACTCAACTTGTGGTTGAGGAGAGGACGTAGGCTTGGAGGGCCGAACCTCTATAAATTCCTTATGTTTTCTAACTCATCTTACTTATTTTATTATGGAATTACATTTGGTATCAGAGCTTTGGTCTCCATTCTTAAAGATTTAACCATCTTGGAGAAAATATCATGGCCTCCACAAGTCAAGTTGTTGCCACCCCCAATGTTCATGGTCCTAACTACATAAGACCTCTATTCTTTTATGGTACCGATTATGCATATTGGAAAAATAAAATGGAAATGTTCTTGAATATTGAAGGAGTTAATTTATAGGACATTATTGAAGAAAGTTAAAGTCCTCTAATAAAAAAAAGATAATAAAGGCAATAAGGTGGTCATTCTTAGAAAGGAATAGAGTGATGGGCAATCCAAAGCCAAATTGAGAAATAGAAAAATCAATCATTATTCTCTATTCTAGTTTGAGTAAGGAAGAATACAATGGAATAAATCCTTTACGATCCGCTAAAAAGATTTAGGAATATTTAAAGATTAAACACGAAATTATAAATTCTTGGAAGAGAGTATGAATTGTTTGAGATGAAGCCTTATGAGAAAATTAGTGATATGTATAGTAGGCTTATTACTCTCATCAATTCTATAAGGAAACTTGGCAATAAATTTTCAAATAAGGATGTCAACAATGAAATTCTTATGACTTTGCCTTAAAAGGTTTGGGAAGCTAAGATTACCTCAATTAAAGAAGCAAATGATCTTTCTATTCTACCTACGGATGAACTACTTAGGAAGCTTCTCACTCATGAAATCAAAATGAATCAAATGGTAAAGGAAGAGATGGCCAAGAATGAAAAAAGCATTACTCTCAAGGCAAGTAGAGACACTAATGATAGTGACTCAAGTGAAAATAAAGATGAGTATACTATAATTTTAAGAAAGGTAAGGGATCTTATCATAAAGAAGAGAAGAGGATTCAAGAAGCAAGACTTAAGCAAGAAGGATCAATGATTTTCTATAAATGCAACAAATTGGGTCATATTAAATCTGAATGGCCAAAGTTAAAGAAATCCTTTAAGAAAGATAGGAAGCATAAATAGGAGAAAAAAACATGCACTTAAAGCAACTTGGAATGATTTGAGTGAGTCTAGTGATGATGAAACTGAAGGAGAAGTTGCACATCTTTACTTCATGGCTTTGGAGGAACCTTTAAGTGATGAGGTAACTCTAGACTTTGAATCCAATGATGAGATATTACTTGCTTATGAAAAATTGGTGCATAAATATGATAAAAACTTGTCTAGAATTAATTCACTCAAAGAAATGGTAAAAGCTCTAAAAGAAGAACTTAAAAAGTCAAGATCCTCTAATGAAGAGTTAACTAATTCATTGAATAAAAGTAATTCTAAGAAAATTGAGATTGCTAATGATAATGCAAAACTTATTGAACAAAATGTATTTTTAGAAAAAGGAAAATAGCAATCTCAAGGAGTCCATTTCTAGATTTAACAAAGAAAAAGAAATTCTTGATGGCATGATTTCTATGACTTCCACTCCTTTAAAATCTAAAGGTGGAATTGGTTTTGAAAATGCTCATGCTAGTGGTTCAAAAATTATACGCCTAAGCACTTTAATTACTAAGGTTTACTAAAAGACTAGTCTTAAAACTAATGGACCTAGAAAGTCTAATGGAAATAAGACTAACAAATCTAGCGCTAATAGCTCAAAAGGACCTAAGCCTAGGAAATACAATCATTCTCATTCTCATGGTTTTCATAGTTTTAAAATGAAAGAGCATGCACCAAATGTTATATGCCATTATTGTGGTGTGATAGGGCATAAGAATTCTAGATGTTATATTAGAAAGACTCGTTTGGGTTACTCAAATGATGGATCTTTCAATGATAACCCCTAAGGACCTAAATATATTTGGGTACCTAAACTGCAATGAAACATTTTCTTAGAGGTGTGCTTGGAATCCATAATGTGCAAAGAAAAGTGGTATTTAGATAGTGGATATTCAAGACACATGACCGAGAAAGCCAACCTCTTCTCTTATTTGGAGATGAAAAAGGGAGGAAAAGTTACATTTAGTGACAATGTCAAGCTTAAAATCATAGGCATTGGTCAAGTTGGTAAGAAAGACTCTACTCATATTGAAGATATTCTTATAGTTGATGGCTTAAAGCATAATTACTTAATGTTAGTCAATTATGTAATAAAGTAATAAAGTGGCTTTTAAATTAAAGAAATGCTTTGTAACTCATGTGGAAGAGAACGAAGTCATTTTTAATGGTGAAAGTGTTAACAATGTTTATACTATTTACATATCCTCTTTGACTAACCAAGGTGTTGAGTGTTTTGTTCCTATTAAGGATAACACTTGGATATGGCATAGGAGATTTAGTCATGCTGGCGTGGAGCTCATTGGAGATCTAAGCTAAGGTGATCATGTCATAATCCTCCCTAAAAGTGAAGTTCCAAAAGTACAAAATGTGTGGAGCTCATCAAATGGGTATTCTTGAAGAGCTAAATCAACAACAAGGAGAATTAAAGAATGGTCAAGTTATTTCCCTTCCAATTAAGTCATCTTACAATGTTGGATGGTAACTCATTATGATATATGTTTGCCTAAATCATTATAATTAATTGCTTAATTTGTTATATCCTTGAATTTTGATTGATTATGGTGCAATATTGAACTAGTCCCTAATGTGTTTGAAGTGGCTCAACTAAAGTTTAAAGTTTGATTATTTTAAAAAAAAAAAAAACTAAATTTAAATCATGATTATTATAATATTGTCACTAGCAGTGAAGGTTCTACTCTTTCAAATAAATTCATTTCTTTTTACTTAAATTTTTCTTTAATGAATAAATTTTCATATTTATGAAAATCTATTCACTAATTGTAATTCATTTAAAATCAGCTTTAATGCATTTAAATTTTTGGACAAAAAGTTTGATGATCACTACCATTGATTTTATCATGACTTAATTCAGTTGTGACCAGTTAATCATGATCACAATTTGTCATGTCATCGGTTACGATCAAACTTGTTTTAACTATAGTGTAAAAAATTTTTTATCATGATCATGACACCCTCTTCATGACCAGTGACGTGTCTAGGATTAGTATTGGGTTATTTAAATCATCTTTTTATCTAACCCTTTCATCTTCATCCTCCTAGCGCCTCCCACTCCATCTTCTCATTTGTCTTAACCTAATTTTTTTTTACTTCAATTTTTCATCAAAAATAAAAAAGGTACAAAACTTTCAAAGTCAATTCTCATGTCATAATCATCATTCATCATCCTCTCATCATAAGTGGGTAATTGAAAATTGGTTGAAACTTATCTTACCTCTTGGTCCCCACTTGAATCGGTCACTTTCTTTTTTTTTTTATCTATCACCATGGCAACCTTCATAGAGCTGACAAAAATAGGTCCAAAGATTAAAGTTACTGTAAGAAGAGACCCATATAATCCACTATTCCAGTAAATGGCCAAAGGTGGAGCTCCATCAACCTCCAAGAAATGCCTAAGATTTCAGCATCTTGAAGAAAATAAAGAAGCATATGCAAGTAATCAAATTTAGTCTATGCTTAATTAGCTCCAAGTTCACTCGAATGACAAATTTGGAGCTATTCAGATGTCCATCTCTTCCTTGGATTCTTGGCTTGGCCACATGGATACCAAAATTAACAATATTGTTATTGATGTGGACTTTTTGAAGATCAATCTTCTCACCCCTCATGAATATCACAAATATTGCATCATGCATCTCATTTCATAAATTGTTTTTGGTTTAATTTTTTTGTGTTTTATTTTTAAGTCTTTGTAAGAACTTGAAATGGTTACAGCCTATGCCTTTTGGGACATATTTGGTTCATCTTTTTTGTTTCATTTTGTTGGCTACCTTGGACAATAATATAGATACTCGATATTTATGGATATTTGATATTTGTGAAATGAAATTTTTTTGGGGATTAAATTGAAAGTGTTATATTTTGGATACTATTTTTGTACTTAGTTTGGTTATTGGATATTACTCTTTAAATTTTGATTATGTTACTATGATTGAATATTGATTTTGCAAAGTTGTTATTCTTATGCTTGCTTTGGTGTGGTTAGTTTTTTTTTTTTTTTTTTTTTTTTTTTGCACTTGTTAGTTAATAATATTCTATGATTTATTGGAATTGTTGGTTGATAATCTGGTTGATTTATTGGGTGTGGATGCTAATTTTGTGAAAAATTATTAGTTATGGATATTGCTTATGTGAAGCAAATTGTTAGTCATATTGTGTTTGATTTGGCATAAATATCCTTTTGGATATTCATGTTATATGTTTTTAGAACTTGATATGGTTGTTTCCTTTCACTTTTTTTAGCACATTTACTTTCATTGACACCTTTGGCCTCTACTATCTCTCTTATTGTTTTTTATAGTAACAAAGGGGGAGAAAATGTAAAATGTTTATATTCTTTTTAGCTATAACAAATTGTGTTTTGGGGAGAAAAAATCTCATGTTTGAGAAAGTATTTATGTATATTGCAAAGGGGGAGAATCACTTTTGAATATATTTGTTGATTGATAATATACTTCTTTGGATATATTTTAATTGGGGCTTGAGAGTTGACCTTTGATTGCTTTGATCATGACAATGTTCTACTTATAATTTTCAATAATTGATACCTTGGTTGATCAAATATGAAAAATGAACTTGCTAATTGATTTTTTTGCAATTTTTAAATATAGGCTTATTTTTTAGGGTAGTTGGTCCTTCCTATTTGTAACCTAATTTTACATAATTATTTGTTACTATCAAAAAGGGGGAGATTGTTAAACCTTGAGGGGTAAAACAATCATTTTTTATGGTCACAAGTAATTAAGTAAAATTATATTTAATCTGTGTGTTTAAGTGCTTATATTTAGGTGGATTAAAATTACAAAATTCATGTTTAAACATAATCAATAAAATGTCAAGATGTTAATTTTCCAAGCCAGCAACTCTGTCATAAGTGGTGATAAAGCCATAATGAGTGGTGACAGAGACAAAATCAAATTTTGAGTTTTTCATCAAAAATCTAAAGTCAAATTTGGTCAACTATGATGGGAATCTTCATTACTAATGGTCACAAGTAAATCCCAGTCATCAAAAAAAATTTCAAGCAAAGTTATAAAAATCTAATTTGCATTTTTTTTAAAATTCCTGAGGCTAGTCACCACCATTATCACCACTAAAGTTATGAGCAAGTGAAGTCATGACATACTTGTTATGAGTGGTGACAAAGTTGTCATAAGCAATGACAACCACCACTGCTGTCTAGAATCTCGTCACTACCAATGATAGAAGCATCACAACTCATAAAAGTATGTGAATTTGAAATTTCATCTTAGCACCCCAACTATCATGAGCAATGATGATTTTTCATGAGCAATGATGATTTGTCATAAGTAATGACAAGTGTGCAAAGGACTTTCTCTTTTGAGTTTCAAACGGCTCTATTTGCATCAAATGCACCTCCAACAACTCTTTTTCTCTGAGAGGGATTAAATGCAACTAAGAGCATAGTTGGAACAAGAGGAAAGAAGTTGAGCAAACACATTTAGAGAAATCTTTAAGCATTTAATCTTCAATTAATCCTTCAACCACTTAAATCTTCATCTTTAATTCTTATAAGTTTTATTTATCTCAAGAATGTTCTTGAGTGTGGGTTGGTGAGTGTTTAAAACCATTATTCAAAAGCTTAATAGTAAGATTAAGTGAGTTAGGTTAGGGTTTTATTCACTTGTAAGCTAAGAGGATTGTTCTTAATAAGTCGATTTAATTGTGAGCTATTGAAAACACTTGGGTTTGAGTGTGAGCCCTGAGAAAAATCTTAGGTTTAAGTGTGAGCATTAAGAAAATACTTAGGTTTGAGTGTAAGCCTTGGAAAACACTTGGGTAGCTTTAGTTTAAACTTGTAAGGGTTTGATCTACACCTTGAAGTAGATTGATAGTGGAGTGAAACTATCAACTTATGAGAGGACGTAGGCTTGAAGGGCCGAACCTCTATAAATTCCTGGTGTTTCCAAGCTCATCTTACTCATTTTATTATGCTTTAATTCTGTTTTACCTTGCTCTTTGTGAAAAATTAAAAATTCCCTACGTAGTCAAAAAGCCAATTCACCCCCCCTCTTGGCACTTATGGAATTACAAACAGTTAAATTAGAAAGTTTATCATCTACTATGTTGCCTTCTAATATAACTAGCATGAACTTAAAGAGAAGCCATGAATAATAAACACTGATGCTAGTCCTTGCATAAATCCTATGAAACATCATAACTTCAATATTGAATAAGCCAAATAATATTAACCGATTCAATTTTAATCCATAGCAGATTATAGTTGAACTAAATAATATACCGAATAGCCATTAAATTAGCTTCAAAAGCAAACTTGCATCCCAAAGGAGCTATAAAAAAACCAACATAATAGAAATTTGAAAGTCAAAAAATCCCAGCCAAACCAAGGTAGCCATTCACTGCTCCATCCATATTAACCTTGAACTTACTCTGAAGAGAAGGAAACCAGTAGATTACATGAGGAATGGAAGCTAATTTAGGAATACCAGCACCAAAAAGACATTAAAGAATCAGTAAATCTGATTAAGAATTCCACGTGTGTCCTACCTTGAAAAGCTTAGTTTCTTTAATACACTTACAAAGATTTCAAAAAGTAACTAAAATGGGCACAAAACAATGCCAAAACATTGCCTGATTGCATACCCTCTATAAAAACCAAAAGGAAGTAACAATGCCAACCTTCCAAACAATCACAAGTTGACTAGAAAAAATAATTGAAGAGGTAGATATATATGAATCTAATGAAGACCCATTAATAGGAAATCATACTTGAAAAAGATCTTGTAAGGCAATCAAGAGGGCTGCTATATAAGGGCATGACATAAGAACATGATCAGCTAATTCAAATGTATTAGCACATAGTCTACATTGGGAAACAATTGGCATACCTTTGCGTTGTAAGTTCTTATCCAAGGGCAATCTTTGAAGGAAAGCACACTAACACAAAATTGATCTACTTGGTGAAAGATAATGCTACTATAACTCTCAGCCCTAAGAAACTTTAAGACCAGAAGCTCTAAAAATATTAGCCGCTAACTTTAAGAAAATGCACCCATTAGAGAAAATTTCCAAACAAAATGATCATTTAGAGTTACTGAGAAAATATCATTATAAACATCAAAAATAATGTCCATAAAAGCATTGAAAAAATCATCAGGGACATGCCAAATTCCATTCCAAAAAGCATCATCAATAGAAGCTGCAAGGTGCTTTTTACCTAAATGAAAGATACCTATTTTATCATCAATGGTGTCCCCAAGAAAGTTTGTAGTCTAGAAATTCATATTGGAATTAAAAGTTAGAAGCCATTGAGAAGAAGCTTGAAATTCTTAATAAATATCTTTGATAGAAGGCCAAATAGAGGAGCACAAATAAGAGGCTTTCAGAGTACCATTCTTTAGGAATCTCATACAAAGAAATGAATAAATAAAAGAAGACCCAAAATAAAGAGATTTATTAAAGTAAAAAAGACACTTCAAAGCAATGCCACCTTTATCAAAAGGCAAACAACACTTATCCCAATTAACAGAAACTAACTTTTTATAATAAATCAAACCTAAAGAAACTTCTGAATTGCTTTCTCTAAAAATTTAAGAAGAGATGCAGGCCATTTATAAATCATAAAACAAAGCAGGAGAATTCCATAAACTAAGGATTTAATTAATGTTAATCTTCCAACCATAAACAAAGAATGGCCCTTCCAAACTTCCATTTTAGCCAGAATTCGATCTGCATAGGATTTCAACCATCTAGATTTAGGAGCACCAATAAACATAGAGACACCTAGATAGGTAAAAGGGAATGAACCAACATGCATTCCTGCTCTAGAATGCAAAGAAGCAGCATGATGATTAGAAATGCCATTGCTCAAGAACAACTTAGACTTCTCCTAATTAACCTTCTAACCAGATAAACCCCATAATTGTTAAAAACATTAGTTAGAAGGTCAATATAGAAATGAGTAGCTCTGTAAAAAACCTAGAATGTCATTCGCATAAAGCAGATGAGAAGGACACACCGGTTAGTACTCGCTAACCATAAGAGCAAAGAGACCTGAACCTACTAGAAAAGATAACTTTTGACTTTAGTACTCCTTAGCCAAGCAAAAAATTAAAGGAGATAAGGGATCACCCCAATGAACACCCTTGGGAATAGAAAAACAACCTTTTGGACTACCATTAATTAAAATAGATAATCTTGCAGATTCAAAAATGGTCCAAATCCAGTTGAAAATTTTATTTGAGAAACCAAAACTATAAAGTACCATAAGAATAAAATCCTATTCCAAAGAATCAAAAGCCTTTCTAATGTCAATTTTTAAGGCCATATTACCACCTCTACAACTACAGTGCATAATATCAAAACATTTAAATGCTATAACAATACAATCTTCAATATTTTGGCCTCTAAGAAAACCAAATTGATTTTTTGAAATAATACGAGAAGTAATTAGACCCAGTTGATTTACTAAAATTCTAGTAATAATCTTAAAAAGAAAATTACTTAAAATTATAGGGCAAAATTTATCAACAGAATTAGCACCCAAGACTTTAGGAATAAGGACCATCAAATTGAAATTAAGGCCAATAAATAAAGAGACAGTAGTGAAAAAACTATGAACTATATTACAAAGATCAAAATTAATAATTCCAACATAAGCAAAAAAAAATGACCTGTAAAGCTGTTGGTGCAAAACTGCAAGTGCACAGTATCGCCAAGTAGTATAAAAAATATCGATCCCATGAGGACTCGCTCTAATCACCTATCAACCTAATTCTTTATTGTCTAAGGCTTTTAAATAAGGAATTTTGAAAGAAAATTAAATATAAATTAAATAAATTTATAAAAAAATAAATTCTAAAAGTGAAGGAATTAATAATTAGTGAATGCAATGGTTAGGAATTGAATCTTTTCACAATCCTTAGTTAACCTTAATTAATGAACCTACTAGTCTTGCAAATCCCAAGTAATTCTAATTTATTGATTAATCTCTCTCAAGTATCAACCAATTTTAATTCATAACCTTCAAACAAGAACATTAAATCCCAACTCTTGTTGTGAACTCAATCCCCTGAATTAAATTATAAATTTATTCACCCACACTCTATTGGAATTTAATTTACTTATGATATTTGTACTTATAAGCAATTTAAATCTATATTTATAAATCCAATAAGGTTTTGATCTCTTAACCTAAAATCCTAATTTCATCAACATATAATAAGCACAATAAATATAGTTTGCAAGAACTAATCATTCATTAATTAAAAGAAAAGCTAATTCATGTTAAATCATCAATCCCTAACCAACATGAATTTAGCCTAACAAGTTGGAGAAATATCCAACAAAATTCTCAAAACAACCCATGAAAATTACAAGAATAAAGAAGGAGAGAAGAAAATAAAAACTAGAATTGTGTTCTTCAATCTTGGCTCTTGATATCTCTTGAGCTTCTCCTAATTTTCTTGCACTTTCCGGTGTTTATTTTCTCCCAAAAATCATCTCAAATTGATAGGCAAGTGATTTCCTAAAATTTCCCAAGAGTCCTCCTTAAATAGGCAAAATTTAGGTGATTAAATTTTCCCAAATAGGCAGCCTATAACAGCAGTAATTTTGCTGCTGTCTCAGCGTCAAATCAGCTCTGTTTTCTCTATGTTACTGCTACTGTAGCAGCCCCTAGGCTATTTTCTCTTCAGTAGATCAACTCCCAAACATAAGCTTTCTATGATGGCAGCTTTTCCCCCTGCGATGGCAGCCCAAAACATGCTCCAAATTTATGTCAAATGCCTTATAATCATCCTAAAAGAGTCCTAATTCACCTAAAAAAATAAAGAAACAACATAAATATAAAAAATAACATTATAAATTTAATTAAAACACAAAAACTATATAATAACCACACTAAAACAATTTAAATAAAAATGCAATTCTCATACAAACAAAAGCCATTAAGGCCAAGCGCACTATGGGGATCTATGTCAAAAACCACAGTGTGGATAAGATCATTAGACAACATCATAGTAAGTAGAAGATTATCAAAATCTAAAACCTTCAAAGGGATTACCTCTTTAATTCCTAAAAAATCATGAGGAGAAGTTTCTGAATTAAAAAGCCTGGTATAGGCGATGGGGTTCAGCGTGTGCCCAAGTGTTTGGCAACCATGACACTGTGTGGGCTCAGGGCCCACTAAAAAATACAAAATGAGCTTATGGCCTAAATTGGAGATGGGAGTTGCCACCTAAATGAAAGCCGGGACACAATTTACAGCAACTGGATCCCACGGAGGGCCCTATAGCTGTCTTCAAAGATTGAGTTTAGAAACTAGGTATGGGCTTTTGGAATGCTCACCCAACCTTGTGGTTGGCCTCCGTTTGTGTTTTGTGTTTTATTACCTTTAATTATTTAATTATTTCCTTATTAACACGAAAATTTGTAATTGCCCCTAAACAATTATTCAATTTTAAATTAAGTCCAAATTTACACATTAATCTAATTTCATGTAATTTGATATGATTCACAACATTTAACACATAAATAAAACATCCATCCACAATAATAAATAAATTCACATGCAAAGAGTAGGGGCAGGAGAAAAATTATAACCCTTTTAGCAATTAATAAAAGTAGAATAAACATAAAATAAACCAACTTAAAATAAAGAAAAGGGGGAAAGAGAAAAGAATTACATCCCTTAAACTCATAAAATAAATAAATAACTTGCAAAGCAATTAAGATACTACTAATATTGGGTAAAGTTTGGTGATTGAAAATCACCCTAAGTTAACCCTAAAAGAAATAAAGTCATTAGTTCCCAAATAAACCTACAAAAGCAAACCATCAAGTTAATAACAAAATAAAATAAAATAGGATAACAAAACTAAAATAAAATAACACAAAATTCAAAAGGATCAAGAACAATAACAGAATATAAATGTTAACAATATAGCAAGAATTAACTCACATGCAAAAATTCAAATTAAAAGGAACCAACATATAAAAATTATCATAAATTCAACAAATATATATATATTAAAACCTTAAAATTACCTAAACATGCATATCATGAATTAAAATAAACAAATAGTTATAATTTGAAACCAAATAAATAACTAATTATTAAAAGGAAAATTTTAATTAAAAAAACACATCTAAAACAAAATGAAGTGATGATGCCTCTTCAATGAGGCATCACCTCGTGCTAATTAGGCATCACCTTGTGGTAATGGGGCAATGAACTATCGCCTTATCATGAAGGGGTGACACCCCTTTGAAGAGATGTCGCCTAATTAGCAGTGACAGAATTAAGCTTTCCAAAAAATTTTATAATCAGAAGACAAATTTCTATCACTATACACTTATAGTTTCACAAAAGATTATGCATTCATACTCAGGACATAGAAGTACATGAAAATATATCAAAGCAACACATAAAAAGATTAATAAAAACTAGCTCTGAAATTAAGGATTGAAGCAAGTCATCTCACTATTTTAAAACAAGTTCTTTTTGCAAAATGATTGCCCTCAAAGATCGAAGTGGGGTTGCAGTACTTGATTGAATGCCAAAATAACCTTTCCTTTGTGAACAGACCTTAAGCTCCGCTCCTTCTTTCTTTTTTTATTCTCTTTCAGAATATCCTGTTGTGCTTCTCCAAAACCCACTATGCTCCTTATTTGTTTTCCAATTTTTTTCGCTTCACATCCAAAAGTCTCCCTTTTTCTCTCTCTTCCTTCCAACTTTTATTTTCTTAATTCTCTCATTAATTCCATTCAAGAGCCTCCAACTCTTTAATTTTCAGTAGAAACACCAACATTAACTCCTGCAGAATGTTCAGGACATGCAAGAAGCATTTCAGGAGCATTAACTACTCCATTAAAGATGAAGACTAGGTTAAAGAGGTTATCGCCTCATCAAAGAGGCAACACCTAAATAGCCTTATGCTGAAGAGGAGATGTTGCATCAATGAGGCATCACCTCATCAACCTTGGGTTGACAAGCTTCAACCTTTAGGCCAAGTGGGCCTTCCTAGGTTCTGTGTCCATTTTCAAGTGTATTTGAGCCTAAAACTCAACTCTCAGGCTTTTAAGTCCATTCTCCAAGGATTTTGAACAATTTTCCACATTCAATGCTCGTTTTCATTTCATTATCGGGCTTCTATTATAGGCTGATCAAATCAAGTGTCCACACTTGAAAAAACAGTCCACAACATGATTATTAATAACCACAATATCCTCCTCTAAAAACCATTAATCAACATAAAAGACCCAGTGGTTTAAGCCCAACATTTAGCAAGAAGCCCATGATAAAATTTTGAATTACGATCATCATCTCTAAGCCAGCAAATGCAACTTTTATCTTTCAAAAGAGCTTCCTGTTGAGACAAATGCAAAGAAAGACTATTATTCGCATCAAGCTCCTGACGATGCAAATACTCTGAGAAACCATGAAGCTCAATCTCTTATTGAACAGAGAGCAACAACTGTTTAGCTTTAGAAATCAATAGATCAACATGGCAAATTTTTATTTTGTTCTAAGTCCTTAAAAAAGAACGCAGGAGCTTCAATTTAGTCATCATAATATACATAAGATGGCCAAAAACCAAAAGGGAACACCAAAAATCACCAACTACAGATAAAAAAATTTTCATGGGAAGTCCATATAGATAAAAAAAAAAAACAAAAAGGCTTCAGCATAATAGAGAGCTGACAATAGGAAAGTAGAATAGGGTTATGATCTAAGTAATGGTGCGCTAGAACATGAAACTCTATAAAACTCTAATTTGAAAAGAAACATTTGATCATAAAGCATGATCCAAACAAATATCAACTCTATAAATCCCACGTCTACTATTAGTCTAGGTATAAAGAGGCCCTTTGGTGTGCAAACAAGTTAAGGAGCGTTTATCTATATATGTAACAAAATCCTAGCAAGAGGAAGCATTAGGAGCACGGCCCAACTTTTCATAAGCCCCAAAGCAAGCATTGAAATCCCCTAGCAAGAACCAATTAAAAGATATCAAAAAAGACAGATGTTCCAATTCCGCCCAAAGATACCTCCACATAGAACACAAAACATGGGCATAAACATAAGTAATAAATTGAGACTGCATATTTATTTGACATTCCACTGTAATATGTTATGACAAGCTAAAATAAACATTAACATTGCCTACACCCATATCACTGGAAATAAGCACCCATAAACTAGGAAAATCCATGAGGTGAGACGCAAGAAATGACATATTTAATGAACGCCAGAAAATACTTTGAATAGAATTAAAAGTAACCTTTGGTTCAGCAATGCAAACAAAAGATGGCTTATGGAGGTGACACGAATTAAAAAATACACACTGGGTGTGGGAATTATCTAACCTCTGTAATTCCAATATAATATATTCATTGAGAAGCGTTAGAAACAGACCTTGTCTAGGATCTATTACTTGTAAGCATAGTCGTTCGAGAAGGTTTATGTTTCTTTTTTTTTCCTGCTAGAAGCAATCTGCCAAGTATCTACATCTTGATCAACCAAGTCAGCCTAAGCCTGTTTAAATACCACCTGCATTTCATTTCGACCTAAAACCTGGTTTACTAGATTGTTGTTCTAGCTAGAAATTAAATCATCATCTTCCTGAGCCTCTGAATAGCGGGAATAGCATCAACATTACAAGGGGCAATGTCAGAGACTAGAACAGGTTGGTTTATCGTCTCTTCCATAGGAATAGTGTCACGCAAATGAGCAAAAGCATTTTCATTAGGAAAACTTATGTTGCATTTTTGGCACCATTCTTTACAAATAAGGGATCGCCCTCTAGAAGTAGGTTTATTACTAATGGTTATATTCTGATCAGATTTATTATGAATTAACTGAGGTTGTACTAGTCGACAGGAAGCTGCACTATGTCCAATACAATTACATGTACGATAAAACTCTTGAAGGTTTTCGTATACAACATCAATGTCAAATAGAGAACCATTACAATCTAACGTAAGGAGATACTATAAAGAGTTTGCAAGATCCACATTAATAAGAACACAGGTAAAATGCCCAAGATCACCATCAAGAGTAGCCTTATCAATACGAATAGGAGTGCCAATATTTCTAAAGATATCCACCGGTATTTGAGGGTCCCAAAATTCACATGGTAGCCTATAAAACCTGACTCATAACTGTGTTGTAGTAGATTTTTGTTTGTAAGGATTGAATCCAGGAGTCCACTGTTACAAACGTAGAACTCCAGGTTTAAGAGAAATTGAGCCGCGGTTCCAAACCATATCCCTGATAGTAGTAGAGTGCAGAAGAACTTGATAAAAACCTCTGCCCAGGGAAATAAGGCGCTAATCAGTTCTAATATCCTAGTTTGCAGTCAATTTTTCTTTGAGTTTGGCAAGAACCTAGGGCATTTCTCCTTTGCCCAAAACTACTCGAGCAATTAAAGAATGTTGGCATAACGCAAGACCCTTTTTATAGGCATCATTATTGATTTTAATGGCCTGAAAAATTCCGTATTTTGGAACAAATAGGGATAGGAGAGGCAGCATTGTATCTGCTGCTACGACTAACGCAAAATCTTTGTATTCTGAACAGCTGCATCAGACTGATATTTCCAGAAGCCGTCCTGATGGTATTGTGTTGCAGAAAACCTTTGGCAGAAAATAAATCCGAATGACCGATGTAATCATCGCCATACTTAGAAGCATGTAGAAGATCGGACGAAAAGGAGTTCTCTAGCGGCTGCATCTAGGTTTTTCTGTTATACTCTCCACTTGATTGTTTAAAAAACTTCTTTTAACATTATAAATAATAAAAAAAAATTAATTTTTAATTTTTTCATATTTTCAGAGAAATTAAATATTTTTTATTCTTGATAATATTTTTAGTATTTTAAAAGCCTTTTTTTCATTTCACACTTTTTTTTTCACCCCTAATACCCTGGATAGAGAACTAAATCCTTAAAGAGGAAGGAGATCTATTTTATTCCTAATTATGGGGATTATTCTATAGGGGAAGTCTTTTTTCTCCTAAACAAGACAATCTTACAAGTACAAGGAATCATATTCCTCTCAGGTTTATGTATATTCCTCCCTATATATATGTATCTCATATCATTCATTTGCATACTCTACATCAAGACATTATCATTCTACATTAAGTCATTCTCATCATATTCATCATACATGTAATCATCCAACATTCTATTATACTTTTCTAGCTTTATTATTATTTTCCTCACAAATACTGACTTAAGTTTCTCAGTGTTTATAGGAAAAACCCTACTCATTCATCCAGCTTCCTTGTTGATGCAAGTTCCACATCAAGAGATTCAAATCAAAGTTATCAAGTGGCGCCATCTATGGGAAAACCTAGCTTGTTTTATTTTACTTCAATATAAAATAATTAAGAGTTAAGCACAACCAAATTAAATTCTGAATTATAATTATTTTTTGGGAACCTTGCTCTTGTTGACCACCCAAACATGTATGAAGTCAGCTCTGTTATGCAAAAAAATCATCGCCACGAATGGAAGACCATTAAAGATTGTTACAAAATTCAAGGATGTAATAAATCAGCTGCTTGACAATCTACACATGTTTGGAAGCTTTTAGAATGATAAAGAGGAATAACAGTACCACCATCAACAGCAGTGGATAAATTTTTGTAGGGAAAAAGTCATATCTCAACTCAAAGTAATAAATAAGAACAAAGGACATGTCTCAAAAAATGGGTCGTAAGAGCTTTCTTCATCAAATGGTGCAATTGCTTCTTAGATCTCTTCATGGTTATGTTTTCGAAAGATAAAAATGGTTGATGGGCTTTTGGTTGATGAAGGTCATCAAGCATCAATCATTGGACATATGATACCTACCCTCGTTTGGGTTTTAAAGAAGAAAGTCCAAGTTATAAGTAACGGTTCTAAAGGGATAAATTACAATAACTTAATAAAGGTAGAGCAATGCATAATTGAGAATCATATAAGAAAAGAAACCACTTACAACAATCATCTTAAAAACCTTATTGGCCTCGGATTCTCTTAGTTTACATCAAAACAACAACATTAACACTCGCTATCACTCAAAAACTTCTTGAAGCTAGGGAATATAAGAAATTGCTTTTATCGTTCCTTTGAATATCAGACAGCACATCATTACCTAATATTTGGTTCAAAAATTTTTCTTGCTTCATACTAAATCCATTGCTAAAAGAAAAATAATACGAAGTAATGGCTTCATACCGAGATTGATTCAACACAAGCCAAAGATAAAATTATATGATCTTATTTTATAGATCATCAATAGTAGTGAACATAAAATGTAGTGATGAAATAAAGCTAGACAATAATACTATATGTTTTCCTTTTTTCTCATGTGTTAGATTCATGAAGCTGGACCATATGGCTTCATATCGAGATTGAATACAACAAAACTTCGACAAGAATGGTTCTCAAGATCATAAGCTAAACATCCACTAAACATTGAATACTAGACATTGACTTCTTGAGTATTCAAACTTTGAGCATCCACCTTATAAGCAACCAAAACAAGAACTGAGCATCGAACATGAAAATGAAAAGCAAGAGAATTATATCACTATAGGCTTGTGAAAATCAAGTGGAGAATTTTAGCAACATTAGCAAGTCTAACAGTAAAGATCCAAGTCAAGCATTGAAGCAGAGTATGAGAGTTGGACATTTAAACCTATCATACTACTCTTAAGGATAGATTTGAGATAATACAAAACACCAAAAGGGTTTATGAAAAATGGACATTGCAACAACTTTAAAGCACTCATACCCAAGATGCCAAAAAGTCAATATACATAGACTTGGATAGTACTGTTGTTACAGCCTTTAAGTAAGGCTTGGGTACCCAATAAGAATGATATTGAATATCTGAAAGTGCATAAGCTTCTTATTGGAATTCTCATATTACTCAACAATAGTTGAATAAATAAATGAACAAAAATATTCATTGACTAAGGAGCGGGACAAGAGCACCACTACAAATAATAATTCTTTTTCAATTATTTATTTTTTTATTATCATTATTTCTCAATTATTTATTTTCATAAGCTTGTCACATAAGCACGTTTGCACATCTATACACAAATGTTCATTCATGAATACATAATTATTATCCATGAAAAACATGCACCAATCACATTAGTATATCTATGAGAATACATCAAGAACTGACCATTAATTATTAAGGGAGATCAAATGATCCCAAGATTTTTTATTTTTTTTTATCATTACAGCTAGAAAAACACATTCACTAGCTATAAGTGTGGATGATGAGCAAGAATAATGGTGTCCAGTAAGATACGCCTGCCTAAGACTAAACTACTTGTAAGTACTTAGCAACCTCCAAAATAACACCAAGTTACTCTACAAGTGCTTGGCACCACATGGCATAAGCCCAAGGCATTCATGGGTACTTGGCACCGCACGACATAAGCCCAAGGCATTCCTAGGTACTTGGCACTAATTATGAGTTAAGTGTAATACTTTTCAGGTTGATTTAGTGCATGTTTATGGTGTTTATTATTTTATTTTTCTTATTTTATTTTTATTTTTTTATTTTACTATCATTTATTTCTTTGTTATGAAAATGATGGGATGCTTTGTCTGATTGCTCTTGATGCAAAAGAAAGACAACAATTATGAGGAAATGTTCAATCATGAAGGAAACATGCAATCATGAAAGAAACATGCAATTATGAGGAAACATGCTATGATGGAGAAACATGCAATTATGAAGGAAACAATAAAGAAGAAGGTGATATATATAAGAGGAAGAATTTTATGAAAGAGAAAGGGCATTACTTGAGAAAAAAAAAAGAGTCTAAAGGTCTTATAGGAAAGGAGAATTTTATCAAAGTAGTAGGATAGGAGAGCAAAGAAGATTACTGGACAAGAATTTCTAGAGAAGAGCAAGGGCTGAAATTAAGATCTGGAAAGCAAGGGGTTTTTCCTTCTCTCCTATTTATTTTTCTAAGTTCTTCATGTATTTATTTTTGGATTTGAGAACATGACGAATACTATGTTTAGTTAATTTTATTCATGTTAGGGATTGTTGAACTTATTTTAATTTAAGTTAATTTATATATTATTTTTCTTTTAATTTGCATTAAGCATTCATTAATCTTATTTGTTTATGATTTGGCCATTCATAATTGATTTTTAATTAAGGTTAATTATTGAGAAATATTAATCTTAATAGAAAAATGAATGCTTGTTGATTTGATTTAAGTCTAGAGATAGTTTAATTCATGTCAATTCTAATTGGATGTGCTTCATGATTTATTTACTAAACTTGATGAGATTTTAATTTAATGAGAGCTAATTGAAATCTTTTCATTTGATAGAAATAAATTAAGAAATTTTTACTTGAGAAAGATTAATTACTACCTTTGAAATCCCAAGAATTGCATTAGAAAGAAGACTAATTTCTTGTAATCGGATTAATTAAAATATAGTGATACAATCTCTAACATTATTCTATAATTTGCTTGTTAAAATTTAAATTAATTGATTTTATTATTTAGTTTCATTTTGGCTATTAAAATTTAGCAATTATAATTCACGTAATACTTTATTCTTAAACAAGTTAAAAACATAATTAATAGTTGGATAGATATTCAATCATTGTGGGATCGACTTGTACTTATTCTATATTACTTGATGAACTTGCATACTTGCAAGAACCAATCAAGCACCTACTCAGCATAAGCCTAAGCCACTCTCTAAGTACTTGGCACCTACTTGGACTAAAACCAAGTTACTTTTAAGTGTTTGGCAGCATTAAGCTCAAACAACATTGACAACAACAACATTACAGATGCTCAGAATATCACTCCAACATATAAAATATCACTCCGGGTTACTCAGACATAAATATTCGAACAAACTTTCAGGAGGAACTCTTGATACCCTGAATAGAGAACTAAATCCTTAAAGAGGAAGGAGATATATTTTATTCCTAATTATAGGGATTATTCTATAAGGGAAGCCTTTTCTCTCCTAAACAAGGCAATTCAACAAGTAAAAGGAATCCTATCTCTCAAGTTTATGTATATCCCTCCCTATATATACATCTCATATCATTTATTCTCATATTTTCATACTCTACATCAAGACATCATCATTCTACATATAGCCATTCTCATCATATTTATCATACAAGCAATCATCCAACATTCTATTATACTTTCCTCACTTTATTATTATTTTCCTCACAAACACAGACTTAAGCTTTGGAGTGTTTGTGGAGAAAATTCCATCCATTCACCCAGCTTCCTCGTCGATGTAGGTTCCACAGTAAGAGATTCAATTCAAAATTATCAACCGCTATTTGAAAAAATTTTAAATAATACGATTGAAAATTGAGAAGTAAATTTTAAAATAGTTAGAACTTAAAGTTTTAATGAAAATATTTGAAATTAATTTTTAAAGTTATGTTAAGAGTGAAAAAATTAGATTTTAAAATCATTTTTTACATTTTATTTTTTCTTATAAGAAAAAGATGATAAAAATTGAATAATTGTCAAAATTATGTTATAGGAATCAATAAGTAATTTTTGAAAGTACAATTAGATCCTTCAAATAAAATTGGATAAAATTGATATAATTTGTAAAGTTGAATAAACAAATTAAAATGACTTTTAAAGTAGGATTCAATTGATAATTGGCTCAAAGTTCATAATCGAATTGATGATTTTTCCATTTTTTAAATTATTTAAATTGTATCCAATTTTATTTTAGACTTAAATATATGTAGAAATTATTATAAGATTCTTCTCCACAAAATTTTTTATCATTTTATTAATATAGAAAGATCCGACCTAAATGAGCAAATTTAGCCACCAAATAACTAAAATTATTTAAAACCACAGAGATCATTTTGTTTAATAGAGAATATAATTTCATTCATTTCTTGGTATGATTTGGGCATGCACCATAAGATCTCCATGTAATTTGCTATCCTTACAGAAAACCTTTAGAACATAACATCAATGAGTTTTCACCCGAAATGATTTGTTAGAATGGATTGTAATGATCATCAATACTTTCATCACAACCTATATAGAATGATTCAAGTTAATTGGTGTTAAAAAACCTTTCTGATTCAATCACATTTTTTCACTATGAACACTGGATTTTCTTTGGTCTAAGCAATTAGACCAAAGAAAATCCTCCCTCATTCTTGCATGTTCAACTTGGAATAGTGAAGCGAAGAAATCCAATAGAACAAGTTGTTATAGCACGACATCCCCAAACTCTAAAATAATTCAAGTTTGGTTTTCTTTTATCCCAAAATTCATATGGGTTGTTTTGCTCCTCTTATTAGGAACTCTATTCAAAATGTGACATGCTATGAACATTGTTTTGCCCTAAAATCCTTGGCTCAATCCAGAATTAAACATCATGGCATTTACCATTTCAGTTAGCACTCAGTTTTTTCTTTCTACTACACCATTTTGTTATGGTGTATATGGAGCAATAATTTCATGAATTATCCATGTGAACTCAAAATATGAAAGTTTATAGTATTCTCCTCCCCTATCAAACCTTGGACATTTTATAAATGTCTCATAATGCAATTCAACTTCATTTTTATAGATTTTAGACTTGTCAATTACTTCATCTTTAGAATGCAACAAATACACATAACAAAATCTACTAAAATCATCAATAAATGTGACAAAATATTTCTTTCCACCTAAAGGAGTACTATGCATATTACACACATCACTATGTATCGAATCTAATACATTAAATGTTCTTTCAATTTTTGGAAAAGAGTTTCTAGTTATTTTTATTTATAAAAGTAGTGCATTTTTCATGGTTTTGATCAATATAAAGAATTAATTAAATCAAGTTTAACCATGTCTCTAATTCTTTTAAAATTAACATGACCTAACCTATTATGCCATAAATAAGGAAAATCAACAATATAGGCAAAAACACTACTATTAATGTGTACATTAAGTTTAAACATACCATTAAATAAATAATCATTTACCACAAATATGCCCCCCTTTAGATAACACAAACTTGTCAGCCTCAAATACAAGTTTAAAACCAAACTTATTCAAAATGCTACACGAAACTAAGTTCTTTCTAATTTTTGGTACATAATACACATTTCTTAAAGTCAATTTTTTAACAGAATTGAACTCTAGTTCTACATTATCAACACCTAAAACTGGTGCTAAAGTAGCATTTCCCATGTATAAAACGGTACCATCAACAACTTGCTCCATATTCTTGTATAAACCATGGTCCTTGCACACATAACAGGTTGCACCCAAATCTATCCACCAACCAATATCATGATCCTCAAGAAGATTAATCTAAGAAATCATTGCAACTAAATTTTCATTTGCAATATTAGAAATAGACCCCTTGGTCTTCACTTCTCTTGCTTCTTCTTAAAAAACCAACAATCAAACTTGTAATGTCCTTTTTTGCCACAGAAATAACAACTATCCTTTTTCTTCTTTTTATTTATAAATGTCTAGGTTTTGTTAGATTGAAAAGCCCTTTTTTTTTTTTTTTGAGATTTTAGAAGGTTGTCCTTCTTATATTACATGAACTTTAGAGATATAAGCAGAATGCTCTTTAGTCTCATCTTGAATTCGCATTTCCTTGCAAATTTCTTCTTCTACAAGAAGACTATTAGCAAGTTACTCAAGAGAAATATCTTCTTTCTTGTATTTTAAATTTCTTTGAAAATCTTTCCATAAAGGGGACAATTTATCAATAATATTAGATACAATAATAGATTCATCCTTATGCATATTATGCCGTGTAAAATTATTAAGAATTTTTCTAATTCATGAAATTATTCCATATAACTGGCCTAGTATCATTCATTTTGTAATTATTAAAACAAGAGACTATAAATTTCTTACTTGTGGCATCCTCTTGCATGTACTTATTCTCCAATCTCTCCCAAAGATCCTTTGCAGTAGGCACATTGTTGTAGATGTCAAAAAGTGAATCACTCATTGCATTTAGAATATATCCTCTACGTATCTCATCATCAATGTCCCATATTTGCCTCTTCCTTGATTATGCAAGAGTCTCATTGTCTTTCTCTTTAAGCCTTGGTGTGTTCAAAACATATACTAGTTGTCGAGAAACTAATAGAAAATGCACTCTCTTTTGCCATCTCATAAAATTTCCACCATCAAAATGATCAAATTTTACGATACTAGTTGCTAATTCTTTGAGTGTTGTCATGGATGCAAATTTCTACAAGAAGAAATGTTGCCTTTAGATTGTTGAAAAATTGAAACAAGAATTTTGAAAAATTTGTTGTATGAATCTCATTTTCCTAAAGGTAATATTTGTGGTGTTCAATTTATCTTTAGGATACAATAAAGCTTTTAGGTTTTGTAGTGGTGGCTTTTTTTTTTTTTTTTTTTTTGTAGAGAATTGATATTATATCAAAGATTAATCCTAGAAAATGGGTACAAAGATATAACTCTTGATAAGAGTCATGTCTGTTTGAATAAAATAGACAAATGGGAGGGATTTTTTTAAATAAATAAAATTCACAACATATTGTAGGGTGTGTTTTCTGATTTCTAAACTCCAATTTTTCACTCAAAAACATATTGTAGGAACGTCTCATAATCAATTGTGCAGACAATAAACTTTCCTGGTAAGCTTGGAGGACATGGAAGAGCTAGAGAGTTACTGAGATGTTCGGTAAAAACTAAATCCTTTATATGAAGTTTGATGGTGTTAGCCCCCAATGCAACAATTTAGGCGCATACATTGCTGGGAATCATGCAATTTTCAGGGCTGTATATATTCATCCAGTTAAAACCTTACCAGATGGATGGCAGTTATCTTCCATTATTATTTTGAGAAAGTTCTGACACGAAAGACTGGAACATGATACGGCAGTGTCTTGTTCCCTGTTCATGTGTTTGCTCCTTTGGTTTCTCTATGAAAATTGTGCAAAGTCTGAAAATGTAACAATTCAATAAAATTGGTAAATGGACATGTTATTTTCAGTTTGAAACAACAAAACAATTTGCAGGACAGTAAACATGATTTCGTATTGAAAGACAATTGACCAGGCAGGAACAAACTTTTTCAGTCTTCTGATAAAATATATATATACGTATCAATGAACATTTGATCATGTTTATGTGTTTTTTACAAATTTAATCATAAATCTTCAGCAACTAGAAATTGGAAATTGATGGCTTGCTACTTGATACTGGAATTGAGAAGGCATTGAACAAAAATTGCTAGCTATGGAAGTCAACAGTGCTCTTTCTACATCTATAGTAACCTGCAGTTTTATCAGAGTAATTGCATACTGTAAAATCTCTGCTTCACACGGCAACGTCAGAGGTCTGTTCCTTGCCAATCCAAACTCATCTTCTGCTATTAAATAGTTTTCTGATTATTTCATTGTTAAGATATTTCAAGGGAAGAAGAAAGCGCTTTTGATCTGCTGAGTACACTGCAAAATGACCTTTCTCAGCTTTTGACGATGTGCTGCAACTACTTGCATCTGTACTGGTTTGTGGGGATGTGACTCTTTGTCGCCTGATAGCCCCTATCTTCTGCCATTTTCTTGCCAATTTGATGAGCTTCTTGGTGCTGATCATTTTCTTAATCTATGAACTGGAGGCAAAGATCTATCACAGAAAATGAAGAAAGCCTCAGCTACTGGAGTAATGAGTGCTAATCTTGAGATGGGCAAACTGCTAAAGGAGTAGCTTCATTGTATATGCACAAAGTCAGGCCCAAGTCTGTGTCATAGAGCTTCTATAATGTGGGACAAATGGGAAGCAAAGCCATGTGATGGGTGGTGGTAAGAGGCTGTCAAGGAACTAGGCATGTATGGTTATGTTTGAAGATCAACACATCATAGCAGAGCAAGGGTTAGATATATTTATATCCTTATGTCAAGTGAGTAACCAATAAAATAGATATGAGTAGACATGATATGAAATTGAAGGCAGATGATGTTTACCATAAACAAAACAAGATAACATGACTGCATTCATTGAAAACCAGTTTCCACCTAAGTAACTTAATTATTGGCGAAAGCTAGAAGAGTTGTCCACCTTTTACTCTGGCTGTGAGTCTGGATTTAAAAGTGAGGCAGCACAAAACTTGATAGTGCCGCTTAGACAGATCTCTTCAGGAAGTCAACACTAGAAATTGTTGTTTCTCTTGTGCTTCTTAACTGCGGGTTCTGCTATGATGCTCAAATAAATCCTGAAATTTATTGCCAGGGATTTGAGGAAAGAATCAAACAACTCTTATAACATAATAATGGTAGATTAACCAAAGTTGTTGTGAAAGTCAAGAATGGATATGCGTCTGCTGCTATTGGTAAGTGTATTTTACAGTCTAAACTGTAGGTAGTTGTTGAAGGATGCAACACATTAACTTTGGACGGATCTTAGTAGAGTTTTTACTGAATTCATGTAAAACTTCAGTATTCCAGAAACAATTCATTTCCTTGGCAGTCCAGACACCTGCAAGCATTGTGAATGGACCAAATTGAGAAGGCCAGAATTCTCAAATTTTGCCATATGTTCATAGCAGCTAATACTAAAAATGTTAAGTATAATGATTAAGAAATTTAATTTCCACGGCAAGAAGATTCGACAAGAACAAAACTTTAACATTCTTGATGAAGTATTTCAATGTACACTTGTGTATCTACATTTACTAATCTATTGGCAACTCTTTAGAAACTACAAATTGGTAATTGGTAAATTGTTGCTCGAAGTTGAATATGAAATGAGCAATTACTAGCTATGGAAGTCATCAGCGCCTGTTCTACATCTCTAGTAATTTGTTGTTTGATCAAAGAAATTGCATATTCCATAAGCTCTGCCTCACATGGTAATGTGAGAGGTCCCTCTCTAGGCAATCCAAACTCCTCTTGTGCCATGTTGAATAGCTCTCTGATAATTTCGCTGTTAAGATATTCCAGAGGAAGCAGAAAGCGTTTTTTATCTCAGAGTACACTACAAAGTAACCCTTCTCAGGTTTTATAGATGTGTTGCAACTGCTTTCAGCAGTAGTCACAATATACTGTGGCAGTGTGATTCGTTTTCGCCTGATAGCAGCGTCTTCGGCCATTTCTTAGCCAATTTCAGAAGCTTCTTGGCACTGATCATGTTGTTAATCTATAAAATTGATTAGAAAGAGTTTGAAGAGAAGTAAAAGAGAAAACTTAGAACTCTATATCTGAATGATGATCTTTTGATGGGTGGAAGGCAAAGCAAGTGACAGGACTATATATTCACCAGAAACGAGACAAGACCCACCAAAGAGCTCCCACAATACAGGTTGACAAGGAAACAAAACCATGTGATAGGCGCATCCAATGAGATTTTTTGTGAGACTGACATGTTTACTTGTGTTTGACAATCAACCAAGCAAGGTGGAGCATAGGTGTGTCTTATCTGTATCCTTCTGCTATGTGGCTTACAAAAGAATGGTGGGCCATGACCATATATGGTTACAAGCTACTTGAACCTCAGATAATAATATGATAAAATTTAATGAATATTGATACGTATTCGCAGGCTTTATGGTGTGGACATATATGTGGTAGGAACATACTACAAGTTGGACCTCACACCTATCTGTATTGAACAATGCTGTGGAATTCTAATTATGAACTGTGCAGGCCTGTCTGAATCTTGCTATCATCCTGTGCTGTTATGATATGTCCAGGTACTAAATTTGTTGGTGACATAATTGCAATAGGTACTTGTTGTAAGGAAGCATACATATATAAGAATAATTCAGTACCTTGATGCTATTAGCAGAGCCTAAATTACAACAATTTTTTATGATCATACTGAAAGCAGATTATCCATCACAAATTTTCAGAAATGATATACAAAATTTTGTTGCTATAGAACTTTGAATCTGTATATAATTCAAAATCAGCCCCTACTTCAAATTCTTCATTGAACACCACTACTTTACTTACCTTTTTTTGGCTTCAAGCATAAATGATATGATATGGCTTTTGAGTTCTGGGGTTATCTGCATTGACTGATGAAATTGATCGAAGAAGGAAGCATGGAAGGCCCAATGAATGTAGCACAACCAATTAGTCAACTGGGTTGTGACCAAGAAAGTGTTGAATACAGGATGCAATCAGGTCCTGTGAAAGTTAAGGCTGTTGTGACTGAGGCTGTTTCAGAGCTTGTTTCTAATTACCCTACACGCCAATAAAAATACAGGTTGCTCATTGCCGTCTTGCATTCAAGATAGTTCAAGAGCATGCTCAGAACGCATTTGTTATCAGCAAATCCACAATAGCGCTTGCAATTGGTGGACCTCGGATCTGATCGAGTTCACCTCCTATCATCGTCGACCAAATCATGAAAGTTATTGAAAGAGAAGAGGAGTTATATGATTCTCAACCCATGTATCAAGGCTACCGGGAATTTTCGTACAAATTTAATTATGCTTGCCTTGATCATTCTAAAGCAATTATAAGCAGAAGGGTGAAGCTCATAACTCAGCAGCATGTACATTCTTGGAGCGAAATTGTTCGACTCCATTCAACTCTGATCATGGATTCTCCTTTGCTGGGGATGGTACAATTTTCAGGTCTGTATCTGTCTAACCAGTCAAAACCTTGTCAGATGGATAGCAGCCATCTTCCATTGTTCCTTTTGGCAGTCAACTAAAAACTTGAAGAGTTCTGAGATGAAATTGTTACATGGTCATGTTATTGTTAAATTAAAACAAAGAAACGATTTGAAGGATAATGAACGTTATTTTGTATTGACAAAAAATTAACTAGGCAGGAACAAAATGTTTCAGACTTCTGGTAATATATATACATGTATCACTGTACATTTGTATCATGTTCATGTGTTGTTTACAAGTCTAACTATAAATCTTCAGAAGCTGAAAATTGGTAATTGATGGCTTGCTACATGATGCTGGAATTGCAAAGGCAATGAGAAGCAATTGCTAGCTATGGAAGTCAACAATGCTCTCTCTACATCTCTAGTAACATGCTGTTTTATCAGAGTAATTACATACTGTAAAATCTCTGCTTCACATTGGCAATGTGAGAGGTCTGTTGCTTGCCAATCCAAACTCATCTTCTGCTATGTCAAATAGTTCTATGATTAGTTCATTGTTAAGATATTTCAAAGGAAGAAGAAAGCGCTTTCGATCTGCAAAGTACACTACAAAATGACCTTTCTCGGCTTTTTATGATATGCTGCAACTACCTGCATCTATGCTTGAAATTATGGTTTGTGGATATGTGATTCTTTTTCGCCTGATAGCAGCTATCTTCTGCCATTTTCTTGCCAATTTGATGAGCTTCTTGGTGCTGATCATTTTCTTACTCTATGAACTGGAGGCAAAGATCTATCAGAAAAAAGAAGAAAGCTTTAGATATTAGAGTAATAAGTGCTAATCTTGTGATGGGCAGATTGCGAAAGGAGTCACTTAATTATATATGAACAAGGTCAGACTCATGTCCTTGTCATTGAGCTTATGCAATGTGAGATAAATGGGAAGCAAAACCATGTGATGATTGGTAGCAAGAGGCTGTTTGAGCAGTTGGGCATGTTTAGTTATGTTTGAAGATCAACACATCATAGCAGAGCAAGGTTTAGATATATTTATATGTTTATGTCAAGTGGGTAACCAACAAAATAGATATAAGAGTGGACATGATACCATATCGAAGGCAGATCATGTTACCATAAACAAAACAAGATAACATGACTGCATTCATTGAAAACCAGTTTATGCCTAAGTAACTTAATTATTGATGAAAGCTGGAAGAATTGTGCACCTTTTACTTTAGCTGTGGGTCTGGATTTAGAAGTGGGACAACAACACGAAACTAAATAGTGCAGCTTAGACAGGGTTCTTCAGGAAGTCAACACTAGAAATTGTTGTATCATTTGTGAATTTTAAATGCTGGTTCTGATATGATGCATAAATAAATCCTGAAGTTCATTACCATGGATTTGAAGAAGGGATCATATAACTCTTATAACATACTAATGGATATGCATCTGCTGCTATTGCTGCTACTATAACTAGGTGTACTTTACAGTGTAAATTGTAGGTAGTTGTTGAAGGATGCAACACGTTAACATTGGACGGATCTATGGAGATTTTTTGTAGGATTCTAGTGGTAATTTAATATTCCATGAATAATTCATTTCGTGGCAGTCCACACACTTGCAAGCATTGTGAATAGACCAAATTGAGCAGTGTCATCATAATTCTCAAATTTTGCTAATACTAAAAAATTTCATCACAAAGGAAAAATCGGACAAGAATAAAAATGTTTAGATTCTTGATGAAGTACTTCAATGTACATTTGTGTATCTATGTTTATAACTGTAATTTTACTTCTTTAGAAGCTACAAATTGGCAATTGATGGATTGTTGCTTGATGTTGGAGATGGAATGATGATGAACAGCAATTACTAGCGATAGAGGTCAACAGTGCCCGTTCGACATCTCTGTTAACTGGCTGTTTGATAAAGAAATTGCAAATTCCATTAGCTCTGACTCGCATGGTAATGTGAGAGGTCCCTGGCTGGGCGTCCCAAATTCCTCTTCGGCCATGTCAAAAAGCTCTCTGACCATTTCGTTCTGAAGATATTCCAGAGGAAGTAGAAAGCATTTTTTATCTGCAGAGTACACTACAGAGCAACCCTTCTCAGGTTTTGTAGATGTGCTGCAACTACTTTCATCTGTAGTTTGTGGCAATATGATTGGTTTTCGCCTGATAGCAGCCATCTTCTGCCATTTTTTTGCCAATTTCAGAAGCTTCTTGGCACTGATCATCTTGTCAATCTTTGAACTGAATGGAAAATACTTGAAGATAGGAAGTAAGGGTGAAAACTTTAAACTGTGTATCTGAATGATAACCTTGTGATGGGTAGAAGGCAAAGCAAGCGCCAGGATTATATATTCACCACAAGCGGGACACCACCCATCAAAGAGCTCCCACAATGCAGGGACATGGAAACAAAACCATGTGACATAAGGTTTCAAGGAAATTGGTAGCAAGACTGGCATGTTTGCATGTGTTTGACAATCAAGCAAGCAAGGTGGAGCATAGGTGTGTCATATCTAGAGGAGGATCCAAGGAGATTATTAGTGTTGGAACTGGGACTTTTCTAAATACTCTAGAGCTGTTGTATTTTGCGTTTTGTATGTAACGTATTAAGTAGATGCAGGGGCCGGAATGGATGAACAGTAAATGGAGGGATAAAATAAAAACCAAATGTAATGTTATCGTAATTACCAAAACATGTGGCTGAACTTGAATCAAATCACTGTTCATGTAATTATATTTTGTATTAAACTTGTATAAATATAAGGATATGTAAGAATGTAAGTAGAGTGTGTATAATGGATGGTTAAAGAGAAATTTTAGTGTTTAATTGTTGGGTTTCGTGATAAAAACGCAACGGAAATATAAAAATTTTAACACGTTCCCAAACCCTAATCTATGTAATTCGACTACTTGATTAAATTTAGGGTTTCAAGAATCTTATTAAAACGCAGAAGAGGTAAGAAAATCTGAAAGAATGAGAGGAGGTTTACTCCGGTGACATCTTATCTCGAGCTTTTGCTTTGATTCAGATTCGGATTTTAGACGTCTTCAAAAGAATCCATCCTCTAAAGGTATCCACACGATAGGCCTTGATCAAAATGATTTGTGTGTGCTAACACGACTTGTTGTCTCACAACTTAAGAACAAAACTCTCTTTGATTTCATTTTTCTCAAAATGCAGAGAAAACGAATTTTAGGTGGCTCACTCAATTGATCTGTCTCAAACTCTAGAAAACATAAAATATATATAGAGTTCTCAATTAGGGTTTCACTTACTAAACACTTTTTAATAAATAGCCATTAAATTCGAATTTTATTTATTTAAAATAAAATCAGTAATTTATTTAGATAACAATTATCATAAATAAATAGTTAAATATATTTATTTCCAAAGAGTTTAACTAGGCTTAATAAGCCTATATTCGTTTTGGGTCTCTTCTAAGTGTGTGACCTTGTAAGCTCATATAACATTGGCAGTGGGCTTAAATCTCTATTTAGACCTACAAGTCATAAGTGGCATCTAGCAAGACATTATGATTACCCAAGTCATGTGAAGTTAATAATCCGACATAACCTAATTACAGTGAACATTATAGTTCCTTTATCACATGATATCTGTATTGAACATAAAGTATAGAATGTCATCCTTATAAAGTTCAATAATATTATGACTTGATTCCAAGTAAACTGAAAATGATAACTCTTTATCAATTCATTTCAGTATGGTCATGCATTTTTCTTCAATCTAACTCATCAATGGGCCTATAAATATCTTACTCATATTAATGAGGGATAAATTCTTTCTCAATCACTCACATTCCGCACATAACTCATTTCATATCCAACAACATTCTATTTAATCATCCGATTGAAGATAATGTTAGAATGTGTCAAAACATAAAATAGCTATGTAAAAAACCATGGTGATTTCAAGGTCAAAAGACTTAAACAATATCACTATAATGAGAAATACTTATGACAATAATCTATGTAGTATTCTCATAGTAAGTCAATCCAGTGCATGATTTCTCATTATGTATCTATGAGTTGAATTAATATCTCATATCCATAATTAGTAAAACACAATCATCAGTCGACATCATACTAGCCTTATTGATATTTATACAATAAATAAATGGTTAAGGATAATTAGAATAGAACTCTTATTTTAATTAAAAGGTTTTAATATCAAGTCACATACTTGATAACCTTAGTAACAATTAACCATTCAAATAATGATCATAAAAGGAATGATGATGGAAATGCCTCTTTATTAATAAAATAGAAATGTCAATACATAATCACAAAGGATTGATCTAGTGCATATCACTAACATTAATTTCAGCTCTATTTTTCCCTTTTATGGTGTTTATGTCTGAAATCTTTATGGTTTGATGATGAGTGCTCCGCCAGTTAGCAAATCCATGTGATGGTTGGTAGTAGGAGGCTGTTAAGCAAGTGGACATGTCTGTTTATGTTTGAAGATCAACACATCATAGAAGAGCAAGAGTTAGATATATTTATATCCTTATGTCAAGTGGGTAACCAACACAATAGATATAAGAGTGAACATGATATCAACTGAATGGCACCAGGTGTACCATAAAGAAAACAAGAAAATATGGCTGCATTCAATGAAAACCAGTCTATGCCAAAATAACTTAATTACTGGTGAAAGGTGGAAGAGTTGAGTACCTTTTACGTTAGCTGTGAGGCAACACAAAATTTAATAGTCCAGCTTAGACAGGGGTCTTCAGGAAGTCAACACTAGAACTTGCTGTTTCATTTGTGCATCTTAACTGCTAGTGCTGATATTGTCAGGGATTTGAAGAAAGGATCAGACAACTCTTATAACATAATAATGGATATGCATCTGCTGCTATTGGGATTGTAACTTGGTGTAATTTACAGTGTTAATTTTAGGTAGTTGTTGAAGGATGTAACACAATGACATGACATGGATCTAAGTAGATTCTTTGCAGGATTCAAATAGAACTTCAATATTCCATGAATAAATCATTTCCTTGGTAGCCAATACTTACAAGCCATGTGAATAGACCAAATTGAGCAGGGTGTCCTCACAATTCTCAATTTTCACTACACACTAATAGCAGCAAATACACATTTCAGTATAAAGAAAAAATTAGACAAGAACAAAAATTTTGAGATTCTTGATGAAGTATTTCAATGTACAATATAAGTCTACATGTAATTCTTTAGAAGCTACAAATTGGTAATTGACAGATTGTTGTTTGATGTTGAAGATGGAATGATGATGAACAGCAAGCACTAGCTATGGAAGCCAACAGTGCGTGTTGTACATCTCTAGTAACTTGCTGTTTGATCAAAGAAATTGCATATTCCATAAGCTCTGACTCACATGGTAATGTGAGAGGCCCCTCTCTAGGCATTCCAAACTCCTCTTCTGCCATGTCGAATAGCTCTCTGACAATTTCATTGTTGAGATATTCCAGAGGAAGCAGAAAGCGTTTTTTATCTGCAGAGTACACTACAAAGCAACCCTTCTCAGGTTTTTTAGATGTGCTGCAACCGCTTTCATCCCTAGTTGCAATATTTTGTGGCCATGTGATTCGTTTTCGCCTGATATAAACCATCTTCTGCCATTTCTTTGCCAATTTCAGAAGCTTCTTGGCACTGATCATCTTGTTATTCTTTAAAGCTGAACGGAAAATATTTGAAGAAAATAAATAAAAGAGAAAATTTGAACGCTATATCTGAATGATAATCTTGGGCAATGGAAGTGTTATATATATTCACCAGAAGTGAGACACCACCACCAATAAGCTCCCACAATGCAGGCGGACATGGAAACAGAACCATGTGATAGGTGGTTCCAAGGAAATTGTCTGCAAGACTGGCATGGTTACTTGTCTTTAACAATTAACCAATCAAGGTGTGTCATATCTATATCCTTCTGCTCCGTGGCTTACCAAGAAATGGTGGGCCATGATTATATATGGTTGCAAACTAAACCTCAGATAACAAAAATAAAATTTAATGATACTGATATATAGTTGTAGGCATATATGTGGTATAAACACACCGCAAGTTGGACATCATATGTTTGAGAACTGAAATCCTTATTTACATGAATCCTGATATGTAATGACGATATATTTTTAATTCATATAAATATATTTTGGGAATTTTATTATTTAAAACATTAAAATTATTAATATACTATTGTCATTATATTTTTTTTATATAGCATTATTATTATTATTTCTATTGTTATTAATATTATTATTTTAACTAGGATTATTTTTATTATTGTTATATATTTTGTGTGTATGTGTATATATATATTTATAGTTCAAAGCCCTTAAAACCTGGTCAACCCCTACTCCCCCTTCCCTTTTTCTTTCATTTCCTTCTCGACGCCATTCTCTTTCCCTTTTCTTGCTGTCCCATTTCTTTCTTGCCCTCTCTTGCTGCTTTCCCTTCCATCCCAACAGCACCACCATCTGTTTCTTCTCCCTTTCTTGTTGTTTCAACAGCAACAATAGCATAACACCGACAGCAGCAGCAGTAGAAGACCAGCAGCAACAGCTCCGGTTCCAAGCAGCAGTCCTCCCCTGTCCTAGAATTTCTGTATTAGGTGAGTTCTAGGTTAGTTTAGTTGAGTTTGTTAGGTTGATTCTTTGTTGTTTCTTTGTTATTTGTTAGTTGTTTGTTAGAATTGTGTTTATTTTAATTTTTAGTTAATTAATATAATTTTTGCTTAATTTATTAGAATTTATTTATAATATTTGATTAATTTTTGAGTTGATCTACATATGTACTTAGTTGATTTTAAATTATTTTAGTTAATTTTAATTATGGGTATTTTTAAATATTTTAATAATATAAATTGTATATTTTGTTAATTAATTATTTAGGTTGAATATTGAGTTACTTAGAGTTAGTAAATTAAGTTAGTAATTTTTGTGTTAATAAAATTATTTTTAGTAAATTTATATTATTTTTGAGGAATTATTATGTTTATGTCAATATTGGAATTTTTGGGTAATTCTGTAATTTTGTTGAAAATATAGTTAAATTATATTTTAAATGGTTTTCGAATTTTATAGAGTATTAGAATAATTTTTATAAATTAATTACTATTGTTAACTAATTAATTCTAATTTTTGAAAATTATATTCAAATAATAAATTATTTATTGTTTTGTGATTAAATGGGTTTTTAATTAATTTTATAATATATTTAAACTATCTAAATAATTAAATTTGAATTTGACTATTTTATGATGAATAATTGTAAATTTGGATTTTATTAATATTATATAAATTATTAGGATTTTATTATCTAATTTGGAAAAATAATTAGTTTTAATGTTTTATTATTTAAATAAATTAAATTGTGGCATTTTGGGTATTTTATGGATTTTAAATGATTTTAAATATTTTTTTTTAAATTATTTATTTTTGGTGGATTGTGAACATTAGTTGGAGATTTGGGTAGTTTAGGATTCCAACCCGAGATGTTGAGTTTGTGTGAAGTTTAGAAGTATGTTTGCTTGCAAGTTTGACTCTATTTCAGTAAAGGAATATCCATTTTACAGAGGAAATTTTATCAAATTTTTGATAAATTTCTCGTAAAACGTGACATCGTATCAATCCTAATTTTTGAATTCTGAGTCGAGTCTTCCTTAGAAATTATATAAGTTAGGATTTCTGATTTCTGATAGTCGTTTTATTTTTTGTATTTTAGCCGCCCCTCTTGTCGCGTCTATCAATTGAGGTCGAACAAGACGTATTAGAGGAGCGTCTTCATCTTGTAAGTTAATATTTGATTTGAGGGTCGGGTCTTTCAATTTAAATCATTTTAAATTTTGATAAATTATATATTTGTGAGATTCTAGTCGGTACTTTTAAATAATGATGCATAATTTAAATTATAGTCAGTTTACTTTATTTTCATTTATTGTAATTTTCCTTATTTTATTTATCTTTATTTATTTTAAATAAACTATGGTAGAACGGGTTATCTGATGGATTTCATCAGGACCATGTGCGCACTGATAAAATATTTGATTATATTACCGGGGCCGATGGTCTGATGATGCTTTGTTTTTGGACACCGCTAGTAATATAATATTTAATTATTTAATAAATACTGAGACCGAAGGTCTGGTGATGCTTTGCTCTTGGACACCGCCAGTATAGTTTAATTAATACTTATTAAATCACTAGGGCCGATGGTATGATGATGTTTGGCTCTCGAACACCGCCAACAATATTGGATTAAGTAATGTGACTGCAGCTGTGCATCCTGGTGATGCTTTGCTCTCGGGATCCGGCAGTTTTGGATATAAGAGAGCCGAATGACTGTTAAAAATTGAGAACTCAGGTTCTACCTAATTTTTATACTGAAATGTTTTAAAAAACATTTAAATATTTATTTCTTTCCTTTTGAAAAATAGATTTCTTTTAAGTATATCAAATTATTTGAATAAAATTACAAATATATTATATTTTCATAAAAAAAACTTATTCTAAAGGAGATTTTTAAACCACATTCATTTCTTTTATTAAATTACTTAGTGAGGTCTGACTCCCCTTAATTTATTTTTTTCATGAGTTTGGGAGTCTTCTATTAGGCCTACTTCTCTCCGTCGAGTAGCTTCTTCATCGACTATATTATGTAAGTCTATATAGTTGTGTTTGTATTAGTATCTGTGTACCGCAGTAAAGAACTGTATAACTGTATTTTTTAAGTTGAATATTATGTATTAAGATATTATTTTGTATAACTGATAATGTTTATTTTATGCATTATGATGTTATGGTTTAATTAAATTGAGAAAAATCAGTTTAATAATGTACATTATGATTTAATTATTTTATTGTAAGGTTTTAAAGTGTAATATTTTGCGTTTTTCTTTTAAGATTTACTACAAATTTCGATAGTTTTAAACTTTTCCATTCCCTAATATCAGTCACATACCCTGGATTAGGGTCATGACATAATATCTTAAGAACAATCAGTACACAACTGAATTCTGCAGCACTATCCGAATCTCTATTATCATTCTGTCCGGTTATGACATGCACAGGTATGAATTTGTTGGCCAATTAATTGCAATTGAAACTTGTTGTAAGGAAGCACACATATATAAGAAAAATTCAGCACACATAATAAACAAATAATTTAACAATCTCCATTCATCTTGGTGGATTTGAAGGATAAAGAAGGATATTTTGTATTGAAAGATAATTATCTAGGCAGGAACAAAAATTTCATACTTTTGATATATGTAACAATGTACATTTCTATCATGTTTTACAAATCCTATTATAAATCTTCAGAAGCTTAAAATTGGTAATTGATGGCTTGCTACTTGATGCTGGAATTGGGAAGGCATTGAACAACAATTGCTAGCTAGGGAAGCCAACAATGCTCTTTCTACATCTCTACCAACCTGCAGTTCTATAAGAGTAATTGCGTACTGTAAAAGCTCTGCTTCACATGGCAGTGTGAGAGGCCTATTGCTTGTCAATCCGAACTCATCTTCTGCCATGTCAAATAGTCTTTTGATTATTTCATTGTTTAGATATTCCAAAGGAAGAAGAAAACGCTTCTGATCTGCAGCGTACACTACAAAATGACCTTTCTCAGCTTTTGATGCTATGCTGCAACTACTTGCATCAGTTCTTGCAATAGTGGTTTGTGGGGATGTGATTCTTTTTCGCCTGATAGCAGCTATCTTCTGCCACTTTCTTGCCAATTTGATGAGCTTCTTGGTGCTGATCATTTTCTTGGTCTACAAACTAGAGGGGAAGCTCTATTAGAAAAAAAAATGAAGAAATCCTTAGATATTGGAGTAATAAGTGCTAATCTTGAGATGGGTAGATTTCGAAAGGAGTAGTTTGATTATATAGGCACAAGGTCAGACTCAAGTCTCTCTCATGTAGCTTCTGCAATGTAGGGATAAATGAGAAGCAAAACCATGTGATGGTTGGTAGCAAGAGGCTGTTAAGGAGGTGGGCATGTTCAGTTATGTTTCAAGATCAACATCATGGAGGAGCAAATATTGATATGTTTCTATCCTTCTGTCAAGTAGGTAACCAGCAAAATAGATATAAGCGTGAATATGACATCAAATCGAAGGAAAACCATGTATACCATAGAATAACAAGATCACATGGCTGCATTGAATGAAAACTTATCAAAGTAACTTAATTATTGGTGAAAGCTGGAAAAGTTGTGCACAATTTATTATGCAATACAGATGTATGGTGGAAACACACTTCAAGTTGGACCCAACAGGCCAATATGTCAAGGAACTGCCTAAACAGATGTACAGAAACTGTTAAAAAATTTTCAGAAGCAGAAGTGGTTATATTTTAGATATCATTCCTGATTTAAGAAGCACAATATATAATAGTGCAGCTTAGACAGAGTTGTTACGGTTGTGAACACTGAAAATTAAATGATGTGACACATTAACATTGCATTGACCTATGGGAATTTTTTACAGTATTCAAAAAGTTCATTTATTTGGCAGTCCAAAAACACTAACAAGCAATATAAGAGGACAAAGTCGAGTAGGGTGTTGTCAGAATTATCAATTTTTTTCCTACATTTGTTGCAGCAGCTAAAAAAAAATCAGTATAATGATTAGGAAAGTTATATTTCAGGGAGAGAAAATTAGTAAGAAACAAGAATTTTGAGATTCTTGAAGGAGTATATTAATGTACACTTGTGTATCTATGTTTACAAATGTAATTGCAACTCTTTAGAAGCTATAAATCGGAAATTGGTAAGTTGTTGCTTCATGTTGAAGATGGAAAGGTAACGAATGGAAACTACTAGCTATGGAAGTCAACAGTGCTCTTTCTACATGTCTAGTAACTTGCTGTTTGATAAAAGAAATTGCATATTCCAACAGCTCTGCCTGACATGGTAATGTGAGAGGTCCCTGGCTAGGCAACCCAAACTCCTGTTCCGCCATGTCGAAAAGCTCTCTAATCATTTCGTTGTGAAGATATTCCAGAGGAAGCTGAAATCGTTTTTTATCTGCAGAGTACACTACAAAGCAACCCTTTTGAGGTTTTGTAGATGTGCTGCAACTGCTTTCATCTGTAGCTGCAATATTTTGAGGCAATGTGATTCGTTTTCGCCTGATAGCAGCCATCTTCTGCCATTTCTTTGCCAATTTCAGAAGCTTCTTGGCACTGATCATCTTGTTATTCTATAAAACTGAAAGGAAAATGTATAAAGAGACGACGTAAAAGAAAACACTTAAAACTCTATATCTGAATGATAATCTTGTGATGGGTAGAAGGCAAAGCAAGTGACATGATTATATATTCACCACAAGCAAGACATCACCCACCAAAGAGCTTCCACGATGCAGAAAGACATGGAAACAAAACCATGTGATAGGTGATTCCAAAGAGACTGTTTGCCAGACTGGCATGTTTAATTGTGTTTGTCAAATCAACCAAGCAAGGTGGAGCATAGGTGTGTTATATCTATATCCTTCTGCTGTGTGGCTTACCAGTTGCAATTAGATGAAGAATGGTGGGTCATGATCATATATGGCTGCAAGCTACTTGAACCTCAGATAATAAAATGAAATTTAATAAATACTGATCCTTGTTAGCAGGCTTTATGGTGTAGACATACGTGGTGGGAACACAGTGCAAGTTGGACCTCATGTGTTTGAGAACTGAAATCCTTACTTACATGAATCCGATATCTATCTGGATTGAATAATTCTGTAGAATTCTAATTGTGAAATGTTCAGGCCTATAATCTTTTTTTTGTAATCCTGTGCTATTATGATATGTCCAGGTACTAAATTTGTTGGTGATATAATTGTAATAGGTACTTGTTGTCAGCAAGCATACATATATAAGAAAAACTCTGCACAACTGATAAAAAAAAAAAGGCTGCAACCAGATAGAAGAGGTTTAGTCCCCTGTCCTTGATATATTAACTAACTAAACATGTTACAGGAGCGTAGATATGTTAAGGGGATAACTAATCAATGCTCATCGACTGTGTAGACTGCAAAATTTCCTGTCTTATTTCTGGGAAGGCTCGAGGTCATGGAAGAGCAAGAGAGCTATGGAGATGTTCAGCAGAAGTTTGATGGCATTGGCAATGCCAGATTAGAACAATTTATTATGCACATACTTTGGATCATACAATTTTCATGTCTCTAAGTATTCAACCATTCAAAATCTTGTTAGATGGATGGCAATCGTCTTCTGTTTTCTTTTGGTTGTCAACTATAACTTGAAGAGTTCTGACATGAAAGACTGGAAGATGAAATGGAAGTATCTTGTTCCTTGTCCATGTCTTTGTTCTTTTTTTTTTTTTTTTTTTTTTTTTTGGTTGTCATATGAAGAGTGATTCTCCCAAATCAGAATTCTGTACCTCCACAGCCACAGGTACACCGCACCAGCTTTATTAGCTATTCAGTTCTTTTATAAGTGTTCTCCTTGAGGTTAATATCATTTCGACCATCTTGAAATATTCACAAAATTGGTAAATTGATATGTCGTTGTTTGTTTGAAACAACAAAACAGTTTGAAGGATAATGAACGTGATTTTGTATTGAAAGATATTTAACTAGGAGGAAAAAAAAGCTTTCTGATAACATATGAATGTATCAATATACATTTGTATCATGTTCATGTGTTGTTTACAAATCTAATTATAAAAATTTCAGAAACTGGAAATTGGTAATTGATGGCTTGCTACTCCATGTTGGAATTGGAAAGGGATTGAACAGCAATTGCTAGCTACAGAAATCAACAATGCTCTTTCTACATCTATAGTAACCTGCTGTTTTATCAGAGTAATTGCATACTCTAAAAGCTGAGCTTCACATGGCAGTGTGAGAGGCTCGTTGCTTGCCAATCCGAACTCATCTTCTGCCATGTCGAATAGCTTTCTGATTAGTTCATTGTTAAGATATTCTAAAGGAAGAAGAAAGCGCTTTCGATCTGTAGAGTACACTACAAAATGACCTTTCTCAGCTTTCGATGATGTGCTGCAACAACTTGCATCTCTACTAGCAATTATGGTTTGTGGGGATGTGATTCTTTTCCGCCTGATAGCTGCTATCTTCTGCCACTTTCTTGCCAATTTGATGAGCTTCTTGGTGCTGATCATTTTCTTTCTCTATGAACTAGAGGCAAAGGTCTATCAGAAAGAATGAAGAAAGCCTTAGATATTGGAGTAATGAGTGCTAATGTTGAGATGGGTAGAATGCTGAAGGAGCAGCTTGATTATAAATGCACAAGGTCAGACTTGAGTCTTTGTCATGGAGCTTCTGCAATGTAGGGATAAATGGGAAGCAAAATCATGTGATAGTTGGTAGCAAGAGGCTGTTAAGCAGGTGGGCATGTTTGGTTTTGTTTGAAGATCAACACATCATAGCAGAGCAAGAGTGATATATTTATATCCTTGTGTCAAGTAGGTAACCAGCAAAATAGGTATAAGACTGGATATGATATCAAATTAAAGGCAAATCATGTATACCATAAGAAAATCGTATAACATGGTTGCATTCACTGAAAACCAGTTTATACCCCGGTAACTTAATCATTGGTGAAGCTCGAAGAGTTGTGCACCTTTTATTATAAAGTGTAGGGACTGCCAAACAAACATATGGTGGCAAGTTGGACCCAACTGGCCAGTATGTCTAGGAACTGCCTAAACAGATGTACGCAAATTGTTAATCAAAAGTTTTACAAACGCAGAAGTGATTATATTTTAGATCAGTCCTGGATTTAGGAGCTAGGGATCATAAATAATAATGCAGCTTAGACAGTTATTAAGGTTGTGAATGAACAATCATCCAAACTTTATGTGACAGTCCAAACACTTTCGATTGGTGCAAATGCTAACTGTCTCTCATGACAGACTAGCATCTGAATTATATGCTGAAATTTAGTGATCTGATTTAGCTCTTTATATGTTGTAAATATGAGTTTAACTGTATATTCTATTTCCTTTCTTAGGGTAGATCTATTCTTGGTAGGTACTTAGATTGAGGAGATTTGATTCTTGTAATTAAGCCTTGAATTATATATAATGGGGAAGAAATTCAAAGTAGGATAGCTTTTCCAAATCAATCTTAATTTTGTCATGGTATCAGAGCCTGTAATTAAAATTTGAACTACATGGCTTTCTTTGTCTTGTAAGTTTCAGATTTAGTTCTGTCATTTCTAGGTTAAAGATTCTGAGTTGATATGGGTTTCAGTTTTTAGTAATTGTATTTTTTTTTCACTGGTTATTTGGGTGGTTATGGGCTGTTGGGTTTTGTCACTTCTTGTTTAGTATAATCATTTCTTATAGCAATCATGTCTTATGACAAATTTGAGTATTTCTACACTCATTTTATGGGACAGAATTGTTTTGCTTGGAATTTCAATTCCAAACATATGTCAAAGGGAAAGAATTGTGGGGACATCTTGATGGATCTGATTCTAAACCTAGAGATGTTACAAAGGGGGTTGAGTGGGAAGTAAAGGATGCACATATCATGAGTTAGATCTTAGGTTCTGTAGAGCCTCATATTCTTTTGAATCCTAGACCATATAAAACATCCAAAGAAATGTGGGATTATTTGAAATATGTGTACAACCAAGATAATAAGGCGAGAAGATTTCAATTAGAATTTGATATTGCCAACTACTCTCAAGGAAATTTATCCATTCAAGAATACTATTCTGGTTTTATCAACATGTGGACTGACTACACTGCTATTGTTTATGCTAAAGTCCTTGCAAAATCATTATCTGTTATCCAAGCAATCCATGAAACTAGCAAGCGAGACCAATTTTTAATGAAACTACATCCAGATTTTGAAACTATTCACTCTAATTTGATGAGTATATGTCCAACACTATCCTTGGATACTTGTTTAGGTGAGCTTCTAAGAGAGGAGCAACGTTCTCTTACAGTAGAGGAATGTTGTAGAATCTTCTAATATTACTTTTATAGCAAATAGGGGGCCAAGAGGTCGGGACACGAGGAATGTCAAATGTTATAGTTGCAAAGAATTTGGCCACATTTCAACTCATTATTTGAAGAAGTTTTTCAATTATTGCAAAGCCAAAGGGCATATTCTCACAACAGACCCAATTCAGCCATAAAACAAAATCATAAAGCTTTTCAAGTTGTTGTCCAGACTATAGGTGCTTATTCCAAAATTTCTTATCAGGTTACTACCATGTCTGCACAAACTTCTTAATCTACAGCTACTGTCCCAGGTTCTATAACACCTGAAATGGTACAACAGGTGATTTTCTTTGCCTTTATAGCCTTAGGACTTTTAGGTAACCACAAATCTTCTTTAAATCTTTGGCGTTTTTATTCTAGAGCATCAAATCATATTGCATATGCTCCCAAGAGTTTTTCTAATGTCAAAAAACCTAGTGGTAATATGGAAATCTAAACATCAAATGGGGATTCTTTACCAATTACAACCGTTGGTGGTGTCTCTCTGTAATATCCCATATTTTTAAATATTTTAACACTGTACCGGGATATGCAGTATTAATAATTTTTTTATATATATTATAATATTTTTACGAGTTGATATGTGTTTAAAACCTATTTTAATTATTGTGTCTTATTTACAGTGTTTTACGTAAAATTTTCCCGAGACTTTTATTTCCGGGGAAATTTTCACGTAAATAATTTATTATTAATTATTTTAAATATATTTTCGGACTTGCATGAACTCATACGTATTTTTAAAATACTAAATAAAGCCTATGTGTGTATATATTTATTTAATTAGGGTTTAATATTACCCTAATATTTTATTAATTATTTATTAGTTTTATTGTTATTTAATTATTTTTATTTAGTGTAAATTATTAAAATATTAAATTATATGTGTGTGGTGTATATTTAATGTGTGTAATTTAATATTATTTTAATATATAGTATAAAGTATATATATATATATATATATATATATATATATATATATATATATATATATATATATATATATATATATATATATTATAAGTTAAAAACCAAAACTTTTGGAAATTTACCATTTAGCCCCGATTTCTCCTCCTTCTTCCCCGATTGCGTCCGATCACCAACCACCGCCTGCAACTGCCGATTTCTCATCGTTGGTGTGCCGTTCGGTGTGCCACCACCTTCCCCAGCCTCTTTCGCCGCCTGTAGCAGCTGATTCCGGCACCTGGAAGCCATTTTTGGCCGGAGAAGCTGAAAGTCGAGCCACCGTCGATCATGACGATTCTGGCCACCATTTTTGACACCGCTGGTCTCTTTCTTCTCCTTGAGCTCCGGTGAGTGTGATTCTAGCTTTGGTTTGAGCTGAAATGGTCTTGATTTGCTTAGGTTTCGAATTTTGATTTCGGCCATATTAGGGTTTTTGATTTTTTTGAGCTTTGAATTGATTGATTCATGAAAACTCCCTTCAAAAATGTTGTTCCTAGTAGCTTAATCTACAGGTATGAATTTTTTTGGAATTTTTGGAGATTATTTTGATTTTTGGGTATTTTTAAATATTTTAATATTATTTTCTAATTTTCGTAAATTAATTAAATAAATTATGAAATTGTGTTTTATGATAAATATAGGTGTTAAAATGAATTATAGAAATTTATTTGGAATTTTTATGAATTTCTAAGTATTTTATTTTGAATTATTTAAGTTTATGGAAATTTTGGAAAATAGGGTTAATTATGTTTTTAATTAAAATTAATTGTTAATTGAGTTTAATTATTAATATTATTGATAAATATGTTGAGAAAATTAATTTTGGATAATTATATAATTTTTGGTGAATTTTTGAAGTAATTTTAGTATATTTATATATATAGGGGTATTTTGGTAATTTTACACAAAATTGGCTAAAAATGTAATTTAATTGGTTTTAATAGTTATTTAAGGTATAAAAATGATTTCTAAAAATTATTTAGTATTTTTAACTAATTAAAACTATTTTTCGTGAATTATTTTCAATTATATATATAATATACGATTTTGCTAATAAAATAAGTTTTTATCGGTTTTTACTGTGTTTAAAGGTTAATTACGTAATTTTTACTTATAAAATGAATTTTTATATTATAAGGGTATTATTGGTATTTCTAAAATTATTCTGTGTTTGTGGACCCCGGTCGGTAGACTGTAGTTTGGAGTCCGACTGAGGGGTTGTGGATTTGTTTTGAGCTTATTTTTTGAAGTGTGTTTCTTTGCAGGGTCGGCTCTACTCTTTGAGTAGAGAGATGTCCGTTTTACAGGAGAGGTTCTGCTGAATTTTTGGTAGAATTCTCGTAAAACGTGATGTCCGGTCGAACCCTAATTTCAATTCTGTGTCTAATATTCTAGATCGAGTTTCTAGGATTTTCTGTTAGGTTTATTCTGATTTCTGTCGTTATTGTTTGTTTAGTTGCGCCGAGACTAAGGCCTAGTGGACTAGGCCCGTCGGATCCATCTCGAGGAGCGCACTAAGTGTGAGTTGCTATTTTATATATATATGTTTAGGATACATGATTTAGAAATGCATGTTTTATTTTGATTAAATATGCATAAATAATTTGATTATTACTTAAGTTTATATTTAGTTTATTTTGGTTTATTTTTGGTATATATTAAATTATATGCATGTTTTGTTAATAAATTATATTTAAAATGTTTTTAAATATATTTCTAGCTTAATTTATAATTTGATTGGATTCATTTGACATATATATACTCGAAATACACCTGGTTTACGTTTGGTATATTTTCGGTATATATATGGTTTATATTGTTATTTTATTTAAATTCATGCATCATTTATTTGTGAATGGATGTTTTACATTTATTAATGAAGGATATCGATAGAACGTGCTACCTAGTGGGCAGCACTAGGACCGAGTACGTACCGGTACGCCTATAGTATTTAGGCTATATTACTAACCATTTGTGGATATTGATTGAATTTGATGATCTGATGTGTGAGATATGCTTTGGGAGTGTGATTGCTGGAGCTCGATTGACCAAGTGTCTCGGGGCTAATCACACTGGCAGTCAAACTGCTGGAGCTCGATTGACTTAGTATCTCGGGGCCAGTCTATTGTCTAAATGGATTAAGTGGATATATTTGGATTAAGTGAGCCTGTATGGCTAGAGTGTTGTCTAACACTATTTGAGGTTTCGATATCATAGGGTTCTATTTGATCCTTCATAAACAATGATTTTCAATGAAATATATATAAAATGATTTTATTGCATCTGTGTGTATTTGCCTGTATATATACATATTAGATATATACTATTGGTTGTATGCATTGTCATTTAGTATGCATGTATATATATTATAGTAATTCACTCAGTGAGGTCTGACTCCCCTCCATTGACTAATTTTTCAGGAGAGTCATCTTCTTCAGACCTCAGTAGCAGGCCTGTACGCCGGATTTCTTCCACCCCGGCTTCTTTATGTAAACTGCTTCTCTGAGTCTTGAGTTTTATTTTATCTAGACACTGCAGTAGTCATTAAATATTTAAAGAGATGTTGTATTATATATATTTGAACTGGATTTGTATTAAAAGATTTATATATATGAGATGAGTATTTAATTTAAATCTCGTGGTGGATTGTTATTATGATTTTTATTTCCGCTGCATTATATATTGTTATTATTATTGCATGTTTATTTTTTTTTAGGCTTGCTACGGGTTCCGGATTCGAAAGAATTCCCGTTCCCTAGTGCCGGTCATGGCCCCTGTTTTGGGTCGTGACACTCTCCTATTTTAAAAGATATTTTATTGTCTCCTGGTTTGACTCATCATCTTATCTCTGTTGGGCAATTGGTTGAGAATAATTATAATGTTCTATTTTCTGGTGTTGGTTGTGTTGTACAGGATCAAGTGTCGGGGAAGGAAATCTTAAAAAGGCCTAAATGGGGGTGCGTCTTTCCATTACACATACCAGCTGTTGTTCATGATTCCAATTTATTTTCTTTGGTTTGTCTTACTGCCAAAAATCAGAATCACTTGTGGCATAATCGTTTAGGTCATCCAAACTTAAAGGTTTTACTTCATGTACTAAATTCTGGTTTACTTGACAATAAAATCCAATGTTCATCTAAAGATGTTGTGTTTGATTGTTCTAGTTATAAAATGGGAAAAAGCAAAGTTCTTTCTTTTCCTACTCATAGTTCTTTGTCTACCAATTGTTTTAATTTTATTCATTATGATGTTTAGGGTATTGCACCTGTTGTGTCTCACTCTCAATATAAGTACTTCGTGACATTCATTGATGATCATAGTAGGTTCATATGGATCTATTTTCTTTGATCCAAAAATGAAGTCTTTAATGTCTTTAAAAATTTCTTGGCATTCATTGAAACCTAATTTTCCACCTACATCAAGACTTTAATAACAGATTTAGGAGGAGAATACATGTCTCATAAATTTTAAGAATTTCTCAAATACAAAGGCATTATTTCTCAATGGTCATGCCTATACACTTCATAACAAAATGATGTTGCTGAAAGAAAGAACCGTCATCTTCTTGACATGGTTAGAACTTTGCTTCTTGAGTCATTTGTTCCACCTCGATTTTGGGTTGAAGCTCTTAGCACTGCAGTTTACTTAATTAATCATCTTCCAACCCCTAAATTGAACTATAAGTCATCGTATTATCGCTTATATCATTCTCAACCTAAGTATTATAGTCTCCACACTTTTAGTTGTGTTTGTTTTATCCATTTACCTTCACATGAATGACATAAACTGTCAACCCAATCTGTTAGGTGTGCTTTTCTTGGATATGCTCCTTATCAAAAAGGTTCCAATGCTATGATCCTACAACCAAAAGGATACGAGTATCAAAAAATGTCATATTCTTTGAAAATCAGTATTTTTTCATGCTCCCAAGTGAACCCTCGTCCGTATCTTCACCATCTTTTTTACCAAATTTTTTTGATGCAAGTATTACATCTTTACCATCTTCTATAGCCAGGTTTAAACCAGGTTTTGTATATCAAAGGTGTGCCCATCATGTAGACCTTTAGCAAGAATCAACTCCAACACCTGAGCTTGCATCTACATCAATACCACAACCATATCGCAAATCAACTCACCAAACCAAAGCCCCTGATAAGTATGGATATCCTACTACATCTTTGGCTATTACTTTATCTGCTATTTCTATACCTTCTTGTTATACTCAGGCCATGAAACATAAGTGTTGGCAGCAAGCAATGCAAAAAGAATTAAATTCTCTATAGCTGAATGGTACATAGGATACAGTTCAATGTCCATCTTCAGCTAAACCTATAGGCTACAAATGGGTGTATACTGTAACATTACAATCTGACGAGTCTTTAGACAGATATAAGGTAAGGCTTATTGCTCTTGCAAAACGTTAAGAATATAGAGTGGACTATAAAGAAACATTTTCTCCCATGGCCAAAATGACTTCTGTTTGAACAATTCTTGTTATAGCTGCCTCCAAAGCTTGGCCAATCCATCAAATAGATGTGAAAAATGCATTCCTTCATGGGGAATTGAAGGAAGAAATTTATATGCATCTTCCTTCAGGAGTGATGAATATCTATATAATCGATGTGTGTCGATTGAACAAGTCTCTTTATGGGTTAAAGCAAGCTCCAAGGGTTTGGTTTAAAAAGTTTCGACAAACTAGTATTGGGCTTTCCTTCGTACAAAGCCAATATAATACCTCCATGTTTCTGCATAAGACTTCCATAAGTATTGTAATTCTTCTTGTTTATGTGGATGATATTATCGTCACCGGATCTAATTCATCTTTCATTACTAAACTTCAAGAGTCTCTTCATGCTACTTTTAAAATGAAGGATCTCGATCCTCTCATTTATTTTCTTGGATTAGAGGTACATAAATCTATTGATAGCATTTTTTAAACCAATATAAATATATTAAAGACCTCATTGCTTTGGATGGTTTGGCAAATTCTGCTCCTGTTGATACTCCTTTGGAGGTAAATGTTAAATACAAAAGAGATGAAGGTGATCTTTTCCATGATCCCACCTTGTATCGCAAACTAGTTGGCAGTCTTGTGTATTTAACTGTCATTAGACCAAACATTTCTTATATTGTACATCAAGTTAGTTAATTTATGACTTCACCTAAACAATTTCATATGACTGTCGTCCACCGAATCATTCAGTATCTTCTAAGCTCTCCTACCCATGGACTTTTTTTTCCCACTAGATATGATCTCACTCTAGCTGCTTATAGCGATGCAGATTGGGCTGGATGCCCAGACACACGTCTGTTAACATCAGGGTGGTGTATGTATCTTAGCCATGCTTTGATCTCTTTGAAGTGCAAGAAACATGAAAGGGTTTCTAAATCATCTACAGAAGCATAATATTGAGCTATGTCTATAACATGCTCTAAAATTATTTGGTTACGTGGCCTTCTTACTGAACTTGAATTCATTCAATCTATTCCAACTCCTTTACATGCAGACAACACTAGTTCCATACAAATTGCAGCAAATTTGGTCTATCATGAACTTACTAAACATATTAAAATTGATTGTCATTCTATACGAGAAGCTTTTGATAGACAACAGATTTCTTTGCCACATGTCTTTAGTTCTTTATAAATAGTTGAAATCTTCACAAAGCCTTGCCTATGCCATGACATGAGTTTTTAGTGAGCAAATTGTTGTTGGTTTCTGTTCCAACATCAATTTGAGGTTGAATGTCAATGCTAACTGTCTCTCATGACAGACTAGCATCTAAATTATATGCTGAAATTTAGGGATCTGATTTAGCTCTTTATATGCTGTAAATATGACTTTAACTGTATATTCTATTTCCTTTCTTAGGGTAGATCTATTCTTGGTAGGTACTTAGATTGAGGAGATTTGATTCTTGTAATTAAGCCTTGAATTATATATAATGAGGAAGAAACTCAAAACATGATAGCTTTTCCAAATCAGTCTTAATTTTGTCACAAGTGACTAAAGTCGAGCAAGGTTTTATCAGAATTATACATTCGTATCAGCTAATACTAAAAAAAGTTCAGTATAATGATAACAAAATTTATTTTCTAGAGAGAGTAAATTAGTCAGGAACAAAAATTTCTAGATGCTTGATGAAGTATATTAATGTACACTCGAGTATCTATGTTTAAAAATCTAATTACAACTCTTTAGAAGCTACAAATTGGTAATTGATAAATTGTTGCTTGATGTTGGAGACTGAGAAGTAATGCATGGAAACTACTAGCTATGGAAGTCAACAGTGCTCGTCCTACATCTCTAGTAACTTGCTGTCTGATCAAAGAAATTGCATATTCCATAAGCTCTGCCTCGCATGGTAATGTGAGAGGTCCCTTGCTTGGCAATCCAAACACCTCTTCAGCCATGTCGAATAGTGCTCTGATCATTTCATTGTTAAGGTATTCCAAAGGAAGCTGAAAGCGTTGTTTATCTGCAGAGTACACTACAAAGCAACCTTCTCAGGCTTTTCAGAAATGATGTAAATGCGTTTATCTGTACGTGAAATTCTTTGTGGCAATATGATTCGTTTTCGCCTGAGAGCAGCCATGTTCTGCCATTTCTTTGCCAATTTCAGAAGCTTCTTGGCACTGATCATCTTGTTAATTTTATGTTTGAAGAGAAAAGGTAAAAAGAGAACTTAAAACTCAGTATCTAAATGATAATCTTGTGATGGGTAGAAGGCAAAGCAAGTGACATGATTATGTATTCACCACAAGCAAGACACCACCCACCAAAGAGCCGGCTGACATGGAAACAAAAACATATAATATGTGATTCCAAGGAGATTGTCTTCAAGACTGGCATGTTTAGTTGTGTTTGACAATCAACCAAGCATAGTGGAGCATAGGTGGATCATATCTATATCGTTCTGCGATGGGGCTTACCAGTTGGAATTAGATAAAGAATTGTGGGTCATGATAATATTTGGCAATAAGCTACTTGAACCTCAAATAATGAAGATAAAACATAATGAATACTGATCGGTATTCAAAGGTTTAATGGTGTGGACATATATGTGGGAGGAACACACTGCAAGTTGGACCTCATATGTTTGTGAACTGAAATCATAACTTGCATGAATCCTGATATCTATCTGGATTGAATAATGCTGAAGAATCCCAATTGTGAAATTATGCAGGCATGTCTGGATATTTACTATCTTCTTGTTCTGTTTAGTTTTAACATGCATATGTACTAATTATGTTAAATAGCTCACTATATATATAAGAAAATATATATATAGTTAGCTATTTAACATATATATATATATATATATTGTGAAATAATTGCAATAGGTATTTGTTGTAAGGAATCATACATATATAAGAAAATTTCAGTACGCAGCTGATAAAATTCAGCCAGAAAACTTCAGTACTTGGCATATGAAACACTGATAGTCAATTAACTATGATGTGTTAAATAGCTCACCAAATATGTTACAGGAGCTTGAATATGTTATTGGGATAATGAATCGCTGATAGTTGATAGTTGATAGCTGGGGATAATAAACGTTGTTTTGTATTGAAACGTAATTAACTATGAAGGAACAAAAATTTTCAGACTACTGGTAACATGTATATATATGTACCAATGTACAACTGTACTGTATCATGTTCATGTGTTGTTTACGGATGTAAATTATAAATTTTCAGAAACTGGAAATTGGTAATTGATAGCTTGTTACTTGATGCTGGAACTGGAAAGGCATTGAACAACAATTGCTAGCTATGGAAGTCAACAGTGCTCTTTCTACATCTCTAGTAACCTGCTGTTTTATCAGAGTAATTGCATACTCTAAAAGCTCTGCTTCACATGGCAGTGTGAGAGGCCCATTTCTTATCAATCCAAACTCTTCTTCTGCCATGTCAAATAGTTCTCTGATTATTTCATTGTTAAGATATTCCAAAGGAAGAAGAAAGCGCTTTTGATCAGCGGAGTACACTACAAAATGACCTCTCTCCGCTTTTGATGATGTGCTGCAACTACTTGCATCTGTGCTTGCAATTATGGTTTGTGGGGATGTAATTCTTTTTCGCTTGATAGCAGCTAACTTCTGCCATTTTCTTGCCAATTTGATGAGCTTCTTGGTGCTGATCATTTTCTTACTCTGAAGTAGAGGCAAAGATATATCAGAAGAAATGAGGAAAGCCTTAGATATTGGAGTAGTGAGTGCTAATGTTGTGATGGGTAGAACACCAAGGAAGTAGCTTGATTATATATGCACAAGGTCACACCTGAGTCTTTGTCATGGAGCTTCTGTAATGTGGGACAAATGGGAAGCAAAACCATGTGATTGGTGGTGGTAAGAGACTGTTAAGGAGGTGGGCATGTTTGGTTATGTTTGAAGAGCAGACCTTGATATGTTTCTTTCAAGTAGGTAACCAGCAAAATAGATATGATATCAAACTGAAGGCAAATCATGTGTACCATAGAAAAACAAGATAACATGTCTGCGTTCAATGAAAACTCATAAAAGTAACTTAATTATCGCTGAAAGCTGGAATTGTTGTGCCAAACAGATGTGTGGTGGAAACACACTTTTCAAGTTGGACCCAACAGGCCAATATGTTTAGGAAATGCCTAAACAGGTATGTGGAAACTGTTAAAAGTTTTTCCCAAGCAGCAGTGGTTATATTTTGATATCAGTCTTGATATAGGACCAATTTCTTTTGGATTTAAGAGCTAGAAAGAACAAAATGTAATAGTGCAGGCTTATACGGAGTTATTAAGGTTGCGAAAACACTTGAAATCAAATGATGTAACGCATTAACATTAGATTGATCTATGGAGATTCTTTACAAGTTGAACTACACTTCTTTGGCAGTTCAAACACTTCCAAGCGATGCAAATGAACAAAGTCAAGCAGGGTATTATCAGAATTACGTGTTCTTATCAGCTAATAAAGAGTTCAGTACAATGATACAAAAGTTATTTTTCAGGAAGAGTATATTAGTAAGCAACAAAACTTTTGAGATTCTTGACGTAGTATGTACACTTGAGTATCTATGTAGATCGGTCTACTTGTAATCCTTTAGAAGCTACAAATTGGAAATTGTTGCTTGATGTGTACACTGAAAGGTAATGAATGGAAACTACTAGCTATGGAAGTCAACAATGCTCGTTTTGCATCTCTAGTAACCTGCTGTCTGATCAAAGAAATTGCATATTCCATAAGCTCTGCCTCTCATGGTAATGTGAGAGGTCCCTCGCTAGGTAATCCAAACTTCTCTTCTGCTATGTCAAGTAGTGCTTTGATTATGTCATTGTTAAGATATTCCAAAGGAAGCTGAAACCGTTTTTTATCGGCAGAGTACACTACAAAGCAACCTTTCTCAGGTTTTGCAGAAGCAAGGTAACTGCGTTTTTCTGTACTTAAATTTCTCTGTGGCAATGCAATTTGTTTCCGCCTCATAGCAGCCGTGCCAATTTCAGGAGCTTCATTACACTGATCATGTTGCTAGTCTATAAGCTGAATGGAAATGTTTGAAGAGGAGAAGTAAGAAAGCAACTTCAGATGACAAGCTTGTGATGGTTAGAATGCAATTATATATTCACCACAATCCAGATATCACCCACCAAATGGCTCCTACAATGCAGGGGGACATGGAAGCAAAACAATGTGATGGGTCATTGCGAGGAGATTATAGGAGAGGTAGCATGTTTAGTTATATTTGTCAGTCAACCAAGCAAGGTGGAGCAGTTGAGCTGAAAAGGATATCCCGTCCAGTCAGGCCCAGAATCAACCTTATACCTCTCAGCCCCGTGTGCCCAGTTCAGAGAGCCATCTCCCCTTCCCCCCCACACCGGGATTATTGGGGGACCCTTAGCTGGTGAGACCCACGCACCTGGACTCACAGTACCTGGCCAGTCACAGCTGGAAATTCACGCAGGCGTTTAGGAGCAGTTATAACTCAGGATACAAGGCTGGCTCTGATATCATTTGAGCTGAAAAGGATATCCCGACCAATCAGGTCCAAAAATCAACCTTATACCTCTGCGCACAGTTCAGAGCGCCATCTCCTTGCAACTCATATCTATATCCTTCAACAGTTGAAATTAGATAAAGAATGGTGGGTTCTGACATCGAGATAAATCATAGGCATCTGTATGTAGATTTGATGACTGAAATTTAATGAATACTCAACCATTGGTGAAAGCAAGCTTTGTAATGTGTGGACATATACGTAGTAAGAATGCACAGCAAGTTGGACAAATGTGTTTGAGAACTAAATTAGCTCTATCTGGAGAGAATAGTGTATTGTGCAGGCCTACCAATACTCTCTCTCTGTATTCCAAAGAAAGCAGAAAACGTTTTCCATCCGCAGAAAATAGCTGTGATGATGTGGTAAAGGTGCCATGCCAGTGTATTTGATTCTACAAATGATCAACTGGTTTGCTGCAATGCCATTTTTTTGGCTTTATTGCATTGCAGCCAATTTGAGTAGCAAGGAACCCTAATTTGTTGATTTCAGGAGTGTTTCTCTACGATTTAAGGACGTTCTGCTGCAATTTCAGAAACCCTAATTTGCGGGGCATCAGCCACGTCATTACCTGCTTACGAGACGGGTGCAACGTCATACTCCAATACGTGGCTAATGCTCATTCATCCAGCTTCAACTGAGGCTGCACGTAGCACATCAGTGACTCAGCTTACGTGGCATTTACCACGTCATGCCATTACCCAGTGATAAGTACAATGTCATTCACTTTGTTCACGTGACTGTTCAGTGATAATTGGCGCGTGCCACATCATCCGGTCTGCGTATGTGTCCACGTGCCTAGCTTACGTGGTACGCGTCACTTCATATGCACACAAATAACCCAACACCCAAAAAAAAAAAAACCAAAGAACAACGGTTGACCCGTAATCATCACATCACAAAACCAACGGCCCTGATCTCACTTCAAAGCATCTTAACAGCGCTGTTTCCTTACGTGCACCATACTTCATCCTGTACAACACCCGGCGCATTTTAGCAGGCACTCAAAGCGTCAAAATTTTCCACCACCCTCTCCTCTGCGTCTCTTCCTCTATCTCAGTCGCGAGAAGACAAACAGATATTTGAAAACCTTCCCCTTCTCTTCTCTTCTTTTCGCTTCATCTATATAAATAAAAAAAAAAAAAAAAGCGGCTTTTAGTATGGGCAGCACCTTTCTCTACCCACCAACAAAACGTCCTATTCAGTACTCAGCCGGAATGCCCGATCCGAACCCGACCGCAAATGGATTCTCCAATAAGCGATCTAAACATCCTCCCTCCGCTGCCCAACCGCTGGTCGTGCCTGCGGGGCACGTGTCTTTCCGTCTGTTATGCCACGTGTCGAGAGTAGGTGGAATTATTGGGAAGTCCGGCAATATAATCAAGCAATTGCAACAGCAAACTGGAGCCAAGATCCGAGTAGAAGAGGCTCCGGTTGAGTCTGCGGATCGGGTTATAACGGTAATTGGAGAGAAGAGTTCGCTTGTTTCGAAAGTTATGGTTGAGAGTGAGGAAATTGAAGTTTCGAAAGCGCAGGAAGGCTTAATTAGGGTTTTTGAGAGGATTTTGGAAGTGGCGGCGGAGAGTGATGGGATTTATGTGGCGGCTGGTGGTGGAGGCATTGTTTCGTGTAGATTGTTAGCGGAGGCTAAACAAGTTGGGTCTGTTATTGGGAAAGGAGGGAAAGTTGTTGAGAAGATAAGGAAAGATTTTGGTGTTAAAATTAGGGTTTTGACTGATAAATTACCTGTTTGTGCTTTGTCATACGAGGAGATGGTTGAGGTAATAAAGAAATTGCCTTTTTTTTTTTCCTTATAATTCTATTCAATTTGACAATTTAATTGAACTGAATTCTTGGATGTTTTGGAGGGGTTTATGGTTTGCATTCTTTGTTGCATCTGTATAATTCTTGATGAGTTTGAACTGGGGAAAGTGTGAGGGGACAATCTTTTGTTGGGAAAGTTTTGAACTTCAGATGCACTGTACACTGAATTTATCAACCATTTTGTAAACTTTGTTAACCTATTTATCTCACTGAGTTGGCTAGGTGATGGCATATTGAAAGTAATTTTTTATCCTTTTTCTGTTTATATGCTGAGAGTGGACTTATAATCATTGATTTTGGCTAACAATGTGTTGCTTGCTGCTTGTATTTCAGTGTTGTATTTATGTTTCCTTGTGAAAATGGTTTAATTTTTTCAGATTGAGGGTGATGTTTTAGCTGTAAAGAAAGCTCTCATTGTGGTTTCTCGCTGCCTTCAAGATTGTCAACCAGTTGATAAACTAAGGATAACTGGTAACAAAGCCTTTGAGGCTGTTTCCCAAGAACCTTTGCCAGATATGCACGTAGAGATTCCCCTTCAGCGTAATATTGCTCTACCCACCACCATGCCAAGTAGCACCATTAGCCATGCTCCAGTGTCTCATCATTTGTCTTTAGAGTCTGACAGGGTTCCTTCCCTAGGCACAAAGTTGATGGAACAAGTGGTTTTCAAAATTCTTTGTTTGAATGAAATGGTAGGGAGTGTTATTGGAAAGGGGGGAACCATTATCAAGTCTCTACAGAATGAAACAGGTGCTTCTATTACTATTGGAGCTACTATTGCTGAGTGTGATGAGCGGCTGATCACTGTTACTGCATCAGAGGTTTGATGTTCTGTTTATTTGTTCTTGTTTCATATTTCTATTTGCAGTTATGATGTGTCATGTTAATTGTAAACATATATTCCATCGTCATCTTCTTCTGCAGAATCCAGAATCTCGATACTCAGCAGCACAAAAGGCAACAGTTCTTGTGCTCTCGAGGTCTGTGGAGGCTGGCCCTGAGAAGGGCCTAGATTCAAGTTCAGGCAAAGGGTTCTCTTGTGCTGCAAGGCTTGTGGTACCATCAAACCAAGTTGGTTGTTTATTGGGAAAAGGAGGCATTATAATCTCAGAAATGCGTAAGATGACTGGTACTAGCATAAAAGTCCTAGGAGGTGACCAGCTCCCAAAGTGTGTGCCAGAGAATGAACAAGTGGTGCAGGTATAATGGAACCTTGCTAATTTATTTTCCAGAAGATTGCTGATGTATATTTTTCATGTAAAGTGTTTCTTTTTGTCTCTGTTAATAATTGGCTTGTATGTGTAACAGATTTCAGGAGAGTTTATGAATGTGAAGGATGCAGTATATCATGTAACTGGCAGACTCCGGGATAACCTGTTCTCCAGTACATTGGGTAGTCCTGTTACAAGGAGCACTACTGTTTTAACTGAGGCTAGTCCTTATGAAAGATTGAGAGAACCATTGAGGGATTCACTAAGGGAGCCAATGAGGGATGCATTAAGGGAGCCATTGGGAGATGCATTGGGGGATCATTTGAGGGATGCAAGGAGGGATTTGTTTAGAGATCCCTTGGGTGATACATTGAGGGATCCATTGAGGAGGGATCCCTTAAGGGATCCATTGAGGAGGGATCCCGTAAGGGATTCATTGAGGGATCCCTTTAGGAAGGAGCCATTGAGGGGTCCTCCTGCTCCTTATAATTTGCAATCATCAATTGGTGTTTCTCATGGTCAAAATCGACATACTACACTTACACAGAGTATGGATCATCTTGGACTTTCCCATAGTTTAGATCGCCCTACTTCACCAAGGTTATGGACATCACAGGTAAACTCCCCTTGTTTTCTTCTCTCTGTGAATTATTATTGAGCTTCTAATGTTTATCCAACACATTATGTGGTTGATTGCAGACAATGGACACATTAAATCCAAGGGGCATTCCAGATGCCAGTAGAGGATTGACTTCATTTAAAGGCAGCTTAGAACTTGGCAGGTCAGTGCCACATTCTACACAAATATATAACGGACATCTGGTATTACTGGGATATGGTATGGAAATGGTTATTGTGCTGAAATCATGACCATTGGGTATCAAAACCATTAGAATTATGCATATCGAGATTAATTATTAGCATTGTTGCTTGATTAGTGGTGCACATTAAATTGGGCTATGGCTGTACTGAGTTAGGTTTGGTTTATCCTATCTATTTTTTACCTAGCTTGATGCTAATTCAAACTATAGACCCACTGAATTTTTTTCTTCTATATGTTTTTCTGTTTGTAGACTGATTTACTGAACCCTGTGTCAAGCATGGCTTGTACAAAAGCAGACTTGAGTCAATATTTTTTTTTCTGCCAATATTTTTTTTAATAAATATGGATCAATGGTGAGAAAAAGTGATCCACTAAAGAAATATTAAGCTCATGGGCACGTGGATGACATTAAGTGCCACGGCTGTACAGATAGTTGGTAGACAAGAAAATTTTATGCATCTTTTGATTACCCACCATTTTACATATATAGGCTCTTCTTTTTAGAGGAATATACTTACTCATATATAATAGGAATTCTTTACCATGTAACCATAACAGTGCCAGAGCTTTTTCCTTTCTCTTGGCAGCATGATCATATCTGTCTTGATATCCAATTTTGCCTTTTCTCTGTCATCGTGCTTTTGGCAATTGTTCTAGAAGTTTCTTGTATCAAGGGCAGCTTTAAATGATTGCGCAGACATTAAATGAAAGCTGCAAAGTCTTTTCTAGAATTTGAGTCTGCTTAGTGTTATCTCCTGATGTCATCTGAAAACAGCTGGTTGCTTGAATTTTATGAGTTGACTGATTCTGACTCTCATCTCTGCTTGCATAGTGGAAGCAAATCTGCTATTGTGACAAACACAACTGTAGAGATCAGGGTTCCTGAGGATGTTATCGGTTCTGTGTATGGGGAGAATGGTAACAATCTTACTCGTTTGAGACAGGTAAGTGTTCTCTGATTTTATCTCTTAGTTCTGTTTCAAATTTCATTCTATTCAATCTAAATAGTGCAAAAAAAACATGCATTCATATGCTTACATGGCAGCCATAATCACCATTACTTATGTTAATGTCATATGTCAATTTTTGTCCTATGCAATTATTTATGATATGATATTGCAAACCTCACATAATAGCGCATAGACTGTCAATTAGTTTTTAGGACAGATAGGATGACAATGAAAAAGGGTTAGCCAAGAAATTTTGTTGCAGTCTATATTTGTCATTTACTATTGATAAGCTATGCTGGTCCAAGAAACAGAAGCTTTGTTTCTATCATGCTTACTATGGGATTCCTCTTCCCTTTTTGCTTTCCTCTGCTTTAAATTTGAACCTTTTATCAATTGCTATTTAGTTGTAGGATGCATTTCATACACAGATTGGTTTTGTCATTTTAAAACTTTGCACTGCTAACTATTTTAGAATTTGCACAATCTTACAAACTGTAGCTTGAATTATGAAAAAAAATAGAATTGATAATTCCTTTGATAGCTTGGTAGGTATTCAACAGGAGCAACAAAATTGGTGTATCAAGACATGATTTATTGACAAACTTAAGCTATGATATATAAACTCAAATTATATTTTCCACTAAAAGCATTAAACTCATTTTCCCATTGTCTGTAGCGAAATAGTGAAGATGAAATGACACTAAACTTAATTTGATACCTTTGGTATATCTAAATTATCAGAATCAATCAACTTGATAGCTAACTACAAGTCCATACAATTGCAACTTCTACCATATCATACCAAACACACCTCATGTCCACAAATCAATATAACATTCTCCTGTACAAATAATATTTGTACATTGGATATTTGTGAAGGAAAACAGAAAAGTTCAAAGAAAAAATTTATGCAATTATAGTTCTAAAATCTCCTACCAAAAAGAGAATTCAAACTAAAACTGAGGAACCTTTATGTTAACAGTATTGATGGTGATTGCAATGAAGAAACGTGATGGAGTATTCTGCATATTCTTTATATTTAATTTAGTCCTGATTCTTCTTTTAAATACGAAGGAATATAACTTGTCCAAACTTTTTTCACTATTTAAGCCATTTTACACAGAATATGTCTATTTTTAAACTAAACAGTCAGCTCATCATATGGTGTTCCTCAATCAGATCTCAGGTGCCAAGGTTATAGTGCATGAACCTCGTCTAGGGTCAAGTGACAGGATTATCGTTATTTCTGGGACCCCTGATCAAACCCAGGCAGCTCAAAGTCTTCTTCAAGCATTTATCCTCACTGGACAATCATGACAAAAAACATGGTTGGTTATGATTTCACAAAAATAGTAACTCAGGTTTAGTATCCTGATCTAGTTAGGTTTATTCCTTTCACCAAATCGTTTACACTACTTTGTACCTGCTATTATGTCAACCCTGTCTCTTCCGACATAGGTGATTTAGCCTAATTTATAGATATCTTAGTGATAGAACTTCTGTCTTCAGCTACTTGGTAACATTCTTCATAACCATTTGCTATCCTAGCTTTGCTTCTGGCCATTTTACTGTTTTCCTGGTTTGCCAAAAGCGGCAATATCAAAGAACATGCTTTGTTGCATAATCTTTTTGCACATTTTGTTGACCAACATTGAAGTCGCATGAATTTACACGTGAAATGGAATCTTAAGGATGCAAAAGGAACAAAAAAGAATGAAAACTTTCTTTTACAGGTGGCGTAATTAATCAATTCAATATAAGAACTTAATTATTCTCAGTTGAACAAGACATTACAACCCAAAAAGACTGCGGAAACCAAAGCAATGGAATAGAAACAGATTTGTATCTATAATAGTATTGCTTGGATACCTAATGGTCCAGCTTCTCATTTACTTTCTGCTGAAATGCGTTAGTTTAAGAGAAAACAAACATTAGTTCAAATGTGATGAGGTTTCTCAAGGGGTTAGTTACGAAAACCCTTCTTCACATGAAAGATGCTTCATCCTTTTCACTTTCAACCCTGGATGTCCAAAATCTACAAGTGCACTATAAGTAATTCAGGAGGAATAATAATAATGATTGTAATTTTTAAAAATGAAACATAAATGAAATTTTAGCAACTACAAATCCAAAATTTCATAGCAACACAATCATATAGCAGTATGCAGAACATGATCCAGTGTTAGCAAAAGAGCAGCGCTTTAATTTATTAGAATCAAATTGGTTGCTGTTCCTGATTGGCAGGTATTGGCTTACTGGAATAGAATGACTTGGAGCAGTTTGCATGCTGCTCCTAGTGAGTGTTTGATGCAATCAAATTTCACAATTTTATATAGCTCATTTAGAACTTAATTTCTTTTCTTAAAAGAAAGACATTGTATCTCTTTACTAGCTCTTATTTTTTCTCCAATTTCTGTTCTTCCCCATCTCTCTTTCAATTAATTTTTAATTGAAATTTTTTATTTCAAAAAAAAAATCTATGGGGCAAATCACATTGGAACTTGTTAAACTGTAAAAATAAAAATGTAATGCAACGAAATGACATTTGAAAAAAAAAAAAAAAAGGCGCAGAATATTCACATTTCATCCAATTCATGTTATTCTCTAAGAGTGCTAAAGTGAATTTTATATTTGTTATATAACGTATCAAATATGAGAATTTATTTGTAATTGAATTCAATTAGAAATTAATCTGCAAATGAAATCAATCTTATAATGGATTTCAACCAAATGCAATGTTAGTACGCCAAATTCTAATCCTCAAAAAGTTCGAACATTCATCATGTTAACTTGCAACCCAAATTGGTACAAGAGATAGATTAATTTCAAATGGAACTTGGAAAATAATTTCTAATCAATGCCTGAAAAGGTTTGTATATTTTATCATCTTAACTTGCAACCCAAATTGGTACAAGAGATGGATTAATTTCAAACAGAACTTGGAAAACAATTTCTAATCAATGCCTCAAAAGGTTTTTATATTTATCGTCGTAACTTGCAACCCAAATTGGTATAAGAAATGGATTAATTTCAAATGGAACTCAGAAAATAATTTCTAATCAAAGCCTCAAAAAGTTTGTATATTTATCATCTTAAATTGCAACCCAAATTGGTATAAGAGATCGATTAATTTCGAATGGAACTTGGAAATAATTGTCAAAGGGTACGGAGTATTGAGGATTTTCCAGAAACAAAATATCTTCTAAAAGTCCCATGTATTTACCTCTGTTGTTTGGTTTAGGTAGATCATCTATCTAGAGTATCAAGACCGTTATTTTCTTAGCTTCAGTCTTCTATTGCCAAGGATGCACTTGTATGTGTGCCTGTGGCCTGACTTGGGATGGGTTACACGTTCCTATCTACTGCAGGAAATTCATAGCTGTGCATGATTTAGTAAGGGTCAAACACGTGACCTGGTGGGAATTGTAAGCACAGATCTGCTAAGCGCATGCGCCTTGTTCACTATGATTAGGTAATTGTAAGCATATGCACATAACATACAATAAGCCTTATCATCCATTTTTCTACAGGAAATGTTTGGCTTATTATGTACTTCATTTAATGAAACATTCAGGGAAGAGAGTGTAGAGGCTGGGATTCTGAGGTCTATCAAATTGTCTTTGCCCAGGTCCGAAGTAATTTCTACCTGTCATTATGGACAAGCGACTACCAAGTGAACATAGTTTTGCTGCATGATCTTGTCAGTTCAGTAACGTGAGTTCTTTTTATTCAATTATCTTGCTCGAGCACATCAATATGCATATTTTAGTAGTTGGTTAATTGCAGCATTGATGACAATTGAGGTAACTAGTAAGATGACAATTGATGTGTCAAGTTCTTTTAGGTCTTTAAATATATGTACCTCGATTTTCTTTTGATGCTGGTCTAGCGAAAATGTCATCGTTTTGAAGTTTTTGCCAACCTAAAAATAACAGGCGCCAAAGGAAATTTTAGCCAAGTACAAGACAATAAAAAGATAGATATTATTGACCAGGAGGTTTTATGTGTTTTTTTCTTGCCTTGCGCAGGCAGTACTTAAGAAAGCAAACCAATACTATTGACAAGGAGGTCTCGTTTTTTTTTTTTTTTTTTTTTTTTTTTTTTGCCCTTCAAAGGCACAACTTAACAAAGCAAACCAAGATACAAAAGCAAGTTTTTTGTTACAGAATTTTCATTATATAGCACATTGACCACATAGAGGACGGAACAAGTTCTGCCATTGCTAAATTGCATTACTTTTAACTCTTTACAACTGAATCAGCTGTTGTGACACATGCTGGCTGAGGTGCTGGCTTGAGGGTAATTTCCACATTGTCATGCACTCCCTGTAAGAGTAGCTCGCCATCATATGTAACAACCTTGCGCTTTTTGGCAGCTCGTAGTGTTCCAACTAGTGCTTCAAATATGTTTGCACACCTATCATCGTTAAATAGCACGCCAAATGTAACCTATAAAACATAACTCTTGGTGAAAATTGATAGCAAACATTAGGCCTTGACTATATATAAGAGTAAAGAATTCCAATCTCAGTTAGGTTTTTATCCATAGGCAATGGCTGAAACAGGACTTAGACATGAAGAATAATAACACATGCAACCACTTCTGTTGATAGCTGTCACAAAGACAAAACATGCCAAAGCTTCACTATACTTCTTGTTTTGTGTGGAATGTTTAAAGTGAACTGTGCTCATATGCAGCTTTTTAGACTCCTAACTTACTAGTTCCAGTTGGTACAAGGCTGAAAACTTCTGATTTTGACTCGAGATTTGGGATTCAAGATCCACTTGAATCCAAGTCAGACGGATAACTATCAACACACATGCACACACACACAGTAGTAAATTGTATTCAACCCTTGCAAAAGTGATGCTGAAACAGAATTGCTTCTACTGCATGGAGCAAACATGGTCGAAACTGGTCTCTTTTTAGTTGTAAAAGCTTTCAGCAGGTTCAATGCAGGACGAGATTAGGGTTTGGATGCAAAGAAAAGGAGGGTGTTGGCCTCTTCAATCTTTTAGAGAAGACACTAAATCTCTCTATACTCTGACTATAGCTGGTATTGATGCAATGGACGTATTCTGCCGATGCTAGTGATGTAATTTTTTTTTTTTTTTATTTCTCCTGTAAATAAGATATTTGTGTACTGGTTGCACCACTCCCTTGGTGCCTTTTATTGATGTTTTAGTGATACCAATGAGGAGGAAAAAATAGTAATTACGCATATATTATTAGATTTTTTTTTATGTATGAGACTAAAATGAGGATGAAATGCATGTGAAGCAAGAAGGAAAATTGAAGGAATGAAACTTGGATCAAAATTTCTTAAAAGTAAAATCATTGGTTTTATCATCACAACTCACCCCAGACTATTTTGCAAGTGACAGAAAGATGCCTAATATACGACTAAGATGAAAATTACAAGTGGGGTCTTTGCGAGGCACTATGCATTGCTAATGGAATATATTTCCAGATAGTTGAATATTATCAAAATCAAAAATATTGAAAACCCAGATTTTTCAAAAAAATAAATAAATAAATAAAAGCTGCTATAGATTCAAGCACCTAAGCCAAGAACAATCATCTTTCTGGACTCGGACAACATCCTCTAAAATAGTGTTTATAAAAGCCTTTGTAGGCATCAGAATTGGAACAAGGCCTCAAATGTAAAGAATTTCACAGAAATCAAACAATAGTTTCATGATAAGTCACTAACTAGCAAACTGTTGCCAACCGGACTCAAATGAAGGTCCTTGACACACTGAGTTTGCTTGGCAATATCTTTTATCATAATCATCTTGCACCATGTCCGAAAGGTTAGCATCCACGTGCCCATATAGAAGTGGTAGTTCATCAGGTATTCTCCTTTGGAATTTGAAATGTTCACATAAAATAATCGACCCGGAATGCTGCTGAAGCATAGCCCTAGCATTATGCAAGTGGAAACTACATCTATTCTTCATTAAATGAATCTCGTGAAGACAAGCAAAACCCCCTACAAGGCTCCAAACTACTAACAATCTGGGCTTATTAGATAATCTACTGCATAATTAATGACTACTCATCGCTTTAAAACTTGATTTTGGTGCAGCTGCTATCGCCTTGTTTCATTTGTACAGTCACATTCCTAACCCAGCAAGCAATTTGAATCAACAAGTATTCAAGCTAAATGCAGAAAATGAATGAATGATTCAAAGCCCATAAAAGTTTTGGGAAATGATACTAACAGCAGTAAATCCTATAGCAAGCATTGATTCCATTTCATACTTATGCCATGAAACTTTTTGACCTATGCCAAAGACCCAGATAATAAATTCACAAATTATGAAAAAAAAAAAATCAATGCTAGTCCAAATCATTATTCATAACAAGAAACATATAAAACAGAAAGAAAACAAAATCAAGAAAGAACAAAAACAGTCCAGATATAAATCTCATTTTCTTATATAAATATTCCAAAATCAAGAATGCATCATAGATCCGCCATTGATAGATGGGTTTTCAGAAAGATATATACCCAGATGAAATGGATCTGTATATCGTCATATAAATACCCAGTTATTTACCTCAATTTAAAGAAAAGAAAAAAAAAATGAGAGAGAGATTTATCTACCTTGTAGGAACCATCAGGTTGGACCTTTCCAAGTCTCTGAATCTCTTCTTTGAGCCTCTCAACCTCTTCTTCTACATTCATGGTTTCTTCACCTTCTTTGTTTTCAGAAAATAAGAAAATATCCTTCTTTCAAAGCTTTGTCTTCTGTTTTTTTTTAAGCTCAGATTTTCAGCTTAAATGTCTTATACATGATTCAAAATTATTTTTTACACTGTGGATAATGTATTAATTTATCTATGAAAAAATTGTTTCTGTTATTTATTTTATTATTTTTATCAAATATTATAAAGAAAATGACATTTCCAAAAATAAAAAATAAAGAAAATGCAAATACACATATAGAAAAAATGCATTAACTTTTTTCTGAAAAAAAAAAAAGATGTCAGCTTTTAGTTTTACTATGTAGTGGACAATATATCAGTAAGGTCTTGGTAGTTGGTACATAATAATAATAAGTATGAATATATTTGTGAATATACTTTTTCTTAGATTATGAATAAATACTACAATAATTTTATTGGCATAATATTTTATTTAAATTATCAAATTTTATTGGCATAATAACAATAGGATTTTTTATTGGCATAATAACAATATTATTGGCATACTACAATAATTTTATTGGCATAATAACAATAATATTTTTTTTCATATTAATCTTATATTTGATTTAAATTATCAACTTTTTATTTTATTTTTTATTTTATCTTAAATTTTAATTTTATATGTTAATAAATATTTATATACTAATAGCCAATATCATAGAAGTTACATTCGTATTTTCAAGTAATATCAATCTGAAGTGTTAATTATATGGGTGTGAAAATGGACTAGTGGATTATATTCATGTCAGGTTAATTCATTTTAATAATATGATTAGGGTCAATACGTTCATAATTAATTTATTAATCGTTTCAAATATTTCAACTCTAACAGAATATAAAAATTAAACAAATTATATAAACACAATATGTATAATTTATTTAATTTAAATAAGTTGTACATGTCATAAAATTTTACATGATTATTTAACTTGTATAACATTTGTAATATATAAAAATATTATTATCATAAAAAATATAAAATAATATATATAAGTAGCAATTTCTACAATACAATTATAAAAAAATTATTTTATAAAAAACTACAATAAAATAACTAATTTACTATTTAAAAGTATAATAAATTATATAAATATTAATGGGTCGTGTAATATTATATTGGGTTAACGTGATTTAACATAATACATAATTAAACAGGTTGTAAACAATTTTACATGTCTAAACGCAAAACAATATGATTAAACCATATCATAAATGAGTTGACCTATTTTAACTTAAACTCATTTAATTTCAACCATAATTCACTAATTTTATATGTTAGGCTAATCGTGTTCGCATGTCATTACCTATTTTGACACCCTTACACTATCCATTGATTAAGAGGAATCTAAAGGGAATGGAAAGAAATAGGAGGGGCATTATATTTCATGCTATTTTACTATTAAAAGTTAACTGAGAAAGAAGAAAATTGAAAAAGGAATTATTTTTCTTTATATAAAATGAAATTAATTTTTGGTAAATTGAGAGATCATATGACCTTAGTATTAATGAACTGCATAACAAAGACAGCCCTCCCCTTTTCGACGATGGTAAAAATCGAACCCTACACCTCATGATACCCTTTGAGAGGAGTTACTACTTGACTACCTGTAGGCTGTGGGGTTTAGTATGCGCCCAAGTGTTTGGCAACCATGGCACTGTGTGGGCTCAAGGCCCACTTGGAAATACGATATAGGTCTTGGGCCTATTCGAAGATGGAGTCGCCACCCGAATAAAAGTCGGGACACACTGTACAACAGCTGGATTCCACGAAGGTTCCCAGAAGCCGTCATCAAAGATCGAGTTCGGAAACTGGGTATGAGCGTTTAAATGCTCACCCAACTTTGCGGTTGGCCTCCGTTTATATTTTACGTTTTATTACCTTTAATTATTTAATTATTTCCTCATTTACATTTAAAATTGCACTTGCCTTCATTCACTTTCCAAATTTTATAGTTAAGTCCGAGTTTGCACATTAATTCAATTTCATGCTTTTGAGTCCCAACGTTCAACAGAAATAAAATAAATAATAATTTACAACCATACATTCAAAATCAAATGAGGGGAAGGAATTAAGGATTACAACGCTTTATATTATACAAAAAATAATAGAATAAATAGAAAATAAACCCAAATAAATCAAAAATAAACAGAAGTAAAAAAATAATAAGCACACAAATATTTAATTAAGCCAGATAATAAAATAATTGTATAAAAAGATTGAAAATATAGAAATATGAAAATTAAAATTAAAATTAAAATTAAAATAAAATAAAATAAGATATGGCAAAGCCTCTTCAAAGAGGCGTTGCCTCTAGCCATAGGGCATTGCCTCATGGCAAAGAGGCGATGGGCTCAAATGGGCTTTGTGGTAAAAATAATAATAAAATATATGAAAACCATGCAAATCCAAACAACATTCACGTAAAAATTTGACTAATATATTAAATTTTAATCAACAAAATATACAAAAATACTCCTATCATTCTACTGGTGAAATGGCTAAAAAATGAACAAATTCGAAGTACAAAAATCTAATTATATGAATAGTAATTTTTGAAATAGCAAAAATACATGCAGTAACATGACATTGATCTAAAACCACCTAAAATTTTGAGTGACACATCAAATGGGAGCAAACAAAATATATGGTCATGTTCGTGTCATTCTTCTGATGAAATGGGTGAAAGGAAAAAAAAAATTGAGCATAAAATTTTTTTTCTTATGATTAGTGATATTGGTAATAGCAAAATAAAGAAAGTTAACTATAAAGTGGCGATCGCCTCTTCGCACAATGATCTAAGAGGCAATCGCTTCTTCGCAGAGACGATCAAAGAAGCAATCGCCTGACCAGCAAATGTAGACGACTCTCACAGACAATAAACTTAGTTTTCAAATAATCAATAACTAATGTAAATAAATAAAACTTACAATGAAATAAGAATTTTTCTCAAAATAATTGACCCTCAGAAGTATGGACTTGATTTTTTGCACACCCGAATGCAAGGTTTTTCCCTTCTTTTTCTCAAGGATCGACTTTGAAGCTTAATCTCTCCTTTCTTCCCTAAAAATCTTCCTTTTTTTTCAGAACCTCTTTTTTTTCTCATTTCAAAGCTTGCACTTTCTTCTCCCTCTCTAAACCTCTAAGATTTTTTTTTTCTCCCTCTATCAACCCCTAGCTTTTTTTTTCTGCCAACCCTTTTCCTCCCCTTCTGTGAACCCCCTCTTTTCATTTTATATTTCCCTGACTTAATCCCTACCCCTACTCTCTTCATCATTACCATCCCTTTTTAGCCCATAACTTTTCCCCAAAAACCAACTATTCTTGCTGTAATTGCAGAGCAAGAACAGGTGGGGGTCCATCAACTTACTGTCCTTGATAAACGTCATTTAATGTAGTAGCAAATGGCCTGGTGAAGAGGCAACACCTCTTCACCCAACTGCCAAAGAGGCAATCACCTCTTTGGCTTATAGTTTGGGCCTTTTGGGCTAAATAGTTTGGGCTTGCATATGTTTAGGTTATTTTGGCTTAGGCTCTTAGGCCCATTCTTAAAAAGATTTCGGGCTTCACTTGCATTCGAGTTTCAAGTTTTCTCATCATCGGGCTTGACAACGGGCCAATCAAACCGAGCATCCCTAATTCGTCCCCTAACACAAGGTGATCGAATTGGGTGTCTACACTACCTGTGTAGACGGCGAGGTTTAGCGCACGTCCAAGATTTTAACAACTATGACACTATTTGAGCTTAGGGCTTTAGAAAACATATTAACCACTGTCATAAAGACATGGCGTGGAGGTGAGGAGTCGCCACCTAAGGTAATAACTAAGACAAATAAAAAATGGTGGTACTCGATTCTCTAAAAGAAAGCCAACACCATAATCAGGAGATTTTGGATATAGAATACCAACTTCTTTTAGTCTTGTGTTCATTTAAAATTACTTTATGAATTACTATCTTACCCTCTATTCACATGCAATTTCATATAAATCCTTATTAAAATAATCAACTATAAGCAAACTAATCATGAAAAATACATATAAACAATGCACTTATTTAAGTTCACAATCCCTAAGTTAGAGTAATCTACATTAATTTTAATTAAATGAGCTAAAGCTACATATTTTAATTTATAAGTGAGCCTAAAAACTAATGGGCCCAATTCCTATTTAATTTTAATTAAGTGAACGTAAGTTTATTTATTTTAATTCTAAGAGTGGGCCTAAATCTATAAATTATGAAGCATTTAAATTAGTGAGTCTAATTCTACATGTTTTAATTCTAAGGTGGTCTTAAATCTACAAGTTATAAAAAAGGCTTTTATTTAATGGGCTAAGTCTAAATTAATTATAATTAACCTAAAATGGGCTTATGTCTAAATTACTAAATGAACCTAAATTATCTCTAACCTAAATCTAGTTAGTTATGGGCCTAAAATGCATTTCAATTAAAATCTAGACATATTAAATGGGATGGGCTAATAAAAAACTACTAAAACCTAAAATTATTTAAATGGGTTAGAGTCTAATATGGGTCTAGAGCTCAAAACACATAAAAGAATAAACAAGCCTAAAAATGATAAAAAATCAAAACAAACAAATAAAAAATATCAACCATGCAATTAAATTATTTTATCTAAAAAAATCCTAATTTTAATTAACATGCAACTTAAATTAATCTACTTCTTCCATTGATTTTAATTAGAGTGGTTTACCAAATTGAACATAATTTACTAATTAATTTTTTAAGAACAAGAGAACTAAATTTTCATTATTCTCACTATCGGGGCTATTACAAAACCTACCAAAATAATAAAGAAAATAAAATTAAAATACAACTCTTAAGAAAACAAATTAAACAAATTCAAAACCTAAAAAAATAAAATAAACTAAACACAGAAAAATTAAATTAAATTGGGATCTTGACTCTTGGCTTTCGTTCATGGATTCTCCGTGAGTTTTATTCGTTCAATCATGTATTCATCACCAGAATCATGAAACACAAAAAATTAAAAAGAAAAAAAGAAAATAAGATGAGAATTAATGAACAAAGAAAATAAAATAATGAAAATAAAACCTGAATTGAAAACACAGAAATAATAAAATCAAAAATAATAAAAAGAAAATAATGATATAAAAGAAAGGAGTAGAAGATGAGTAATGTTGTGCAGATGTTGTTTGAATGCCCCTAAGAATGAGATTTCACCATTTTGAGAAAATTAACTTTGCATTTTCTCGATTTTTGAACTTTTTTTAAAAATGTACTTTGTTTATTTTTTTTTAAAAAAAGGTTTTGAAATGACAATATCAGGTTAGGTCCTCTCTTTTTTTTCTCAATCAACCTCTATTGCAGTAGTTGATTAGGGTTTTTTTTTTTACCCAATTCCCCCCTCTTATTCTCTGCTAATCTTTTCTTTTTATATCTTGTTCCTAAGCTAACCACTTACGTGATCACAGTAGCTCTGATATCTCCCTTCCCAAAAAATATGATAAGAATTTTAACTTAAAAAAAAGAAGATTATACGTGTAAGAGACGCGTACTGGACCGAGATCGAAATTTACAGATAAATACTCAAATCAATTTATTTATAAATTAAATTTGGACCAATCATAGTGAGAAAAAAGATTTTTACTGAATTTTTTAGTGTCTCGGCATTCCAAAATATTGACCGGCATTGTGTAATGCCGATTGGCATTGCATAATGTCAATCAGCATTATGTAATGTCGATAGGCATTACATAATGATGGTTGCATATTTCTAAATATACCCTTGCAAAATTCAATTTTTTACAATTAAACAGAAAAAATATTGCAATTTAGTCCTTAAAATCTCGAAACTTAACACTAAAGGTCAATTTTTTTATTAAATTGTCATCATAGAGGCTTTCATCGCATTCATGCACAATTGCATCCTGAAATTGGGTGTTTACAGTTGCCTTCCGTTGTCTCTATTTGCTTGACAAATTATGGCAAAGCAATAGAAGCACACAATTTCAAAGGAAAGAATCAGGGTACTTAATTGTATCCTAATTGATGGATTGATGCTTAAATTGCTATGCAATTTTTAAGCAAGATACTATGTTTAGCATGCTTTACTATATTTCTTCTTGTAGAACGTCCAGTGAGATATATGCAAATAAGTTTCGCTATATTCCTCGTGGGACATTTAGCGTTTCATGATTTAAGAACATGATATAGCTCCTGTGGAACATCTAGCAATAATACCATAACTGTTGTGTAGTTTCTGGTGAACTGCACTATATTCCTTTTGGGACGTCTAGTGACAATGGATTTCATTATATTCCTTGGGAGACATTTAATGAAATATATGTAATGATTCTCACTATATTCCCTATGGGACGTTTAGAGATTTATGATTTAAAAAAAAAAACATATTATAGTTCCTATGGAACGTCTAGCAATCTGTGATTTAAAATTTCACTATATTCCCTGCGGGATGATTAGCGATTCGTGATTTGAAAAATGTGCTATAGTTCATGTGAAACGTCTAACAATGATACCATAACTATTGTGTAGTGTCTAGTAAATTAAAAGATTTGAAAATTCATATTATAACTGCTTTGTAGCATATAAAATATTGAATTTGAAATTCATGTTATGACTATTGGGCAGTGCATAACGAAATAATTTAAAATTTCTATTACAACTATTGTGTAGCATAAAACAAAACAAAACAAATTTAAAATCCTTGACAAAAATGATGATGCATGTAAAATGCAAAAATCGAATTCTGTAATTATATTTTGTATTATGTTCTTGACAAAGGATTCAAAATTTTAATACAGACTAACTATGTAATTAATAATTATGTGAATTATTAATTAATGATATGAATTTCATGAGTTAATTATGAATGGACTAAATTGTAAGGAAGAAATTTGGACTTGAATGCAAGCAAGTTTTAGTGGATCAAAATGGATATTTTTCATCCTATATACTTCACTTTTGCATGTCACGTTCCATTTCTCATTTCATCTTCATTTTCTTTTCCTTTCATTTTCTCTTTGCATTGATTTTTTCTTTCTTTGATTACTTGATCATCTGTCATCTGATTTGGAATCCGTCAAATCCTATGGCTGCCCCGTAATACAAACCACATAGGGGAGCAAAAATTTCAACAGATCCAATTATTCTGTCTCCCCGTTTTCCTCAAAATAGTCTTAGACTTTGAGAAGGCTCCACCATCCTCCCTCTGACTTACCTACATCTCCACAGGTGTACAAATGTAGGTAATGAGGAAATATTTCCTCATTTTTGTTTATTTCTGCAAAAAAAAAAATTATTTATAAAGTTAGTAATCAGAATCAATTTCAGAATGCAAATTAGTATGCACATTATTCAAATTATATTAGAAATTGGTCGAAAATACATGAAATTTTGAAATTAAACCCTGAAATTATGAAAATTTTAGCTTGGGTTTGCTATATGTCCAATCGAATGTCTGGAATCCCGATCAGAAGTCCAAATTTTCAATCACCAGCCAAATTTTTTGTCAGCATTGCCTAATATCGATCGATATTATATAATGTTGATCGACATTATGTAATGTCAATCGGCATTATGTAATGCCAATCGGCATTCCATTTTACCGACCAAAAAATTTATTTATCTTTTTTTTATATATTCTTGAATTTCATCCAATGACCGATGAAATTCACGGGTTATTTTCACATAACTCGAGAATTATTTCACCGGCTGCCAATGAATGTGGCATAGCTGATCTAGGCCTCAGGTTTTAGAAAATTCATCACTACACTTCTGATTGTTCGGGGCTGATCTAATCACTATTCTCTATTTATTTTGATTGAGAGTTGGATGGACACCATCCACACTTTTCACACTTGCATAGGAGAACTTACTATTTCTCCTATGAGCTTTTATGCCATTGCTGGGATTGCCTTCGGAGGAACTCCTATTCCTTCCGACATTAGTTATTATGATCTTCCTGAAGATGCACAAAGTCAGTATGTGCGTAACTTGATGTGGAAGAATCAACCCGATGTGGAAGAATCGAAAAAATGTTCTCCTTTTGTCTCTAGTCGAGGGATTCAAATGTTTGGCCACTACTACCCCCCGTCAGATTGCTCAGAAGGTGAGGTGTCTCCTCCTTATATTGTTAAGCATAACTCTTTTTTGCAAGACTAGTCATAAGATCAGAATTGCTTTACTCGGCCCCCTTTGTGACTTAGGTCGAGTTGCTACCCTTGATTAGGAATCTGCTATATTAGCATATCTTTACTATATACTGGATACCATTTGTAGAGGTGTTATCATTATGTGTGGCTTTTGGCACGTCTTACATGTATGTTCCTTTTTTTTATATGATTTACTGATTTATTTTTTTCTTTTCCAGATTTGGAGTATAGAGATCGGGTTGATTTGGGGTTTCAATGCTATCAGCTCCGATAGGAATCTACTTCTAATGTAGAGATAAGGTTCTTCCCATCTGGCTAGTGTCAGAAATATTCTTCAGTCCTATCGTGATTAGATAAACTCTATTAAGTAACACCTGGTAAGAAAATAAAATCATCAATATTTTATAATACAAGTTAAACTTAATTAACATAATTTGCAGATGAATTCTGATTGGCTAGAGATAGCTTATACATTTAGAGATACAATTTTATGGCTAGAGCAATACGTCTTGAGTCCATGAGGATTTTACTTCCTGGATATGGTTGTTAGATGTGGTATTTGGGTGAACGAGTGTATCGTTGGTCTTCTGGACCTTCACGACATTGTATTCCTTCTGATATCCCTCCTTCGATGTTACATAGCTTACACCTGATGAGTTTAAGCTAAGAGAGGCACTACAAGGATATGATGCCTCAACTTTACTTAAGCAATCTCGCCATTACCGACAATTCATTCATGAGAACCTCTTGGAGCATATTCCTATTGACCAAGCTGAGGTAACTTCTAATCATTTTATTTAATCTTTTATAACCAATAAATTACTCTTTTTTTCTTACAGTTTGAGGAGATTGGTTCCCCTACTATCGAGGCAATAAAGGAAGAGACCAAGACTGTTCAGAGGACTAAGACTGCTCTTGATACTGAGACATCTGAGCCCATACTTAGTCATACACACTATAATCAGCACGTTGGGACTAGTCATGAGAGGGCTTTTATTAGTGCTATCCTTGGCGATGTCTCTCTTTTAGACAGGTCTATGCTTTATTGGGCTTCTGCTATTTAGACTTTGGTTGAGCAGTATATGCACTTTAACGATGCTCAGCTTCCTAGTTTTTCTCCTGCAAATACTTCTCATGTGAGTCTATCTGACTTATTTCCTATATGATCTATACACTTGACATGAATGTTAGTAGAAAATTTTACAAATAGGTTCCCTGGACACAGGCTGAGTATTTGCACAGTCTTGCCTCGTCTCAAAGGTTATTTATTATGTAGGTCACAGATAATTGGCAAGTAAGTATATACACTAAAAAATGCAAAGTGTGCATGTTATGCATATGATATGACATTTCCTATATATTTAGAGTTATTCTAGTGGTCTAGAGCGCAAGAATGAGATGCTTCGCCGACAACTTGTAGACTTGGGCATTGATCCTCATAGTGCTGGGACTTCATCTGCTAGACCTTCAGATACTTATTAGCATGATAATCTGACTAGAAGATGAAGGCCATGGCCTGATTCGGGAGCTCATGAGGACTGATTAAGACTATTTTTATTTCTGACTCTCAACGTGCTTGTATCTGACTGTTTCTGTAGTACTGTTATTTTTGGATTCTATATTGTACTAAGTACTGTTACATATCACTTGAACTGGTAGCTACTTTTGAGTAAACTTCTTCCATTAAAATCCTTCTAAAAATGGATAATGCTAAATAATCAAATAAATAACTAATTAATTAAAAAGATAAATAATGAATATTATCCCTTTAATAATTTTTTATTTATCTTTATCTCCTTTAGATTCCATCACCTCATCTTATCTATATTCCTTGAGCAAATAGAATCCTTTTCTCATATGGACTCATTTTCCTTCTCTATATAAAGAACACACAAGAGGCATTATTCCTCATTCTCTACACTTTCAATCATGACTCAAGCATCTCTCCAATTAATGAAGAAATTCCTTAAGAGCTTTGATGGAAATAATTGGAATAACTTTCTCCCTTTTCATTATAAGTCACTAAAATTCCTTTAGTATTTGAATATCGACAATAACTTTTTGCATGCTACTGCAAATTTTTGGGATGCTAAAGACCATGTGTTCAAATTTAATGGGCAAGAGTTATGCCCAATGATTGAAGAATTTGCTGCTATCTTGGGGTGCTCATTAGACTCAACTACCATGATTGGTTTTCTTAATCTGACGATGCAATTTCCTGATAAGCTAGTAGCATTCTTTAATTCTTCCCCCAGATGACATCTATTTGTATATTTACAACCCTAGGACCATCGATCTATCTTCTCTTATTACTATATGTGAAACTAAAGATAAGAACAGTGTTGCTTGGACTAGAACTGTTGCTTTTTGTCTTTATGCATAGTTTTTGCTAGTTACGTCTTATAGAAATGTTGACATAGATTGTGAATATTTTAAAGCAGGTATAAGTTGGAGCCGACCCGATGCCTGTTATTCTTGCTAAAACTATCATAGGACTGGACAACTTCAAAACTCATAATCATTTTTCGGGTAGTTTACTTCTCCTTCAGGTGTGTAACCATAATCCTTTATTATTTTCTTTCTCTTTTATTTGCCCTAACTTTTACCTAAGTCACCTTTTCAAGTTTTTAACTTAGCAGGCTTGCCCTAACTTTTGCCTAAGCTACCCTTTTAGGTTTTCAACTTAATGGACTTTTTTTTTTTTAGATCTGGCTACAGGAAAAGCTGAGTTTGCTTATCATTTCTGCTAACCCTTTGACTTATCAACCTCATCAGCTATAATCTCGTCCATTGAAGATAAAGAATAAGCTTACTATAGACCAATGGGTTGACTAGTTGAGGGGCATTGCAGATGTTAAGATCACATGAGTCTACCTTTGGTGGAAATTGAAGCTCATGACCATTGAGCTATATGATCATAGTGTTCCTATTCTTTACCTTTTTCTCCCTTTCATATCTTTTCCAGTCAATATGGTCGCCCACAGTTCATTGTCATTGTTCTTACTGACTTTGAAGGCTTCCTTTTAAGACAGGACTTTCTGGACAAGGTTAGGAGCTTGTGACCTTATAGGAACTTCAAGCGAAACATGCATTTGAATGTTAATGTGACTACTGATGATGCAAACTATAGAGCCACCCGGATTTGCTAAGTACAAGAGGACTCAAGTTTTATAGGATGAATCACAAAAGAAGAAACCAAGACATATTTAGAGTAGTGATCTCATAGATCTGGTTTTTTAGGCTTTTCATTCTTTGTTTTTTCCTTTAAGTACTTATACCTTATAATAAAGATATGATATGAATATTCAAAAAAAAACTTCATTTCAATTTGCTTTATTAATTAGTGCGAAAATGAGTACATTTATTACATCACATGATATAACTCTTGTTATCAGCTAGTCCTTTCATAATTTTCTAATTGAATGTTTTTCTCACTTTTATTTCCCTAATTTCTGCCTGACCAGCCTTTTGCGGGTTTTCTAATCAGGGAGATCACCTCTTTCCTTTTATTCCCTAATTTTTGCCTACTAGCCCTTTGTGAGTTTTCTTAATAGCAGGAATGTTCTAATTTTTGCTTAACTAGCCTTTTCAGGTTTTCTAGCTAGTGAACTTTTATTTCTTTTATACTATTATTATTTTCTCTTTTTTTAAAATAGTATTTTTTTAGACAATTCAGGTTTATTGGCTCAATGAACTCATTTTCTTCAAGATCTATTATTTTTGCAGCTCCCTTAGGTAGAATTGACTTAACTAAATATAGTCCTTCCTAATTTGGTCTGAACTTTCCTCTTGGATCAAATACTACTGCTCTAGACTATTTTAATACCATGTCCCCAACCTTTATCTTTATAGGCTTAACCTTTTTGTTAAATGATCTTGTTATCCTTCTCTAATATATCTAAGTATGAAAAAAGTATTCATCCTCTTTTCATCCAGAGATATCAAATAATCATATCTCTTTCGTGCCTATTCATTCTCAGGTATTTTAGTTTCCATAACCACTCTCAAAGATTTTATCTCAATTTTTATAGGCAAAACTGCTTCATAACCATACACTAAAGAGAATGGTGTTTGGCCCGTGGCAGTTCTAGTTGTAGTCTTATACCCCCACAAAGCAAAAGGAGGAAACTCATACCAATCCTTGTAAGTTTTGACCATTTTAAAGAGAATCTTCTTAAAATTTTTATTAACTACTTCTACTGCTCCATTAGCATGAGGGCGATAAGGTGAAGACTTATGATGTTCAATCCCATACTTCTATAACAAATATGTCATTTCTGACTTAAATTAAACACCATTATCTATCACAACATGGTGCAGAACCCCATACCTTCAAATAAGACTCTTCTCAATAAACTGTGCCATTTGTTTTGCTTTCAAAGTGTTGAAGGACTCAGCCTCTACCCATCTGGAAAAGTAATTTATTGCCACAATTATATACTTATGCCCATTGGATGTTGTCAGCCATATTTCTCCTATAATATCAATCCCCCAAGCTGCAAAGGGCCAAGGAGATGATAAACTATTTAGCACCATAGGAGGAAGATGGTTAAGATTCCCATAGATTTGGCATTGATGGCACTGTCTTACTGTTTTGATGCAATCTTTTTCCAAACTCATCCAATAATACCCCTATCTGATTATCTTCTTAGCCAAGATCATTCCATTCATGTAAGAACCGTAAGCTCTTACATGAATCTCTTTCATCACCTCTTCAGTTTCATCTTTCTTGAGACATCTGAGTTGTATTCCATTTAGCATTCTTTTATATAATACTCCATCGTGACTCGCATAATTACATGTGAGAACATGAAGAGCATATTTCTCTTTTAAAGTCGCTTCATCTGGATACTTTCCTTCCTCAATAAACCTTTGAATGTCATAAAACCACAGCTTCTTTTCAGGCCCTATTTGAATACCCACAGTTTGCTCTCCCCTATAATATGGAGCTCTTGATTTTACGATTACCAAAGGCTTCATAGTCAATCCAGTCACATTATCCCACATCGAAGAGAGTGTTGCTAGTGCATCTATCATATGATTATCGTCTCTTGACAAATGGATGAAGAGACATTTAGTGAAGTTCCTTATTAAAGTTTTCAAATAGCAGATATAAGGCTTCAGCTTTTCCTCTTTCACCTCCCATTCTTCATTAGCCTGACTGACGACTAACATCAAATCCCCATATACCAACAACTTTTTTGCTTCAGCTGCTATTGCTGCCTCCACTCCATGAATGCATGCCTTATACTCATCGATATTATTTGTTACCTTGAAATCTAACTTCTTGGCCATTGGTATGGTTTCTCCTTTTAGCATAATAAGAATCACTCATAATCCAACTCTTTTATTATTTACAGCCCCATAAAAATAAAGTTTCCACTCTCGATGCTCTACGATTGCTAAGTTCTCATCTGAAAACTTTAATTTCCACTATTTATATCACCTTCTACTGCATTCTGAGCTAGGAATTTTGCTATTGCCCTTCATTTGATAACATTTGTGGTAATGTATTCTATATCAAATTCAGTCATGAGTACAAGCCATTGAGATATTTTTTCAGTTAAAGCAGATGCTTGAAATAGATATCTTAAAGGATCTATCTTTAAAATAGCTTGAACTTTGTAGGACTAAAAATAATGCCTTAATTTTCTTATTGTCCATATCATTATCAGATATGTCTTCTCTACCAAATCATAATTTTCCTCATATGGCAAAAACTTTTTGCTAAGGAAATACACCGCATGTTCTACTCCATCTAGTCCTTCTTGTGCTAGCATTGCCCCCATTACATTTTCCTCTAGAGCTAAGTACAGGATCAACGGCTTACCTTGCCTTGGCAGCTTCAATACAGGTGAATTGGTAAGATATTTCTTAATCCTATCAAAAGCCTTATGATAATCGTGATTCCACTTCATAGGTTAATCTTTTCAAAAGCCTTCTGATAATCATCGTTCCACTTCACAGGTTAATCTTTCCTTAAAAGCTTAAAGATAGGGTCATAAATATTAGTAAGCTTTGTAATGAACCTACTAATAAACTGCAACCTGCCAATGAATCCTCTCACTTCTTTCTCTGTCTTTGGCACCGACATTTCCTAAATATTTTTCACTTTATCTAAATCTACTTTAATTCCTTTGCTACTAACTATATGCCCTAGCAGTTTTCCTGAAGTAACCCCAAAAATGCATTTCTTTGGGTTGAGCCTCAAATTGTACCTCTCAATTCGAGCTAAGAACTCATCTAAAGCTTCAAAGTGTCCCTCTCTTGTCTCTGACTTGACCATTATGTCATCTATATATTCTTTTACTTCTTTATGCATCATGTCGTGGAAAAAACCAATAGCTACCCTTTGATATATTGTACCTGCATTCTTTAATCCAAAAGGCATAACCTTATAATAATACGTCTCTCATTCTATAATGAAAGTTGTTTTGATCTTGTCTATGACTATCATTATTATCTAATTATATCTTGAAAACCCATCCATAAAAGATTACATTGCACTCGATGCCGCACTGTCCATTATCACATTAATGTAAGGTAAAGAAAAATCATCTTTTGGGCATGCTTTATTTAGATCCCTGAAATCTACACACATACGTACTTTATTGTCTTTCTTAGGTACCAGTACTATGTTTGCCAACCATTAAGGATAATCTACCACTTCTAGAAAATTAGCTTGGATTTTTTTAGTAATTTTCTCTCTTATTTTTTCAGTCTACTATGGTCTTAGCCTGTGTAGTTTCTGTTTAACAGGTTTAATTTTTGGATAAATTAGGATGTGATGCTTCGTAATTTCCTTGTCTAAACCCGGCATATCTTTATAAGCCTAAGTAAATGCTACCTTTCTTTTTGCTAATATTCTCTTAAAATTTTCCCTCTCTTTAGGAGTTACATCATATGATATAGAAATGTTCTTAGGATTATCATTCGTGCTCATGTTTAATGAATCTAATTGAGTGGAATTAATGTCTAACATGCATATAAGATCAATATTAAAATGCACAGAATCATGAGGATGGACATCACATAAGTAAGCCAAACCAGAATTCATATCATTTACCATGGAAAAAACAAAGTCTTTGTCCTTATAAAAAATATCACTAAAACTATTACTAATGATAGTAGTTAAATCTTGGGGTGGCTCCTCTTCAGGTGGCTGACACAACAGCTCTTCAACAGTAGTATCACCCATCCTTTAGCTACTTGCTTCATCACTTCCTCTTTGTTATTCTCTACCAAGTTCTCCACAATCTACTCCTTGAAGATCTCAAACCCAGGAATGTTTTTTCCAACAACATTAATAGATTCCTTAGCACCTAGATAGTACTTGCCTTCCCCTGACTTGATAAAATTCTCACTTATTGGCCTGATTCTCCCTAAGGCCTTATTTATCTTGGCCTTTCCCTTCTTTCGTCCTCTTTTGCTACCAAGTTCTATCTCAGTGCACCCTAATCCCTTGGTGTCGCCCTGACTTCTGAATTTCGGGGGTGTCACGACCCAAAACAGGGGCCATGACCGGCGCTAGGGAACGGAAATTCTTTCGAATCCGGAACCCGTAGCAAGCCTAAAAATAAAATAAATCATGCAATAACAATAATCATATAATAAATGCAGCGGAAATAAAAAAAATCATAATATCATAATATCATTTTCATCACTGGATTTAAATCTCATCTCATCTCATAGATATATATAATCTTTAATACAAATCCAGTTTCAACATAATACATCTCTTTTAAAAATAAAATACATGAAATCCAACACTTTAATTCACAACTACTGCAGTGTCTAGATAAAATAAATAAAACTCAAGTAGACAATTTACATAAAGAAGCCGGGGCGGAAGAAATCCGGCGTATCGACCTGCTACTGAGGTCTGAAGAAGTTGACTCTCCTGAAAAATAGTCAACGGAGGGGAGTCAGACCTCACTGAGTGAATTACTATAATATATATACATACACACTAAGTGATAATGCATACAGTCAACAGTATATATAATATGTATATATACAGGCAATTACACACAGATGCAATAAAATCATTTTATATATTTTATCTGAAAATCATCTTTTATGAAGGATCACATAGAACCCTAGAATAACGCAACCTCGAAAATAGTGTTAAACAACACTCTAGCCATGCAGGCTCACTTATACCAAATATATCCACTTAATCCATTTGGACAGTAGACTGACCCCGAGACACTAAGTCAACCGAGCTCCAGCAGTCTGACTGCCAGTGTGATTGGCCCCGAGACACTTGGTCAACCGAGCTCCAGCAATCACACCCAAACCACATCTCACATATCAAATAATCATAATCAATCAATATCCATAAATGGTTAGTATTATAGCCTAAATACTATAGGCGTACCGGTACGTACTCGGTCCTAGTGCTGCCCACTAGGTAGCACGTTCTATCGATATCCTTCATCAATAATATAAATCATTCATTCAAAATAAATGATGCATGAATTTAAATGAAATAGTAATATAAACCATATATATATACCGGAAATATACCAAAAGTAAACCAGGTATATTTCGAGTATATATATATCAAATACATTCAATCAAATTATAAATTAAGCTAGAAATATATTTAAAAACATTTTAAATATATTTTATTCACAAAACATGTATATAATTTAATATATACCAAAAATATACTTAATGTAAACTTAAGAAATAATCAAATTATTTATGCATATTTAATCAACATAAAACATGCATTTCTAAATCATGCATCCTAAGCATATATATATAATATAGTAACTCACCTAATGCGCTCCACGAGACAGATTCGACGGGCCTGGTCCACTAGCCCTCGGTCTCGGCGCAACTAAACAAGAAATAAATAACCGATATCAGAATAACCCTAATCAGAAATCCTAGAATTCGATCTAGAGTATTAAACACAGAATCGGAAATTAGGGTTCGACTGGATATTACGTTTTACGAGAATTCTACCGAAAATCCGACAGAACCTCCCCTGTAAAATGGACATCTCTCTACTCAAAAGAGTAGAGCCGACCCTGCAAAGAAATACACTTCAAAATACAAGCTCAACACAAATCCATAACCCCTCGGTCGGACTCCAAACTACAGTCCACCGACCGGGGTCCACAAACACAGAACATATTCCAGATATACCAAAAATATCCTTACAACATAGTAATACATATCATAGGTAAAAATTACATAATTAACCTTGAAACACTGTAAAAACCGATTAAAACTCATTTTATTAGAAAAACCGTATATTATATATAATTGAAAATAATTCACGAAAAATAGTTTTAATTAGTTAAAAATACCAAATATTTTGTAGAAATCATTTTTATACCTTAAATAAATATTAAAACCAATTAAATTATATTTTTAGACAATTTAGGGTAAAATTACCAAAATACCCCTATATATATAAATATACTTAAATTACTTCAAAAATTCACCAAAAATCATACAATTATCAAAAATTAATTTTCTCAACATATTTATCAATAATATAAATATTTAAACTCAATTAACCAATTAAATTCAAATAAAAACACATTTAACCCTAATTTCTCAAAATCACATAAACTTCAATAATTCAAAATAAATACTTAGAAATTCATAAAAATTCCAAATAAATTCCTATAATTCATTTCAACACCTAATTCAACCATAAACTCCAATTTCATAATTTAAATAATTAATTTCCGAAAATTAGAAAATAATATTAAAATATTCAAAAATACCCAAAAATCCAAATAATCTCCAAAAATTCTACAAAAATTCATACATGTAGATTGAGCTACTAGGAACAAAATTTGTGAAGGAAGTTTTCATGAATCAATCAATTCAAAGCTCAAAAAAATCAAAAACCCTAATAGGCCGAAATTGACAAAATCGAAACCTAGGCAATTCTAGACCATTTTAGCTCAAACCAAAGCTAGAATCACACTCACCGGAGCTCAAGGAGAAGAAAGAGACTGGCGGTGTTGAAAACGGTGGCCGGAATCGACGTGAACGACGGTGGATCGATTTTCGGCTTCTCCGGCCAAAATCGACTTCCAGGCGCCGGAAACGGCCTCCTCAGGCGGCGGAATTGGTTGGGGAAGACGGTGGCACACCGGACAGCACACCCACGGTGAAGAAACGGCGTGACAGACGCCCGGACGGCGAGAAGAATGTGATCGGGGAAGAAAGGGATAGTCGGGGGCAAATGTGTAATTTTCCAATTCTTTTGTAATTTGACAAATTTTAATGTATATATGTATATATATATACTTTACACTATATAATAAAATATTATTAAATTACACACATCAAATATACACCACACACATAAAATTTAATATTTTAATAATTTATACTAAATAAAATTAATTAAATAACAATAAAACAAATAAATAGTTAATAAAATATTAGGATAATAATAAACCCTAATTAAATAAATATACACACACAGGCTTTATTTAATAATTTAAAAATATGTATGAGTTCATGCAAGTCCGTAAATATATTTAAAATAATTAATAATACATTGTTTACGTGAAAATTTCCCCGAAAATGTAAGTCCCGGGAAAATTTTACGTAAAACACTGAAAATAATACACAGTAATTAAAATAGGTTTTAAATACATATTAACTCGTAAAAATATCATATAAAATACAGAAATTATTAACACTGCATATCCCGGTACAGTGTAAAAATATTTTAAAAACACGGGATATTACAGGGGGTTAGGGCTTCCTTACTCATTCTTTCCCAGCCATTGTCCAGGTTGATAATTAATACTCTCCATCATCCTCGCAACTCTCAGATCCATCTCAGTTCCATCGAATATTCCAGCAACTTGGAAACCCAGGGGAATACATACTTATTTCTATTTATCCTGTATGGTTGCCACAGTTGCACTGGTTCCAGCTTCTATAATAATAAACTCTCCTTCATGAGGAAATTTTATCTTCTAGTGCATAGTTGAGGGTACCCCTCCTAGAGCATGAAACTATGGCCTTCCCAAAAGTAAGGCATATATGACAAGGATGTCTAATACAGTGAACTCAACAGTTGACTCTACAGGTCATGTTTTAACCAAAGCTTAGAATGTGCCCTCCACATTCAGGGTGTTATCATCATAGGCCCTGATTATAAGATTTGAACCTTTCAAATCATTAGCTTTCAAACCCAAATTAAGCAAGATTTTTAATAGACACACGTTAATAGTAGAACCATCATCTACCATTGTAAAATTGGTTCTTTTTCCCCTTACTTCAACTAGAATAAATAGTGTCTTGTTATGATTTCTACCTTCCAAAGGCAAATCATCATCCGAGAATGTTATCAAGCCATGCTTCTTTTTCGTGACCTTTGCTACCATAGCCTCAGGTGTAGATGTTGTTTCGATACTCATATTTGGCGAAGGCTTGACAAGAGCTCTTCGGTGGTTGCCTGAATGCATTAATAATTCCCAAATGCTCATATTCGCCTTAGCTTTCTTTAGTTACTCTATGATCAGGTCTTCTTTTTACCCTTCCTCTACTTTTACATCCTCTGTCTCTTCTCTTTCTGTAACTCTCTTAATTTTTTTTCTGCTACCTTATAATTATTTCCACTTCTTGTGACATAGTTCACATTAGGATTATCACTCCATACATCAAGACCACTAGGGCTCTCTTCATTAGAGTCATACTAAATATCAATAACCCTAATAATTTGATCCCTCTTTCCATCTTTCTATACTTCCATTATGCATGTTTCTTTCCCTTTCTATTCCTCCATGTTAAGTTTGCCCAAACGTTGGCTCAGTAACTCTTCAACTCCTTCCTGATACTATTCAGAAGTAAAAGATCCATTATTCTTTCCTTTTATATCATCATCTTCGAACTCTTCACCCTATCATGAGGGCACAATCTCCTCTACTGGTATATCACCTAAAGCGGGCTTAGAGTAAAATACTTTATAGTTAAACTTGCCCGAAGGTTGCCCCAATAAACCTTCAACCCCTCTTAATGGCTGCTTAGGAGTTTCATATTCTCTCTCTTTTTTCATCGACCCGTTATCAAACTCTTCACCCCATCCTAAGGGCACAATTGATTCAAAGGGAATATCAATAAATGGTGGATTTGAATAGAATACCTTAAAGTCAAATTTGCCTGAGGGTTGCCCTAATAAATCCTCTACTCCTCTACAGGCATCAGGAGATTTCTCATGTCTGTAAGGTTTAAGTTTTCAAAGGAGTCCAATACTTCCTCTTCGCTAACTCCTGAGTTGATCATCATGGTGGCTGGTGGTGGAATATTTTAGTAGTCTAAGAAAGGGTTATTTCTAGTGTTTGGGTTAGAATTGGACTTTTTGGGGTCTGTGATTTTTCCAAAGTTTATAAGGTTTTGGATTTCATGTTTTAAGCAGATTTAGGTGTTTGTGGAGTCGCTAGCTACTTAATGAAATTTACAGTAGTTGTTTGGGTCATAGCCTGGAACATTTGGATTTGGTGGTTTGAAAAAGGTTAAGGGTCTAAACAGACCTTTTTAGATCAAATGGTCTAGGACTTTGGAAAGTGGTTAGTTAAAATTGGAGAATCTCCTGGGCTACTGAACTGCATGCACCTTCATAACTCGACTAGTACTTCCCTATTGTGTGCCACTAGTTGGGTAATTTTGGGTTCCTGTACTTTTAAAATTTTTCTTCTTCTCACTCTCAGTCTCTTCGGCTTGCAAACCATCATCATACAGGTCTATAAATATTTTGGGATTCATCATTTACAATCTCTTAACTAAATTAGGTGACACGTTATGGACTATCATCCTAATATGATCTTTCTCAGCCAACTTATTTTTTTATTAATCTTGCCTTATTCAAAAATCTTATCAAGAAATCAAAAAAGGATTCATTTGATTTTTTCTTAATTAGTTCCAAATCCCTGATAGACACTTCCACTCTAATGTTATAATCATACTGTTTTAAAAAAGCAGTACACAGTTCTTTCCAGTTAGCCCTGATAGACTTTTCCAACCCATGATAACAGTTTACAGTCATTCCCTCTAATGACAATACAAATAACCTAGTGATCATTACTAATAGAGCCTTAGTAGTGCTCATAGTTGTTGTGTACTAACTGAGATGAATCCTAAGATCTTTAGTTCCATCAAACTTCTACAGTTAAGGCATTTTAAACTTCTCAGGTAGCTTATTACCCGCCGTTAGCAGTATGTCATCAAAGTCAAATGAATATCCCATGCCTTGTCCTCTACTCAGCTCTTTCATCTTGGATATTTTCTAAGTCGATGCTTGCATCTGCTTGGACTCATGGTCTTGTACCAGTTCAAGTGATTCTCTCTTTACTTTTTCTATCATGTAGTTCTCAACATCCTCAAGCTTTACATCAACAGCAGGTGGGTTTCTAGCAGCAGGTTGCCCCCCCAGCATTATTGGCAGTAGGTGGAGCATCTATAGTAAGTGGGATAGTTGCAACAACAGGTGGTTGCTCAATTATAGGTGGTGGTATGATAGTAGCAACAGGTTGCATCAATCCAAATAAAGCTTGTCTCAGGTCATCTTGCATTATAGCCCTCATGTCATCCATCAAAGCTCCCTTCTAAGGTCCAGTTCCCTCTTTATTGTTGTTCCATTTCTATATGCTCAGTTGGAGTTGGTTTAGCTTTTAAGTAAAGCGGATTAATCGGACTCTTTTCTAGTATGTGAAGGATCTCTTTTGCTATAGCTTTAGGACTTAAACATGTTCTTCTTAGTCTGCCACCTTTTTATCCTCAAATACGAGAAAACCCAGATGAATCTATAATGGCTGCAAAATAAAGTGTTAGTGTGATGGATGAAATGCATATATGTATGTATGCATGATGCACATGATATGCAACAAATATCAAATAATAAGTATCAATCAAGTATACAACATTCATCATTCTAACCTTATTCCTCTCACACACGTGTTCAATGGTGAGTCTCTTTTCCTAAAATTTTTGGTTTTGGCCTTAAAATCAATAGGAGATATCAAGAACCGACGTGCATGCCAAATCTCTCTTAAAGTAATAAAAGCATGAAAAATATTTCTAGGTATAAAGGTCTAGCCCAATCTTTATTAGCCTATATAGGCTCTTTAAAGTATGGGCTTGGGCTTTTATAGATAGAAATACCTCATGGCAATATACACAAGCAATTTGGGTAATTCTAGGGGAAGTAACTAAGCCATTATATGTGGTTAGGCTCTGATAAAAAGTTAAGGTTCCCTTAGCAAGATGACCTTTAAGACTTGAGTTATAGGCCAAGGTCAGAGGGGCTCAGCATCCTTTGTAAACTCGAGAGAAGACTACCCCCCCTTTAGGACTTGGGCTACATACTTTGGTTAAATGAGCCCAGTAATCTCTCTTAAACTGAGTTAAGGCTAAGAGTGATGGTTAGCCAATTTATAACTCCATAAAGCTAGTGGAATCATGGAATCATAAACCAATGCCATCGATTAATAAGGACATGCAGAATTAATGCAAAAATAAAATAATAATTAATAAAATAATTCTAAAGAACATAAGTAGAATCAGTATCTCTTATCCCCAATGGAGTCGCCATTGTAGATGGCAGGGTTTAGCGTGCGTTCAAGATTTTAGCAATCGCGACACTGTTTGAGCTCAGGGCTCTAGAGAACACACTAACCACTGTCATAAAGACATGGCATGGAGATGAGAAGTCACCACCTAAGGTTATAATTGGGACAAATCAAAAAAGGTGGTACTTAATTCTCTAAAAGAAAGCCAGCACCACAACAAGGAGATTCTGGATATGGAATACTAACTTCTTTCAATCTTGTGTTCATTTATAATTACTTTATGAATTACTATCTTACCCTCTATTTACATGCAATTTCATATAAACCCTTATTAAAACAATTAACTCCAAGCAAACTAGTCATGAAAAATACATGTAAACAATGCACTTGTTTAAGTTCACAATCTCTAACTTAGACTAATCTACATTGATTTAATTAAATGAGCTAAATCTACCTGTTTTGATTTACAAGTGAGCCCAAAGATTAATGGATCTAATTCCTATTTAATTTTAATTAAGTGAACCTAAGTCTATTTATTTTAATTCTAAGAGTGGGTCTAAATCTATAAATTATAAAGTATTTAAATTAATGGGCCTAATTTTACATGTTTTAATTCTAAGGTGATCTTAAATCTACAAGTTATGGAAAAGACTTTTATTTAATGGGCTAAGTTTAAATTAATTGTAATTAACCTAAAATGAGCCTATGTCTAAATTACTAAATGAGACTAAATTATCTCTAACCTAAATTTAGTTAATTATGGGCTTAAAATGCATTTCAATTAAAATCTAGACCTATTAAATGAGATGGGCTAATAAAAAAATACTTAAATTTAAAATTATTTAAATGGGTTAGAGTCTAATATGGGCCTAGGGCCCAAAATATATAAAAAGAATAAACAAGCCTAAAAATGATAAAAAAAAATCAAAACAAACAAATAAAAAAGATCAACCATGCAATTAAATTATTTTATCTAAAAAAACCCTAATTTTAATAAACATGCAATATAAATTAATCTACTTCCTCCATTGATTTTAATTAGGGTTTACCAAATTGAACCTAATTTACTAATTAATTTTTTAAGAACAAGAGAACTAAATTTTCATTATTCCCACTATTGGAGCTATTACAAAATCTACCAAAATAATAAAGAAAATAAAATTAAAATAAAACCCTTAAGAAGACAAATTAAACAAATTCAAAGCCTAAAAAAATAAAATTAAATAAAATAAACTAAACAGAGCAAAATTAAATTAAATTGGGATCTTGACTCTTGACTTTCGTTCATAGATTTTTCGTGAGTTTTCTTTGTTCAATCATGTATTCATCATCAGAATCATGTATTCATCACCAGAATCATGAAACATAAAGAATAAAAAAAATAAGATTAGAATTAATGAACAAATAAAGTAAAATAATGAAAACAAAACCTGAATAAAAAACAAAGAAATAATAAAATAAAAAATAATAAAAAGAAAATAATGATATAAAAGAAAGAACTAATAAAAAGAAAAGAGTAGAAGATGAGTAATGTTGTGCAGATGCTGTTTGAATACCCCCTTAGAATGAGATTTCATCGTTTTGAGAAAATTGACTCTGCACTTTCTTGATTTCTGGACTTTTTAAAAGAACGTACTTTGTTTCTTTTTTTAAAAAAAAGGGTTTTGAAATGATAGTATCAGGTTAGATCTTCTCTCTTTTTCTCAATCAACCTCTATTGCAGTAGTTGATTAGGGTTTTTTTTTTACCTAGTTCCCACCCCCCCTCTTTGTCAATCATTTCTTTTTATATCACATTTCTAAGCTAATCGCTTACGTAATCGCAGGAGTTACGTGATTACAATAGCTCTGATCTCTCCCTTCCCAAAAAATAGGATAAAGAATTTTAACTTCAAAAAAAAAATTATACGCGTAAGAGGTGCATGGACCGGGACTAAAATCTACAAATAAATACTCAAATCAATTTATTTATAAATTAAATTTGGACCAATCACAGTGAGAAAAAATATTTTTATTAAATTTTTTAGCATCTCAGCATTCCAAAATGTCGATCGGCATTGTGTAATTTTGATTGGCGTTGTGTAATGCCCATTGAAATTATATAATGCCAATCGACATTGTGTAATGCCGATTGACATTACATAATGTCGATCGACATTATGTAATGTCAATTGACATTACATAATGTTGGCTGTACATTTCTAAATATACCCCTACAAAAGTCAATTTTTTATAATTAAACCCAAAAAATGTTGCAATTTAGTCATTGCAATCGGGAAACTTAACACTAAAGGTCAGTTTTTTATTAAATTATATCATAAAGGCTTTCATCGCATTCATGCACAATTGTATCTTGAAATTAAGTGTTTACAACTCTCTCACTAACATATAAGGTGAAATTGATTATATCTTAAATTGGAATATAAAATCTTTCAACTTTAAAACGTACTGTAATTTAAAATTTTATTTTTTTTAAACATTTCTCTCTCTTACTTATTAAGTTACCAAACATAATAAAAGCTTTTGTTAAAAAAAAAAAACATAATAAAATCTATACTTTTTATTTCCTTCTCTTCTTATCGCTTTCTCACCCTTTAAAAAATTTTCCCTATGTTTTATTTATAGTTGCCATTGCCATACATAGTGTTAGTCTTAAATGATGAAGACAATTTTTCATTTAAAATTAAAATGTCACTAATATCACAAAAAACCAAGTATGTAATGCTAATTTTTCTCAATGAGTGGATATGTTATTGTTATATATGAGACCTTATGATTTTGTTTTACATCAAAATGACAAGAGATTAATAAAGAATGAGAAAAAAGAAAGGAATGTTATGTTTTTTTTTTAATAAAAAATGAGATTAAGTAATAATATTTTATAAAAAAAAGAGAAAAATAAAATTTGAATCCCAACTAAAAAAATAAACTTATAATTTACTCTTTATTATTTACTCTTTTTCTTTTATCTATAGCTTATGTACTTTTTGTTTAATCTAAACATCTTTAACTTTATTTCCTTTAGTGAAAAAAAATTCAAAAATAGCTCATTAACAAATTATTTGATATATAGGGAAAAAAATTAACAAATTATTTGATATTTGTGGAAAAAAAAAATTATTTGGTATATGTTAAAATAAAATGAAAAAATGCATTATAAAGTCCTTATACTCTCAAAGTTTTTACATTTCACCCATGTACTAAATTTTATACACATTGCACTCCTATACTGTCAAAAATTTGACATTGAGCCCTTATTTGAAGAAAAAGACGAGGGTTAAAAATATCCAGTTTAGTCCTTGTAATTTAAGTTTTTTTCTATGTAATCCTATAAGTTTATTTTTAACAATTAAATCCTTAAAATTTTCTAAAATAATCCAATTAAATTTATTAAAAATTTCAAAAACTATATATATATTTTTTATTTTTATCTAATTGAAATGTAGATTATTTATTTTTAGTAAGTTATAATATTAGAAATATATATAACATTAGAAATTTCAAAATATTTATAATAAATAGTGTAAATTTTAATTGTTCATTAAATATTTAAATAATTAAAGAATATTAACAAAAAAAAATACATGATAAAATTTTAACTAATAAAAAGACACATTTTCCTTAAAAAAAACTAATAAGAAGACATGTAAGCTATTTAGTAAATGAAATATAATAAATTATATTCACATGTATAAAATTTATATATATATCCAAATATATTTATAATTGATGTCCAAAAAATATATTATATAATTATATAATCCAGCTCCCATGTAAGATAGGAGAGATGACTATGTCTTTTTATTAACTAAATAGTTTATCTATCTTTTTTATTAGTTAAAATTATAATTTATATTATACTAATTATAATTGATAATTTTACATGTAAACTATTTTTTATTATATTAACTAATAAAAAATACACAAAAATTATATTATAATAAATGATTGATATATTGTTTTTTTTACAACTGTATATTTTTAAAAACAATATTAAAAATTTTAAAAAATTTTAAAATTGTAAGAGATATTAATGTATGCAAGATAATACTCAACATCAAGTATTAATTTAAATTTCATAACTTTAAAGTTAATATTATAGTAAATAAAAATTATATATGTGTGAATATAATTTATTATATTTCATTTACTAAATAAGAAACGTGTCTTTTTATTAGTTAAAATTTTATCGTGTATTATTTTTTGATTAATATCTTTTAATTATTAAAATGTTTAATGAACAATTAAAATCTACACTATTTATTATAAATATTTTTAAAATTTCTAATATTATATATATTTGTAATATTATAATTTACCAAAAACAAATTATCTACATTTCAATTAGATAAAAATAAAAAAATATATATAGTTTTTGAAATTTTTAATAAATTTAATTGGATTATTTTAGAAAATTTTAAGGATTTAATTGTTAAAAATAAAATTATAAGGATTCAATAGAAATAATTAAAATTACAAGGATTAAATTGGATTTTTTAACTGTCGTTTATTTTTTGTGTCAAATAAGGGCTCAATGTCAAATTTTTTAGAATATAAAGGTGTAATGTGTATAAAATTTAGTACAGGGATGAAATGTAAAAAAATTGAGAATACAGGGGTCATCATGGTCGGTTTTTCCAAATAAAACTAGCACATGCCATGCTACAATAAATAAATAAATATCCTAATATATAGAGAGGAAAAGGTTACTTGCCATATTTGCTATGTACCCAATCCAAGCTTCCCACGTGTCAAACAAAAACCCAACCCTTTTCAAAAGCGACGTAATTCTATCACCTCCCAGTCAGTCCATTAGCTTTTCTATCCATGTCCCAAAAATTACGGCATTGTTGTCCGAACCAGCGACGGCCACTAAAACTAGTGGCATTAACAGTAAATAATACCCATTACCAGGGTCTATTTTTCAACTCTCATCGTCCCCCCTTTTCATCGCAGCAGCTTCTTCATTTTTTCTTTCCTCTCTGTTCTTTTTGACCCTTCAAGGAAACCTCTGAATCTCTTTCCGGCTTACACTTGAAAAAAACCTGAACATTTATTATCAATTATTATTTATTAATAGCAAGAGCCAAGAGGTCTTTTTTTTTTTTTTTTTTTTTAAATTAAATTTTGGTTGAATTCTTTTCTTAGTTGTTTTTGTTAATTTTTTTTCTCTACTTGGGTGTTTTGTTTTCTGTTTTTCTAAGTGAAAAAGCTGTGATTTTGAGTACTGGGTCGTCTTAAATTTACTTTCTTGATTTGTTTTTATTCAGTTATTATAAAGATCTTTAATTTTCCTCTTTTGTGTAGTTTTTATTTGTTGGGATTTGGTAAAAAATGTATTGAAAAAAAAAAAAAAAACCAAATCCAAATATACCAGCTTCAATGTATACAACTACAGAGCCAATGGATGTGCATAATCATACCCATTTAGAAGAAGAAGAAGATGAAGATAATATAGGTGGAGGTGGTGAGGAGTCTATAGATAACCCTAATATTCACTATGACAATGGTAGTGGAAGTGTTGGTGTTGTGGAAGATGTTCCTGCTGATGCAATTCAGGTTACTGGTGACCAAGATTATTCTTTGGTGGCTGGAAATGGTGGTGGTGATGCTGACCAGCTTACTCTTACTTTCCAGGGTGAGGTCTATGTGTTTGATGCCGTTTCCCCTGATAAGGTAAGTGCTTCTCTCTTTTTTCTGTCGACTTAGCTGAAAAGTACTGAATTTTGCATCTGGGTTTTGTCTAGTTTGTGAATTTTTTTTTTGAAGTTTCATGCTGTTTCTTTTCGTTTGGTATTTGGTTTTGCTTCTGAGGTTTGGTTGTATGCATGAATTCTTATGGGGTGTGTGCTGCATGGTAAGTATGCTGTTTTAACTCAGTCATGGTTTGATTGATCCTACAGTGTTCTGTTCTTAAGTTCTGGTAAATTATAGGGATGTTCATTCATGTGTTGATACTTGCTTGGTGAAATTAGTTTGCCTTTTGCTTTACTAAGAAATGATTTGTCTAGTTATGCTATACTCGAAGCTGTTCCAGGACATGTGTTTTTTTTTGGCATTGAACTATGCCTGCACTTGTTCTCAAGAATATGCGAAAGTATATGATTTTTCCATCTATCGGTGTGATTAGTTCTTTTATCATGCTGTGTTTTGTATGTCAATGATTTTTTACAAATCTGAAGTAAGCTTCTGGTTGTATGATGTTCAATTACATGACTTGTGGTTGGTTGTTCAAACTCTTCAGGCTTCCTTGGTTTCATGATGATATAAACTAGCATATCTAGTTTGGATTTTCACCATTTTGTTTCATTTTCACTATTAGTGCTGTATTTATTATATATTGATGTTGTTTTTGCCGAGAGTAAATTTGTGTAATGCATCTTTTTATTTTATGTTGTAAAAAGTCATGCTGCTGTTGTGAGTTGTGATCTTGTGAATGTTAGTTAATCATGAATCATGTGACATTTTTGTCAATCAGACTGAGATCCATATTCTTTTAACCAATGAAAATATCAAGTGTATGTTTCTGTATACTTTGTTGTAATTGCAGAAATGCGTTGATGATTGTATCTGTCAATCTTTCCAAAAGCTGAATTCTTTTGATTTCTATGTCATTCTGAATGAGCCAATAAGTTATATTGGTGTTTATAGTTTTTGATTTTCACAGGTGCAAGCTGTGCTATTACTTTTAGGTGGATATGAAATCCCTTCTGGTATTCCTACCACAGGGAATCCTCTTGTCCAGAGGGTATGTCATAGTATTTCATTTCATGCAATCACAATTTTTATCAAGGTGCTTTGCTATTTCCTTACATTTTCTTGTTATAACCACATCACATAGGGATCAACTGACTTGTCTGTAAGATCGACCCAACCTCAAAGAGCAGCTTCATTACGTCGGTTCCGGGAGAAGAGAAAGGAGCGTTGTTTTGATAAGAAAATTCGCTATACCGTCCGGAAAGAAGTTGCACTTAGGTATTCCCCAAAAGCATTTTCATTTTCATTGCATGCCTTAGTTGTTCTTATGGATTTTCCCTGGTGTCTTCGTCTGTATTTGATGCAATAGGCATGTGTTGGGCCTCATGGTTGGTAGAAGTAGGAATGACATGGGTTGATAGATATGTCAAGTTTCAACTTTTTCTTTGTTGAACCTATGGAAAATGTAGATCAGTAGGCCTATTTTTTCTTATTTTCCTCTATGGAAAATATAGACCAGTTGGCTTTTCAAAGGAAAATTTGGAATAAAAGTCTGTAATTTGTTGGGTTGGTGATAAGAAATGTAGTATGCTCTCTTTTTCCCCCTTATTTTTTCTCTTTATCAATCAATTCTCAAGACTATCATGTTATATGTATTGATATTGTCAGGATGCAGCGTAAGAAGGGACAATTTACTTCATCCAAGGCTAGTTCTGATGAAGTGGGCTCAGCTTCTTCTGCATGGAGTGGAACACAGGGTTCTGGACTGGATGAAAACATGATGGAAACTTCGTAAGTGTCAATTTGTTTCTCTGATCATTAAAAATCTTCTCCCCCTCTCCTTTCTTTTTTCTTTTAGGCATTTGTTTTCCAATTTCTATTATAATGTAACAATAGTTTATGCTGCCTTTTGAATTGGTGGTGTATCATTATTGCTGATGTTGGGTGCGAGCTTTTATTATAAAATTTTCTGTTTTGTTATTCCAACAGCATTGTTGACAATTCTTAGATCTTGTAAGACTTCTTATGTGGCTTTATGCAGATGCACACACTGTGGAATCAGTTCAAAGTCAACTCCAATGATGCGTCGGGGGCCAGCTGGTCCAAGAACCCTTTGTAATGCGTGTGGGCTCAAGTGGGCTAATAAGGTATGATTAAAAATTTCGTTTCTTTTGAACTAATATCATAATTGTCAGTATCTGTTTTAGCCATCTCATTAGGGAGGATTGACTGTTGCAGGGAATTTTAAGAGACCTTTCCAAGATGCCAAATATAGATATTCAAGGTCCTCCTGTAAAGCCAATTGAAAAGGTACAAAAGTTGTGAGAAAAGCAAGTTATATTTCTTTTAATACCTATGAACTGTATCATGTCCCCTTTTTGTGTTGCCAATTTAACAAGTAGAATATCCACTATTAAATTGTAAATTGATATTTAAATCAGACAGCGATGGCTTCCTTTCCTGTGACAGCAAATCAAACTATTCTAAAAATCATTTGACAATACCAGGATGGCATCAGTCTAATTACATGTAATCCTAATCATCATCCCAGTTATGTTTGTTGCTATTCATGGCTTCTCTTCACCTACGCCACCTATATCCATAGCACCTTTGCTAAAAGCCTGAAACTCAAGTCTAGCTACCAATTCCAGGCCTAATCATTCTTCCAGAACTAGTTTGGTGTCTTGTGTATAGCATTGTCCTAATTCAAGGCTTAATCATTTCAGAACTAGTGTTGTTGTCCTTCCTTTCTTATCTTACGGGAACCAAGCAGGCCTATTTTTTTCTGCTCTGCAGGACAATTTTTAGTTGAAGTCAAATATTTGTTCTTAGCTTTTTTTTATATGCTATATGACGCTTGTCATCACTCATGGATGACTAAATTTCTTCCACTACAGAGCGAAGGCGAAGCCAATGGCTTGGATGTTGTAAGCACTGCAGGAGATATAGTCTCATCTTCCAACGGTGATACTTCTGCCCTGACTGCTGATACATAAACCCATAGTTGTTCCCCCGGCAGCAAGTCTGGCCCCCCATTCGATGTTGAAAAGCATTTGCTGCGCAAATGAACTTGTTTAATATGGATCATTGCTTCCCTTGCAGCAAGTGCAGTTAGTTACATTGTGCATAAGAACTGATGCAAAACAGATTCACATGTATAATAGCTTTGTGCTCATTTTCTACCAACTGTATATATTTTTTAGTGCTTTGTGTTATATCATATATATATAAAACCCATTTCCCCTCCAAGTTTCAAGATCAGTCTTGAACATGCCTTGGAATTTTTTTTGGTTTCTCGTCAAGCTGAAAACAGGTAGCAAAGCTCTTGGCGATTCTTCAAGTTTGTCCTTGCATTATTACAACCATTGTGCTCTACCATATGTAACTCCAAAAGCTGTACCATCTTAATGTACATCAGCTTTTTAATGATTTATTTTAGCAATGTTTCAACAGAGTATTTTGGAGTAGTTACTTGTAGATATCCGATTCGGTCAGTCCGTGCTAGGGACGAATTAGGGGTGCTCGGTTTGATCGGCCCGTTATCAAGTCCAATGACAATAATGTGAAACTTGAACATGAGAATGAAGCTCGATTTGATCGGTCCGTTGACGAGAATGTGAAATTTGGACATGAGAATGAAGTCTGAATCTTTAGTGGAAAGTGGACTTAGGAACTCAAAGCCTGAAAAATCCAAAACCAAGCCCAACTATCCAAATTAGGTCCAAGCCCGCTCGGCCCAAAGCATGCCCAGGCCAAAGGGGCATCGCCTCAGTGTAATGAGGCGATCGCCTCATCGATGAGGCGCCACCCCTATGGCAGCCCACTTGTAGCTGCATTTAATGCAGCTGCAATCATGACGGCCAAGTGGTGTAGGCTCCATTTTTTAGACCTCTTTTTTGCTTGAGGGAAAGATTTTTGGGGAAAGACAAAAGGCTATGAGAGCTCATAATGGGCTAGGAGGTTTAAGGGCATGAGAAAGTTAAGGAATAAAAGAGAAAAAAAGAGAGAGAAGAAGAGGTTGGAGAAAAAGGGGGGAGGAGCTCTGAAGAAAAAAAGAGGACAGAGAGAGAAAAGAAAAGAGGAAACGTCCTCAAGAAAGGGGGGGAGAGATTGAAGCAAAAAGGTCCATTTTCTCCATAAGAGAAGAAGAAAGAAACTTGTGTCAAAAGGAGATATCACATCCTAACAAGGATCTCAATCAAAACATCTTTGAGGGCCTCTCATTTTAGTATAAAACCTGCACTCAAACTCAGCATGTTCATCATTTTGTGTGTTATTGCTTGTGTGCAACTAAATCATTAGTATATTTTAGGTATTTCTAGTTTAGCTTGCTCAATATCCCACTTTATTGATGTGATCCCTAAACACTTTTGCATGTAGTTGTAGTTTGATGATTATAAAGTGTGTATATGCATGTTTTGTTACTTAGAGTAGAAGTCTAAACGTGTGAGAGTAGCCTTCTGACCAGGCGATGCCTCTTCACAAAGGCGTCGTCTCTTGTCCATGAGGCGATCGCCCTATTGACAGGCCTTTAAGGAGTCTATCTTTTGTGTGTGTGTTACCTTTTTTGCCTTGAAATTGTAAAAGCCCCTATTGATGAGGCGTCGCCTCATTAATGAGGCGACCACCTCATTGACAGGGTTAACTTGCTTCTTGCTTCATTTTTTATTAACGTTTGTCGTGATGTTCGCTTCAGTATGTCCTCTTTTGACCTTAAATATGTATGTATGATTGCATGATGGTGATTATCTTGATTATTAGATGGTTTCTTTAGTCCATAATGTGAAAACCCCCTTTTTTATATAGAGTCTCCTTATAAGTATCGTTACATGTGATTTCATTTTTTTTTCAAAGGAAGGACTAACTGTGTGTTATTTGCAGGATTACTTGATGATTTCCATCATTGAGTAGTCACCTTTGTTAGTTATCCATTTTATATTACCGCATTTATGTTACTTTATCGATTTATTTTCGGTATATGTTTAGTCTATTTTCTGTATATTATTCTTTTATTTAGCCTAAAAAGCGTTGTAATCCTTAATCTCTTTCCCATTTAATTTTGAATGTATGGTTGTAAATTATTATTTATTTTATTCACTGCGTTTTTTGAATGTTGGGACTTAAAGGCATGAAATTGGACTAATGTGCAAACTTGGACTTAATTATAAAATCTGGCAATTATCCGAAGGCAATTTCATTACGTGTGGTAAATGAGGAAATAATTAAATAATTAAATGGTAATAAAATGCAAAACACAAATGGAGGCCAACCGTAAGGTTGGGTGAGCATTCAAACGCTCATACCCAGTTTCCGAACCCGATCTCTAATGACGACTTCTGGAAACTTTCGTGGGATCCAGTTGTTGTATAGTGTGTCCCGACTTTTATCCGGGTGACAACTCCATCTCCGAATAGGCCCATGACCTATATCGTATTTCCTAGTGGGCCTTGAGCCCATACAATGCCGTGATCGTCAAACACTTGGACGCGCGCTAAACCCCGCCACCTACAGTACTATAATTTTATTTTTTTTTACAATCACCCATCAAATTTGACCAAATTCACTTATCCGTTTTTATATTTTCAAAAGTTAACTAATTTTCTCTTCCACTAAAATACTACTCAAATTTAATATTTTTATTATAAATCTTTTAATATTTTTATTATAAATCTTTTAATATTTTTATTATAAATCTAAGAGGTAATTAATAAAATCAAAATTGAGTATTTATTTGACTTTTAAAAATGCAAAGATGAGTTAATAAATTAAAACAAATTGAGTATTTAGTTGACTTTTGAAAATGTAAAAATAAATTAATAAATTAAAACAAACTTTAAAGGATTGTAAATTATCATATTTTTTATTTTCAAAAAAAAATTATTAATTTTTTGAAACTATTTTTTCAGTAAAGCTAAAAAAATTGGTGCTTTATATGCTTACTTTGTTTTAAAACAAAATAATGTACTTTGTTTAGAAAAAATTATCAAAATTTACAAAAAATGTGAAAAATATTATGCATTTTTTGTAAACTAACATCATTTTTTGTAAATATAAAAATTATAGTACTTTTTTATTAGAACTTGATATATTTTATATTAAATTTTTGCACTATACAAAAATAAACCACTTTTTATGAAATTTAATTTTTATAGTTTTTATAATTATATAAATTGAAATTATTTTAATTTACATAAAATTATTTAAAATAGTAATAATTTATGAAAATATATCAAGTTATAATAAAAAAATATTAATTTTTACACTTAGGAAACATAATATTATTTCACAAAAAAAAATATATATTTTTTCATATTTTTTTCATAAATAAAATAAAATTTTCTAAATTAAGATTTCTTCTTTAAAAAATAAAATAAAATATTCTAAATTAAGATTTCTTCTTTAAAAAAATATCAATCTAAAAAAATATTTTCAATTGATTAAGTAGCACTAACACTTATAAAAAAATTCTACAATTATAACAATCAATTCCATAAAAATGGTTTAATTTTTTACAAAGTAACAATTTAACAAAAAATACATCAATTTATAATAAAAGAAATATTAATTCTTATATTTATATAAAATAATATAATTTAACAAAAAGAAAAACAATTTTTTTACATTTTTTGTAAATTTAAATCTATTTTTCTAAATAAAATAAAGTAAATGTAAAAAACACCTAATTTTTTTTTGCTTTTTCAACATTATTATATTTAAAAAAAAAATAAAAATGAAACTAGCAATTGATGTCCTTAAAAAGGACATGTTGCTCTCGAATTTGTGCAGATGCTTTTCATGCAGGAAATGAACCTTCTTTATATTTATTTCTGCACTATGTTTTTTTTATATATATGAGAATTTTTTTTTTATTATTTTTAATGAGAGGAGAGGATAAATATTTTTTTTTTCAAAAAAGGTGGAACCACGTGACACATGTCCTCCTACTCACGTGATTCTCCTCTATTTGACGTCATATTTAGCCTTTTTAGGAGATTAAAAATAATTTAAAATTAAAACTAAGAAAAAGAATTCAATGTTTTTTCTTTATGTTTTCATGATTTAACTAAATCTTGAAAAATTGTATAATTCTAAATTTGATTTTATTATATAATTCTAATATTAACTAATAAATGTAATCAGTTAGAATTATAATTATTTTAATTAAAACATTTACATTTAATGATACTAATTTTACATTTAATTAATATAATATTAAATATTAATATTTTATATAATATTTTTATTTTAAATATAAATAAAACATTAGTTATATATTATTTAAATAAGAATATTTCTTTATAAGCTTTTTTCAATTATTGATTTCTATTAAATTATCAAAAATTAAGTAATTTAGTGGTATAAATTAAAGATTCAATTGTATCTATCCTTCAATATTTAAAAAAAATTATTAAATTATTTTTAGATAATATAATAATAAGTATTTATTTTATAAAAACTAAATTACTCTAAAAACATTGATATACTGTGAATTGGTAGTTTAAAAGGATTGTTGCTAAGGAGATATGAAGGCTATATACCTATTATTCTTTTCGGTTGCGCTTGTGATTGTCTTCTTGTTATCTTGTTCTTGCCCTTTAGATCAATGTATTGATACATAACATTTAACGGTATAATGATAATTTTTTTTAAATATGTATAAATTAAAAATTCAATTTTATTTACCGCGAATGGTAAAATTTTTCATGTCGGATCAAAGTATTTAGTTGAAAGCAGTCATTAAACTTTAGTAGTTAAAAGGAAAATTCAATTTTACCTCTCTCTTGCAGTCAAATTTTGAAGAAGATATTTACAGGGAAAAAACAAACCAAGCTCTCTCCATTTTCACATCTTTGACAATTTGCACAGATTTTCATGAATATTACTAATTATTTATAATAATAATAATAATAATAATAATAATAAATAAATAAAAAGCGCTTTCTATATATATACACACACATACAGAGACAGCAGTGAAAGGAGGAGGCGTTTCTTTTGAAGCTCTGAGGGAACGTGAACAAAAATGGGGAGCAATACGACGGCGTATTTGGAGGATGAATACGACAACGATGACGATGACGATCATCATATTTATAATAACAGTAATCGGACATTGTTATTGCCGATCGTTGGCGGCGGCGGCAGAGGAGGAGGAGGATTTGATGGTGGAAGTGTGATAAATGGAGGAAGAATAGAAGAAATGAGGTCACTAGAAACGAGTTGCAGTAGTAATATTAATAATAATAATAATAGTAATAGTTGTTGTAGTAGTAGTAGTAGTAATAGTAGGACTAGTGAGCTCACCATTGCTTTTGAAGGTGAAGTTTATGTTTTTCCTGCTGTTACTCCTAATAAGGTATGGTATGACTAGGGTTCTTTTCTTTTTCAGTGAGTCAGTGAAATGCATGTGGTTATTTCTTGATCATTTTTTTTTTTTGTGAATTTAGAGTAATTGAACTGAAGTTGTTTTGGTGAAATTTGGGGAATTTTATCAAAGCTGAAGAATCAATTTCAATTCAATTCTATTTAGTCAAGTTCTTTATGTTTGTAAACTTCTTAGCTTTGCTAGATTTTTATAATTTTTTCAGCTTAAAAAAATGTTTTTTTTTAAAGAATGTACCCTTTTAAAAAAAATTATGATGGTTTGATTCATGGAGCCATTGGATCTTTTGGGTTTGTTTTGATGTTGGTTTATACTAGCAATTGAATTAGCTTTAATGGAGTGAAGTGTTCAACGTGTTATCTGACTCAGTCCTTGCCCTGTGCCTTCTTTACTTTTCTTTCAATAATTAAACAGAACGAAATGGCATTTAAGTCACCACTGTTGTGGTGCCGGTTTGTGATGATCATAAGTCCTTTGTTTCCATTAATCCTTTTATTTGCTGCCGTTTTAAGAGATGTGCGTATGTATAACTTTTTCTAGGCATAATGTAACCTTTTTATTTATGTATCTATCTCTTGGATGACTTTCTGCTATTTGATTCTCTAGACTTCATGTGACAGGTGCAAGCTGTGTTGTTCCTTCTAGGAGCAGCAGATCCCCCTGCTACTCTGCCAAATTCTGAATCTTTGCTGCAACAGAGTGCTGGAGTTTCTGATGTATTACTAAAACCCTGTTCCTGAAATTTTTAGTTTGTTGATTTGTATGTAACTATTTCTTTTTTTTTTACTGGATATTCCAGAATGTAGGTGATGGCGATAATTCACAAGGATCAAAACTTTCTAGAAGATTTGCCTCTCTGGTAAGGTTCCGTGAAAAGCGAAAAGAGAGATGCTTCGAAAAGAAAATTCGATACACTTGCCGGAAAGAAGTTGCCCAAAGGTAGATATAAACATCTTTTGTCATTGTAAGAATGTAAATTTCTCATTTGTGGTGCAATCTGTTGAATATACCCACTGGCTGAATTAATTTCTAATAGATTGGTGGTGTAGGAGTTCCTTTCTTTCCTCACAATGTGTTTAGTGGCCATTGTATAATGATAAATGCTTGCTGCTCTTTTTCAACTCCCCAACCCCAAAAAGAAGAGATTAAATAAAATGTTTCTGTCAACCCTTCATCCGCACAAGACCACCACTGCCATGCCTGATGTGCTTTATAAAACATGAGGTTATTCTGCTGTATCTGCCTTATGTAGATAATTTTGGTGTACTCTAGTCTTGAAGCATATACTTCCCTTGGTGGAGCATGTTTTGCTGGATTTCTATGAGCTCTTGAAAATACCTTTGTGTATTTGTTTTTAATATAAATCTCGACAGAAGTTGTGACTAGAAGCTAGAGGATTACTTTTTCCCATGTTCACTGAGTTCATAATTCTCTCCTCAACCCGCAACACTGCACCCACACACACACAATCTCGAAATAAAAAATGGAGTGAAAAAAAAAAGTATAGGAATGTGCATCCATATGGCAATTGAACCTTTTTGTGACATGTTTCCATCCTTTCTTTAGGTTTTTGTTGTGATAATAAATACCTCTTTCTGCTAGAATGCATCGGAAGAATGGACAATTTGCTTCATTGAAGGACTGTTACAACACAGATACTGGCAGCAACTGGGAACCAAGCAATACAACTCCTCAATCTGAATCTGTGTGAGTTGAACTCACTGCACACTTATAGCAGCTGCTTAAACATGTCTAAATCTTGGACAATAGTTTACATGAAGTTGACATGCTCGTTGGTCTTATCCTTTCAATTAGTGATGTTGTCTTCCTCATTCTTTTGTAGTGATCTTTCCTGCATTTTTTTTTTCAGCTTATGTAGATGTCAACATTGTGGGATTTGTGAGAATGCCACCCCGGCAATGCGTCGTGGACCAGCTGGTCCAAGAACTCTCTGCAATGCTTGCGGCCTTATGTGGGCAAATAAGGTGTTTTTTTTTTTTTCCTGCTAAAACTATCATTTTATTAGTTGAATGACTAGTTTCTTATCTAGATGTTATCTACACCAATCCTTTTAAGTCCCTTTTTCTCCCATTGTGTTGATTATTGAATGTAGCTCTTGCTTATAAAAAAAAAATTAAGTTTAGCGTGTAGCCCAGGGAGTAGGTAATACTGCAGCATTCTTATGTTCACTGACTTACCCTTTTTTCTGGAAAGAGGATCAGATCATATCATTTACCATTTCAAAATCTTATGTGCATGTTCCATTTTGATTTAACTTTAGAAAGATCCCTTTCATTTCATTGCTTGATGCATCTTTTGCTTTGGAGATGATATTGTCCCATTGCTATTTGTGTGTATAACTGAATTTAACCAATTTATTTATTAAAATAAGTCAACACATTGACTGCTTGATTGCTTTGGCAATCTGTTAGTGTTGGTAATCAGTAGTTGGATCCAGCTTCATTCTTCAAGGTGGTATTTTTGGTTTTCATTCGTCAAGTTGTCTACTTTTTTAGTAGGAATATCATTATGGCAGTTCAAATGCATGTAAAGGTTTTCTTTTGGATGGAACTTGTTAGGCATTTGCAAGTGCAAACTCATTGTATCTTCTCATGGAAATTAGTGTTTCTTAACTAACATCGTCTATTCTCATGGAAATTAGTTTTTCTTAATTAAAACTGAAATATTTTTTCTGTTTGTCATGGTAAATGATTTCAGGAACTTACTAGTTGCACTAGTTCTTCTCTTTTAAAAGCATTGTCTTGTCTTGTTCTAGTCATTGCTAATTTTTTCTGTAACTTACATTTTTGTTTTTTTATTTGATTTTAAAGGGCACTTTGAGGAATCTTGCCAAAGGCTTGAGGCATGTTTCTTTTGATCAAAATGAGCTGGTAAGTATCTTGCTTAATTGAGTTCATGTTTTTCAATGCATATATTAATGTTGTGTGTGGTTTAGTGATCAGTTAGGATGCATGTAAATGTTCGTATTGGTCTTTTTGTGAAGTCATACTTCTCCATCTCCATTTTGCAATAATAAACACATAGGAATGACTACTATGTTATTATATTATGGAACTCCTGATTTTAAGCCTTTAACCATGGAACAAGGAACCCCCTATGTCAACCAGGATGAAGAGGTATGGTTTCTTATACTGTTGGTATGCATTTTCATGAACCATGTGGTTCTGTATAAACATAGTTATATTGCTTACACTACCATTTATGAATTTGGTTTTTGGGAGAAAAACCACACTTGAAAGATTCTTGTTGATCTAAAACAGCAGTCTGAATTTTGACCTCTGCTATTGAATATGGCATGACTCATTGGTCTCTGCATTGTTCAATCTTCAGGGAAGCCCAAAAGAGAGTAAACCAATGCTATTAGATTCGGAGAATACTATGAAGCCAAATGATCAGGTATGTCCTTTTCCGGACTTGCCGATGAGATGTCCCTTGTATGCAAGGTTAATTGCAAGTCATGGTTGCTGTGTTGTGATATTAGGGAGTTGCAGTTGAAGGTAACAGTCATGAGTACTGGTGCTGCTATGGATTCTTTTGGATATTAGCTTGCTAAAAATGAATTATTTACTGTGCAACAGCTATATGGCCCATTTCAGATTTAGTTCTTGAATAATAAGTTAAGCATTGCTGGTTGGCTGTTCCCTCTTCCTGACCTGCTAATTGGTGCTCATCTTTCCTCTAGGGTCTTATTCAAATGTGAAAAAATTGGAGAACAAAGGATCTGGAATGCTGTAATACATCTTTTAGTGGAGATGAAACTTGTTACCTCTCATAGAAACTCCAATAACTAAACTTGGTACTGGTGATAAACCTTTGTCATAATCACCTCTAACTAGAAGCTGATGATTCTGGATATCTAGTTGACCTTTATGTTCAAGATTTGCTTTTGGCTTTGATTATCAATTTCAATTATATATATATATATATATATTTTTTGGCCAATTCAATTTCACATATATGATGTGCGGAATTTGCTAGAAACTGATGAAATTGTCACTGATCATTTGCCTCTGCAGATGGAGAATTCATCAGTCAACCTAGATGATGAGGTAAAATTATGCTATATAAGTAACGCATATCTCACAGGTTCAATGTTTTTTAAGTAATATACCTGTGATGTTCAAAAGCAAGAGTCTAACTGTTTAAACTGTCCATATATGGATTCTAATAACTTGTAAAAGGGGACAATATAGAGGTCACTGACATAAATTTGTATTGCATTGCCCAATCTGGAAAGTTTTCTCTTTTCATAATCAATTTTAAGCGTGGAAACCTAGAGCCGAATGAATTTAATCTTTTTAAACGCAGAAGAATATCATGTACTAACTAGATAAACTTAAGAAGCCAATTTCATCACCATGAACGAAATCTTCTTACTGCTTTCTTTTCAATATTTGCATTTTTCAGGATCTCCAAGACACTCTGGATGGGCTTGGGAGTGTTTCAGGTTTAGAATTTGAGATCCCTGGGAATTTTGACGATCAGGTAGTGGTCTTCTAGTGACCGTCATCCAGCATATTGGAGACTAACCATATCCTTCAGCTAGGTTGAAATGCTGTAAATGTTAGTTACTTCTCCGAGTTGATGATCAAAGTACAAGTTGACATTGATGATTCTAATATGGAAAGTGAGTGGCCAGGAAATTAAACTCATGCTTAGTACCTTAACCTTAATATGAAACGTATCCAGTTTCTTGCCATCATTGAAGCAGTTTATACTAACCAGTATTATGATACAAAGATCTGTCCTTTATATATATATATATATATATATATATATATATATATATATATATATATTATTATTATTATTATTATTATTATTGTTGTTATTATAAAACAGAATAACGTTCTGCCACTTCAACTCCCAAATCGAGTAATTTAAGTTATCTTTTGCTTCCCAAGCTATTCTCATTTGACTTTACGGGAAGTTTATATGTTATTTATGGGTAATTTGAACATATGGTCACTAAACTTTAAACTTTATTTGCAATTTTAATTTAGTTATAAAACTTCAATTTATAACTTTTTGGAAACTAAACTTTGTTTTTTTTTCTGAACCTAGGCTCTTTCTAAGATTTTAAACCTTAAAGATATATAATATTACCATTTTAGTTTAAAATATTATTTCTTTGCAAATAAGTTTATAGGTTCTAAAAATAAGAAATAAAATAAAACAAAAATTATTTGATGTAAGAGAAAAAAAAAAGTTAATATTTATCAAAAATATTATAATTAATATATTGTAACTTTGTAAAATACAATAAATAAAAATATTTTATACTAATTGTATAATAAATAAAAATTTAGTAAGTTTTTTTTTTATGCAGAGCATAGTATTTTTTTTTTTAATTTTGAATACGGAAAAATAAGGTAAGAATTAAATAAATTATTGTAACTAGAATATTTAACATATATCACCGTATTTTATAAAAAAAATTAAATATTTATAATTTGCTATAAGTTTTGTTTATAATTTAAATTTTAAATGACTGTTTATTAATAAAAAAAATTATTATGCAATTAGTATTAATTTTTTTAAAAAATACTCAATTGTTGTAATTCTAATGGATTATTGGAATTTGAACTCTCTCTTTGATTTTCCATTTATCTAGCAATTATTTTAATCTAAACCAAATAAATGATATGAAAAATATAATAATAATATTAATAATACACAACTTTATATTGTATTCAATATAATCACAGCATTGATTATGATATTTTTTAGTGAATACTAACTTCTTCATGTCTTGAGTCAAAAAATTATTATTTTAAAACTCTCAAACTATTAGTATTACACTAGTCAAATAAACGCAAATAATAGACAAGACTCTCTATAATGGAAGATGTGGAGAAAACAGAAATATATTTTTTTATTTTATTTATTATTTTTAGAACCTAAAAACTTATTTGTAAGAAAATAATCTTTTGGACTAAAATGATAATATTATATAACTTTAAGGCTTAAAATTTAAAAAAAAAGACAACTTTTGAAACAAAAATTAAAGTTTGATAATCAAAAAGTTGCAAATTGAAGTTTGATAATCAAATTGAAATTGCGAATAAAGTTTAGTGACCATTTAAATAATTTACCCGTTATTTACCAATAGCTTTATTTTTTTTTATTGATATTGATTTTGTTAATATTAGAATTTATATCGTATAGATAAAATAATAGTTTAATTATTTTTTAGATGATTTATTAATATTTAGTAAGAAAAATTTTAAAATTAAATTAATTAAATTTTTTGTTATTAACTGACATAAAACATATTTCGTGAAATCATTTTTAAATTGAAGAGAACTATTAACATTCAATTAGTAAATTTATTTTATAATTAATTAGTACAATAATTTTTTAAAATATTACAAATAATTATGATTGATTATGACTATAATCTTAAAAAAGTATGACACTAAATTATCTTTGCAGTAAGGGAAAAAAATGATAAAAATTGTTGAAAGATGGTTGTATAATTGTTTAAATATAAATTTTATTATAATTATAACAAATTATGCCTTTAGTAACTTTTTAATATTATATTGCCATATAGATGAGATAATAACAATAATAATAAATTATTTTGAAAAAATTTAATAATAATAATAAATCTTATATTTATATTTTAAGTATTATTATTAATAAATTTTTTCATTCACATTGGTTATAATATATGTTTATTTTTATAGACCTTAAGATAAGAATTATTAAGTGTAATATCCCGGATTTTTACATAATTTTAAACTGCATTGGGATATGCAGTGTTAATAATTTGTATTTATATTGATGATTATTTAATGAGTTTGTTATTTATTAAAGTCATTTTTAATTATTTTATATTATTTTAAGATATTTACGAAAAAAAATTTCAAAAATTTTATTTTCTAAAAAATTAAAATGTGAATAATTAAATATTAATTATTTTAACCGATTTAGTGAATTTGCATGTTATGCATGATTTTAAAGTGTCAATAAAATATATTTACGACTACATGCATTTAAAGTTAAATTAGGGTTATTTAATTAAATTATGTTTTATTATATAGTTTTTATATTAATTAATTAAATATGTGTATATATATTATTATTAAAGTGTGTGGTGGACATTTACTGTGTGTGTTAATTATTTATTAAAATAATAAGTGAGATATATATATACATATATACATATATTATTATTAACTAAAATAAAGTTTGATATATTTACCATTTTGCCACTCCCTCTCCTTCTTCTTCCCCGATTGGTTTCTTCCCATTTTCGGCACTAATCTCGTCGTTCCTTCACTGTCACTATGCCCTTCGGTGTCCCACCACCATTTCCAGCAGCTCAGCCACCCACTTCCACCCTCTCCGGCGCCGGTGAACACCGCAACAACCCAAGAAGATGAAATTCACACTTAATGTCGATCAAGCATTTTCCGGTCACCTTTTCAAGCCCCACTAGTCTCTATCTCTTCTTTGAGCTCCGGTGAGTCCATTTCCAAGCTTTTTTTCACTTGAAATGGTTTAGATTTCCCTAGGTTTCGATTTTACATTTTCGGCCATTTAGGATTTTCAATTTTTTTGAGCTTCAATTTGATTGATTCAAGCAAACTCCCTTGACAAAATTTGATTCTTTTAGCTCAATATACCTATGTGAATTTTTGTGGAATTTTTGAAATTTATTTTGATTTTTGTGAATTTTTTATTATTTTATTAATATTTTCTAATTTTTGAAAATTAATTAATTAAATTATGAAATTGTGTTTTATGGTGATTATAGGTGTTAAAATGAATTTTAGAAATTTATTTTTAATTTTTATGAATTTTATATATTTATTTTGGAATTTATTAAGTTTATGTAATTTTTGGAAAATTAGTTTAATTATGTGTTTAATTGAAATTAATTGGTTAATTGAGTATATTTATTGAATTATATGTTGATAAAATTAATTTTGAATAATTATATTATTTTTGGTGAATTTTTTATTAATTTTAGTAAATTTATATATATAGGGGTATTTTGGTAATTTGACACTAAATTGGTTAAAAATGTAATTAAATTGGTTTTAATAGTTATTTAAGGTATAAAAATGATTTCTACAAATTATTTAGTATTTTTAACTAATTAAAAATATTTTTCGTAAATTATTTTCAAATTATATATATAATATATGATTTTTCTAAATAAATGAGTTTTTATCGATTTTTAATAAATTTTAGGGTTAATTACGTAATTTGAATTTATAAAATTTTTTTTTATTATGTAAGGGCATTTTCAGTATTGTTGTAATTATTCTATGAATTGTAGACTTCGGTCGGTAAATTGTAACTTGGAGTTCGACCGAAGGATTTTGATTGTGAATATTATATTATTTTGAAGTGTGTTTCTTTGCAGGACCGGCTCTACTCTTTGAGTAGAGAGATGTTCGTTTTACAGGAGAGATTCTGCCAGATTTTTAGTAGAATTCTCGTAAAACGTGATGTCCGGCCGAATTCCTATTCTAATTCTGTGTTTAAGATTCTAGATCGAGTATTTAGAATTTTCGTTTGATTTATTCTGATATCGTGTTGTCATTTGTTTGTTTAGTTGCGCCGAGACCGAGGCCTAGTGGACCAGACTCGCCTCGTGGAACTCAATAACAGTGAGTTGTTATTTTATAAATACGTGTTTTAGGATGCATGTTTTAGAAATGTATGTTTTATTTGTATAAAATATGCATATATGGTTTAATAATTACTTAGGTTTATTTTGGTATATTTTCGGTATATTTTAAACTGTATGCATGTTTTATTAATGAATTATACTTAAAATGTTTTTAGATATATTCATGGTTTATTTGTAAATAAATTGAATTTATTCAACGTATATATACTCGAAATATACCAGGTTTATTTTTGGTATATTTCTACTATGTATATGATTTATATTGTTATTTATTTAAAGTCATGCATCATTTATTCATGAATATATGTTTTATATTTAAAATGAAGGATATCAATAGAATGTGCTACCTAGTGGGCAGCACTATGACCGAGTACGTACCGATACGATGATAGCATTTAAGTTATATTACTAACCTATTTGTGGATTATGATCAGATTGTTTGATTTGACGTGTGATGTGATTTGAATGTGATTGCTGGAGCTCGATTGACCAGGGGTCTTGGGACCAATCATACTGACAGTCAGACTGCTGGAGTTCAGTTGACTTAGTGTCTCGGGGTCAGTCTACTGTCCAAATGGAACAAGTGAATATATTTGGAATAAGTGAGCCTATATGGCTAGAGTGTTATCTAACACTGTTTTGAGGTTGCAATTTTTTAGGGTTTTATTTGATCATTCGTAAACAGTGATTTTTATAAAATATATAAAAATAATTTTACTGCATCTGTATGTATTTGCTTGTATATATATTTATTATATATACTATTGAATGTGTGTATTGCCATTTAGTTATGCATGTATATATATTATAAAAATTCACTCAGTGAGCCTGACTCCCCTCCATTGACTATTTTTCAAGAGTCATCGTCTTCAGATCTCAGTAGCAGACCCTTAAACCGGATTTTTTCTGCCCCGGTTTCACTATGTAAACTGCTTATCTAAGTTTTATTTTTATAATTTAAACACTGCAGTAGTTGTAAACTGTTATGGAGTTTATGTATTATATTTATGTGAGTTATGTATTTCTAGTATTTGAACTAGAACTTGTATTTAAGATTTATTTATATATAAGATGAGTGGTTCGATTTAAATTCAGTGATGAATTATTATTTAATTATTTATGATTTTATTTCCGCTACAGAATATATTATTTATGTTATTATTATTGCATATTTTATTTTATTTTAAGACTTGTTACGGGTTTCGAATTCAAAAGAATCCTCGTTCCCTAACGTCGTCATGATCTCTGTTTTGAGTCGTGACATTAAGTGTCGGAAACAATAATATTAAAACTACAATTTATTTAAATTACGACTGTATAATGGTAAAATTAGTTTGATAAGACTACGAACACTGCCAATACACAGCAAATAAACAAAAAAGAAAGTGTTAATCAAATCTAAAGTAGGGGATGTTGGCAATAATGGGCCAAAATACTCCTCGATCTTTTGAGAAACCTTCTTCTAGAAGGGGGCAGCCCGAGATGTATACGAAGCCGAGTGTGGCAGGGAAGCCCTCATTCGGCAGGAACTTCAGTTTTGGACAATTTCTAATTGATAAAAAATCAAGAGAGGTAAGAATGTGGAGGCCTCTTGATATGGATTCCAGGTTACGGAAGTCGCTGATAATAATGTGAGCTAGTGAAGAAGGAAGCAGGTGACCTTCATCATCATCTGGGAAAGAACAAATCATGTCTGTACTTCGACTTGCACCTTTCAGATAGAGAAATCTCAGAGAGGTGAGTGTGTGGAGTCCCCACTGTGAGATTGGCTGCGCCATACTGTTGCAGTTTACGACCCAAAGTGATGTTAAGTTTGGAGGCAAACCCCCTTCTGGAAAGGACTCCAAACCTTCGCATTTGTCTATTTGTAGATCTTGAAGAGAAGTGAGGTGACACAAATCATTGGGAAGAGACCTCAAATTCCGACAACTAGATATACTCAACTCGACAAGAGTTGGGATGCGCAATCCATTTTCTGGGAATGACTCTAACTCGGAACACCCATGTAACACTAATTCCGTGAGATGGAGTTTGCATATCGAATCCAGTAATGGATTTGTGCAATAGCAAATCTCAAGAGTCCTCAGAGAATTAGCCAAAGCATCGATCGGCAAGGACAAGGACTTGAGATATCGACACTCTTCAATCCTCAATGTCTTAAAATGACTAGGCATGTTTGTTATTGTTCCCTCACCAAGCGCCTCCAAAGAATCACGACTCGAGATGCAGAGATTTTCGAGGCTGTGTGGCAAACTTGTTGCTGGAAGAGATGCCAGTTTTGGGCAACCTGAGATAGTCAAATCTCTGAGTGATGTGAGGCTGTGAAGACCATTTGTCAGATTCTCCAGCACATTGCAACTCCTTATCTTCAATTTTTGAAGGTTTCTAGGTAAAAGCCCTTCCTCTCCTTCCACCAATGAGGTAAGCTTCCCACACGAAGTGATTTTTAACGAAATGAGACTTAAGACATTATTATGTGCATCAGTTCCGTCTTGCCACAAGTGTGCCAGCTTGTCGCAATCCCTTATGGACAATTCTTTTAGTGCCGTTGAGCCCTCTAAATGCATTTCCTCCAAACTTACAAGTTCTTCAATACTCCCAATTTCTAGTGTAGCAAGAGAGGTGAGATCGCAAACACTTCTCAGAACTACTTCTTGACATCCTTCAATCGTAAATTCACGGAGAGAAGAAATGCAGCTAGGCACTTTATCCACCAATGCAGGGCAATTCCTTATTAAAAGCTGCTGCAATTTTGGAAATTTTCTCGGAGGCCAATGTGTCAACTTACTCATACCCTCAATGTGGAAATTCTCCAAAGAATGAAAAGAAGCAGAACCATTGCCATAAAACTCAACCCCCATTTCTTTCACCTCAGGCATGTCTTCTATGTGCAAAACTCTAAGAAAAGGTAGTTGCCCAAGTGGTGGTAGCGAAGTGATTTGATGACAACCGTCGAGTTTGATGTCCACCATTTTGTTGAAAGAAGGATCTCCCAGCCAAGATGGAAATTTTTCACCACCATACCAAGCAATCCCAAGGCTTTCGACATTTGTATGAGGCTGTAGCAACTTTAGAACCTGGGCTGCATTCTCACTATTATGCAGATCATCACAATCTCTGGCCCACTCCAATACCAATTTGTCAAGTCCCTGCTTACCTTTTAGATTGGTAATTTCTGCACCTTCAATTTTAACCACATTCTGTAATCCTTTAATGTGAAGCTCCCCTTTTAAATGAGGAAATTTCTTCAACTCTCTTAGCTGAAGCCTTGAACCGTCTCCCACAACGAACTTTGTCAGGTGCAGAGATTTGCCAAATTGCCTATTTGAAGCGGCATCCATTTCATATTTGCTGTACCTCTTATGTCAAGGTGCCGCAAGTTGATTAGATTGTCAATATCCACAGGCAACTCCTTGAGATCTTCACAGTCAATTAATTTTAATGTCTGCAAATTGAGGAGCAGACATATGGAGGCAGGTAATTGTACAATTCTTGTACAGGACAAGTCAAGGTACCTTAAAAGCTTCAAGGTACCAATAGAACTTGGCAACTGTACTAGTTGATATCCAGCCGGTGATAGCACCCTTAAGCATTTTAACTTTGGCACCAAATCATGCAAAACACTTCTACTTAAACTGTACGATGCATATCTTGGAAGAATTGGTAAAGACAGCAATGTGCGCAATTTCTTCATTTCATAGCAGACCTGAAATCTTTGTGAGGTGTCATAATCGACACGAGAAAATGAAGAATGTCGAACAGTTTCAAATGATTTTGCAGGTACCAGCTCAGCCAAACGTTGATCATTTTGAAGCGATTTTGCATGGTTCCACTGATCTAGATTGAAGGATGCCTCTTGACTAACAGAACGAGCTAAATCTCTCATTAGGTCATGCATGACGTATGATGATTCCTTCTGATTGGATACTTGAAAGAATGATCTTGACAATAATTCATCAAAATATTCATGACCTAACAAGTCTTCAGTTAGCTGATTCTTCCTTGGTTTTTGAAGAAAACCCTCAGCCATCCACAGTAACACCAGCTCATCCTTGTCAAATTCATATTCATCTGGAAACATCGCACAATAAGCAAAGCAACGTTTCAAATGCGGCGGAAGATGATAGTAGCTCACTCTCAAGGCTGGAAGAATGTTAGTTTCTTCCCCTTCCCATATGTTGCTTTGTAACACTCGTTCCCACAGCTTGTGATTAAGCTTCCCGCGTAGAAGACCTCCAAGAGCTTTAGCTGCCAAAGGCAGTCCTTTACATCTTTTAACAATTTCTTCGGCCATTGCTTTGAAATCCAAGTGGTTATCGAAGTTTGTTGCTCCCAAAGCGTGCTGGGCAAAAACAGAGAAACACTCATCATATGACAACTGCTTCAAAAAATACGTTTGAGCAGCACCCATCATGGATGAAACATTTTGATCACGAGTGGTGACAATAATTTTGCTTCCTTGTGCGCCAGATTCAAAAGCAGCACAAAACAGAGTCCAACGATCATAGTCCTTAGTCCAAACGTCATCCAACACAATCAAAAATTTCTTTCTAGACAACTTCTCCTTCAACTTTAATAGCAATGAATTTAAATTATTGTCGTTGGAAGCACTGAGTTCAAGAATTGATTTAGTTATCTTTAAAACATCAAAATCCTCACCAACAGAAACCCAAGATTTGAAATCAAACTCCTTTGTGGCACCATCATTATAGATCAGCTGCGTGAGAGTTGTTTTGCCGAGTCCCCCCATGCCGACTATGGAAATTACCGAGAATCCTCCATCGGTTGCTTCGGCCTTCAACATTTCAAGCACTTCCTTGCGATCTTTCTCCCTTCCATAAACCTTGGCTTCAGTCACGAAAGAGATCGTTCCCAGTGGTTCTCTGCTCTGGTTAGTCTTCTTTCCTGCAGATTCTCCTAAATTCAGGAGATCTTTTTGTTCCATGATCTCATCAAATTTCTTAGAAATACTCTTAATCTTGGACATCATCCCATCGTCGAACTTAACAGTGCTTAGATTCAGTCCAACGCAACAAGTAGGGATGAGTTTTCTTAGCTTACTTGTAGTAGCTGCATTTTCATCAGCCTCCACCTTGCGTCGCAGAACCTCAGTGGCAAACTCATCAAGTATGTCCTCCACATCATAAGCCAAGTTTCTGAGCTCGTTAACCCATATCTGCACTGCCCGGCTCGCCATCTGCTTCTCCTCGGCATCCTCAAGAACTGCATCGATTTTCATCAGTATCCGATCCCACTTCCTGAGTTCATCAAGGACGTCTGCTTGACGGGCATAATTGAGCAAGTCACTGGATCTCAGCTTTTCCAAAAGCATCTGAAAGACAGGAGAGAGAAGAGCACCTCCAATAGCAAGCCCGATTTCCATCGCTAAAGAATCAAACAGCTGCTGTGGTAATTGAAAAAATGATCGATTTCAATGGCTATGAGATGTAGAACACAAGCTAAGTCAACAGAAAGTGAAGAAAACAAAAAAGAAACAGAAATACTTTTTCAAATTGATTATTCACCCACAATTTCGTGGGAAATGGGATACAAACGACAAGAGCTAGACTAATGTATATACAACCGCAATTATTTCTATCTTTTTGAATTTTTATATGTAGTGAATTCATGTATTATTAATTATAGCTTTTATAATATAAAAAATATATTTATTAAATTGGGATTGAATAACAATGGAAATAGTATTGTGAATCTGAAATTTTCAGGTCGTTCGTATATGGGATTATGTGTGTGCTTATAAGTAGGGTCTGAAGTTTTTATCTGTTGGACGTATTTTAAAATCGTGAGGTCCTAAAGTATCAAAATGGATAATATCCACAAGTTGTTTATAACACGTTATCAGCATAATGTTCGCGATGGGAGGGTGTGTTGTGAACCTGAAGTTCCCACATCGCTCACACACGGGATCGTGTGTATGCTTATAAGCAGGGCCTGAGATTTTTACTTGTAGACGTGTTTTAAAGCCGTGAGGTCCTGAAGTATCAAAGCGGACAATATCCACCAACTGTTTATAACACATTATCAGTACGATGCTCGCGATGGGAGGATGTGTTGTGAATCTGAAGTTCCCACATCGTTCACACACGGAATTGTGTGCGTGCTTATAAGTAGGCCCTGAAACTTTTACTTATAGACACATTTTAAAGTCGTAAGATCCTGAAGTATCAAAACGGACAATATCCATAAACTGTTTCTAACAAACAGTAGTATAAAAACTTGAATAGGAGCTTAAAAAATTTCTATGGTTGAATGGCTTAAAAATAAATTTGACCTCTTCTTTTTTGTTTTGACCGTTGCGCTGAAGGCGAACAAATATGAGAGAGATTGCAGAATAGTCAGTCTAAACGGGTTCTTGACAGGAGAAGGAACCGTTATAAATTGGTACATTCAGCTACCAATTTAATGTTGCTAATCATATTCTCTAAGATTGAATTTAGATGTAATTATTGGATTCAAAAATTTCAAATTTCAAATTCCAAATACTAAATTTTAAATATAAAAAAAAAGTCATATAATATATAATTTAAATATTATTTTAAATTCTCATTGAGTAAATTTTTGAATTTATTATGACTTTATTTCAAATTTTTATTAATATAAACCAACATTATTTTTAAATAAAAAATTTGATTCAAATTTAAATTTATAATCAAATCATTTGTATTCAAACATAAAAATAAGTCCGAATATTGTCTTTGAGAAAAAAAGGTTATTTAGTTTTTATGTGGATGTGTTAATCTGTTTAAGTTGTATTAGTATTTTTTTTTATCTGTTAGCCAATGCATGCAACATGGTGTGTTTCCCTTTTTACGTGTTTTTCAGTTGGGAAATTGATTAACTACGTTTTTTTCAAAAATTACTGTTTTTCAATTTTTTTTATTTCTTATTCATTAAATTAACCATTTTTGTGCACGAGTAAAGAGTGAAGAGTTTAGTCTTGTTAGAGTTAATTAGATTTTTCTACTGAATAATAAATAAGATTTATAAAAATAAATAAAAATGATAAAGTGTGGATAATAATATAAAGGTGGTTTAATTTGTCAAATTAAAATAATAAAATTAATAAGGTGGTCAAACTAGTCAATGGGTGAATTAAAATAGGCGGTAAAAAAATCTGCCGTATAAATTAAGAAAAACAAATAAATAGGATATTAATATTTTTTTACGTGAAAACCTTATAAAAAAAAAATTACAGGATCTTATCCAATTAAATTTTTCACTACAAAAATAATGAGATTATAAATTACAACTCTTAATTTGTGGTTTATCCTCACAAATTGGTTCTCTCAAATAATATTTATTTTTCTCACCCTTTCCTTTTATACCAAAGAGAAGCTCACACAAATATTTTATACTCACTCAAAATTTATACCCAAATCTCTATTTTTATTTACACACATAGCTCACTCTTGCACACACAACTCTCCAACTCTGCTCTTGCTCACAGTACTCACAACACACACACCTCCTGCACTTACAAAACAAGGAAAACACTCACACTAAAAAGACTCTTACCATGCATGGCTATGCAAAAGGTTGGTAAGTTGAAATTTTTTTAACAAATTCAGTTCTGCAAAGTTTGACTATATTTTTTTTTGGTCAAATTTGTACACTACTCTTCAAATTTGTAGGCTTATGGGTCTCACTTACAGGCGGAACCCATCCAGCAAATCTCTCCCTCACGACTCAATTGGGGCATGGAAACAAACCTGTTTTTTTTAAGTCAAAGCTTTAGTCATCATATCTAACCCACTGTCAATAGTATGAATTTTCTCCAATGAAAACATCTTTATCTCCAATGCATCACGAATCCAATAATACCGCACGTTAATGTGCTTTGATCTTGAGTGGAATGTTGAATTCTTACTGAGATGAATTGCACTTTAACTAGCACAATATAAAATGAATTTTTCTCGATTGCGACCTAACTCTTGTAGAAATTTCTTCATCCATAGGAGTTCTTTTGCAGCTTCTGTAGCAGCAATGTACTCAACTTCAATGGTAGACAAAGCAACACATTTTTATAATTTTGATTGCCAAGACACTGCTCCCCCTGCAAATGTCATCATGTACCCAGAGGTTGACTTTCTAGTATCGACTTCACCGGCCATATCTGCATCTGTTTATCCACATAATACAGGTTTACCAGTTTACCATCACCAAAGCGTAAACAAACTTTAGAAGTATCTTTGAGATATCTAAGAATTCATTTAACTGCATGTTAGTGGTCCTTGCCAGGATTAGAGAGAAATCTGCTAACTACTCCGACTGCATGAGCAATATCTGCAAGGAAATAATCTTTTGGACTAAAATGATAATATTATATAACTTTAAAGCTTAAAATCTTAGACATAGAGACTGCTTTTGAAACAAAAATTAAAATTTGATAACTAAAAAGTTGCAAATTGAAGTTTGATAATCAAATTGAAATCGCGAATAAAGTTTAGTGACCATTTGAATAATTTACCCGTTATTTACCGATAGCTTTAATTTTATTTATTGATATTGATTTTGTTAATATTAGAATTTATATCGAATAGATAAAATAATAGTTTAATTATTTTTTAGATGATTTATTAATATTTAGTAAGAAAAATTTTAAAATTAAATTAATTAAATTTTTTGTTATTAACTGACATAAAACATATTTCGTGAAATCATTTTTAAATTGAAGAAAAATATTAACATTCAATTAGTAAATTTATTTTATAATTAATTAGTAAAATAATTTTTTAAAATATTACAAATAATTATGATTGATTATGACTATAATATTAAAAAAGTATGACACTAGAGAAAAAAATGATAAAAATTGTTGAAAGATGGTTGTATAATTGTTTAAATACAAATTTTATTATAAATATAACAAATTATGCCTTTAGTAACTTTTTAATATTATATTGCCATATAGATGAGATAATAACAATAATAATAAATTATTTTGAAAAAATTTAATAATAATAATAAATCTTATATTTATATTTTATGTATTATTATTAATAAATTTTTTCATTCACATTGGTAATAATATATGTTTATTTTTATAGACCGTAAGATAAGAATTATTAAGTGTCGGAAACAATAATATTAAAACTACAATTCATTTAAATTACAACTGTATAATGGTAAAATTAGTTTGGTAAGACTACGAACACTGCCTCTTAACACTACCAATACACAGCAAATAAACAAAAAAGAAGGTGTTAATCAAATCTAAAGCAGGGGATGTTGGCAATAATGGGCCAAAATACTCCTCGATCTTTTGAGAAACCTTCTTCTAGAAGGGGGCAGCCCCAGATACCTAGGCCGCCGAGTGTGGCAGGAAAGCCCTCATTCGGCAGGAACTTCAGTTTTGGACAATTGCTAATTGATAAAGATTCAAGAGAGGTAAGACTTTGGAGGCCTCTTGATATGGATTCCAGGTTACGGAAGTCGCTGATTTTAATGCGAGCTAGTGAAGAAGGAAGCAGGTGACCTTCATCATCATCTGGGAAAGAACAAACCATGTCTGTACTTGGACTTGCACCTTTCAGATAGAGAAATCTCAGAGAGGTGAGTGTGTGGAGTCCCCACTGTGAGATTGGCTGTGCCATACTGTTGCAGTCTACGACCCAAAGTGATGTTAAGTTTGGAGGCAAACCCCCTTCTGGAAAGGACTCCAAACCTTCGCATTCATCTATTCGTAGATCTTGAAGAGAAGTGAGGTGACACAAATCATTGGGAAGAGACCTCAAATTCCGACAACTAGATATCCTCAACGGGACAAGAGTTGGGATGCGCAATCATTCTGGGAATGACTCTAACTCGGAACACCCATGTAACACTAATTCCATGAGATGGAGATTGCATATCGAATCCAGTAATGGATTTGTGCAATAGCAAATCTCAAGAATGCTCAGAGAATTAGCCAAAGCATCGATCGGCAAGTACAAGGATTTGAGAGATCGACACTCTTTAATCCTCAATGTCTTAAGATGACTAGGCATGTTTGTTATTGTTCCCTCACAAAGCGCCTCCAAAGAATCACAACTCGAGATACAGAGATTTTCGAGGCTGTGCGGTAAACCTGTTGCTGGAAGAGACGCCAGTTTTGGGCAACCTGAGATAGTCAAATCTCTGAGTGATGTGAGGCTGTGAAGACCATTTGTCAGATTCTCCAGCACATTGCAACTCCTTATCTTCAATTTTTGAAGGTTTCTAGGTAAAAGCCCTTCCTCTCCTTCTACCAATGAGGTAAGCTTCCCACACGAAGTGATTTTTAACGAAATTAGACTTAAGACATTATTATGTGCATCAGTTCCGTCTTGCCACAAGTGTGCCAGCTTGTCGCAATCCCTAATGGACAATTCTTTTAGTGCCGTTGAGCCCTCTAAATGCATTTCCTCCAAACTCACAAGGTCTTCAATACTCCCAATTTCTAGTGTAGCAAGAGAGGTGAGATCGCAAACACTTCTCAGAACTACTTCTTGACATCCTTCAATCGTAAATTCACGGAGAGAAGAAATGCAGCTAGGCACTTTACCCACCAATGCAGGGCAATTCCTTATTAAAAGCTGCTGCAATTTTGGAAATTTTCTCGGAGGCCAATGTGTCAACTTACTCATACCCTCAATGTGGAAATTCTCCAAAGAATGAAAAGAAGCAGAACCATTGCCATAAAACTCAACCCCCATTTCTTTCACCTCAGGCATGTCTTCTATGTGCAAAACTCTAAGAAAAGGTAGCTGCCCAAGTGGTGGTAGCGAAGTGATTTGATGACAACCTTCGAGTTTGACGTCCACCATTTTGTTGAAAGAAGGATCTCCCAGCCAAGATGGAAATTTTGCACCACCATACCAAGCAATCCCAAGGCTTTTGACATTTGTATGAGGCTGTAGCAACTTTAGAACCTGGGCTGCATTCTCACTATTATGCAGATCATCACAATCTCTGGCCCACTCCAATACCAATTTGTCAAGTCCCTGCTTACCTTTTAGATTGGTAATTTCTGCATCTTCAATTTTAACCACATTCTGCAATCCTTTAATGTGAAGCTCCCCTTTTAAATGAGGAAATTTCTTCAACTCTCTTAGATGAAGCCTTGAATCATCTCCCACAATGAACTTTGTCAGGGTGCAGAGATTTGCCAAATTGCCAATTTGAAGCGGCATCCATTTCATATTTGCTGTACCTCTTATATCAAGGTGCCGCAAGTTGATTAGATTGTCAATATCCACAGGCAACTCCATGAGATCTTCACAGTCAATTAATTTTAATGTCTGCAAATTGAGGAGCAGACATATGGAGGCAGGTAATTGTACAATTCTTGTACGGGACAAGTCAAGGTACCTTAAAAGCTTCAAGGTACCAACAGAACTTGGCAACTGTACTAGTTGATATCCAGCCAGTGATAGCACCCTTAAGCATTTTAACTTTGGCACCAAATCATGCAAAACACTTCTACTTAAATACTGCCGTGCATATCCTGGAAGAATTGGTAAAGACAGCAATGTGCGCAATTTCTTCATTTCATAGCAGACCTGAAATCTTTGTGAGGTGTCAAAAAGGACACGAGAAAATGAAGAATGTCGAACAGTTTCAAATGATTTTGCAGGTACCAGCTCAGCCAAACGTTGATCATTTTGAAGCGATTTTGCATGGTTCCACTGATCTAGATTGAAGGATGCCTCTTGACTAACAGAACGAGCTAAATCTCTCATTAGGTCATGCATGACGTATGATGATTCCTTCTGATTGGATACTTGAAAGAATGATCTTGACAATAATTCATCAAAATATTCATGACCTAACAAGTCTTCAGTTAGCTGATTCTTCCTTGGTTTTTGAAGAAAACCCTCAGCCATCCACAGTAACACCAGCTCATCCTTGTCAAATTCATATTCATCTGGAAACATCGCACAATAAGCAAAGCAACGTTTCAAATGCGGCGGAAGATGATAGTAGCTCACTCTCAAGGCTGGAAGAATGTTAGTTTCTTCCCCTTCCCATATGTTGCTTTGTAACACTCGTTCCCACAGCTTGTGATTAAGCTTCCCGCGTAGAAGACCTCCAAGAGCTTTAGCTGCCAAAGGCAGTCCTTTACATCTTTTAACAATTTCTTCGGCCATTGCTTTGAAATCCAAGTGGTTATCGAAGTTTGTTGCTCCCAAAGCGTGCTGGGCAAAAACAGAGAAACACTCATCATATGACAACTGCTTCAAAAAATACGTTTGAGCAGCACCCATCATGGATGAAACATTTTGATCACGAGTGGTGACAATAATTTTGCTTCCTTGTGCGCCAGATTCAAAAGCAGCACAAAACAGAGTCCAACGATCATAGTCCTTAGTCCAAACGTCATCCAACACAATCAAAAATTTCTTTCTAGACAACTTCTCCTTCAACTTTAATAGCAATGAATTTAAATTATTGTCGTTGGAAGCACTGAGTTCAAGAATTGATTTAGTTATCTTTAAAACATCAAAATCCTCACCAACAGAAACCCAAGATTTGAAATCAAACTCCTTTGTGGCACCATCATTATAGATCAGCTGCGTGAGAGTTGTTTTGCCGAGTCCCCCCATGCCGACTATGGAAATTACCGAGAATCCTCCATCGGTTGCTTCGGCCTTCAACATTTCAAGCACTTCCTTGCGATCTTTCTCCCTTCCATAAACCTTGGCTTCAGTCACGAAAGAGATCGTTCCCAGTGGTTCTCTGCTCTGGTTAGTCTTCTTTCCTGCAGATTCTCCTAAATTCAGGAGATCTTTTTGTTCCATGATCTCATCAAATTTCTTAGAAATACTCTTAATCTTGGACATCATCCCATCGTCGAACTTAACAGTGCTTAGATTCAGTCCAACGCAACAAGTAGGGATGAGTTTTCTTAGCTTACTTGTAGTAGCTGCATTTTCATCAGCCTCCACCTTGCGTCGCAGAACCTCAGTGGCAAACTCATCAAGTATGTCCTCCACATCATAAGCCAAGTTTCTGAGCTCGTTAACCCATATCTGCACTGCCCGGCTCGTCATCTGCTTCTCCTCGGCATCCTCAAGAACTGCATCGATTTTCATCAGCAGCCGATTCCACTTCCTGAGTTCATCAAGGACGTCTGCTTGACGGGCATAATTGAGCAAGTCACTGGATCTCAGCTTTTCCAACAGCATCTGAAAGACAGGAGAGAGAAGAGCACCTCCAATAGCAAGCCCGATTTCCATCGCTAAAGAATCAAACAGCTGCTGTGGTAATTGAAAAAATGATCGATTTCAATGGCTATGAGATGTAGAACAGCTAAGTCAACAGAAAGTGAAGAAAACAAAAAAGAAACAGAAATATTTTTTCAAATTGATTATTCCCCGACAATTTCGTGGGAAATGGGATACAAACGACAAGAGCTAGACGAATGTATATACATACGCAATTATTGATGTAGTTGGCCCTGGTGAATAAAGGTTCCCTTCTCTAAGACGAGACAGACGAGCTCAACTTCCCTCTGATGATAGATGTCGGGGGGCCCTCATAAAAGAATTTTACTTTTCCTTTTCTTTTTTTTTAGCAAAAACATCTATGATTTATAATAAATTTTTTATTTAACCTCTACTTTTTTATTTTATTACATTAAATTTTTATATTATTATTTATATAGTTATTGAATTTTTATAAAATTAATTATATAATATATTAATTTCTTATAATATAAAAAATATGTTTATTAAATTAAAATTCAATAGTAACATAAATAATAATATAAAAATTTAATATAATACAATAAAAAATAAAAATTTAATAAAAAATTGTTATAAATCAACAGCTTAAAAATAAATTTTACCTTTTCTTTTTTTTTCCGTTGCACTGAAGGGCGAAAAAATATGAGAAAGATTGCAGAATAGTCAAAGCGGGCTCTTGACAGGAGAAGGAATCGTTATAAATTGGTACATTCAGCTACCAATTTAATGTTGCTAATCATATTCTCTAAGACTGAATTTAGGTGTAATTATTGGATTCAAAAATTTCAAATTTCAAATACTAAATTTTAAATATAAAAAAATGTCATATAATATATAATTTAAATATTATTTTAAATCCTAATTGAGTGAATTTTTAAATTTATTATGGCTTTATTTCAACTTTTTATTAATATAAATTAACATAATTTTAAATAAAAATTTTGATTCAAATTTAAATTTATAACTAAATCATTTGTATTCAAACATAAAAATAATTCCGAATATTGTCTTTGAGAAAAAAAGGTTATTTAGTTTTTACGTTGATGTGTTAATCTGTTTAAGTTGTATTTGTATTTTTTTTTATCTGTTAGCCAATGCATGCAATATTTTTCATTTTTTTTTAAATTTCTTATTCGTTAAATTAACCAATTTTGTGCACAAGTACAGAGTGAAGAGTTTATTCTCTCAAAAAAAATAAAAACTAAAAAGAGTGAAGAGTTTATAGTGCCTCGAGTTGACATGAGAAATGATATACCCATAATTTCCCTTTGTTTTTCAAAACTTTTTTCTTTTGTTCGCATGTGTATATATATACATATATATTTTATACAAATGCTAAAATTCATTTTTATATAATAATAAATGCAGAAAAAAATTTAGATAAAAGATCAGAACAGAACCTTAAAATATTTCACAACCTCAATTATTAAATCTCATTAATCAATAGGTTCATTAAATTTCTAAATATTTCTCTTTTTCATTTTGATATAGTAGACTGACTCTAAAATACTAAGTCAATCGAACTCCTACAGTTTTACGGTCTATAGAAAATTATATATATATATGAATATCAACAATAATAAATATGATTTAATGAAATGAGCATAATTAAATTCATATTTATTAACATAAATGAATACTTATAATATTAATTTACATAGATATATATAATAATAACTCATAGTTATTTGCTCTTTGTATAGCTTTTTGCATATGCATCATTAATCTATTAATATTACGAACAAAAACTCATATTTTTTGTTTAAAACTCAAGTTTTATCTATACTTCATATACTCTTCAGAAAGACCGATATTTTCAAAACCGTTGTTGAGGTAACGAGTTATTTACAATTCAATTTAAAACCTTTTTTTACCCGTTACAACTGTGAAAACTGCTGCTGCTTGCTCTCTATGTCAAAAACCCTAGATAAAGATAAAATATGCTGAATTTTTCTCATATAATGGGTTAATATCATGTTAATGCTTGAATTTTTTATTGTAAGTTCTATTGTTATAATCAGTTTTACTATATAATATTATAGTTTATGTTATTGTTGAAAGAAAAAAAAAATCACCTTTATTTTTCACAGGATCATATCATTAATTTCTCTCACTGTCTCAAAGGCATTCTTTCTTTCTTTCTCTCTCTCTATATATATATTCTCATGGCACATTAAATATAAAATTAATTATGATTCTCATTTTATAATTAGCGTTAATTTTAAATAATTTTAATATAATAAAAATTTGAATACGAAACTTCTGTAGAATTATTGAATATTTGTATACAAAAATTTAATAAAATTTTACATCATTAAATCCATCCAATCTTTGTTTTGGCTTTTTTATTTGTTTTTGGAATTTGAATTATGTGGATTTGAATTGGAAATTTAAATCTTTGGTGAATTTTCTGCATGGTGTTGTATAAATAACCAAAACAAAAAGTTAAAATTGGTTCTCCGCACTCATTCACTGTTATCATATGAACAAGCAATATAAATTTAAAACTAAATATTTAAATTTCTTTATTCTAATAAATGTAGAAAAAATTTCTTTGTTGCCGTAAAAGAGGTTTTCCTTCAAATGTTATAAAAGAATAGTTTTATGTGCTACAAAATATATAATATTATATTGTATATATATCCCTCATTATATATCGTTGTGCCTTAAAAGACGTTGAATTTAAAAATAGCATTTTTATTATGTTTATTACACTAATTTACTTATGCGCCCAGCTGCTTAAAAATACAGACCTGCATTCAGCTCATAAAACACCCAGAAATTATATATATGTTTTTTACTTTTAAGTCTATTTTACGTTTCTTATAATAATAATAATATATACAATATATTCGTTTCTTATATGCATTCAGCTCATAAAACACCCAGAAATCATATATATTTTATCATATACTTTCTATATAATTCATAAGCATAGATAATAAAAAAATTTAAAATACATGAACAATAACTGTATTGTGGTATACAATAAGTATACTATTTATATATTTTTTATTTTTTATACTAGGGTTGAGGATTAAATTTAACTCTAATTTTTTTTTTATTTTCATTTAATTTTTTATTTTTTTTTTTAAATCATCTCAAGTTGGATTTTACCCAAACAAAAATTCAAGCTGACGTTGAAAGCATATTAGCTGGATTCATGGAACCCACCACTCTTTGTGCCACATCAAAGATTAAACCCTTTTTTTTTAATTCAAAGATAAAAACTTTGACTTACAACTTTACAAAATAGAAAAATAATAATAATTTTTTTACCTTTAATAGTGAAATTTATAATAAATATATATATATATATTTTTTTTTTATTATTTTTTTTAATAATTAAATATAAATTATTTAATTAATATGTTATAAATTCTACTACAGATGTATTATACTCAAAATAAATAAGAATATTAAAAAAAAAATTTACAACAAGCGATGAGAGAAATCAAAGAAAAACAAAAATTTCCCATGTTCTTCTTCCTCAGCCTTTGGTCGGCGCCCACAGGCAACAAAAATCGATAAAAAAAAAAAAATCAGTCGATACAGCACCGACGCAGCCACCAGGGCCATCTATCAGCGTCGTCTTGCCTCCATCTCGTTATTTTTTTTTGTCGATTGTCCATTTGCATGAAGTTGCTGGAATCTCGCTGAGTTGGAGCTACTGACAGCAGGTTATGATGAATTCAAATTATGGCTTCTTTCTTGTTTTGAAAAGCTTGATTCTGATCTGCTATGTAAATTGGTTATGGTGTTGTGAAGTATTTGGAATAAGCGTAATAAGAAGCTCCGGAAGCCATCGAAGCGTTCAAAAAGCTAAGACCTAGCTACTGTCTCCAAAAGATGAAAGAAATGGGATTAACTGAAGAAGAGTGGATCAAAAAGCGGTTCGAAATCAAAGACGAGATTTTGAAGTTTTGTTGTTTAATTTTTGTGAAGTTTTATTGTTTAAATTTTGTGAATGATGATGATGATGTATTTACTGCTACTTCTTGTTCTTTTTTTTCTTAATCAACATATGTAATATCGTTGTTAGTTTTGTTTGTGGGTTATTGATGATGGTGCTAGTATTAGTTTTGGTTATGGTTAATGGTGTTAAATTTTTGGCAGTGATCGATGGTGGTGTGTATGATGTTAATTTTGGTGGGTAGCTGTTTGTTGATGGTGGTGTTGGGACAGCTGAATCTCTTTTGTTGTTGGCTGAATTTTTTTTTTGCATATTATTACATTGTCTGATATTCAGGTTTCAACTTTTATACAATCAGGTAGCTCCTCCTTGTGCCCAAGATGATATTGATGCAGAGAACCTGTCTTCAGATATTGATGTGATGACTACAAAAGACGAACATTCAAATGGGGTCACTGGAAGCCAAAGTTGCAGTATCCTCTGGAAAGATGGATTGCCAAGTAATGCTAATGTAAAGGTGGAAACTGTGGGTTCGTTGTCTGTAAGTGTTATGGATTTAACATCTTTAAAAAAGCCTAGTGATTTGTTTGGACAAGCAGCATATTTGGATGCTGGAAATAAAGTAACAAGCTCAAAAGAACAAAAAGTTTCAGCTAGGAAGCCTGCACCTCAAGCCAAGATTCCTTTTGAGAAAGGGTATAGTTAAATGGATTGGCTTAAGCTTACTAGAATTTATCTTGATCTTGCAGGTATTCAGTTGTGTTCTTGATGAACTTTTTTCTGTTATATAGTTCTTTTTTTTTTTTTTTTGGGTTTATTGGGTTGCTAGATATAAAATGTATTGTTTCTTCCTCTTTGCATGTGGTTTGCAACGTTTGCCTGGTTATTTGTTTAGTTGTCTTATTTTGCGTTCGTAGAGCATGCATTTTGAGGTGTGCTTTAAGTAGCCTGAACCGTAATCTTTAGCTTGAGCATGAAAGAAGGTGCATTTCTTATGGCTATGGCTCATGTTACATTTCTTATGAACGTCCAAGAGGAAAGCATGCTTGCCTTTTCATATTTTTCTCAGTTTCTAGTCAATTAGCTTTGATGCTAGTGAACTGTAGAATTGTCACTTAGAATTTACGACCAGAGGCTGAGGAAGAAGAACAGGGGAAAGGTTTTTTTTTTTTTTTCTTTGATTCCTCTCATCACGTGTTGTACTTTTTTTTTTTTTTAATTTCTATCTTGTAAAGTTGTAAGTCGAAGCTTTTATCTTTGAGTTAAAAAAAAAGTTTAATCTTTTATGTGGCACAAGGAGTGGTGGGTCCCATCAGTCCAGTTAATATGCTTTTAAGTGGGTTTGAGTTTCTGTTTGGTAAGGTCTAACTTTAAACAATTTAAAAAAACGAAAAAAAAAAAATATTAAGATTCAATCAGTCCTCAGCCCAAAGTACAGGGTCCAATTTGAACCTTTGGCCTAATTTGAATTTATTGTCGATCTCATCTCTCTTCAATCTCTAAGTATACAGCAGTTAATGTATACAATTAAAATGCATACAATTAAAACAAAAAAATCTCATTCCTCTTTTCTTAAATAAAACCTAGTTTTTTGACAATTCAATTCACTAAAATTCATAAGTATAGACAATAAAAAATATAAAAAAATTTACCGAACACCTTTCATTTGTTTTGCAACTGCAAAAATCAACAGCAATGCCAAACTAACCCTTTGTTGTTAACAAAAGTTGTGTTGCATTAGAAGTGAATTTGTAATCCTACATCTCATTGTGCAATTTGTTAGCTTTCGCTGGCGGGACATCACATGACATGCTATTGCGGAATTCACGGATACAGATAGATAGCGCTGAAATGAGCGAAGTAGGACCCCCTTTCTTTAGCACATTATGAATAATTAATCCCTGGTTTATATTCTTTGCCCAAACATCCAAATGATAGTACAAGGCAAATATACCAAAACAAGAATCTTTAAGTACTCTTTGCTCAAAGTCAAGGAAGTATTTGACTTTCAAACCTGTAGGCGAGATCCAATTTAACCAAAAACTAACTTTTCTGTAATTTACACCTTTTAACCCAATGTTAGATCCTTCAACAATCAGCAAGCGTGGATCATTTGCACCTACTTTGATCAATCAACTTTGAAGAATTAATAAAATCTGATGATTGCACACGTGTACTGTAAATTGGATTATATTAAGAGAACATAGAAAATGATGAATAAAGTAATTCATTGTTGCAAGTATTAACATGAACCCAAAATCCAACGCATTTCAAAATTCTTTCAAGACTAAACACATCTGAATAATGAATATATTGTTTTCTACAATCACATTAACCAATTCTGCAAGAGATGCTATACGCAATTAAGCACTCTGTCGATGTTATATTAGGTTAATAATGATGACAATAACAAACGATCCCATTGGAACTGGGAAAATAGCGAGGCAATCAAATAGTTAAACAATAACTTCTTGATCAAAAATATATGACAGCCCTTGCTGCTTCTAATGGGGCCAAAAAAAAAAAAAAAAAGTAGATTATTGGCTCCTTGTTATTCTTGCTGAAGCCTTGTAAAACAATGAAATGAAATTTATAATCCTATACTATATCAGAGCAACTAAAGGCATATAGAGGGTAATGCACAACTGGCTTGCCCTTGCCAATAGCTAAAAGCCAACTCAAGGAAATGAAATTTCAATGACTTTCCAAGAATAGTGACTTGGCAATCAAAATGAGGCATTTCAGGAAAAATTTCACCAATCTGCATCACTTGAGTGACTTACACATCAATAGACGGATAGAGTCCTGGCATGTAAGGCCGTGAACCTCCATTAGAATCTGCATTACCATAGAAATGAGATTGTAGCTCTCCTGAATGAGACGATTTGCGGGACCTTGGGTTCTTAGGAGAAGCCGAGTAATCACTGGAACTGCTACTAGAATAATACATCGAGGATGATGGAAGCCCATGGATCCTTGGCAATCCTGTTGGATCCGAACCCAAACTGTATCCCCTTTCAACTGTTTCAGCTTCCAATGGCAATTCATCCAATGTCTATTAGGGCACACAAAATTATCAGATAAAAACATCAGAAGATCCTTCAGCAAATTAGAGTTGTAACTTTCAGCGGCAACTATAGAAACTAAATGTGAAACAATTCAAGAGCACATCCAGAGGCACCAAACCATTGATATCTTTTGCTTAATAAATTAATGCCCCAAACATTATTCAGACCTGGAGAAAAAGAACATCCATGTCCAAAAAGGGAAAGGACGATGCTCATTCAAGTATCTTACACACACATTTAAACCACTTACTACTAGTTTCTGGTGAGAGCAAATTAACTTAGTTAGCATATCCCAAGTCTTAAATAACCAAACATGAAAGTCAGATCTCCAAATCACTAAAGAGACAAAATAGAGATTAACAATCTAATAACTTGAAAGGTCTAGGCTAATTAATGAAGTAGGAAATGTACCTTTACAGCAAGTTGAAGAACCTTAAGTGTTTCACGAGTCCGCTTTCTTTTCATGGCTATCTCCTCAGGTTCCTGCAGCATCTCTTCAAACAGGTTTTCTCTGTTTAAAATGAGATGCAACACAAAAGTGGAGTCCACACAATGAAAATTGCAATAAAAAATGTGAAACCTATAGTTTAGTGAATCAAAATCCAAGCAAATAAAATCAAAGCACCCATGTCACCTGTAAAGCTTTTTAATGAAGACATTGTGCAGTTCACGCTTTGTGTGGTTCACCTAAATAATTACAACAAAAGCAAAATGAAAAATTTTACAAGATCAGACCGGCACATTCTATAACACTTTACATAAATCAGCCAACTACTGACAAATGCTGTATGGTAACAAAAAACAGGTACAAATATAATAAACAATGCTAGGTTGCCGTATTCAATTGCCTCTAGTGAAAGAGATCCACATTCCTGAAAGACTGATAATGTTTCTCCTGAAAGACTGATTATGTTCATCCAGCTTCCTATTCCTAGATCTCCCTAAATGTCTGCAAATTTCAATTATTTTGAAATACAATTGTGTAATCATAAATCTATCAGCCCTCCATCTCAAATGATAATAATAAAAGTAAGTTTAACAGAGGTTCACAAAATATACATACTCCTAGCTAGATCTAAATGAAAATTGCTGGACAGTTAAAATTTGGCAACTACAATAAATTGGAACACACACGTGTCAGAAACTTAAAATCCAAAAAAAGTCATATAAAAGCAGTGAGCATATCTGCATATGACTTAATTATTACCAGAAAGTGCATAATTGCTTTTGGTACAGAGTCCTCAACATTCTTCCGGACAATGTCATAGTATGATCTCAATAGCAATTTAGTGACTGCAATTTCAATAGCCTCTTGCTCTGAATGACTTTCTGAGGGCCTCAAGACAGTTGGAGGCTTAGAAACAAAAAAACATGAGCACTTAGAACATAATTTAAACAAAAATAGAAAGTAAAGATTTAAATGAATAATACAGATAGCCAATAGAGCAACGAATTTTAGATAAGAACTTTTGTAAATACCTCTCTCAAATGGATGATAGAAAAGTTCTCGTCCAAGGCATCGATGTTGTTAACAGTTTCAATATGTGATTTGGCTGTTGCATTCTCTTTAGCAGAAATTCTGGAGTTATCACTCCCACCAAAAATAGATGAAATACCCCAACTTGAAACACTAGTTGTATTCCCTGAATAATCATGAATTGTTCAACAGTTTAGAATATCTAATATTTTGATGCTGTTCAAAAGTCAAAACGAATTTAAATAACTATTTGCAAAAGTCATTGCCACACAACTCCAATGGAGAGAAATGGAGAGGGCGGCAGACGAGAGGGATAGGGGAAGAGAGGCAATTTCTCACGTCCATCGGCATTTAAACTCTAAATAAAAAGCAAATAACCTAGGGGTGCAACTTTTTCCACTTCTGTCATGGGACGAACTCCCTGCCAATCATAAAAATGAAAACAAAAAATGGAAAGTAAATGAACCACAACAGCTGCAGTTTTAGGTTTATAAGAAGAGAGCAAAAAAAGATGTCTAAAAAGAAGAATACTAAATGGATGTTCATGCCTGGTCTGCCAATACTCCATTTACTTGTCTAGCAAGAATTCCCCGAGTTTTGAGACTCCTCTCTGATGCTGGTGCCTTATCAGGCTCTATTCCATCCTTGTTAACAAAAGAGTAAAAAAGCAAAAAATGGGAAAAAATAAAGGAAAAGACTGTAGTGATCACAATCCAAACATAGAAGCATGTAACAATAACCACTCGTAGAGCCAGAAATATACCTTTTGTCTGATAGGTAGAGAAACAGCCCTAGAAGACTTTATCTGTTGCAGGGCAATCTCCACAGCCTTACTCCCACCAATAAAATTTGGATGTGAGGTATTTATGTAGTCCATCTGCAAAAGAATCCAAAAGTTTTGCCAAGAAAAGATGAGTTAAACAACCAAGCACTCCAGAAGTTTTACAGACTAAACAATACAAAGAAGATGAGAGAAAAAGAATCAGAAAAAAATCTGCAAGCACAGGGGATTATTACTTTGCTCTAGCAAGTTGTTCAAACTAGTCTACTTAAAACAACCATTATATATCATGCTGAGGTTCAAGTAAATAAAACTCCCACAACTTCCCCCAAAAGTTCTGAAATGAATCTTACATGATAATTATCTCTTCAATAGTTTGTTTAAAAGAAGAAGGCCTCACCAAAAAAAGAATCTTACACCCATCTCAAATTTAGCTGGTTCTATTTTTTTTTTTAGTTGAGTATTACAAGATTTGTATCAATTTTAACAATTGGCAGCATTCCAGCTATTTGCTCAAGCAATCAGGCTGAGTTAGCACTGGTATCTTGAAAATCACCATTTAAATTAGTGCAGTAATCCATTCATCTTTACTGTGTCGTCACTTACAGGTAACCTCTCTGACTAAATCTCTTTTCTCATTCTCAACCAACCGTCATACTGAATCAATTTCTAGAAAAAAAAAATGAGAGAGAGAGAGAGAGAGAGAGAGAGAGAGGTCACAGTAATGGAATATTTTACAAAATGTCACTTGCATTAATTGAAGTGAAAAGTTCTTATGGGGTGGTAAGATCACAGATGGTTAAGGAGTGGTTGTTTTGGGAGGTTTCCAGCAGAAAAGAGAGAAAAGAAATAAAGGAGAAGAAAAAGAAAAAAGGAAGTGATAGGAGAAGGGTAACAGCTCGTCTATGGAGAAGTATGGGTTTCCTTTCAGGGGGGTCGGGGTGCTTTTTTTCCAGGGCACAGAAGAGTTTTGTACACTGATGGGTCAAAAGAAATTGAATTTCATAAATTATTTTAAGCTCCAATGCCACATCGGTTTTTGGCCTGAACCTTTGTCAGAAACTGATAAAAATTAAAGAATTAGCTAGATTTTAAGGAAAAAAAGGTAAATTCAGAAAAAATTCTTGTGATAAAGCCACAAAAAAGTAGCAGTTTTAAACTTTCAAGCCGCTACAGAATGCTTCAGTAATTGTTTCATTAAAAAATGATGGCAAGATGGTAGACCAGACATATAGAAACAGCAGCCAAAGGCCCAAATCAATATATAACCAATGGGGAAACCAGTGCCCAACCATAACAAATTAATAGCCTAAGCAGAGTATTGGATGGATTAGTTACAAACATAGAAACTGTAAAAACTGCATGCCTGTTATAGTTTTTTCATTGGCAATATAAAACATATAATCCTATCAACACTAGAACTATTCCTAATCACAAAGATTTGAAAGATGAACAGATGATTAGTAGGTGTTTTTTTAAGTCGATATAAGAAAAGGATAAGAAGAAATGTAGCATAATCAAGTACATCAAGCATCTTGCTTTCAGTGTTACCTCCATTTCAATGATATGGCCAATCATTGTCTCAGATGGTTCAAGACCATCCCGCAAAAAGTTTCCAATAACTTCATCCATACGCTTCCTTAGAACTGGAAATCTTTGTAGTTCACTTACTAGACAGCGATGGCTAATCTGGGGGGGAGAGAAAGAGAGAGAGAGTTTATTAGAAAATGCAATTATGTAACTGATGGTCCTCACAGACAACAATTAGAAAAGTTACCTTTAATAATTCATCATATATAAACCTAGCACATTGAAGGCTTGGATCTAGCAAACGAGCTATTTGCCTTCGAATAAGAACCTCAAATGGCACCTACACAAATTGAAATTCAGAAAAAGAAAAATGCAAACAATTAATATGTAAAAAAAAATAAAACTGAGAAATTATAGTTTAAAAAAAAGATTTAAGGTGAAAGCGAAGGAAGGAGATAAAACCTACTTCTGGTACAAACAGTGCAGATCTAGGACCAGTTGCATTCTGAATGGCAGTTCGAATGTCATCATCAGTCAAGTCCTCACATGGATCAACCTCCTGGTTATTACAGCATCAGATTGCAAAGTATCATACATCACATTTACCCTCAAGTTCCATGTCATATTACAGTGTTTTGCTAAATTGCTCATGCAACTATACGCCATCAAACAGAAGGGGAAAACTATTACACAGCTAAAGCGTAACCCCTTCATCCTCAATTGAAAATCTACTCTTATCTCTTCCCTTGATAAAGCTAATACTTAGACAACTGCCAATCAACTGTAAGATCCACACATGCCATTTCATGGAGATACCAATACCATAGATGCTTACCAACCACAAAGAAAGGTATCCAACAATATGATATAGCAATTCATCAATGACTTATTTATTTACAATTTTCAGAGCCAATGTGCTTCTGGTTAAAACATCCTTCACTTCATTATGCTTGGAGATTTTTAATTGACATTATTGTCCTCCTATTGCTTCTATCAAAGTTAACACATACTGTAAATATAAACCCTGTACTAGTTTGCATAATTACAACTAATAAAATTTCATTCATCTCTGTAATTTTGCAGCAAGAAAATAGGAAGAACAAAGAGAATATTAATGACCACAAAAAAGTGCAATTGAGCCCTAAAAATGCTATTACTCAAAACTGAAACCATTCAGAAAAAATCTAAGTGAATTATGAATTTTTTGTAAGAGAATAAGAAAAGACAGATAAAAGCCAAAACAAAACACAGATCAAAGTGCATAACAGCCTAAACATGGGGAGATTTCTACCTTCACTCTAGTAATTAAAAAAAAAAAATTAATACAATGAACATAATTAATGCTGAAAACAGAAAAAATTTACATCTGGAGAGCAAATTATCCCTCTCTCAAAGATTTTGCAACATCTTAGGCTCCTCTGCTCATGAGAGAACATGAAACTCATATACCCGCATCAATGAATAAAAAGTCCTATAGGATTGACAAAAAATTGTGATGGAAAGCAATTCAAACCTAAAACCTTCAAGATTGAGAGCATTAGTCAATCTACCTACTTAATTTTTTCCCATAGCACAAAAAAAGAACCAACACATATGGACTTAATTTAAAAAAAAAAAAATCAAAGTAAATAACTCATAAAGCAAACAGTAGTTTCAAGAAACCAAGTACATACCTCCAAACTCTTCACAAAAATATTCTGAAAGATATAGTGGACACGTGCTCCACCAGACAGCTCAGATGTCGACATCTCTTCGTTTTTTCCCTCCACCATTGAAGCAAATGCTGCATTAAACAAGATCTAACACAATGAATCATCTTAAATGTACACCAAGCGCATTAAAACAATTGATGATAATAATATTTGTACTTTTAACAGTTTAACCATAAAGAATAGCATTGAAATTACTAGATATACCATCTGAGTATTTTGAAAGAATGTTTAGGAGTAGTGCTCCCTGACCAGCCTATCATTACAAAAGGTTTTACAAAGCAATTAGCAAAAAATATAAAGATAGCATCAGCAAAAGAAACCACACCAAACACTTAAAAAAATTCGGAATAAGCACAAAATATATATTCAAATGGAATTGCATTATGGACATCAAGAATCAATAATGTCCGCCAGGAATTTAAGTTGCATTTGAAAGTACTATTCATCCAGTTGGCATTATCAGATAATTAAGAATTAAGAGTACAAATCATAACAGGAAGAAAAACATAGACTAGGCCAAGGATAATCCCATTGTTGTGCCAAGAAATTTTATACAAGATCAATTACATTTTGCTTTCAAGCAAAAGTACCAAATCCAGAAAATATTCAAGATTTGAATTTCAAAATGCCTAGAAATTTTATACAAGATCAATCACGTTTTGCTTTCAAGCAAAAAGTACCAAATCCGGAAAATATTCAAGATTTGAATTTCCCAATGTATCAAATTTTCATAATTTCCCATCAATTTATAGAGCCAAGGTGTTCAAAAGTCATGACCAAGTAAACATATCCAACATGGGTCCTTTAGGATAAAGTGTAGTGTCAAAATGACAAGTATTGTAAATGGTCTCAGTGATATTGAACAGACACTCTTTCAGTCAAATATACATACCTTCGATTCTGTGATTTCTCCATAGCTTGCATGTTCTTTTGCTAGAGAAACCATTGCAGAAGTTATGCGAGACTTCAGCCCTGGAAGAATAGCTTTGATATGTTGAACTAGAATCTGTGAGAGAGAAGCCAATGCTAAAAATCAGTGAAATTACGGATTCAACTAAATCTACCCAAAAAAAAAAAAAATTACCAAGCCCATTTAGGTATAAACTCAATTTAAAATAGGATTAGTTGTTGAGAAATAAATGTTTCTAACAAATACATAAAAGCAGTGGATGCAGAACAAGAAGCATATACTATCAAATAATTGATCAAGCCCATCAACTATTTTCACAAATCAATTTTTCAGACATTTACCTGGTTCAACTTCTTAGCTAACTGAGGAACACCACAGCGATCGGCTAGACCATTATACACCTAGAAAACAATGGACAACGAATGACAAATAAGATAAAAGAGAAAAAAAAAAAATCTCCAGCTGATTTTACACCACCAAGGATAACAAGAATTATAATTTAGAACAGTCATACTGGACGACTGCGGAAGAACTTCTCCTCTGCTGCAAGGGCATCCTTGATACTTCGATTGAGCATTATATCCTGCATGAACAAAATAAGTTCAATTAAGCAAAAGACTGTGCATCACCAAGAGCAATTTGTAATTTACATTCTAGATTTTTTGTAAATCTGACTGTCAAAATTGGAGTACTGGTACTGACAAGCAAACAACAGTGTGCTTAAAATCAAACTATATCCATCATACAAATCGTAAATAGTTATGTTGTTAGTATGTTACCAATATCAGAATTTTAAAATTTTTATATAGCTGTGAAGCAGTAAAATAAACTATTTCAAACCAAATATAATTTATTACACTTAATAGGTTACCTTAAAAATACAAAATCTTCATGAGCATTTTTATTTAACTATCATATGTGATTCACATAAAATTCATTACATTGGCAATCCCATAAAGTGTTTCAATCATATTTTGTTCTCATTACCATATCGTATTTCCAGATGAAGACAATTTTGTTCATATTTTCATTCCATGTACCAGAGATATCCACACTCAAGGTAATCTTGTTTTCCACATTAGATAATGCCATTTCTTGGAAACAGATCCGAGGAAAGGCAAGCCACAGGCAAATCACTCAAAACCAGGAATCAAAGCTTAAAAACAATGACAATTCCAGAAACAAAAAATCTGGAGTAGCATTGTTAAGTCCTATTCTAAGTGATCATCTGCATTAGATACTATTTTCAACACTCAATCAACAAAATGTCAAATGCAATTAACACCAAACCATCCAAATTAAAAAATTGGGCAAAACAAGGAAAAAAATGTAGAAGGAACTAAACAGCAGCAGCAGTAACTACGATATATTCATCATCTTTTCCCTAAAAAAGGTATCACCTAAGCAATAATCTACAACGATGATTCAGAAGAACCCAAAAAAAAAAAAAAAGAAACAGAATGTAATGTTAAACCAAGATAAAACAACCAGACCACAGGACGTAGCACTATTCTTCTAAATTACGTTGATACCTCTTGACTACGGTTAACCACACCAACATAGCCAAGTCGAAGAGGGATCACTTTTCCAAGCAGCAGATTACGAGCATCAGTACCTCTGTCCATAATATCCAACTGAGGTCAAAAAAGAAATGTGTCAAAAATTGAACGAAAGCTTCTCAGAGTTTGCAACTACTGCACCACCGAGGAAAGAAATACTAACCTTTGTAATTACTCCAATAGTTCTGTAGCCTGTAACAGAAAACTAAATTGTATGAGTTCCAATAAAATGAAACATAAAAAACTGCATGGAACGGCAAGTAAAAGTTACCATCAGGATCAGCATTGCCCGCAATCTGAAGAGCATCTGAGTTTGCTAAATCTGAATTTGCAGGTGTAACAGCTAGAATCAGACAGCTTGGTTTTTTAATATATGACATAATCATAGTTCTAATCCGTGCTTCAATATCAGAGGGCTGATCACCCACAGGAACCTTTGTTATTCCTGGTAAGTCAACAAGTGTGATATCAAGAACATTTGGTGAAAAAATCTTCAAGCGAATCTGCTTGTCTGAAACACCTTTGTTGTCCCCAGCTTCCTTAGCAGTCTCAGCCTATAGACAACAGTTCAAAAAATTACTCACCTAAAAAGAAAGGTCCATCAACAATTGCATAACTAGAACCCCACATAAGATATTCATATTTATAGGCTACTTCTGAAGTTCAAACAACAACTGCTGGCATTAAACACACATGCAGACTAGATAAATTATGTTTAGTTCCTACACAGCTCTTAGAAACCTTGAACAGAATGTGTAACTATGTTAGCTTTGCTTCTACTCATCTACATTTTCAGCTCTTGTGCAGAAGAATTGAACAGCCCCTGCACTGGTGTAGGAGTCCACCTCCAAACCAATAGAGGAGCATAAACATAATAAGGCTTAAAATGTCACACTCAGCAAAATAAAGCACTATTTTTCTACTATTTCCGCAAGTAAGAAGCAAACACCTTATAAAATTCCTGAATATAGAGAACACCTTAGAAAATTATAAATTCCAGGTCCATCATTGCAAAGCTCCACTCATGCACAAGACTTTGCAACTCTTATGTCAAAAAAATAATTAGAAATCAAAATGATATCTTCAATCTCTCATCTACCAAGATTTTCACAGATATTACAATAACACATTCATAAAAACTCCATAAAACACTGCAACAATTAATCTGATTAAAATTAAAATTGAACCGAGCAACTATATATTAAGCTAAAATTCTCCTTTATCACCTAAAATTTCGAAAAAAAGAAAAAAGGCATACTTGAATTTCTCGGCGGATCTCAGAGAAATCATAAAACCGTTTTCCAGGAAGGTGCAAGAACTCTCCCCACTCTTCTTCACTGCCATCGGCTTTTCTCTTAACTTGCAAAAGCTGCAAAACAAGCGGTCTCCGAGTACAAATTTCGTTTCCACGAGGCAAAAAATCCCTTCCGACGAGAGCTTCCAGGACGCTAGATTTCCCGCTGCTTTGACTTCCAACCACCGCCACTTGCGGCAGCTCGATCGTCGACTGGCTTCCTAATTGCGCAAATATATCTTGCAATTTATTCACTATCGGAATCACCGATGAACCTAGCGGCGCAGCCTGTGACTGTGACACAGCCGCCGCCGCCGTCGCTGCTGGTGACGGCGATGCTGGTTCCTCTGCCATTAATGGATCCAGTTGCTGAAACAGTGAAACCCTAGGGGTTTTAAGAGAACGTTCTAGAGAGAGAAACTTTTAAAAAAATTAAATTTTGATTTTCCAGAGAGAGAGAGAGACAGAGCGTGTTTGGGTTTGTGTGCTGCAGAGAGAGATCCCTGAAATTCTGTGATTGGAAAATGGACTGAGGTTTGAGTTGCTTGCTGTTGGTGTCGGCTAAACTGAACGGTAAGTGCTAAGGCGTTTAAACTGCGCACCCTTTTTTTTTTTTTGGTGATTTATTGCTGTTTGATTTATGATTTTAAATAGTGATTTTTTATAAGATTTTTTTCTCTTGAGGTTAATTAACGGTCAAGTTTTTGTTTATTTTATTATATTATTTTTTGCTTGTGGATCAAGGCATTATTTCGAAAATAATGTATTGTTGGATTTAGATAAAATTATAAAAATTACATTTTACCTAAATTTAGATGTTGAAATGATAAAATTATAAATAAATATATTAAATTGATAAAAAAAAAGGATAAAAATCGTGAATGAATTATGCCTAAAATATTATTTATGATCAAAATGTATATATGGGTTTAAAATTTAAATTTGACTTCACTAAAATTATTAAATTATTTATCTATTTTTCAAAATTAATTATGTTGTATAATATATAAAAAAAACAACTATTTTTATTATATAGTTTGGAAATGCATGGAGAGATTAATCAATTGATGTATCAACATTTAATTTTTTTCATTGACTAGAAAAATAACAATCAGTCAAATGTCATCTAAAGAGTGAATTGCTCTATATATTTTCTCTTTTTTTCTTTTTTTTTCTTTTTGGCAAATTAAAGTTATCTAAAGGGTGATTAGAGTAGATCTTTAGATTAAAAATTGTCATAAGTGAAGTGAGTTTTCCCGTTCACTTCGAGCTAAAACAATTTAGAGATTATTGATGGGTGATCACAATATAGTAGATTAATTTTTATTATTTCATACACTTTATAATAATAATAATAATAATAATAATAATAATAATAATAATTATTATTATTATTATTATTATTATTATTATTATTATTATTATTATCAATTTTCACTTTGATATGTGTTTTTCATTTTAACCCAAATTGATGGATTACATGTTGGACATTATGTCTAAGAACTATTGTGATTGATTTGGGAAACTTCTTTCATGGTATACTTTAAAAAAAAAAAGAAAAAAAGACGATGCAAATGTTAAAACAAGTTTGATGGCTTAATACATATGCAACATTATATACTTTGTATTTTTTTGTTAGTTTGTCTTTTCAGTTTATAAAATGATTATTTTGACACTTTAACTCGTTAAAATCAAAACATATCCAACACTTTTTGTAATATTTGAAGTGTTTCAAAAAAAAATTTTAATTAAAATGAAATTATTTGGATAGTTCAACGATATGAATTGTATTTGTAAGTGATGTTTTTAGTAAGTTGCAATGTCAAAATTATAAACTAGTAAAATGCGACAAGATGAAGAATTTGCAAATATATGAAGTCCAAGTTTTTTTTTAACAAACAGTAGAATTATCATTAATTAACCAATGATACAATTAATAAGGCTGTTACACTTTGAAAGATTAGTATTCAAAGTGTTTTGGAAAGGTTCAATATAAGAAGTAAATTTAACTTTTTCGATTTTCAACTTTAGAGAAACTCTAAATTGTTAAAGAAAACACTAATTTTACCATCTAGAGACACCAGCGATAGCAACAACAGTAAATGAAAACTCTATAATAATTTAGACATGTTTGAGTTGAAAATTTATGGAATTGATCATAATAATAATATTCAGATAAAGAAATAACAATGTCAAGTTAAAAGTCTTCATTATCAAAAAGCACCGGATTTTAACCTTCGTTGGAGAAAACAGTATCGAACTTTGATTAACATTAGTGGAAGAATTGGAACCCTCTTCATCTCTTAAACCCATAAGATCAAGATCCAAGTGAACCAGAAGATATTGGTTTTACCTATCCAATTGCACAAAAAGTTTCTCATAATACACTAAAACATCAATAAAACTAAATATCTATCGCTATAATTATAATATCTAAACTATAAAATAGAAAATGGAAGAAAGTGCGGGAAAATTGCTGGTTAAAACCTAACAATCTCCCCATATTACTGTTTATGACACTAAACAGAGTAGTCTTCACAGGAAGAGAAAAAAGATATTACTGGTCCAAGTGTCCTATACAACACATGATGAAAGCATATAGATATATAACGAAGGGTAAAGTCCAAATCCAATAGCCATAAAATAGCTGAAATTATTTTAATTTTAAATATATTATATTTAATAATAAGATTTGTAATATATATTTATATTTTTTAATTAAAAAAGAGATCATATAATTTAAATATCAATATAATATATAATAAAAAAATCATTTCCTTTTAAATTAACATATTTAAATCCTATATATATCAAGACACCTCAGAAGTTGTAAAATACATTATAAATCTAACTATTAATTACATCGAAAATTTCATTTCTATCTCCACGTTATCTTTGATTTTCTTTGAGATTTGTCAACTAATGATTGTTCTTTTCTTTTGAGCATATGTTGCAAAATTTAAGTAGCCAAACCCAAAGATAGACTTATGGGTCCTTTTCTACAATTTTGATGGTAGGGATCTTCACAGATGTCCAAATGGCCAAATTTTGTAGAAGAGAAGGAAGGAGAGATGGTTGCTTCTCACAAGAAGCTGTTTGTATGTTGATAAAGATGTGAGGAATATTGTCAACACAGTAAAATTTTTTTTATTTTAATTTTTTTTTCCTGAAAAATAATTAAAGAAACATATTTTAGTGATGTAACATCAATTGAATTAAAGTAGATGCTGAAAAGCAATAGTTTGAACCATGACTTCCCTGGAAAATTACAATATCAAACTTCCACAACACAAGGTAATATATGGTCTAGTTGATGATAAACCCTCTTTTTTCATTTTAAATTTTAATTAAGCTCAATTAATTTTTGGAATACGTATAATTTTTATCATTGTAATTCTACCTTTTGATAAAATTAGTCATGTGTTTTTTTTTTAATTTTTAAGTGCTATTTATTTCATATTTTTTTATACTTTAATATATTTCTAACAAATATTGTTTAAAATGTATGCTTTATTATAAAAATAATATAAATTTTTAATGCTAAAATCATATAATAAGTAATGTATTATTTAACTAATTATAATAAACTCGTAAAGAATGAATTTTTGATGTATTTTTAATTTAATTATAAATATAAAGAAATGGGTTTTAAAATAAATTTACAATATTTTTAAAATAATCTATTTATTAGATTGATTGTAAATCATATATAAAATAAAATTATTATTAAAAATTAATATTATATTAATTTTTTTATTAAAAAATGATGATATTAGTTAAAAAGGTAGTAAAGTGTAAAAAAATAATGAAACACATGGTACTTAAAAGTTAAAAAAAAAATCATTTTGCCAAAAGGTAAAACTCTAGGGATTAAAATTATACTTATCCCTAATTTTTTTAGTTTTGATTATGAGAATCAAATTTAAGATTGATTCACAAAGCAAAAATATTCACCAAGACAGTGATTGTGTGGACTAATTTAATTTATAATGAAATTGAGTCGAATTGAATTATAATATTATGAAGTTGGAAAAATTATTAATCTCAATTGATTAATACAGTAACATCCTTTTGAGTCCATTCAATTTAAATTGGTATTTTTCTTAATCCTAATTATCATTGTAATTAGGCATAATACAACAGCAGTCCTATGAACTTAACACCTTTTGTCAATTTGCCTCTTAATTTATAAATTGACCATTTAAACACTTTAACTTATTAAAAAAAAGATTTATCAACACTTGTAACACTATTTGAGATGTTAAAATGGTATGTTTGTTAGTTTAAACAACTTTTTAAACACTTAATTACTCACTAAAAAATATTTATAGCATGTTGATATATTAAAATGACAAAGTGACAAAATTTATCAAATTTGAGGGATTGAAAATATATTAAATCTTACAATTATTATAAAGAAAAAATAAAAAAATATATGATTTTTTGCACATGTTCCACTTGACTCGGGGATATAGTTCGGTTGGTAGGGTTCTTGCTTTTGCAATTGAGTTGTTATAATTACGGATTAGATATCTAATTATTTAGACAATTATGATAGCATTTCTTATTGAACCGGTGGCTTTTGTATAATGGGATGATGAAAATAAAGTAATTAGCAATGTTCATGAAAACACTTACTTGAATGTGCATATACTTCCTATGGAGTAACCATGCCAAAATCAGCTAGTTTTGGAGTAAAATTGTGTTATAAGTACAGTAGTATTCAGTGGTTAATTCATGAAATTAAGATGGTGATTAATTATACACTTATGCGGATGTATATGATTAACTGACCTTATCCAACAAAATATTGTTCAGCTTTAAATCTCTATGGATGAGTGGAGGCTCTTGCCCATGTAGCATTTGAATTGCACTTTTTATGCCCTTCATAATTTTCAGAGTTCTATTCTAGTCCATACCTATAAATAAGGCAAAAAATGACAATAATAATTATAAATATCTACATTATTATTATTATTCAGAATAGTAAATCGAAGGACAATAAACAATAGTCTTCTTTTCACAGGAGATTATCAGCTAATTTATTAAAGATAGTTTTTCATTTTTTATGAAAGAATAAATAAGATAGAACTTTTCTAGAGCTTCACAATAATCAATCAATTTAATAGTACTTTGATGTAGTAATTTGGGTAAGTATTCCTTTTCAGCTTGAAAAATATAACAATCTCATCATATTGCTGAAATTAACAGTTCTTTCTTTTTTCTAAAAAAAAAATTTATGGGAAGTTTCATCATTACCGTCTTAAATTAAATTCATCCATAAATAATTTGTCTACTCAATTTTCAGTATTGACAAAATAGCTTATACTGATCGATTTGTTAACCTGAATTATGCAAAAATTGTTAAAGTGTTCTTATATATATATATATATATACACACACAACAGAGAAGTTAAAGGACCTGAATAATCATAAATTAACAATATGAAAATTTTAACCATGTAAATTATGATACTCTCAAACAAAATCATCACTGGACAATGGAAATATTATAAGCATATATATTTTTTTTTAAAAATAATGAATAGCACATGTATCTTAATATTCAAAAAACGAGTTTGTGCCATTGAGGCCCAAAAAGAGAACCTAAGAAAAAAAGAGAACGATTTATTGTGCTACTGTGTCAATGGAATTTTATTGTTCGGAGAAAAATAAAAGAGAGCTTTAGAAGATTAATAAAGCCTACAAAGAGCATAATCAATTCAATTGATGAGACAATTAAAACCGTATGCAACATCATCCTAATTGCACAATCAACTTTTTTTTTTTTTTTGAAAGCAATTGCACAATCAACTCAATCCACCAAATTAAATCTTAAATGGATAATTATTTATGTTTCGGATTATGTACTGTTAGCATCCGCGAATTTTCCAAAATTCCTTTCAAATTAGTAGATGATCCCCTTATATTAGAGAAAAAAAATATTTTATTATTGTTTTTTATCTTGATGCAAGTCACGATACATTATTTATGTTGGAGCACGCGACACCAATCAATATCCTCCTTGAATTATCACTACAAAAAATTGGGAGGATTCTTTCTTGTGGTGTCTCCCACTTATAAATAGTATATTATTTTTCTCTCTTTTTTCTCCTGTTAACATTAACAATTAATAATCGTAATTTTATAAAGTATTGACAAGTAATAATATATAAAAAAACAAAGACAACATTCTATGTTGCAACCAATGACATGAACAGTGCACAGTTGATTGTGATATTTTACTATTTTACCCTTTTTTTATTTTTATAATTACAAACTAAATAAATTATTTACAAATTATAAGTGTTTAAATCATAATACGACTAGTTTACTGTAATGACTTAGTATTTTAAATAAAATTTGAAATATACAGTGTTAATAATTTTAAATTTTATTTATATATTATTATTATTAATTGCTAATATTATTTACGTATTTTATTCTAAGAGATTTGTTTACGTAAAATGATTTGTTTTACATGAGAATTTTATTACTTAAATGTATTAAGGTTATTAATATTATTTTTATTTATTTTCTAGTTACGCCAAGACCGAGACCTATCGGACTTGACCCGTTAAGTCAGTCTCGAGGAGTACAAACTTATGAGTTATTATCTTATATATGCATTGCATGTAGAATGCATAAAAATTGGCATCCATGAATTTTATAATGAAATTGAGTATGAATATTTCTTTAAATGTAAAATATATTTTTGATATATTTTTAGTATATTTTTGGTATATTTTAATATACATGTGACATTCCTAATATGCAATTGGTATATTTTTGATATATTTAAGGTTTATTTTGATACATATATGGCTTATATATTTGGAATACTTTTAGTATATCTCCAGTGTGCAATTGGAATATTTTCTGTATATGATGGGTATATTTTGCTATGAATGGATGCTATTACATTTAAATTATGCATTTTTATTATTTTAATAATTATTAAGTTTATTTGAAGGATATCAATAGAACGTGTTATCTAGTGGGTTGTACTAGAATCATGTACACATCGGTGCGATAGATTTTAGGATTGAGTTATAAAATTACTCAAGGTAACTTTTATTTGATTGATTGAATATTAAGAATTGATGTGACTGAGTAGTGTGATTGCAGGAGCTTGGTTGACCTAGTGTTTCAGGACCAATCATACTAACAATGAGACTACTGAAGCTCGGTTGACTTGGTATCTTAGGGCCAATCTACTGTTAAAAAATAGATAAGAGATAAATATTGGAATTAAGTGAGCCTGTATGACTAGAAAGATATTTTTGATCGAGATTGCGAATAATTAAGGTACTATTTGATCATTCATTCAAATAAATATTTTTTCAGCATTTATTATATATAAAAGTGATTTCAGCATCCATGTGAATTATCTGTATATATTTATATATATACTGATGTTTGATTGCATATAACATTAGGAGGTGCATGTATATATAATATAATAATTTACTCAGTGAGTTCTGACTCCCCTTAGTTGTTGTTTTTTTAGGAGATTCCTTGTCATTAGACCTCAGTAGTAAACCCTTACGCCGGACTTCTTTAGCCCCGGCTAGATTGTGTAAATTATTTATCTGACTTTTATTGAATTTTAGAAAACTGCAGTAGTAGTGTTTGTATCTGTAGAATGTGGTTTTAATATTAGAGACCTGTTTCTGAATATTGTATGAATATTTTTATTTTATAATATGACATTAAGTATTTCTTTTTATATCAACTTAAATTTTAATTCTGATATATTTTTATTTATTTATTGCATACTTTTATTTTTTAAGGCTTGTTACGGATTCCGGATTCGAAAAAATTCTCGTTCTCTAGCACCGATTATGACTATCTGTTTGGGTTGTGACAATCACCTAATTTATTTTACGTTTTTAAATTCCATCTTTGTAATAAATTATTAAAAAAATTAAATTTTTTTAAAAACCAAAATTTCAAAAAAAAATTCTAATTAATATTAGGGTTCAAAAAAAAAAGTACACTCAGCTATACACTTTCATCTGACAGTGGATTATTAGAAAAAATCACAAAATAACATACAAGCCTTAACCAAAATGTTTTTTTTTTTTTTTTTTGTCATAAGCATTAACTATGTAATATAGCAGGTATGTAATATTTCCAATGTTCTTGGACCTGCATGCTTCAAGAAACAGCAGGCCCTGTTCGACCCATTATGCGCAGCATACAACAGTGGACAAGGCACGGAATATTGTTAATTGGAGATTTTAACCAAGATTTTCACTCATCCAGAAGAACGTACTGAAATTAAAGATTCTAAAAAGAGTATGAAAAGTCTTGTGATTTTGCAAGAATTCTGTTATAAAGAAGGCTAGCTAGGAACCAAATAGAGCCAGCAAGAACTTTAGCAAAAAAAAAAAAGCTAGAAGAAAGAGCGGTGAAGTTCTTAATGGGTCAGTATAGAGCGCACTCATCAAAGAAAAGGGTTGTCTTAATGGTGTAAGCTTCTGCTAAATTCTTGCTTGAGGATGTTCCATAGCGGAGATTATATGTTCGAATCCTTGTCAGATAAAATTTCAAGGGTTATCTCCTAATGATTATGAAGGGTACAAGAATCAATTTTCCAAGTTAGAGATTCAGCCTTCAAGAAAAGTGTATTGATGAGTCGTCATGTTTCTCAGTTAATAGATGATACTTTTTGTCAAAATCTATATAGCATGGCAAGTGTGAGCTTATGAATGAAGTAAAAATAGAAGGAAAATACCCACATGTAGAACTTTCACGCAAGATAAATCATTGCCAAATTTGAATTCTACTTGGCAAAGACTCCACAGGAGGTCAATTATCTGTTAGAGATCAAGGTAATGTGTGCCTGAGGCTTTGTATAGCAAGATCACTAGCTAGCACACATTCATGAACTATAATAATGCAAGTACTCAGTTATTGCACTCATCAACAAAGAAGATTTTAAGATGAAAATTTAGGCAAAAACGAGGTAAAAAAGCAATGATAGAATCTAGCAATGCAAACAAGAGCAAATTAATCCAATTATTTTCATTAATTCTACCTGCCAATGAGTTCTTGCTCTTTCATCTTTGTTGCGAAATAACTTAACAGCTACTTGCCGCCCATTGATGTTTCTGTCCATCCTCCCACTAATGATTCCACGATAAACAGTCCCAAATGCTCCTTTCCCAAGAAGTTTTCTTTCGCTAAATGCATCCATGTATGCATTTAATTCCTCAACGTTAAACAATATCATATCTGCGCAGAATCAGCAAAAAATATATAGATATATACTATCAAACCATGAATCCGATGTATGATTCTATCCATATGAATTTGCACATGGATGATCAAAGATGAAACAAACTTCAACATGATGGATGGTAGCTCGGGTGATTTATTTCAGTAGTCATATTACATTTTTATGCTAGATTCACAAAAAATTCAGAATCAACTCAGTTCTTGAATGGATCTTAGCTACATAAGGAACCCAAATTTTAGTGATTGTTTCCTGGTTGGATGATATGGGTCAAGAAGAGTATGAGATGCATAAGAAGTGTATGATATGAAAGTGGAAGTGAGAATATAACCAAAAGTAATAAAGACTGTAAAAATAAATAAATCGATGTTTTAGATACGACTATTAATTAGAATGAAACCAGAAATAAAAGTCTTGAAACCAGCTCCATCTCCAAACCGAGAGGAATCAGAGCATAAACAATTCTCCATCGACATAAGGCTATAGCTACTGGTATTTTCCTTAAGCTGGCGAGTTCACAAGAATTAAGAGGAAATGAAATGGCTAGAGGGATGGATATCTTGAAGATAAGCTTTCTTGATTTTGAAAGCTGCTGGCCTGCTTCTTCTTCTTCTGGTTTTCTCTTTTTCCTTTTTCCTTTTTCCTCATGCACGTAATATACAAGTTGGTGGAAATGGAGGGCAAAATTGCAAAAGCGTCCAAAACTTGAAGGTAGTAAAGTGACAAGTGACAAGGCAGGTGCGTAGTAAAGCGATAAGTAGCTAAAAGCTAATACGATTTTATCAAGAAATTAAATAAAATTCAACTTCATGATGTCATATATACTGTGCGTATTCATTTCATTCATTCTCAACCGTTGGAAATCTTTTATGAAAATTTTGATCATCCGACGGTTGCATTTACTTTATCAATCATTTCTAGTAGTGTTATAATATTAAATTGGAACATGGGGTCTGTCTGAAGTGGAGAGGAAATTGAGAGGAAGGACACAGTTTGACTCTGTTGCCCTGCCATTGCTATTTTGCCAATTAATTCTGCGTTTTGCCTGCCCTTTGCAAAACCCTTTGATGTCTCTAAGCCCTTGAAACCGCCTCATGTTTTGCAGAACAAAAGAGTAGTTTATGTTATAAACTATTCTTGAGGCCTACTATTCATATATTTTTTTAGGGTTCTTAATCACTTGTCCTTTTCATTAGCAAGGCCTCAATTCCATCTACATAAGCTCCACATCACATGACCACCCAATAAATTAAAATAAGAAAAGAATACACGTCATGCTGGCATTTCACAAAATTAACTTACTATGGCATTTAATATTCTTGATATTGGGTAGATATAAGATTCTGACTAATTCAAAATTTGAGTTAAGTAAATTCATAATGAGATAAAACTCTTTCACCTATTTTAATTTTAATTTTTTTTATTAATTTTAAATAAATTATATTTAATAATGAGATTTATAATATATATATTTGTATTTTTTATTAATAAAAAATTATATAACTTAAATTTCTCTTGAACTTAAACTCTAAAGATGATGGCTCAAAGTTGTAAAATACATTATAAATCCAACTTTTAATTACAACGAGAATTTCATTTCTATCTCCACATAATCTTTGATTTTCCTTCAGATTTGTCAACTTGTGATTGTTTTTTCCTTTTGAACATGTGTTGCAAAATTTATGTAGCCAAACCTAAAGATAGACTTATGGATTTTGATGGTAGTGATCGTCACAGATGTAGAAGCCCCAATGGCCAAATTTTATAGAAGAGAAGGAAACAAATAGAAGTGAAGAAGAGATGGTTGGTTTTGACAAGAAGCTATTTGTATGTTGATAAAGATGTGAGGAATATTGTCAACCCAATAAATTTTTTTATGTTAAAAAAAAAGAATTTTTTTTTTGAAACATAATTAAAGAAACATTATTTTAGTGATGTTAACATCAATTGAAAGTAGATGATGAAAAGCAATAGTTTGAACCATGTCTTTTCGGGGAAATTACAGCATCAAACTTCCACAACACAAGGTAATATGGTCTAGTTCATGACAAACCCTCTTTTTCATTTTAAAATTTAATTCAGCTCAATTATTTTTTAATTCTAAAGATCTGTTTATTTACGAAAAATATTTTATTTTTAAAAAATATTTTCTTTAGAAAATAAAAATATATTTTTCAAATAAAATATTTTTCTATATTTGATTAAAGCACTAAAAAAGACAATAAATGAGGAGAGAATAACAAAAAAAAAACAATAAATGAGAAGAGAAAATATTAAAAAAATTATTGAAAATTTTTCTCATTTTTAAAATGGGAATTCATTTTCTCTTATTTTAAAGTAATTTTCTTTTGACTGATACATTATTTTCTTTTCATTTATTTTCCCTAGATAATTCAAAATAATTCAAAATATTTTTTAGAACAATATTTTCAACAAAAAAACGGAGCCTAAAATTAAAATTGACTCATTTGAATAATTTTTACACTAAAATTTGACTCAATAAAATTATACAATTATTTTAAAATAAAAATTAATAAATATTAGATATATATAAATTGAATTAGATTCATGAACATATCGAATTAAGTATTATGAAATTTATGTTTTATTTGCCAACCAATTCAAATAGCTAAAGATTGAACTCGACTCTCAATTATATTTAATTAGTTCTGTAATCAGTGTAATTCTATTACACTCCTAATTTAACTTTTTTTCATTTCATTTTCAAAAAAAAAAAAATTCTCTTTCTATATCTAAAGTGTTTATTTTGAAAAACAATATGAAAGCTCAACCAAAAAAAACACTCTATATAATTTTTTAAGCTATAAAAATATCATTTTCCTATTTTACAAAAAAAAAAAAAAAGAAATTGCATTAATATAATTTATGGTAAAAATAATTTAAAATTAATAGAAAATTAATACCAATTAAGTTATAAATAAGCTTGGAGTTGGAGCCAATACTAACTAAATCTAACAAATTTAATATGTAAAATTCATGTAAATAAGTTACATACATAACATGAAATTGCTTTTTTTTTTTTTTAATAAAACATAAAATTGCATATACCATAAACATAACTACATATGAAATTAAAAACCTTATGATAAAAAAATTCCAAAAGTTTGCTAAGGTGGGTATAAGCTAAACAAAAAAATATACAATTTGAATACATAAATTCATTTTTATGATGGTAATTAGTTTCCTTTTTTGCCTTTTAAAATTGCAAGTCTGAGTATGACTTCATCAATGATTGGGCGCTCTGTTGCTTTAGTCTTCACACAGTCCAATGCAAGCTCTGTTACAACAATGGCATCTCTTTTGGAGCATCCTGTGCTTGTTAATGCTATATGCACTACTGCTTGTTTATTTTCCATGTACATTCTTCTTGCCCAGTTGCTTATGTGCCAAGATATTCTAACTCCAGGCAATGTAGCATTCTCTTCTTTCATTATTAATTGTAACATTATCACTCCCAAACTATAAATATCATCTGGTCTTGTTCCTGATGACAAAGTAGTTAACTTTTACTAATCATTTAATATCATTAATCATTGGATTTCAATGCAAAAAATTGTATTATTTTGTATGATTTTTTTAATGTTCGGTCCATTGAAGAAAGTATTAATAAATGAAAAATGGAAAAATTATCAATCTCCCTTCATTAATATAGCAAGAGGATGAGAACGAGTTAGTAATAGTAAATAACTCTTTCAACTTAATTAGAGGTTTCAAATTCGAGTTTTAGATATCCAACTATTTTAAAACTTTGTATTTAGACCTTTACTATCTTTCAAGGTCCTTCCAAAGTTGAATATGGATTAGTCGGTTATATGAAATACCAAATACCAGATACCGGATGGTTTGCATAAAAAAAAAAAATAGTAACATCATTTTGAGTCCATTCAATTTAAATTGGTATTTTTCTTAATCGTAATTATCATCGTAATCAGGCATAATACAACAGTAGCACTCTAAACTTAACATATTATCAATATGTGTCTCAACTTATAAATTGACAATTTAAACACTTTAACTTGTTAAAAATAAGATTTATCAATATTTTAGCACTATTTAAGATATTTAAATGGTGTATTTGCCAGTTTAAAAAAACTTTTTAAACACTTAATTACTAGTTAAAAAATATTCATAAGTCATATTTTTAGCAAGCTAATATATTAACATGGTTTATTTATATGTTAAAAGGACAAAGTGACAAAATTTGTGAGACAAGAGGGGTCGCAAATATATTAAATCTTATAATTATTATAAAGAAAAAATAAAAAAATATCTAATTTTTTTGTACATGTTCCACTTAACTCGGGAGATATAGCTCGGTTGGTAGAATTCTTACTTTTACAATTGAGTTGTTATAATTACGGATTAGATACCTAATTATTTAGATAATTATGATAGTATTTCGTATTGAACCGGTGGCTCATGTACAGTAGGATGATGAAAGTAAAGTAATTAGCAATGTTCATGAAAACACTTACTTGAATGTGCATGTACATCCTCTGGAGTAACCATACCAAAATCAGCTAGTTTTGGAGTAAAATCCTGCTCAAGTACAATAGTATTCAATGGTTAGTTCATGAGATTAAGGTGGTGATTAATTATATACTTATGAAGATGTATATGATTAATTGACCTTATCCAACAAAATATTGTTCAGCTTTAAATCTCTATGGATGAGTGGAGGCTTTTGCCCATGTAGCACATGAATTGCACTTGCTATGCCCTTCATAATTTTCAGGGTTCTATTCCAGTCCAAACCTATATATAAACAAGGTAAATAATAACAATAATAATTATAAAAATGTAGATTATAATTATTATTATTGATATTGTTATTATTAGAGTAGTACATCGAAAGACAATAAACAAAGTCTCCATTTTATTGGAAATTACCAGTTAATTTATTCATGATAGTTCCATTTTCCATGAAAGGATAAACAAGATAGAATCTCTATGGAGCTTCACAATGACTGATCAATTCAATAATATTTTGATGTAGCAATTGGGGCAAGTATTCTTTTTCAGCCTGAAAAATATACCAATATCGTCACATTGCTGACATTAACAATTTTTTTTTTTAATTTACTAGAAGTTTCATCCTTGCAGTCTTAAATTGCATCTATCTCTTAATATTATGAAAAGAAACTTTATTATTTGTCTACTCAATTTTCGGTATTAATAAAATATTTTATGCAGATCAATTTTTTTTTTTTTCAATTTTACGTTATTCAACGGTGACTCTTTTATCTCTTCTTTCTTTTTTATTTATTACAGTATTTTTTTATTACTTTTATGGATGTTTTTTTTTCTTTTGGTTTTTTATTGCTTTATTTTTATATTTTATGAAGTTATCTTCAAGTGATTGTCTTTTTGGTTGTTTTTTATTTTTATTTTTATTTTTACTTCTTTTGTTGTTGTTTAACTTATTTATTTTTTTATTTTATTCTTTTTTTACTTTTATGTATTTATTTATTTTTACTTTTTTTCTTTATCTTTTTATTTGTACAATGTTTTTTCCTTTTTAGTTATTATTTTACTTTTATTTTTTTTACTTTGTTTAGTCTTATGAAATTATTTTGTATTGATTTTTCTGATTATTTTTCTAGTTATGGTTTTTTTAGTTGTTTTAGTAGGTTTTTTCTTGCGATTATGTTTTTGGTTGTTTTTAGTTTCTCATTGTTTTTGGTTGTTTTTAATTATTTTTCTAGTTGTTTTGATAGTTATTTTTTTGTTCCTAATTGTTTTTTGATTGTTTTTAGTTCTTAGTTGTTTTGGTGGTTGTGTTTTTGGTTCCTAGTTGTTTTTGTGGGTATTTTTCTGGGATAATTATTGTGTGCCCCATGTGTTTTGACCTATTATACTACTTCATCATTGATATTTGCAACAGTTAACACTCATTAGTCCTTCTTTAGGAATGAAATAATATACGATTTTGCAAATGTTAGGGATGAATAAATATTTTTTCAAATGTCAAGGATAAAGTAGTGTAATAGGCCAAAACACATTGGGCACACAATAATTATCCATATTTTTCTTGTTATTTTTGGTAAAAAAAAGTTCAAAAAACTGAAAATGAACCAAGAAAAAAAAACAAAACAAAAACAACTAGAAAAACAATCATAATAAACCAAAAAAAAACTCAAAAAATTGAAAATAAATCAAGAAAAAAATAAAAAATTAACCAAAAACAAGAAGTGGAGCATTATGTTATGAGGCAGGCTTCTTTTTTTTTTTTTTTTTTTAAGTATAGTTATGGAATTTAACCCAAAAAAAATAAAAAAAGTAGTTGATAATGTTGAATTGATCCATCAAATATGAGTTTTTTTTAATATGGATAGGCGTGGAAGATGAGATCTAAAAAAAATAAAGATAAAAAATAAGAAGAAAGAAAAAAAAAACCGTATTTTTTAAAAAATTTCCCCATATTTTGTATTTTTGAAAAAGTTTTTTTTTTAACAATAAACAGCACATGTATCTTAATATCCAATAAAAGAGTTTGTGCTATTGAGACCCAAAAAGAGAACCTAAGCAGACAAATAAAGCCTACAAAGAGCACAATCACTTCAATCAATGAGACAAGCAAAAAATTTGCAGCATCTTCCTAATTGCACAATCAATTCTTGAATTATCACTGAAAAAGACCGGGAGAACTCACCTTTGGGGTGTTTCTCACTTATAAATAGTATATTAATTCTGCTGCCTCTTTTTACTTATGTTAATATTAACAATGATAGGCGTGATCTGATAAGTTACTGAAAAACAATAATAAAAAAAAAAAGAAGAACAGACAAGCCTTAACCAAAAAGTTTTTTTTTTTTTTTGCACAAGCACTACATCCCCTGTTTACTCTGCCGTGTAGAAAAATTGCATGAGCAAAAACTTTCCTCTAATTCAAAAATTTTCAGCCAATATATAATATAAATACATGATTTATGTCTCTGTTTCCTTCAGAAGAATCTACTGCCACTATCTATGTACTATAGCATGAAAGTACAATTTCCAATGTTCTTGGACCTGCCTGCTTCAAGAAACAGCAGGCCCTGTTCGATCCATCTCTATGTGCATGTAGTCAGCATACACCAGTGGATAAAGGCACGGAAGATTGTTAATTGAATTTTAACCAAGATTTTCAGTCATCCTAATTAAAGATTATAAAAATCGTATGAAAAGTGTTGTGATTTTGCAAGAAATCTGTTCTAAACAAGGCTAGCTAGGAACAAAATAGAGCCAGAAAGAAATTTAGAAAAAAAAAAAAAAAAACTAGAGGGAAGAGTGGTGAACTTGTGTCAGTATAGAGCGCACTCATCAAAGAAAAGGGTTATCTTAGTGGTGTAAGCTCTGCTAAATTCTTGCTTGAGGATGTTCCATAGCGGAGATTATCTGTTCGAATCTTTGTCAGATCAAATTTCAAGGGTTATCTCCTAATGATTATGAAGGGTACAAGAATCAATTTTCCAAGTTACAGATCCGGCCCTCAAGAAAAGTGTATTGATGAGTGGTCATGTTTCTCAGTTGATTTTCAGCATACTTTTTCGAACATTAACTACCCATCAAATACTATATAGCATGCAAGTGTGAGCTTGGGTTAAGAATGGAGTAAAAATAGAAAGAAAATACCCACATGTAGAACCTTCACACAAGATAAATCATTACCAAATTTGAACCCTTCTCTAGCAAAGAGGAGGTCAATTACGTGTTGGAGATCAAGATGACCACAAAGATTGAGTTACTTATTTAGCTATGGGCCTGAGGCTTTGTACAGCAAGATCACCAGCTAGCAATAGCATACATTCATTGACTATAATAATGCAAGTACCCAGTTATTTCACTCAACAGCAAAGAAGATTTTAAGGTGAAAATTTAGGCAATTCAAACAAGAGCAAATTAATCCAATAATTTTCTTTAATTTTACCTGCCAATGAGTTCTTGCTCTTTCTTCTTTGTTGCGAAATAACTTAACAGCTACTTGCCGCCCATTGATGTTTCTGTCCATCCTCTCACTAATGATTCCACGATAAACAGTACCAAATGCTCCTTTCCCAAGAAATTTTCTTTCGCTAAATGCATCCATGTACGCATTTAACTCTTCAACGTTAAACGATATCATTTCTGCGCAGAATAAGCCAAAAACATATAAATATATACTATCAAACCATGAATCCGATGTATGATTCTATCCACATGAAGTTGCACATGGATGATTAAAGATGAAACAAACTTCAACAAGATAGATGGTAGCTAGGGTGATTTATTTCAATAGTCATATTTCTAGATATTCATATTAATTTGTTTGTATAGTGCTGTTAGCTAGCTATCGTACAAGCCAAAAATAAAAAAAGTTGAAACACTGTAACATACCAGCAAACGAATTTACATTTTTTTGCTAGATTCATATACTAGAAAATCAACCCAGTTCTTGAATGGATCTTAGCTACATAAGGAACCCAAATTTTAGTCATTGTTTCCTAGTTGGATGATATGGGTCAAGAAGAGGATGAGATGCATAAGAAGTGTATGATATGAAAGTGGAAGTTGGAATATAGCTAAAAGTAAAAAAAACTGTAAAAAAAAATGTCCATATTTTAGACACTATTATTAATTAGAATGAAACCAGAAATAAAAGAGATATGAGTTCTAACCAGTCTTGAAACCAACTCCATCTCCAAATCGAGAGGAATCAGCGCACAAACAATTCCCCATCGACAAAAAGCTATAGCTACTGCTATTTTCTTTAAGCTGGTGAGTTCACAAGAATTAAGAGGAAATGAAATGGCTAGAGGGATGGATATCTTGAAGATAATAAGCTTTCTTGATTTTGAGAGCTGTTGGCCTGCTGCTGCTGCTTCTTCTTGTTTTCTCCTTTTTTTTTTTTCTTCTTCTTCTTCTTCATGCACGTAATATAAGTAGGTGGAAGAAATGGAGGGCAAAATTGGAAAAGCGTCAAAAACTTCAAGGTAGGTTGCGTAGTAAAGTGATAAGTAGCTACAAGCTAATACGATTTTATCAAGAAATTTAAAGATGCAACTATATGTATTGATTCCATTCATTCTCGACTTTGACCATCCGACGGTTGCATTTACTTTATCAATCATTTGTAGTAGTGTTATAATAATATTAAAGTGGAATGTGGGGTCTATCTGAAGTGGAAAGGAAATTGAGAGGAAGGACACAGTTTGACTCTGTTACCCTGCCATTGCTATTTTGCCAATTAGTTCTGTGCTTTACCTGCCCTTTGCAAAACCCTTCGATGTCTCTAAGCCCTTGAAACCGCCTCATGTTTTGCAGAACAAAAGAGTAGTTTATGTTATATACTTTTCTTGAGGCCTAGTATTCATATATTTTTTTGGGTTCTTAATCACTTGTCCTTTTCATTAACAAGGCCTTAATTCCATCTACACAATAAGCTCCACATCACATGACCCCCCAATAAATTAAAATAAGAAAAGAATACACATCATGTTGGCATTTAACAAAATTTTGTGCTTTCTCTAGGTCAATGGAACTCCTGAAAGTCCTGCTAATCTTGTATTCTGAAGTGATATAGATCAATGCCTGGACAAGGAGAGAGGGCATCAGTCCATGGGAAAACGTTTTTTCTAGATCTGATCATGACTCAAACTAGATCGAAAGATTCAGCTATGGACTGGTAAACTTTGCCGAAACGTTGACCAAAAACGAAGGATGGCCAAGCCCCGGTTCCCAGGTAAGAGTATTCCCTGTTATTTATGTATCTCTTTCATGAATTCTTAGATCCAACTTATGCAAACTTATCTTTCTTCAAGAATGAAAGGGCAAAACCTGGTAAGTTTACTTCTGGTTCAATGTTTTGACTCTTTTCATTTTTATTATTTATCCTTCACATGCTGACAAACATCACTTACAGATCTATGTGAATTTATAAGCAAAAATGACTGATTCTTTTTTCTACCTTTCAAAGAAAAATTTATACTTTTTTTATACAATTCTTATATATGATAATATTTAATTTTCTGTGTGTTGTATTTTCTTTAGCTTCAAATTCAATTTTTACCTGAATTTGGGATATTTCATATAATTATAGTAACATATAACATGGTCTTTTATTGTTTAAAAAATATAATTAATATGGTCTTTTTTAGAAAATAAAATTTGTTATTAAGAAAAGTAAAACGCACTTTATAGTTGATGAATTTGAATGTTGAATATTAAGTTAGTATCTCTGTGTAAAGTTTATTATATAAGATATAAATATATAAATAAAAAATGTCAATGTTTTATGGATCTGGAGTGAAATAATTGCAAGTTAAAGTAATAATACATAATTTTTTGTGTGTTAATAAGTGCAGAAGAGAATTGAAGTATTTCCTTTAATTGAAATGAAAACTTAAGGAGTGTAACTGTGCAAGTTTGGTGCATCTGCTCACATTTTGTGTTAAGATGGTCCAAAGAATATAAAGACTATTTCCAAATTTTGTGAGCCATGAAAAGATTCTTGGAAATTAAAGATCTAGATTCTTACGTTAATGAGAAGTCAACCATTTTTTTTTTGTCATGTATTGCATATACTTTTTTCTTTCAAATGTGAACTTAGTTACATGTCCAAGAATTTCAGATCTCTACAGTCTACTTTATGAACAATACTAATTGATGCATGTTTCTTTTGCATTTGTTTTGTTTTGTATTGATATTGGGTACCCCAAATTCCTGCTATCATTAATCAATTACATCAAGGATTTGGTAAGTTGGTGTTCTATGTGCACTGAATCGAAAGTCATGATTCATAAGTTGGATTATAGTTTATAGTAATATCAAACATAAAATTTGCATTGAAGGATTTTCTCTTTATATAAGCTTGCTCTGTAAATTTGCAAGCTTTTCAAGAATTATAGCAATGGTGGGTCTCTCTGATGATTTGAGCTTAACGTAGTCCAATTCAATCTGTGTTATTTGCTTGGCAGAATGTTTAGAGCATCCAGTGCTTGTCAATTTAACATGAACCAGTTATTTTGAAGAAGTCAAAATTTCTGCTTGCCTAATCACCAATGTTCCAGGCCACACTAGACCCAATAGCTTATCTTTTCCTTCAAAATTGCATGTGTAAATATCATCTTCCCAAAACTGTGTAAATATCATGTGCTTTAGTTCCTCATCATGCATGGAATAAACTGTAACTGAGCAAACTTGTATTGGTTTGTAAGCAACAACAGACATTTTCCATCTTTAATCACTACAGGCGCTCTCAATGATAAGGGAAATGGAGATGGTAATATACAAATTCAGAAAAAATCGCTTCTTGTGATCTTTAATGAAGATATGAAAGAAATTTTCATGCAATATGAAAAAAATAACAATACAATTAATAAATGGAAAATACAAAAGTCTGTATTCATCATTAGTTTTTCCCTTCAAGTTTCTACCAAAATTTTGATAAAACACAATACTAACATAATTTATCAGTTTGATATTTCAACTTATAATTTTACTATTTCAACACTTCAATTTATCTAAAATACATTACTTTAATGACATAATACATGTGTCACTACTTATACTTATCTTTTTTGTTAGTTTGACAACTTTTACTTGTCATTTTTAGCTAGTCAAACCTTAAAATATGACACTTAATGACTTGCAATTCCACGTCATGTGTTGATAGGATTTTCAAATTGTATTTTAAATGAGTTCAGGTATTGAAATAATAAAATCATAAGTTGAAGTGTCAAATTGATAAAAAATGATAAGTATAAAGGGTCATAAATATATTTTACCTATAATATATTGCATATACATAGCATGCATGCATACATACATACCTATAGCATGCATACAAACATACCTACGCCCATATGCGTCGTGTATTCATTTTACTTGTGCAATAAGAGCTAGCAACCATATTTTTATTTTTTATAATAATCATCTTTCAAAGTAGACTGTACTTTGCTTTTTCAAATTAGTCCTAGCCAGCAATTATTTTTTGGCATCTCACATTTCATATATTCAGTAGTCACAAGACTATGAGAAATTCAAAGTTATGAATTAGGTGTATCCATAGGAGGTAAAATTCCTGAAAAATATAAACCACATTTTTTATCATTTAAACCAACTGATGTTGGTAACATTTTAATTACTATGACATAGGATTATATATACCTCAACATAACTCCATCTTAAATTAAAATTTTATGATAAAAAAATTCCAAAAATTTGCTAAGATGGCTATATGCCATATAAATAAAGGTAGTGATACATGTCACTACGTTTGACATGAAAAGTAATATTGAGGGTAGCGACAGTTACTTCCTTGCCCCTTATATTTATTTTTGAAAATTTAATTTTTTTAATCTAAAACTTAAATTGTATCAGGGTAAATCCACTGTATGCAAATTTAAACATCCACATCCGGTAATTTTTTTTAATAATCTAATGAAAAAATTGAATTAAAGGTGTAAACGTAATTGTTGTTAAGGAAGTAAATATTTGTATACAATTATGAATAAAATCTTTATTCTATTTAGGATGTTATTCTATTCCTAATTAGGTTATGATTAGGATTCTTATGTGTATCATGGATTGTAACCTTTTTGAATATTATGGAAAAATATTTCTTTTGAATTTTTTTTCTGAATTTTATTCTTCATGGTATCAGAGTATATCTATTGAAATCGAATTTTTCATTGAATTCTTGAAATCATTTTTTTTCTTTGAAATTGTATTTTTTTCTTCCTTTGAATACTTTGAATCTTCAAAACAATGACCACTGAAAATAGATCCATCGTATCCCATAGAACGCTCAATTTTATTCAAACCCTTTAAGATAATTCTCTTTTTCCCACATGAATTATTCTTAATGATACAAATTATACTCTATAGTTACAACTCATGGAGATGCGAATTGGAGCTAGAAATAAATCTACCTTTCTTAATGGCACTATGCCAAAACCACTAGCACGAGATAAAACTTTAGAAACTTGGTTTTTTGATAATAATCGATTCAAAAGTTGGCTGATTGATTCCATGAGTCCGACATTGATGCAGAGATTCATCCATCTTCCAACAGCAAAGGAGATATGAGATGTTATCTCAAAAACCTTCTATGATGGATCTGATGAAACTCAGTTGTTCGAATTAAATTGGAAATCATTCATAACGCGTCAGAATGGTAAGCCATTACTTGCATATTATAATAAACTGGTTTGAATATTTCAGGAAATTAATGCCCGGACGTGTGCACAAGGAGAGGATGTTAATGGAGTAGTATCACTTCACAAGCACATTACTCGACTTTGAACACATATTTTTCTAGTTAGGCTTGATTCGGAATTTAATAATGCTCAGAGTGAAATACTTAAGAAAGATCCACCTCTTGATCTCGAGTCTAGTTATGCATATGTGTAGAGGGATCATAACCAGTGTCATACGATGGAAGAGCTGAAGATACTGTTGGACTATACGGTACTTGTAGCAGCTCAGACTCATCCCCAATTCAAAGGGAAAACACCTAGCAACTCCATTACATACACTTGTACTCATTGTGGTAAAGTTGGACACTTCAAGGAATGGTGCTATGAAATTATAAGATATCCGGAATGGTGGAATTTCAATAGAAAGCCTCGTAAGAAGCTTGGGAAGGCTGCAATTGCCACCTCTAGTGGTACAAAACCAAGTGGTGATCTTGATGCAAAATCAGGTATGATAAATCTTACTCAAAATAATACATGGATAATTGATACAGGTGCTATTGATCATATGACAAACTCCACTCACCATCTTACATCCATCCGCCCATCAACCTAACAAAATATTCTGACAGCTAATGGAGGCATAGCACCAGTCACTTATGAAGGATTAGTATCTAACTCTGACTCTCTTAATCTAGATATTGTTCTTGTTGTTCCATCTCTTTCTTGTAATCTACTATCTATTGGCCAAATCACTGAAACCTTGAATTGCATTGTCAAATTTTGACCTAATTATTGTGTATTTTAGGACATTACAGTGCACCAGATTATTGGCTCTGGTGTTAAATATGAAAAGTTATATTATTTTGATTTGCATGGTGATTTAAGTCAGAAGTCAAATCAAGTCAATATGGTTGGTAGAAGTTACTCGGCCAAAGACCAAGTAATCTTGTGGCATCGTTGTCTTGGTCATTTCTCTTTTCATTATCTTAGACAAATAAAACCGTAATTAATTTTGAATACCACAGACTCATAATTCAAGTGTGATATTTATGAATTGGCAGAAAGCCATTGAATCTCTTATGTACCGAGTTATAATAAAAATTCAATTCCATTCATGACCATTCATTCTGATGTATGGGGACCTGCTCGGATTCCTACTCTATCTGGTGCTCGATATTTTATAATATTTATTGATGAATGTACCTGGATGACCTGGGTATCACTACTTTCAAATAAGGGAGATGTGTGCTCCGTATTCTGAGACTGTTACAAAATAGTAGCCATGTAATACTAAAGTAAAATCTAAGTCTTGCAATCTGACAATGGTGGAGAGTATCTTAACTCAGTTCTAAATGATTTCTACCATGAGTAGAGCATTCCCCACCAAACATCCTGTGCCAGCACTCCCTAACAAAATGGTACAGCCGAATGGAAGAATCGATAATTATTGGAAGTCGTTCGAGCATCATTATTTGATAAGAATGTTCATCGAGAATACTGGGGAGAGGCTGTTTGATCTGCTATGTATCTCATAAATCGAACACCATCAAGAGTACTCAATTTGAAAATGCCTTCAGAAACTTTATGAACTTGTCATAACTCTACCTCTTAATAATTTAGAGCCTTGAGTCTTTGGATATTCGACATATGTTCATCAACCACTTGGCAAATTAGATCCTCAAGCTATCCGGTGTATCTTTGTTGGCTATATAGATCTACAAAAAGGATATCGATGTTATGATCCAAATGCAAAGAAGATGTATATAACTCGAGATGTTTGGTTCCATGAAAACACTCATTTCTTCTATCACTTCGAGTGCTCTCTTCAGGGGGAGAAAAATCTAAACCTCTTTGAATTTGAAGATAGTGTTTTGAGTTTTTTAAATGATTTAAATCCTCTAAATTTAAGTATCTTAAATATCTTGAGTCTCCCGAATGTTCCGAGCATCTCACAGACATTTAATGATTCGAGTCCTAGCATCTCACCTGGACAGATAATTGAAGATAATCTGAGTAATTAAGAAAATACATCTTTTCAACCCACACCAGAAGCTGAAGAAACTCTAGATGCGAATGTGCACAATAAGGTAAACTCGTCTCCCTTAGTAACTCTAAATATTGAGCCTTGTTATCCTTCTAGAATCAATAGAGGGGTTCCAAAAAAAATAATATGATCCGAACCTTTATACCAAAGCTAAATATCTTATCAACAACTTTATATCAACCAACTATTTATCTAACTGACATACATTTATTGTAAATCAATTATTTACTGTATCTATTCTGAGTAATGTGTAGGAGGCTTTAGATGATTCGGATTAGAAGAAGGCCATGAATGATGAAATGGAGGCATTGTAGAAGAAATGCACATGGGATCTTGTTCCACTTTCTGAAGGAAAGAAAACGGTAAGGTGCAGGTGGATATTCATTATCAAACTCAATTCACATGGAAGTATAAATTGGTATAAAGCTCGATTGGTAGCAAAGGGATATACTTAGAAGTATGGAATTAACTATAGAGATACATTTACCCCAGTAGCAAAAATGAACACTATCCGAGTTCTTATTTCCTTAGCCACTAACCTGGACTGGCGTTATGAAAATATGATGTGAAAAATACTTTTTTGAATGGAATAATAGATCAAAAAGTGTATATGGATCCACCATTTGAAACTAGATGTACTGACCGTGTGTGCAAACTAAAAAGGACATTGTATGAACTCAAGTAATTGCCTCAAGCATGGTTTGGACGACATTCAACTTTCATGAGAAAGCTTGGATATAAGCAAAGTGATGCTGATCATACACTATTCATCAAACAGAAGTCAGGTAAAGTCACCACTTTGATTGTATATGTTGATGATATGGTGATCACTGGGAATGATTCGAGTGAGACAATAATCTTGCAAAGACAGTTAGCATCCGAGTTTGAACTTAAGGATTTGGGTAACTTGAAGTATTTTTTAGGAATTGAAGTTACAAGATCAGCTCAAGAGATTTCCCTCTGCCAATGAAAGTATGTAATGGATCTATTAACAGAGACGAACATGCTTGATTGTAAGCTAGCCAAGACTCCAATTGAAGTCAACCATGGAATTTCAGTCTTAGAAGATCAAGTCCCAATTGATAAAGATTAGTACCAAAGGTTGGTGGGAAGGTTGATTTACTTATCTTATACTCGACCAAATATTGCTTATGCAGTAAGTGTTATAAGTTAGTTCATGAATTCTCCGAGTAAAGAACATATGGATGTAGTATACCGAATATTAAGATATCTAAAGTCTTCTCTGGGCAAATGTTTATTCTTTAGGAGGAATAAGGATTGTTAAATTACTAGCTATACTGATGCTGATTGGGCTGGAGATTGGACTAATCAAAAGTCAACATCCGAGTACCTTATGTTTGTTGAAAAGAATTTAGTCACTTGGGGAAGCAAGAAATAGAAAGTCGTAGCAAGGTCAAGTGCTGAAGTTGAGTTTAGAGAAATGACTCATGGAGTATATGAGTTGCCCTGGATAAAGTGAATTGTTTAGGATCTAGGACTAAAACATTCGAAGCTTATATTATTACATTGTGATAATAAGGCAGCCATAGCAATTGCAAACATTCCGATTCAACATGATCGAACTAAGCACGAAGAGGTTGACAGACATTTCATAAAAGATTATCTAAACCAAGGAACAATTGATCTTTCATTTATTTCTTCTCAAACTCAACTGGCTGATATCTTCACAAAGGTTGTATCCAAAAAATTGTTCTACAACTCACTTGGCAAGTTGGGAATGATTGACATACATTTACTAACTTGAGGGGAAGTGTTGAGGAAGTAATTATTTTTTAGGAAGTAAATATTTATATACAATTAGGAATAAAGTCTTTATTCTATTTAGAATGTTATTCTATTTCTAATTAGGTTATAATTAGGATTCTTATGTGTATATATAGGTTGTAACCCTTCTTTAAATATATAATGAAAAAATATTTCCCTTAAATTTTTTTTTTTCTGAATTTTATTCTTTATTTATGTCATAAAAAAATATATACCACTTGAATACATGTTTCATTTTTGTAATGGTAATTAGTTTATTTTTTTGCCTTACAAATTTGCAAGTTTAAGTATGACTTCACCAATGATTGGGTGCTCTGTTGCTTTAGGCTTCACACAATCCAATGCAAACTTTGTTACAAAAATGGCATCTTTTTCGGAGCATCCTACATTTGTTAATGCGAAGTGCACTACATGTTTATTTTGCATGTAAATTCTGCTTGCCCAATCGCTTATGTGCCAAAATCCAACTCCAAGCAATGGAGCATTCTCTTTTTTCATTATCACTTGTACTATCATCACTCCCAAACTGTAAATATCATCTGGTCTTGTTCCTGATGACAAAATAATTAACTCTTACTAATCATATATTATGATTAATCATAGTGGACTTCACCGGAAGAAATTGTATTATTTTGTATGGTCTTTTTATGTTCAATATGTTAAAGTATTAATTTGATTTTGTAATAAATGAAATTAGGAAAAATTATTAATCCTGATTGATACAATAAATTATTGTGATCCATTCAAAATTTAATTGCAATTATGGATTGGAATGTCTAATTTTTAGATGATTACGATAGTATTTTGCACCTAAACCGGAGGCTCATGTGTAGTGGGATGATGAAAATAAAGTAATTAATTTAGCAATGATCATGAACACACTTACTTGATTGTGTATGTATATCCTTAGAGTAATCACACCAAAATCAACTAGTTTTGGAGTAAAATCCTGTTCAAATACGGTAGTATTCAGTGGTTAATTCATGAAATTCAGGTTGTAATCAATTATATACTTATCAAGTTTTGTATCATATAAATGTATATGATTAAACAACCTTATCCAACAGAATGTTGTTTAGCTTTAAATCCCTATGGATGAGTGGAGGGTTTTACCGATATAGTACCTGAATTGCACTTATTGTTCCCTTCATAATTTTCAGGGTTCTACTCTAGTTAGGACCTTAAAAAAAAAAAGGTAAATAATAATAGTAAAAAATATAGATATGTACATTATTATTATTATTGTTGTTGTTGTTGTTGTAAGAGCATATCAAAGAAAAATAAAAACTCCATTCAAAGGTGGTTTGATTGGTGGTTTTGTGATAATTATGTAAGTTCTAAATTTGAGTTAGAATTATAATTCTCCGGACAATCATTCATTAATATTGGTAGAAATTTATTACTTTACATAAGGTGAGTGATAAGCGGATATAAATATAAAATTAGATATTACCAGCTAATTTACTCAAGACAGTTTCATTATTCATAAGTGGATAAGTAAAATATCCAATCAATTGAATAATATTCCAATGCAGCAAGTGAGATAAGTATTCTTTTTTGGCCTGAAAAATAGACTAGTATCATAGAGAAGCAGATAAAGCAATCTAGTATGAAACCAAGGTTCAACAGATAAAAGTAAAGAAAACCTTCAAAGGATTACACGCACACAATCAATTCAATTAATTAGAAAATTAAATCACACTCAGCATCATCCTAATTGCCCTTAGAAGGGGAGCAATACGAAGTTGACCATCCTCAGAGCATACACAATTTGGGATCATTACCTCTACAATCTTATAATCGTAAGATCGTAATTAACCTAGATTGAATTAGGTGGACTTCTTTCAGGGCTCATAATCATAATTTCCAATTCAAGACTTTATTTTAAAAAATTTAAACTTTTCACAATTTTAATTAACAGAAGTTGATTGTTTGCACTATTACACACTTTAAAAGAGGTTATTAGTAATTAGTAGAGAAACCAAACATGTGTTAAAAATATGGATGCCATTTATTAAGTAATTAAATGATAACTTTATTTTAAGAATATTATGAGTTGTATAGTTTAATTTCTATTATCGTGAATTTAAAAAGGGATGATTGATCATGGTGTTTAATCTTTTTTTTTTTTTACATTTTTGCTACTCACTGTTATTTTTATTACCTATAATATTGGGGATGTTTCAGTAAATGTGGTGAGCCCGCAAAACACGGTCAATATGACATCTAGTGTTTTCCTAAAAATATTAAAAAAAAGTATGATAAAGAAATATATTCAAAAAATAAAAAGAAACATGAAACAAAAAGTGATTTCATTTCACATGAAAGCACTATCCCCTGTTTACTTTGCTGCATAGAAAAATTTGTAGGAGAACTAAAAATTAGTTGATGAGAGATTTTTCCAGCTTAATTAGAGATTTTAGATTCGAGTCTTGGATATATAATTATTTTAAAATTTTTGAAATAAACCTTTATCATCTTTTGGGATTTATTCTGGATAGAATAGATATTAATCTGAGTGTAGTATAAGTTTAATGGTGTCTTCCACAGTTGGAGCTCTTCCACTGACACTTCATGTTTAAACAAAAAAAAATTGCATGAGCAAAGTTTTCCTCCAATTCAAAATTTCAGGCAGTCAAGTATATGATCTACGTCTCTATTGACTTCAAAAGAATCTACTACCACTATCTATAGACTAACTGTAGCCCTATCTACCTTGCCGAATGCCAAGATCCAATCGTACATGTAAGAATGATTTCCAATGTTCTTGGAACTGCATGCTTCAAGAAACAGCGTGCCCTGTTCGATCCTTCTCTATATGCTTGTAGTCAGTATACACCAGTGAAGAAGACACAAAAGATTGGTAATTGGAGATTTTAACCAAGATTTTTAGTGGAACCGTACTGAAATTAAAGATTTTAAAAAGAGTATCTAAAGTCAGTTCATATGATTTTGCAAGAATTCTGTTAGGCTAGATAAGAACAAAATAGGGCACATCAAGACACCTGTCAGTACAGATCTCACTTATTAAAGAAAGGGTTGACTTACTGGTATAAAGTCTTATCAAATGATCATGAAGAGTACAAGAATCAATTTTCTAAGGTAGAGATCAGGTCTTCAAGAAACGGGTATTGATGAGTGGAGTTGATACGTGAGACTTTCTGTTAAAATCTATATACCATGCAAGTGTGAGCTTGTTAATGAAGTAAAACTAGAAAGAAAATACCCTTATGCAGTCCCTTCACACAAGATCAGTCATTGCCAATTTTGAACTCCTCTAGCAAAGACTCCGGAGGAGATCAATTAAGAGTTACAGATCGAGTTAACTATAAATATTGAGTTAATTATTTAGCTGTGATTTTAGCAACAACACCAACATACATTCATTAACTAATAATGCAAGTACTCAGTGCTCATCGACAAGGACGATTTTAAGGTGGAATTGAATTTAAGCAAAAAACAAGGTGCCAAAGCAACGCTAGAATTAAATAATACAAAATTTACATACCAATGAGTTCTTGCTCTTTCATCTTTGTTGCGAAATAACTTAATAGCTACTTGCCGTTCATTGATGTTTCTTTCCAACCTCCCACTGATGATTCCACGATAAACAGTACCAAATGCTCCTTTGCCAAGAAATTTTCTTCCTCTAAATGCATCCATGTATGCATTGACTTCATCAACGCTAAACAATATCATATCTGTAGGGAATCACAGAATGAATGTATATATATAGAGTACTATCCAAAGTAAGATCTTATCTATATAAAACTTGCACACAGAGAGATGATAAAAAACTGAAACCAACTTCAACAAACATAGATGCTAGATAGCTAGGGAGATTTATTTCAATAATCACATATATATGGATATGCATAGTTGTTTATATGTAGTTATGTTATCATACAAGCCAATAACAAGAAGTTGCCCGACCAGAATCGGTTATGGTTCTGTGATAAGATCTCGTCTCATCGAGTCACCAATTTTTTTGACCTTCTTGAACTGGGTAGACGACAGCAACATGCACCAAGGACTTATAGTTCTTGAATTGATTTTAGTTACATAGTGAACCCAAATTTTAGTGATTATTTTCTAGTTATTGTTGTGAGTAATGGAACCTACAAGTTTTAAAAGAAAAAAAAAAGAGTCTAAAATGTAGGCACCAGATTTCGGTGTCTACCAAATGTTGAAAAACTTATTTTTTTCTTTGTTCGTTTGTTTTTCATCCAAATGTCTATATATAGGCATTTGGATGAAGAAGCAAGTAGGAGCACAAGCAGCAGAGAAAAAATAAAATAGATAGTGAGTAACATGTGTGCTTGTGAGGGGAGAGAATATTTTAAAGGGTTTGAGAAATTTTTCTCAAAGGGTGAGTGATAAAATAGTGAAAAAATTATTTTGGAGTATGGGAAACACTTTGAGTGTCACTATTTTAGTGAGATTTTTATTGTGTACCTCTAGTGTTGATATAGAGAAAACTCTCTTTTGTACCTACTATTTTTATAATAGAAGAAAATATTATATTTTATCCTGTAGACGTAGCCCAAAAATTAAGGGTGAACCACGTTAAAATATTTGTGTCATTTTATTAGTTTTATTATTTATACGGTAGGTTTTACCGTTTATTTTACTAATCCATTGGCTGGTTTAACTACCTCTATTTATTTATTTGTTAGATTATTTCTGCAGTAATTTTATTTTGTCTCTATAAAAATTATTTCGCTGCATCAACTCTGTTAATTTTTTCCAACAAGTGGTTTTAGAGCTGTTGGTTTGTGTTTTGGAGGCATTATTAAATACTGCAACGATGGAGGCTAAGACTAGCAAGATGGTCAGCTTAAATAGCACAAATTATCATATATGGAGAAACAATATGAGGATGGATGAGGAATGGGCATTTGAGCATGAGCAAGTGTGTGGCTACATCCAAAAGTTCATTGAAGACAATGTGTACAACCACATTTGTAATGAAACTCATGCATGGACGTTGTGGAACAAGCTTGAGGAGCTGTACGCTTCAAAGACCGACAATAATAAATTATTTTATCTAACAAAATTAATGTAGATAAAATATCGGGAGGCTCTTCTGTCGCCGATCACTTGAATGAAATGCAAGGGATCGTAGATCAGTTGTCGGGAATGGGCATAAATTTTGACAATGAAATTCTTGCTCTTATGGTGCTGGCTTCTCTACTAGAGTTATAGGAGACTTTAAAGATTTCACTCACAAACTCTACACCAAATGTGTAGTGAATATAGAACTTGTCAAAAGCAGTATTCTGAATGAAGAGATGAGGCGCAAATCAAACGGTGTCTTTTCAACACATTCAGATATCCTTATTGTAAATTCCAAGGGGAGAAGTGAGACTCGAAGCTTAAAGTAAAGAGATAAGAGCAGAGGAAAGTCAAACAAGTACGCAAATATTGAATGCCATTACTGCAAAAAGAAAGGCCATATGAAGAAGTTCTATCAAAAGTTCAAGGACAAGAATAAAGACAAAGACATGAGAAAATATGACAACAATGATGATGATGATGAAGCAAATCTTCTCGAAGAATTTAATGTCCTATTTAATGATGGTACTATTAATCTTACTACCTATGAGACCAACTAGGTGATTGACAGTGGTTCTTATATTCATGCTACATCTCAAAGATAATTCTTTTCATTATTTTGTGACTTTCATTGATGATTATTTTCGGAAGATGTGAGCATACACCTTGAAGTTAAAAGATTAGGTACTAAATGTTTTCAAGGAATTTCATACCCTGGTGGAGAGACAAACTGGCAAGAAGCTGAAGTGCATCCGGATAAATAATGGTGGAGAGTATTCTAGACCATTTGATGCTTATTATAAAGAGCATGGTATACGACATCAAATGACACCTTCAAAGATGCCACAGTTGAATGGTTTAGTTGAGAGGATGAACAAGACTTTGATGGAGAGAGTCAGATATTTGCTATTACATTCAAAGCTACCTAATACATTTTGGAGTGAAGCTTTACTTATAGTAGTGCAAGTGCTTAACCTTTCACAATATGTTCCTCTATAGTCTGACACTCAAGAGAGGGTGTGGTTAGGAAAGATATTTCCTATGGTCATTTGCGGGTTTTTGGGTGCAAAGCCTTTGTGCATATTCTTAAGGATGAGAGATCCAAGTTTGTTATCAAGAAATGACAGTGTGTGTTCATTGGCTATGGTCAAGATCAACTTGGCTATAGATTTTATGATCTAGTCTAAAAGAAGCTTATAAGAAGTCGTGATGCTATGTTTATTGAAGATAAGACAATTGAAGATATTTCCAAAATTGAGAAGAACATTCCCAGCTCTGAAGATGATTTAAATTTAAAGTTAGTTCCTTTAATAATAATTCCAAGGGAAGTTGGAGATGAAAATGAAGTTATTCCACTAGAAGTAGGTGATGAAGATGCTCCCATTGAGATTCCATTTGAAAATGATGATGATGGTGTTCATGATCAACCACCGATAGATAAGGCTTCTCCAGTGCCACTGAGGAGATCTGATAGAAACATATAACCTTTTACCAGATATCCTATAGACTAGTTTGTGTTACTAACTAAAAGGGAGAGCTAGAAAGCTTTAAAGAAGTTATGAATGATGAACACAAGCAGAAATGGTTTGAAGCCATACAGGATGAGATAAAATCTTTGCATGAAAATAAGACATTTGAGCTAGTGAAATTGCTTGAAGGTATGAGAGCTTTAAAGAATAAGTGGGTGTTCAGGATCAAGCATGAAGAACATAATCTCTAGCCATGATTCAAAGCTAGACTAGTTGTAAAAGGATTTAACCAAAGAAAGGGTATCGACTTTGATGAGATTTTTTCTCTAGTCATGAAGATGACATCCATCCGTACTGTGCTGGGTTTAGCAGTAAGTTTTGATTTGGAGATTGAGCAAATGGATGTTAAAACTGCCTTCCTTCATGGTGATTTGGAAGAAAAAATATTCATGGAGCCAGAGGGTTTCAAAGAAAAGGGAAAAGAAGACTATGTTTGTAGATTTAAGAAAAGCTTATACGACTTGAAATAGACACTAAGACAATGGTATAAAAAGTTTGAGTCTATTATGAGGGAGCAAGGCTACAAAAAGACCACTTCAGACCATTATGTATTTGTTCAAAAATTCTTTTATGATGACTTTATTGTGTTATTACTCTATGTGGATGACATGTTGATTGTTGGTCAAAATGTTTCTAGAATCAACAACTTAAAGAAGTGGTTAAATAAGTCTTTTTCTATGAAAGACTTAGGACCAACAAAGCAGATTCTTGGTATGAAGATTATAAGAGAAAGAGGCATCAAGAAGCTGTGGTTATCATAAGAGAAGTATATTGAGAAGGTACTTCAAAGGTTCAACATGTACAATGCTAAAGCGGTTAGCTGTCCTCTTGCTAATTACTTTAGATTGACTTCTCAATAAAGCCCTTCCACTTATAACGAAAAGGAAGAGATGGATAGAGTTCCATATGCTTCAATAGTTGGTAGTTTAATGTATGCTATGATATGTACACAACCAGATATTGCACACTCGGTTAGAGTTGTAAGTTGGTTCTTTTTAAATCCTAGAAAGGAATATTGAGTTGTAGTAAAATGGATTTTTAAGTATCTTTATGGAACATCCAAAATATGCTTATGTTTTGGAGATACCAAACTTGTGTTAGCTGGATATATAGATGCAAACCTGACAGGCGATGTTGACTCAAGAAAGTCAACGTCTGGTTATCTGATTACATTTGTAGGGAGAGCTATGGCATGGTAGTCAAAATTACAAAAATGTGTTACTTTATCTACCACCAAAGTGAAATTTATTGCAATAATTGAAGCTTTTAAAAAGTTGCTATGGATAAAGAAGTTCTTAAATGACCTCGATTTTTAGTAAGACAAATACGAGCTATTTTGTGATAGTCAGAGTACTATCCACCTTGGTAAGAATTTCTCATTTCATTTAAGATCAAAGCAAATTGATGTGAGATATCACTAGATACAAGATATATTGGAGAAGAAGCTATTGCAGCTCGAGAAGATCCATACTGATAAAAATGGATCAGACATGTTAACAAAGACTCTACCAAGGGAGAAGTTCGAATTATGTCGATTGGCCGCTGGAATGGTGATGACCTCCACGTAGTCGGGAGGGGGAGAATTATTGTGGATCCCTTCTAGTGGAGCCCACAAGTTTGAAAAGGAAAAAAAAAGTCTAAAATGTAGGCACCAAATTTTGGTGCCTACCGAATGTTGAAAAACTTATTTTTTTTATTTGTTTGTTTATTTCTCATCCAAATGCCTATAAAAAGGCATTTGGATGAAGAAGCAGGTAGGAGCATAAACAACAGAGAAAAAATAAAATAGATAGTGAGTAACGCATGTGCTTGTGAGGAAAGAGAGTATTTTAAAGGGTTTGAGAAATTTTTCTTAAAGAGTGAGTGATAAAATATTGAGAAAATTATTTTAGAGTGTGGCAAACACTTTGAGTACCACTATTTTAGTGAGATTTTTATTGTGTACCTCTAGTATTGATCTAGAGAAGACTCTCTCTTGTACTTAATATTTTTGAAAAAAATATTAGATTTTGTCCCATGGACGTAGTTTAAAAATTAAGGGTGAACCACGTTAAAATATTTGTATCATATTATTATTTATACGGCAGATTATACTACCTATTTTACTCACCCATTGACTAATTTAACCGCCTCTATTTATTTATTTGTTAGATTATTTATGCAGTAATTTTATTTTGTCTCTGTAAAAATTATTCCGTTATACCAATTCTGTTAATTTTTTCCTACAGTTATATGATATGGGTCAAGAAGAGGCACAAAGACAGGAGATAATGCTGAAAAATGAGATACATAAGGAGTGTAGATGTGATCATGGAAGTCAAAATATAACTAAAACTTAAAAACAGGAAAAAAAAAAGATATTTTAGATGTGATCATTAACTAGAATGAAAGAAGGAAGAAAGAGAGATGAGTTCTAACCAGTGTTGATACCAATTCTATCTCTAAATTGAAAAGGAATAGAGCCTAAACAATTCCCCATCGACAAAGCTATAACTACTAAAATCTTCTTTAAGCTGGTGAGTTCTCATGAATTACGGTAGATGAAATGGGTAGAGCGATATCTTGAGGACAAACTTTCTTAATTTTGAAAGCTTTTTCTTATTTTTCGTCTTATTTTTCTTCTTCTTTTTCATGCACATAATATTGGTGTAAGAAATAAAGGGCAAAAAATATATGAGTGTTCAAGGCTTGGAGTTAGGTGCGTAGTGTAAGTTATGGATAGCTACAAGCAAATGAGGTTTCCTCAAGAAAACATACAACTCCATAATACCCTATACTCCATGTATTGGTTTCTCTCATTCTTTCAACCGTTGGATGAAAATAATGCTTTATTAAGACATGATGTGATGGCTGGATTTGTTTTATTAATTATTTCTATTTGCCTAATTCTTTGTTTGATATACCACCCATTGTAAAACCCCTTAATGTCTGTAAGCTCTTGAAGCCCTCTGTAAGACATTTCATGTTATAAGCTTTTTCTTGAGGCCCAGTATTCATATATTAGTTGGGTTCTTAATCACTACTCTTTTTAGAACTCTATATTACATGATTGTCCAATAAATTAAAATAAGAAAAGAAAAAACAAAGATACATATCATATTGGCATTTTGAGCTCTCTTTTGCTCTCTTTTAGGTCAACGGAACTCCTGAAAATCTTGAGATCTTTACATGAAGAAATTGCTGAAGGTATGTTTATCTCATATATGTAAGTATCTCTTTCATAAATTCTTAGATCTATATGCAGCATATTTTTATGCAGGAATAAAGGGTTAAAACCAAAACCTTGTAAGTTTACTTCTGGTTAGTGTTGACTATATATCTTTCTCATGATGACAAAAAGCATATGTAGATTTATATGAATTTATAAGCACAAATGCTACTGATTCTTTTTTTCTAGCTAGCTTCCAAAGAAAAATATATACTTTTTCTTTTTATATAGTTTTTGTATAGGACAATTTGTTAATTTGTTCCGTGTTCTTATTTTTTTAGCTTTAAATTTTAATTTTCATATTAACTTGTATGACTTTTTTATTATTTTATTATTTTTTATACTTTTTAGTTTTAAATTTAATTTTTACCTTAATCTTGGAAGATTTCATATTATGGTATATGCTTTTTTTATGGGTTTAGAAAGAAAAATACATAATATAGTCTTGTTTTGGAAAATACCTATTATTATTAAAGAAAAAAGTGCAAAGTTGTGTCTGGATCTATGAATTAGGATTTGGAATTTGAATGTCAAATATTAAGTTTAGTAACTCAGTGGAAAGTTTTACTTCCATAATTTAGCTACTTAAAAGTTAAGTTAAAAAGATAATACTAAAGATTTGAATGTTAAATATTGTTAACAAATGTAGAAGAGAAGGTGAAGTATTTCTTGTGAGTGAAATTGATAACTTGTTTTTGGAACTCTTGAGTTTGGAATCCTGCAAGTGATCAATGAAGGGCAAGATGAGAGATGAGGAGGATCCCCACAAACACTCCGATATCTAAGTTAAAAAATAGAGAGAAAATTTAGAGAGAGAAAATGAGAATAATTAGAATATGAGAGAATATAATGAATGAGAATGAGGGATATGGGGTCCTATTTATAATGATACTTAGACCTAAAAAGGGTAGGATTCCTCTTGGGATAGGAATCCTAAACCAAATAGAAGAGTATTTCTTCTTCGTTTAGGAGTCTTCTTGAGGCATAATCCTTTCCTTAAATGGATTTGGCTGCCTTCCCTTTCCAAGTAACCTGTATAGGAAATAAAGTTCTTTAATTAAATAGGAATATATACATGTGTGGTATCAAGAGTCCTCCCCGCGGGTCTGTCTGGATATTTATGTCCAACGTACCTGAGTCTATAAATAACAGAACATTTATTCTTTTATTTAGAGAGAGAGTGCTTGAGTCACTTCATTTGTTATGGAGGGGTGGATTAAGGTGGCCAACCTCAGTCATAGAAAATAAAGCTCAGTATTGAGTCTTGAAACCGTCGCATAAGGATGTCGTGGAAATGCTAGCTAGACTTTTGAGTGCACAAAATTTATGAAAAAGAATATGTAATGGATTAACCCATCAGTGTGAAGACAACATAACGAAACCAGTCGTCACTGGAGTTCTGATGCTCGATGCATTAAAAGTGCGACTCCAGTGCCGAACCTTAGTACTATAGAAGCGACCTGAGGGTGCCAGCTTCAGTCACTGAACTAATGCTCGAGGCTTAGACACTCGATGCAAGGATGCGAGGCTTACATGCTTGGAACCTCAGTATTATAGAAGCGACCTGAGGGTGCCAGCTTCAGTCACTCAACTTTATCTTAGTGCATTAGAAGCATGACCCAAGTGCCATATAGTCTCAGTGCATTGGAAGTGTGGCCTGAGTGCTGGATAGTTTAGGTTGCTTGGAAGTATGGCTTGAATGCCCATCCTGAGTACTATAGAAATGACTTGAGAGAGCTAACTTCAGTTATTGGACTTAATCCGTGAGGCATGGATGCTCAGAACCTCAGTACTATAGAAGTGACCTTAGGATGTCAACTTTAGTTGTTGGTGGATGACATTGGATCTTACTATGCCGAGTGTGGAAGAACAACTGGTAATGGTGCGCCTGAGGCAGGCAACGTTTATGTCACCTCGACGCCTCAATTTTTAAAATTTGAATTGCGTAACCATTGTGTCTTTTCGTTTGTGAGAAGATGAGACATTTCTGTTGCCATAATGATGACTACTTGATTAATGAGTTTTTTTATTTCCCAGACTGCCCTTACTGATGTGGGGAGAAACAAAGTAATTATGAGGGTAGTTAATGGTTTGTTCCAAAGTCTTCTATTGCTTTATAAGTATCCATGTTTCTTCAAGTTGATGCATTTTTGCTCTTTTCTATTTTGCTGGTATCTTGTTCGCTTTGTTACTGCCACCAATCTTTTCTTGCAGTGACTTCTCCATTTTATAACCAGATGATCCTTTTCTTCCTTCTTTCATTCTTGTTATATTTTTTTTCTTAGATAGACTTATGGCACCAAGGGAATAGGTTAGCTCTGATCTATTTGTGTTTAGGATAGATGAGTAGTTGTTCGGGTGGTACTGGAGGTGGTTTAGCATTCCTGCCAATTATGCCATGCACACTGTAGATAGGAAGTTCAGGGCCCATACCCCCATGCTAGATCTCAGTAGGCTAGTAGTTTATTTTAACCAATAAGAAGGGGGTCTGAAGTTTCCATTGGATCCTTTTGTAAAAAGATTTATGAATAGGTATAACATAGCGCTTGGTTAGTTTCACCATAATAGTTATCGGATTATGATCGGGTTCATTCAGTTGATGCATGAAGAGGGTAGGGAGCCGGACTTAAATGTCATACAATATTTATATAGCTTGATTAAGAAAAAGGGAGAACTGATGTTCTCCTTATTGGTTGTCCCCAACCATAGCTTATTTGTGAAGCTTTTAGATCTTCACAAGAAGTGGAGGCACAAGTTTTTCATTGTTGAGCACCCTGCAAACTTCTTGAATGTCCAGCGAATGTGGTTTGATGAATGTCATAGGGTGAAACGGCCTCCGAAACTAATAGACCACGATATGAAAATGGTCTTGAGACTTCATCTTGATGGCCTGGCCGAGGCTCGGTCAGCTGAAGACGTATTAAAAAGATACTTGTGGAATCTACCCAGACTGTATTCAGTCTACTGGTATGTTTTGATTATCAAAAGGTATCTTTTTGACTTCCTTTTTTATCTTTTCAATTGTAGATGATCAACTTTTTTGCTTTTACGGATGGAAGTTGACTTGTAACTGATGAACTAGCAGGGCCAAAAGAAGTGCAGATCTCCTCCCCCTCTCCGAATCCTGAAGTACCTATAGTCCCCGAGGTAGCGGCCAATAATCCAAAGGGAAAGGCTGTGGCTGGGTCTTCATGATCTGGCAGAGAAGGTTAGCGTAAGAGGTGGCTGATCAACCAAGGCTAGGATGCTGAGGAGCTAGATGAGGAAATATACGTCCAGTATCCAAGGCTTTTTAGGTGTCTGAACATGAGGGCATAGATCTTGAACAAGGTGAAGCTGCCGAGTGTCTGGAATGCCCAGGTCCAAGACCAATATGATGAGTCGTTGAGGCTGCCAATGGATATGCAACGCTGGACCAAGGAGGGTCTGGAGGAGTTGTTCAGTTCCATGATTGGGCATTCACTAGAAGTAAGTGCTGAACACTTGTTATCTAATTTTTTTACATGGTCGTGTATTGAGGTGATGACATGAGCATTTCCTTTCACAGATAACCTAGGCTTTGCTACTAGCGAAGGACTAGTATTTCTACCTTAAAAGCCAATATAGTCTGAAGGAGACAAAGGTCAAAATGATAGCAATTAATTTTGAGAAGAAATTGGACAATGCAAAGGTGGCACTAGAGCTCTGCCAGACCAAATATGCAGAGGCTAAATCTAAAGCTGAGGTGAGTTGAAAAAAGGTAGTCGAGCTAGAGCACAATCAAGCTCAATTGACTAAGAGGGTCGAAGAGCAAGACTCTCAGATCGCAGATTTGGAGAAAAAGCTAGCTGAGGTTGAGAAATCTTGGGAGAATGATAAAAGATCCTATTAGAGCATGGTGGAAGGATTTCTCAAGGCCTACTGGTCTAAATGTAAGAGGGTCTTGCTCTCTAAGAATCTGGAGCTGGACTTGGCTGACCTGGATCGAATAATGTCGACTAATTTGGCTAAGATTGTCATTGAGGAGGATGCCTGACACAAGGCCACTTCCCTTTGTGCCAGGAATATTTCTAAATTAGTTGAAGGGTCCTCTTTTAAGCTTCTAACGCCTATTAGTGTTGTCAAAGCTGTTCCCTCTCTTGTCTTTGAGTCCGAACCTTTGAATGTACACTTAGTAGAATAGAGATTTTTTTTAATAGTTGAATTTTATAATATGATTTTTTCTTCAATGAATGAAAATATTTGATTTGATATAATTCCAAGTACATTTATTAGTAGTATTTTCAAAGGCAGTCTGAGTTCCAAAATCGTTGTAGTTCCTTGCCTTCTCTATCTTTTATTTTGTATACCCCTTTAGATGTGTACTTTATAACTTGATAAGGGCCTTCCCAATTGGGACCTAGTTTGCTAGTGCCGAAGTTGCCTTTGTCAATATCCGCCCTTTTAAGTACCCAGTCTCTTATATTGTATTGTCTTGGGTGACTACACCGAAGGTGATATTATGCTATCTTCCACCTATATGCTTCAGCTATAGTGGACGCCCATTCTTTTCTTTCTTCTAATAGATCCAGACATATCCGGGTGTCAATATTGTTGATGTTTCGATCTAAGTCTCAGATGACCTTATAACTTGGTGAACTGATTTCTACTGGTATTACGGCATCCATACCATAAGTTAGCCTGAATGGTGTTTCCTCTGTGGATGCTCTGGGAGTGGTCTTGTAAGCCCAAATTACATTGTTAAGTTCTTTGATCTAGTTTCCCTTCTTCTTATCATGTCTCTTCTTTAACTTTTACATGATAGTTCTGTTGGTGACCTTTATTTGCTCGTTCGTTTGCAAGTGAGCTACCTTAGTGAAACGAAGCTTTATTTTGAGGTCAGAGCACAACCTTCTGAACTTCTTATTATCAAACTGCTTGCCATTGTCTGTGTTCAGGGTGTGCGGTATGCCGAATTTGCAGATGATTTCTCTCCAAAAGAAGTGTTGAATTCGAGCTTCTATGATGGTTAGAATTGCTTCCACTTCTACCCACTTAGTAAAATGGTCTATGGCCACAATTAAGAATTTTTTCTATGAAGTGGAGGTCGGGAAGGGACCTAGGATGTCCATTCCCCATATGGCGAAGGGCCAAGGGATGCCGATCGGATGTACGTGTTTGGAAGGCTTATGATTGGGACGAGCGAACTGCTGGCACTTATGACATTCTTGAGTTAATTTCCAGGCATCGTTAGACATAGTGGCCCAATAGCATCCTTGAAGTAGTGCTTTCCTTATTAGTGTGTAGTGGGATTCATGTGCTTCACAAATTCCTTCATGGATTTCCCTAAGTATATAATTCCCTTCCTCTAGGGATACGCATTTGGGACCATGGGTGTGAGAGGGATTTCCTGTAAAGCTCCTCGTGATGGATAGAGTAGTGGGCTACCTTCATCTTCAGTTTCTGAGCCATCAGTTTATCTTCTAGGAGTGTTCCATTTTCTAGGTATTGGACTATCGGTTGCATCCATTCCAAGACTTCCCGTACTTCCATGATATTTGGGTCCTCGGTGCTAGGTTTTGTCAGTGCTTTGATGAATTCCATCCCTTTAAATACTTGATTATCTTCAGCTGCTGATTTGGCTAAGAGGTCAGCCTTAGAGTTTTCGTGTTTGGGTATCTGGACTATATCCTACTATCCCCCGTCCTGTTTGATCTTCTTCAAGAGTTGCATAACTGTCATGACCCAAAATATAGGCCATGACCGGCGCTAGCGAATAGGTTTTCTTTCAAATCCAGAACCCGTAGCAAGCCTTAAAATAAAATAAAACATGCAATAATAATAATAACATAAATAATATATTTTTGCAGCGGAAATAAATTCATAAATAATTAAATAATAATCCACCACGGAATTTAAATCAATAACTCATCATATATAAATATTCCTTTAATACAAATCCAGTTCAAATCTTTAAAATACATAACTCACACATATATAATACATAAACTCCATAACTGTATACAATTACTGCAGTGTCTATATTATAAAATAAAACTCAGATAAGTAGTTTACATAATGAAGCTGGGGCGAAAGAAATTCGGCGTATGGGTCTGCTACTAAGGTCTGAAGACGATGACTCTCCTAAAAAATAGTCAATGGAGGGGAGTCAGACCTCATTGAGTGAATTGTTATAATATATATACATGCATACTAAATGACAATGCACACAGTCAATAGTATATATAATAAATATATATATATATAAGCAAATACACACAAATGCAATAAAATCATTTTATATATTTTATGAAAAATCACTGTTTATGAAGGATCAAATAGAACCCTAGAAAATCGTAACCTCAAATAGTGTTAGACAACACTCTAGCTATACAGGCTCACTTATTCCAAATATATTCACTTGTTCCATTTGGACAGTAGACTGATCCCGAGACACTAAGTCAATCGAGCTCCAGCAGTCTGACTGTCAATGTGATTGGCCCCGAGACATTAGGTCAACCGAGCTCCAGCAATCACACTCCCAAATCATATCACACATCAAATCAAATCCAATCATAATCCACAAATAGGTTAGTATTATAGCCTAAATGCTATCAGCGTACCGGTACGTACTCGGTCCTAGTGCTGCCCACTAGGTAGCACGTTCTATTGATATCCTTCATTTTAAATATAAAACATACATTCATAAATAAATGATGCATGAATTTGAAATAAATAGGAACATAAACCATATATATACTAGAAATATACCAAAAGTAAACCAGGTATATTTCGAGTATATATACTTCAAATAAATCCAATTAAATTACAAAATAAACTAGAAATATATTTAAAAACATTTTAAGCATAAATCATTAATAAAACATGCATATAGTTTAAAATATACCAAAAGTAAACCTAAGTAATACTTAAATCATTTATGCATATTTATCAAAATAAATCATACATTTCTAAAATCATGCACCCTAAAACATATATATATAAAATAACAACTCACTGTTATTGCGCTCCTCGAGATAGGTCCGACAGGTCTGGTCCACTAGACCTCGGTCTCAACGCAACTAAACAAACAAACAACAATAGAAATCAGAATAAATGTAACGAAAATTCCTAGAAACTCAATCAAGAATAATAGACACAGAATTAGAATTAGAGTTCGACTGGACATCATGTTTTACGAGAATTCTACCAAAAATCCGACAGAACACCTCCTGACTAACGGACATCTCTCTACTCAAAGAGTAGAGCCGGTCCTGCAAAGAAATACACTTCAAGAATAAACACAGAATTCATAACCAAAACCCGTCGGTCGAACTCCAAACTACAATTCACCGACCGAGGTTCACAATTCACAGAATATTACAGAAATACCGAAAAGGCCCTTAAATAATAAAAATACATTTTTTCAATCCAAATTACTTAATTACCCCTAAAACACATTAAAAACCGATAAAACTTATTTATTTAGAAAAATCGTATATTATATATATAATTTGAAAATAATTTACAAAAAATAGTTTTAATTAGTTAAAAATACTAATAATTTGTAGAAATAATTTTTATACCCTAAATAACTATTAAAACCAATTTAATTACATTTTTAGCCAATTTAGTGTAAAATTACCAAAATACCCCTATATATATAAATTCACTAAAATTAATCAAAAATTCACCAAAAAGAGTATAATTACTCAAAATTAATTTTCTCAACATATATTTCAATAATATCAATAAATATACTCAATTTACCAATTTATTTCAATTAAACACATAATTAACCCTATTTTTCAAAATTACATAAAGTTAATAAATTCCAAATAAATATATAAAAATTCACAAAAATTACAAATAAATTTCTATAATTCATTTCAACACCTATAATCACCATAAGACACAATTTCATTATTTAATTAATTAATTTTCAAAAATTAGAAAATAATAATAAAATAATAAAAAATACCCAAAAATCAAAATAAATTCCAAAAATTCTAAAAAAATTACAGCATGTAGATTAAGCTTACAGAATTAAAGTTTGTGAAGGAATTTTTCATGAATCAATCAAATTAGAGCAAAAAAAATATGAAACCCTAAATGGCTGAAATGAAGAAATTGAAACCTAGGGAAATCTAGACCATTTTAAGTAAAACAAAGCTTGGAATCACACTCACCGGAGCTCATGGAGATGATAAAGATTGGTTCATCGAATTTGGTGGCCGAAAACGGCTTGATCGGAGTTGACTTCAAGTTTTGGCCTCTCTTGAAAAATTCGGGCAAAACACATCGGAAATGGGTGGTTCAGGCGTCGGGAATGGTTGGCAAGGGAGTAGGAAGGCTAAGGGGCGCAGTGATGGCAAGAAAACCAGCTTGAATCGGCTGGAAATGGAAGAAAAACTGATCGGGGAAGAAATGAAGAAGACAATGACATTTTGGTAAATAATGCAAACTTTATAATTTTGATAATAAATTATGTATATATATATATGTCCACCTTATATTATAATAATATATATTTCCACACACTATTAATTCTCACCACACAAATATTTTAATATATATATAACAATTTATACACTTAAAATTAATTAATTAATATTAAAACTAAATAATAAAAATTAAGGTAATTATTTAAATCCTAATTAATTTAAATAAATACACATATATATATTTTATTTTAGCACTTAAAAATTATGTATGAGTTCATGCAAATTCGTAAAACTAGTCAAAATAATTAGTATTAAATTATTTACGTATCAATTTCCCCAAAAATACAATTCTCTGGAAAATTTTACGTAAAGTACTTAAAATAATGTAAAACAATTAAAATTAACTTTAAACAAACAACAAACTCAAAAAATATTATAAATATATACAAAAATTATTAACATTGCATATCCCGATGTAGTATAAAAATATTTAAAAACTCGGGATATTATAGTCTTCCTCCCTTACAAGAATTCGTCCCCGAATTTCAGAAAGAAAATTGCAAGATCAAGAAAGGAAGAGATATGGGTAAGAAGCTCACATCTCAGCTTCAATCTCCCACGTATGCTCCTCAACTTTGTTGCTACGCCACAGAACCTTGACCATCAGAATCAGCTTCGATCACAACTGTTGAACTTGATAATCAACGATTGCCAAAGGTTCTTCCACAAACGTCAAATCTTCGTTCACTTCTACACTGTTGGGCTGCAACACGTGTGAAGGGTCTGAGATATACTTCCTCAGCATTAAGATATGGAACACCGGATGCATTTGTGACATACTCGAGGGCAAAGTCAACCGATATGCAATAGTGCCAATTCTCTCCAGAATCTCAAACGGTCTAATATATCTCGGTGCCAATTTACCCTTCCTGCCAAATCTCATCACACCCTTCATTGGAGACACCTTCAGGAAAATAAGGACTTCAACCTGAAAATCTACATCTCTGCGCCTAGGATCCGCATAGCTCTTCTGCCTACTAACTGCGGTCTCTAATCTGTGCTTAATCACGGCGACTTTCTCTGCGGCATCCTGAACCATCTCAGGTCCAGTCAAAGATCTCTCCCTAATCTCATCCCAATTTAGAGGGAATCTACATTTCCTTCCATATAACGCCTTATACGATGTCATGCCAATACTACTATAGTAGCTGTTATTATATGCAAACTCAACGAGTGGCAAATGATCATCCTAGTTACCTCCCAAATCTAGGACACACATCCTCAACATATCTTCTAGTGTCTGGATCATCCTCTCAGACTGGCCATCTGTCTGAGGATGAAAAGCAATACTGAAATCCAACCTAATGCCCATCGCTTCCTGTAACTTCTGCCAAAAATAAGAGGTAAAAACTGAACCTTTGTCTGATACAATGGACATAGGTACTCCATGAAGGCACATAATATGCTTCACATATAGCTTCACCAATTTAGCTACAGAATAGGTGGCTTTCACAGGTAAAAAATGTGCAGACTTCGTCAACCTGTCTACAATCACCCAGATGGAATCGTACCCATCCTTAGAACGAGGTAAACCAACCACAAAATCCATAGCTATCCTTTCCCACTTCCACTCGGGAATAGGAAGAGGCTAAAGCTTCCCAGAAGGCTTCTGATGTTCAGCTTTCACTTGTTGACATGTCAGGCACTTAGCAACATATTCAGCGACATCCTTCTTCAGTCTGTACCACCAGTATAAATCTCTAATACTGTGGTATATCTTAGTGACACCCGGATGTACGCTATAGGCTATAGAATGTGTTTCCTCTAGGATCTCTTCTCTCAAATCATCCACATCAGGAACACACAATCTACCACTGATCCACAACACACCATCATCATCGAGTGTGAAATCAGTGAACTTCCTTACTCGAACATTCTCTACAAGCTCTTTTAGAATAGGGTCTCAGCTCTGAGCTGCTTTAATCCTATCCTTCAGTACAGATCATACCTTAAATTGAGCTAGCAATCCACCTGACCTACTGATCTTCATCATTAGACCTTGATCCACCAATAAATGTAACTCCTGGATCAATAGTCTCCTCTCAACACTGATATGAACAAGACTGCCTGAGGACTTTCTACTCAAGGCATCTGCTACCACATTAGCCTTACCCGGATGATATAAAATCTCACAGTCATAATTCTTTAACAATTCCAACCATCTTCTCTGCCTCAGATTTATATCTCTCTGCTGGAAAATGTACTTAAGGCTTTTATGATCAGTAAAAATCTCACAAGTCACCCTGTACAAATAATGTCTCCAAATCTTTAGAGCAAAGATCACTGTAGCCATTTCAAGGTCATGTGTGGGATAGTTCTGCTCATGCTTCTTCAACTGCCTCAAAGCATAGGCTATCACCCTACCATTCTGCATCAACACACAACCAAGGCCAACTCTAGAGGCATCACAATAAACTGTGAACTTGTCCACACTATTAGGCAAAGCTAGCACTGGAGCTGTAGTTAATTTCTCCTTCAACAACTGAAAACTGTTCTCATAAGCTTCTGACCACTCGAATCTAACATTGTTCTGAGTCAAGTGAGTCATAGGGGTTGCAATTCTAGAAAAATCCTACACAAACTGCCTATAATACCCTGCTAAACCCAGAAAACTTTGAATCTCAATAACAGAAGTCGGTCTAGGCCACTCAGACACTGCCTCAATCTTCTGTGGATCAACCTGGATACCGTCTTTAGACACCACGTGTCCAAGAAAAGAAACACTCTCCATCCAAAAATCACACTTTGAGAATTTAGCATAAAGCTGATGATCTCTTAGTGTCTGCAGTACAGTCCTCGAATGATATACATGCTCCTCCATACTCCTCAAATATACCAGTATATCATTAATGAAGACTACCACAAACTGATCCACATACGGTCTGAACACCCTGTTCATCAGGTCCATAAAAGCTGCTGGTGCATTAGTCAAACCAAAGACATCACCAGAAACTCATAGTGGCCATATCGAGTGCGGAATGCTGTTTTAGGAACATTGGCTTCACTAATCCGCAGCTGATGATAACCCGACCTCAGATCAATCTTGGAAAAGAACTGTGCACCTTGTAGCTGGTCAAATAAGTCATCTATCCTTAGGAGAGGATACTTGTTCTTCACTATCACCTTATTCAACTCTCTGTAATCAATGCACAGTCTCTGGGTACCATCCTTCTTCTTCACAAACAGGACTGGTGCACCCCAAGGAGGAACACTGGGTCTGATGAAACCCTTATCCAATAACTCTTACAACTGCTCCTTCAACTCTTTTAACTCTGCAGGAGCCATTTTGTAGGGTGGCATAGATATAGGAGTAGTACCTGGAACCACATCTATACAGAAATCAATCTCTCTATGAGGTGGTAAACCTGGCAACTCCTCAGGAAAAACATCATGAAACTCACAGGCAATAGGAACATCTGTGAGTGACAACTTCTCTACTGAAGTATCCCTGACCAATGCCAAATATCCCTGACAACCTTTCCTCAGCAACTTCCTAGCCGTAATAGCAGAAATAAGATTCTAAGGTGCTAAACTCCTATCACCCATAAACTTAAATTCAATCTCTCTTTTCTTGAAGGCTGGTCCTTCTCCACGGGTCCTTTTAGGTTTCTTCTCAGCATTTTCCCCTCCAATAATCATGTTAATGATGCCAGTCAGCTCATTCCAAGCCTTCTTTATTTCTGGCCTGTCTCACCCATAGTCTTCCAGATTCCTAATTCTTCTGGATATGTTAGTGAAATTGTTGAGTTTACCATTTTGCACCAGTCTTTCTATGGCATTCTTCAGTTCTTTACAGGTCTCAGTGTCGTGCCTGTATTCTCGGTGATACTGGCAATAGTGTCTCCTATCTTGCGTAGCTCTCTAGCTTGGGCTTATTCTTCTAGTTGGGGTAATCCTTACACCATTCTATTTGACCCACATGAGGATTCTAGATCTAAAGGTATTTAGAGGTGTGTATCTGTCTACTTCCCTACCAAATCTTTCTACCGGGTTTCTGAAATTTATTTTTGGGAAGCTTGCTCATTTGGATCTTGATCTTTTATCTTTGGTTGGTGGTTTTTCTTTTTCTTTTCGCATCCTTCTATCTTCATCCATCTTTATTATTTTTACCGCCATAGCCATTACTTCCACAAAAGTGCTAGGTTCCTTCATCATTATCTTATCTTTAAGCTTTTCGAGTCTAGTGCCATTTTTTAAAGTTACTATAACAACTTCATCAATAAGGTTTTCAATCTACATGGCTACTTTATTGAATCAATCGAGGTAGCTTCGTAGGGACTCATCAGCCTCTTGCAGGCACATATGAAGATCGTTGATGTTTTTGGTAGGGGGATTGTTGGTGATGAACTTGGAATGGAACTTCTCTACTAGATCCTCAAAAGAGGTGACAGAGTTCTCTAGGAGCCGATGAAACCATTTTTGGGTGTTCTTTATGAGTGTGCTTGGGAAGACCCTGCACATGATTTCGTCATTCATCAACTGGAGCAACATTTTTATTTTAAACGAGGATATGTGATTGACGGGATCTTCGGTCCCATTATATTGATCTAGTTGTGAGATTCTAAACTTGGTTGGGATCTCTATCTAGATTATCATTTTTATGAATGGCGTTCTACCTTCTATAATACATTCATCTTCCTTCCTTGGTCTCGTGTAGGCTTTGTGTATAACTTTTTCAATCCTCTGAGTTAATTTTGAGTCATCGAGAGCTAAAATTATTGAACTAGATTTCCTTTTGGGAACTTTACTCTTCCAATTGTTCACCTCAGGTATCTCCGAAGGTGTTATATTGTTGTCCATGTGAGCTAGCCCAAGGTTGCCGCTTTGAACTAAGGTGTTAAATTATTTTTACACTAGGGCTATTTGAGCTTGGATATTTGTTTCATTGCTTCCTTATTGGTTTGGGTGAGGTTGAGTGTTTGGGTTACAATGTTCAGGTTAGGCATAATTATAGTTGGTGTATCTGTTAGGCTTGGAAAAGGTACGAAAGGTATTGGTCAGTGATGGTGTTGCAGTGGAGCATAATATAAAAAGTTAATGCACATAGTCGGCCACCCCTAAGTATTTCTAAGAGGTAAGTGCGTATTTCCGAATGAAGGTCCGACATACTAGAAAGTTGCTGGAGGTACTACTGTTGGGAGAGGTGTTGACAGATTGATTGAAGGAATAGGTGCCGAGAGGTTAATGTGAGTTTCAGGAGTCGAGATTAGCAGTGGCCTGGAATTCAAGGTGTTGATGTCTTAACTTAGCAGATATACGAATGAATTTTCCCAAGAATTACCATAGACGGTGCCACCTGATAACTTATTTCTGGAACTCTTGAGCTTGAAATCCTGTAAGTGATCAATAAATAGCAAGATGAGAGGTGGGGAGGATCCCCATAAATACTCTAATGCTTAAGTCAAAAAATAGAGAGAGAATCTAGAGAGAGAAAATGAGAACAATTAGAATATGAGAGAATAGAATGAATGAGAATGAGGGATATGTGTTCCTATTTATAGTGATATTTAAACCTGAAAAGGGTAGGATTTCTCTTGGTATAGGAATCCTAAACCAAATAGGAGTGTATTCCTTCTTCGTTTAAGAGTATTCTTGAGGCAAGATCCTTTCCTTAAATGGATTTGGTTACCTTCCATTTCCGAGTAACCTATATAAGAAACAAAGTTTTTTAATTAAATAGGAATATATACATGTGTGCTATCAAAAATGAAAACTCAATTCAATTAAATTAAGTTGAATGAAGTATAATTATGCAAGTCTCATGCTTCTCCATAGATTTTGTGTTCAGATTGTCCAAAGAACATAAAGGCTATTTTCAAATTTTGTGAGCCATGAGAAGACTTTCAAGATCTATGATCTTTTTTTTTTCCATAGATAGGATTAGTTTGTTAGTTGTTAGTAACTTTTTGAAATCGTTTTTATGGGTTACTACATGGTAGTTTCACATGTCTAAAAATGCATGAGAATTAATCTCACTATGGGGATCGACTTGAACTCAAGACCTCTCCTCCCAAAGGTAAATAATAATATTGTCACTTAAGTTAGGCTTCAAATATCCATGATCTTGTGTTGATGAGAATTAATTATACCATTCTTTTTCTTTTTGTCATGTATTATATATGCTTTTATCTTTTTTTTTTTGGTTGATTATATGCTTTTATCTTTCAAATGTGAACTTAGTGACTTGTCTAAAAAATTTTAGATCTGCAGTCTATTTTGTTAACTATTTAATTGATGCATGTTACTTCAATATTTGTTTTGTTTTGTATTGACATTGGATAAACCCAAATTCCTACTATCAGTTGGAGAAATGATTTGGTAAGTTTGGGTCCAATGTACACTCTAAATCTAGTTAATTCATGAATTAGATTATAGTTAATGATAATAATATCAAACAAATAACTTTTCAATGAATTTTGTTACAGTAATTAATGGATGAATTTGGGTTGAAAGATTTTCTCTTATAGAAGCTTGGTCTATAAGTTTGCAAGCATTTCAAAAACAAAATAAAACCTATTATTTTCTTGGCAGCATATTTAGAGCATCCTGTACTTGTTAGTTTAACATGACCCAGTTCTTTTGAAAAAGTTAAAGTTTTGCTTTCCCAATCATCGATGTTCCAAGCCACATTAGCAAGATTCAATGCTTATCACTATTGGCAAGAATTTTCTCTCCGCAATGTTGTAATATTATCCCTCCATGACTGTACTTTTTTTTAAATTATCAAATTGCTTGTATACAAAATCCATTAAACTTTTCCTAATTAAAGCTAGCTAGGATTAAAATTGCAAACCACAATAGTTAAATCCAATACAATGCCTTTTCCTTCAAAATTAGTTATAATATTATCTCTCTTGATAATTGGTTTCTGAAACTCTTGGGCTTAGTGTCCCGCAATCCACGAACATAAGGCAAGGTGAGAGGTGGGGAAAGTCCTCACGAACACTTCGATGCCTAAATTAGATAACAGAAGCAAGGAGAATGCAAGATAGCTAGAATATGTGAGAATGAGATGATCCCTTATGAGGGATGTAGGGCTTTATATATAGTAATACTCAAACCTAGAAGGAGTCAGATTCTGTGTGGGAGAGTGAATCATAATCTTAGTAGGAGAGTGTTCCTTTTGTGCTTAGGACTCCACTTTGGGGTAGTTCTTATTCTAGACGGATCTGTCTTCTTGCTGATCCAAGTGTCCCTATTAGGGGGTAAGGGGCCCCTAATTAGGTGGGAATATTCTAGATGGTATCAAGAGTCCCCCCTGAAGTATTCAGATATTTATGTCCACCGCGTTTGGGTAGGATGCTGATGCTCTCATAAGGGATATAAGACGGTAATAGAGGCCAGTGAGCTGAGGTGGCCAGCCTCAGTCACAGTGAGTAGAGCTCGGTGTTGAGTATCTAGATGGTCATCGTTGAATCATAAGCTGTGGAGCTGGGGTACTTGCCAAGTGCATATGAACACCACAATAGATTAACCCGTCTATTTGGGAATATGACGGAACCAGTTGTCACTGGATTTTTGATGCTCGATGCATAGGCACAAGGCTTTTCGAGCGCGGATACTCAGTACTATAGAAGCGACCTGAGGGTGCTAGCTTCAGTCACCGGACTTAGATGTGCGAGGCTTAGATGCTCGGTTTAAGGACGCGAGGCTTACATGCTTGGAACCTCAGTACTACAGAAGTGACCTGAGGGTGCCAGCTTCAGTCACTGGACTTAAATGTGCGAGGCTTGGATGCTCGATTCAAGGACACGAGGCTTACATGCTCGGAACCTTAGTACTACAAAAGCGACCTGAGAGTGCCAGCTTCAGTCACTTGACTTAGATGTGCGAGATTTAGATGCTCAGTTCAGGGACGCGAGGCTTACATGCTCGGAACCTCAGTACTACAGAAGCGACTTGAGGGTGCTAGCTTCAGTCACTAGACTTAGATGCTCAGTTCAGGGATGCGAGGCTTACATGCTCGAAACCTCAGTACTACAGAAGCGACCTGAGGATGCCAGCTTCAATCACTGGACTTAGATGTGAGAGACTTAGATGCTTAGATACTCGGAATGGGCTGGAAATGATGTTTAAAATGTCTTCTGAGTTGCTTGATGAAGCGGCCTAGTCGAAATGTGGTCGGGCTGACACGTGGTGGTATTACTTCAACTCTTAGGGATTCATTATTGAAATTTTTTGAGTGATGCATTGTTTCGTATGTCGATAAACAAAGCATTTATGCCGCCGTTATCACGACTCCTCGTCTAATAGGCTTTTTTATTCCCAAAAGGCCCTTAATGGCCTAGGGAGGAATGCAAAAATAATGAGGGCAATTAATGGCGTGCTTCCAAATCGTTTCGTGTCTCTATAAACACTGTTGCGCTTGTTAACTGGCATATTTTGCTTCATTTGCTTTTTTGTCATTTTACCTTTACTGCGTTGCTATCACCTCCACTGTTTCCATTTCTTCCTGCTGTAGTTCTTTGCTTATGGCGACCAGGTGATTCTTTCATCTTTCTCCTTTCTCTTTTTGCTCCTTTCTATTATTACATGTTTCCCCTCTCCATTATGGCTCCAAGGGAAGAAGTTAGTTTTGACCTTTTTGTCTCCAATGTAGATAGTGAGTTACTGGGGTGGAACCGGTGGCAGTTCTATATCCCTGTCAATTACACCCTTCACACCGTAGATAGGAGGTTTAGGGCCCATACCCCCTTATCAGGGCTAAGTAGATTAGTTGTATATTTTGACCAGTTAGAGGGGGGTTTAAAATTTCCTCTAGATCCCTTTGTAAAAGAATTTCTCAATAGGAATAACATAGCGCCCGGTCAGCTTCATCCGAACAGCTATAGGATACTGACCAGGTTCATCCAAATGATGCATGAAGAGGGTAGGGACCCTGATCTAAATGTCTTCCGATACTTGTACAGGCTGACTAGGAAGAAGGGAGAGCTGATGTTGTCCCTGTCGGTTGTACCCAATCATACACTCTTTGTAAAGCTTCTGAATCTCCACAAGAAGTGGAGATACCATTTTTTTGTTGTGGAGCATTAATCAGACTTCTTAGATATCTGGAGGATGTGGTCGGATGATTGTCATAAAGTGACTTATCTAGCGAAACTTTTCAACCCTGATATGGAGCTAGTTTTGCAGCTATATCTCGATGGATTTGTAGAAGCTCGATCAGTGGAGGATGCATCTCGGAGGCACCTGTGGAGAGTCTATCCGAGTTGTGATCACTCCCTTGGTATGTTTGTTTTGCTTTGAGCTATTTTTTTGACTTGCTTTATTTTTCTAACTATAGATGGCTGACTTTTTTGATTTTGTGGGCAGGATTTCCTTAGTTGATGAGCCAACTGTTGTGGAGGAGGTGCGAGTCTCTCCTTCTCCGGAACCTGAAGCTCTTTCGGCCCCGGAAGCGGTTCTCGCCGACCCCAAGGGCAAAGCATCGGTGGAAAGTGAATGACCGGAGCGGGTTGGTCGAAGAAAGAGGCAGCTGATTGACTCGGGGTCTGATGCGAAGGGGTTGGATAAAGAAATCTATGTTCAGTGCCCACGATTATCTAGATGTTTGGATATGAAGGGCTGGATATTAAAGCGGATAAAGCCCCCTGAGTATCTCTAACAACCAAGTACGGGACCAGTATACCGAGTCGCTGCGACTGCCTGGTGACATGTAGTGTTGGTCTGAAGAGGGCCCGGATGGGTTGCTGGATTCCATGATTGGTCAGTTACTAGAGGTAAGCTGGCTTCTGCCACTTGATGTAGTTATTGTACATGTTTCTTGTTTAACTGTTGGTTTTTGGCAGATGACTCAGGCCTTGCTACTGGCAAAGGATCAGTACTTCTACCTGAAGAGCCAGTATAGCTTAAAAAAATCTGAGGTGGGGACCATAGCCATCGATTTTGAGAAGAAGTTGGATAGCACGAAGGCAACTCTAGAGCACTGCCAAATAAGAAATGCTGAGGCCAAATCCGATGCTGAGGAAAATCAGAAGAAAGTTTCTGAGTTGGAATATAGCCAGGCCTAGCTGATAAGGAGGATCGAGGATCAGGATCTTCAAATCACTGAGCTCCAAGGGAGGCTAGCGGAGCTTGAGAAATCCCGAGCAAATGATAAGAAGGTGTATCAAGGCATGGTAGGGGGGTTTTTTAAAGCTTACCGGGTTGAGTGCAAAAGGATCCTGCTCTCCTAAGACTTAGGATTGGACTTGGGGGCGTTAGACCGGATAACTCCAGCAAATCTTGCCAAACTTGCTGCGGAGGAGGACGCTCGTAGAAAGGCCAGTTCTATTCCTGTGAGGGAGTCTGAAGAGGCTGTTATTGTTGTTGGTTTTGTAGAGCATCCAAAGACTGCTGATGCTGTTTCCCCCTCTGTTTCTGGGCCTAGGGGTCTGGGTGTACATAGAGTAGAATATATATGTATAGGTTCTTTTTCTCCTTTTTTTTTGTAACTGATCAGATGTAAAGGCATTCTTATTAATGAAGAGACTTTATTGAATCATATCATATGTTTAAGTATAATTTTACTGATAGTATTTCCTGAGAGAGTCTGAGTTCCAAAACTGCGGTAGCTCTCTGCCTCCTCCTTCTCTTAGTCTGTACGCTCCCTTCATTGTGCATGCTAAGATTTGGTACGGACCTTCCTAGTTTGGACCCAACTTGCTAGTTCCTGAGGTACCTTTGCCAATATTTGCTCTCCTGAGTACCTAGTCTCCCAACTTGAATTGTTCTGTTCGATGCTGTTGACGATGGTACTGTGTTATTCTTTGTCAATGTGCCTCGGCTGTGGCTGTAGCTTATTCTCTTCATTCATATAGTAGGTCTAGGCATATCCAGGCATCGGCGTTGTTGATGGTGTGATCGAGATCTTGGCTTACCCGGTAACTTGGCGACCCAACCTCCACGGGAATTACTACGTCCATACCATAAGTCAGTCTGAATGGTGTCTCTCTAGTGGATGATTAGGGTTTGGTTTTGTAGGCCCAGATTATGTTGTTGAGCTCTTTGACCTAATTCTCCTTTTTCTTATCAAGTCTCTTCTTCAACCCTTGTATGAGAATTCTGTTTGTGACTTCAGTTTGTCCGTTTGTCTGCGGGTGAGCTACTGAGGTGAAGCGCAGCTTTATACCAAGGTCCAAGTAGAAACCTCTGAATTTATGGTTGTTGAATTATTTATCGTTGTCTGTAATTAAAGTTTGGGGGATGCCGAACCTACAAATGATCTTCTTCCAGAAGAAGTGTTGTATCCGGGCTTCTGTAATGGTTGGGACCGCTTCTGCTTCTAACCATTTTGGTGAAATGGTCAATGGCCATAATTAAAAACTTTTTCTGTGAGGTAGAGGGAGGGAAAGGACCAAGGATGTCCATCCCCCACATGGTGAATGGCCAAGGGCTGCCGATGGGATACAGAGGCCAAGAAGATTTATGACTAAGTCGGGCATAGTGCTGGCACTAGGGACATGCTTGCATTAGCTGTTGGGCATCTTTGGACATGGTGGGCCAGTAATACCCTTGGAGTAGTGCCTTTCTAGTGAGCGAATAATGGGATTCATGTGCTCTATAAATTCCTTCGTGGATTTCTCGGAGTATGTAGTTTCCTTCCTCTGGGGAAACGCACTTCAACCATGGGTACGAGAGGGATTTTCGGTAGAGCTCCCCTCGATGGATGGAATAGTGGGCTGCTTTGGTCTTGAGCTTTTGAGCCTACAGTTTATCTTCTAGGAGTGTTTCGTGCTCCAGATATTGGATTATGGGTTGCATCCATTCCGAGACTACCTATGTCTCCAAAACTTCGGTGTCTTCTATGCTGGGACTGGTCAATGACTCAGTGAAATTCATATCCCGAAATGCTTGACTATTCTCGGCTGCGGATTTGGCAAGGTAGTCGGCCTCCCTGTTGTCTTCCTTGAGAATCTGGACGATCTTCCATTGGCCTCCATCCTGTTCGATGTGTTGCAAAAGCCGATTAGCCTTGTCTATGTACTTGGCAATGCAGGCGTCTTTGACTTGAAATGCTCCGTTGATTTGGTTGACTACCAGTTAGGAATCTGAGTGTATGATGAGGTGTTCGGCCCTTACTTCGATGGCCAACTTCAAACCTGTAATAAGTGCTTCGTACTTGGCTGCGTTGTTGGTGGCGTTATACTCGATACGGACTGCGTACCAAATATGAACCTTGTACAGCCCTCTGAGGATTATTCCTGCACTGAAACCTTGAGCTGAGGATGCTCTGTCAACATAGAGCTTCCATTCCGATGCTTTAGGTAAGGCTATGTCTTCTGGGGACATTTCTTGCACAAAATCTACTAATGCCTGGGCTTTTATCTGCTGCCGGGGCTTATAGTCAATGTCAAATTCACTGAGTAAGACCGACCGTTGCACTAGCCTACCCGAAGTCTCCAGTCTCTGTAAGATTTTCCACAATAGGAAGCGAGATTGGACCACAATATGGTGAGCTTGAAAGTAATGCCGAAGCTTCCGAGAGGTATGGACCACGACCATGGCTAACTTGTCCAATATGGGGTACCGAATTTTAGGTCCTCGGAGCATCTTACTGATATAATAGATAGGGCTTTACTGGCTTCCTTCTTCTCTTACTAGTATTGAAGCGATGCATTCTCGGCCAGTAAAAAGGTACAAATACAAGGTCTCATCTGGTACTGGCCGGTTGAGTAAGGGTGGTGAGGATAAGAATCTTTTAATGTCTTCGAGTGCCACTTGACAATCAGCGGACCACTGAGACTTCCCAAAATTTTTGAGAGCTCGGAATAATGGTAGACACTGCCTAGCCGAGCAAGAAATAAAACGCCCTAATGTGGTGATTCTACCCTTTAACTTTTGTACCTCATGGATGTTCTTTGGTGCCTTCATGTTGTGTATGGCTTCCATTTTTTCTGGGTTGGCTTCAATGCCTCGGTGAGATATTATGAACCCCAGGAACTTGCCTGCTTGGACTATGAAGATGCATTTCTCAGGATTCAACTTGATCCTGGATTTACTCAGAAACTGAAGAACCCGATCCACGTCTGCTGGGTGCTGCTCCGGATGCTTGCTCTTGATGATGATGTCGTCCACGTATACTTCTACACTTGTTCCAATCTGGTCTTGGAGGACTTGGTTCATCAATCTTTGGTACGTGGCCCCAACATTTTTTAGTCCGAAGGGCATCACCTTGTAGTAGTACAACCCTTCATGAGTGATGAAGGACATTTTTTCCTGATCCTCTTCCTTTATCAGAATCTGGTGATAACCTTGTGTCATGTCGACGAAACTGTATAAGCTGTGACTAGCGGTGGAATCGATAAGCTGATCAATTATGGGCAATGGGTAGCTATCCTTAGGGCATGCTCGGTTGAGGTTGGTGTAGTCTACACACATTTTGTACTTCCCGTTTGCTTTTCTGACGAGTACCACATTGGCTACCCATTCTGGGTGAGTAACTTCTTTAATAAACCTAGTTGCTAACAACATCGTTGTTTCTTTAGTAATGATCTTCTATCTTTCATAGGCAAAAGTTCTTTTTTTCTGTACTACTGGCTTGGCTCCCAGTTTGATGTTTAGGCAATGATAGGCAACCTGTGAGTCCATACCAATGATCTCAAAGGCTTGTGAAGTGAAATCCTCTGAGTGTCCGATAAGGACTTCCCTTATTTTGTCTCTGATGTTTTGGTTGAGTGCGCTGCCAATTTTCACTGTCTTTTCTTTCGTGATTTGTAATCTCTCCATGTCTTCCACTAGTTGTGGATCAACGCCTTGCTTCTCAACTTCCCATGCCTCTAAAGGAAAAGCCTCCGCTTGAGGCTTCATGGCCATTTGATAACACTGTCTAGCCATGTGCTGATTTTCCCTAATAGTAAGGGTTCCATTCTTGATCAAAATTTTTATGGTTAAGCGTCGGATGCTGGTGATTGCATTTGCCTCATAAAGTGTCAGCCGTCCTATAATCCCATTATAGGCCAGTGGTATATCTACCATGTTGAATAGAGTCCAAATGACTTTTGTCTCCTCATCATCTTGGTTTCCAAATTCTAGGTTTAGCCCGACAATCCCCAGTGGTTGCACGGTTCCCCCATAAAAACTCGTGATGGGGTTCTGGATGGCTTTCAAGTTGGTGACGGAGCCGCCCATTGCTTTGTACGCGTTTTAGGATAATACATTGATAGCACTCCCATTATCCACTAGTAGCCTTTTGACTCGATACTTATTTATGCACACCGTTATCACTAGAGCATCACAATAAGGGTGGTATACATGCGAATCATCTTCCAAATTGAAAATAACATCGCTTCTCCCAGGTATTAATTTTTCTCCTCTACTATGCTTTAATCTTTTTTCAGTGTTTTCTCCCCCTATGATCATGTTGATTATTCCAATCGGCTCCTTCCGGGATTTCTTTACTTCAATTATGTCCCGTTCTAGGCTTTTGGAGTTTTCGCTCCTCTTTGGTGTGTCTGTGAAACTACCCAACTTTCCCCTCTGTACCAGTCTTTCTATGGCATTCTTCAGCTCCCTATAACCCTCTGTGTCATGCCCATATTCTCGGTGGTACTTGCAGTTTAGGCCTCTATCCCAGGTAAATCTTTGGTTTAGGTTGATTCTCTTGGCTAGGGTGATCCCCACTCCATTTTGCCTGACCCACATGAGGATTTTAGATCGAGAGGTGTTCAAGGGTGTATATCTATCTGCTTCCTTGTCAAATCTCTCTCCTAGATTTATGAAATTCATTTTTAGGAAGCTTCCTCATCTCTGTTTTGGTCGTTCATCCTTGATCGATGGCCTGTCTTCTTCCCGATGCATCCTTCTGTCTTCGTCCATTTTTATCATCCAGACCATCATCGACATTGCTTCTGCAAAGGTACTCGGTTCTTTAGTCATTATTTTGTCTTTAAGCTTTCTGAGTCTGGTGCCATTTTTCAAAGCTTCTATGGCGACTTCGTTAACAAGATGTGTAATCTGCATGGTTGTTTTATTGAAACGGTCAAGGTAACTTCGTAAAGATTCATCAACTTCTTGTCGGCACATCCGAAGATCATTGATGTTCTTTACTGGGGGAATATTGGTGATGAATCTGATACGAAACTGCTCCACCAGATCCTCAAATGAAGTGATTGAATTTTTTGGGAGCTGATGAAACCATTTTTTAGCATTCTTTACGAGCGTGCTTGGTAAGACTCTGCATATGATCCCATCATTTACATTCTAGAGCAGCATCTTTGTTTGAAATGCTGATATATGACTGATGGGGTCTCCCATCCCATCGTACTGATCAAGCTGCGGGATTCTGAACTTACTAGGAATCTCTGTTTGAATTATTTTACTGACAAACGGAGTTCTACTATCCATAACACATTCCTCTTCCTTTCTAGGTTTGGTCTGGGCTTTGCATATTTCTTCTTCAACCTTCTGAGCTAATTTTGAATCATCAAGGGCCGGAATGGTTGAATTGCACTCCCCTTCTAGTGCTGTACCCTTCCCCATATTCGTCCCTGGGGCCTGCCAGGGTGTTGTGTTATCATCATTTTGAGCTGGCTCAGAGCGCCCGCTATGTGTTATAGCATTTAACTGTTGTTGCATCAAAGCTATCTGTGCCTAAATATTTTTTATTATGGCTTCCCTGCTAGTTTGATTAAGGCTGGGTGTTTGGTTCATAGTGTTTAAATTTGGAGTGGTTATTGTTGGTGTTTTTGGTATATTTGGAAAAGGTATAGAAGGTATTGATCGATGGTGTTATAGAGGAGCATAATACGAGAAGTCCGTACCCAAGGACGGGTATCTTGGAGTGTTGTCCAGAAGTGAAGGTATATGTCCGGATGAGGCTCCAACATGCTGTAAGGTGGGTGGAAGTATTATTGCTGGGAGAGGGTCTGAGAGGCCGGTCGAAAGGATTGGGGCGGAAGGGTTGGTGCTGGCTTCAAGAGTCAGGGCTGGTGGTGGGCTAGAATTCATAGTGAAGATGTCTTTAGCTTAGCAAGTAAATGAATGGCTTTTCCCAAGGAGTTCTCACAGACGGTGCCACTTGATAATTGGTTTCCGGAACTCTTGGGCTTGGTGTCCTGCAATCCATGAACATAAGGCAAAGTGAGAGGTGGGGAGAGTCCCACGAACACTCCGATGCCTAAATTAGAGAACCGAAGCAAGGAGAATGCAAGATAACTAGAATATGTGAGAATGAGATGATCCATTGTGAGGGATGTAGGGCTCTATATATAGTAATACTCAAACCTGGAAGGAGTCGGATTCCGTGTGGGAGAGTGAATCATAATCTTAGTAGGAGAGTGTTCCTTTTATGTTTAGGACTCCACTTTGGGGTAATTCTTATTCCGGACGGATCTGCCTTCTTGCTAATTCAAGTGTCCCTATTAGGGGGTAAGGGACCTCTAATTAGGCGGGAACATTCTAGATGGTATCATCTTTAAAACTGTATTCTTTTTTAAAATAAATTACTGTCATTTAGATTTTATTAAACTTTTATTAATTATATCCAGATACAATTTTAAGCCTAATAAAAATTTTTTAACAATTAATTTAACGTGAATACATATATCATAGTTAAAACTTGAGATATGATATAAAAGAGAATATCTCTCTATCAATTGATCCGAATTTCAAAAAAAAATTATTAGTTAAATATCGCATGCTTTAGTCCATCATTTATGCATGGAATGAATTGTTAAGTTAAAAATATGTTTCATTTTTCAAAGAAAATATAGAGGAATAAACACGAAAAACACTACAAACGAATGCATCTTAACAATAATATTTTGATTTTACAAAATTAGTGTAGTGTTTTTATTTAATAAAAAGGAAAAACACTATAGAATAATGCATCTTAACAATAAATATTTTGTTTTTTTAAAATTAGTGGAATGTTGGTAATACATAAATGAAGTTTACCACAAGACAGTTTTCCAAGTTCTAACAATATAAATTAAGTTTATCAGGCCATATGTGAGCCTCAAGATAACACTCGTCTTCATGATACAAGCTAATATAACAAATTAAGGATCAAAAAGTAAAAATACAATATATATATAGGTCATATATATTATAAACTTCCAAGTGTATGTATGACTTCAGCAATGTCTGGGCGCTCTGTTGCTTTAGTCTTCACACAGTCCAATGCAAGCTCTGTTACGACAATGGCGTCTCTTTCGGAGCATCCTGTGCTTGTTAATGCTATATGCACTACATGTTTATTTTCCATGTAAGTTCTGCTATTGGTTATGTACCAAAACCCAACTTTACGCCATGAAGCATTCTCTTCTTTCATTATTAGTTGCAATATTATCATCCCCAAATTGTAAATATCATGTGGCCTTGTACCTGGTGACAAAATAATTAACTTTTACTAATCATATGATATATATGATTAATCATTGGATTTCATTTGAAGAAATTGTATTATTTTGTATGATTTTTTTTAAATGTTAATTTTTTTTAATATATTATTTTGTTTGATTTAAAAGTATTGTTCAGTCAAAAGTTAAGTAAGCTAGTGATATTGTTCTCAAACATTGTATAAGTTAACGGTTTGATCTTTATCTTTCCCTCTTCAGTTCCAAAAAAAAAATGCAGTTACGGATTGAATGTTTAATGTTTTAGATGATTATGAAAGCATTTTGTACTAAACTGTTAGCTCATGTGCAATGAGATGATAGAAGTAAAGCAATAAGCAATGTTCATGAAAACACTTACTTGATTGTAAATGTATTTGCTCTGGAGTAACCATACCGAGATCAGCCAGTTTTGGAGTAAAATCCTGTTCAAGGATAGTAATATTCATGGTTAATTCATGAAATAAAGGTGGTAATTGATTATATATTTATCAGGTTATTGTTATATAAATGTATGTGATTAATTAGTTAACCTTATCCAACAAAATATTGTCCAGCTTTAGATCTCTATATATGAGTGGAGGCTTTTGCCCATGTAGTATCTGAATTGCACTTGTTGTCCCTTTTATGATTGTCAGGGTTGTTCTCCACTCAAGACCTAAGACAAATAATAACAGTAATACTATAGATTTGTTTTACTATTAGCATATTGAAGTAAACAATAGTCTTCTTCTCACATGAATATGAACTTAAAATTGAAGATTACCGGCTAATTTACTCAAAACAGTTCCATTTTCCATGAATGGATAAATAAGATAGGGTGGAGCTTCACAATACCCAATCAATTCAATAATATTCTCATGCAGCAAGTGAGGTAAGTACTCTTTTTCAGCCTGAAAAAATAGACAAATAACATTATATGCTACAGGTAAATTTATTGCCGAAATTAACAAATTGTTATTTTTTTTTTAATTTACGACTGATCATAAATTATTAATAAATCAATTTGTTAAAATGAGTTGTGCAAAAATTATTGAATTGCTCTTATAAGTTAAGAAATAAGTAAAAAATATATATATTTACAAATTATTAATTTTTTATTAACAGGAAAATCTTAAATTTTAACAAATCAAAGATAATAGAATTTAAATGTTATATCTTATAATGTTTTTTAAAAGAAATAACTGACAAAAAATTAGTAGACCATTTCCTGAGACGCAATGTAATTTTTTTGAGGAATAAATAACACATATATCTTATTATCCAGTAAATGGATTTTTTCAGGAATAAACTAAAAATGAGAAAAAATTTCAAAATTATGGTTGACTTTTTTTCTTTCAAAATTATGGTGTTGACAAAATTTTTTCAAAAATATGATGGTTGTCCTTATGTACAAACAACAACCTGACAATAATTTCATAATACCTACCACCACCAACAACTATAAACCATAAAACAACAAACTAAAAAAGCAACAATAAAACATCAACAACGATCAAATAAGAACTTCGTAACAACTCTTTAGCAACAAAAAAAAAAAAAAATGAAAACAACCTAACAATAACCAGAAAACAGCAACAGCAACAAGAACCCAAAAAAATAAAAAAACCCATTCAACAAAAAAAACAACTAGAAAATGACCTCGCAAAAACTAGAAAACAACTGCATAAAACGGCAGAAATGACCTCACAACAACCTGACAACAACCGTTCAGTAATAAAAAAAAATGCAACAAATAACATCACAAAAACCCTTCAATAACCATATGACAATAAAAACAATCCAACAACATCCTAACAGCAATCTTTCAGCAACCAAACAATAACAAACAACATCAAAATAACCGCACAACAACAATTCAACTATTAAAAAATAATCACAAAACAACAATAACCTTAAAAAAACTTAAAACATATAGAAAATATGGACAACAACTTGAAAATAACTAAACAACAAAACAACAAACTGGAAAATTACAACTTAAAACAATCATAAAATATGGATAACAACCTAACAACAACTACAAAGTAACCACAATAACCTAACAACAAGTTTTTAACAATTAAAAAATAACAAACAATATCAATACAACCTTAACAACCCTTCAGTAACCATGAAACAACTACAAAACATTAATAATAATCCAACAACAACCGAAAAATAACTTAAAACAAAGAGAAAACAAAATAAAGAAATAATAAACAAAATTATAAAATAAAGAAGAAGAAGAAGAAAGTCAAAGAAGCACCCAAATATTAAAAATAAAAAAGAATGAAATTTAACACTTACATATTACAATTTTTAATGATTTATGAGATGGTAAGTTTTCAATAGAAAAAAAAAAAAAGTGGAACTTTATAAGATTTTAGATGAAAATCTAAGTGAAAAATATATGGATTTGCTCTGTTGTCTTTGTAAATCTTGTAATGGTTAGATTTGAGAAACGACACTAAAATAGAAAGAAGAGAGAAAGAAAAACAAAGACAATAAATAAAGGGAATGGAAAAAAAAAAAAAAAAACAACAGAGCAAAGAAAACCAACAACGTAAAAATGAAAATGAAAAATAAAAAAATCCTGTTTTCTAGAAATTAAAGGTGTAAACAAGTCAAGCTGCTCGTAAATACTTCAATATTTGACTTGATAAAAACTCGTTCGAACTCATATATGGATTAAAGGAGTTTTCATATTCGAGTAATGAGTCGAGTTTAGAGTATACAAAATTTAACTCATAAAATTCACGAATAAATTTGAATAGAAACTCGCGAATCAGCATTTTAGTGTTTAATAATTTAATTTTTGATATATAATATATAAATTTTTAATATAAAAAATATTTTAAAATGTATTATTAGAATAAAATCATAACTTTTATAGAATATATTATAATTTATTTTTAATATATAATTTTAATCTATTATTTATATTTTTTAAAATTTCATTAAGCTCGTTTAGACTCATTTAATATTACGAATAATTTATGAACATCAAATAAAATAGAATGCTTGACTCGATTATAAATAAATCAAGTCTAAATATGTTAAAACTGACTCGATTACACCCGAAGTAAAAACATAAGTAGTTACTGTTGAAAAAAAAAACCTACCGTAAATTAAGAGTTTTTGGTCAAAATTGATATACGATGGTATTTTGTGTCGTTTCAAGAAGTATAGTGAGGCCCAATGCCCAAACAGAATCATGCACATCAATTCAGTTAACGAGACAAGTACATAATACGCTTGGTGCATACAATCTCATAAACAGTGGATTATTTTTTTAAAAATAATGAAATAACATGCAAGCTTTAACCCGATGGTAGAATTTGAAACTTATGGTTCAAGTATTTTACATTTAAATTGATAAGCATAAGGTATATGTGTATATATTATAAATTCTATCATTCGAAATATTATATAATTATCTTAATTTTTAATGAGTTATAAAGTAAAATCAATAAAAATTAAATATTTAATTAAAATAATAAAAACTAAAACCTAATAATGAACCCTAGTTTGCTTGAGATTATTGATTTGATCTCATCAAATGTTAGTATCATCATAAAATTTATCGTATTATCCAGTTTAATACAGTTGAATATATATATTTAGGGTAACTTGTTTGAATAGTCACCAAATTTTAGTTGTAATTTTAAATTGGTTATAAAACTTTAATTTATAATTTTTTGGTTACTAAACTTTAGTTTTTATTTCAAATGTAGTCATTTTTAAAAAATTTAATCCTTAAAGTTATATAATATTACCATTTTAGTCTAAAAAATTAATTCCTTACAAATAAGTCCATATGTTCAAAAGATAAAAAATAAAGTAAAAATATATTTTTTGTTTTCTCTATACCTTCTATTATAAATAGTTTTATTCATTATTTGTGTTTATTTGATACTAATAATTTGAGAGTTTTAAGATAATAATTATTTGTCGCAAGACATGAAGCCGTTAATATTCACCAAGAATATCATAATCAATATACAATAACTTTGTAAGATAAATGGAAATCGAACGGAGAGTTCGGATTCCAATAATTAAATATTTTTTAAAAAAATTTAATACGAACTGTACAATAATTTTTTAAACAGTCATTTAAAATTCAAATTATAAACTAAATTTATAACAAATTATAAATATTTAATTTTTTATAAAATTCGGTAATAAATGTTAAATATTCTAGTGACATTATTCCATTAATTCTTACCTTCTTTTTCCGTATTTAAAAAATTTTCTAAAAATACTATGTTTCACACAAAAAAAAAACTTACTAAATTTTAATTTATTATACAGTTTGCATTAATTTTTTTTCTAAAAAAGTGCTCAATTATTGTGATTCTGATAAATTGTTGGAATTGAAACTCTTTTTCGATTTTACATTCATCTAACAAAGTTACTGTAATAACCCTAATTTTTAAATTATTTTATTATATTATGAGATATGCAGTGTTAATAAATTTTTAAAAATTTAATTTAATTATTTTACTATTTTGTGATTAATTATTATTATTTTATATTTAATTGAATTTTCTACGTAAATATATTATTTTGAAATTTATTATTTTGGACGTTTAAATTTAATTATGTATATTTATTATTTTTAAATACTATTATTTTAATAACGTTAATTTAGTGCATGGTTATTTTAATATTATTTTTTTTAGTACTAACATTATTTTATTTTTATTGATTTACATGAAATTATTTCATAAATATTGTTTATATTATTGTTATTTTCAAATGTGTTATGTGTTATTATTATCATGGTTATTATTTTCATTAATATTATCATTAGTATTATTTTATTGTTTAATATTATTATGAATATTATTCTTATTATCCAATTATTTTATTAATAGTATAAATTTTAATTATTGATAATTTTATATTGTGTATATTATTATGCATGTGTGTGTCATGTGTGTACCTATATATATATATATATATATATATATATATTATAATGAGTGGTTGAGATTAGTTTCTTATAAAATATTATTATTATATTATATTATATAGTTTATTATTAAAATATATACACAAACAAACAAACAACACACATACACATATATAAACACACACATTCACGTGCACATATACACACCAACACACACACATCAACAAATATACATATAAACATACAAACAACACAGCACACATTCAAAAACATTTAGCAAAATAATGCAGAAGCTTCTGTGACCATCCTACCTCCCGCAACATCTCGATCCAAACTCGTCGGTGTGCCTCCATCACTTCCAACCGACCACTTCCTCCTTCTAGCCTCGTCGTCGTCGTCTAGAAGCCTTGAAACCGCTAGAAAAACTGAATTCTTCACCTACTGCTACAGTAACTCCGGCGAGGATCCGGCCACCTTTGCTTGAGTTCTTGGGTTCTTTGGATTCCTTGAGTTATGAGAACTCTATTTCTAAGATCGGATTGAGCTCAAACCATCTCGTTTGTAAGTTTTGTTAAATTTTTATTTTTGAGCTTTTAGGGTTTTTATTTTTTTTTAGGTTGATTTTTATTGATTCAAGCAAACTCCCTTTGCAAATGATGATCCTTATAGTTTGAGCTTCATGAATATATTTTTGTTATAATTTTTGGAATTTATTTTAATTTTGGTGAATTTTTTTATTATTTTAATATTATTTAATGAATTTTCGAAAATTAATTAATTAAATTATGAAATTGTGTTTTATGGTGATTATAGGAGTTGAAATGAATTATAGAAATTTATTTGTAATTTTTGTGAATTTTTATGTATTCATTTGGAATTTATTAAGTTTAGGTAATTTTGAAAAATAGGGTTAATTATGTGTTTAATTGAAATAAATTGGTAAATTATGTATATTTATTGATATTATCGAATTATATGTTGATAAATTAATTTTTTGAGTAATTATATAATTTTTGGTGAATTTTTGAACATTTATAGTGAATATATATATATAGGGGTATTTTGGTAATTTTACACTAAATTGGTTAAAAATGTAATTAAATTGGTTTTAATAGTTATTTAGGGTATAAAAATGATTTCTGCAAATTTTTAGTATTTTTAACTAATTAAAACTATTTTTCGTAAATTATTTTCAAATTATATATAATATACTATTTTTCTAAATAAATGAGTTTTTATTGATTTTTAGTATGTTTTAGGGTTAATTACGTAATTTGGATTTATAAAATGTATTTTTATTATATAAGGTCATTTTCGGTATTTTATAAATATTCTGTGTATTGTGAACCTCGGTCGGTGAATTGTAGTTTGGAGTCCGACCGAGGGATTTTGATTGTAATCCTGGGTGTTTATTCCGAAGTGTATTTCTTTGCAGGACCGGCTCTACTCTTTGAGTAGAGAGATGTCCGTTTTACAGGGGAGGTTCTGTCGGATTTTCGGTAGAATTCTCGTAAAACGTGATGTCCGGTCAAATTCTTATTCTAAAGCTGTGTCTAAAATTCTAGATCGAGTCTTTAGAATTTTTGTTAAATTTATTCTGATTTCATGTTGTCATTTGTTGTCTAGCTGCGCCGGAACCGAGGCCTAACGGACCAGGCCCGTTGAATATGTCTCGAGAAGCGCACATCAGTGAGTTATTATACTGTATATATATGCATTGCATATAGGGTGCATTTATTTAGAATTTTTCATTTTCATTGTATGTTTAAAAAAAAGGATTTAAATTATAATATTTCTGGTATATCTAGGGTTGCATTTTATATATATGCACATTAAACAATTAGGTTTAGGTTTAATACATTTGAGTAATATACACATGTTTTAAAATGTACACTTAGACATAATTATTTTATTAAATGATTAGTATACTTTAGGTATAATTTCAGTAGATTTTAGGTTTATTCTTAATTAATTGCATGTTAAATTATAAACCTACACTTAAATTATTTTTAAGTTATTTTTGGTATATTTTTTATTTATTTCCGAATAAATAAATGTTTTATTATTAAATTAAACCTAACACATTAGTGGTATATTTAGGGTTTATTTTTGGATATATGCATGATAGATAATCGGGTTTATTTTTAGTATATTTGTGAATATATGTTAAACACAAAAACGTATTTAAATGAATATTTAGACATAAATGGTTTATTAAATGATTTGAGTACTTAGGGTATATCTTTTGCATATTTAAGTATATTTTTAAGATAATGCATGTTATATTATTGTTACTCATTTAAATTGTTTTTAACTATATTAATGATTTATCTTTAGTTTATTTCATATTTTATTTGACTATATATATATATATATATATACCTGAAATATACTGGGTATATTTTAGGTATATTTTTGGTATATATATATATGGTTGGTTTTACTATTAAGAATATTGTTCTACATTAATTATTTTTTTCGAATGAATGATTTATTCGAAGTGAAGGATATCAATAGAACGTGCTTCCTAGTGGGCAGCACTAGGACCGTGTACGTACCGGTACGATAGATAAGGATTGAGTGAGAGTTAAAATTTGGTGATTATAATTGATTTAATTGATTTGACTAGATTAATGGTATGTTAGATAGTGTGATTGCTGGAGCTCGGTTGACTAAGTGTCTCGGGGCCAATCACACTGACAGTCAGACTGCTGGAGCTCGGTTGACTTAGTGTCTCGGGGCCAGTCTACTGTCCATAAGTGAATTGAATGATCTATTGGGTTGATTGAGATGTGAGGTGATGGATAGTGTGATTGCTGGAGCTCGGTTGACTAAGTGTCTCGGGGCCAATCACACTGACAGTCAGACTGCTGAAGCTCGGTTGACTTAGTGTCTCGGGGCCAGTCTGCTGTCCAAATTGGAATAAGTGTTCTATTTGGAATCAAGTGAGCCTGTATGGCTAGAGTGATGATGGGATTGTTTGAGGTTGTTATTATTTAGGGTTCTATGGATCCTTCATGAATTAAAACAAACGTTTTCTACATTTAGTATATTTATAAAAGCAAAATTTGGCATTCGTGTGAAATGTGTGTATATACATATATATATAAGAATGCCTGATTGTTATGGTTTAGTTTGCATGTATATATAGTATAATAATTCACTCAGTGAGGTCTGACCCCCCTCAATTATTTTTTTTCAGGAGATTCCATATCGTCAGACCTTAGTTGTAGAGTTCCTCGCCGGTGTTCTTCAGTCCCGGCTATTTTATGCAAATGTATATTTTGAACTTTGAATTGTATTCTAGAAACTGCAGTAGTAGTGTTATTATATTGGAAGTGTATTATTTTGTTTGAATATTAAATACTCTGAGAATTTGTATTTGAACATTGCACGAATATGTATTCATTTATAAAAGGATTTGGAGTATTTATTTTATATATTGATGCAGAAAATTTTAATTTGGTCGTACTTTTATATAATTATTGTATGATTTTATTTTCTAAGGCTTGCTACGGGTTCCGGATTCGAAAGAATTCCCGTTCCCTAGCGCCGGTCGTGACTCCTAGTTTGGGTCGTGACAAAGTTGGTATCAGAGCTGAGTTCTGTGTCAGGGCTTAGTTGTTTAAGTTGTGGCCCTAGTTTTCGAAGTTGTGTTTTCTGTTAAACTACTGCAGTGAATTAGGTTCGGTCATGTCTTTGAAAAGTCTTCCTTGCATTAGGAATTCCGCATAACCGTTAGGGTGTCTGTTGATGTTTGTGATTATTTGAACTATTTGTTTATTTTTGCTCCTTGTTGATTGCCTTGAGCATGAATCGCTCCATCGATCGATGATAGTTGATCTTCTGAGCACGAGGTTCTACCCCCTATGCATCCTGTTAGGCGTAGGGTTAGAGATGGATTTAGAAGGCCTGATGATCACTGTTGACAATGGGAATAACTAAATGAGGAGCTAGTGGCTTAGCATTGCAATGATGTTGCTTCTGCAATAAGAGTTTTACAGGATACGGTGCTGATACCTTCGATCGTTCAGCAGATGTAATTTCTTTTTCAACCGAGAACTTGAGACATGTCAATTCTGTGTATATGCTATATTCTGAATTCTGTTGATTTCTATATCTTTTCAGCGCAGTGAATGTGAATTGTTTCTTCTCCAGAGACAATATTGATAATCAGTCTTTTCAAGTTCAAGTTGTGGTTATAGTTCCAGCCCTACTACACCTATCTAGTATAAGGGTAGGTTAGAGGCAACTATAACTCAAGGGTTAAGGTAGTCATTGTAAGTAGTACAAGCATTCCTTTTGGACTTGAACGTGCAACAATTATGGCCAGGATAGCCGAGATTAATAAAAGCTTGATAGCATTTAATCAAGTTTGACAGTTGTTGAATATGCTTTGATGGGGGAATTGGAAAATGTCTAATGAAGACGAAGCACTCTTGTACTCTTTATGGCAAGCTGTCAGTTCTAACTGTAACACATAATTTGAGTAAAGGGGGATTTCTAAGATACTTCCATCCACCTTTAAGGAAGGATAATTTCTTGTATCAGCTATTGCATAGAGTAAGGGAATAGCAATCAGTTGAGAAGATTACCTGTAAACTCTTCAATCTGATACGTCATGCTGAAGACGTAATACAATATAAGAGGAGACTAGTGGAATTATATATTACAGGATTAAGCGTAATATATATTGGCATCTAAACCGAGAATTAAGACTCAGAGAGTTATTATGAATTCAGTCTTTTGGGTGTAATTAATCTTGATGAGATGTGAAAGGGTTGTCAAGAATATCTGGCTCTAGTTGAGTATACTTCAGTAGAGAAGTTGTCTCTCCCAGATGTTTTAATTGCCTGTGAGTTACCAAGTTTACCACTTTACAGAGATTGAATTCTGTATCGATGTGGTTCCTGATATAACTCCTATTTCAACGTAGCCCTACAAAATGACTTTTGCAGAGCTGTAGGAGCAATTACGAGAGCTGTATGACCAAGGTTTTGTCAGACCTTATGTTTCTCTTCAGGGTGCACTAGTCCTGTTGTAAGGAAGAAGGATCGTACCTTGAAACTATACATTGACTGTAGAGAGATGAACAGGGTAACAGTGAAGGACAAGTATCCTCTTTTGAGGATAGATGACCTGTCTGATCAGCTAAAGAGTGCACAGTTCTTTTCAAAAATTGATTTGAAGTCGGGTTATCATTAGTTGTCGGTCAGTTTGTAGTAGTCTTCATTAATGATATACTAGTGTATTCGAAGTGAATGAAAGGGGCACGTATATCACTTGAGGACTATACTACAGATACTAAGAGAATGTCAGCTTTATGCTGAATTCAAGAAGTGTGATCATTGGGTGGAGAGTGTTGTTTTTCTTAGAATTATGGCGTTTAAGGATAGAATTCGAGTTGATCCACAAAAGATCGAAGTAGCATCTGAGCGGCCCAGACTAATTGAATCCATTGAGATCTGTAATTTTCTGGGTTTAATTGGGTATCATAGGAAATCTGCATAGAATTCTCTAGAATTACAGCTCCTATGACCCTCATAACTCAGAAGAATGGGAAGATTGTGTGAACAGATGTTTGTTAGAACAGCTTCTAAGTACTGAAGAAGACTGATTGATCTGAGGGTTACGTGAACTTTAGAGGATAAGACCTGATATCATTACAACATTTCATCACATCATCATAGCATCTCATTACAGCATTTCATCATGACATTTCATTCTAGCATTTCATCATAACATTTCATTAGATCATCTCATCATGACATTCATCCTAGCATGTCATCATGGCATATCACCATAGAATGATCTGCTGATAGGAGATGCCCAAGTTAATGATACAGGGTTGATGTTGTAATCTGAGAAAGGGATTCTATATAAGCTGTGGAAGTGAACTTGCAGTGTACATCCAAATGGTTACCAAGAATTATCACAGTATTCAGGATCAATACTAGTGGGTTGGATTATAGAAGGATGTGACTGATTGTATTTCTAAGTGTTAAAATTGCCAGTCGGTGAAAGCTGAATATCAGAAGTCTTCTGGGAAGTTTTGATCTCTTTTGAATTTGGGTGGAAATAAGAGAGAATTGTGATAATTTTTGTGGTTGGTTACCTCGTTCGAAGGGTGAATATGATTCCGTTGGAATGATTGTAGACAAATTGATAAAGTCAGCTAATTTTTGGCCAGTGGAAGCCACTTATTCAATAGCTAAGTGGGCTAAGCTGCATATGAAGCATATTGTGTGCCTGCATAGACTACCGGTGTCCATTGTATATGGTAAAGGTACAGTGTTTACCTTTCAATTTTGGCAGAGATTATGGAGAGTAATAAACACCTGATTAGATTTCAATACTGCTTTTCATCCTCAGACAGATGACAGTCTGAGAGGACGATCCAGACACTAAACAGTATGTTGAAGATGTGTGTTTTAGATCTAGAAGGTAGCTGGGTTGATTATATGCTACTTATAGAATTCGCTTATAATAACAGCTACCATAGCAGTATTGGAATGACACCACCTGAAGCTTTTATGGAAAGAAGTCTTAATTAGATATGAGATGGTTCAGAATATAGCGAAGAAGTTGCTGTGATCAGAAGAGCGATATGGATCCTAGATGCAGAGATATGGAGTTTCAGATCGAAGACTGTAATTCTGAAGATGTCTCCGAAAAGTGGTGTGATGAGACGCGTTGAACAATATGGAACTGAATGAAGACCTGAAGTTTGAGAAGGAATCAGTTGTAATTGTAAATTATCAAGCTCGATAGTTATGTTCGAATTAGATTCAGATGATCAAGATTTCGTGACGTGGCAACAAAGTGAAAGAGCTTACGTAAAGACTAAAGTTGAGATACGAGCTTCTTACCCGTATCTCTTTCCTCCTTGATCCTTGCATTATCCTTTTCTTTGAATTCGAGGACGAATTCTTATAAGGAGGGGAGACTGTAATAACCCTAATTTTTAAATTATTTTATTATATTATGAGATATGCAGTGTTAATAAATTTTTAAAAATTTAATTTAATTATTTTACTATTTTGTGATTAATTATTATTATTTTATATTTAATTGAATTTTCTACGTAAATATATTATTTTGAAATTTATTATTTTGGACGTTTAAATTTAATTATGTATATTTATTATTTTTAAATACTATTATTTTAATAACGTTAATTTAGTGCATGGTTATTTTAATATTATTTTTTTTAGTACTAACATTATTTTATTTTTATTGATTTACATGAAATTATTTCATAAATATTGTTTATACTATTGTTATTTTCAAATGTGTTATGTGTTATTATTATCATGGTTATTATTTTCATTAATATTATCATTAGTATTATTTTATTGTTTAATATTATTATGAATATTATTCTTATTATCCAATTATTTTATTAATAGTATAAATTTTAATTATTGATAATTTTATATTGTGTATATTATTATGCATGTGTGTGTCATGTGTGTACCTATATATATATATATATATATATATATATATATTATAATGAGTGGTTGAGATTAGTTTCTTATAAAATATTATTATTATATTATATTATATAGTTTATTATTAAAATATATACACAAACAAACAAACAACACACATACACATATATAAACACACACATTCACGTGCACATATACACACCAACACACACACATCAACAAATATACATATAAACATACAAACAACACAGCACACATTCAAAAACATTTAGCAAAATAATGCAGAAGCTTCTGTGACCATCCTACCTCCCGCAACATCTCGATCCAAACTCGTCGGTGTGCCTCCATCACTTCCAACCGACCACTTCCTCCTTCTAGCCTCGTCGTCGTCGTCTAGAAGCCTTGAAACCGCTAGAAAAACTGAATTCTTCACCTACTGCTACAGTAACTCCGGCGAGGATCCGGCCACCTTTGCTTGAGTTCTTGGGTTCTTTGGATTCCTTGAGTTATGAGAACTCTATTTCTAAGATCGGATTGAGCTCAAACCATCTCGTTTGTAAGTTTTGTTAAATTTTTATTTTTGAGCTTTTAGGGTTTTTATTTTTTTTTAGGTTGATTTTTATTGATTCAAGCAAACTCCCTTTGCAAATGATGATCCTTATAGTTTGAGCTTCATGAATATATTTTTGTTATAATTTTTGGAATTTATTTTAATTTTGGTGAATTTTTTTATTATTTTAATATTATTTAATGAATTTTCGAAAATTAATTAATTAAATTATGAAATTGTGTTTTATGGTGATTATAGGAGTTGAAATGAATTATAGAAATTTATTTGTAATTTTTGTGAATTTTTATGTATTCATTTGGAATTTATTAAGTTTAGGTAATTTTGAAAAATAGGGTTAATTATGTGTTTAATTGAAATAAATTGGTAAATTATGTATATTTATTGATATTATCGAATTATATGTTGATAAATTAATTTTTTGAGTAATTATATAATTTTTGGTGAATTTTTGAACATTTATAGTGAATATATATATATAGGGGTATTTTGGTAATTTTACACTAAATTGGTTAAAAATGTAATTAAATTGGTTTTAATAGTTATTTAGGGTATAAAAATGATTTCTGCAAATTTTTAGTATTTTTAACTAATTAAAACTATTTTTCGTAAATTATTTTCAAATTATATATAATATACTATTTTTCTAAATAAATGAGTTTTTATTGATTTTTAGTATGTTTTAGGGTTAATTACGTAATTTGGATTTATAAAATGTATTTTTATTATATAAGGTCATTTTCGGTATTTTATAAATATTCTGTGTATTGTGAACCTCGGTCGGTGAATTGTAGTTTGGAGTCCGACCGAGGGATTTTGATTGTAATCCTGGGTGTTTATTCCGAAGTGTATTTCTTTGCAGGACCGGCTCTACTCTTTGAGTAGAGAGATGTCCGTTTTACAGGGGAGGTTCTGTCGGATTTTCGGTAGAATTCTCGTAAAACGTGATGTCCGGTCAAATTCTTATTCTAAAGCTGTGTCTAAAATTCTAGATCGAGTCTTTAGAATTTTTGTTAAATTTATTCTGATTTCATGTTGTCATTTGTTGTCTAGCTGCGCCGGAACCGAGGCCTAACGGACCAGGCCCGTTGAATATGTCTCGAGAAGCGCACATCAGTGAGTTATTATACTGTATATATATGCATTGCATATAGGGTGCATTTATTTAGAATTTTTCATTTTCATTGTATGTTTAAAAAAAAGGATTTAAATTATAATATTTCTGGTATATCTAGGGTTGCATTTTATATATATGCACATTAAACAATTAGGTTTAGGTTTAATACATTTGAGTAATATACACATGTTTTAAAATGTACACTTAGACATAATTATTTTATTAAATGATTAGTATACTTTAGGTATAATTTCAGTAGATTTTAGGTTTATTCTTAATTAATTGCATGTTAAATTATAAACCTACACTTAAATTATTTTTAAGTTATTTTTGGTATATTTTTTATTTATTTCCGAATAAATAAATGTTTTATTATTAAATTAAACCTAACACATTAGTGGTATATTTAGGGTTTATTTTTGGATATATGCATGATAGATAATCGGGTTTATTTTTAGTATATTTGTGAATATATGTTAAACACAAAAACGTATTTAAATGAATATTTAGACATAAATGGTTTATTAAATGATTTGAGTACTTAGGGTATATCTTTTGCATATTTAAGTATATTTTTAAGATAATGCATGTTATATTATTGTTACTCATTTAAATTGTTTTTAACTATATTAATGATTTATCTTTAGTTTATTTCATATTTTATTTGACTATATATATATATATATATATACCTGAAATATACTGGGTATATTTTAGGTATATTTTTGGTATATATATATATGGTTGGTTTTACTATTAAGAATATTGTTCTACATTAATTATTTTTTTCGAATGAATGATTTATTCGAAGTGAAGGATATCAATAGAACGTGCTTCCTAGTGGGCAGCACTAGGACCGTGTACGTACCGGTACGATAGATAAGGATTGAGTGAGAGTTAAAATTTGGTGATTATAATTGATTTAATTGATTTGACTAGATTAATGGTATGTTAGATAGTGTGATTGCTGGAGCTCGGTTGACTAAGTGTCTCGGGGCCAATCACACTGACAGTCAGACTGCTGGAGCTCGGTTGACTTAGTGTCTCGGGGCCAGTCTACTGTCCATAAGTGAATTGAATGATCTATTGGGTTGATTGAGATGTGAGGTGATGGATAGTGTGATTGCTGGAGCTCGGTTGACTAAGTGTCTCGGGGCCAATCACACTGACAGTCAGACTGCTGAAGCTCGGTTGACTTAGTGTCTCGGGGCCAGTCTGCTGTCCAAATTGGAATAAGTGTTCTATTTGGAATCAAGTGAGCCTGTATGGCTAGAGTGATGATGGGATTGTTTGAGGTTGTTATTATTTAGGGTTCTATGGATCCTTCATGAATTAAAACAAACGTTTTCTACATTTAGTATATTTATAAAAGCAAAATTTGGCATTCGTGTGAAATGTGTGTATATACATATATATATAAGAATGCCTGATTGTTATGGTTTAGTTTGCATGTATATATAGTATAATAATTCACTCAGTGAGGTCTGACCCCCCTCAATTATTTTTTTTCAGGAGATTCCATATCGTCAGACCTTAGTTGTAGAGTTCCTCGCCGGTGTTCTTCAGTCCCGGCTATTTTATGCAAATGTATATTTTGAACTTTGAATTGTATTCTAGAAACTGCAGTAGTAGTGTTATTATATTGGAAGTGTATTATTTTGTTTGAATATTAAATACTCTGAGAATTTGTATTTGAACATTGCACGAATATGTATTCATTTATAAAAGGATTTGGAGTATTTATTTTATATATTGATGCAGAAAATTTTAATTTGGTCGTACTTTTATATAATTATTGTATGATTTTATTTTCTAAGGCTTGCTACGGGTTCCGGATTCGAAAGAATTCCCGTTCCCTAGCGCCGGTCGTGACTCCTAGTTTGGGTCGTGACAAAGTTGGTATCAGAGCTGAGTTCTGTGTCAGGGCTTAGTTGTTTAAGTTGTGGCCCTAGTTTTCGAAGTTGTGTTTTCTGTTAAACTACTGCAGTGAATTAGGTTCGGTCATGTCTTTGAAAAGTCTTCCTTGCATTAGGAATTCCGCATAACCGTTAGGGTGTCTGTTGATGTTTGTGATTATTTGAACTATTTGTTTATTTTTGCTCCTTGTTGATTGCCTTGAGCATGAATCGCTCCATCGATCGATGATAGTTGATCTTCTGAGCACGAGGTTCTACCCCCTATGCATCCTGTTAGGCGTAGGGTTAGAGATGGATTTAGAAGGCCTGATGATCACTGTTGACAATGGGAATAACTAAATGAGGAGCTAGTGGCTTAGCATTGCAATGATGTTGCTTCTGCAATAAGAGTTTTACAGGATACGGTGCTGATACCTTCGATCGTTCAGCAGATGTAATTTCTTTTTCAACCGAGAACTTGAGACATGTCAATTCTGTGTATATGCTATATTCTGAATTCTGTTGATTTCTATATCTTTTCAGCGCAGTGAATGTGAATTGTTTCTTCTCCAGAGACAATATTGATAATCAGTCTTTTCAAGTTCAAGTTGTGGTTATAGTTCCAGCCCTACTACACCTATCTAGTATAAGGGTAGGTTAGAGGCAACTATAACTCAAGGGTTAAGGTAGTCATTGTAAGTAGTACAAGCATTCCTTTTGGACTTGAACGTGCAACAATTATGGCCAGGATAGCCGAGATTAATAAAAGCTTGATAGCATTTAATCAAGTTTGACAGTTGTTGAATATGCTTTGATGGGGGAATTGGAAAATGTCTAATGAAGACGAAGCACTCTTGTACTCTTTATGGCAAGCTGTCAGTTCTAACTGTAACACATAATTTGAGTAAAGGGGGATTTCTAAGATACTTCCATCCACCTTTAAGGAAGGATAATTTCTTGTATCAGCTATTGCATAGAGTAAGGGAATAGCAATCAGTTGAGAAGATTACCTGTAAACTCTTCAATCTGATACGTCATGCTGAAGACGTAATACAATATAAGAGGAGACTAGTGGAATTATATATTACAGGATTAAGCGTAATATATATTGGCATCTAAACCGAGAATTAAGACTCAGAGAGTTATTATGAATTCAGTCTTTTGGGTGTAATTAATCTTGATGAGATGTGAAAGGGTTGTCAAGAATATCTGGCTCTAGTTGAGTATACTTCAGTAGAGAAGTTGTCTCTCCCAGATGTTTTAATTGCCTGTGAGTTACCAAGTTTACCACTTTACAGAGATTGAATTCTGTATCGATGTGGTTCCTGATATAACTCCTATTTCAACGTAGCCCTACAAAATGACTTTTGCAGAGCTGTAGGAGCAATTACGAGAGCTGTATGACCAAGGTTTTGTCAGACCTTATGTTTCTCTTCAGGGTGCACTAGTCCTGTTGTAAGGAAGAAGGATCGTACCTTGAAACTATACATTGACTGTAGAGAGATGAACAGGGTAACAGTGAAGGACAAGTATCCTCTTTTGAGGATAGATGACCTGTCTGATCAGCTAAAGAGTGCACAGTTCTTTTCAAAAATTGATTTGAAGTCGGGTTATCATTAGTTGTCGGTCAGTTTGTAGTAGTCTTCATTAATGATATACTAGTGTATTCGAAGTGAATGAAAGGGGCACGTATATCACTTGAGGACTATACTACAGATACTAAGAGAATGTCAGCTTTATGCTGAATTCAAGAAGTGTGATCATTGGGTGGAGAGTGTTGTTTTTCTTAGAATTATGGCGTTTAAGGATAGAATTCGAGTTGATCCACAAAAGATCGAAGTAGCATCTGAGCGGCCCAGACTAATTGAATCCATTGAGATCTGTAATTTTCTGGGTTTAATTGGGTATCATAGGAAATCTGCATAGAATTCTCTAGAATTACAGCTCCTATGACCCTCATAACTCAGAAGAATGGGAAGATTGTGTGAACAGATGTTTGTTAGAACAGCTTCTAAGTACTGAAGAAGACTGATTGATCTGAGGGTTACGTGAACTTTAGAGGATAAGACCTGATATCATTACAACATTTCATCACATCATCATAGCATCTCATTACAGCATTTCATCATGACATTTCATTCTAGCATTTCATCATAACATTTCATTAGATCATCTCATCATGACATTCATCCTAGCATGTCATCATGGCATATCACCATAGAATGATCTGCTGATAGGAGATGCCCAAGTTAATGATACAGGGTTGATGTTGTAATCTGAGAAAGGGATTCTATATAAGCTGTGGAAGTGAACTTGCAGTGTACATCCAAATGGTTACCAAGAATTATCACAGTATTCAGGATTAATACTAGTGGGTTGGATTATAGAAGGATGTGACTGATTGTATTTCTAAGTGTTAAAATTGCCAGTCGGTGAAAGCTGAATATCAGAAGTCTTCTGGGAAGTTTTGATCTCTTTTGAATTTGGGTGGAAATAAGAGAGAATTGTGATAATTTTTGTGGTTGGTTACCTCGTTCGAAGGGTGAATATGATTCCGTTGGAATGATTGTAGACAAATTGATAAAGTCAGCTAATTTTTGGCCAGTGGAAGCCACTTATTCAATAGCTAAGTGGGCTAAGCTGCATATGAAGCATATTGTGTGCCTGCATAGACTACCGGTGTCCATTGTATATGGTAAAGGTACAGTGTTTACCTTTCAATTTTGGCAGAGATTATGGAGAGTAATAAACACCTGATTAGATTTCAATACTGCTTTTCATCCTCAGACAGATGACAGTCTGAGAGGACGATCCAGACACTAAACAGTATGTTGAAGATGTGTGTTTTAGATCTAGAAGGTAGCTGGGTTGATTATATGCTACTTATAGAATTCGCTTATAATAACAGCTACCATAGCAGTATTGGAATGACACCACCTGAAGCTTTTATGGAAAGAAGTCTTAATTAGATATGAGATGGTTCAGAATATAGCGAAGAAGTTGCTGTGATCAGAAGAGCGATATGGATCCTAGATGCAGAGATATGGAGTTTCAGATCGAAGACTGTAATTCTGAAGATGTCTCCGAAAAGTGGTGTGATGAGACGCGTTGAACAATATGGAACTGAATGAAGACCTGAAGTTTGAGAAGGAATCAGTTGTAATTGTAAATTATCAAGCTCGATAGTTATGTTCGAATTAGATTCAGATGATCAAGATTTCGTGACGTGGCAACAAAGTGAAAGAGCTTACGTAAAGACTAAAGTTGAGATACGAGCTTCTTACCCGTATCTCTTTCCTCCTTGATCCTTGCATTATCCTTTTCTTTGAATTCGAGGACGAATTCTTATAAGGAGGGGAGACTGTAATAACCCTAATTTTTAAATTATTTTATTATATTATGAGATATGCAGTGTTAATAAATTTTTAAAAATTTAATTTAATTATTTTACTATTTTGTGATTAATTATTATTATTTTATATTTAATTGAATTTTCTACGTAAATATATTATTTTGAAATTTATTATTTTGGACGTTTAAATTTAATTATGTATATTTATTATTTTTAAATACTATTATTTTAATAACGTTAATTTAGTGCATGGTTATTTTAATATTATTTTTTTTAGTACTAACATTATTTTATTTTTATTGATTTACATGAAATTATTTCATAAATATTGTTTATACTATTGTTATTTTCAAATGTGTTATGTGTTATTATTATCATGGTTATTATTTTCATTAATATTATCATTAGTATTATTTTATTGTTTAATATTATTATGAATATTATTCTTATTATCCAATTATTTTATTAATAGTATAAATTTTAATTATTGATAATTTTATATTGTGTATATTATTATGCATGTGTGTGTCATGTGTGTACCTATATATATATATATATATATATATATATATTATAATGAGTGGTTGAGATTAGTTTCTTATAAAATATTATTATTATATTATATTATATAGTTTATTATTAAAATATATACACAAACAAACAAACAACACACATACACATATATAAACACACACATTCACGTGCACATATACACACCAACACACACACATCAACAAATATACATATAAACATACAAACAACACAGCACACATTCAAAAACATTTAGCAAAATAATGCAGAAGCTTCTGTGACCATCCTACCTCCCGCAACATCTCGATCCAAACTCGTCGGTGTGCCTCCATCACTTCCAACCGACCACTTCCTCCTTCTAGCCTCGTCGTCGTCGTCTAGAAGCCTTGAAACCGCTAGAAAAACTGAATTCTTCACCTACTGCTACAGTAACTCCGGCGAGGATCCGGCCACCTTTGCTTGAGTTCTTGGGTTCTTTGGATTCCTTGAGTTATGAGAACTCTATTTCTAAGATCGGATTGAGCTCAAACCATCTCGTTTGTAAGTTTTGTTAAATTTTTATTTTTGAGCTTTTAGGGTTTTTATTTTTTTTTAGGTTGATTTTTATTGATTCAAGCAAACTCCCTTTGCAAATGATGATCCTTATAGTTTGAGCTTCATGAATATATTTTTGTTATAATTTTTGGAATTTATTTTAATTTTGGTGAATTTTTTTATTATTTTAATATTATTTAATGAATTTTCGAAAATTAATTAATTAAATTATGAAATTGTGTTTTATGGTGATTATAGGAGTTGAAATGAATTATAGAAATTTATTTGTAATTTTTGTGAATTTTTATGTATTCATTTGGAATTTATTAAGTTTAGGTAATTTTGAAAAATAGGGTTAATTATGTGTTTAATTGAAATAAATTGGTAAATTATGTATATTTATTGATATTATCGAATTATATGTTGATAAATTAATTTTTTGAGTAATTATATAATTTTTGGTGAATTTTTGAACATTTATAGTGAATATATATATATAGGGGTATTTTGGTAATTTTACACTAAATTGGTTAAAAATGTAATTAAATTGGTTTTAATAGTTATTTAGGGTATAAAAATGATTTCTGCAAATTTTTAGTATTTTTAACTAATTAAAACTATTTTTCGTAAATTATTTTCAAATTATATATAATATACTATTTTTCTAAATAAATGAGTTTTTATTGATTTTTAGTATGTTTTAGGGTTAATTACGTAATTTGGATTTATAAAATGTATTTTTATTATATAAGGTCATTTTCGGTATTTTATAAATATTCTGTGTATTGTGAACCTCGGTCGGTGAATTGTAGTTTGGAGTCCGACCGAGGGATTTTGATTGTAATCCTGGGTGTTTATTCCGAAGTGTATTTCTTTGCAGGACCGGCTCTACTCTTTGAGTAGAGAGATGTCCGTTTTACAGGGGAGGTTCTGCCGGATTTTCGGTAGAATTCTCGTAAAACGTGATGTCCGGTCAAATTCTTATTCTAAAGCTGTGTCTAAAATTCTAGATCGAGTCTTTAGAATTTTTGTTAAATTTATTCTGATTTCATGTTGTCATTTGTTGTCTAGCTGCGCCGGAACCGAGGCCTAACGGACCAGGCCCGTTGAATATGTCTCGAGAAGCGCACATCAGTGAGTTATTATACTGTATATATATGCATTGCATATAGGGTGCATTTATTTAGAATTTTTCATTTTCATTGTATGTTTAAAAAAAAGGATTTAAATTATAATATTTCTGGTATATCTAGGGTTGCATTTTATATATATGCACATTAAACAATTAGGTTTAGGTTTAATACATTTGAGTAATATACACATGTTTTAAAATGTACACTTAGACATAATTATTTTATTAAATGATTAGTATACTTTAGGTATAATTTCAGTAGATTTTAGGTTTATTCTTAATTAATTGCATGTTAAATTATAAACCTACACTTAAATTATTTTTAAGTTATTTTTGGTATATTTTTTATTTATTTCCGAATAAATAAATGTTTTATTATTAAATTAAACCTAACACATTAGTGGTATATTTAGGGTTTATTTTTGGATATATGCATGATAGATAATCGGGTTTATTTTTAGTATATTTGTGAATATATGTTAAACACAAAAACGTATTTAAATGAATATTTAGACATAAATGGTTTATTAAATGATTTGAGTACTTAGGGTATATCTTTTGCATATTTAAGTATATTTTTAAGATAATGCATGTTATATTATTGTTACTCATTTAAATTGTTTTTAACTATATTAATGATTTATCTTTAGTTTATTTCATATTTTATTTGACTATATATATATATATATATATACCTGAAATATACTGGGTATATTTTAGGTATATTTTTGGTATATATATATATGGTTGGTTTTACTATTAAGAATATTGTTCTACATTAATTATTTTTTTCGAATGAATGATTTATTCGAAGTGAAGGATATCAATAGAACGTGCTTCCTAGTGGGCAGCACTAGGACCGTGTACGTACCGGTACGATAGATAAGGATTGAGTGAGAGTTAAAATTTGGTGATTATAATTGATTTAATTGATTTGACTAGATTAATGGTATGTTAGATAGTGTGATTGCTGGAGCTCGGTTGACTAAGTGTCTCGGGGCCAATCACACTGACAGTCAGACTGCTGGAGCTCGGTTGACTTAGTGTCTCGGGGCCAGTCTACTGTCCATAAGTGAATTGAATGATCTATTGGGTTGATTGAGATGTGAGGTGATGGATAGTGTGATTGCTGGAGCTCGGTTGACTAAGTGTCTCGGGGCCAATCACACTGACAGTCAGACTGCTGAAGCTCGGTTGACTTAGTGTCTCGGGGCCAGTCTGCTGTCCAAATTGGAATAAGTGTTCTATTTGGAATCAAGTGAGCCTGTATGGCTAGAGTGATGATGGGATTGTTTGAGGTTGTTATTATTTAGGGTTCTATGGATCCTTCATGAATTAAAACAAACGTTTTCTACATTTAGTATATTTATAAAAGCAAAATTTGGCATTCGTGTGAAATGTGTGTATATACATATATATATAAGAATGCCTGATTGTTATGGTTTAGTTTGCATGTATATATAGTATAATAATTCACTCAGTGAGGTCTGACCCCCCTCAATTATTTTTTTTCAGGAGATTCCATATCGTCAGACCTTAGTTGTAGAGTTCCTCGTCGGTGTTCTTCAGTCCCGGCTATTTTATGCAAATGTATATTTTGAACTTTAAATTGTATTCTAGAAACTGCAGTAGTAGTGTTATTATATTGGAAGTGTATTATTTTGTTTGAATATTAAATACTCTGAGAATTTGTATTTGAACATTGCACGAATATGTATTCATTTATAAAAGGATTTGGAGTATTTATTTTATATATTGATGCGGAAAATTTTAATTTGGTCGTACTTTTATATAATTATTGTATGATTTTATTTTCTAAGGCTTGCTACGGGTTCCGGATTCGAAAGAATTCCCGTTCCCTAGCGCCGGTCGTGACTCCTAGTTTGGGTCGTGACAGTTACAGTATATTGATTATGATATTCTTGATGATTATTAACCGCTTCATGTCTTGCGATGAATAATTCTTATCTTAAAACTCTCAAACTGTTAGTATTAAACTAGTCAAATAAACACAAATGACGAATAAGACTGTTTACAATGAAAGATATAAAGAAAACAAAAATATATATTTTTACTTTATTTTTTTTTATCTTCATAACGTATGGACTTATTTGTAAAAAAATAATCTTTTAAAATAAAATGATACTATTATATAACTTTAAGGATTAAAATTTTTAAAAGTGACTAAGATTTGAAACAAAAACTAAAGATTGGTGACAAAAAAATCATACATTAAAGTTTTATAACTAAATTAATTTACTTTTGTGACTATTGGCACAATTTACCCAATATATTTACTATCCCCTGTTTACTCTGCTGTGTAGAAAACTTTTCAGCCAATATAAAAGTATATGATTTATGTCTCTGTTGCCTTCAGAAGAATCTACTGCCACTATCTCTAGGCCTACCTACCTTGCCAAATGGCAAGATCCAATCATACATGTAAGAATGACTTCCAATATTCTTGGACCTGCATGCTTCAAGAAACAGCAGGCCCTGTTAGACTACTGTAGTAATAGTTCCAAATATTGCCCATCTAATGTTTATGTGCCTGTAGTCAGCATACACCAGTGAACAAGGCACAGACAATTGATAGGTGGAGATTTTAACCATGAATATTTTCAGTCATACCCAGAAGAATCGTGTTGAAATTAAAGATTCTAAAACGAGAGGACTTTGTAAGAATTCTGCTCTAAACAAGGCTAGTTAGGAACAAGATATAGGGCCAGCAAGAACTTTAGCATCATAATAATAATAATAATAAATAGAGGGAAGAGTGAGAGTTTGTGTCAGTGCATATAGAGCGCACCCATTAAAGAAACAGTTAGCTCCAAATGATTACGAAGAGTACAAGCATCAATTTTTCAAGTAATGGATTGGGTTTTCAAGAAAATTATATTAAAAAGTGGTTTTTTTTCCCATGCTTGAGCAGTGAACCGGTAATTTTCTTTTAAAGGTCGAATTTGTATATTTTACCCTTTTAAGGCATACATTTCTATTAACAGTGATATTTCTCTATTGGTTCTGTTAAAATAATTAATCTGATATTTGTCTGCGACTAATACTTGTTAAGGGTTCATGTTAAAATAGTCAAGATTAAGTCAGCCTTGTAGACCTAGTAGAAACTTCTTCTTGCCCAAATTCTTCTTCAACTGTAGTTACAATCGGCCTATTTCCTTTCTTCAATGGCAGTGTGGGCTTTATTTAGCAAGATCACTAGCATACCTCCATTAACTAATTGTGCAAATACTCAGCACTCATGAACAAAGAGAATTTCAAAGTGGAAATTTAGGCAAAAACAAGGTACATCATAAAGCAATGCTAGCATTTTAAGTAATAAAAGCAAGACCAAATTAAACCAATTATTCTTTAATTTTACCTGCCAATGAGTTCTTGCTCCTTGTTTGCTGCGAAATAACTTAATAGCTACTTCCCGCCCATTGATGTTTATGTCCATCCTCCCGCTAATGATTCCATGATAAACACGACCATATGCTCCTTCGCCAAGAAATTCTCTTTCGCTAAATGCATCCGTGTATGCATTTAATTCCTTGACGTTGAACAAAATCATATCTGTGCGGAATCAGCAATGTACATGTATACTATCAAACCACGAATCTAATGTATGATCTTATTCTTACAAAACTTGCACATGGATGATCAAAGATGAAATGAACTTCAACAAAATATGATGCTAGATAGGGTGATTTATTTCAATATTCACATATATGGATATACATATTAGTTTATAGTTCTGTTATCATAGAAGCCGATAACAAAAATGTTGCATTTTGCAACACCAGAATCAGGAAGCCCTTCTGCAACTGGGGTTCTGTTACCATACAACCCAATGAAAATTAAAAAAAAAAAAAAAAAGGTTGAAACTTGCTACGCCAGAACTAGGAAGACCTTCTGGAGCTGGGCAGATGACAACTGCATGCATGTACAAAGCACTTACCATCTTCAGACAAACGAAATTAACTCTTTTTGTAGATTCAGGAATCAACCCCGTTGTTGAATTGATCTTAGTTACATAGCGAACCAAATTTTAGTGATTGATTCATAGTTAGATGATATGGGTTGAGAAAGCTCAGAGACAGGAGACTGCACTGACAAATGAGATGCACAATAAGGAGTGTATGGTATGACCGTGAAAGTAAGAAAGCTAAAAGAAAAAAAAAAAAAAGACTGAAAAAATGGATGTTTTACATGAGATCACTAATTAGAATGAAAGGAGAAATAAAAGAGAGATGGGTTCTAACCAGTTTTGACGCCAACACCATCTCCAAATCCAAAACAATCAGAGCATAAACAATTCCCCATCGACAAGGCTACAACTACAGCAATCTTTTAAGTTGAGGAGTTCACAAGAATCAGAGGAAATGAAAGTGGCTTGAGAAATTTCCTGAAGAGAAGATTTCTTGGTTTTGAAACTGTTGTTGTTGTTCTTCTTTTTTTCTTTTCCTTTTTCTCTTCTTCATGGATCATGCAAGGCAACGGGGGCAAAATTGGAAAAGTGTCTAAAAGTTGCCACACGCAAATTCGATTTTATAAGGCAATTTTAAAATATATGCAACTTCATGATATCATATAAGGTATGTTAACATTTCATTCATTCTCATTTTCTCAACCATTGGATGAAAATAATGCTTTATGTAAACATGATCATCAGGCGGTTGGTTTGGTTGCATATGTCACTTAATTAATTATTTATAGTGGTGTTATAATAATAATATAGGGCTATTTTGACTCAGTTTTTCTTAGCATGGCTATTTTGCCAATGACATCTCTCTTTCACCTACACTTTGCAAAACCCATTTTTAATGTCTCTATGCCCTTGAAGCCTCCCCAAGATTTGCAGAGCAAAACCACATTATTATGGAATATGCTTTTCTTGATGCCTAATGCTTATATATTTATATATATGTATATGGGTTCTTTGTGTCTTTTTAGGCCTCAACGTCACATGACCCCCATTATATTAAAATAAGAAAGAAAACACATCATATTGGCATTTTATGCATTCTTTTGGTCAGTGGAGCTCCTGAAAATCCTCCAAAACTTGAGATCATTATGAGAAGGAATGTGCTGAAGGTATGCTTATCTCCTTCACAAATCCTCAGATCCAACTAATGCAACTTATTTTTATGCAGAAATGAAGGGGCAAAACCTTGTAAGTTCACTTCTGGTATAGTGTTGACTTTTTAATTTTTAATATCTTTCTGGTGATGAAAAATAGCAGAGATTTATAGATCTATATGAATTTACAAGCACAAAAGCTACTGATTCTTTTTTCTACCTTCCAAAGAACAAATATATAACTTTTTTTTATATATGACAATTAGTTAATTTGCTGTGTGTTGTGTGTGTGTGTATATATATATATATATATATATATATATGTATATTTGCATATATGTTAGCTTCAAGTTTAATTTTTACATTAATTTAGAAGATTTTATACTATGGTAACATATTATATGCTCTTTTTTTTAACGGTTTAGAAAAATTTAGTATTACCATTTTTAGAAAATACATTTTGTTATTTGAAAAAAAAAAGGTAAAAAATGACTTTGTGGTCTATGAATTCCTTTTGGATCTACGAATTAGGATTTGGAATTTGAATTTCAAATGTTTTGTAGATTTGGTGTAAAAATAAATGCAGGGTTATAGAAATAATATAAAGTTTTGAATGTTAACAAATGCAGAAGAGAAGGTGAAGTATTTTCTGTAAATGAAATTAAAACTTAATTTAAGAAAATGAAGTGCAAGCCTAGTGCTTCTGCCTAGATATTTTGTTAAGATAGTCCAAAAAACATAAGGGCTATTTCCAAATGTTGATTGCCATGAAAGGATATTGCCTTTCTTTTTTTTTTTGGTCATTCAAGTGTAAAGCTTAGTTATTTGTCCAAGAATTTCAGATCTCTGCAGTCTATTTCATGAATTATACTAATTGCTGCATGTTTCTTCTATATTTGTCTTGTTTTGTATAGATCTTGGGTACCCCAAACTCCTGCGAAGTTTGTATTAACGTGCACTCTTTTTTTTGTTTTTTTGTAAAACCACTATTTTAAATTTGAAAATCAGGTAATTTAAAAATCAGGTCGTGCATTAAGGCTCTGCCCTCTCTCAATTAGGTTGTTGTTTGTGGGAATCGAATCCGACACCAACACTACAAACACTTAGACGTGCTTAACCAACTGAGCCGACCTTAATTGGTGTGATGTGCACTCTAAATGTAGTGCATTCATGAGTTGGATTATAGTTGATGGTAATAATATCAAACATACAACTTTTTCAATGAATTTTTTAGCAGTAATTAATGGATGAATTTGGGTTGAAGGATTTTCCCTTATTTTATTATATAAGCTTGGTCTATAAAGTTGCAAGCTTTTCAAGAACCAGAGCAATGGTTGGTCTCTCTAATGGTTTGAGCTTAACACAGTGTAATGCAATCTCTGTTATTCGGCAGCATGTTTAGAGCATCCAGCAGTTGCAAGTTTCACATAAGAAGTCAAAAGTTCTGCTTGCTCAACCACCCGAGTTCCAAGCCACACTAGCTAGATCCAAGACAGTAGCTTATCTTTTCCTTCAGATTTAGTTGTAATATTATCTCTTCATAATATTGTAAATAGAATGTGCTTTTTTTTTTTTTTTCTTTTTTCTAAACTATTGCTATTTCATAAGTCAGTTAAATTTTTATTAATTCTAATTAGATAAAATTATAAAAACAGTAAAAAAATTTTGATAATTAATTTAATACGACTGCATATATTATAATTAAAATTTCAAATATTATTCAATCGAAAATAGTTCTCTGTTAACTAATTTCAACTTTAGCACTTAGTTCCTCATCATGCATGGAATAAACTGTAAATCTAGAAAACCTGTTCATGAGATATTTTCAATCTTTAATCACGATAGGTGCTCTTGGCAGTTCATGAGGATGATAAAGGAAATGGAGATGGTAGGATATAGATTCAATGCTTGAATATCTGATTATGATTATAATAGCACTGTAAGCCCCAATACGTATTTGATGCCAATTGTGCTTTTCACAGGGAACATGTTAGCTTTTTTTTTTTTTTTTTGTTATACCTACTTTATATCATATTACTGTAGGTGCTAGCTAGCCAAGAGTGCTTTGTCAAGCTGGAAAGGATTAATAAATAATTTAATCAGAAACCAACATGTATTAGATTTAAGAGTTTGAATTCCTTAAATAAAATTTGAATTTTAAATTTTATTTATTAAGAAAATAAATATAAAAAAAGTCTGAACCAATCATATTTAAATTCTGAATTAAATAAAACTTTTATAAATGCAGATACCAAAATTATCAAATAAACAAGAAAATACAAAAAACTTCATCAGAAATACTGAAGTGGCAATGATATTATAGAAAAATGCTGCCAGTGTATACATCCAGTTAAATAAATTCATTATAATAATGAATGTACAACTTATTTATATTATTGAATATTATATTTCAGATATTATAATATGATGATCGCTTATGAGAAATAAAAAGGAAACCGGGGACACAAATAACTTGATAATAAATGTAAAGACAAATGCAGCTAACTTATCATATTTTATATCGGTGAAAGAGCAGTTAAATAGTAGCTTATTTTTAAGAATATTTTTAAATATAGAGTTTAATTTCTATTAGAGAAAATATATCATTTACAATCCAATAAGTACCTTTATCTTTTTAAATTTGAAAAATAAAAGAGAGAAACACATAATAATTTAATATGAAAAATTCTCAAATGGAGAAAAACTATGAGCATTGTCAAAAGACAACCAAGAAAAAAAATATTTACTATACAAAAAATTATTACAACTATACTACTAAATATTTAATTCTCTCACATACCCAAAAGTTTAAATACACCCCAAAAGAATTTCCTTTTAAATTCTCTACTAGTATAACTAATAGTTTTCAATAGTATACTAAATATAAATGGTGATTGACACACTTATCAAAAGAAGCAAAGAGTTCAATTTATAACCAAATTCCTTCTTCCTTCCTTCACTTCTTTCAAATGTGGGATAACCATCTTTTAATTTTTTTATCATATTTTATCAATCTCGAACATGATTAAAAAAAAAAAAAAGTTACCTCAATAATATCATTAGCTATGACAGTCACAATTAAAAAAAACAAGAACTGTTATACTCCATTATAAGAGAATACACACTTAGAATTCGTCAACTCCAAGAATTTTCACCCCGGCTAGTTCATATCGAAAAACTACTAATAAGTTATAGTACAACTTCCAATATTGACTTTCTAGGAAGTTTATTAGCCATCGACATTAATTCCATCACACACCTTGCATCAACTGTCAACTAATGTCTGTATGTAAACTATGGACATACTACCTATCATACATCCTTTTTTATGACAACTCAGTTGGTAGCTATCATGTCATGAGGATATATATCTTTCCTCATATAGAAAGTTTATCGTTTCTTTCTTCAAATATGACCGCATTAGTAACATTACTTTTGGAGCCATTAGTCGAATTAGCTCTACCATTTTTGCAATCCTTCCTTACATGTCCAGGTTGCCATATCTCCAGCAGATAATTTTCTTTTTGGAGTCTTTTTTCTTCTTCTCATTTCCATAAATCGACAATATTGTACTTTTAGAAGACTTGCTCTCTCCATTTTTCAGTCTTCTTTCTTAAAAAATAATCTTATTTGTCACTTCTAAAAAATTCACATTCTTTTTCCTATACATTAAAATGGTTTGTATGTGTTCATAGGAAGGTGGAAGAGACTATATTAGTCTCAACGATTTATCTTCATCATCAATTTTCACTCCAATAGATTCCAGTTCAAAAATAATCTTTTCACGACCTGAACCCATAGGTATGTGACCGACATTAGGGAATGGAAAATGCATAATGCAACTAAAACTCGAAGTAAGCCTTAGAAATTTTCGCAAATAGAATCAATCATGTCTAAAATAAAACCATAATAAATTCACCAATATCAAATACATATGATAATATCACCAAATACATCAATATCTTACCTTAAAACAAATCTACCATGCCATTAATACCAATTCTAAATTAACTACTACGGTATCTAAAATTCAATTACATAATACTTAGATCACATAGACATACATAAGGCAGTCAATGAAGAAGAAACCTGGTGCAGATGGTGACCAGTATCAAACTGTTATAATTTGATATTTTTATAAATTATTAAATTAATTTTTGGGATTTGGAGTTTTAATAAATATTTTATTAATTTGTTATATTATGGTTATGTTGTGAAATTAAATTAAATTGTTATTATTTATTTTATTATATTATGGTATTAATTTTAAATTGAAATTTAAAACTTAAATTTATTATTATATATTATTTAATATTATTATTATTATTTGTGAATTATGCTAATATAGTGTATTTTAAATATATGTTAATATTGTGGCAAGAGATTTTTATACAATTTTATAATAAAATAAATAAATAGAATAAAATTATTTTTTATAAAAAAACATTTTTTCTTCTCTTCTCTCTCTCTCTCTCTCTCTCTCTCGTTTCTTTCCTGTCTTCCCTCTATTTCCTTTTCCAAGGATAGATGATTTGTTTGATCAACTTTAGGATGCACAGTTCTTTTTCAAGATTGACTTGAGGTCAGACTATCATCAGTTGTGGATTAATGAAGCTGATGTTCCTAAAACAACATTCTGCCCTCGATATGGTCATTATGAGTTTCTGGTAATGTCCTTTGGATTAACCAATGCACTAGCTGCTTTCATGGATCTAATGAATAGTGTGTTCAAACCATTTATGGATCAGTTTATAGTAGTCTTTATTAATGGTATAGTGGTATATTCAAAGAGTATAAAGGAGCACATATATCACTTGAGGACAGTACTGCAGACACTGAGAGAACATCAGCTTTATGTTAAATTCTCGAAGTGTAATTTCTGGATGTAGAGTGTTGCATTCCTTGGACACATGGTGTCTAAAGATGGTATTTAGGTTGATCCATAGAAGATTGAAGCAGTGACTAAATGGCCCAGACTAATATCAATCACTAAAATTTAAAGTTTTTTGGGTTTGATTGGGTATTATAAAAGATTTGTGCAGGATTTCTCAAGAATTGCAGCACCTATGACTCACTTAACTTAGAAGAATATGAAGTTCATGTGGTCAAATGCTCATGAGAATAGTTTTCAGTTATTAAAGGAGAAGTTGACCACAACTTCGATTTTAACTTTGCCAAATAGAGAAGATAAATTCACTGTGTACTGTGATGCTTCCAGAGTCGGCCTATGTTATGTGTTGATGCAGAATGGTTGAGTGATAACTTATGCTTTTAGGCAGTTGAAGAAACATGAACAGAATTATCTTACTCATGACTTAGAGATGGTTACAGTGATCTTTGCTCTCAAGATTTGGAGACATTATTTATACGGAGTAACTTGTGAGATTTTCACAGATTACAAGAGCTTGAAGTACATTTTTTAGTAGAGAGATATAAACTTAAGGCAAAAAAGATGGTTGAAATTATTGAAAGATTATAATTGTGATATCTTATACCATTCAGGCAAGGCTAATGTGGTAGCATATGCCTTAAGTAGAAAGTCCTTGGGTAGTCTTTCTCACATTAGTGTGGAGAGGAGACCTCTGATCCAAGAGTTGCATAAGTTACTGGATTAAGGTTTAATGATGAAGATAAGCAGATCAGGAGGACTGCTAACTTAGTTTAGAGTCATATCAACATTGAGAGATAAGATTAAGGTAGCTCAGTGCTAAGATCCTATTTTGGTATAGCTTGAGGAGAATGTTCGTGAAGGAAAGTTAATTGATTTTCCACTTGATAATAAAGGTGTTTTATGGATTAGTGTAAGATTATGCATTCCTGATATGGATAATTTAAGAGAAGAGATCCTTGAAGAAGTGTATTCTACAGCTTACAATGTACATTCATGTGTTACTAAGATGTACCACAACATTAAGAATTTATACTGGTGGGATGGATTGAAAAAGGATGTAGCTAATTATGTCTCTAAGTGCTTGACTTGTTAGAAGGTGAAAGTTGAGCATTAAAAGCCTTCTGGGAAGCTTCAGCCTCTTTCAATTCCTGAGTGAAAATGGGAGAGAATTTCTATAAATTTTATGATAGGGTTACCTCATTTAAAGGATGGATATGATTCCATCTGGGTGATTGTAGATAGGTTAACTAAATTACCTCACTTCTTACCAGTTTAATCTACTTATTCTATAGCTAAGTTAGCTAAGCTGTATGTTAAGCATATTGTGTGCCTTCATAGAGTGCTTGTTTCCATTGTATCTGATAGAGGTTTATTGTTTACTTCTTAATTTTGGTAGAAGTTGCAAGAAGCAATGGACACCAGACTTGATTTCAATACTGCTTTTCACCCTTAAACAGATGGTCAATATAAGAGGATGATCTAAACACTTGAGGATATGTTGAAAATGTGTGTAATGGATCTTGGAAGTAGTTAGGATGATCATTTATCATTGGCAGAGTTTGCTTATAATAACAACTACCATAGCAGTATTTAAATGGCACCGTATGAAGTTCTATATAAAAGGAAGTGTATATCCCTTTGTATTGGGATGATATTGGAGAAAGAGAGTTGACTAGACTTAAGATTATCTAGGATGCAGTTGAGAAGGTTTCTTTGATAAGAAAAAGATTAAAAACTGCAACTAGCAGACAGAAGAGCTATATGGATTCGAAGTATAAGGATGTGGAGTTTCAGGTTGGGGATTATATGTTTTTGAAGGTGTCACTAATGAAGGGTATGATGAGATTTGGCAAGAAGGGAAAGTTAGCACCAAGATATATTGGACTATTTGAGATTCTAAAGAGAGTGGGCATGGTTACATATTGGTTGGCTTTGCCTCCGAATATATCTCAAGTGCATCCAGTGTTCCATGTTTTGATGCTGAGGAAGTACATTTCAAACCCATCGCACGTGTTGTAGTCTCAGAGTATGGAAGTGAATGAAGATCTGACGTACAAGGAAGAGCTAGTTATGATTATTGATTATCAAGTACGTCAGCTGCGTTCAAAATAGATTTCGATGGTCAAGGTGTTATGGAGGAGCAGCAACATGAAGGAACACACGTGGAAGACTGAGGCTAAGATACATGTGGCTTACCCTTACCTTTTCCCCCGATGAATTCTCATATTTTATTCTTTTTATTTAAAATTAGAGAACGAATTTTTGTAAGGGGAAAAGATTGTTATAACCCGATATTTTTATAAATTATTAAATTAATTTTTAGAATTTGCAGTGTTAATAAATATTTTATTAATTTGTTATATTATGGTTATGTTGTGAAATTAAATTAAATTCTTGTGTTATTATTTATTTTATTATATTATGGTATTAATATTAAATTGAAATTTAAAACTTAAATTTATTGTTATATATTATTTAATATTATTATTATTTGTGAATTATGCTAATGTAGTGTATTTTAAATATATTTTAATATTGTGGAGAGAAATTTTTATACAATTGTCTTAATAAAATAAATAAATAAAATAAAATTATTTTTCATATAAAAACATTTTCTTTTCTTTTCTTATCTCTCTCTCTCTCTCTCTCCCCCCTTTCCTTTCTTCCCTTTCTTTCATTTCCTTCCCCTTTCCTTTCCTTTCTTTTTCTTCCCGCTGTTGTTGCAGCGTGCACCACCAACACTCCACCAACGCCTCTGCCACCTCTCCTCTACTTGCCACCACCACCACCACCACCTACCCTTCTCTTCCTTTTCGTCCCGCCTGCATCAACCTCTTCTCTTCCCTCCCCCCCTCGGTTTCTCTTGGTGTTAACAACCTTGGAAGCGCACCGGTGACGTTTTTGGCAACGTCTGGGGATAAGGTTAGTGTCAATCGAAAGCTTGTTCCTTGGGCTTCATTTCCCCTAAGGTAATTCACTTGATACTTCGAATTCAACTTCAATTTTGTTGATTTCATTATAGGGTCCATAATTTCAATTGTCGATTTTGCGTTCAATTGATTTGATTCTTGTTAAATTGCTTTTAGATTAGTTAAATTGAAGTTGTAAACTTTCCAAAAATGTATTTAAATTTGATTTCGGAGATAGTTGAATTTTGAGCACTATTCCGAGCTGGGTTATTGTTCATGGGGGCTGTCCCGACTCGAAAATGTATTTTATTTTTAATAAATTCTACTATTGATTTTAAGCATTTTCATTAAGAAAGTTTATTAAAATTATGTTCTGATTATTTATTATAAATTTTTGAATGTCTATGTGACAATTGGATTTTTGAAAAAATTAGTATAAATTAATAAATTTTTTATTTAATTGAAATTATTGTTAATTATTATGTTTTGGATATTTTTTGAGTAATAAATAGTATTAAACTAATTTTTATGAATTATTTACTATTGTTAGCTAATTAATAATAATTTTCAGAAATATATTCAAATAATAGTTTTATTTATTATTTTTATGATTAAATGAAATTTTAGCTATTTTTATTATATATTTGAGCAATTGAAATAATTATTGGTAATTTATGCTATTTAATATTGAATATTTGAAAAATGGATTTTTATTAATATTATTTAATCATATTTGAGATTTTATTAATTATTTTAAAAATAAATATCTTTGATGCTTTTATTATTTAAATAAATTGAATTGTGGTATTTTATTTATTTTTATGAATTTTAGTGAAGTATTAATGTTTATTATTATTTGATTTATTTTGAGTATGTTGGTTCTCGATTGGGCAAATAATTGTAGTTCGGGGGCCCAACCCGAGAAGTTAAACTTTATGTATATCTGAAGTGTGTTTGCGTGTAGGATCGGCTCTACTTTTAGTAGATAGACGTCCGTTTTATAGAGGAGACTCTTTCAAATTGTTGATAGAATTCTCGTAAAATGTGACATCGGGTTGGTCATAAGTTTTGAGTTTTAAACGAGTTGTGTCCTAGATAGAGTTGTTCTTTAGAAATTTTAGATGTATAAAATTAGAAATTTAATTCTAATAATAATATTATTATTTATTTTTCTATAGTTGCGCTAAGACTGTGAGACCTATAGGACTAGGCCAGTCGAGTCATTTTAGAGGAGCGCACAATTGTGAGTTATTATTATATGTATGCATTACATGTAGAATATGTCATCGACATCTATACTTCGAATAAACATGAATTTTATTATGCTATATTGCATTAAATGTTTATTATTATTATTATTATTATTGAGTATATATGTTTTCATATATAAAAATGTGATTACTAAATTGTTATTGATGGATGCTACATATTTTAATATAAATTTCATTATTCTATTCATGATAAATGTTTTGAAGGATAATAGTACAACGTACTACCTAGTGGGCTACTCTAGAACTGTGTGTGCACCAGTACATTAAAATGTTAGGATTGATATTATGGAATTTATTGATGTGAGATATGAATAATTGATTATTGAGATTTGTGGTGAGAGAGTGGTGTGATTACGAAAGCTCGATTAACCTAGTGTTTCGGAGTTAATTACGCCGACAGTGAGACTGTGGAAGCTTGGTTGACTTAGTATCTAAGGGTCAGTCTACTATTAAAAATTGAGAAGAGAAATATTTTGGAACTAAGTGAGGCTGTTGGTTAGTGAGGTTCAATGATCAAGGTTGCGGAATATTTTAAGGTTTTGCTCTGATCCTCCACTAAAAATTCTTTTGCATTGATTATTATATAAAAGTGAATTTTTAGCATATGTATGAAATACATGTATATATAAATAAATAAATATATTTTTATATTGATGCTTATGTATCTATGTATTTAGGTTACGTACATATATATAATAGTAATTTACTCAGTAAGGTCTGACCCTCCTAATTTTTTTAGGATCTTTTACTTTAGACCTTCCTATTAAACTTATTCACCGGACTCTTTCCTTCCCGACCGATTTATGTAAATATTAAATCATTGCTTTTCTTGTATTTTAGTAAATGATGTAGTAATAGTGCTTCTTATTTTAGTATCTATTATTGTTTTAGACAATGTTTTTGTATTTGAATAATTGTATGAATATATTGTTTTATGTTATGATATGAATTTATTTTATATTAATTAAATTTTTAATTTTGATGTATTTTTGTGCTATATTTGTATGTATTTTTATTTTTAAGGCTTGCTACGGGTTTCGAATTCGAGATAATTCTCGTTCTTAACACCGGTCATGACTCTTCAGTTTGGGTCATGACACAAATTGACAGTGAGGTCCTAAAAAAAAGTTAAGGGGAATCAGACCTCACTGAGTGAATAATTTTATAAAATGCATGCTGATTTTAAAAACATTTGCTAAAACCTTTTTTAAGGTAAAGTAAAATAAAATAAATATAAATATTGAAATCTTTTACTTTTTTCAATTACCTTTATATAAAATCTTTTTTTTTTAGATTCACAATTCGCTTTAAGATAAATTACTCATACAAAATCATCTAACTTAATTATTTTAGTGAAAAACCTGGTAGAACACCTAAACCATCAATTATAATAGTCTTTCGGCTCTCTTTAATTCAAGTGACTGCTGTTTCGAGAGCAAGCTCAGCCAAGTTACAGCTGAAGTCCATTCATTTATTCCTATATTAATGTCCAAGAGCATGATTAACCGACTTATATCCCATTTCCGGCCCGAGAGCACATGCTCCACCGAGCTCAACCTATACTCTGCCTGAGAGGACTGTAATAATCCTAGTTTTAAAATTATTTTAATAATTATCGAGATATGCAGTGTTAATAAATTTTAAAACTATATTTGATTATTTTACTATTTTGTGAATAATTATTATAATTATCATTATTTTTACGTTTAATTATAATTTTCTACATAAATACATATAATGAAGTTGATTATTTTGGACAATATTATTTTAATAATGTTTAATTTAGTACATTGATATTTTAATATTATTATTTTAATAATTACATTATTGTATTGCATTTTATGTGTTAATATATATATATGCACATAAATATTAGGGTTTAGTAATATTTTAATGCACGTTATTATTATGTGTGTGTGTGTGTATATATATATATAATGAAATATATGTGTGTGGTTTATATTTAGGCTAAACATTATTTTGTTATTAAATAAAGTTTACTAACTATATTATATAATATTATTATACATTATATACATAAAAATCAAAACTTACCCATATCTATACAAGCTCCCTCCCACTGCCATCCGATCTCTTCACCGTCGGTATGCCTCTCGCTATTTTGATGTTGGATAGCAACCTCTCCCTTCAGCCTTCTTCGTTGTAGCCCTTTCCTTTCTTCCCCGACGCTGGCAGCAGCTCCAGAAGTCGTGAGAAACTAAAAGTGGCTTCTCCTTCGTTCAAGGTGATTCTAGTCACCATTTTCCTTGATTTCAGTCTTGTTTTCTTCCTTTCTTGCCGGTGAGTGTGAATCCAAGCTCCTTTTAGCTTGAAAATGTGATTTGGTGAGGTGTTTTGCTTGTTTTTGAATTCAGCCATTTTAGGGCTTCAAATTTTTTTTTTGGGGATTTTTGATTGATTCGTGGAAATTGTCTTTACAAATGTTTATCCCTCTAGCTCAAGCTACAGCCCTAAATTTTTGTGTGAGTTTGGGAATTATTTTGATTTTTGTGAATTTTTGAATATTTTATTAATTTTTATTAATTATCGTAAATTAATTAAATAAATTATGAAATTGTGATTTTTGGTGTTATTGGTGGTTATTATTAATTTTAGTTTTGAGTTTATAATTTTTTTGAATTTTGTGTGATTTTTATAATTATTTTTAGTTTATTTCAATTTTGAAAATATAGGTTAAATATATATTTTGTTAGTAATAATTGGTTAATTATACGTTTTTGTTGATATTATTGAGAAATATGTTGAGCAAATAATTTTTGTGTATTTATATAATTTTTATTGAATTTTTGAGTATTATTAGTATTTTATGTGTATTTTTAAATATTAGGGGTAATTTGGTAGTAATTTTAGTTAAATATTATGTTTAATTGATTTTTATGAATATTTGAGGTATAAAAATGATTTTTATAAATTATTTACTAATTTTAACTAATTAATACTAATTTTTAAAAATTATTTTCAAATAATATATAATATACTATTTTTGTAATAAAATGGATTTTTAGTAATGTTTAATTTGTATTTAGACTAATTAGTTTATTTGGATTAGTAAAATGACTTTTTATTAAATTATATTGGATTATCGAGAAAAATGGATTTTTAATAATATTATATTATTAATTAGGTTTTTAAGTAATTATTAGGAAAATAATCAGTTTTGGTGTTTTAATGTAAAATATGTTATATTTTGATATTTGGAGGGCACTTATTGATTTTTAATATATTTTAATGTATTATTGAATTTGTGGACCTCAGTTGGGGAATTTTAGTAGTTCGGGATCCCAACTGAGGGTTGTGAGGATTTTTATACTCGAAGTGTATTTTTCTTGCAAGACCGACTCTGGTTTTTAGTAGAGAGATATCTGTTTTATAGAGGAGGTTTTACCGAATTTTTGATAAAATTCTCGTAAAACGTGATATCAAATCTAATTTTGATTCTGTGTTTGTTCGTATTTAGAAATTCTAGATCGAGTCTCTAGAAGTCTAAGTTAGATTTATTCTAATTTCATGATCGCTTTTATTGTTTAGTTGCGCCGCGACCGAGGCCTAGCGGACCAGGCCCGTCGGACCAGTCTCGAGGAGCACATCCCTGTGAGTTATTATTATATATATACATTGCTTTAGGTTGCATGTTTTAGAATTATATGTTTTAAATGTAAAATTTTGTATAATTGTTTTATTAAATGCTTAAGTACATTTTAGGTATATTTTTAGTATATTATTGGTATATTTTAAAATAAATGCATGTTTCTTTTTTATTTATATTCAAATTATGTTTAAGTATATTATTGGTTGATTTTGGGTATATTTCATGATTTAATTGAATTTATTTTACGTATATATATACTTGAAATATACTTAGTTTATTTTATGTATGTTTCTAGTATATATATGGTTTACTTGATTATTTTGAATGCCATTGTATATATTATTTATTCTTGAATGTATGTTTTAATATAAATGAAGGATATCGATAGAACGTGCTTCCTAGTGGGCAACACTAGGACCGAGTACATACTGGTGCGATAGATTGTAGGTTGATTTACTAACTTATTTATGGAAATTATAACTTGATTGATTTTATTGATGTGAGATATGATTGATTGTGTGATTGTCGAAGCTTGATTGACCAAGTGTCTCGGAGCCAATCACACTGATAGTCAGACTGCTGGAGCTCGGTCGACTTAGTGTCTCAGGGTCAGTTTACTGTCTAGTTGGATTAAGTGAATTTACTTGGAATTAAGTGAGCATGTATGGCTAGAGTGCTTTCTATTGATATTTGAGGTTGCGATAACTTAGGGTTCTATTTGATCCTTCATAAACTGATATTTTTTAGTATAAATTATAAAGTGATTTTCAACATCTGTGTGTATACATGCCTGTATATATATTTATTAAATACTTATGAGTGTTTGCATTTGTCATTTAGAAATGCGTGTATATATATTATAATAATTCACTCAGTGAGGTTTGACTCTCCTCAATTGATGTTTTCACAGGAAAGTCCTCTTCTTCAAACCTTAGTAGTAGACCCATACGCCGGACTTCTTCTGCCCTGACTTTATTATGTAAATTATCTACTTAATTATTTATTATTGAATTCTAGGAAACTGCAGTAGTTGTATCTTTATATTGGTCAGAAGCTGTACTTTGTATTATGTATGTCGATTTTAAATTCAGAGAGACATGTCTCTGAATATTGTATTAAATCATTTCATCATATGAAGGAGTTATTTTATTATGTTAAATTGAAATTTTAATTATGGTATATTTTATATTATTTTATTTTATTTATTATATGTTTTTATTATTTTAAGGCTTGCTACGGGTTCTGGATTCAAAAGAATTCTCGTTCCCTAGCACCGGTTATGGCCTCGATTTTGGGTCGTGACAAGGACATGCTCCACCGAGCCAAATTCACACATTTTAATATATAGAGATCTCAACCCGTTCGCACGTGGTCCTAGTGACACCCATTATGTAGCACGTTCTACCATTTTCTCAAAATCAATTTAAATTATAAATAAAACATAAATAAATAAAGTAGAATGAAATAAATTTCATTAAAACATCCTTTCAAATACTATTCATGATAATAAAAGAAATAATCATGCATATGTCAATATAAATATTTTCGTAGATAAATTCATATAATCAACTTATTTATTATTTTAACCTCATGAAAATATAATTTAAACATCCACATGACACATTTTATAAAATTAAATTACAGGTTGGGCGGGCTGGGCAATGCTTCCTTTGCTGCCTAAGTACTACAACGCTCGCTCCGTAGTTCTCTAAAATAAATAACATTTATTTAAAATATCCTTATATGGTAAAATAAATAAAATCATAAAAATTCTCAAATTTATTAAAATCATGGAATTGATGAGATTGACTTGATCTAAGACATAATGCTATATAAACTAACACGTATCGACGTCACATTTTACGAGAAATCTATCAAAAATTCAACAGAATTTCTTTTGTAAAACAGACATCTCTCTACTAAAAGTAGAGTTGTTCTTGCACAAAACAACACTTTTATAACTTCCACAACTCAACATTTCGAGTTAGGCCCTTGAACTACACTTTATGCCCAATCGAGAACTATCATAACAACATATATAAAAATAAATATAATTTTCTTAAATTACTAATATATCATAAAAATTTAGTTAATCAATACAATTTAATTTATTGATATAACAAAAATATAAAGGAAATTTATTTCCAAATAAATAGTAAAATTCAAGTTTATAAATAAAATTTCGTTAATGGAATCAAAATTTCCTTTTATAATTAAATTAACATTAATTATAAATAACTATTTAAATCACTCAAATATATCATAAAAATAATAAAGAACTCATTTAAGTTTGAAAATAATAAATAAATTTATTATTCATTTGTTTTTTCAAAATTACTACTAATTAACTAAAAAATTGAAATTAATTATAAAAATTATTTTGATACTTTTATTATTTAAATTCAGTCTAAAAAATAATAAATAACAATAAATTTAATTGAAATTAAATAATTACTAATTTCTAATAATTTTTCTAGAAATACATTTTTAAACTTAATCTTTAAAAATTTATATCTCAAATTCTGCAAATAATCTCACAAAACTTCCTTTAAAAAGTTTAATCTACATAATTTATATAATTTAATAAAAATATAAATGTTTCTCGGTTGGAACAGTATCAGAATAGTAACCCGAGACTCAAAAATCCAAAGTTTTTAGAAAATTATTAAAAAAACCAAATGGAAGATGTCAACTCCAATTTCATTTAATATAACAACAAATAAACTTGGATCAACCTAATTAAAGCTTAATTAATTAAAATAAATAAATAAATAACTAGAATCAAATTACCTCAAATTGAGGTTGTTCCCGATGATGATTGGCAAAACTGATCGAGGGCTATTGAAGCGTAGGAGGAGAGGAGTTGATTGAGACCAATGGCATTGTCAGGTGTCCCCGGAGCCAGCAGCGGCAACCTCCTTTCTTCTCGATTACCGGAAGAAACAAATGGGAAGAGGAAGGGAAGCTAACCGGAGGGAGAAGGGACTGCTGCCAGTGTCGACTAGAGCTTATTGGCGTTAATCAACGATGACCGGTGCAAGTAGTGGTTGGAGTGGGAGGAAAAAGAAGGAGAAGAAGTTAAAAAAAAGAAAAGAAAAGGAAGAAAGAAAAGACGGAAAAGAAGGAAGGGAAAAAAAGAAAGGAAAGAAGGGAAAAAAACATTTTTGACCCATTTTTTTAATAATAATAAAAAGGTAGTTCAATTTATATAATTTAAAACTAAAAATATCTACTCACCTTTATTCATACACAAAATATATTTATAACATACTCTAATAATTGTTAATTTATTAAAACACTTAATAAATACTCATTTAACACTAATTAAATAAAATAATTATAATTTAAACTTAAATAAATTCTCATTTTAACTTAATAAATAAATAAATAAATAAAATACAGGCCTTTACAAATCCCATTGAGTGCACTAAGGTAGTCAGAAATTTTTGTACTTGTTTCCATTTGCAATTTGTGAAATTGTTCTTTCAAATATAACCTATTTGAAAACTTTTAGCCTAGTATATTTCCTTAAGTTTTTCCCAAAGCTCCTTTGTTGATGACTATCTAGTAACATTAGTAAGAACATTTTTAGCTAGACAGAGATGATTCTGACTTGCTACTCTAATGTCTAGTTCATGTCATTCTTCTTCGCTCATCTTGGATTTTCCTGTGTCTCCATTGTTGTCACCGGATTTATCTAACTCCTTTCGATTCGACAAAGAAGCTGGCTTTCCTTTCAAGGCCTTATATAATCCAGACTAGATTAGTATATCCTTGACTTGTAATTGTCATAACCCAAAATTCATTCTCCCATCAAATTTCACAATATTAAATCTGAAGCTCATTTTTTCTCAACAATGCACAGTACCTCCGTATACTTCAACAGTACTTCCCGCTATAGTGACCCCACACGTGATTAATGAGTGAACAATTTTGTCTACAAAATACACTAAGATAGTTTCCAGAAGAGATTGAGAGGACACAAACGATACCATTTAAGTCCCAACTTCCTTAGGTGATTATAGCCTTTGTGACAAAACTTTCTTGGCTATACTTACTTACACAATTCCATACTCAATAAACACAATAGTATATTTAAAAGACCTCCAGTTGGATCACAACAATTTTTAAAAAATATGTTGCTGCGGAATGCTAATTAGCCTAAGAAAATTTTTTTTGATGTGGAAGATCGGCCTAAGCCGCAACCATAGAGCATACTAAAATAAACTAAAAGCTCTTATACCAATTGTTGGATAATATGGGTCCTTTATAATCCAACTTTGTCCTTTTAGATCACAACATGAACAAAATACTTGAAAAATAAAAAAGAGAAACATACAATAATTTAATGTGGAAAACTCTCAAATGGAGAAAAACCACGGGCATTTTTCAAAATATAACCAAAAGAAAAAAATATTTACTATGTGAAAAATTATTACAATCGCACTATAAAATATTTAACTCTCTCACATATGCAAAAGTTCAAGTACACCCTAATAGAATTTCCTTTTAAATTTTTTACTAGTATAACTAATAGCTTTTAATGATACACTAAACATAAATGGTGATTGACACACTTAACAAAGGAATCAAAGAGTTCAATTTATAACCAAATCCCTTATTCCCTCCTTCCTTCATTTCTTTCTACTGTGGGATAACCATCTTTTAATTTTTTTATCATATTTCATCAATTTCTACCACCTTCGATTTAAAAAGGAATGATTGCCTCTTAATATGCAGTCTATTAATACTTAGGTCATATTATCTTTTTATTATAAAAAATTTATTTTATTTTGTGTAAAAATCTTGACTTCCAAAACAGGGGAAAAATTAATTTATTAACATTTTCTTTGTTGGTTCCTTTTAGCTATTTATCTGTCCCTTAGCCCTATGAGTTTTTTTTTGATAGACAAGCTCAATAATAGTTGTAATTAGTATGTTGTATTAGTGTTAAGGGGGATATTGGAAAGGGGGAGTGCGGTTCGAACCGTCACTCCTCACATGGGCAAACAACGTACTGTCTTAAAACTTACATAAGGCAAAAAGCATATGGCAAGCTGTGAACTTTTTTTTTTTACCAGCATCGCTTAGCTATAAAGGAAATTTTGATAATGATGACGATGATAATGATAATAATGAAGAAGGAGAAGAATTCATTTTTCTACTTCCTCTTTCTTTTGCTTTCTTTTCCTGCTTATAGTATTAGTTGACTTTTTTTTTGTCTCCTTCTGTAAGCTAGTTTAAAGAAGAGGCTTTCCATGCATTTCTTTTGTTTTTTGAACAGAAGAAGGATAAACTTTAATTTCTCCATTTTATTTTTATTAATTTTTGCAAAACAATGGAGGAGAAATTTTTTAAGTCTCTTTTTCAACTTTCCTTTTTGTTGATTATTATTTTTCTTTACATTATATTTAAAAAAATCATTTTATTTTCAAATAAATTCTAAATAGAAGTTATTTAATGCATTTTTATTAATGAAGTATGTGATTCAAATGAATTTTATATTTATTATATTGTATTTAGTATAAATTTAAAGTTTAAGTTAATTTTTAATTTTGGCTTAGTGCACCTATGACGAATGGTAAAATATCAGCCAAAGCATTTAGTAGAAAGATGGATTTTATCTCCTAACCCTCTTTATCTCTTGTTTCCAGCCATGAGAATTAGCTATCTAGGCTAATTATTTTAAAAAAAAAGTTAATATTTAATTTTGGTTAACCGATACCCTTTCAAATAAAAAGATATTTTTGAATATAAAAAAATAATAAGGATATTTTTGTCATTTGAAAAATATACTTAAAAATTGTCATCCTATGTGCACTAAATTAGAAGTCATGATTCATAAGTTGGATTATAGTTTATAATAATATAAAAAATATAACTATTCCAATGAATCAAACTCAAAATTTGCATTGAAGGATTTTCTTTTATATTATTATATAAGCTTGCTCTATAAATTTGCAAGCTTTCCAATAATTATAGCAATGGTGGGCCTCTTTATTGAATAGTATAAATAGAATAATTATAAAATTAGTAAGTGAGAAGATAGAGGGAGGAAATCAATGAATTGATTTATGTAAATTATAAATGATTAATACAAATTAGTGATTATACTACCAAAGATAGATATGTGTAAATGCTATATATATGCTTGTATTATGAAGGAAGAAATATGAAGAAAAATTCCCTCAATTCTACTCTCAAATCCTTATTGTTAACATGGTATCAGGGTAGACGATCCTAAGGCTCTAAAACCAAGAACAATGCAGAATTGATAGACCTAATGGCGATAGAAGAGAAACCTTTTGCTGCTATTCTAGATGAACTGATGATGAAGATGCAACAAGCATTGACCTAGACCCTGACTCCATCGGCTTCAAATCAAGATAACTTCAATACCTAGATAGGTATCAAACTTGATGGAAAAACTATTTCCCTTTGGTCTTAAGTAATGGAGATATACATAGCGGGTAAAGACAAACTCGAATATATCCTTAACCTAAGCCCGAGTTAATAGATCTAACTTTTTGGAAGTGAAGATGAAGAATGCCATTGTAAAAGGATGGCTAATAAACTCAGTGGAACCATCTTTGATTGGTAGCTTCATTTGATATCCAACCGCCAAAAAAGTATGGGACTCTATTACTATCACTTTTTTTAATGGATCAGACACTTCCCAGGTGTACGAGCTAAAAAGGCAAGTAGCTCAAATGAGGCAGGCAGAAGGAACTATTGAATCATACTACAATAATCTCTAAGGATTTTGGAGTAAGATAGACTTTTGGAGACCAAACCCAATGAAGTGTGCTAAGGATATATAGATCTACAATGTCAATATCCAAAAAGATAGAGTATATACCTTTCTGGATGGGCTAAATGATCATTTAGACAAGGTTTAGAGTGATGAACTATAGATTCAATCATTCCTTATGGTTGAATAAGCTTATGCTCATGTACGAAGGGAGGATATTCGGCAAGCTGTCATATTAAGTGGTACAAAGACAATACTACCAAGTGCTACCATGATCTCAAAAGGGTATAAGACTCATCTACAGAGTCTTTAGATGTTCAAAGCTGGATCATTACCAATGACCAGTGGAAAAAAAAAGATAAAGGGAGCTGAAGAAGGGTGCATCCATTGTGGGAACTCCAAATATACCCGAGAAACTTAGTTCAAACTACATGGGTATCCTGAGTGGTGGCAAGATCTAAAAAAGAAACATGAAGTAGATACAAGTAAGAGTACTAAACAAGCAGCACACACCATAGGCCGAGCATCATTTATTGAGTCTTTAGTGTTAAGTAAGGAGTCTCTTACTACCACAATTGAGCTTCCTAATGGTTCAGGTAACATTAATTATGGCTTATATTATTCTAAATAGGGGTCTTTAAAATTGGATTATTGATTCAAGGGCAACTAACCATATGGCCTTTGATAAAAAGGGCTTGGTGTTATTTACCTAGCCAAAATGAATGTGTATTGCAAATGCTAATGGAGTGGCGTATTTAGTTATTAAAGCCGATAAAGTTGCACTATCCCCCTTATTTTCCTTGCTTGACACACTATTAGTTCCTTTATTATTAAATAAACTTCTCTCTATAGGATAAGCCACTCAGGAAGTAAATTATTGTGCACTAATGTATCATACTTTTTATTTATTTCAAGATATTCTCATGAAAGAGATTATTGGTCGTAGTACTAAGAGGGAAGGAGGGGTTATGCTACATGGATGACATCAATTCTAGCAAAGCTAATAGTGTACCAGTTAAGCAAAAACGACAAGAAGATCATGTTGTGGCATCACCAGTTGGGACATCCATCCTTGAGTTATATAAACCATTTATTTTTGAGTTTGTTCTCTATGTTGGTTGAGTCCAAGTTTGAGTGTCACACCTGTATTATACTCTAGCTAAAAGTCATCATATACCATACCCAGTTAGCTCAAATAAAAGTATTGTACCTTTCTCATTAATGCACTTCGATGTTTGGGGACCATCTTCTTGCCTGGATGCTTCAGGTTCTAAATAGTTTATCACTTTTATTAATGATTGTACACGTATGACTTGGTTATATCTGATGAAACAAAAAAGTGAGGTGTTTGATATATTCACATCCTTTCGTAACATGGTTATGACCCAATATTCAACTAAACTACAAATCCTTCACTCAAATAATGAAAGGGAGTATATTAACCATAACTTTTAATAATATTTTTAGACTCATGGCTTATATATGAAACCTCATGCTCTCACATACCATAACAAAATGGTGTTGCAGAGCAGAAGAATAAATATATACTCGAGACAACTCGAGCTCTCTTACTTATTGCTCAAGCTCTAAAGAGGTACTAAATAGATGTAGTTTCTATTGTGGTCTATCTTTTAAATAAACTGCCATCCTGATTTTTGGACTTTTAGACTCTTGCTCAGCATGTACACCTACCTTTAATTTTAATGCTTCCACCCCAAGTATTTGGCTTAGTAGCCTATGTTCACCTCCCAAAACCCAATAAACCAAACTTGATCTTTGTTCAATCTGCTGTATTTTTTTAGGCTATGGAGGTTATAAAAAGGGATATGTATGCTATGATTCTACTACTCGACGCCTATACATTACTCTGGACGTCACATTTTAGGAATCTGATATGTTCTTTATATATCGAGATTCTCATTCTTTTCTTCAAGGGGAGAATACAAATGAAGAAAAAATTAGGTATTAGAAAATTAGCTAAGCTGGGGATTAGCAGGCTCTGAGTATGATAAGGGGACAAGTGGAAACTCAGAATATGATAAAGGAAATGGAAACTCAAAATTTAAGCATGACAAGAAAATAAACTCTGAATTTGAGCATGATGAGGGGACGGGTGGAAACTCAGAATTCGAGCATAATGAGGGTACGGGTGGAAACTTAGAATATGATGAAGGAAATAGGGATTCAGTGTCCGAGTATGCTGGAAAAAACTAAACTGAGCTTATAAACTCAGAAACCCCTCCTTCGGCTGTCCAAAGTGATATATCTTCTGAGAATATTTCTGAGGTACAGGCTCTAAACTCTCTTTCAAATTTAAATTCCTTTATTCATAAATTACCTTTCAGACATAACAAGGGAAAGTTGCCAAACTGATATTCACCTGATTAAGAAAATAAGGAAGGAAGATAATCTATTGCTCAATATGTATCCACTCATAGACTTTTAGATCCTTTAAAAGCCTTTGCATATAAGCTCTCAGTTGAGTATATTTCTCATAATGTGTAAGAGGCATTAATAGAACCTCATTGGACTCAAGGCATAAAGGATGAGATGACTGCTCTTCAAAAGAACAACACTTGGATTCTTATTCTGCTGCCAAAGGGAAAAAGAACTGTAGGATGCAAATGGGTATTCTCTATCAAACACAAAGTAGATAAATTGATAGAAAGATGCAAAGCAAGACTTATGGCAAGGGGGTATACTCAAACTCATGGAATTCACTACTAAGAGACATTCTCCCTTGTTGCAAAGCTGAACACAATAAGGGTGTTAATGTCTTTTATTGCAAATTTAGATTGACCCCTTTATCAATTTAATGTAAAAAAATGCATTCTTACATGGAGATATAGAGGAAAAGGTGTACATGGATATTCCACTAGGCTTCACTGCCTCACAAGTTGGATGTGTATGTAAACTGCAAAAGGCATTATATGGTTTAAATCAATCCCTACAAGCATGGTTTGTTCGATTCAGCTCTTCAATGAAGAAACACAGGTTCAGGGAAAGTAACTCTGATTATACACTATTTTTAAAGCATCAGGATGGGAGAATAACAACCTTAATTATATATGTGGATGATATGATCATAATAGGGAATGATGAGGAAGAAATCTCAAATCTCCAAAGACACTGGGCATGTGATTTTGAAATGAAGAATCTTAAAGGTTTAAAATACTTCTTGGGCATGGAAGTAGCTCAATCGAAATAAGGCATATTCCTTTCCCAAAGGAAATATACACTTGACTTACTATTAAAGACTAGAATACTAGATTCTAAACTGATAGACACTCGTATTATTTAGAATGATAAATTAACGGATCAAATGCTAATAAATAAAGACCAGTACTAATGACTGGTAGGAAATTTGATCTATCTATCTTATACTAGACTAGATATTGCATATAGAGTAAGTCTGGTAAGTCAATTTATGCATAATCTGAGTAAAGATCACTTAAGAGCAGTATTCTAGATTTTAAGGTACCTTAAATCATCACCCAGAAGAGGACTTATGTTTAAAAAGCATAATTAATTGAATATTAATGGATATACAGATGCTAACTGGGTAAGAAGCTTAGATAGAAAGTTAATGTCATGATACTTCACTTTTGGTTATGGTAATCTCATCACGTAGAGAAGTAAGAAACAAAAAGTAGTTGCCTTGTCAAGTGCAAAAGCTGAGTTTAGAGGTATATCAAAAGGATTATATGAGATCCTCTAGTTAAAAAGCTTATTGAGTGAGATTGGCTATCCTCTAGAAGTAGAGATGTGACACTTGGGTAGCTATTTAGATTACTCATAATTCGATTCAACATGACCGGACTAAACATGTGGAAGTGGATAGACACTTTATCAAAGAGAAACTTGAAGCCAAGATAGTCAAATTTCCTTTTGTAAAACCTAAAGACTAGTTAGCAGATGTACTAATAGAAACTGTCTTAAGTTGAGTGTTCTATAATTCACTAAGAAAGTTAGGCATTAATGATATCTATGCACCAATTTGAGGGGGAGTGTTGAATAGTATAAAATAGTATAAATAGAATAATTAAAAAATTAGGAAATGAGAAAATTGAGAGAGTAAATCAAGGAATTGATTTATGTAAATTAGGAATGATTAATACAAATTAGTAATTATACTACCAAAGATAGATGTGTGTAAATACTATATATATGTATGTATTGTGAAGGAAGAAAAAAATTCCCTCAGTTCTACTCTCAAATCCTTATTATTAACACTCTCTGATGATTTGAGCTTAACATAATCTCTGTTATTTTCTTGGCAACATATTTAGAGCATCAGTGCTTGTCAATTTAACATGAGCCTATTATTTTAAAGAAGTCAAAAGTTCTGCTTGCCTAATCACTAATGTTCTAGACCACACTAGACCTAATACAGTAGCTTATCTTTTCCTTCAAAATTACATAGGTAAAAATTATCTCCCCAAAACTATGTAAATATCATGTGCTTCAGTTCCTCATCATGCATGGAACAAATTGTAATTGAGTAAACTTATATTGGTTTGTAAGCAATAACATAGAAATTTTCCATCTTTAATCACTAAAGGTGCTCTCTATAATAAAAAAAATGGAGATGGTAATATATAGATTTAGAAAAAATGACTTCTTATGATCTTTAATGAAGATATAAAAGAAATTTTCATGTAATGTGAAAAAAATAACAATACAATTAATAAATGGAAAATACAAAAGTTTGTATTCATCATTAGTTTTTCCTTTTAATTTTATACCAAAATTTTGATAAAACACAATACTTGGCATAATTTATCAGTTTGACTTTTCAATTTGTAATTTTACCATTTTAGCACTTTAACTCACTTAAAATGCATTACTTTAATGACATAATATATTTGCCGCTCTTTCTACTTACCTTTTTTTTATTAGTTTGACAACTTGTACTTCTCATTTGACATATTCTAATTTGTTGTTCTATGCCATATGTGTTAACAGGGATTTCAAATTGTATTTTAGGTGAGTTAAGATGTAGAAATGATGAAATTGTAAGCTAAGGTGTTAAATTGATAAAAAAAATGACAAGTATGAGGAGCCATGAATGTATTTTACCTATACTATATTACATATACATGGCATGCATGCATACATACATACCTACACCCGTACATGTCGTGTATTAATTTTTTTCGTTACATCAGAAAGCATAAATGGGGAGAGGTGAATGGTATGGGTCTCAAACCCGAGACCAACCCCATGCCCACCAATAGCCTTGCCTCTTTGGTTAGGCTTCAAGGGTGTATATTCATTTTACTTGTGCAATAAGAGGTAGTAACTATATTTTTATTTTCTATAGTAATCAACTTTCAAAGTAGACTGTACTTTACTTTTTTAAATAAGTCCTAGCTAGTACCTTTTTTTTTTTTTAACTAAAGGTCAAACTACCCCTGAACTTGTAACTAAAGTACAAATAGGTCAAATTTTAACTTTTTCAATAAATTAGGACAAAATTTTCATTTTTCAGTTCAATTAACACCATATCACAATGTGTGCAATTCAAATGCTCTTTAAGAGTGTGAGTTGAATAAAGCAATAATAAATAAATATATATTTATCTATTTCTTCATTTCTTAATTATTTATATAGATATTTCTCTTTCCTCTTTCACTCTAAAGTGATTTTTTTATTTTTTATTAATTTTTAAAATCATTATTTAACTTTCTTTTTTTTTTCTTTTTCTTCTTTAAAACTGCAGATGTTTTTTCTTTCTTTGTTTATGCACAATTTCTATTTATTCTTTTTCTTCATCTTATTTTTTGTCTTCAATTCTCACCACCAAAATTACCATCATTATTTTCCCAACAATACACTATCTACGTCATTATCAACATAATTAGCAAAGAAAATTATTATTTCAAAATAATTTCACTAAAGAAAAAGCAAAAAAATTGGATTTTAGCAACAAAACTATATACATATTGTTCTTTTTTTTTTGTTAAATATATACATATTGTTCTAATCCAAGAAAGACTTAAAAGCTTAATAATACCCAAAATTAGATTAATAATAATAATAATACCCAAAACACAAAAGTTCAGTAGTAAACCAGTAAAGACCCAAACTTTTTTATTTTTTTATAGAACGAGGAAATAACCCAAAATAGACTATAACTACACTAAACGATTATAACTGATACCCACTTCATCATGGAATAGCCACTTGTTCAAACTAGCAGGAGGATGTTGAAAATGGTGACTACACAGAGCCATGGTTGTAACTTGCTTAGCCATAAAATTCATAGATTAATAACCTAAATCTCAATAGCCCCCAAAATAAAGCAATCATTTGCATAAAAAAATTTATAAATTGATAGAATAAAAAGATAGCAGTTGATGGGTATGAATTAATCATGGAATAAGATTAAAATATAAAGAATCTAAAATAGATGCATAAACCTATTAATAAAATCATTACCCATTAACTATAATTCTCACCACCATCACTTTTCTACTAATTCAAATCAAACTACCACTCTAAAACAAAATGAGTGAAGAAGAAGAAGACCATCAACAAGTCAAAATAAGAGAGAAGAAATTATGGAGATGGTGGGAGTGACGGTGATGAGGGTGCAGTGGCAGTGGTGATAAAGTTGCAATGATGGTGGCCGATGAGCAGAGGTGATAGTGGAGGGTATTAGTATAGATGTGTCCTAGTGTCATTCTTAAAATGTATAATGACATTGTAAATTATCTTTATGACAATAAAATATTCATTTAAATAAAGTGCTTATTTATTTGAGTATTTACCCCTTAGCATTATGTTAGATAAAATTATTATTAAGAGTTGATAATATGAGTTATAAATTTACTTAGTACATATGCTATAAATTGTTCATAATAGTATAATTAATATTTGGGTAATATTGATTAGACTATCATCTCTGTCTATTTTCTTTTATTAGTATGTAATACTAATAGTGAGAGGTAGTGAGTCTAATACTACTTAATATGAGATGTTAGAATAGACATGTGGATACTCATGTGATGGGTGGATCGAACATGATGTTAGATTTATGATTGCATGGATATTCACTTATAGTCAACAATTACAATCTAGGTCATAGTGTTGTATATAGTCCTTTGACTTGAGGTGACACGATCATCCACATTTGAGTGGTTAAGGTTTGTTACCATTTACATACTTGTATTAATCAAACAGGGGTATATGGCATGTGGTGGCTCTAGTCAATTAAGTAGAGGGATGAATGTTCAACAAAGATAGGATTCATTGCTTAGATGAACCAGGATAAGATCATATGCTATCTAAGTTCTTTCTTAATCAATAAGTTCCTGGCCATGACAAATATGACACGAACTGAAGGAGTTTCAGTATTGGTTATATTTTATCAAGAATAGAATTTGAGATGAGGTCATATGATATAACTATTAAAGTTTGACTAAATCTTAACTCTAAGCTACATCGGGATCTTCTAATGAAAGGATTTTAGTGCATGGTAATTATGACCATAAGGGTTCATGTGAATCAATACATGCATTCATTTCTAATTGGGTAGTTGTGATATCAATGCTAGGGGTCACATAACTTTTAAGAACTAAATATGTATAATTGGGATTTTCACATTTAGACTTGAAAGGAGTTTTAAATAATATAAGGTGTTGATATTATCTTCTCATTACCAATTAAATATGAACATAGTAAGTCACACTTAATAGAGCTTTGCTAAATTACCATTTATATTAATCTAATTATTGATTAAAGAGTTTAATCAATTAATTAAGATTAATAAAATTGGATTTATGCTTTAAGCAATGATTCTAGCATATTATAAAACCTAATTTAAGTAAGGTTTTAATAATTAATTTATACTTAATTAATATGAGATATTAATTAAAGTATTAAATAAATTATATATATGTTGTTACTTAGATTAATGGCCTAAGTTGTTTAGGCTATGACCAAAAGAGTTTTGAACCAAAGATTAATCTAAGATGTAGAGAAAGTTACATGGCAAGTAATATAATGTCATGGATGATGCCAAAAGTTCTTTACTTGCATGGCAAGGAATTTAATGTCATTGATGATGTCAATTCTTTACTTACATGGCAAGTAATTCGATGTTATGGATGATGTCAAGAGTTCTTTACTTGCATGGCAAGTAATATGATGTAATGGATGATGTCAATTCTATACTTGCATGGCAAGTGATATGATGTCATGGATGACGTCAATTCTATACTTGCATAGCAAGTAATGTGATGTTATGGATGATATCAAATGTTCTATACTTGCATGTCAAGTTGTATGTCATGGATTATGTCATATATATGATGTAAGCAATGACATCAGTAGGGTTTCTTTTCTCTACATATAAATAGATAACTTAGGAAATGTTCTTAAGGTTAGAAAAATTGAGAATTTTATGTAGAGACATAAAATCAAAGCAAACAACATATACTCAAAAACTCTAGTATTCTTGCAATGAGATTAAGTTAGTGCAAGTCTACAAAGGGTCATTAAGAGAGGCTACTTGCATCTAACCAAATCAAAGCAAGAAGATGATTAATAAATCTCTAGTGTTTCAAGCTAGAGGACTCTCATTTAGGAGATTGGAAGAGTTGAATCAAAGGAGCCAACTATTTAGTAGATTAATTGTGGTATACATCAAACACTTAGAAAATTGTAAGTATTCCACAATTTTAGATTTCCTAAGTTTTGTATTTATACATGTTGATATCTATTAGCTATATGTTAAATTGTAAATTGGATTCTAGGGATTGGAATTCTTGATGAGATCAAAGATTATGTTGAGCAAAATTTTAAAATTTGCCCTACTTGGCATTTAATGTCTAAGTAGCATAATCGAGTCCTTCAGCAGGTTGCAGAGATTATAGTGGTCAGCAGGCAGAGGTGATGGTGGCGGGCAATAGAGATGAAGGTGGCAAGCAGGTAGAGGTGATGGTGGCCAACTACAAAGATGATAATGGTCGGTGGACAGTAGAGATGGGCGGCATATGTAAGGATGGAGTTTGTAAAGTTTGATTTTGATTTTGGAAAAGAAAAGCCTTTGAAGTTTGATTTTAAGATAAAGGATAACTATATTTTAAAAATGGTGATATAAGTATTGAATTCAAAAAAAGCTAAATATTATTTTAATATATTTTTAGAGTGTGGAAGTAACACACCTAAATTTGGATTTCTTTGGCCTCTAAATAAAAGTTTTAGACCCATTTGTTGAAAAAATTTAAATTCAACTTATTTGTCCTTTCACTACAAGTTCAAGGGATAATTTAAAGTTCGAGTTAGGTAGATCCATTCATTTTCTCTATAAATAATACTTAAATCTGAAACCTTATTTAAGAGAAACCAAATTCCTAATCTTTATCTTTTAAACCAACAAGTGTTGGTAACATTTTAATTAGAAAAAAAAACCTAATCTTTAGGGGGGTATTTTCAAATAAAGCCTTATCCAATTTTTTCTTTCAAATAAAACCATAACCTTTAAAACGTTATAAAAGAAAGCCTTCCTTGAATGACTGTACTAGTAACAAGAGATGAAACTGATACATTTACCCCCAAATTGATACTTATATTTGTTTAAACAGCTTACTAATCTAAAATAAAACACTCAATTAAAGATGAGAAAATATCAATTTGGAGGCAAATACATCGGTTTCATCTTCTATTGCCAATACATCCAAGTGGCCCTATGGATTAAAAAAAGTTTCATCTCCTGTTACTAGTACAATCATCAAAGGGGGATCTTTTTTTTTATAATTTTTTAAAGGTTCTGGTTTGATTTGAAAGAAAAAATTGGATAAGGGGTTTTTATGTAATTTCCCCTTTATTACTATGACATAGGATTATATATACCTCTGACATAACTCCATCTTAAATTAAAATCTTATGATAAAAAAAATTCCAAAAGTTTGCTAAGGTGGCTATATGCCATATAAAAAAAATGGTAATGATACACGTCGCAAACAATCGCACATTATCCATAAAAAATATATATATATACAACTTGAATACATTTCATTTTTGTAATGGCAATTAGTTTCCTTTTTTTCTTTATAAATTTGCAAGTCTAAGTATGACTTCATCAATGATTGGGCGCTCTGTTGCTTTAGGCTTCACACAGTCCAATGCAAGCTTTGTTACAATAATGGCATCTTTTTTAGAGCATCCTGCATTTGTTAATGAGAAATCGCTTATTTGTTTATTTTTCATGTAAATTCTGCTTGCCCAATCACTTACGTACTAAAATCCAACTCCAGGCAATGAAGCATTCTCTTTTTTCATTATCAATTATACTATCATCACTTCCAAACTGTAAATATCATCTGGTTTTGTTCCAGGTGATAAAATAATTAACTTTTACTAATAATGTAATATAATTAATCATATTTGACTTCACTAGAAGAAATTGTATTATTTTGTATGTGTAAGCACCCAATTTCGGGATGCAATTATGCACAATTGCGACGTAAGCCTCAATGATAAAATTTATTCAAAAATTGAACATGACTGTTGAATTTATTTAAAAATTGAACACGGTTGTTGATCTTCTGGAATCTAGGGACTAAATTGCAATATTTTTTAGGATTTGATTACAAGGAAGTCAATTTTTCAAGGGTCTTTTGGTAATTAAAAGTTAAAAAAATTTTAGGATTGACATTTAAAATGCTGATCGACATTGGTGTAATGTCAATGCGCAACAAGTCCTGTTTTTTAATTTTTCGCGTATTTTTTGCATTTTTTCATCTATTTTTCAGTGTTTTGATTGGTTAAAAATTCAATTTTATTATTATTTTTATCTGAAAAAGATTTTGACACATTCAAAACACATAAATAACTTTCAAAAATCAAATCTTATCAATATGTTTTGAGGAGATGATTCTATTCTTCCAAAGGAGGAAGTGAGTATGCGTAGACTTTGCTTTAAAAAGCAAAGAGTCTGCCTGCATGAAAGGAAAAAAAAGGAGAAAAAATTTGAGACTAACACAGAGAGACGGAGAGAAACTCACACGCAGAGACTAAGAGGAAAAAAAAGCCAAAAACCCTAAAAATTTAGACGTGAAGAACACCTCACGTGTCTTTCAAAACCCTAATTTTGGATACTGTCAGTGTCTTTAAAAGCAATCAAATCCCAATCCAGAATCCACAATACTTCAATTTTAACAGTGAAAATCCAAGTTTGAAGGGCTAAAAAGGGTATTTGCACAGCATCATCACAGTGTTCTTTTTTATTCTTTTCTTTCCTTAATGATTTTTATTTATTTTTGTTATTGATTTGAGTATTAAATTTCACTAATCTAATTCTTGTGTTTTTTGTTTTGATGTTCGATTGTGGATTGAGGAGGATACTGCTTATGTTCAAATGAACAGAAGATCCATGAAATGCCATGGAATAATCTGTATTATTTTCGAATAGATATTAGGGTTTTAATTTTCATTTTGCCTTTATATATTCTGCGTAGTTATTTAATTCATAGGTGTATAATTATTTAATTTTAATTTTTGTACGTAGTTTGTAATAGCCCCAATAGTTGGAATAGTAAAAGATTTAATTTTATGCATTTAAAATCAATTAGTAATTAGGTTCAATTGGGTAAAAAATCAATTAAAATCACTGGGGGCTGTAGCTTAAATTAGGGTTTACATGTAATTAATTTAGGGTTTCTAGAAAATCACTATAATGTTTGTTTGATCCATTTTATGTATTTTATTTGTTTTGGGCTTGTTTTTTTATGTTTTTTTTTTCTTTTGGGCCTCAAGCCCATGTTTAGGTCTAACCCACTTAATAAATAGACTTAAAAATGATTTAGGGTTTTAAATAATTAAAATTAACTTACGCCCATTAGGTTAATTAGATTTTAGACCCTCTTAGTTAATTAAAACTTATTTAGATTTAGCTCAGCCCAATTAATTTCATTTCTTTTAAAATAAATACACTTAGGCCCACATTTCACTTAAAATAAAATCAAGTTAGACTTAGGCCCACTAATTTAACTTTCCTTTAAAATTGAATAGACTTAAGCTCATTTCTTAGACAAACTAAAATAAATAAATCTAGGCTCACTAATTAATAAAAATGTAGGTCCACTTTTAGCCCCTTTCTCACTTGTAAATAAAATGTAAATTTAGCTAACTTTTTAATAAAATTAACATAGTTTAGACATAGGGATAACACGATCTTGAGAGCATTTTTTATGTGTAATTTTATTGACTAGATGTATAGAGTTAGATGGATGTCAAAATAGGGTTTAATAAAATTGCATGTAATTAGAGGATGAAATAATCATTTATAAAATTATTCTAAATGAACACGAGATTAAGGAAAGTTAATATTCCGTATCAAAAATCTCCTGGTTGTGATGCTAGCTTTCTTTTAGGGAATCGAGTACCACCTTTTCGTTTATCCTAGTTATTACCTTGGGTGGCGACTCCTCATCTCCACGTCATGTCTTTGTGACAGTGATTAATATGTTCTATAAGGCCCTGAGCCTAAACAGTGTCGTGGTTACCAAAATCTTGGACGCGCACTAAACTCTGCCGTCTACAGTATAGTCTTTTTATGTTCGATTTGTTAAAATATTAGTTTGATTTTGTAATAAAGGAAATGGAAAAAATTATTAACCTAATTGATACAGTAAATTATTTTGATCCATTCAAAATTTAATTGCAATTATGGACTGGAATGTCTAATTTTTAGAAGATTACGATAGTATTTTGCACCTAAACTAGAGGCTCATGTGCAGTGGGATGGTGAAAGTAAAGTGATTAATTTAGCAATGTTAATTAACACACTTACTTAATTGTGTATGTATATATGCAGAAGTAACCATACTAAAATTAGCTAATTTTGGAGTACAATCCTATCCAAATACAGTAGTATTCAGTGGTTAATTCATGAAATTAAGGTAGTAATAAATTATATACTCATTTTTTTTAATAACTGAAAGGTTAAGGGAGGAGTGAGAGATTTAACTCATAACATCACCTTACAAAATTCCATCACATGAGCTATTAGGTTATGAGATTAAATGAATATAAGGTTTTGTATACATATGAGTTTTTGTATACATATGAGGTTTTGTATTCTCTTCACATCAATTATATACATATGAGGTTTTGTATTATATAAATGAATATAATTAAATAACCTTATCCAACAAAATGTTGCTCAGCTTTAAATCCTTATGGATGAGTGGAGGGTTTTGCCCATGTAGCACCTGAATTACACTTGTTGTCCCCTTCATAATTTTCAGTGTTCTACACCAGTCAAGACCTGAAAAAAAAAAAAAGACAAGGTAAGTAATAACAGTAAAAACTATATGTACATTACTATTATTATTGTTATCGCATATCAAAGAAAAATAAAAGCTCTAATCAAAGGTGGTTTGATTGATATTTTTGTGAGAACTATGGAAGTTCTGAATTTGAATTCTTATATTAATCATTCATAGATATTGGTAGAAATTTATTTCATTGCATAAGGTGAGTGATAAGAGGATATGAACATGAAATTAAAGATTACCAGCTAATTTACTCAAGACAATTCCATTTTTCATAAATGGATAAATAAAATATATTTTTTTTGAAGTTTCACAATAGCCAATCAATTGAATAATATTTTGATGCAGCAAGTGGGATAAGTATTCTTTTTCAGCTTGAAAAATAGACTAATATCATCCTTTGCTACAGTATGAAATAGAGAACTCAAGAAGATAAAGCAATGTAGTATAAAACCAAAGCTCAACAGATAAAAGTAAACAAAACCTTCAAAGAATTATATGCACACAATCAATTTAATTAATGAGAAAATTAAATCATACTCAGCGTCATCCTAATTGCACCTAGAACAGAGTATACATAGTTTGGGATCATTATCTCTACAATCTTATAATCGTAAGATCCTAATTAATCTAGATAGAATCTTCACACAAGATAAATCATTGCCAAATTTGAACCTCCTCTAGAAAAGAGGAGGTCAATTACGTGTTAGAGATTAAGATGACCACAAAGATTGAGTTACTTATTAAGCTATGGGCCTGAGGCTTTGTACAGCAAGATCACCAGCTAGCAATAGCATACATTCATTGACTATAATAATGCAAGTCCTCAGTTATTGCACTCATCAGCAAAGAAGATTTTAAGGTGAAAATTTAGGCAATTCAAACAAGAGCAAATTAATCCAATAATTTTCTTTAATTTTACCTGCCAATGAGTTCTTGCTCTTTCTTCTTTGTTGCGAGATAACTTAATAGCTACTTGCCGCCCATTGATGTTTCTGTCCATCCTCTCACTAATGATTCCACGATAAACAGTACCAAATGCTCCTTTCCCAAGAAATTTTCTTTCGCTAAATGCATCCATGTACGCATTTAACTCCTCAACGTTAAACGAAATCATTTCTGCGCAGAATAAGCAAAAAACATATAAATATATACTATCAAACCATGAATCCGATGCATGATTCTGTCCATATGAAGTTGCACATGGATGATTAAAGATGAAACAAACTTCAACAAGATAGATGGTAGCTAGGGTGATTTATTTCAATAGTCATGTTTCTAGATATTCATATTAATTTGTTTCTATAGTGCTGTTAGCTAGCTATCGTACAAGCCAATAATAAAAAAAAGTTGAAACACTGTAACATACCAGCAAACGAATTTACATTTTTTTGCTAGATTCTTATAATAGAAAATCAACCCAGTTCTTGAATGGATCTTAGCTACATAAGGAACCCAAATTTTAGTGATTGTTTCCTAGTTGGATGATATGGGTCAAGAAGAGGATGAGATGCATAAGAAGTGTATGATATGAGAGTGGAAGTTGGAATATAGCTAGAAGTAAAAAAAAACTGTAAAAAAAAATGTCGATATTTTAGATACTATTATTAATTAGAATGAAACCAGAAATAAAAGAGAGATGAGTTCTAACCAGTCTTGAAACCAATTCCATCTCCAAATCGAGAGGAATCAGCGCACAAACAATTCCCCATCGACAAAAAGCTATAGCTACTGCTGTTTTCTTTAAGCTGGTGAGTTCACAAGAATTAAGAGGAAATGAAATGGCTAGAGGGATGGATATCTTGAAGATAATAAGCTTTCTTGATTTTGAGAGCAGTTAGACTGCTGCTGCTGCTTCTTCTTGTTTTCTCCCTTTTTTTTTTTTCTTCTTCTTCATGCATGTAATATACAAGTACGTGGAAGAAATGGAGGGCAAAATTGGAAAAGCGTCAAAAACTTGAAGGTAGGTTGCGTAGTAAAGTGATAAGTAGCTACAAGCTAATACGATTTTATCAAGAAATTTAAAGATGCAACTATATGTATTGATTCCATTCATTCTCGACTTTGACCATCCGACGGTTGCATTTACTTTATCAATCATTTGTAGTAGTGTTATAATAATATTAAAGTGGAATGTGGGGTCTATCTGAAGTGGAGAGGAAATTGAGAGGAAGGACACAGTTTGACTCTTTTACCCTGCCATTGCTATTTTGCCAATGAGTTCTGTGTTTTACCTGCCCTTTGCAAAACCCTTTGATGTCTCTAAGCCCTTGAAACCGCCTCATGTTTTGCAGAACAAAAGAGTAGTTTATGTTATATACTTTTCTTGAGGCCTAGTTGTAGACACCCAATTCAGTCAGTTCATGTTAGGAGACGAATTAGGGATGCTTGATTTGATCGGTCCGTTGTTAAGCCCGATGATGAGAAAACTCGAAACTTGAATGCAAATGAAGTCCGAAATCTTTTTGAGAATGGACCTAGGAGCTTAAGCCCAAAAAAATTAAACTCATGCAAACATAACTCCAAGCCTAAACTCTTTGGCCCAAATGGCCCAAACCTATAAGCCAAAGAGGTGATTGACAGTGGGTAAAGAGGCGATCGCCTCTTCACTAAGTCACTTGCTACTGCATTAAATGACGTTTATCAAGGACAACAAGTTGGTGGGCCCCCACCTGTTCTTGCTCTGCAATTACAGCAAGAATAGTTGGTTTTTGGGGAAAAGTGTGGGCTAAAAAGGGATGGTAATGATGAAGAGAGTAGGGGGAAGGATTAGGTCGGAAAAGAAAAAAGATATAAAGGAAAAGGGAGGAGGAAATATGGGAGAAGGAGGAGATATGTAGGAGAGGGTGGATAGAAAAAGAAAAAAGGAGAAGTTTAATGAGAGAGAAAAAAGGTAAGCTCTGAAAAAAAAAAAAAAAAAAGAGGTTATGGAAAAAGGAAAGGTTTTTAGGGAAGAAATTGATCCTTAAGAAGAAGAAGGGAAAAACCTTGCATTCGGGTGTGCAAAAATCAAGTCCATACCTCTGAGGGTCAATTATTTTGAGAAAATTTTTTGTTTCATTGTAAGTTTTGTTTATTTACAGTAGTTATTGATTATTTGAAAACAAAGTTTATTGTCTGTGAGAGTCCTCTGCATTTACTGGTCAGGGGATCACCTCTTTGATTGTCTCTGCGAAGAGGCGATCGCCATTACAAAGGCGATCGCTTCACGGTAGAGACGATTGCCACTTTCGGAGTTAACTTTATTTATTTTGCTATTTCTAATATCACTATTCACTCAATTTTTTTTTCCTTTCAGCCATTTCATCATAAGAGTGACACGAACATGACCATATATTTTATTTGCTCTCATTTGGTGTGTTACTCAAAATTTTACGTGTTTTAGTTCGATGTCATATTACTGCATGTATTTTTGCTATTTCAAAAATTACTATTCACATAATTAGATTTTTGTACTCCGAATTTGTTCATTTTTCAGTCACTTTACCAATAGAATGATAAGAGTATTTCTGTATATTTTGTTGGTTAAAATTTGATATATTAGTCAAATTTTTACGTGAATATTTGTTTGAATTTACATGGTTTTCATATATTTTGTTATTATTTTTTTTGCCATGAGCCATCGCCTGTTTGTCATGAGGCGACGCCCAATGGATGAGGCAACACGCGACCTCTCTCATGGGCAACGCCTTTTTGAAGAGGCGTCGCCATATCATTTTTTTAATTTTAATTTTAATTTTTTTATTATTTTTATTATTTTATTTTTATTTTCATTTTCATTTTTATGTATGTCCATATTTCTATATTTTCAGTCTTTTTTTATATAGTTATTTTATTATCTGGCTTAATTAAATATTTGTGTGCTTATTATTATTTTTACTTCTGTTTATTTTCAATTTATTTTGGTTTATTTTATGTTTATTCTATTATGTTTTGTATAATAAAAACGTTATAATCCTTAATCTCTTCTCCCTATTTAATTTTGAATGTATGGTTGTAAATTATTATTTATTTTATTTACTGCGTTTTTTGAATGTTGGGACTTAAAGGCATGAAAATGTGCAAACTCGGACTTAATTATAAAATCTGGCAATTATTCAAAGGCAATTTCATTACGTGTGGTAAATGAGGAAATAATTAAATAATTAAATGGTAATAAAACACAAAACACAAATGGAGGCCAACCGCAAGGTTGGGTGAGCATTCAAATGCTCATACCCAGTTTATGAACCAAATCTCTGATGATGGCTTTTGGGAACCTCCGTGGGATCCAGTTGTTGTACATTGTGTCCCGGCTTTTATCCGGGTGGCGACTCCATCTCAGAATAGGCCCAAGACCTATATCATATTTCCTAGTGGACCTCGAGCCCACACAGTACAGTGGTCGCCAAACACTTAAGCGTACACTAAACCCCGCTGCCTACAGTGGCGACTCCACTGGGGATAGAGAAATTGATTCCAGTTTTTGCATTTTATCTTCTTTAATTATTTTCTTATTTCTTCCTGCATTTATGCATTCACTACACATTTTACACATAATGAGCACTTCAGTCTTAAATAAACTCGACAATAGTCAGTACTTCGCTACCTACGTTTCACTTAAAACTAGTGGTGGAATATTTGATTATTGTCACTCACGACACGTACTAATCCACGTTGTTTGACCCTTGAGTGGGGAGACGTATATGGATGTATATCGTTGTGGGAGCCGAAGCCTTTTTACCCAAGACTCAAGCCCATGTAATGACTTAGCAACTATCCTTAGGAATTTTCCCACATGCATGTGTATTATGTCATATAATGGACCCTTAAAATAAATCTCGAGCCCATCAATAAGTAGTCCAAAATAAAATGAGCCCTCGTGTCCAACCAAAGCCCATTATAAATAAGCTAGTCAACAAAGGCCTCTCATGCCTACTCATAACCCATTTCAAATGGGCCTTGACAAGTAAGTTTATAGTGCTAAGGATCTTGGCTCATAGAAAGTGGACTCGGGCTTTATTTAAAGGACCCATTACTTGTCTGAATCATTTTGAGAGTTTTCTTGCATAAATTAGTTTTATTATCCCTCGCTGATAATTAAAACCCAGGCTAAAAATCCTATGACAAGATACTCACCATTGAATACGTGTGTGGGAGAAATAAGGGCGGAAGTTCGCACGCTTAAGCTTCATGTTTTGGTATTGTGTGTCTTTTTTGTGTGATTATTTATTTCTTAAATTTTCTTAAAAAAAAAAGAAAAAATCTTGCATTTCATGCATACATGACACTCATTTTAATTTTCAAAAAATAAAAAAATCTTACAAAGCATGCATACATGACATTCATTTTAATTTTCGAAAAAAAAAATCCTTCATTTCATGCATACATGACATTCATTGCAACTTTCAAAAATGCATTTTTCTTAGCCATAAACCTCTTCTTATTTGGAAGCAGATTAAAGGAATTTGGCCCACTAATATCAAGGATCCAATTAGACAGTTGGGACCACTTACAAAGGGGCAAAATGGCAGGACCCTCTAATTTTGATGTTGAAGCTTTCAAGAAAGAACTGTTGAAAGAGATCAATGATGAGATGCAACAAATGGTTAAGGACATGGTTGCTGAGATTAAAGGAAAGATGCTCTCTAATGAAGACAATTCTAAAACCAGAATTGTTTTGGGTGAACAATTGAAAGGAAAAGCAACAGTAGATTCTGCCGAGACCAAATGGATGAAAGACCTGACAAAACAGATGAATCAATTACAGACCGCATTGAAGAACCATGAGCTCAGTCTGAACTTTGCTGATGTTGACTTGGATTTGGGTTCTAGAGAACCAATACCCCCGAAATACAAATTCCTAAATATGAAGAAATACTCTGGTATTAATGACCCTTACTTGTATCTGAAGTAGTATGTCACTTACATGAAGGCTACTGAGTTGTCAGAAGCTCAAATTTTCAAGCAATTTCCATTATCCTTGGAAGGAGCTACTATCAATTGGTACTACACTTTGGATGCATATGTCTAACAAGATTGGAAGGAGTTATGTTCAGTCTTTATCAAACAATATGGGTTAAACTTTCAGTTTGCAGTTTCTCTTTAAGAGCTATAGAATATAGTGCAAAGACCTAACGAGCCCTTCGTGAGCTTCTTAGATAGGTGGAGAGGAAAGTTAGCTCAGATAAAGCACAGACCTGTAGAGTCAGACCAGTTAATCATAGCCATAGAAGCCTGCATCCCTCCTCTAGCCGACAAGTTGAAAGACATGGGCATAAGGGACTTTAAAGAGTTGTATCGTTTTGGGGTGCAAGTTGAAACCAACTTGGATTTGGACACTCAAGAATAGTTATTATCGGTTGTAATGGTTTCAAATGATATTTTGCTGCAATATTTTCTTTTATGCTAATGAATGTTTGGTTGTCTAATTTGCATGAGTATTAATTTGTTATAATTGTGCATGCAATCTTATGCTTGAATGAGAGAGAGATTTGAACAAAAAAAGAAAGTAAAAAGAAAAGAAAACCCTAAAAAATGAGAGGATTAAAATATCATAATTGACTTTCAAACTTTTCTTCGGGCACATTTAGCTTCAGTTTTTTCCTAAAATAAATTCCTTATATTCATCAAAAAATGAAAGAACCAAAAAAAAAAAGAAAATGAAAAGGAAGAAAAAAAATAAAAAATAAAAAAAGAAGAAGAAGAAAAAAAAGAAAATGAAAATGAAAAGGAACGAAAGTGTGGGGAAAAAAAGGGAAAACTTTGTTTGTGCCACCAACATTTGAAAAGTCAATCTTGAGCAATCTTTGAAAATCCTTATCTTTTTTAACAAAACTCTCACTAATTGTGAGCTGAAAATTGGTTGGTCAAAAAACCCACAAAGGGCTGATCAATAACAAGCATAATGTGGCATGCCTGATTATAACAGAAAAGTAATCATGTGAAGATAGTCATAACTGACATGTTGTTAGCACGTGAAGTGTCAGACATGGACTCATTAGTTTTGCAGCAATCAACAACATCAGTAACATCAATGTTCGATGATCAGTAGCAAGAGCAGTCAACAGCTAAAGTGACAACATGAACATCGAGCGCAACAAAAGTGATTGACCATCACCATGAATTTGCAACTGCCCAGCTAGGTTCGAAAACTCCTAGAAAAGGAGTGACCTAGGTAAAAAAGGGAAAATAAAAAAATGAAAGACCTAGTTAGGTTCGAAAACTCTTAAAAAAGGAGCGACCTAGGCAAAAGAGGGAATATAAAATAAAATCGGTTGCATTTTCATTCTGAGAAAAGACTTCAAAAGATCATAAGATTAAACTTAGTGGTGCGAAAGTGGGAGAGTCAAGTCCTTGGCTGGGGGGGCAATTTTTAAGATGAGTTGAGCCTCATAAGTAATGGAGTTTTCAAATAGAGTGTCTTCCACACTAAGGGTCAAGCGCAACTGTCATATGACAATAAAGCATTCTAAGGAAGCAACTAAGCTGAGGGCGTGAATCGTTATCATCATCCTGATTTGATCATGAGGGGGTCTTAAATTCTACTTCATTTGGATAAGCTGGTCTCAATAGACTTAAATTTGGATTCTTTGATATAATGAGGACCAGTTCTCGAAGATTAATCCTAAATAGGAAGGGCATTGGGATATTGAATGTTTTCTCAATTATTCATGCATACACGAAATTATTTTACGAAAATCATTTTCAGGTTTCATGCTTAGGCACATTAGAATAATGCATGTTTTCTATAAGCATTGCACACACCACACGAGTATGTGTTGTCAAAATAACTTTTGAGAGATTCCAAAAATCACATCCATGCATACATCAATTTTAGACTCTTTTTGGATGTGTAATAGAATAAGCTAACTCAAATGCTTGAGATGCAGTTTTCTTGTTTGGTTTTGCCTGATGCCTCGTGGGGCTATACGACTTATTTTGATTTACTTATTTAGTTTGATTTCGTTTGACGCTTGTGAGGCTACATCATTTTATTATCTCCGCCTAACGCCTCAGAGGTTATATGGCACTTTTGTTTGTCTTTATTTGATTCGTGTTTTATTTATTATTTGTTTAGCCTGATGCCCCAGAGGATACATGGATTATTTTGGTTTATTTTGGCTGATACCGGTGCAACTATATTGCCTAATATAATTTTCATCCGCCTGACACCTCAGAGGTTACATGGCACTTTCTGTTTGATCTTATTTTATGCATGTTTTTGTCTATTTGTTGCTCTTACCTGATGCCCCCGAGGCTATGCGGTATTCATTGTTGTTCCTGCCTGATGCTTGCATGGCTATATGGTTTCCATGTTTGTTCTCTTTGTTTATTCTATTTGTTGATCGAAGTATCAGTGTTCACAAGCGTTCATTTCCCAGTTCGATCGGCCCGTAGCTGAGGGCGAGCTGTGGATTTTCTTTAATCAAAGTATCAAGATTAAGGAACTACCTCTCGGGCCAGGAAAACCTGAGGATGACGGCGTGAGCTTCCTTTTGTTGTTGAGGAACTACCTATCGGGCCAAGAAAAGCCGAGGATGATGGCGTGAGCTTCCAATTATTGTTAAGGGACTACCTTTTGGGCTAAGAAAACCTAAGGTTTATGTCTCACAGGCCAGAGCTGTTCGGGTTTGAATCCCCGAAGCTCAAGGACAGAGCTTTTCAGGTTTGAATCCCCGAAGCTCAAGGATAGAGCTTTTCGAGTTTGAATCCCCGAAGCTCAAAGATAGGGCTGTTCGGGTTTGAATCCCCGAAGCTCAAGGATAGGGCTATTCGGGTTTGAATCCCCGAAGCTTAAGGACAGGGCTGTTCGGGTTTGAATCCCTGAAGCTCAAAGATTGAGATGACTATTCGGGTTGTATCCCCGAAGTCGAAAGTAAAGGACAATTGGGCTAGGAAAACCTGGAAGTTTATGTCCCTAGAGGAGTGATAATCGGACCAGGAAAATCTAAAAACCATATCCCCAATGGTGATCGGACCAAGCAAATCCGAAAACCATATCCCTAATGGTGATCAGGCCAGAAAAATCCAAAAACCACATCCCTAATGGTGATCGGACCAAGAAAATCCGAAAACCACATCCCCAATGGTGATCGGGTCAGGAAAACTCGAGAATCAAGTTGTAGTATTGTGATGATGGGGCCAGGAAAACCCGAGAATCAAGTTACATTATTGTGAGGATTGAACCAGGAAAATTCAAAAACCACATCCCCAATGATGATCGGGCCAAGAAAACCCGAGAATCATGTTTCGTGTGTTGGGATGATTAGGCCAGGAAAACCTAAGAATCATGTTTTGTGTGTTGTGATGATTGGGCCAAGAAAACTCGAGAATCATGTTTCGTGTGTTGGGATGATCGGGCCAAGAAAACTCGAGAATCATGTTTCATGTGTTGGGATGATCAGGCCAGGAAAGCCCGAGAATCAAGTTTCAGTGTTGTGATTCTTGGGCCAGGAAAACCCGAAAGTCATGTTTCGTGTGTTGTGATGATCGGACCAGGAAAACCCGAGAATCATGTTTCGTGTGTTGTGATGATCGGGCCAGGAAAACTCAAGAATCATGTTTCATGTGTTGGGGGATGATTCGAGCTATGAAAACCCGAAAATCATGTTTCATGTGTTATGATGATCAGGCCAAGAAAACCCGAGAATCAAGTTTCAATGTTGTGATGATCGGGCCAGGAACACTCGAAAATCATGTTTCAGGTGTTGTGACGATCGGGCCAGGAAAACCCGAGAATCAAGTTTATGTGTAGTGATGATTCGGGTCAGGAAAACCCAAGAATCATGTTTCAGGTGATTGATGGTTGGGCCAGGAAAGCCCATAAGTTTATGTCCCCAGTAAAACAGTAATTGGGCCAGGCAAACCCGAGGTTAATAGTCTTCAAATACCTTTATCAAATATTAATGAGTGGTTGATCAAGCCAGGAAAACCTGAGGATCACGGTCACATTTCAGAATTAAAGAATTTATCTCTCGGGTGAGACCTGAGAGTCAGGTATGTTTCTTATCTTATTGTTTGTTTGTTGTTTTGCATGTGATTTTTTGAAAAGTGGTCATTGCATGCATTTGATTTTTCAAAACATCAGGGCACAAACTGTAGACACCCGATTCAATCGGCCCGTGTTAGGGGACGAATTAGGGATGCTCGATTTGATCGGCCCGTTATTAAGCCCAATGATGAGAAAACTCGAAACTTGAATGCAAGTGAAGGCCAAAATCTTTTTAAGAATGGACCTAAGAGCCTAAGCCCAAAAAAATTAAACCCATGCAAACATAACTCCAAGCCCAAACTCTTTAGCCCAAATGGCCCAAACCTATAAGCCAAAGAGGCGATCGCCTCTTTGACAGTGAGTAAAGAGGCGATCGCCTCTTCACCAAGCCACTTGCTACTGTATTAAATGACGTTTATCAAGGACAACAAGTTGGTGGGCTCCCACCTGTTCTTGCTCTGCAATTACAGTAAGAATAGTTGGTTTTTGGGGAAAAGTATGGGCTAAAAAGGGATGGTAATGATGAAGAGAGTAGGGGGAGGGATTAGGTCGAAAAAGAAAAAAGATAAAAAGGAAAAGGGAGGAGGAAATTTGGGAGAAGGAGGAGATCTGCAGGAGAGGGTGGATAGAAAAAGAAAAAAGGAGAAGTTTAGTGAGAGAGAAAAAAGGTAACCTTTGAAACAAAAAAAAAAGAGGTTATGGAAAAAGGAAAGGTTTTTGGGGAAGAAATTGATCCTTGAGAAGAAAAAGGGAAAAACCTTGCATTTGGGTGCGCAAAAATCAAGTTCATACCTATGACGGTCAATTATTTTGAGAAAAATTCTTATTTCATTGTAAGTTTTGTTTATTTACAGTAGTTATTGATTATTTGAAAATAAAGTTTATTGTCTGTGAGAGTCGTTTGCATTTACTAGTCAAACAATCGCCTCTTTGATCGCCTCTTCAAGAAGAAGCGATTGCCTCATTGCAGAGGCGATCGCCTCATTGCAAAGGCGATCGCTTCACTGCAGAGGCGATCGCCACTTTAGGATTTAACTTTCTTTATTTTGCTATTTCCAATATCACTATTCACTCAAATTTTTTTTTCCTTTCATCCATTTCATCATAAGAGTGACACGAACATGACCATATATTTTGTTTGCTCTCATTTGATGTGTTACTCAAAATTTTACGTGTTTTAGTTCGATGTCATATTACTGCATGTATTTTTGCTATTTTAAAAATTACTATTCACATAATTAGATTTTTGTACTCCGAATTTGTTCATTTTTTAGTCACTTTATCAGCAAAATGGCAGGCGTATTTCTGTATATTTTGTTGGTTAAAATTTGATATATTAGTCAAATTTGTACATGAATATTTGTTTGAATTTGCATGGTTTTCATATATTTTATTATTATTTTTTTTTTACCATGAGCCATCGCCTGTTTGCTATGAGGCCATGCCTAATGCATGAGGCAACGCGTGACCTCTCTCATGGGCAACGCTTCTTTGAAGAGGCGTCGCCATATCATTTTTTTAATTTTTATTTTTATTTTTATTTTTATGTATTTCAATATTTCTATATTTTCAGTCTTTTTTTATATAGTTATTTTATTATCTAGCTTAATTAAATATTTGTGTGCTTATTATTATTTTTACTTCTGTTTATTTTCAATTTATTTTGGTTTATTTTATGTTTATTTTGTTATGTTTTGTATAATAAAAGCATTATAATCCTTAATCCATTTCCCCTATTTAATTTTGAATGTATGACTGTAAATTATTATTTATTTTATTTACTGCGTTTTTTGAATGTTGGGACTTAAAGGCATGAAATTGGACTAATGTGCAAACTCGGACTTAATTATAAAATCTGACAATTATTCAAAGGCAATTTCATTACGTGTGGTAAATGAGGAAATAATTAAATAATTAAATGGTAATAAAATGCAAAACACAAACGGAGGCTAACCGCAAGGTTGGATGAGCATTCAAACGCTCATACCCAATTTCCGAACTCAATCTCTGATGATGGCTTTTGGGAACCTCCGTGGGATCTAGTTGCTGTACAGTATGTCCCGGCGTTTATCCGGGTGATGACTCCATCTCCGAATAGGCCCAAGACTTATATCGTATTTCCTAGTGGGTCTCGAGCTCACACAGTGTTGTGGTCGTCAAACACTTGAGCGTGCGCTAAACCCCACCGCCTACACTAGTATTCATATATTTTTTTGGGTTCTTAATCACTTGTCCTTTTCATTAACAAGGTCTTAATTCCATCTACATAATAAGCTCCACATCACATGACCCCCCAATAAATTAAAATAAGAAAAGAATACACATCATGTTGGGATTTAACAAAATTTTGTGCTTTCTCTAGGTCAATGGAACTCCTGAAAGTCCTGCTAATCTTGTATTCTGAAGTGATATAGATCAATGCCTGGACAAGGAGAGAGGGCATCAGTCCATGGGAAAACATTTTTTCTAGATCTGATCATGACTCAAACTAGATCGAAAGATTCAGCTATGGACTGGTAAACTTTGCCGAAACGTTGACCAAAAACGAAGGATGGCCAAGCCCCGGTTCCCAGGTAAGAGTATTCCCTACTATGTGTGAATCTCTTTCTTGAATTCTTAGATCCAATTTATGCAAACATATCTTTCTTCAGAAATGAAGGGGCAAAACCGTGTTAGTTTACTTCTGGTTCAATGTGTTGACTCTCTTCATTTTTATCATTTATCCTTCACAGGCTGACAAACAGCACATACGTACAGATCTATATGAATTTGTAAGCACAAGAACTTACTGATTCGTTTTTCTACCTTTCAAAGAAAAATTTATACCTTTTTTAATACAGTTCTTATATAAGATAATTAGTCAATTTTCTCTGTGTTGTAGTTTCTTTAGCTCCAAATTTAATGTTTACGTTAATTTGGAATATTTCACATTATTTTAGTAACATATAACATGGTCTTTTTTAGAAAATAAAATTTGTAATTAAGAAAAGTAAAAAGTACTTTATGGTTTACGAATTTGAATGTCAAATATAGAGTTAGTACCTCTGTGAAAGTTTATTATATAAAATATAAATATATAAATAAAAAATGTTGATGTTTTATGGATCTCGAGTGAAATAATTGCAAGTTAAAGTAATAATACAGAATTTTTTGTGTGTTAATAAATGCAGAAGAGAATTGAAGTATTTCCTCTAACTGAAATGAAAACTTAAGGAGTGTAACTATGCAAGTTTGGTGCTTCTGCACACATATTGTGTTAAGATGGTCCAAAGAACATAAAGGCTATTTCCAAATTTTGTGCGCCATGAAAAGATTATTGGAAATTAAAGATCTAGATTCTTGTGTTCATGAGAAGTCAACCATTTTTTTTTGTCATGTATAACATATACTTTTATCTTTCAAATGTGAACTTAGTTACTTGTCCAAGAATTTCAGATCTCTACATTCTACTTTATGAACAATACTAATTGATGCATGTTTCTTTTACATTTGTTTTGTTTTGTATTGATATTGGTTACCCCAAATTCCTGCTATCAATAATCAATTACATCAAGGATTTGGTAAGTTAGTGTTCTATGCGCACTGAATCAAAAGTCCTGATTCGTAAGTTGGATTATAGTTGATAATAATATCAAACATAAAATTTGCATTGAAGGATTTTCTCTTTATATAAGCTTGCTTTATAAATTTGCAAGCGTTTCAAGAATTATAGCAATGGTGGGTCTCTCTGATGATTTGAGCTTAACACAGTCCAATTCAATCTATGTTATTTGCTTGGCAGAATGTTTAGAGCATCCAGTGCTTGTCAATTTAACATGAACCAGTTATTTTGAAGAAGTCAAAATTTCTGCTTGCCTAATCACCAATGTTCCAGGCCACACTAGACCCAATACAGTGGCTTATCTTGTCCTTCAAAATTACCTGTGTAAATAGTATCTCCCCAAAACTCTGTAAATATCATGTGCTTTAGTTCCTCATCATGCATGGAATAAACTGTAATTGAGCAAACTTGTATTGGTTTATAAGCAACAACAACATAAATTTTCCATCTTTAATCACTACAGGTGCTCTCAATGATAAAGGAAATGGAGATGGTAATATACAGATTCAGAAAAAATGGCTTCTTGTGATGTTTAATGAAGATATAAAAGAAATTTTCATGCAATGTGAAAAAAATAACAATACAATTAATGAATGGAAAATACAAAAGTCTGTATTCATCATCATTAGTTTTTCCCTTTTAAGTTTCAATCAAAATTTTGATAAAACACAAGATTGACATAATTTATCAGTTTTATACTATTTCAACACTTCAATTTGTCTAAAATGCAGTATTCTAATAACATAATACATTTGTCACTCCTTGTATTTTCCTTTTTTGTTAGTTTGACAACTTCTACTTGTCACATTTAGCTAGTTAAACCCTTAACATATGATACATGTTAATTTGTTATTCTATACCACATGTGTTGGCATTAGTTTCAAATTGTATTTTAAGTGAATTCAGATGTTGAAATCATAAAACTGTAAATTAAGATGTCAAATTGATAAAAAATTATAAATACAAGATGCCATAATTATATTTTACCTATACTATATATATTTTTTGGACTATGTTACTTTATTAGTCCCTAATAAGTCATGATTGTTAGTCGTTAATACTAGTGAGAGAGGGGTATTATCTAATTAAGGGTATGAGACCCATGAATATGGATTTCACCCATGAAATTGACCAAAGTAAAGTCTTGATATTGTCATGGATCGATTTGGAGATTTTAAGGTTCTAGACCCTCACACTAGACCATCCGGTCTAAGGATCATTAACTACCTATACTATATTGCATATACATAGCATGCATACATACATACACATCTACACCCGTACATGTCAAGTGTTCATTTTACTTGTGCAATAAGAGCTAGCAACCATATTTTTATTTTTTACAGTAATCAACTTTCAAAGTAGACTGTATTTTTCAAATAAGTCCTGGCAAGCACTTTTTTTTGGCATATGACATTTCATATATTGAGTAGTCACAAGACTATGAGTAATTCAACGTTGGAGTTGATCCATTCATTTTCCCTATATATAATATTTAAATCTGAAATCTTATTTAAAAGAAATCAAATTTCTTATCATTTGAACACATAGGATTATATATACCTCAGACATAACTCCCTAAATTAAAATTTTATGATAAAAAGATTCCAGAAATTTGCTAAGGTGGCTATATGCCATATAAAAAAAGGATAGTGATATATGTTACTACTTTTGAAATAAACAGTGATATCGAGGTAGCAACAATTAAATCCTAGCCGCTTATTTTTTTTTGAAAATGTATTTATTTTTAATTTTTTTAATCTAAAATTTAAGTTATATAAGAATGAAGCCGTCATATAAAAATTTAAACGACTTATAGTTGGTAAAATTTTTTTAATAATCTAATGAAAAAAATTGAACTGAGGGTATAAACATAATTGTATCTCAGCCAAGGACACACTGTCCATTAAAAAATATATGCAACTTGAATACATGTTCCATTTTTGTAATGGTAATCAGTTTCCTTTTTTGCCTTATAAATTTGCAAGTCTACGTATGACTTCAGCAATGATTGGGCGCTCTGTTGCTTTAGACTTCACACAGTCCAATGCAAGCTCTGTTACAACAATGGCATGTTTTTCGGAGCATCCTGCATTTGTTAATGCGAAATGCACTACATGTTTATTTTGCATGTAAATTCTGCTTGCCCAATCGCTTATGTGCCAAAATCCAACTCCAGGCAATGAAGCATTCTCTTCTTTCATTATCAATTGTAATATCATCACTCCCAAACTGTAAATATCATCTGGACTTGTTCCTGGTGACAAAATAATAATATGATTAATTATATTGGACTTCACAGGAAGAAATTGTATTATTTTGTATGGTCTTTTTATTTTCTATCGGTTAAAGTATTAGTTTGATTTTGTAATAAATGAAAATGGAAAAAATTATTAATCCTGATTAATACAGTAAATTATTTTGATCCATTCAAAATTTAATCGCAATTATGGATTGGAATGTCTAATTATTTAGATGATTACAATAGTATTTTGCACCTGAACCGGAGGTTCATATGCAGTGGGATGATGAAAGTAAAGTAATTAATTTAGCAATATTAATGAACACACTTACTTGATTGTTTATGTATGTCCTCTGGAGTAACCATACCAAAATCAGCCAGTTTTGGAGTAAAATCCTGTTCAAATTCAGTAGTACTCAGTGGTTAATTCATAAAATTAATGTAGTAATAGATTATATATTTTTCAAGTTTTATGTTATATAAATGTATATGATGAAACAACCTTATCCAATAAAATATTGTTCAGCTTTAAATCCCTATGGATGAGTGGAGGGTTTTGCCCATGTAGCACCTGAATTGCACTTGCTGTCCCCTTCATAATTTTCAAGGTTTTACTCCAGTCAAGACCTAAAAAAAACAAGGTAAGTAATAAGAGTAAAAACTATACATTTGTACATAATAATTATTATTGTGATAGCATATCAAAGAAAAATAGAACTCCAAGCAAAGGTGGTTTGATTCTTATTTTTATGAGAATTATAGAGGTTCTACATTTGAATTTGAGTTAGAATTCTCACGATAATCATTTATTAATATCGGTAGAAATTTATTACTTTACAGTCAAATGAGAGAGGATATGAACATGAAATTGGAAATTACCAACGAATTTACTTAAAACAGTTCCATTTTCCATGAATGGATAAATAAGATATATTCTTTCTGGAGCTTCACAATAGCCAATCAATTGAATAATATTCTGATGCAGCAAGTGTGGCAAGTATTCTTTTTCAGCCTGAAAAATAGACCAGTATCATCCTTTGCTACAATATCAAATAGAGAACTCAAGAAGATAAAGCAATCTAGTATGAAACCAAAGCTCAACATATAAAAGTAAACAAAACCTTCAAAGAATTACATGCGCACAATCAATTTAATTAATGAGAAAATTAAATCATACTCAGCATCATCCTAATTGCACCTAGAAGGGGAGCAGTATGAAGTCGACCACTCTCAGAGTATACACAGTTTGGGATCATTATCTCTACAATCTTATAATCATAAGATCCTAATTAATCTAGATAGAATTAGGTGGACTTCTTTAGGGTCCTATAATCATAAGTTCAAATTCAAAATTTTACTTTAAAAAATTTAAATTTTTCTCAATTTTAATTAACAGAAGTTGATTTATTGCATTATTACATGCTTTAAAGAGGCTATTTGTAATACGTAGAGAAACTAAACATATATTAAAAAAAGTGACAATGATTTATATGTCACTGGTCGTGACATTTTTTTTTCTTTTTACATTTTTGCTCCCCCACTTTTTTTTATTAGCTATAATACTGGGGACGTTTTGACATCTAACTTTTTCCTAGAAATATTTAACAAAAAAATAAACATGAAACCAAAATTGTTTTCACATAAAAGCACTATCCCCTGTTTACTCTGGTGCGCAGAAAAAATTGCATTTCCTCCAATTCAAAATTTCAGGCAACCAAGTATATGATCCATGTCTCTATTACCTTCGAAAGAATCTACTGCCACTATCTATAGACTGACTATAGCCCTATCTACCTTGCCGAATGGCAAGATCCAATCATACATGGAAGAATGGTTTCCAATGCTTTTGGACCTGCATGCGTCAAGAAACAGCATGCCTTGTTCGATCCTTATCTATATGCTTCGCTTGTAGTCAGCATACACCAGTCAACAAGACACGGAAGATTGGTAATTGGAGATTTTAACCAATATTTTCAGTGGAACCATACTGAAATTAAGGATTCTAAAAAGAGTATCGAAAGTCAATTCATACGATTTTGTAAGAATTCTGTTCTAAATAAGGCTAGTTTGGAACAAAATAGGGCCAGCAAGACTCTGTGTCAGTACAGAGCTCGCTCATTAAAGAAAAGGTTTGACTTACTGGTATAAAGTCTCAAATGATCATGAAGTGTACAAGAATCGATTTTCCAAGATAGAGATCCGGTCTTCAAGAAAAGGGTATTGATGAGTGGTGTTTCTCAGGTTTTTTTTTTTTTTTGGTCAAAGTGTTTCTCAGTTGATACATGATACTTTTTGTCAAAATATATATATCTTGCAAGTGTGAGCTTGTGAATGAAGTAAAACTAGAAAGAAAATACCCTTATGCAGACCCTTCACACAAGATCAATCATTGCTAATTTTGAACTCCTCTAGCAAAGACTTCTCAGGAGGAGGTCAATTAGGTGTTACAGATCAAGTTAACTATAAATATTGAATTAAGGTGACAAAGCAATGCTAGAATTAAATAATACAAATTTTACCTGCCAATGAGTTCTTGCTCTTTCATCGTTGTTGCGAAATATCTTAACAGCTACTTGCCGGCCGTTGATGTTTCTTTCCGTCCTCCCACTGATGATTCCACGATAAACAGTACCAAATGCTCCTCTGCCAAGGAATTTTCTTTCGCTAAATGCATCCATGTATGCATTTAATTCCTCAACGCTAAACAGTATCATATCTGTAGGGAATCAAATCACATAATGAATACATATATACACTATCCAAAGTAAGATCTTATCCATATAAAACTTGCACACAGATGATCAAGAGATGAAACCAACAACAACATAGATGCTAGCTAGCTAGGCAGATTTATTTCAATAATCACATATATATATATATATATATGGATATGCATATTAGTTTATATATAGTTTCTGTTATCATACAAGCCAATAACAAGAAGTTGCCAGACCAGAACCGGTTATAGTTCTGTGACAAGATCCCGTCTCATCGAGTCACCAATTTTTTTGACCTTCTTGAACTGGGTAGACGACAGCAACATGCACCAAGGACTTATAGATTCATCGAATTGAGAAGCAACCAAGGATTTATAGTTCTTGAATTGATCTTGGTTACATAGCGAACCACCCAAATTTTAGTGATTATTTCCTTGTTAGATGATATGGGTCAAGAAGAGGCTCAGAGACAGGAGATAACGCTGAATAATGAGATGCATAAGGAGTGTAGATGTGACCATGGAAGTGATCAGAATATAGCTAAAACTTACGAAAGGGAAAAAAAAAAAAAAAAACGATGTTTTAGATGCGATCATTAACTAGAATGAAAGAAGGAAGAAATAGAGATGAGTTCTAACCAGTGTTGATACCAATTCTATCTCCAAATCGAAAAGGAATAGAGCGTAAACAATTCCCCATTGACAAAGCTATAACTTCTGCAATCTTCTTTAAGCTGGTGAGTTCTCAAGAATTAGGGCAGATGAAATGGGTAGAGCGATATCTTGAAGATAAGCTTTCTTGATTTTGAAAGCTTTTTCTTGTTTTTCGTCTTATTTTTCTTCTTCTTTTTCATGCACGTAATATTGCTGCGAGAAATGAAGGGCAAGAAATGGACAACTGTTCAAAGCTTGGAGTTAGGTGCGTAGTGTAAGTTACGGATAGCTACAAGCAAATGAGGTTTCCTCGAGAAAACATGCAACTCCATAATACCCTATACTGTATGTATTGATTTCTCTCGTTCTTTCAACCGTTGGATGAAAATAATGTTTTATTAAGACATGATCCGACGGTTGCATTTGCTTTATTAATTATTTCCAGTGGTGTTACAATTTTAATGTGAGCTGTGGGGTCTGTCTGAAGTAGAGAGGAAAGTGAGAGGAAGAAATAAAATGAAAAGGGTATAATTTGACTGTTGTGCAACCTTGCCATGGCTATTTGCCTAATTCTGTGTTTCATCTGCGAAACCCTTTAATGTCTCTAAGCTCTTGAAGCCCTCTGCAAAACATTTCATGTTAAAAGCGTTTTCTTGAGGCCCAGTACTCATATATTATTTGGGTTTTTAATCACTACTCTTTTTAGGCCTCTATCCAATAAATTAAAATAAGAACAAAAAAATACACATCATGTTGGCATTTTGAGCTCTCTTTTAGGTCAACGGAACTCCTGAGAAGTCCTGCAAATCTTGAGATCTTTACATGAAGAAATTGCTGAAGGTATGTTTATCTATATATGTAAGTATCTCTTTCATAACCTCTCAGATCTATATGCAGCATAGTTTTATGCAGGAATGAAGGTCAAAACCAAAACCTTGTAAGTTTACTTCTGGTTTAGTGTTGACTATATATCTTTCTTATGATGACAGATAGCATAGACACAGATGTAGATCTATATGAATTTATAAGCATAGAAGCTACTAAATCTTTTTTCTACCTACCTTTCAAAAAAAATTATACACTTTTTCTTTTTATATAGATTTTTGTATAAGATAATTTGTTAATTTGTTCTGATTTTTTTTAAAAAATTTTTTAGCTTGAAATTTAATTTTCACATTAACTTGGATGAATCTCTTATTATTTTGTTGTTTTTTTGTACTTTTTAGTTTCGAATTTAATTTTTACCTTAATTTGGAAGATTTTATATTATGGTATATGCTCTTTATATGGGTTTAAAAAAAAACATAATATGGTCTTTTTTGGAAAATACCTTTTGTTATTAAAGAAAAAAAGTAAAAAGTTGTGTTTGAATCTATGAATTAGGATTTGAATGTCAAATAGTAAGTTTAATTAGTAGCTTTGTGGAAAGTTTTACATACATAATTTAGCTACTTAAATGCTGAGCTAAAGAGGTAATACTGAAGTTTTGAATGTTAAAAAATGTTAACAAAAACAGCAGATAAGGTGAAGTACTGTAAGTGATTGAAAACTCAATTAAAATAAGTTGAACGAAGTACAATTGTGCAAGTCTGATGCTTCTACATAGATTTTGTGTTAAGACTGTCCAAAGAACATAAGGGCTATTTCCAAATTTTGTGAGCCATGAAAAGATTTTCAAGATCTATGATTTTTGTTTTTTTCTCTTATATAAGCTTGGCCTATAAATTTGCAAGCTTTTCAAGAACTAGGGCAATGGTGGGTCTTTCTGATGGTTTGAGCTTAACACAGTCCAACGCTATATCTGTTATTTTCTTGGCAGCAAGTTTAGAGTATCCTGTACTTATTAGTTTAACATGAATCGGTTCTTTTGAAAAAGTTAAAGTTTTGCTTTCCCAATCACCAATGTTCCAAGCCACATTAGCAAGATTCAATGCTTATCACTGTTGGTAAGAATTATCTCTCCGCAATGTTGTAATATTGTCCCTCCATAACTGTATTTTTTTTATTTTCCATTATCAAACTACCTGTATAAAAAGTTTCAAAAGCTAGCAACCATCTTTCTCTTTCTCTCTTTTTCACCGTTCATCATCTTCCTTCTTCATTTACAGCTGATTTTGGATTTTTTTTAATTTTTTTTTCCCATTTTTAGCCAGAAAAAAGAAAAAAGGAAAAAAAACATTCCAAATGCCAAAAACTTTTGGTTTTTTGTGTAAATAAATCAGTTTGAGTTTTTTGTGATATTATGGTTCTTTTTGGTGGTGATTATTAAAATTCAAAGAGAATTTCTAGAGATTCTGATATGTTCAATTCTCAAGTCTGATATATTGTTTATTTTAGGATTCAGGTACCTCTCCCTCTTTATAAATAAGATTTGCAACTGAGTATATGCTAAGTTCATTATTGGTACCCGCATTTGGTTTGGGTTTTTTGAGCTTATATGCTTTATAAGTTATAGTTTTCACGACTATCTATTCTGTTAGTCTCTAAATATATTTTTAGTCAATACATTTTGTTATATTAATAGCTACATTTTTTGTAATCTCTTATTTTCTCCTTTAATGAAATATATCTGTTGTTTAAAAAAAAAAAAAAAGAACTACTTGTATACGAAATGCCTTAAGCTTTTACTAATTAAAGCTAGATAAGATTAATATTGCAAGACACACAAGTTAAATCCAATACAATATCTTTTCCTTCAAAATTAGTTCTAATACTGTCTCTCTAAAACTGTAAATGCTATGTATAATTTTTTTAAAAATTACTGTCATTTAAAGTTCATTGAACTTTTATTAATGAGATCCAAATATAACTATAAGCTTGATTAAAGTTTTATAATAATTAATTTAACGTTAATATATACACCACAGTTAAAACTTTAGATACGGCGGAATTGAAAATAGCTCTTTAACAATTTATCCTAATGATTATTGGTTAAAAGTCATATGCTTTAGTCCCTCAATATGCATGGAATGTATTGTTAAGTTCTAAAAATATGTTTCATTTTTTCAAAGAAAATATAGAAGAATAAACAGGAAAAACACTATAGAAGAATGCATCTTAACAATAAATATGTTGATTTTACAAAATTAGTGGAATGTTAATAGTACATAAATGAAGTTTATCACGAGACGTTTCTCCAAGTTCTCACAATATAAAATAAGTTTATTAGGTCATATGTGAGCTACCAGATGACACTCGTTTTCATGATACAAACCAATATAACAAATTAATGATCAAAATATTAAAATATAAAAAATATATATAACTTGAATACATAGGTCATATTAACTTGTGGTGCCGTGATGGTAATTAGTTTCCTTTTTTGCCTTATAAATTTCCAAGCGTACGTATAACTTCATCAATGTTTGGACGCTCAGTTGCTTTAGCCTTCACACAGTCAAAAGCAAGCTCTGTTACAACAATGGCATCTCTTTCGGAGCATCCTGTGCTTGTTAATGCTATGTGCATTACTGCATGTTTATTTTGCATGTAAATTCTTCTTGCCCAATCGCTTATGTGGCAAAATCCAACTCTAGGCGATGAAGCATTCTCTTCTTTCATTATAAGTTGCAATATTATCACCCCCAATTTGTAAATATCATGTGGCCTTGTACCTGGTGACAAATTAATTAGCTTTTACTAATCATATTATATATATGATTAATCGTTGGATTTCATTTGAAGAAATTGTATTATTTTGTATGATTTTTTTAAACGTTTAGTTTTTTGAAAATATTAGTTTCATTGATTTAAAAATATTAGTCAGTCGAAAGTTGAGTAATCTAATGATATTAATGTCAGACATTGTATTGATGAAGAGTTTGATCTTTACCTTCCCTCTCAATTAAAAAAAAAAAATATCAGTCAAATAAAAGAATATTTGACTTTTTCATGCAAGCTCAATTGGTAGAGTTCTACTTCTGCAATTGAGTCATTGCAATTACAGATTTAATGTCTAATGTTTTAGATGATTTAATGTCTAATTGTAGCTCATGTGCAATGGGATGATGAAAGTAAAGTAATTAGCAATGTCAATGAAAACACTTACTTGATTGTAAATCTACTTGTTCTGGAGTAACCGAACCAAAATCAGCTAGTTTTGGAGTAAAATCCTATTCAAGTACAGCAGTATTCAGTGGTTAATTCATGAAATTAAGGTGATAATTTATTATATGTTTATCAATTTTTTGTTACATAAATGCATATGATTAATTAACCTTATCCAACAAAACATTGCTCAGCTTTAGATCTCTATATATAAGTGGAGGCCTTTGCCTATGTAGTTTCTGAATTGCACTTGCTATCCCTTTTATAATTGTCAGGCTTGTTCTCCAGTTAAGACCTGTAAATAATAAGAGATATATTTTATTATTAGCATATTGAAGGAAAATAAACAATAGTCTCCTTTTCACAAGAATATGAATCTAAAATTAAAGATTACCAGTTAATTTACTCGAGACTGTTCCATTTTCCATAAATGGATAAACAAGATATAACATTTCTGAAGTTTTACAGTAGCCAATCAATTGAATAATATTTTGATGCTGCAAGTCGGGTAAGTATTTTTTTTCAGCCTGAAAAATTGACCAATATCATCATCTGCCATAATATAAGCATGTGCATATGTCTATTTCAGTCAACAATTGTCTGAATGAGTATGCATATACATTAAATCTTGTTTGACCAAAAAAATATCTCATATGCTACAGTTAGATTTTTTTGCTTGTCATTTTTCAATCAACAACTCAACTCAATTGGCTAGGTTTCAGATTTGCTATAACAAATTGTTATGCTTTTTGTGAATTTAGGAGTGATCATAAATTGAACCCACCTTTTAATTTCATAAAAAAAAATTATCATTTAACTATTTAATTTCAACATTTGATAAAATATTATTAGTACATCAATTTGCTAAAATGAATTATGCAAAAAATATTATATTGTTCTTTTATATATATATATATGTTAATAGTTTTTTTATTAATAGGAAAGTCTTTTTGATAAATCAATGGTGGTAGAATTAAAAACTTATATCTTATAATGCTTTTGAAAAAAAAAAATTGAAAAATGTAATCATTAAATACTTGGCAATATAATTTTTTGAGGAATGAAGTGCATATTTCACGGTGGTGATACATATTTCGGGCTGCTAACAACTAAAAAAATTTGGTTTTTTTTTTCCAAAAATAAAACTGACCTTTTTTTCTTTTTAAAACTATGAAGTTGACAAAAATTTTAAAAAAAATATGATGATTGTTCTCGTGTACAAACAATAGCCTAACAATAATTTCATAACAACCACCATAAAATAATTACAAATATAATTATCGACAACAACTAAAAATATCTTTTTGTTTTTTTCTCGTTGTTCTCTGGTTGTTGTTGCTATTTTTTGGGTTTTTATTATCATTTGGTTGTTGTCAGGTTGTTTTTATTGTATATTCTTTTTTTTTTTTTTTCTGATGGTTATTGTATTGGGTTGCTGCTGCTGTTTTTTTTATTTTTTCTGGTTGTTGTCTCATTATTCTTTGGTTGTTGTTGGGTTGCTGTCGCTTTTTTTTTCTAATTTTTTCTGGTTAAATTTATTTATTTAGTAAAAAAAAATCAATAACAATAAAAAAAAAATCATAATTTTAGAAAAAAAACCATATTCATTTAATTTGTTTAGTAAAAAAATCATATATTTCACTTTTCAAAATTTTAACTCACTCATTTACTTAAAATTTTATAATATCTAAAGCAACAAATAAAAATAGAGCTAAAAACACTTAGAGAAGAAGCAAAAAATATATATATGGACAATAATCTGATAACAATTCGAAACAACTAAAAAATAAAAAAAAAATAGCAATAACAACCCAAGAACAACCAACTTGAATAGCTTTATTTGCCTCTATTTTACAAAGCAACTACAAAAGCCTAAAAAAAAAAAACAACAATAACGAAATAAAGATGAAGAACAAAAAGAAGAATAAAAACCAACAATCACCCAAGTATTTAGAACCAAAAACAAGGAAATTTAATATATACCTATTACAATTCTTGATAATTTGTGACATGATGAATTTCCTGCAAACAAAAAAACTACTTCCTCCATTCCAAACTAATGGTCTTTTTTAAATAAAAAAAATTTCAATTATTTGTCACTTTCATATACCCAATGCAACATTAATTTTTCTTTCCTATTTTATCCTTATGTTAACCTTATCTATATTAATTGATTTTGCAAAATTTAACAAGTCTTTCCAATATCTACAGAAGGGTAATTTAGTCCATTTAGCTATTTTTTTCCCTATAATTAAATCTATTAAATGTTGTTCTTGATCCAAGTGAAATACTAAAAAGACAATTAGTTTGGAATGGAGGAAGTAAAAAAAGATGAAAAAATAGCATTTTTATAAGATTTCATATGAAAATTTAATTAAAAATCTATGGGTTTCCTCTCCTTTAATAAAGATATACAAAAAATTCTTATTAAACATATTAATTTTACAAATTTTATAATGGTTAGTGTTGGGTTTAAGAAAAAAATATAAAAAACAAAGAAAGCTATGAGAATAAGAAGAAGAAATGAAGAAATCGAAGACATAAAGAAGAAGAGAAAAAGATGAAGAGACAAGAACAACAATATAAAAATAAAAATTAAAAAAAAAAGTGTTTATGCAAACACATAAAATTAAGGTTGGAAAAAGAAATCACCATATTTTTTAAAGTTTTGGTTAAAAAAACATATATAGTGTAAGTTTATCAAAAAAATTTCTATTTTTGCCCTTATAATTTTTTAGTAGTCCATATAATTTGAAACAATAAAATAATTTTACAAATTCACGATATACTATTTTTGTCACATACCACAAGACCGATCTATCTCCAATAAATTATTTTGGTGCTATAATTTAAGAGTACTAAGAAGATAAAGCAATCTTAATATGAAACATAAGCCCAACAGATGAATAAAACCGAGATCACATGCACACAATCAATTCCAATTAATTAAAAAAAAAAAATCCAATTAACAAGACACAATAGATTTTTGTCAACGTGGGATTAATAACGGCTTATGATTGGTTTTGTAATGTGTGATCTAAATATAAAATATGATAAATATGATAAATTTTTATTTATGCTGAAAGTATTACAAATAATAGTAAAATTTAAGATATATTATTTAAATATTATTCATTTAATTGATAAAAATATAAAATATGTGCTTTATGTTTTAAATTTTATCACTGAATATATATACATTAAATGTAGATAAAAATTTCCTATAAAATAAATACCACAAATTCAATACTATTTATCACAAATTCACCCATAGAGTATAGTTAAATGTATAATTTCATCCCTAAACTTTACTTAATTATTTTTTAAAACTTCTCAACTTTCATGTTAACCTATAACACTTCTCAATTTTTATGTTAAAACCATTTCACCTCTAATCAATTATTTTCTTATTCTATTTCACACCCAGAGTGTGCACTTGCGTGTGTACACTTGCTTTTGCGAGTGTTTTCCTTTTTTCTTTTTTTTTTTTTAAGAATAACCCACAATAAAATCCCTAAATTTTGACAATTTATTCTATTAAGCCCCTCAACTTTGTTGTATTTTATTAAATCCTCGATCTTTTATTTTCTTATAGATTAAGGACAAATTAAATTGAAATAATGAAATTATACAATAATTCTGGTTCGTTGTTGCTAAATATGTTGTTATAAAAGGTTTAAAGATAAGTTTTGTGCATAATGAAAAAAAAAAGGTGAAGGCAAGGTGTAAGGAAAACTGTCTATGGCAGTTATTTGCTTCAATTAATAGTTTTAATGACACATTTAATGTTAAAACTTACTACCGACATCACAATTGTGGTAATGTAAGCAAAATTTATTTTATAATTTTAATATTTCAGTCTAATTTGTCCTTAATTTATACAAAAAAAAATTGAGTGCTTAATAAAATACAATAAAAATTGAGAGATTCAATAGAATAAAATATCAAAATTTAGAGGCTTGATAATGAGTTTATTATTTTTTGAACAACTGATAGATAAAAAAGAGAATGGATGATTAAATCCATGACATCATTTTATAATATCTATTATCTAAATCATTAAATTACCAAGTTATAAATATTGATAACATTTTTTGGTTAAATGTTATCAAATTTTGTATCTCACAGTGCTTTTGCCAGTATTAGAAGCTTAAAAATACTCACACCTTTTGAAGTAACATATATATTAAACAAAAAAAAAGTGACAAGAATGAGGGACTAAAAAAGACAAAATGACTGAAACTTTTTGTTTCAAATATACCATCTCTTTCATCTCTAGTCTGTTCAGAATTTTATTTAAAACGTCCATGAAAATGGTTGTAAACGGCAACACTATTACCAAAATACAACAAATCAATAGACTTTCAAATCTCAACAAATTTAAAAATCTTTTATTTTCGATTAAAAATTGCATAAAATAAAAGAAGTTTGCAAGCTTTTTTATTAATTTAAATAAACAACTTAAAAAAATAAAGATCATGGAATCAGTTTAGAAAAATCACAAAAAAACAATGAATTAAATTGAAATTTTCCAAAGATTATATATATATATATATAAGCAAAGATTGAGAGAATCACAGTTAATCAAGATCCATACAGTACCATTTTTTTATTAATAAATGGTGCGAATTTATCGTCTGCTGGTTTAGTGTGATGATAATATATTGAACGACAAAAAAAAAAAACGATGAATCACTAAAGAAACTTACGGGAAAAAAGAAGAAGACCATCTTTGAATATAATAAAAATAAAATGTTAATTAAATTAATAAATTTGAGCTTAGAATTCAATTTACAAATTATAAAAATAAATGAATAAATAAATTATTTTTGTAAAAATAACAAAATTTAATATTATTAAAATTCTTAATTAACTTTAAAGGAAATTCTGCATTAGTTAAAATTTTAAAAAAAGTTTTGAAAAAGCTTCATAAAAGAGAGACTGGCAGTTCTGTAATTTAGCGAAAAAGTGGTCTTTTTTTGTCATTTTCTATAAAGTAAGAGCGGTGGTTCTGTAATTAATAGTTTTGGATTTTTATTTTTACCGAATCAAATCAATCGAAGATGAATCGAATTGAAATAATATATGAATATAAATTATAAAATTTATTTAAAAAAATATATTATTATTTTAAATTTTTTTGGTAGTTATTTTTATGTATAATATCCAAGTTTTTAATCAAAATTCATTATAGTATTTAATTTTTATTTTATCATTTAAAATTGTCTCATCTTTAATTTTATTTCTAATAAAATGTTCGGACCTAGCAAAAGAAAATCCATATGTACTAGCCACATCAATCAAAATGGGACACGTAGAGTATCACGTTTCCCGACATTCTCTGTCCTTTAATTTCTTAAAGAAGAGTGTAATAGAGGGTATAAAATTAATGGGACTTCTTCTTTTTTCGTCAACAGGAATTGAAGTCTCAAAGGTGCTAGTGATATGCCGGCATCTGTCTTTTTAATCTATGTGGAAAAGTTAAATTCAACATGTGGACTTCCATGTAAGCTCCACCACTGTTTTTTTTTTGTTTTTTTCCATTCCATTCCACCCCAGATATGAAGTAAAAAGGAACGAAGAAACAGCAGTCCCTATTAGTCAGCGTGCACCATACGACCGGTAGTCGGTGTTTTTTTTTTGTTTTTTTAATAGACAGTTGCGAAAGACAGAAGGTTTTTTTTTTTTTTTCTTTTTGCCTAAATTACCGTTTCACCCTCAATTGGTTTATAATATAAGAAAGTAATATAATAGACTACGAACACCCATTTTAATTAAATAATTAATAAAATTGATAAAAATTAAAATTTAAAAAGAAAATAAGTAAATTTATTGTGTCATAATGAAATGAATCATGTCTTATAATTAATTAATTATTATCTTTATAATTTTAAATTAATATAGAAATAAAAATATAAAATATCGCAATAATATATTTTTTTTGCCAGTTATCCTATGAACCAGGAATATTAAAGAAAAGAGTTATCTCCAATTGATTATGAACAGTAGGAGAATCAAATTTTCAAGAAATAGATTCGGTTTTCAAGAAAAATGTGTTAAAGAGTGGTGTTTCTCTATTGTTACTGTTAATATAATTAATCCCACATTTTTTACATACTTAAGATCAAATTTACTGTGTAATAATTGTTAAGAGCTGTTGTTAAAATAGTCAAGGTTAAGTGGGCTTGTATACCAATTATGCAAGTATTCAGCACTCATCAACAAAGACGATTTTAACGTGGAAATATAGGCAAAAACAAGATGCATCCATGACAAAGCAACCCTAGAATTTAAGTAATAAAAACAAGACCAAATTAAACCAATTATTTTCTTTAATTTACCTTCCAATGATTTCTTGCTTTTTGGCCTTTGTTGCGAATTAACTTAACAGCTACTTCCCGCAGATTGATGTTTCTTTCCGTCCTCTCACTAGCGGTTCCACGATAAACACTACCAAATGCTCCTTTCCCAAGAAGTTTTCTTTCGCTAAATGCGTCCATGTATGCATTTAACTCCTCAACTTTAAACAATATCACATCTGTGCAAAATCAGCAAAAATATATGTATATATCCTATCAACATAAAACTGGCACATGGATGTTCAAAGATGAAATAACTCAACAGCTACTGTGGTTTACTTGGATATTCGCATATATAGATTTGCCAATAACCAAATGCAACACCAGAATGTGGCAGACGCCAGCAACATGCGTGCACTAAGGACTTACCATCTTCGAACGAACTAAATTAGCTCCTTTTGGTAGATTCACGAATCATCCGAAGTGGAGTGCAGTATACTAATCTGGTATTCTCTGACGTAGCTACGCCCTGTTCTGGTGAGTAGGACGTAGTGGAGTGTTTCAGTGTAGTTAAAATATTGATGTTTATTTATTTTTTATTTTTATACTTGAGAATCTCTAGTTAAAATTATTTTATGATAGTTTAGTATTTCTAATGGTTGAAACCCTCTCTTAAACAGGAGTTTGCTGATTTGGAAGGCCACACCAGTAGGAATATTAAAAATAAATACCTAGGGACGTGGGACACTAGTTAACCTTAAAAAAAAGGGATGTAAAAGACCACGGTGAAGGGCGTGGTGGAATGGAAGACTCTATGGTGGCTGCAGTGGCGGAATGGGTAGTTTGATTATTGGATATGTAGGTGAATTTTTAACACATGTTATGTTCCTACTGGTTTCACTGCAGGATGACTGTACAATTCCTCAACAGAGTAAGAATTATACAGCTACCATATAATTCCTCAACAGACAGGGTTGGGATTGGCCGGCGCGAGTACACGCCGTATGCGTCGTTAGATGATGTGGGTTTAGAAGAGAAAGCTCAGACAGCAGGAGACTACACAGACAAATGAGGTGCATAATTAAGGATGGTATATATGATGATGGAAGTAAGAAAGCTAACAAAAATAAAAAGACTGTAAAATAGATGTTGTATGTACGATCACTGATTAGAATCAAAGAAGAAAGAAATAAAAGAGAGATGAGTTCTAACCAGTTTTGATGCCACCATCTTCAAGTCGAGAAGCATCAGAGGATAAATGATTCCCCATAGACTAAGCTACCTAGCTACTGCAATGTTCTTTAAGTTGGTGACTTCACAACAACCAAAGGAAATGAAAGTGGCTAGAGCGATTTCTTAAAGATAAGCATTCTTGATTTTGAAAGCTGCTGCTGCTTCTTAATGCATGTGATATATAATACAGGCGGTGGGAAATGGAGGGCAAAACTAGAAAAGTGTCCACTTGAAGGTGGACTCCCCACGCGGAAATTTCATTTTATTGAGAAATTCAAAAATATGCTTAATGTATAAATTTCAGTCATTCCCTCAACCGTTGGATGAAACCATGTTTTACTAAAGCGTGATCAAACGATGGAGGGCAAAGCTAGAAAAGTGTCCTAATCTTCAAATAAAAATCAAAACAACTTTCAAAATTAAATTCTCAAACTTTTTTCTTTCCAATATAACATATTCCTTTTATTATTCTTATTTTTAGGATTGCCTCTTTTTTTTTCCCAATTTTTTTTTTTCCTTTTTACTACTTTATACCTTTTTTTTTCAACAATTTATTTGTTTTTTTTAACAATTTTTTTACTTTATACTATTTTCATTTATTTTTTCTCAATTCTTTTACTGTCTTTATCTATTTTTTTCTCAATGTTTTTTTCTTAACATTTGTTTCTACTGTTTTCATTTTTTTACTAAACATTTTTGTTCTATTTTTATAGTAATATATTTATTTTTTTTTCAACATTTTTTTTCTAATGCCTTCATCTTTTTTTTTTCAATATTTTTTTTTTAATTTTTAAGATACTGTCTTCATTTTATTCTCAATGTTTTATTTTTTCTTTTTCTCAATATTTTTCTCTTAAGACTTTTTTTAAAATGAATAATTATTAACTAAACATCTTTAATTTTTGGTAAACCAAGCTATAAATATCTTCAACTATTGTAATAACAATAAATAAAACAACATTTTCTCCTTCTATATTCTTAAAGAATAAAGATTTTATTTTTTTCACTTTAATTTGTTTATTAAAATGTCTAACAATTTCTTTTTTATTTTTTTTAAAAAATATTATTTGATGCTTACTGATCATCAATATGTAAAAAGTTTACAATTATTATGATGTATATGTAATATCAACAAAAATAAAAAAAGTTGAATTTTGATGTTTGGTGCATGTTTATGGTGTTTATTAAAAAAACATCAACAAAAATGAATAATTAAAATTTGCATATAATTAGGTTTTAAATTTTATGTTTTATTTGAAATTTTATTATGATATTTATTTCTTAAATTTTTAATTTTTAGAGCTGTTGCATATAGAATTTATACACTTGGATTTTTGCAATTTATCACTATGATGAGTTGAGCACATTGTTTGTGACTTTCTTGTATATCTATTTTAATCTTTTGTTAATGCTTAATTTTTTACTTGTAAGCTAGGTTGATAATTTGTGGTTGAGGGCATTTGAATCTTTAATAAACTTAATGCTTACTTACTTTTAAATAATTGAATTTTATGTATTGATATTTAAGAAAAATATTTGTAAGTGGTACTTAATTTTGATTTGTAGTTGATTCTTAGGTCTAGCTTGTGAGATGATAGCATTAAAAAATATATATATAAAATTCTAAATTTCTCTCTTCTAGATAAATGTTCTCATGTGTTTCGCTTGAGGACAAACAAAAATTTAAGTGTGGGGGTATTTGATTATATATTAGGTGTGGTAGTTTTTTAGGTTGGTTTGATGCATATTTATAATGTTTATTATTATATTTTGATTAGAATTTGGTGATTTTTATGTTTATGTTGTTTTTATAGAAGTAGAGAGGGTGATGAAAAGTTTAGTGAATTTGCTTGGAAATTATGAAGTTTGTTGTCACCATGGAAGTAAGGCAGCGATTGAAGACACAAGTTTGTTGCCACCATGGAAGCAAGGCTACGACTAAAGCTATCTTAACCTTCAATAGACACAAGTTTTCTTTCACCATGGTAGCCCTGCTTCTGTCCTAGCCTTTTGCCAAATCGAATTTTGATGATGTGGCATCAATTTATTTTTAGGGCAACACCTTCACTCTTCAAGGGAGGCTATAAATACATCATATTGGGGCCGATTTGGACAAGAGGAGGTAGGAGGAAGCAGCTGAAAAGCTCAAGAAAAGTTGGAGAAATCAAGAGAGATAAAGAGTTGAAGATCAAGGAGCACAAAAATTTAGCTTTATTTTCTTCTTTTCTTTTTAATCTTATAATTTTCATGGGTTGTTTTTATGGTTGTGTTGAATATTTATCTAATATGTTAGGCTAAATATTTATTTGTTAGGATTTGATGATCCAAACATGATCTAGGCTTCCAATTTAATAAACTCATTAGTTGTTGCATATTGTATTTATTAATCTTAATGCTTGTTGTTTTTTGGCCACCAAAAACATGATTTAAATTGGGATTATGCATTGAGAGATGGTAATTCTAATAGACCCATAAACACAAGTTTAACTTAACTCAAAATTAGAGATAAATTGAGTTGATTAAATTCTCATTGAGTTGTGCTTCATAATTTATGATTTTGATATCTAGGTGTTTGGATTGCAGTGAGAACTGGGTCTTTATTGCATTGATTGATAATTATGAATTTAAATTAATTGATACTTGAGAAAGATTGATTGATGTTTTAGAAAAACTAGGGATATGCATAGCTAATTGAGTAATAAATTCAGGAAGTTTAGTGATTTTGAGGTGATTTAATTCCTAGCAAATTTTTATTATTAATTGTTTATTCTTTAGATTTGAAATTTGTTTTCATTCTATGCATTAATTTATTTGCTATTTAATTTTCATTCAAAAATTCCTTATTTGATAGCCTTAAATAATAGAAAATTGGGTTAATAGGTGATTAGAATGAGTCTTTGTGGGAACGATATTTTGTACTGCTTGGTGACAACATGCGCTTGCGGTTTTACAAAAATAAGTTTTTAGCACTATTGTCAGGGACTTGGTTCTAACATCATAATTGATTTGATTTTTGTTAGATTAAGACACTAATTTTTTTTAATTCTTTTCATTTTAATTCACTTGTTTTTTTTAAAAAAATTTTGCATAATTGTTTTTCGATGTATGCATAATACCCGAAGATCAAGCAAGAATCCACTCACTTACATACCGAAACTCACAAGGTTTGAGAAGGAAAACCAAAGACGCTTGCGAGAAGAGTCAAACACGATGGCAAACAATGAGAATCAAGCCGATGCAAGGTTATTGTTGGACATATATATGCCCAATTTGGAGGCACAAGGCAAAGCATCACGAGACCGAATGTTGAAGTCAGTACTTTTGAGATTAAACAGACTTTACTGTAGATGATCCAGTCGACTGTTTAATTTTAGGAGATGCCAAATGAAGAACCGAATAATCATATTGCAATTTTCCTTGAAATTTATGACATGCTCAAGTACAATGGTGTGTCTAGTGATGCATTGAGGCTGAGATTGTTCCTATTCACTCTGAAGGACAAGACTAAGATATGGTTAAAGTCTTAGCACCTGGTTCTTTCACTAATTGGAATGATTTGGCTAGAGCATTCCTAGCAAAATATTTTTCACCATTTAAGACAACTAAGGTGGTGAAGGAGATCACTTTATTCCAATAATTTGAGCATAAATCCTTAAGTGAAGCTTGGGACAGGTTCACAGAATTATAGAGAAGTTGCCCACACCATGGACTGCCTAAAAATGTATTCGTAAGGACATTTTATAATGGAGCTACAAGTTCCATAAAGGATTCCATTGATGTTAAAGCTGGAGGATTTTTTATGAGGAAAATAGTGGATGAGGCTGCATAACATTTGGATATGATGGCGCTTGACAATTGTCTATGGTCTTCAAAGAGAGTACATCCATTAAAACAAATAGAAAGGCTAGAAGTTGACATAATGACAACCCTTCAAGCTTAAGTTTTTGCATTGACAAAGCAACTTGGCAACCTCACCAATAAAAATAATCTAGCCCCTTCAGATGAGAATTACAATTTTGTAGGGTGCTCTAATAATGAATTTAGCATTTTTTATGTAGTTATGATGATGGGTGGCTATATGGAGCAAGATAATTATATGGGGATCAATTTCAAGAGCAAACTAATAATCCATACTCCAAAACTTATAATCCAGGGTGGCGAAATCACCCAAATTTATTATAGAGTAGCAATAACAATGTGGTTGCACCTAACTTCACTACTAACAATAACCTGCAAATATAACAAGTGCGACCAGGATTCCAGCACCCACCATATGACATTGCAGTTGGCAGATGACTTTATAAAAAAGCCATATGGAATTATTGAAGATGTTCTTGTAAAGGTAAATAAATTTATATTCTCTATGAATTTTGTAGTTTTGGATTTTGAAGAGGATAGTACGTATCCTTTAATTCTTGGGAGACCATTTTGAATACTAGGAGAGCTCTCATAGATGTTCATAATAGAAAAATAACATTAGGTTTAGTGATGTGAGTATTGAGTTTGTAATGTCAAATTTAATGAAACACCCTCTAGAAGATGAGATGTATATAAAGGTTAAGGTTATAAATGAGTTTGTAAAGGAAGTAAGTTGTCCAAAATAGGTAAACAAAAAAATTAAGCAACAGACCACATTTGAAAAATCTAATTTTTTGTTAAGAAGTGACAACATAATATCCACACACTTGCAATACCTCCCTAAGAATCAATACCTTCCCAAGATGAACATGAAGAAGAGGAAGAAAAAAAGGAAAAAAAGGTTAAAGTTTAACTAGCCTAAGCATGTAAAGCACAAGGATGGTAAAAAGTCCTTTTTCAAGTTGATACTTTTAAAAGAAATATTTAATAAAAGATTTAATGAACTTGAACACCTTGTTGAAGGCATGAAAATGGAGCAAAATTACCACAATTACAAGTTGTATAACTCCATTGAGTTGTTGGGACACAAAGTACCTTCTCCTTCACCTTCAGGACTATGTCCATAAGGGGAGTATTCTTTATCCTTATCTTTGTTCATTTCTTTAGTTTTCTTTTAAGTGTTTATTTGTTTTGTATGTCATATTTATTTTTCACATTGAGGGTAATGTGAAATTTAAAGGGGGGGGGGGGGGGGGTGTGTTAGCTCTTGCATTTGCATATAGTTAGGTTTTAAATATTATGTTTTATTTGAATTTTTATTATTATTTGTATTTGTTAAATTTTTAATTTTTATAGCTATTGCATATAGAATTTATACACTTGGATTTTTGCAATTTATCATTATGATGAGTTGAGCACATTGTTTATGACTTTCTTGCATATGTATTTTAATCTTTTGTTAATGCTTAATTTTTTACTTGTAAGCTAGGTTGATAATTTGTGGTTGAGGGCATTTGAATCTTTAAAAAACTTAATGCTTACTTGCTTTAAAATGATTGAATTTTATGTGTTGATATTTATGAAAAAAGTTTGTAAGTGGTACTTAATTTTGATTTGTAATTGATTCTTAGGTCTAGCATGTGAGATGATAGCATGAAAATAAATAAATAAATATAAAATTATAAATTTCTTTGTTTTAAATAAGGAGCCAATATTTAAATTTAAATCTTTATATGCTCCAAATATACTCCAATGCACTAAAAAGAGTAAGAATATCCAAATGACCCACTTAGAAGAGTATCCAAAAGACCTATTTAGCGGTATCCACACAGTAGTGCGAGAACGGCTGAGGATCACTAAAAGTGGGAAGATTGGTTAGAGAGAATAAAAAAAAATTGCAAAATGGAGCGTAAAACGAACTCGCTTATAAAAAAAAGTGTTATTTCTTGCATGTTAGGTTTAATGGTTGCTATGAGTTGATATAATAGTTCTACTTCCTTTCATTTTTTTGGGTGTTAACTTATAAATTTTCAAGAATTCAAAGGTAAAGTTTGCTTTTCACTTGGTAAATTTCATGTCTTTGACGTTGAGCTATCAATTTAGTTTTTGATTTTTAATTTTTATATTAACTTAAGATTATATTGGATAAACAAGTTAAAGTTTATCAATGTGTCATATTTTTGGTGGTGATAAATGTTCTCATGTGTTTCAATTGAGGACAAACAAAAGTTTAAGTATGGGAGTATTTGATTATATATTAGGTGTGTTAGTTTTTTAGGTTGGTTTGGTGCATGTTGATGGTGTTTATTATTATATTTTTATTAGAATTTGGTTATTTCTATGTTTGTGTCTTCAGTCGCAACCTTGCTTCCATGGTGACAGCAAACTACAAGTTTGTTATCATCATAGAAGCAAGGCTACGACTGAAGTTGTCTTAACCAACCTTCAACAGACACAAGTTTTCTGTTACCATGACAGCCCTGCTTGGGTTGCAGCCCTCTGCCAAGCCGAATTTTGATGATGTGGCATCAACTTATTTTTAGGGTAACACCTCCACTCTTTAAAGGAGGCTATAAATACATCATATTGGGATTGATTTAGACAAGAGGAGGCAAGAGGAATCAGTTGGAAAGCTCAAGAAAATTTAGAGAAATCAAGAGAGATAAAAAGTTGAAGATCAAAGAGGACAAAAATTCTAGTTTTATTTTCTTCTCTCCTTTCAATTGTTATAATTTTCATGGTTTGTTTTTATGGTTGTGTTGAATATTTTTCTAATATGTTAGGCTAAATATTTATTTATTAGGATTTGATGATCCAAACATGATCTAGACTTCCAATTTAATAAACTCATTAGTTGTTGCATATTGTGTTTATTAATCTTAATGCTTGTTGTTGTTTGGCCACCAATAACATGAGTTCAATTCGGATTACACATTGATAGATGGTAATTCTAATAGACCCATAAATACAAATTTAACTTAACTCAAAATTAGAGATAAATTTAGTTGATTAAATTCCCATTAAGTTATGCTTCATACTTTATGATTTTGATATCTAGGTGTTTGGATTGCAATGAAAATTGGGTCTTTATTGCCTTAATTGATAATTTTGAATTTAAATTAATTGATATTTGAGAAAGATTTATTAATACTTTAGAAAAACTTGGACTATGCATAGATAATTGAGTAATAAATTCAGGAAGCCTAGTGATTGTGAGGCGATTTAATTCCTAGCAAGTTTTATTATTAAGTGTTTATTCTTTAGATTTGCAATTTGTTTTTATTCTATGCATTCATTTATTTGTTTTTTAATTTTCATTCAAAAATTCCTTATTTGATAGCTTTAAACAATAGAAAATTGGGTTAATAGGTAATTAGAATGAGTTTTCGTGAGAACGATATTTTTATACTACTTGGTGACACCGTGCGCTTGCAGTTTTACAAAAACATTTGTTGATTTGTGTTGATTTTTATTGTTATTTGTTCTTTTTTCAGTTTTTTATCATTAATAATAAAATTAAGATTATAAATATAATTTTTACTTTTATTAGTATTAGTAATAAAAATAATAATTTATTTGATATATTTCATAATTTTTTTATTATTTTTATTGAAAAAATAATTATTAAATATTATGGGTAATTTTTAGTTTAATTAGTTTTATTTTTAAATCCTAAATAATTATAAAAAAATTATTAAAAATTATAGATAATTTTTAGCTTAATTTTAAAATTAATAATAAGTAAAAAAAATTATAGAAAAATAGAACAAATTTGAGTGCAAAATTAAAAGAAGAAAAATAGAACTAAAGTAAAAAAAGAAGCGCAGCTACCAACGAAAACATGTGTGTGAACTTGTTACATGAATGTAATTAACTCATGCTTTTCTTGAGGTACAATACTCACATGTGTACAGATGGGTTCTTAATTTGGGCCTCAACAGCACATGACTTAAAATAAGAAAAGAATACCTTAATTTGGAATATTTCATATTATGGTAACATATAATATGCTTTATTGACAAATGCAGAAGATAAAACTGATATAATGGTAAATCATATTATGGTAAATCTTGATATCAGATACTTAGTGTAATTTGACCGTTAGATCAAAATGCTATTGATATAAATATTTTATACAATGTTAATTAATTTACTTTTTCAAGTGAATTTAAGAGCATACAGTTTGGATGTTGATTATAAAAGTTGAATTACTAATTATAAAACTGAAAGAAATAAGTTTTCACAATATTAAAAATTAAATTAGAAATAGTAAATTGATGTCATTAAAATAATACCGATGTGCATAAAAGTATCGTATTTTACCTTATGAAATTAGATATTCAAACCAAAAATTAAAAGTTTGTAATAATTAGTAAATGGATACATAATCAGAAGATTGAGAAAACAAATAACATCTAAGCACAAGCAATTAAAAGGATGCAAGATATACAACACAATATAATATAAGCATGCACCATGAGTGCAAAATGAGAAAGAATGATGGCATGGCAGTTTCAAATCCTTACAATGAAGAAAGACATAAAAATTTGCTAAAATTCTAAACATTTTTGAAGCCCAAGAAACCTATACATGAAACCTCTTGAAGAGTAGTCTGTTTAATTAATTAATTAATTAATTTAGCTTCAAATTGAATATTTACCTTAATTTGGAATATTTCATATTATGGTAACATATAATATGCTTTATTGACAAATGCAGAAGAGAAGGTACTGAAGTATGTGCAAGTCTTGGTGCTTCTGTACATACTTTGTGTTCAGATAGTCCAATGAACACAAAGGCTATTTCCGAATTTTGTTATACATCTTTCTCATGATTGCAAATAGCAGAGATACATAGATCTTTATGAATTTATAAGCACAAAAAATACTGATGCTTGTTAAAAAAAAAAGCTACTATATTTTTTTTCTAGCGAACTGTCTTTTTTATACAATCCGTTGCTCCTTCGTCGTCCCATTACGTTCTCCCCCACTCAATAATTTACTTGATATATTTAATAATTTGTTTTTATCACTTTATAATATGTTTTATTATTTAATATGGATTAAAAAATATAAAAAATAATTAATATTTTAATATAATTTTTCTAAATAGTTATATATGGATCTTATAATGATAATTTTATAATTTATGTATTTTATTCAAATTGGATGATAAAGAGAATATAAATTATTTTTATTTTAGATTAAATCTATATGATTTCTAATTATAAAAGTTTAAATTTTAAAATACACACTAAAATATTAGTTTTAAAATTTTCAAAAATAAAACAAACTATTTACGTCATTATATATATATATGTGTGTGTCCTTTTTTGGTCAAAAAAGTTTTAATTATAACATAAATTAATTTGATTGATTTTAATAAATAAAAACAGGAAAATTATTAACATCGATTGATAAAATAACATCATTTTGAATCTATTCAATTTAAATTAGTATTTTTTTTATTGTGATTATAATTACTGTGATGAAAGAATTAAAAAGTATTTGACTTTTTCATGCAAGCTCAATTGGTAGAGTTTATTTTTGCACTTGAGTAATTGCAATTACTGATTGAATGTCTAATTTTTCGGATGATTATGAAAGCATTTTGTGCTAAACTGGCAGCTCATGTGCAGTGGGATGATGAAAGTAAAGTAATTAGCAATGTTCATGAAAACACTTACTTAATTGTAAATCTGCTTGCTTTGAAGTAATCAAACCAAAATCAGCCAGTTTTGAAGTAAAATCCTGTTCAAGCACAGCAGTATTCATGAAATTAAGTTGGTAATTTATTATATGTTTATCAGGTATTTGTTATATAAACGCATTAACCTTATCCAACAAAACATTGTCCAGCTTTATATCTCTATATACGAGTGGAGGTTTTTGTTTGTGTAACATTTGAATTGCACTTACTATCCCCTTTATAATTGTTAAAGTTTTTCTCCAGTCAATACCTAAATAACTGAAAAAAGAAATATAACATTATATGCTACAGGTAAATTTATCGTTGAAATTAACAAGTTGTTATTTTTTTGATACTTTTAAAAATAAATAATTGAAGAAAATAATTACTAGATCACTTCTCATTATAATGTTTTTTAATAAATAAATAGCATATATATCTTATTATCCAATAAATGAGTTTGGTGCTATAATTTAAAAGAGTATAGTGAGACCCAAATAGAGGCATGCACACAATCAATTCAATTTATGTGACAAGTAAATAATACGCAGCATCAATAGATTTTAGATTTTTGTCAACATGGGATCTATAGTAGCGGACTTGTAATGTGTGATCCAAATATAAAACATTAGGATGTAAGAGATTTGAGTATTAATTTAAATTTTAATCAAATTTTTTGTTTATAAATTATATAAATTTATATCGATGAAATTTTAAAATAAATTCACAATAATTCATAAAATGAGTATTCAAAATAACTTTTAAAATCTAAAATTTCAAAGCATGCAAATATAATCTTAAAAGTATATATTACAAATTCAATAGTTGGGTGCAATAGACAAAAATTTTCCAATTGTTGAAACCGCAATTTCTTTTTCTAGAAGAGGAGTAAATAACATGGTGACTATGCTCAGCGCATGTACTCCTTTAAACAGTGGATTATTAAAAAAAAAATCATAAAATAACATATAAATTTTAACCGAATGATATAAATTTTACACTTAATTGATAAAAATAAATTATATTTCTCTATATTATAAATTTTAGCATGGTATGTAATACAGCAAAAGTATATGATTTAAGGAATAGTTGGCAGAATGGGCTTTGTGGGCTGAAACAGCCTTTCAAAATCGCAATCTGGAGGTCGAAGATCTTGGCATGTTGATGCCCCAATTTTTATCAATTACTACTAGCTAGGCTGATCTCCATACCCTCTACTCAGACGTAGATTTTGATTTTGATTTTTTTTTTTGTTGTAAAAAACTATAATTCTATAAAATCAAATCATTTTCAATAATAATAATAATAATAAAATTTTGCTGGGCCAATAGAACAGGAAGAAGATGAGATGAAAATTTGTGGGTCACTTTCATTATAATTCCATCAAAATTTTATTAGAATAGCGAATGATAGAGTAATTAAATAATTATTATTTTAAAAACATTTTAAAGTACAATTTAAATTTATTATAGTCAATTTATAAATTTTATTTTCAAATGATTTAAAAAGAAAAAATTATTCTGGTTGTATAATCTATCAATGACTAGATTATATAACATCCTAATGATAATTATAATAATAATAAATAGATTAATTTTTTTAATTAATATTATATTATTAGTAGATATAATTGAATAGTATATTTTTAAAAATAAATTTTGACAGATTAAACAATTTCTTTTTAAGTAATTAATACAATAAACTATTTTTTATGAAAAATTTAATGAATTCAAAAGTAGTATATGTTATTATTGATAAAGGAATGATTTGAAATCTCGAGCTTGCATTGAAATAATTGAGCATATGTTAATTTTTTTGACCCTAAAGTCATCGAGAAAAAAAAAAACTACTCTTGGATAAAAGTTGGTGTGACCGGTTAAAGAATAATTAAATAGTAATTTCTTTTTAAGGACATCATAAAATGTAGGATCCAAATTCTACCGTTATCAATTTAAAAAAAGAGGATTACTCCTTATTTTACAGTCTATTAATATTTAAATCATGTGATCTGAAAAAAAAAGTTGGTTTATTCTAGGCCTAATTCTTTCTTCAATAGTAGTTACAATCGGCCTATGTAATTTCTTGCGTGATTAAACTTCTTGTGTTGGAGAGTTAACTATTAACTATTCATTTCTTCAAACTTCAATACAAAGATCGATGTAGGCGTTGGAGAGTTAGCCATAAAGACTTACCACCAACAAGTGAGGATTTTAAGGTGTAAATTAAGGCTTTGTATTTTTGAGGCTTTGTTTAGCAAGAACACTAGCATACACTTATTAAATTTAGGCAAAAATAATTCAAGGTGCATGACAAAGCAACGCTAGAATTTAAGTAATAAAAGCAAGACCAAATTAAACCAATTATTTTCTTTAATTTTACCTCCCAGTGAGTTCTTCCTCTGCGAAATAGCTTAACAGCTACTTCCCTCCCATTGATGTTTCTGTCCGCCCTCCCGCTAATGATTCCACGATAAGCACTACCAAATGCTCCTTCCCCAAGAAATTCTCTTTCGCTAAATGCATCCATGTATGCATTTAATTCCTCAACGTTAAACAATATCACATCTGTGCAAAATCAGCAATATATACATATATGTTAAACCATGAATTCAATGTATGATCCTATCAATATAAAACTTGCACATGGATGATCCAAGATGAAATAACTTAGCAGCTACAGTGATTTACTTCAATATTTGCATATATAGATATGCGCCCTATATCAAAAATTTGCAACACCAGAATGTGGCAGACCTTTGGAACTGGGCAGATGCCAGCAACATGCATACTAAGGACTTACCACCTTCGAACAAACGAAATTAACTCTTTTTGGTAGATTCACAAATCAACCCGGCCGGTTATTGAATTTAAATTTTAGTTATAATTTCCTGGTTAGAGGACGTGGGTTTAGAAGCGAAAGCTCAGAGACAGAAGACTAAACTGAAACATGAGATGCATAATTAAGGATGGTATGATGGAGGAAGTAAGAAAGCCTTAAAAAAAAAAGACTGTAAAAATCGATGTTTCATATACGATCACTAATTAGAATGAAAGAAGAAATACAAAAAGATGAGTTCTAACCAGTGTTGATGCCAACTCCATCTCCAAATCGAAAAGAATCAGAGCACAAAGAATTCCCCATCGACAAAGCTAGCTAGCTACTGCAATCTTCTTAAAGATGGCTAGTTCACAACAACCAGAGGAAATGGAAGTGGCTAGAATGATTTCTTGAAGATAGGCTTTGTTGATTTTGAAAGCTGCGGCTGCTACTTCTTTCTTCTTCTTGTTCTTCTTTTTTCATGCATGTAATTAACCCATAGAAGTTGGACTTTGAAGTTCTGTGAACAAGTTGGACATGTCTCAAAACTTGAAGTTTAGACAGTTAGTGTTCGTTACTACGTTCAAGTTCGATTTTATTCTTATCCATTTATTAAAAATATGTATTAATTTCATTGGTTCTCTCAACCCTTCGATGAAACCAATGCTTTTTCTTTAAGAAAATACGAATTTTATTAAGCTTGCATATCAAGTAACCCAAGATCACGGCGGATACATGATGACACTATGTCATTCTATATTTTAACCTAAAAAAGGTAACCATGTAATATATATACATATTTTTGAATCTCTAAAATTTTTAAAACAAAAATAAATCTTATCTTTGTATCAAAAAATTATAAAATATTTTATCTTTATCCAAACAAATAATAAATGATAAAATAAAATATTTTTAATTCATAAAATATATCATCAAATAATAAACTTATTCCATATATATATAATTTAAGTTCTATTATTAATATTATCATTGTGATTTAAGTTTTATAATATTGTTACTCATTTTTATGGTTTTTTAAATTAATTAATAGCTTAATTAACCCAATTACATGTCATCTCATTTACATATTATCGATCTCATTATAATTTCAATGAATAAAACATTGAGCCCCCCCCATCATAGACAATAAGTTATTAAATATTGTTTTAAAAAAATAATTAAGTAAATTCGATTTTCCATATAATATTGTTAAATCATTTTATAAATTTGACATTTGATTTAATATATTAAATTTTTAAATTTAAAGAAATTAAATAAAGTTAACTTTGATCAAATATCACATGCATCAATTATTAACTCCAACACTTCTAAATTGTCATTAATTAGCCTATACATTCAAATTCTAATTTTTAATAATAAATAATCAAATAATTAATTCTTGTTATTCCAGACTACTGCCACATTCAAGAACTCTTGGTGTTGTTGTCTATGTTCCTTTTAACAACTAACTTGTATAAACATTAACTTGTGAACAAATTAATAATTTTTATTTTATTTTGATAGTTAATTGTTTTATTATTTTTATTTTCTTTCAATTATTCAATAGATCATACTTTTATAGTTTTAAAACTAAATTGAAATATAAAATATTTATCTTTTAGGCTGAAATAATTTTAATTAGATTTTAGAAAAAAAGTCTCTAACTCTATTATTTTTTGCTTATCTATGTAATTTTTAGTAGATAATATACCAGGTAATAATAAAATCATTATTTTTATATTTTTAAGATATATTATATAAATTTTGTTATAATTTAAGATCTGTTATTGTTATTATTAATATATTTTGTGTTTTATTAATATTGATTTTTATGACTTATTTGATTAAATAAACAAATAGCTTGATTAATTCTATTATTGTCCATAATAATTTTAATATATATATTACCACTTAATATTATATTTATTATTTATTACAGTTTATATTTAATAAATTAATTAATTGAGCTCAACTAGGTATATAAAATTATGAAAATTTTGTTTTAATCCTGATATATAACTCATTATATTAATATATTTTAATTAAAGAACTAAAATTAACTTTGATTAAATATCACAATGCATTAATTGTAAATCCTAAGACGTACAAGTTATTAGTGGGTTGATGATGCAATTAAGTAAGGAAGCAATTATTACTTAATAGTGTTAAAAAGTTACTATTGGATAGTGAAAAGAGCAAATTAAAAAAAAAAAAAAAGAAGATAAAATAGTAATAGATATTATCCTAACACTCATTCTTGTTGACACCATTTCCGTGTATAGGGACGAATGTTACCTAAATCTAATCTTCAATGGTATGATCGATTCAATATCACTTAAAAAAATAAACTATTGAGCCCTATGCAACATATTTTGTCTAATTAATGAACAATAGTTTAAGATGTTTACATAAGATGACAAGAGAGATATTAACTTCAAATACATATCATAAAATTGTCCATATTATCAAAATACCAAAATACATACCTCTCTTTCTCTTACACAATACATTTAGTACTAAATCAACCTATTCATGTACTTCCAAAGGTTGGACACTAACTTTTAACATGAGCTTTCATTAAATTTTTAGCATCCATTTTTGAAGTCTTATTAATTTCACTTCCACGCTAAAATCATTAGCAAATTCTCTGTAAAAATTATGTTAAGAGTGTGGTGACTACTTCCGAGGAAATGCACAACGAATGAACTACAAAGGAAAGTAACAAATTATCACGATCGAACCCGAAAGTCATGATCGGCTTTAAAGAATGGGAATTCTTTCGAATTTGGAACCCGTACCAAGCCTTAAAAATAAAAGCATGCAATAAATAAATAAAATATGCATCAATTAAAATCTTAAACTAAATATAATAATAATAAACTTCTGTCATATCAAATAATAAAATATATTACACAATATTCAGAGAAATGCCTCTAAAATTTACAACCAGTAACCTACAAAAATAAGGTACAACTACTACTGATACTATTGCAGTTTTTCAAAGTACAATAAAGTTCAGGTAAGTAATTTACATAAACTAGTCAAGGCTAGAGAAGTCCGGCAGATGGGCCTACTACTGAGGTATGAGGAAGTAGAATTTCTTAAAAAAATCAACAACTAAGGGGAGTTAGACCTCACTGAGTGAATTGTTATATTATATATACATGCATCTCCTAATGTTATATGCAATCAATCATTCGTATATAATAAATATATATACAAACATTTCACACTGATGCTGAAAATATTTTATGTATTAATGTTGAAAAAACATTTATTTTATTGAAGGATCAAATAGAACCCTATTTAAATCGCAACCTCAATCCACAATAACTCTCTAGCCATACATGCTCACTTAATTCCAAAGTAATTCACTTATTCCATAACGGATAGTAGATTGGCTCCAAGACACTAAGTCAACTGAGCTTCAGCAGTCTGATTGTTAGTGTGATTGGCCCCGAGACACTAAGTCAACCGAGCTACAGCAATCACACTATTCAATCATATTAATCTAAATCAATTAATTAATCAAATATTACCTCAAGTGATTCTTAACTCAACCCTAATTCTATCGTACCGGTACGTACACGGTCTTAGTGTTGCCCACTAGGTAGCACGTTCTATCGATATCCTTCATTTAAAATTAAACATATATAGGAGAAAATAAATAATGTATAATAACATTCATAATAACAAAATAAACCATATATATACTAGAAATATACCTAAAATAAAATAACTATATTTCAAGTATATATATGTTAAATAAATTCAATTCAACCATAAAATATGCCAAATATAAACCAATAATATACTAAAGACAATTTAAGTATAAATAAAAAAATAACATGCATTTATTTTGAAATATATCAAAAATATTCTAAAAATATACCTAATATATACTAAACATTTAATGAAACAATTTATGAATAAATACGTATCAAAACATATATATTCTAAAACATACATCCTAAATGCAATGTATATATAAGATAACAACTCATAAGTTTGCACTCCGCAAGACTGGCTCGACAGGCCCGATCTACTAGGTCTCAGTCTCGACACAGCTAGAAAATAAAATCATAATGAAAATCAAAATAAAACTAACTTATACTTCTAAAGAAACTCTGTCATGACCCAAATCGAGAGTCATGACTGGCACTAGGGAACATGAATTCTTTCAAATCCGGAACTCGTAGCAAACCTTAAAAATAAAAGCATGCAACAATAAATAAAATATGCACCATAATTTAAAATCTTAAACCAATATAATAATAATAAACTTCTAATATAACATAAAATAAAAATGTATAATACAATATTCAGAGAGGCCTCTGAATTTACAACTAACATTCTACAAATATCAGTTACGACTACTACTGCAGTTTTCTAGAGTACAATAAAAATTAAGTAAGCAGTTTACATAGACAAACCGGGGCTGAAGAAGTCCGGCAGATGGGCCTACTACTGAGGTCTGAAGAAGAAGAGTCTCCTGAAAAAATATTAACTAAGGGGAGTCAGACCTCACTGAGTGAATTGTTATAATATATATACATGCATCTCCTAATGTCAAATGCAATCAATGTTCTGTATATAATAAATATATATACAAGCATTTCACACAGATACTGAAAATATTTTATATAATAATGCTGAAAACATTATTTATTGAAGGATCAAATAGAACCCGATTAAAAATCGCAACCTCAATCAATAATAACTCTCTAGCCATTCAGGCTCACTTAGTTCCAAATTAATTCACTTATTCCATTATGGACAGTAGACTGGCTCCGAGACACTAAGTCAATGGAACTTAAGCAGTCTGACTGTCAGTGTGATTGACCTCGAGACACTAGGTCAACCGAACTCCAGCAACCACACTATTCAATCACATCAAATTTCAAATCAATCCATCAATCAAATCATATCACCTCAAGTGATTCACACTCAATCCTAAATCTATCACATTGATACGTACACGGTCCTAGTGCTGCCCACTAGGTAGCACGATCTATCGATTCCTTCATTTAAAATTAAACATTCATATGGGAAAATAAATAATGCAGAATAACATTCATAGTAACAAAATAAACCATATATATACCAGAAATATACCTAAAATAAACTAAGTATATTTCAAGTATATATATGTTAAATAAATTCAAATCATCCATAATATATACCAAATATAAACCAATAATAAACTTAAAAATATTTTAAGTATAAATCAATATTATAACATGCATTTATTTCAAAATATACTAAAAATATACCTAAAATATACTTGAACATTTTAATGAAACAATTATGAATAAATACAAATAAGATCATGTATATATGTAAAAACATGCATCCTAAATGCAATGTATACATAAAATAACAACTCACAAGTTTGCGCTCCTCGAGACTAGTTTGACAGGCCCAGTCCACTAGACCTTAGTTTCGGTGCAACTAAATAATAAAATAATAATAAAATTAGAATACATCTAACCAAATGTTCTAAGAATTTTTAAAAGAAAACTTTAACGAAAGATTGAAAACTCTAACGGACACAAAATTTTAGGATTAATCTGATATCACATTTTATGAGAATTCTATTAAAAATTCGACAAAACCTTCTTTGTAAAACTGTTATGACTTATATTTTTAAATTATTTTTTTAAAATGAGATATGCAGTGTTAATAAGATTTGAAAATTTTATTAATTTATTTTCGTTAATTGTGATTAATTACTAATATTTTATGTTTAATAAAATTTTCCTACGTAAATATATTATTTTTTATCATTTAATTTGCATGGTTATATTAATATTATTATTTCTATTATTGTTTTATTAAATTTCTCTATTTATTTTGTTATTTTATGTATTATATTTATATATTATAATAATTAGGGTTTATGTATGTGTTTATTGTTATATGTGTGAGTATACATATATATATGTATGTATATATTATTGTGTGGCATAAATTTAATGCTACATTATATAATATTATAATATATACTTTTAACATAAAGTATATATATATATATATATATATATATATATATATATATATATATATATATATATATAGACACATATATACATACATATAAATCGGGCCATACATATATACAAACAAACAAACAAACAAACACAGAAACATTCAACAAACACAAATACATTCACGTAAAACACTGCTCACTATCCCCTTCCTCCTGTTACCGCTCGGTTCAGCAATTGTCGGTGTGCCTCTCTGGCGTCCAACAGCGACCACAGCCTCCAGCCACCTTCCACCTCCTTTTCCGACGCCAGCACCGTTTGAAACCAAAGAGATTGAAACCTTCTATTTCCGGCCAACCTCCATTTTTTGGCCACCATTCATCATGATTCTAGTGTCTATCAACTCCCCTAGCTCCGGTGAGCATGAATCCAAGCTTAGTTTAAGCTTTAATCTTCCTTTTCTTGAGTTTTGATGATTTTTAGTTTATGGAGCTTTAGGGTTTTATTTTTTTTTAAGCTTTATCTTAATGAATATTGAAAACTCCCTTCACAAAAGATGATCCTAGTAGCTTAATCTACATGAATAATTTTTTTTTGAATTTTTTGAATTTTTTTGAATTTTTGTGAATTTTTGAATATTTTATTAATTTTCATAAATTAATTTATTAAATTATAAATTTGGTATATTTGGTGTTATTATTAATTTTGATTAATTTTAGATTTGAGATTATAATTTTTTTGATTTTTATAATTATTTTTATATTATGTCAATATTGGATAATTAGGTTTAAGTTGGGTTTTTATTGAAATTATTATTTAAATATGTGTTCTAGTTAATATTAATAATATATATGTTGAGAAAATAATTTTAATGCATTTATATAATTTTTATAGAATTTTTGAGTAATATTAGTATATTATGTGTTTTTTTGTATTATAGGGGTAAATATGTAATTTTGTGTTAATTATAGTTAAATAATATGTTTTAATTGATTTTATAATTATTTAAGGTATTAAAATGATTTTTAAAAATTATTTACTATTTTTAAATAATTAATACTAATTTTCAAAAATTGTTTTCAAATAATATATTATATATTATTTTGGTAATTAGATGGGTTTTTAGTAATTTTTAATATTTATTTAGGCTATTTTAGTTATTTGAATATATAAAGTGAATTTTTATTAATTTTTATTTAATTATCTAGAAATTGGATTTATAATAATATTATATTATTATTTCGGGATTTTTACATAATTATTGAGAAAATAATTAATTTTCGTGTTTTAATGTTAAATATGTAATATTTTGATATTTTAAGGATATTTATGGAAATTATTTATTTTTAATATATTTATTGTGTTATTTGGATTTTTGATGAATTGTGGACCTCGGTTGGGGGAATTGAGTAGTTTGGGATCCCAACCGAGGGCTGTATGAATTCTGATTTTAGAAGTGCATTTTTTTGCAGGACCGGCTCTACTTTTTAGTAGAGAGATGTCCGTTTTACAAAAGAGGTTCTGCCGAATTTTTGATAGAATTATGGTAAAACGTGATATCAGGTCAATTTCAATTCTATGCCAGTCTGTGTTTTGTAATCTTAGATCGAATCTCTATAGAGTTTAAATTAGATTTATTCTGATTTCTATAATTATTTTATTATTTAGTTGCGCTGAGACCGAGGCGTGGACCACGCTCGTCGGATCAGTCTCGTGGAGTGCAAACCTATGAGTTGTTATTTTATATGTACATTACATTTAGGATGCATGTTTTAGCAGATATTCATGTTTTAATTGAGTTTATTCATAAATTGTTTTATTAAATGTTTAGTATACCTTAGGTATATTTTTGATATATTTCTAAATAAATGCATGTTTTATTTTTGACTTATACTTAAATTATTTTTTAGTATATTATGGGTTTATTTTTGGTATATTTCATGATTGATTTGAATTTATTTTACATATATATACTTGAAATATACTTAGTTTATTTTAGGTATATTTCCGATATATATATGGTTTATTTGGTCATTTTGAATGATATTATGCATTATTTATTTTCCCGTATGGATGATTTATTTTAAATGAAGAATATCGATAGAACGTGCTACCTAGTGGGCAGCACTAGGACCAAGTACATACGGGTGCGATAGATTGTAGGGTTAAATTACTAACTTATTTATGGAAATTATGATTTGATTGATTTGATTGAGATGTGATGTGATTGATGGTGTGATTGCTGGAGCTCGGTTGACCAAGTGTCTCAGGGCCAATCATACTGACAATTAGACTGCTGGAGCTCGATTGACTTAATGGCTCGGGGCCAGTTTACTGTCCATATGGATTAAGTGAATTTATTTAGGATTAAGTGAGCCTGTATGGCTAGACTAATGTTATTGTTGTTTGAGGTTGCGATTTAATAGGGTTCTATTAGATCCTTCATAAAATTATGTTTTTCAATATTATATATAAAGTGATTTTCAGCATGTGTGTGTATATGCCTATATATATATTTGTTATATATACTGATGACTGATTGCATTTGACATATAGTAAATGCATGTATATATATTATAACAATTCACTCAGTGAGGTCTGACTCCCCTCAGTTGATATTTTTATAGGAGAGTCTTCTTCTTCAAACCTCATAAGTAGACCATTTACTAGACTTCTTCGGCCCCAACTCTTTTATGTAAATTATCTACTTAATTTTTATGTTGTACTCTAGAAAACTGCAGTAGTTATATTTGTTATCAGTAGTGTGTTGTATTTTATATTCATTGTATGTGATTTTAATGCAGAGGTTTTCTCTGAATATTGTATTAATATAATTCATGTTATGATATGAAAGAGATTATTTTTATTATATAGGTCTATGATTTTTAATTGTGGTGCATATTTTATTATTATTATTGCATGTTTTTATTTTAAGGGTTGCTATGAGTTTCGGATTCAAAAGAATTCCCATTCCCTAACGTCGGTCATGAATCCTAGTTTTGGGTTGTGACAAAGTTGGTATCAGAGCAGAGTTTTATATTTGGGTCTAAGTTGTTTGAGTTGTGGCCCTAATTTTTCAGAGTTGTGTTTTTTTTGAAACTACTACAATTAATTAGGTTCGAGTATGTCTTGATAAGTTTTCCTTGATTTATTTTTTTGCGTTACCATTAGTTGTCTATGTTGTTTGAATCATTCTATTTGTCTTTTCAAAATAAGGGGACGAGCGCATGTCGCTCCACTGGTCGTTGAGGCCAAAGATGATGAGTCCTTTCAGGAAGAGGTTTTACCTTCTGAGCCGCCAGCAAGGCGCAGAGGTCATGGCAGAGGTAGACCATGAGGAGCGGTAGGTCACCGTAGATAGTGTGAGCTACACGATGAGGAACCTATAGAGCCTGAGTTTGATATTCCTGTTCCTCCAGTTGTTCAGCCTGTTTAGCCTGCCTATCAGTAGGGTATGTCTGACCCTGAGGCAACTTTGTTCTATGCCTTAGTTGGCAGGATTGCTTTTGATGGTACTTCCGATCCATTAGATTTTCTGCACGCGATTGAGACTAGGACTCGGACTGCTCATACCGAGTACCAGCGGATCATGATCGTCGAGTTTTCTGTCGAGGGACCAGCCCTAGATTAGTTCATTCAGATGATCTAGCCTTATATGATGACGATGACGTGGGCTCAGTTTCGAGAGCGATTTATGAGGAGATTTTGTCCAGAGCCTCTTCGTTTGAGCTATCATCTTTGTTTGACCAATATTTCTCATGGTGATCGATCTGTAGAGGAGTATACCCGAGAGTTTCTTCATTTGGGTAGATATGCAGAGGATCTGATGCGAGACCAGTATTTTACGGTCACTACCTACGTTACTGGTTTGGGTTCAGCTTTTGCTGGTATGCCTACAGCAGGCCTTACTCTGGAGTCTGTGATTGAGTTGGCCAAGGAGATTGAGCTGAGACTAGTTAGGCAGGGAGCGATGCCTGATTATTACCAGTTAGGAGTTCAGTCGAGTGGATTGCAGGCTACTCCGTATTCGAGTTTTCATGTTGGATTGAGTAGTCAGCAGCGAGGTCCAACTCAGCAGAGTTAGAGACAGCAGCAACGAGTGCATCAAAGCAGTAGACATGGCCGTGGAGGTCAGCGTAGATCATTCAGATTCGGATCAGGTGCTTCGAGCAGCAGCAGTGGTCGTAGTTCTGGATCAGCGGCCAGTGTTTATCAGACTTATGGTAGAGTCCATCAGGGACCGTGTTATCTGACACCACTGACATGCTTTAGATGTGGACAGACATGACATTTTGCCAGATCGTGTCCTTATTTCGGGTATCAGCAGTCGTAGATTCCGCGATTCCCACAGCAGTTGATTGCTAGTGCTGCACCCGTGTCATTTTAGTTACCACCAGCCCAGCATCAGAGTTCCACTCAGTTTGTTCCACAGCAGAGTCGTGGTAGAGGTACTAGAGGAGGTGCCAGAGGTGTTGGCCAAGCTTCTACCAGTTAGCAGGGAGGTCGACGTCAGGCCAGAGTTTTCCATCTCACTCAGCAGGATGCTCAGGCATCTAATGCAGTCGTGGCAGGTATTGTTTCTGTTTGTTACCTGGATGCATGGGTTTTGTTTGATCCGAGTGTCACGCATTCGTTTGTTTCTCCCATATTTGCTTCTAAATCTTGTTGGCAAGCTTCGAGGATGGCTTTTCCTTTGTCTGTTGCCACTCCTCTGAGCGATTCTTGGGACACCGATATTGTTCTTTCTGGTTGTTCAATTCTCGTGAGAGATAGAGAATTACCCGCTGATTTGATTCTATTGGATGTGATGGAGTTTTATGTTATTTTGGGAATGGATTGGTTATCTCAGCACTATGCCATGGTAGATTGTAGGAATAAATAGGTGACTTTCAGAATTCTTGATGAAGAAGATTTTAAGTTTGTGGGTGATAGGAGTTCAGCACCTCAAAATCTTATTTCTACCATTATGGCTAGGAAGTTGATGAGGAAAGGTTGTCAGGGATATTTGGCATTGGTCAGGGATACGTCAGTGGAGAAGTTGTCACTCATAGATGTTCCTATTGCTTGTGAGTTTCCTGATGTTTTTCCCAAGGAGTTGCCAGGTTTACCACCTCATAGAGAGATTGAGTTCTGTATAGATGTGGTACCAGGTACTACTCCTATATCTATACCACCCTACAGAATGGCTCCTGCAGAGTTGAGAGAGTTGAAGGAGCAGTTGCAAGAGTTGTTGGATAAAGATTTCATAAGACCTAGTGTTTGTCCTTGGGGTGCACCAGTCCTGTTTGTGAAGAAGAAGGATGGTACCCTGAGACTGTGCATTGACTACAGAGAGCTGAATAAGGTGACAGTGAAGAATAAGTATCCTCTCCCGAGGATAGATGACTTATTTGATCAACTACAGGGTGCACAGTTCTTTTCTAAGGTTGACTTGAGGTCGGGTTATCATCAGTTACGGATTAGTGAAGCCGATGTTCCTAAGATAGCATTTCGCACTAGATATGGCCATTATGAGTTTCTGGTGATGTCTTTCGGTTTGACTAATGCACCAGCAGCTTTTATGGACCTGATGAACAGGGTATTCAGACCGTATGTGGATCAGTTTATGGTAGTCTTTATTGATGATATACTGGTATATTCAAGGAGTATGGAAGAGCATGTATATCACTTGAGGATTGTACTACAGACACTGAGAGATCATCAGCTTTATGCTAAATTCTCGAAGTGTGATTTTTGGATAGAGAGTGTTTCTTTTCTTGGACACGTAGTGTCTAAAGAAGGTATTCAGGTTGATCCACAGAAGATTGAGGTAGTATCTGAGTGGCCTAAACCTACTTCTGTTACTGAGATTCGAAGTTTTCTGGGTTTAGCCAGGTATTATAGGCGGTTTGTGCAATATTTTTCCAGAATTGCAGCCCCTATGACTCGCTTGACTCAGAAGAATGTTAGATTCGAGTGGTCAGAAGCTTGTGAGAATAGTTTTCAATTGTTAAAGGAGAAGTTGACCACAGCGCCAGTGTTAGCTTTGCCTAATAGTGTAGATAAGTTCACAGTTTATTATGATGCCTCTAGAATTGGCCTTGGTTGTGTGCTGATGTAGAATGGAAGGGTGATAGCCTATGCTTCGAGGCAGTTGAAGAAGCATGAGCAGAACTATCCCACACATGACCTTGAGATGGATGCAGTGATCTTTGCTTTGAAGATTTGGAGACATTATCTGTACGGGGTGACTTGTGAGATATTTACTAATCACAAGAGCCTTAAGTACATTTTCCAGCAGAGAGATTTGAATCTGAGGCAGAGGAGATGGTTGGAACTGTTGAAAGACTATGATTGCAAGATCTTATATCATCCGAGTAAAGCTAATGTGGTAGCAGATGCCTTGAGTAGGAAGTCCTCAGGTAGTCTTGCTCACATCGGTGTTGAGATGAGACCATTGATCCAGGAATTGCATCTGTTGGTGGATCAAGGTCTGATGATGAAGATTAGTAGATCAGGTGGACTGCTAGCTCAGTTTAAAGTGTGATCTGTACTGAGGGATAGGATTAAAGCAGCTCAGAGCCGAGATCCTATTCTGGAAGAGCTTGCAGAGAATGTCAGAGCAGGGAAGTTCACTGATTTCACACTCGATGATGATGGTGTGTTGTGGATTAGTGGTAGATTGTGTGTTCCTGATGTGGATGATTTGAGAGAAGAGATCCTAGAGGAAGCACACTCTACAGCCTACAACATTCATCCAGGTGTTACTAAGATGTACCACAGTATCAGAGATCTATACTGGTGGGATGGATTGAAGAAGGATGTCGCTGATTATGTTGCTAAGTGTCTGACGTGTCAGCAAGTGAAAGCTGAACATCAGAAGCCTTCTGGGAAACTTCAACCTCTTCCTATTCCCGAGTGGAAGTGGGAAAGGATAACTATGGATTTTGTGGTAGGTTTACCTCATTCGAAGGATGGATACGACTCCATCTGGGTGATCATAGACAGGTTGACGAAGTCTGCACATTTCTTACCTGTGAAAGCCACTTATTCTGTAGCTAGATTGGCGAAGTTGTATGTGAAGCATATTGTGTGCCTTCATGGAGTACCTGTGTCCATTGTGTCAGACTGAGGTTCAGTGTTTACTTCTCGTTTTTGGCAGAAGTTACAAGAAGCGATGGGCATTAGGTTAGATTTTAGTACCTGCTTTTCATCCTCAGACAGATGGTCAGTCTGAGAGGACGATCCAGACATTGGAAGATATGTTGAGGATGTGTGTCCTGGATTTGGAAGGTAGCTGGGATGATCATTTGCCACTCGTAGAGTTTGCATATAATAACAGCTACCATAGCAGTATTGGCATGGCACCATATGAGGCGTTATATGGAAGGAAGTGTAGATCCCCGTTGAGTTGGGATGAGATTGGTGAGAGAGCTTTGACTGGACCTGAGATGGTTCAGGATGCTGCAAAGAAAGTCGCCGTGATTAAGCGAAGATTAGAGACCGCAGTTAGTAGACAGAAGAGTTATGTGGATCCTAGGCGTAGAGATGTGGAGTTTCAGGTTGGAGATTTTATTTTTCTGAAGGTATCTCCGATGAAGGGTGTGATGAGATTTGGCAGGAAGGGTAAATTAGCACCGAGGTATATTGGACCGTTTGAGATTTTGGAGAGAGTTGGCACTGTTGCATATCGGTTGGATTTGCCTCTGAGTATGTCACAGGTGCATCCAGTATTTCATATCTCGATGTTGAGGAAGTATATCTCGGACCCTTCACACGTGTTGCAACCTGACAGTGTAGACGTGAGTGAAGATTTGACGTTTGTGGAAGAACCTGTGGCGATCGTAGATTATCAAGTTCGACAGTTGCGATCGAAACAGATTCCGAAGGTCAAGGTTTTGTGGCGTAGCGACAGAGTTGAGGAGCATACATGGGAGACTGAAGCTGAGATACGAGCTTCTTACCCGTATCTCTTTCCTTCCTGATTTTGTAATCTTTTCTTTTTGGAATTCGAGGACGAATTCTTGTAAGGGGGGAAGACTGTAATATCCCGTGTTTTTAAAATATTTTTACACTGTATCGGGATATACAATGTTAATAATTTCTGTATATTATATGATATTTTTATGAGTTGTTATGTATTTAAAACCTATTTTAATTATTGTGTATTATTTATAGTACTTTACATAAAATTTTCCCGGGACTTGCATTTTCGGGGAAATTTTCACGTAAATAATTTATTATTAATTATTTTAAATATATTTTCGGACTTGCATGAACTCATACGTATTTTTGAATTACTAAATAGAGCCTATGTGTACATATTTATTTAATTAGGGTTTAGTATTACCCTAATATTTTATTAATTATTTATTAGTTTTATTGTTATTTAATTATTTTTATTTAGTATAAATTATTAAAATATTAAATTTTATGTGTGTGGTATATATTTAATGTGTGTAATTTAATATTATTTTATTATATAGTGTAAAGTATATATATATACATATAATACATCAAAAATCAAAACTTTTGGAAAATTACCATTTTACCCCCGATTTCTCTCTTCTTCCCCGACCGTTTCCCTTGTCGTCCGGTCGTTGCAACTGTCGATTCCTCACCGTTGGTGTGCCGTCCGGTGTGCCACCACCTTCTCCAACTTTCCTCGCCGCCTGTAGCAGCGGATTCCGACGTCTGGAGGTCGGTTTTGGCTGAAGAAGCCGAATTCTTCTTCACCATCGATCACGATGATTTCGGCCACCATTTTTGACACTGCTGGTCTCTTTCTTCTCCTTGAGCTCCGGTGAGTGTGATTCTAGCTTTGGTTTGAGCTTAAATGGTCTAGATTTGCTTAGGTTTTGATTTTTCCAATTCGGCCATATTAGGGTTTTTGATTTTTTTGAGCTTCGAATTGATTGATTCATGAAAACTCCCTTAAAAAATGTTGATCCTAGTAGATTAATCTACATGTTTGAATTTTTGTGGAATTTTTGGAGATTTTTTGGATTTTTGGGTATTTTTGAATATTTAGTATTATTTTCTAATTTTCGGAAATTAATTATTTAAATTATGAAATTGTGTTTTATGGTTAAATTAGGTGTTGAAATGAATTATAGGAATTTATTTGGAATTTTTATGAATTTCTATGTATTTATTTTGAATTATTGAAGTTTATGTAATTTTGGGAAATTAGGGTTAATTATGTTTTTAATTGAATTTAATTGGGTAATTGAGTTTAATTATTGATATTATTGATAAATATGTTGAGAAAATTAATTTTGGATAATTATACTATTTTTGGTGAATTTTTGAAGTAATTATAGTATATTTATATATATAGGGGCATTTTGGTAATTTTACCCTAAATTGTCTAAAAATGTAATTTAAGTGGTTTTAATAGTTATTTAAAGTATAAAAATGATTTCTACAAATGATTTGGTATTTTTAACTAATTAAAACTATTTTTCGTGAATTATTTTCAATTATATATATAATATACGATTTTTCTAATAAAATGAGTTTTTATCGGTTTTTAATGTGTTTAAAGGTTAATTATGTAATTTCTACCTATAAAATGAATTTCTATGTTATAAGGATATTTTTGGTATTTCTGAAATTGTTCTGTGGTTATGGACCCCGGTCGGTAGATTGTAGTCTGGAGTCTGACCGAGGGGATGTGAATAAGATGTGGTATTTGTTTTTTGAAGTGTGTTTCTTTACAGGGTCGGCTCTACTCTTTTGAGTAGAGAGATGTCCATTTTACAGGGGAGGTTCTGCTGAATTTTTTGTAGAATTCTCGTAAAACGTGATATCCGGTCGAACCCTGATATCGATTCTATGTTAAATACTCTAGATTGAATTCTAGGATTTCTGTTAGGTTTATTCTGATGTCTATTATTTATTGCTTGTTTAGTTGCACCGAGACCGAGGGCTAGTGGACCAGGCCCGTCGGATCCGTCTCGTGGAGCGCACTAAGGTGAGTTACTATTTTATATATATGTGCTTTAGGATGTATGATTTTAGAAATACATGTTTCATTTTGACTAAATATGCATAAATAACGTGATTTGTATTTAAGTATATTTTTGGTTTATATTAAATTATATGCATGTTTTATAAATAAATTATATTTAAAATATTTTTAAATATATTTCGAGCTTAATTTATGATTTAATTGGATTCATTCAACATATGTATACTCGAAATATACCTGGTTTACTTTTGGTATATTTTCAGTATATATATGGTTTATATTGTTATTTCATTTAAATTCATGCATCATTTATTTATGAATGGATGTTTTATATTATTAATGAAGGATATTAATAGAACGTGCTACCTAGTGGGCAGCATTAGGACCGAGTACGTACCAGTACACCTATAGTATTTAGGCTATATTACTAACCTATTTATGGATATTGATTGATTATGAATATTGATGTGTGAGATATGGTTTGGGTGTGATTGCTGGAGCTCGGTTGACCAAGTGTCTCGGGGCCAATCACACTGGCAGTCAGACTGCTGGAGCTCGGTTGACTTAGTGTCTCGGGGCCAGTCTACTGTCTAAATGGATTAAGTGGATATATTTGGAATAAGTGAGCCTGTATGGCTAGAGTGTTGTCTAACACTATTTCTGAGGTTGCGATATTCTAGGGTTCTATGTGATCCTTCATAAACGATGATTTTCAGTAAAATATATATAAAATGATTTTACAGCATTTGTGTGTATTTGTCTGTATATATATATATTAGATATATACTGTTGAGTGTATGCATTGTCATTTAGTGTGTATGTATATATATTATAGTAATTCACTCAGTGAGGTCTGACTCCCCTCCGTTGATAATTTTTCAGGAGAGTCAACATCTTCAGACCTCAGTAGCAGGCCTGTACGCTGGATTTCTTCCGCCCCGGCTTCTTTATGTAAACTGCTTACTTGAGTCTTATTTTTATAATCTAGACACTGCAGTAGTTGTAAATTAATGATGAGTCATTATGTATTTTATTTATGCGAGATGCATTTTAAGAAATTGAACTGGATTGTATTAAAAAGATTTTATATATATGTGATGAGTTGAGATTTAAATTAAATCCAGTTGATGGAAATGTTATTATTATATTTATGATTTTTATTTCCGCTGCATTTGATATTGTAATTATTACTATTGCATATTTTATTTTATTTTTAGGCTTGTTACGGGTTCCGGATTCGAAAGAATTCCCGTTCCCTAGCGCCGGTCATGGCCCCTATTTTGGGTCATGACATCAATGCTACATGATCTGTGTATACAATTGCCTTAGATCCAAGGAGGTACGATCTGAACTTTTCAAAAGTAAATATAACAGCCAACATCTCCTTTTCTATAGTAGTATAATTCAACTAAGTATTCGTCAATGTTCGGCTCACATAATAAATCACATGCAACCTATTCTCCTTTCTTTGTCCAAAAATGACTCCTATTGCATGATCACTGGTGTCACACATTAGCTCGAATGGTAGACTCCAATCTGGTGCCATCACTATAAGAGCAGAAAAAAGTGCTTGTTTCAACCTGTCAAAAGCCAATTTGCAATTATCAATAAAATCAAAAGGTGAATCTTTTTCAAGTAACTTCCAAAGGGGTTTTGAGATTTTTGAGAAATCCTTTATAAATTGCCTATAGAAGCCTGCATGACCAAGAAAACTCCTAACTCCTTTAACATTTATGGGGTACTGTAAATTCTCAATTGCCTCCACCTTTGCTTTATCAAACTGAATGCCTTGAGCTAAAATCTTATATCCAAGTACAATACCTTCATTTGCCATGAAATGGTACTTTTCCCAGTTTAGCACCAAATTTTTTTCCTCATAACATGCTAGAACTTGCTCTAAATTGCTCAGACATCCTTCAAATGAGCTTCCATAGATAGAAAAATCATCCATGAAAACATCCATGATCTCCTATACTAAATCTGAAAATATAGCCATCATACATCTCTGAAAAGTTGCAGGAGCATTATATAACCCAAATGGCATCCTCATGTATGCAAAAGTGCCATAAGGACATGTAAAGGTGGTCTTCTCTTAATCTTCTGGAGCTATTGCAATTTGATTATAGCCTGAGTAACCATCCAGGAAGTAGTAAAAAGCATGTCATGTTATCCGCTCCAATATTTGATCAATAAAGGGTAATGGGAAATGGTCTTTCCTTATGAATGCATTAAGTTTCCTGTAATCAATGCACACTTTCCATCCATTCATAACTCTTTTAGGAATAAACTCTCTTTCCATATTTTGCACAATTGTTATTCCCCCTTCTTTAGCACACACTGAATTGGGCTAACCCAAGAACTGTCAGAGATTCGATAAATAATTTCTGCATAAAGTAGTTTGACCACTTCTTTCTTCACCACCTCTTTCAGGTTTGGGTTGAGCCTCCTTTGTCTTTCAATGGTTGGCTTATTTCCATCCTCCATCAAAATCTTATGCATGCAATAAGAGAGACTTATACCTCTTATATCCGAAATCTGCCAACCGATTGCCTTTATTTTTCTCTTCAACATATTCACCAATAAATCCTTTTGCTCCTTACCAAGTTTAGAAGATATAATCACAGGTAAAGTTTGGTCATCACTAAGAAAAGTGTACCTTAAATACTGAAGTAACGACTTTAAGTCTAGTTTTGGTGGTTTTATGATTGAGGGTAGTGTGGGTTCAGTGTTTGGTAGTTGTATATGTGGTTGGTGTGGGTATTTGAGAGTCACTTCTTCTTTAAAAGATTGTACCTGTAAGCACTTCTCAATATTCTCAACTTCTAAAGATTATGCCAACCTCCATCGTTGGACTTCATTCACACATTCATTAATGACTTCAACTTGCATGCAAAAATCTTCATCATAGGGATATTTCATAGTTTCATAGATATTAAATTTACAGCTCTCATCCCCCACTCTTAATAAAGGAGTTCCATCATAGACGTCAATTATTGCTCTAGTAGTGTAAAGGAATAGCATACCAAGGATTAGTGGAACCTCCTCGTCTTCTTCAAAGTCAAGGACTACAAAATCCACTGGAAAAATAAATTTTCCAGCCCTTACTAACACATCCTCCACTATCCCTTCTGGTTCCTTCACTATCCTATCTGCAAGTTGCAATTGAATGCTTATAGGTTTTGCTTCTACTAATCCCAATTTCCTATAAATAGACAAAGACATAAGATTAATTGAAGCTCTAGAATCACATAAAGCTCTTTGAAAATTTAAATTTCCCATAGAACAAGGAATAGTGAGACTCCCTAGATGCTTCCTTTTTAAAGAAATTTTCTTCGAGATGATAGCGCTACACTCTTTTATGAGTGTGATGGTCTCACATTCTTGCAACTTCTTTTTATTAGAAATCAGTTCCTTGAGAAATTTAGCATACTTAGGCATTTGCGAAAGACATTCTACCAGAGGCATGTTGATGTGGAGTGCTTTAAACCTCTCTAAAAATTTAGCAAATTGTTAATCATGCTCCTATTTCTTCAATTTTTAAGGGTATGGAGCTGGAGGTTTGTAAGGTTTCACTAGTGGTGGTGTAGGTTTTTCTACTACTCGTTCCTTATTTTTGTTATCACCTTGCAGCTTCTCCTTTATTTGCACTTCAACCCATTCATCCTCTTGCTCTTTATCCTCTTCCTTTTTCTTTTCCTGCTCATATTCTATTGTTGCTTTTGGGATTTGGATCTCTGTTTCACTTCTCAAGGTGATAGCCTTCAACTATTATTTTGGATTCTTCTTAGTGTTTCTTGGCAAAGAACCTTGATTCCTCATTGATAAAGAATTTGCCAACTGCCCCATTTGCACCTCTAAATTATGAATAGAGGAAGAGTGGTTCTTGAACATCAGTTGAGTGTCTTGATACATTTGCTCAAATCTACCTTCTAACCTCTTTGTAGCTTTATCTTGTTGATTCATTTTTATGTACATCACATCCATGAACTTCTCCAACTTGCTCTCTAGAAAACTCCCAGAAGATGAATTTTTTTCTTGATGGTAATTTAGTTACTGGTGTTGCACATTATGCCTTACAAAACCACGTGGTGGTTGTGGCCTCCACTAGTTGTTCCCTTGATTGCTCCAAGAGAAATTAGGATGATTTCTCCAACTTGGATTATAGGTATTGTTATACACTTGGTTCTACTATCCTTTAAAGTTGTTCACAAAGTTTACATTCTCCATGGACAAGCTTTGCATCATTTGACACTCTATAGTTGGATGACTACCCTGACATAATTCATAAGAGGAAGACAAGTTAGATATGGCATTGATATTCATTTTATCCATTCTTTTAGATAAAGCATCCATCTTTGCATTTAACATCGTCAAACTGTCAATTTCAGTTGCTCCCCTTCTCTTTGGAATAGCTCTCTCACTGGACCAAAGGCTTTGGGTATTAGCCATTTCTTCAAAAAGCTCCAAGGCATCTTCTGGTGTCTTAGACATAATAGTTCCTCTTATTGATGCATCTATATTTTCTCTCACTACGAGATTGACACCCTTGTAAAAAGACTATGCCAAATCCCATGAAGGAATCAGCTATGGTGGACATTATCGCTGAAGATCCTTAAATCTATCCCAGTACTCATAAAAACTTTTATCATCTCTTTGATAGAAAGAGTTAATTTCATTTCTGATTTTGAGTACTTTAACTGGTAGAAAGTACTTATTGAAAAAGGCTATATAAAGCTCCTGCCATATGTTTATGGAGTTAGGTGCCAAACTAGTGAACCATCTTTTTGCTTTATCCATTAATGAAAATGGAAAAAGGATGAGCCTAATTTCTTCTGGTTGTACTCCATCATCTTGAAGGTCGAACAATACTCCAAAAATCTTATCATGTGACCAATTGGATCCTCATGTGGGAAGCCATTAAACTGTGAGTTTTGAATCATTTGGATCATAGCGGGTTTGATTTTAAAGTTATTTGCAGTAACTGCCAGCCTCACAATCAGAGTTTGGTCACCTTGGACATTGGGACTCATAAAGTCCCTCATAGTTCTGTGGGCAACCTGCCCATTTTAGCCATCTTGTCCATTTTGTGCTTCCCTACCCCCTAAAGGCAGGTTTCTTTCATCTTCCCCTCTGTTCATCCTATCTCTATTCTATCTTCTCCTTCTATGAATAGTTCTTTCAATCTATAAATCAAGTGGTATTAACTGGGCTCATTGTTTGCTTGCGCCACACATTGTGTGCATGCAACAATAAGAGTTCCTATAAAACCACAAAAAAAACAAAAGTAAAAAATAACGTCTAAATCAAACAACATAAAATTCTCAATAATATCAATTTAGAAATCCCTGGCAATGACACTAAAAACTTGATGGGTTCCCGTAAGTCTACGAATTCGTACAAGTAGTAATTAAATCTCGATCCTATAGAGATTACAGATTGACTACAGTGATACTAGTTGTGTTTGTTTGTTTAAATAATGAAAAAGGGTATTTTGAATTAAACTAAAAATCAAACTAAGACAAAACACAAAAAAATCATAATGAAATAACAATAACTTTAGAGAGCTAGGGTTCTTTTGAATTTTAGCATATCGACCTCCATTGCTTTTTGAGCCCACTTTAAGTGCCCACGACTCTCATGTAACCTTCCTCTACTGTTCTTTGACTTCCCTAAATACATAAAAATCAACCAAAAATAAACCAACTAATACATAAAAATAAATAAACATACAAGACATGCATTAAGTACTCAACTAAATAAAAACTGAATAAAAGAAACACAAACTTAATTAAAATTGCATCTAATCCTAACATAAAGACTACTTAAAATAATGCATTTTTCACACTTATCAGATACTATGCCAGATCATGTCCCTATTCAGGTTATCAGTCACAATAGATTCCATAAATTCCTTAGTAGTTGATTACCAGTGCAGTACCAATTCCTTTTAAGTTGCCTCCAGCTCAGCACTAGAGTTCGACTCAGATTATTCCTTAGCAGGGTCATTGTAGAGGTACTAGAGGAGGTGCCAGAGGTTTTGGCCAGGCTTCTACCAGTTAGCAAGGAGGTCGAGGTTAGGCCAGATTTTTTCACCTCACTCAGCAAGATCCTTAGGCATCTAATTCAGTCATGGCAGGTATTATTTCTGTTTGTTACTTGGATGCATGGGTTCTGTTTGATCTGGGTGCCACGCATTCGTTTGTATCTCCTGTGTTTACTTTCAAGTCTTATTGGCAAGCTTCGAGGATGGTTTTTCCTTTGTTTGTCGCCACTCCTCTAAGTGATTTGTTGGACACCAATGTTATTTTTTCTGGTTGTCCAGTTTTTATTAGATGTAGAGAATTGCCCATAGATTTGATATTATTGAATGTGATGGAGTTTGATGTTATTCTCGGTATGGATTGGTTATCTTAGCACTATGCCATTGTGGATTATCGGAGTAAAGACGTGATATTCAGAATTCTTAATGAAGAAGAATTTAAGTTTGTTGGTGATAAGAGTTTTGCACCTTAGAATCTAATCTCTGCTATTATGGCTAGGAAGATGCTAAGGAAGGGTTTTCAGGGTTATTTGGCATTAGTCAGGGATACTTTAGTGGAGAAGTTGTCACTCACAGATGTTCCTATTGCCTGTGAGTTTCCTAAGGTTTTTCCTGAGGAGTTGTCAGGCTTATCACCTCATAGAGAATTGAGTTCTGTATAGATGTGGTTCCAGGCACTACCCCTATTTAGATGCCACCCTATAGAATGGCTCCTGCGAAGTTGAAGGAGCAGTTGCAGGAATTATTGGATAAAGGTTTTATTAGACCCAGTGTTTCTCCTTAGGGTGCACCAATCTTATTTATGAGGAAGAAGGATGGTACCCTGAGACTGTGCATTGACTACAAAGAGCTGAATAAGGTGAGAGTGAAGAATAAGTATCCTCTCTCGAGGATAAGTGACTTGTTTAATCAGTTATAGGGTGCACAGTTCTTTTCTAAGATTGATTTGAGGTTGGGTTATCATCATTTGCGGATTAGTGAGGCCGATATTCCTAAAATAGCATTCCACACTCGATATGGCTACTATGAGTTTCAGGTGATGTCGTTTGGTTTGACTAATGCACCAATAGCCTTCATGGATCTGATGAATAGGGTATTCTATCACGACCTAAACTAGGAGCCATGACTGGCGCTAGGGTCAAATTCGGAACCCGTAGCAAGCCTTAGAAAATAAAACCATGCAATAAATAAATAAAAAGTACGATAGAATTAAAATTTTCTGAATCAATATATAAGTAAATAATCCAAATCCTTTCATAAATGAATATATATTCATACAGTGTTCAAATACAATTCTCAGAGTATTTAATATCAAAATAAAATAATACTCTTCTGATACAATAACACTACTACTACAGTTTCTAGAATACAATTCAAAGTTCAAAATATGCTTTTACATAAAATAGCCAGGACGGAAGGACACCGACGAGGAACTCTACTACTAAGGTCTGATGATATAGGATCTTCTAAAAAAAAATAATTGAGGGGGGTCAGACTTCACTGAGTGAATTATTATACTATATATACATGCAATCTAAATCATATCCAATCGTGCATTCACATATATATATGTATATTCACGCATTCCACACATATGTCAACTCTGCTTATATAAATATACTAAATGCAAAAAACATTTAGTTTAATAATCGCAACCTCAACCAACCACATCATCACTCTAGCCATATAGGCTCACTTGATTCCAAATAAAACACTTATTCCAATTTGGACAGTAGACTGGCCCCGAGACATTAAGTCAACCGAGCTTCTGCAGTCTGACTGTCAGTGTGATTGGCCCCGAGACACTTAGTCAACCGAGCTCCAGTAATCACACTATCTATCACCTCACATCTCAATCAAATCAATAGATCATTTATTTCATTATGGACAGTAGACTGGCCCCGAGACACTAAGTCAACCGAGCTACAGCAATCTGACTGTCAGTGTGATTGGTCCCGTAATCACACTATTAATCACACCATCGATCTTAATAAAATCAATTATAATCACCACAATTTATTCTCACTCAACCTTGATCTATCGCACCGGTATGTACATTGATCCTAGTGCTGCCCACTAGGTAGCACGTTCTATTAATATCCTTCATTTACATTAAATCATTTATAATAGTAAAATAAACCATATATATACCAGAAATATACCTAAAATATATCAATTTCGGGTATATATATGTCAAATAAAATGTGAAATATATTAAAGGTAAAACATTAATATAATTAAAAATAATTTAAGTGCATTTTAAAAATATAACATGCATTTGCTTAAAAATGCACCTAAATATACTAAAGATATACCCTAAGTACATAGATCATTTAATAAAATAGTTTTGCATAAATATTCATTTAAATATGTATATGAACTAAAACATGCATTTAGGTTTGACATATATTCACAAATTTACGAAAAATAACCTAATTTTCTAGCATGCATATCTCATAAATAAACCCTAAGTATACCACTAATATGTTAGATTTGAATCAATAATAAAACATGCATTTATTTGGAAATCTATCCAAAAAAATATACCAAAAATATATGGAAAAACAACTTAAGTGTAAGCTGATAATATGGCATGCAATTATTTAGGGATAAACCTAAAATATACTGAAAGTATACTTAAAGTATATTAATCATTCCATAAAATAATTATGACTAAATATACATTTAAAACATGTATATATACTAACATGTACTAACATAATCCTAATTATTTAACGTGCATATATCAAAATAACATGCATAATTATTTAACATGCATATATAAAAGTATAAACCCTAGATATACCAAAAATATGATAATTTAAACCACTTTTAAAAACATATAATGAAAATGAAAATCTCTAAGTGATGCATCCTATATGCAATGCATATATATACAGTATAATTACTCACATATTAGCGCTCCACGAGACAAACTCGACGGGCCTGATCCTTTAGGCCTCGGACTTGGCGCAACTAGAAAAATAAAATAATAATAACCGTCAAAATAAACTTCTAACTCTATACTTCTAGGATTACTATAGACAGATTCAATCAAGAATTCAGAATTAGACTCGGACCGGTTGTCACGTTTTACAAAAAATCTACTAAAATTTTGATAGAGTCTCTTTTATAAAATGGACATCTCCCTACAAAAGTAGGGCAAATCCTGCATTGAAAACACACTTTGAAATAGAATTCTCAAAACCCTTCGGTTGGACCTCAAACTGCAAATTCCACCGATCGAGGTTTACAATTCACAAGAATATACACAAAATATATTAAAATTCCTTAAATACCAAGAATACCCTTTTTAATACCAAAATATAGCAAAATTAATATTTAAATATTAAAAATAGTTATTTCACCGGTATTTACTTAAAAACCCTAATATTAATATAATATCACTAAAAATCAATAATTCTCGATAAGTTCACAAATATTAACTGAAATTCATTTTATCAATCCAAATTACTTAATTAGCCCAAAATATATAAAAAATCACTAAAAACTCATTTATTTATAAATATAGTATAGTATATATAATTTGAAAATAATTTTTGAAAAATATTTTTAATTAGTTAAAAATACTAAATATTTTATAAAAATCATTTTTATATCTTAAATAATTATTAAAACCAATTTAACTTAATTTTCAACCAATTTAGTACCAAATTACCAAAATACCCCTAGTATTTATAAAGTCACATAATATACTATAATTATTCAAAAATTCACTAAAAATTATAAAATTGCTCAAAAATTAATTTCTCAACATATAATTCAATAAAATAAATAATTATACTCAATTAACCAATTAATTTTAACAAAATACTTATTTAACGTAATTTTCTAAAAATCACCTAAACTAAATAAATTCTTAATAATTATAAAAAATCACAAAAATTAAAAATTAATTTTTAAAATTAATTTTAACCACTATAAACACCATAAATCACAATTTCACAATATATTTAATTAATTTAAGAAAATTAAAAAATATTAATAAAATAATAAAAAATTCACAAAAATCAAAATAAATTCTAAAAATTCCACAAAAATTACAGGATGTAGATTGAGCTACTAGGAACAATCTTTGTGAAGGAACTTAGCTTGAATCATTAGAATCAAAGTTCAAAAAAATCAAGAACTCAAAGTGGCCGAAAATGAAAATTGGTTACCAAGGAAAATCTAGACCAAATCAAGTAAAACCAAGCTTGGAAATGCACTCATCGGAGCTCAAGGAGGAGATAGAGACCGGCGGCATCCAATTTGGTGGCCGAAATGACAGTGATCGGCATTAGCTCGAGTTTCGGCTTCCTCAAGTTTCCATAGCCAAAACTCGCCAGAGAAGGAAGCTACAGGCAGTGAAGGAAGCTTGGGAGGGTCGTGGCATGCCGGGAGGCACACCAATAGTAAGGGAAGAGGTTACAGCGGTGACCGAGAAGAAAGGGGACGTCGGGCTTAAAGAGGGAGACGGGAGGGGCAGTTTCTGTAATTAATCCAAACTTTATATATATATATATATATATATATATATATATATATATATATATATATGTATATATATCTATAACTTTATTAACTTATATTATAATATATTAATATTATATTCAAAATTTCCTACACTACATGTTAAAAATAACAATATCTATATACATATACATATATATAATACATATTAATTAAATAAAAATATATAATATATACTTAATTAAAAATAACCCTAAAATGCTAAATATGTATATATATGCATGCATATGTATATATATATTAATACGATAATTAAAATCATGCATGGACTCATGCAATCACGTAAAACGTACTAACATAATTAATAAATATTTATTTAGGTTTTAATTTTTCCAAAAATAAAATTCTTAGGAAAATTTTACGTAAGAAATTAAAAATAATTAAAATAACTTTAATAATTATCAAACTAATTAAATAATCAAATATATTTATTAAAATTATTAACACTGCATATCCCGATGCAGTTTAAGATTATTTAAAATCTCGGGATATTACATATTCAGATGATTTGTGGATCAGTTTATAGTAGACTTCATCGATGATATATTGATGTATTCGAAGAGTATGGAGGAGCATGTATATTACTTGAGGACTATACTGCAGATACTGAGAGAACATTAGTTTTATGCTAAATTCTCGAAGTGTGATTTCTGGTTGGAGACTGTTGCATTTCTTGGACACGTGGTGTCTAAAGATGGTATCCAGGTTGATCCACAAAAGATTGAGGCAGTGTCTGAGTGGCCTAGACCGACTCCAGTTACTGAGATTCATAGTTTTCTAGGTTTAACTGGGTATTATAGGAGATTTATAGAAGACTTTTCTAGAATTATAGCTCCTATGACTCACTTGACTCAAAAGAATGTGAAGTTTAAGTGGTCAGATGCTTGTGAGAATAGTTTCCAATTATTGAAGGAGAAGTTGACCATAGCTCCAGTTTTGGCTTTGCCTAATGGAATAGATAAGTTCACAGTGTATTATGATGCCTCTAGAGTTGGCCTAGGTTATGTGTTGATGTAGAATGGTAGGGTGATAGCTTATGCTTCGAGGCAGTTGAAGAAGTATGAATAGAATTATCCTATCCATGACCTAGAGATGGCTACAATGATCTTTGCTCTTAAGATTTGGAGACATTATCTGTACGGGGTGACTTGTGAGATTTTTACTGATCACAAGAGCCTTAAGTACATTTTCTAGCAGAGAGATATGAATATGAGGTAGAGGAGATGCTTGGAACTGTTGAAAGATTATGACTGTGAGATCCTTTATCATCCAGGAAAGGCTAATGTGGTAGCAGATACCTTGAGTAGGAAGTCCTCAGGTAGTCTTGCTCATATCAGTGTGGAGAGGAGACCGTTGATTCAAAAGTTACATTAGTTAGTGAATCAAGGTTTAATGATGAAGATGAGTAGATCAGGTGGACTGCTAGCTCAGTTTAAGGTGCGATATATGTCGAGAGATACGATTAAAGCAGCTCAAAGTCAAGATCCTATTCTGGAAGAGTTTGCAGAGAATGTTCGAGCAGAGAAGTTCACTGATTTCACACTTGATGATGATGGTGTTTTGTGGATCAGTGCTAGATTGTGTGTTCCCGATGTGGATAATTGAAGAGAAGAGATCCTTAAGGAAGCACATTCTACAGCTTACAGTGTACATCCAGGTGTCACTAAGATGTACCACAGTATCAAAGACTTGTACTGGTGGGATGGACTGAAGAAGGATGTAGCTAATTATGTTGCTAAGTGTCTGACGTGTTAGCAGGTGAATGCTAAACATCAAAAGCCTTCTGCAAAGCTTTAGCCTCTTCCTATTCCTGAGTGGAAGTGGGAAAGGATTGCTATGGATTTTGTGGTTAGTTTACCTTGTTACAAGGATGGATATGTTTCTATCTGGGTAAATATGGACAAGTTGACCAAGTCTACACATTTTTTGCCAATAAAAGCCACTTATTCTATAGCTAGATTGGCGAAACTGTATGTGAAGCATATTGTGTGCCTACATGGAGTACCTATGTCCATTGTGTCAGACAAAGGTTCAGTGTTTATTCTCATTTTTGGTAGAAGTTGCAGGAAGCAATGGGCATCAGGTTGGATTTCAGTATTGCTTTTCATCCTCAGACATATGGTCAGTCTAACAGGACAATTCAGACACTGAAAGATATGTTGAGGATGTGTGTTTTGGATCTGAGAGGTAGCTAGGATGATCATTTGCCGCTTGTGGAGTTTGCTTATAATAACAGCTACTATAACAATATTGGAATGGCACCATATGAGGCTTTGTATGGAAGGAAGTGTAGATCCCCTCTGAATTAGGATGAGATTTGAGAGAGAGTATTGACTGGACCTGAGATGGTTCAGGATGCTGCAAAGAAGGTTGCTGTGACTAAGAGGAGGTTAGAGACCGCAGTTAGCAAATAGAAGAGCTACGCGGATCCTAGACACAAAGATGTGGAGTTCCAAGTAGGAGACTATATGTCTCTGAAGGTATCTCCGATAAAGGGTGTGATGAGATTTAGTAAGAAAGGTAAGCTAGCATCGAGCTATATTAGACCGTTCAAGATTTTAGAGAGAGTTGGCACTGTTGCATATCAGTTAGCTTTGCCTCCGAGTTTATCTCAAGTGCATCCAATGTTCCATATTTTGATGCTAAGGAAGTATATTTCAGACCCTTCACACGTGTTGCAGCCCAATAGCATGGAAGTGAGTAAAGACTTGAAGTTCGTGGAAGAACCTATCGCGATTGTTGATTATCAAGTTTGACAGTTGCGTTCGAAGCAAATTCCAATGGTCAAGGTGTTATGGCAAAGCAACAACGTAGAAGAGCATACCTGGGAGACTGAAGCTGAGATGCGAGCTTCTTATCCGTATCTCTTTCCTCCTTGATTCTTGTTTTATTCTTTTTTAAATTCGGGGATGAATTCTTATAAGGAGGGGAGACTGTTATGATCCATATTTTTAAATTATTTTATTTTAAAATGAGATATATAGTGTTAATAAGATTTAAAAATTTTATTGATTTATTTTCATTAATTGTGATTAATTACTAATATTTTATCTTTAATTAAATTTTCCTACATAAATATATTATTTTTGGTCATTTAATTTGCATGGTTATTATAGACACCCAATTTTGGGATGATGTGTTATGGATGCAGCAAAGGACTCCAATGATGAAAATATCATGCATAGGTCTTTGATACTTAATCTTTAAAATTCTAAGGGTTTAAATGCATCTTTTAAAGGAAGGATTTAGTGTTTTTAAAGACTAAATTGCAATATTTTTAGGACCTAATTGCAAAACATAAATTCTTTCAGGGGTCTTTTTATAATTAAATGTCAATATATATATATATATATACCTGTCAGAATTCCATAATTTCGACCGAAATTATGTAATTCCGATCGGAATTACACCAATTCCGATCGAATTGTGTAATTCCGATCAAAATTGCACAATCCCGGTCGGAATTGAATACTTCCGTCTATTTTTTTTATTCAATCTTAATTTTTTTAAAACACCTAATTAGCTTTTAACTCAATCCTAATTGATCTAAAATTTCTAAATATAATTTTAAGTATTAATCTTATATTTTTAGGAATTAGAATCACGTTAGGACTGGGCTAGGTTTTCTAGTTCTTTTTCCACTATATAAAGAGGATGAAGAGCGAGAAAAAAGAGGAGGATAAAAAAAGAAGGAGGTGGGAGAAGAAAGGAAAAGAGAAACGTGTTTTTTGAAGAGGGTTTTTTAATTCTTTTTTTTTTCTTTTTTTGAGTTATTTTCTACAAAAATTCCTTTTGATTCATCAATTAATTCAAGGTCCTTGAAGAATTTTTAAAGAAGAAGATTTGAAAACTTATCAAGAACGATGAATTATAAATCTGAGAAGTACCCCAAGTCATTCATAATCATCATCATCTTCTTCTTATTCTTTATTTATTTATTTTTTATATTATTAATTATGTTTATTCTTTCGAGTTATTATCATAATTTATTCATTAATTATAATTTTATTTTATTTTTCTTATAGTGATTATGGAGGAAAACACATGGTGATCATGTGAGAGGGATGAATTGATGAGAAGTTTGTGAAATACTATGGATAAAGCCTCGTAGATACTTAGTTTATAGGGTTATTTTATTTTATTTATTGCTTTTATTTTTATTTTATTAATTATTTTATGAATTAATGTAATAGCCCCAATAGTGGGAGTAGTGAAATTATGTGTATGGTTGCATGTTTATTTTGATTGAATTGATTAGTAAAACTAGGTTTCAATAAGTAATTATTAAAATCAATGGATGAGGTAGATTAATTTAGGTTGCATATTAATAAAATTAGGGTTTTAGTAAGGATTAATTTAATTATTTGTTTGATCTTATTTAATTTTTTTTTTATGTTTTTATTTGTTTTTAGGTTTATTTATTATTTTTATATGTTTGGGCCTTAAGCCCATTTTAGGCGTTGATTTATTTATTTAAGTTTAGATAATTCTTTTAGTCAATTTCACTTAATAATTAATTAGGTTTAATTAATTAAAATATATTTTTAGGTCCATAATTAATTAGATTTTAGGTTAGAAATATCTTAGGCCCATTTACTTCATTAGACATAGGTCCACTTAATTTAATTTAATCAATTTAGACTTAGCCCACTTAATTTAAGTCTTTTTTCATAATTTGTAGATTTAAGATCACTATTTAATTAAAACATGTTCAATTAGGCCAGCTAATTTAAATATTCTATAATTTGTAGAATTAGGCCAATTTTTTATTAAAATAAGTAGACATAAGTTCATTTAATTAAAATCAAAAGGAATTAGGTCCTTAGGTTCACTTATAATTTAAAATTTGTAGACTTTAGCTCATTTATTTAAAATCCATGTAGATTAGACTAACTTAGGGATTATGTGATTTATTGAATGCATTATTTTCTTATATAATTTCATGACTAGTTTGCCTTGGAGTTGATTGTTCTTTTAGGGTTTATATGAAATTGTATATAAATAGATAATAAGATAATAATTCATAAAGTAATTTTAAATGAACACAAGACTGAAAAAAGTTGGTATTCCATATCTAGAATCTCCTAGTTGTGGTGTTAGCTTTCTTTTAGGGAATCGAGTACCACATTTTCAATTTGTCCCAGTTATTACCCTGGTGGCGACTCCTCATCTCCACGCCATGTCTTTGTGATAGTAGCTAGTGTGTTCTCTAGAGTCCTGAGCTCAAACAGTATCGCGGTTGCTAAAATCTTAGACGTGCGCTAAACCCCGTTGTCTACAGTTATTTTAATATTATTATTTCTATTATTGTTTTATTAAATTTCTCTATTTATTTTTTTATTTTATGTATTATATTTATATATTATAATAATTAGGGTTTATGTGCATATGTGTGTTTATTATTATATGTGTGAGTGTGTGTGTCACGACCCAAAACAGGGGCCATGACCGGCGCTAGGGAACGAGAATTCTTTCGAATCCGGAACCCGTAGCAAGCCTAAAAATAAAATAAAACATGCAATAGTAATAACAATATATAATGCAGCGGAAATAAAAGTCATAAATATAATAATAACAATTGCACCACTGGATTTAAATCAAATACTCATCTCATATATATATAAGCTCTTTTAATACAAATCCAGTTCAAATATAATACAACATCTCTTTAAATATTTAATGACTATTGCAGTGTCTAGATAAAATAAACCCAAGACTCAGAGAAGCAGTTTATACAAGGAAGCTGGGGCGGAAGAAATCCGGCGTATAGGCCTACTACTGAGGTCTGAAGATGTTGACTCTCCTGTAAAATTAGTCCACGGAGGGGAGTCAGACCTCACTGAGTGAATTACTATAATATATATACATACACACTAAATGATAATGCATACAGTCAACAGTATATATCTAATATGTATATATACATGCAAATACACACAGATGCAATAAAATCATTTATATATATTTCATTGAAAATCATCGTTTATGAAGGATCATATAGAACCCTAGAATATCACAACCTCAAAAATAGTGTTGGACAACACTCTAGCCATACAGGCTCACTTAATCCAAATATATCCACTTAATCCATTTAGACAGTAGACTGATCCCGAGACACTAAGTCAACCAAGCTCCAGCAGTCTGACTGCCAATGTGATTGGCCCCGAGACACTTGATCAATCGAGCTCCAGCAATCACACCTCTAAACCATATCTCAGACATGTAATAATCATATCCAATCAATATCCACAAATGGTTAGTAATATAGCCTAAATGCTATAGGCGTACCGATACGTACTCGGTCCTAGTGCTGCCCACTAGGTAACACGTTCTATCGATATCCTTCATTAATAAATATAAAACATTCATTCACAAATAAATGATGCATGAAATTAAATAAAATAACATTATAAACCATATATATACTGGAAATATACCAAAAGTAAACCAGGTATATTTTGAGAATATATACGTCAAAACAAATCCAATTAAATTACAAATTAAACTAGAAATATATTTAAAAACATTTTAAACCTGTTTTATTAATAAAACATGCATATAGTTTAAAATAAATCAAAAATAAAACTAAAGATATACTTAAACACTAATCATATTATTTATGCATATTTGATCAAAATAAAACTATATTTCTAAAATCATGCATTCTAAAGCACATATATATAAAATAGTAACTCACACTTAGTGTGCTCCACGAGATGGATCCGACGGGCCTGATTCATTAGGCCTCCGTCTCGGCGCAACTAGACAAACAATAATGACAGAAATCAGAATAACCCTAACAGAAATCCTAGAATTTGATCTAGAATATTAAACACAGAATCGAAATTAGGGTTCGACCGGATATCACGTTTTACGAGAATTCTATCAAAAATTCGGCAGAACCTCCCCTGTAAAACGGACATCTCTCTACTCAAAGAGTAGAGCTGACCCTACAAAGAAACACACTTCGAAAAACAAGCTCAAAACAAATCCACAACCCCTCGGTCGGACTCCAAACTACAGTCTACCGACCGGGATCCACAAACACAGAACAATTTCAGAAATACCATTATAGCATAGAAATTCATTTTATAGGTAAAAATTACATAATTAACCTTTAAACACAATAAAAACCGATAAAAACTCATTTTATTAGAAAAATCGTATATTATATATATAATTGAAAATAATTCACGAAAAATAGTTTTAATTAATTAAAAATACTAAATAATTTCTAGAAATCATTTTTATACCTTAAATAATTATTAAAACCAATTAAATTACATTTTTAGCCAATTTTGTGTAAAATTACCAAAATACCCCTATATATATAAATATACTAAAATTACTTCAAAAATTCACCAAAATAGTATAATTATCCAAAATTAATTTTCTCAATATATTTATCAATAATATCAATAATTAAACTCAATTATACAATTAATTTCAAATAAAAACACATTTAACCTAATTTTCCCAAAATTACATAAACTCAAATAATTCAAAATAAATACATAGAAATTCATAAAAATTCTAAATAAATTCCTATAATTCATTTCAACACCTATAATTACCATAAAACACAATTTCATAATTTAAATAATTAATTTCCGAAAATTAGAAAATAATATTAAAATATTCAAAAATACCCAAAAATCCAAAAAATCTCAAAAAATTCTACAAAAATTCAGAAATGTAGATTAAGCTACTAGGATCAACATTTGTGAAGGGATTTTTCATGAATCAATCAATTTGAAGCTCAAAAAAATCAAAAAACCCTAATATGGCCGAAATCAAAAATTCGAAACCTAAGCAAATTAAGACCATTTCAGCTCAAACCAAAACTAGAATCACACTCAACAGAGCTCAAGGAGAAGAAATAGACCGGCGGTGTCAAAAATGGTGGCCGAAAAGTTAGTGAACGGCGAGGAGAGGAATTTCGGCCAAAAGAAGAAAATAGGGTTGCCGGCGCCGGGAAAGAAGGCTGCTGGCAGCGGGGAACGGCTAAGGACGACAGTGGCAAGCCCGGGAGGCACACCGACGGTAGGGGGAACGGCATGACAGACGGTGGTTGGTGGTGAGGGAGTGGTCGGGCACGGGGAAGGAAGAAGGAAGAAGAAGAAAAAGAAAAGAAAAGAAAAAGAAAAGAAAAGAAAAAGAAAAGAAAAAGAAAAAGAAAAAAAAGAAAAATAATAAAAAATAATTTTTATAAAATATTTGAAAAAAAATCACATCCACACACTTAATATTTAATATTTTAAAATTTAATATTAATTGAAAATAATTAAATAACAATAAAATAATTAATTAATTAGTAAAATATTAGGGTAAAATACTAAACCCCTAATTAAATAAATATATACACATATAGGCTCTATTTAGTAATTTAAAAATACGTATGAGTTCATGCAAGTCCAAAAATATATTTAAAATAATTAATAATAAATTATTTACGTGAAAATTTCCCCGAAAATAAAAGTCTCGGGAAAATTTTACGTAAAGCACTGTAAATAATACACAATAATTAAAATAGGTTTTAAATACACATTAACTCGTAAAATATCATGATACATATACTAAAATTATTAACACTCGCATATCCCGATACAATGTTAAAATATTTAAAACACGGGATATTACAGTGTGTGTGTGTCTATATATATATATATATATATATATATATATATATTATATATATATATATATATATATATATATATATATATGTATATATATATATATATATATATATTATTGTGTGGTGTAGATTTAATGCTACATTATATAATATTATAATATATACTTTTAACATAAAGTAATATATATATATATATATATACCTATAAATCGGGCCATACATATATACAAACAAACTAACTAATACAGAAACATTCAACAAACACAAATACATTCACGCAAAACATTGTTCACTATCCCCTTCCTCCTGCTGCTGTCCTGTTCAACAACCATTGGTGTGCCTCTCTAGCGTTCAACGGCCACCACAACCTCCAGTCACCTTCCGCCATCCCTTCCACCTCCTTTTCCGGCACTAGCACCATTTGAAACCAAAGAGACTGAAACCTTCCATATTCGGCCAACCTCCATTTTCTGGCCACCATTCTTCACGATTTTCGTGTCTATCAACTCTCTTGTCTCCGGTGAGTATGAATCCAAGCTTAGTTTAAGCTTTAATCTTCATTTTCTTGAGTTTTGATGATTTTTAGTTTATTGAGCTTTAGGGATTTTGAATTTTTTTTAAGCTTGATCTTAATGAATCTTGCAAACTCCCTTCACAAAAGATATCCTAGTAGCTTATTCTAAATGAATAATTTTTTTTTAATTTTTGGAATTTATTTTAATTTTTGAATATTTTATTATTATTTTATTAATTTTGTAAATTACTTTATTAAATTATAAATTTGGTATATTTGGTGTTATTATTAATTTTAGAGTTGAAATTATAATTTTTGTGATTTTTATGTAATTTTTATAATTATTTTTATATTATGTCAATATTGGATAATTAGGTTTAAGTTGTGTTTTTATTGAAATTATTGTTTAAATATGTGTTTTTTTTTAATATTAGTAATATATATGTTGAAAAAATAATTTTTATACATTTATATAATTTTTATAGAATTTTTGAGTAATATTAGTATATTATATGTATTTTTGTAATATAGAGGTAAATATGTAATTTTGTGTTAATTATAGTTAAATGATATGTTTTAATTGATTTTATAATTATTTAAGGTATTAAAATTATTTACTATTTTTAACTAATTAATACTAATTTTTGAAAATTGTTTTCAAATAATATATTATATATTATTTTGGTAATTAAATGGGTTTTTAGTAATTTTTAATATGTATTTAGGCTATTTTAGTTATTTGAATAAATAAAGTAAATTTTTATTAATTTATATTGAATTATCGAGAAATTGGACTTATAATAATATTATATTATTATTTCAGGATTTTTACGTAATTATTGAGAAAATAATTATTTTTGGTGCTTTAATGTTAAATATATAATATTTTGATATTTTGAGGATATTTATGGAAATTAGTGATTTTTAATATATTTATTATGTTATTTGGATTTTTGGTGAATTGTGGACCTAGGTTGGGGGAATTGAATAGTTCAGAATCCTAACCAAGGGTTGTGTGAATTCTGGTTTTAAAAGTGTGTTTTCCTTGTAGGACCGGCTCTATATTTTAGTAGAGAGATGTCTATTTTACAGAGGAGATTCTGCCAAATTTTTTGTGAAATTCTTGTAAAATGTGACATCAGGTCAATTCCAATTTTGTATCAGTCTGTGTTTTGTAATCTTAGATCGAGTCTCTATAGAGTTTAAGTTAGATTTATTCTAATTTCTGTAATTATTTTATTGTTTAGTTACACTGAGACCAAGACCTAGTGGACCAGGCCTGTCGGACCAGTCTCGTGGAATGCAAACCTGTGAGTTGTTATTTTATATGTACATTGCATTTATGATGCATGTTTTAGCAAATATTCATGTTTTAATTGAGTTTATTCATAAATTGTTTTATTAAATGTTTAGTATACCCTAGATATATTTTTGGTATATTTTTGATATATTTCTACATCAATGCATGTTTTATTTTTTATTTATACTTAAATTATTTTTTAGTATATTATGGGTTTATTTTTGGTATATTTCATGATTGATTTGAATTTATTTTACATATATATACTTGAAATATACTTAATTTATTTTAGGTATATTTTCGATATATATATGGTTTATTTGGTCATTTTGAATAATATTATGCATTATTTATTTTACCGTATGGATGATTTATTTTAAATGAAGAATATCGATATAACGTGCTACCTAGTGGGCAGTACTAGGACCGAGTACGTACCGGTGCGATAGATTGTAGGGTTCAATTACTAACTTATTTGTGAAAAATATGATTTGATTGAGATGTGATGTGATTGATGGTATGATTACTGGAGTTCGGTTGACCAAGTGTCTCGAGGCCAATCACACTGATAGTCAGACTACTGAAGCTCGGTTGACTTAGTGTCTCGGGGCCAATCTGCTGTCCATATGGATTAAGTGAATTTATTTGGAATTAAGTGACCCTATATGGCTAGAGTGATGTTATTGTTGTTTGAGGTTGCGATTTAATAGAGTTCTATTTGATCTTTCATAAACTTATGTTTTTCCGTATTATATATAAAGTGATTTTCAGCATCTGTGTATATATGTTTGTATATATATTTATTATATATACTGATGACTGATTACATTTGACATATAGTAAATGCATGTATATATATTATAACAATTCACTCAGTGAGGTCTGACTTCCCTCAGTTGACATTTTTACAGGAGAGTCATCTTCTTCAAACATTAGCAGTAGACCCATTCACCGGACTTCTTCCACCCCGACTCTTTTATGTAAATTATCTACTTAATTTTTATATTATACTCTAGAAAACTGCAATAGTTATATTTGGTATCAATAGTGTGTTGTATTTTATATTCACTATATGTGATTTTAATTCAGAGGTTTTCTCTGAATATTGTATTAATATAATTCATGTTATGATATGAAAGAGATTAATTTTATTATATTGGTTTATGAGTTTTAATTGTGGTGTATATTTTATTATTATTATTGCATATTTTTATTTTAAGGCTTGCTACGGATTCTGGATTCGAAAGAATTCTCATTCCCTAGCGCCGATCATGACTCCTAATTTTGGGTCGTGACAAAAATAGACATCTCTCTACTAAAAAGTAAAGTCAGTCCTGCAAGAAAAATGCACTTCAAATAACAGAATTCACAACACCTTCGGTTGAGACTCCAAACTACACAATTCCCAACCGAAGTTCATAATTTCATCAAAAATCAAATAATATAATAATAAATATATTAAAAATTAATGAATTCCATATATCTCCTCAAAATATCAAAATATAACATATTTAAATATTAAAACACTCAATATAATTAATTTCACAATAATTAAATAAAAATCCCGAAATAATAATATAATATTATTAAAAATCCAATTTTCCAATAATTCAATATTAAATAGTAAAAATTCACTTTACATTTTCAAATAGCATAAATAGCCTAAATATATATTAAAAGTTATTAAAAACTCATTAAATTACCAATTTAATAAATAATATGTTATTTGAAAATATTTTTCAAAAATTAGTATTAATTAGTTTAAAATTATAAATAATTTATAAAAATCATTTTATTACCTTAAATAATTCTAAAACCAATTAAAATTTTAACATCATATTAAATTATAATTTTAACAAAATTACACAATTAACCCAATAATTTCAAAATACACATAATGCTAAATAATTTACTCAAAAATTATATAAAATCATTAAAATTATTCTATCAACATATGTTATACTAATATTATCTAAAACACATATTTTAATCAATAATTTCAACAAAAATACATATTTAACATCATTATCCAATATTCACATAAACTAAAAATATTATTAAAAATTATATAATAATCCCAAAAATTATTTTCTCAACCCCAAAATTAATAACAACTTATAATAACACTAAATTAACCAAATTCATAATTTAAATAATTAATTTATGAAAATTCAATAAATAATAATAAAATAATAAAAAATACACAAAAATTCAAATAAATTTCAAAAATTTTAAAAAAATATATTAATGGAGATTAAGCAACAAGGATCAACATTTGTTATGGGAGTTTTCAAAAATCAATCAAAAAACAACGCCAAAAAATAAAAACCCTAATAGCTCAAAATCAAAAAATCAAGAAAACTCACAAACAATCGAGGTTAGAGCTTGAACGAAGCTTGTATTCGAGATCACTGGAGCTTAGAGAGTCAAAAGAGACCAGCAGAGCTCAAAATGGTGGCCAAAAATGGAAGAATGCCAACGAGGAAGAAGCTTGTTGTTGCTGCCGTTTCTGCTTCTCCGGTGACGCTCTGACATGCAAATGGTGATGGGGAAGAAGATGGTGGTAGGCTGGAAGCAAGGGAGGCACATCGACAATTAGAAATCAGGACTGTGCGGGAGGAAGAGATGAAGTTAGATTGTTCTGCATTTTTCTATCCTTGTTTCTTTGATTTTTGGTATATATATATATATATATATATATATATATATATATATATATATATATATATAAACACACACATATACAATAATTTACATAATATTTATTAAATAATTTAATAATAATATAAATAATGTAAATTACTAAAACAATAATAGACATAATAATGCACTAAAATTAATATTATTAAAATAATACTATATGAAATAATAAATATCAATAATACAAATTAAATGTTTAAAATAATAAGTTTCTAAAATAAAATATAGAAAAATATAATTTAACATAAAATAATAATTATTAATCACAAAATAGTAAGATAAATAAATATAATTTTTAAATTTTTATTAACACTGCATATCTTATTTTATATTCAAATAATTTAAAAATTAAAGGTTATTACAAACTCGATCTAGGAATTCGAAACTCAAATAAAATCCGAAAACTCAGGATCGACGCAGTGTCACATTTTATAAGAATTCTACTGAAAATTTAGTAGAGCTTCCTTTGTAAAACGAACATCTCTCTACTAAAAAATAGAGTCAATCTTGCAAAAAAACACACTTCTAAACACAGAATAATCAACACCTTTGGTTGGAACTCCGAACTGCACAATTTCCCAATCGAAGTTCACAAATTCACCAAAAATACATTTAATATAATAAATATATTAAAAATCAATAAATTCCACAAATATCCTCAAAATATCAAAATATAATATATTTAATCATTAAAACCTTAAATAAAATTATTTTCATAATAATTAAGTAAAAATTCCAAATAATAATATAATATTATTAAAAATCCAATTTCCAATAATTCAATATAAATTAGTAAAAATTCACTTTTATTTATTCAAATAGCTTGAATAGCCTAAATATGTATTAAAAGTAATAAAAATCCATTTTAATCACCAATTTAGTATATAATATATTATTTGAAAATAATTTTTAAAAATTAGTATTAATTAATTAAAAATAGTAAATAATTTATAAAAATCATTTTATTAGCTTAAATAATTCTAAACCATTTAAAACACAGTATTTAACTGTAATTTTAACAAAATTCACAATTACCCTATATTTTCAAAAATCCCATAATATAATTAATATTTCTCACAAATTATATTAAATCATTAAAATTATTTCTATCAACATATAATATTCTAATATTATGTAAAACACATAATTCAACAATATTTTCAACAAAAAAACACATTTAACCTAATATTCCAATATTTACAAAATATAAAAATATTACTAAAAACTATATAATATTCTCAAAAATTATTTTCTCAACTCTAAAATTAATAAAAATATATAATAACTCTAATTTAACCAAATTCATAATTAAAATAATTAATTTATGAAAATTCAATAAATAATAATAAAATACTAAAAAATTCACCAAAATTCAAGTAAATTCCAAAAATTAAAAAATATATATTTCTAAGAAGCTTGAGCTACTAGGATCAAAGTTTGTTAAGGAAGTTTACTTAAATCAACCAAAATCATCCTAAAAAAAAAACCTAATAGATCAAAAACAAAAATCAAAGAAAACTCACAAACGAGAAAGATTGAACTTGAACCAAGCTCATATTCGACTTCGTTGAAGCTCCAGGAGTCAAACGAGACCGGCAACACAATCTAAGGTGGCCGGAGGAGGAAGAACAGCGTTGAACTACCTTGATGTCGCTGCTACTATTTCTACTAGTTTCGGCTATCAGAGAGGGAAGAGAAGATGGCAGCGATGGCTGGAAGAGGAAGGTTGATGGCTGTCCGGCGTGGGAATGGAGAGAGGCACACTGACAAGGAAAGATCGGGACTGAGCAGCGTGCGGCAAGAGGTAAGTTTCTATTCTTCTCTTTTGTTTATATATATATATATATATATATAGACACACACATGTCACACACAATAAATTAATAATATACACAATGTTTATTAAATAATTTAATAATAATACAAATAATGTAAATTAGTAAAAATTATAATAGAAATAATAATGCACTAAAATTAATATTATTAAAATAATACTATATGAAAAAATAAGAATCAATAATGAAAATTAAATGTTTAAAATAACAAGTTTCTAAAAATAAATATTTATGTAGAAAATATATTTTATCATAAAATAATAATTATTAATCACAAATAATAAAATAAATAAATATGACTTTTAAATTTTATTAACACTGCATATCTCAATTTATATATAAATAGTTTAAAAAATAAGGGTCATTACAGTCTCCCCTTCTTATAGGAATTCGTCCTCGAATTCAAAGAAAAGAATAAATACAAGAATCAACAAGGAAAGACATACGGGTAAGAAACTCGCATCTCTAATTCGGTCTCCTAGGTATGCTCTTCTACGCTGTTGCTTTGCTACAACACCTTAACCATCAAAATCTGCTTCAAACGCAATTGTCGAACTTGATAGTCTATAATCACAACAAGTTCTTCCATGAAAGTCAAGTCTTCATTCACTTCCACACTATCAGGCTACAACACATGTGAAGGGTCTGAAATATATTTTCTCAGCATCAAGATATGGAATACTGGATGCACTTGAGACAGACTCGGAGGTAAAGCCAACCGATATGCAATAATGCCCACTCTCTCTAGAATCTCGAACAGTCCAATATACCTCGGTGCTAGCTTACCATTCCTACCAAATCTCATCACACCCTTCATCGGAGACACCTTCAGAAATACATAGTCTCCTACCTAGAACTCCACATCGCTGTGTCTCGGATCCGTATAACTCTTCTGTCTGCTAACTGCGATCTCTAGTCTCCTCTTAATAATAATAACCTTCTTAGTGGCATCTTGAAACATCTCAGGTCCAGTCAATGCTCTCTCCCTAATCTTATCCTAACTCAGAGGGGATCTACACTTCCTTTCGTACAAAGCCTCATATGGTGCCATCCTAATACTACTATGGTAGCTGTTATTATAAGCAAACTCCACAAGTGGCAAATGATCATCCCAGCTACCTCCTAGATCCAAAACAAACATCCTTAACATATCTTTTAGTTTCTGGATTGTCCTCTCAGACTGATCATTTGTATGAGGGTGAAAAATAGTACTAAAATCAAGCTTGGTGCCCATCGATTCTGATAACTTCTGCCAAAAATGAGAGGTGAATACTGAACCTCTATCAGATATAATGGACACGGGTACTCCATGAAGGCGCACAATATGCTTAACATATAGCTTCGCCAATCTGGCTATAGAATAAATGGGTTTCACAGGCAAGAAATGTGCAAACTTTGTCAACCTGTCCATAATCACCCAGATGAAATTGTATCCATCCTTGGAATGAGGTAAACTAACCATAAAATCCATAGCAATTCTTTTCCATTTCCACTCAAGAATAGGAAGTGGCTAAAGCTTCCCGAAAGGCTTTTGATGTTTAGCTTTCACCTACTGACACGTCAAACACTTAGCAATATAATCAGCTACATCCTTCTTCAGTCCATCCTACCAGTACAAGTCTTTGATACTGTGGTACATCTTAGTAACACCTGGATGTACACTATAAGCTATAGAATGTGCTTCCTCAAGGATCTTTTCTCTCAAATTATCCACATCATGAACACACAATCTACCACTGATCCACAAAATGCCTTCATCATCAAGTTTGAAATTAGTGAACTCTCCTGCATGAACATTCTCTATAAGCTCTTTTAAAATAGGATATTGGCCCTGAGCTGCCTTAATCTTATCTTTTAACATAAATCAAACCTTGAACTGAGCTAACAGTCCACTTGATCTACTCATCTTCATCATCAGACCTTGATCCACTAATTCATGCAACTCTTGGATCAACGGTCTTCTCTCCATACTAATATGAGCAAGACTACCTGAGGACTTCCTACTCAAGGCATCTGCTACCACAGTAGCCTTGCCTGGATGATAAAAGATCTCACAGTCATAGTCCTTCAAGAGTTCTAACCATCTCCGCTGCCTTAGATTCAAATCTCTCTACTGAAAAATGTACTTTAGGCTCTTGTGATTAGTGAAAATCTCATAAGTCACCCCGTATAGATAATGTCCCCAAATCTTGAGAGCAAAGATCACTGCAACCATCTCTAGGTCATGGGTAGGATAATTCTTGTAATAACCCTACTTTTTAAATTATTTTATTATATAATGAGATATGCAGTGTTAAAAAAATTTAAAGGTTAAATTTAATTATTTTACTATTTTGTGATTAATTATTATTATTTTATGATTAATTGAATTTTCTACGTAAATGTATTATTTTGGAACTTATTATTTTGGACGTTTGAATTCCATTGTCTATATTTATTATTTTTGAATACTATTATTTTAATAATATTAATTTAGTGCATGATTATTTTAATATTATTTTTAAACATTAACATTATTTTATTAATTGACGTGATTTGAGTATTATTAATATTTTTTAAAGTATTCCACTACCATTATTAATGTTATTATTTTCATTGTTATTTTATGTGGGTTATTATTATAATTATCATGCGATATTATTATCACAGTATTATTTTAATATTAACATTTTAATTACATTATTATTATTATTTTATTCCTATTGATTGACATTATTTCATTATTAAATTATTTCATGAATATTGTCTATATTATTGTTATTTTCAAATGTGTTTTGCACTATTATTATGTGAGTTATTATTATTATTTTTTATTTTATTAAATATACATTATCTATAGTATTAATTATTTAATAATTATGGTTATTATTAATGTTACTTTTAAATGAATTTTATATGTTTATTTTTATGTGTGTGGGATTATATGTGTATGTATAACTTTATATTAACTTTATAATAAACAAATCTCCACTACAAATAAATACTCATATATATATATATATATATATATATATATATATATATATATATATATATATATATATATGAGTATTTATTTGTAGTGGAGATTTAAAAAAACAAAGAAGAAGATCAAAATGCAGCCTCCTTCTTCCTGTCTTCCTCGCGCAAACCGTACCCTCCCCTATTACTGTGCAACTTCTTCTTCCTCATGTTGCTTAGCCTCTGCCAACGCCACCTAAACCTTCCCTAAGCCACCATCTCCTTCCCTCTTCTCCCCTACCTTCTCCTTCTTCTTCTCGCCGGTGGACAGCATGCAAAAGCAGCAGCGACAGCAGCATGGTGCAGAGGTCGCTGGTGGCTTCCCGACAGCAAAAGCTTGACTTCTTTAGCTTGATCGACTCCTTGAGTTGAGGGGAAGATGATTTTGAGCTTGATCGAAGCTCAAAGCTAATCATTTATGAGTTTTATGTAATTTTTAATTTATGTCAAATTTCTTTTTTTAATTTTTTTAGCTTGAGTTTAATGGATTTTTGATCATTTCTTTTAGAAATGATGATCTATGCATCTTAATCTACTCATAGATATTTTTAATTTATTTTCTGATTTTGTTTGATTTTTGGTTAATTATTGAATATTTTAATAATTAAAAATGAATTGTTGTTAATTAATTAATTAAATTATGAATTTGGTTAACTTATTGTTATTATATATTGTTATTAATTTTGGTGTTAAGAAATTAATTTTTGAGAATATTGTGTAATTTTTAGAAATATTTATAGTTTATGTAAAGTTTGGATATTGAGTTAAATGTGTATTTTTGGTTGAAATTAGAGTTTAATTGTGTGTTTTAGTTGATATTAGAATGTTATTTGTTGATAAAATAATTTTTATGAATTTATATATTTTTTATGGAATTTTATATAATTTATGTGTATTTTGAATTATTACGTTAAATAAGTATTTTTGTTGAAATTATTGGTTAAATATGTGTTTTGGTTGATATTAGTATGATATATGTTGATTAAATAATTTTAATGATTTTCTATAAATTTTGAGGAAATTATTTAGTATATTGGATATTTTATATTAAAGGGGTAAATGTGTAATTTTGTGTTAATTATAGTTAAATACTATGTTTTAGTTGGTTTTATAATTATTTATGGTATTAAAAATGATTTTTTTACAAATTAATTACTATTTTTAACTAATTAATACTTTTTTTTCAAAAATTGTTTTCATAGGATATATTATATATTATTTTGGAAATAAAATGGGTTTTAAACTAATTTTACTGTATAATTAAACTATTTAAGCAATTAAATGTGAATTTTATTATGTTATGTTGAATAATTGTAAAAATTGAATTTCTATTAATATTATATAATATTTGATATTTTATTAGTTAATTGTGATAATTTTAGAATATTATGTTAATAATAGATTTATTTATTATTTTGAGGCTAAATTTGTATTTTTATTATTTTATGATGTTAAATTGTGATTTTTAAATACTATTTACAATTTATGTAAATTTAATTGTAAAATGGAAATTTTATTCCATTTATGAATTTTTATTATCAAATATTATTTAAATTAGATTTTTATGTTTTAATTGGAAAATAAAGGTTTTTAAATATTTTTATGGGTTTTTGATGATTTTTATTATTTTACTGTTTAATATTGTTTATTTGTGTATTGTGAAACTTGGTTAGGGATTTGTGGAGTTTGGGGTCCCAACCCGAGGTGTTGTGCTTTGAGATTTTAGAAGTGTGATTTCTGTACAGGATCGGTCATACTTTTGTAGGGAGATGTCCGTTTTATAAATAAGACTCTGCCGAAATTTTGATAGATTTCTAGTAAAATGTGACAACCGGTCCAAGTCTAGTTTTGAATTTTTGATTGAATCTATCTATAGTAATCCTATAAGTGTAAAAATTAAAAGTTTATTCTAATTGTTGATATTATTTTATTTGTCTAGCTGCGCCGAGACCAAAGCCTATCAGACTAGGCCAGCCGAGTCTGTCTCATGGAACGCGAATCAGTGAATTATTATATTATATATATATGCATTGCATTTAGGATGCATGACTTAGGATTTTTTTATTTTTATTATATGTTTTAAAAGTAATTTAATTTATAACATGATTTGGTATATTTGTTGGTATGATTTCAGTTTATTTTTAGTATATTTTGATGTATATGTCTACATATTTTTCTATATACATTTGCTATATCTTTGGTATATTTAAGGTTTATTTTTGATATATGCATGCTAGATAATTAGGTTTATTTTTAGTATATTTTAGTATATATACATGTTTTAAATGTATATTTATTCTTAATTGTTTTATTAAATGATTTATGTGCTTTAGGTATATTTTCAGTATATTTTTAACATACTTCTAAATAAATGCATGTTTAATTATTGATTTAAACCTAGCGTGTTTATAGTATACTATTGGTTTATTTTTAGTATACTTCATGATTTATTTGGATTTATTATATATATATATATATTTGAAATATACTTAGTTTATTTTAGGTATATATATGGTTTATTTGGTTGTTATGAATGACATTATGCATTATTTATTTTCTCATATGGATGATTTAATTAAAATGAAGGATATCAATAGACCGTGCTAGCAAGTAGGCAGCACTAGAACTGAGTACGTATCGGTGTGATAGATTTAGGTTTGAGTGAGGAATTAATTATGTTGATTACAATTGATTGATAATGATTTGATTGATTTGATTGAGATGTGATGTGATTGATGGTGTGATTGCTGGATCTCAGTTGACCAAGTGTCTCGAGGCCAATCACACTGACAATCAGATTGTTGGAGCTTGGTTAACTTAGTGTCTCGGGGCCAGTCTACTGTCTTAAATGGAATAAGTAATATATTTGGATTTAAGTGAGTCTGTATGGCTAGAGTGATGATATGGTTGATTGAGGTTATGATTAATAGGGTTCTATTTTATCCTTCATGTATTAAAATAAAGGTTTTCTGCACTTATTATATTTATTAAAGTAGAGTTTGGCATTTATGTGAAATGCGTGTATATGCATATATATATAAGAATGCTTGACCAGATATGGTTAGATTGCATGTATACATAGTATAATAATTCACTCAATGAGGTCTGACCCCCCTCAATTATTTCTTTCAGGAGATCCTATATCGTCAGACCATAATAGTAGAGCTCTTTGTCGATGTTCTACCGTCCCGGCTACTTTATGTAAATGTATATTTTGAACTCTTATTTATATTCTAGAAATTGCAGTAGTAGTGTTATTGTATCAAAAAGTATTATTTTGTTTTGATACTTTGCACTCTAAAAGTTGTATTTGAATATATATATATATATATATATATATATATATATATATATATATATATATATATATATATATATATATTTATTTATGAAAGGATATTGAGTACTATTTTTATATATCGATTCAAAAAATTTTATTTCAGTCGTACTTTTTATTTTTGTATTGCATGTTTTTATTTTCTAAGGCTTGCTACGGGTTCCAAATTCGAAAGAATTCCCATTCCCTAGTGCCGGTCATGGCCCTTGGTTTGGGTCATGACAATTCTGTTCGTGCTTCTTCAACTGCCTCGAAACATAAGTTATCACCCTGCCTTTCTACATCAATACACAACCTAGGCCAACTCTAGAGGCATCACAATACACTGTGAACTTATCTACTCCATTAGGTAAAGCCAAAACTAGAGCTATGCTCAATTTCTCCTTCAGCAAATAGAAACTATTCTCACAAGCATCTGACCACTCAAACTTCACGTTCTTCTAAGTTAAGTCATAAGAGTTGTAATTTTGGAAAAATCCTATACAAATCTCTTATAATACCTAGCTAAACCTAGAAAACTATGAACCTCTATAATTGTAGTCAGTCTAGGCCACTCAAACACTGCTTCATTGTTCTATGGATCAACCTAGATACCATCTTTAGACACCATGTGTCTAAGGAATACAACACTCTCCAACTAAAAATCACACTTTGAGAATTTAACGTAAAGCTAATGTTCTCTTAGTTTCTACAGTACAGTCCTTAAGTGATATACGTGCTCCTCCATACTCTTTGAATACACCAGTATATCATTAATGAAGACTACTACAAACTAATCCATAAATGGTTTAAATACCCTATCCATCATATCCATAAAAGCTACTGGTGCATTAGTCAAGCCAAATGACATTACCAAAAACTCATAGTATTCGTATCAAGTGTGGAATGTTGTTTTATGAACATCGGCTTTACTAATCTACAACTAATGATAACCCAACCTCAAATCAATCTTAAAAAATAACTGTGCACCCTGAAGCTGATCAAATAAATAATCTATCCTCGATAGAGGATACTTGTTCTTATTCAGCTCTTTGTAGTCAATGCATAGTCTCATGGTACCATCCTTCTTCCTTATAAACAGGATTGGTGCACCCCAAGGAGAAACACTAGATCTGATAAAACTCTTATTCAATAATTCCTGTAACTGCTCCTTCAATTCTTTTAACTCTGCAAGAGCCATTCTGTAGGGTGCATTCGAAATAGGGGTAGTGCCTAGAACTATATCTATACAGAACTCAATCTCTTTATGAGGTGGTAAGCCTGGTAACTCCTCAAAAAAAACATCAGGAAACTCATAAGCAATAGGAACATTTATGAGTGACAACTTCTCTACTGAAGTATCCCTGACTAATGCCAAATAACCCTGACAATCCTTCCTCAACATCTTCCTAGCTGTGATAGCGGAGATGAGATTCTGAGGTACAGAACTCTTATCACCCAAAAACTTAAACTCTTCTTCATTAGGAATTCTAAAAATTACCTCTTTACTTCGATAATCCACAACGACATAGTACTGAGACAACCAATCCATACCGAGAATAATATCAAATTCCATTACATCCAACAACACCAAATTTACGAGCAATTCTCTACCTCTAATGAAAATTGGACAATCAAAAAGAACAACATCGGTGTCTAATGAATCACTTAGAAGAGTGACAACAGACAAAGGAAAAGCCATCCTTGAAGCTTGCCAATAAGATTTCAAAGCAAACACAGAAGATACAAAGGAATGCATGGCACCCGGATCAAATAAAACCCAAGCATCCATATAATAAATAGGAATAGTACATGCCACAACTGCATTAGATGCCTGAGCATCCTGCTGAGTGAGGTGAAAAACTCTAGCCTGACCTCGACCTCCCTGCTGACTAGTAAAAGCCTAGCCAAAACCTCTGGCATCTCCTATGGTACCTCTACTATGTCCCTACTGAGTAACAATCTGAGTCAAACTCGAGTGCTGAGCTAGAGGTAATTGAAAAGGAACTGGTGCCGCACTAGCAATCAATTATTGTGAAAACTGTGGAATCTGTTGTGGCTGATAATCAGAATAGGGACATGATATGGCAAAGTGTCCTATCTGTCCATATCAAAAATATGTTAGTGGTGCCATATAACACGGTCCCTGATGGACTCTACCATATGTCTGGCAAACGTTGGCTGCTGACCTAGAACTGCGACCACTACTACTGCTCGAAGTACCTGACCCAAATCTGATTGATCTACACTGACCCCTATGGTCATGCCTACTACTCATGTGCACTCTCTACTGCTATCTCTAGCTCTACTATATTAGGCCTCTCTGCTGACTACTCAAATCAATCTAAAAAGTTGAATAAGGAGTAGTATGAAATCCTCTTAATTGAGTGCCCAATTGGTAGTAATCAGGTATAGCTCCTTGCTTGACTAGCCTCACCTCAATCTTCTTGGCTAACTCTATCATTAACTCTAGAGTAAGGCCTACTGTAGGCATCCCAACAAAAATAGAACCTAGACTAGTGACATATGTGGTAACCGTAAAGAACTGATCTCTTATAAGGTCCTTTGCATATTTACTTATCGAAGAAACTCTCTAATATAGACCTTGACAGATCTATCACCTCTAGTGATACCCATTAATCAGAGTCTGTAGCTTTTACGGAGTGGCTCTGGGCAGAATCTCCTTATAAATCACTCTCTGAACTGTGCCCAAGTCATGGTAGTCATGTATGGTTGAATCATTTATATAAACTAATCTAGAGTTGGTCCCTCAACTGATAGCTCAACAATCATAATCCGCTAGTACTCGGTGTGAGCAGTTCGAGTCCTCATCTCAATAGCATGAAGAAAATGCAATAGGTCTGATGTCCCATTAAAGGCTATCTGACCAACTCTGGTATAAAATAGTGCTGCCTCAGGGACATACCCTACTGATAAGCAGGCAAAATCGATGGTACAATTGGAGGTATAGGAGCATCCTCAAACTTAGGCTCCACAGGTTCCTCCTCCTATAGCTCACGCTATCTATAGCGACCTATGACTCCTCAAGGTCTACCTCTACCTCGACCTCTGTGCCTAGCTAGCGGCTCAGTAAGTAAAACCTCATCCTGAAAGGACTCATCATCCTCGGCCTCAACGACTGACAGAGTGACATGCGCTCACCTCCTAATTCTAAAAGGATAAATAAAAAGATTCAGACAAAAGAAACAACTAACGGTTACACAGAAAACTAAATCAAGAAAAATTTATCAAAGACATACTCAAACCTACTTAACTGTAATAGTTTTAAAGAAAACACGACTCTGAAAACCTAGGTCCATAACTCTAACAACCTAGGCTCTAATACCAACTTTGTCATGACCTAACCCAGGAGTCATGACCCCAACTCGGGAGTCATGACCGGCGCTAGGGAACGAGAATTCTTTTGAATCTGGAACCTATAACAAGCCTTAAAAATAAAAGCATGTAATAAATAAATAAAATATGCATCAATTAAAATCTTAAACCAAACATAATAATAATAAACTTTTGTCATATCAAATAATAAAATATATTACACAATATTTAGAGAAAGGCCTCTAAAATTTACAACCAATAATCTACAAAAGCAAAGTACAACTACTACTGATATTACTGTAGTTTTCTAGAGTATAATAAAGTTTAAGTAAGTAATTTACATAAACTAGCCTGGGCTGAAGAAGTCCAGCGGATGGGCATACTATAGAGGTCTGAGGAAGAAGAGTCTCCTAAAAAAATCAACATTAAAGGGGAATCAGACCTCACTGAGTGAATTGTTATATTATATATACATGCATCTCCTAATGTCATATGCAATCAATCATTCGTATATAATAAATATATATACAAGCATTTCACAAAGATGCTGAAAACATTTTATGTATTAATGCTAAAAAAACATTTGTTTTATTGAAGGATTAAATAGAATCCTATTAAATCACAACCTCAATCCACAATAACTCTCTAGCCATACAGGCTCACTTAATTCCAAAGTAATTCACTTATTCCATAATGGACAATAGACTAGCCCCGAGACACTAAGTCAACCTAGCTCCAGCAGTCTAACTATTAGTGTCATTGGCCCCAAGACACTAAGTCAACTTAGCTCCAGCAACCACACTATTCAATCACATCAATCTAAATCAATCGATTAATCAAATATTACCTCAAGTAATTCTTAACTCAACCCTAATTCTATCGCATCGGTACGTACACAGTCTTAGTGCTGCCCACTAGGTAGCACGTTCTATCGATATCCTTCATTTAAAATTAAACATATATAGGAGAAAATAAATAATGTATAATAACATTCATAATAACAAAATAAACCATATATATACCATAAATATATCTAAAATAAAGTAAGAATATTTCAAGTATACATATGTTAAATAAATTCAATTCAACCATAAAATAAGCCAAATATAAACCAATAATATACTAAAGACAATTTAAGTATAAATAAAAAGTATAACATGCATTTATTTTGGAATATATTAAAAATATACCTAATATATACTAAATATTTATGAAACAATTTATGAATAAATACGTATCAAAATATATATATTCTAAGACATGCATCCTAAATGCAATGTATATATAAGATAACAACTCACAAGTTTGAGCTCCGCAAGACCAGCTCGACGGACCCAGTCCACTAGGCCTCGGTCTCGATGCAACTAGAAAATAAAATCATAATGAAGATCAGAATAAAGTTAGCTTATACTTCTAAAGAGACTTTATCAAGGAATTCAAAACTCAGACAAAATCCAAAAACTCAGGATCGACGCAACGTCACGTTTTATAAGAATTCTACCAAAAATTCGACAGAACTGTCTTTGTAAAACGACCATCTCTCTACTAAAAAGTAGAGCTGATCATACAAGAAAACACATTTCTAAACACAAAATAATCAACACATTTGGTTAGGACTTCAAACTGTACAATTTTTCAACCGAAGTTCACAAATTCACCAAAAATACATTTAATATAATAAATATATTAAAAATCAATAAATTCCACAAATATCCTCAAAATATAAAAATATAATATATTTAATCATTAAAACCTTAAATAAAATTATTTTTACAATAATTAAGTAAAAATTCCAAATAATAATATAATATTATTAAAAATCTAATTTCCAGTAATTCAATATAAATTAGTAAAAATTCACTTTTATTTATTCAAATAGCTTTAATAGCCTAAATATGTATTAAAAGTAATAAAAATCCATTTTAATCACCAATTTAGTGAATAATATATTATTTGAAAATAATTTTTAAAAATTAGTATTAATTAATTAAAAATAGTAAATAATCTATAAAAATCATTTTATTACCTTAAATAATTCTAAAACCATTTAAAACATAATATTTGACTATAATTTTAACAAAATTCACAATTACCCTATATTTTCAAAATCCCATAATATAATTAATATTCCTCAAAAATTATATAAAATCATTAAAATTATACTATCAACATATAATATTCTAATATTATCTAAAACACATAATTCAACAATATTTTCAACAAAAAAACACATTTAACCTAATATTCCAATATTTACATAATATAAAAATATTACTAAAAATTATATAATATTCTCAAAAATTATTTTCTCAGCACTAAAATTAATAAAAATATACAATAATACTAATTTAACTAAATTCATAATTAAAATAATTAATTTACAAAAATTCAATAAATAATAATAAAATAATAAAAAATTCTCCAAAATTCAAATAAATTCCAAAAATTAAAAAAAAAAATATTTCTAAGAAGCTTGAGCTACTAGGATCAAAATTTGTTAAGGAATTTTACTTAAATCAACCTAAAAAAAATATAAAAAAAACCCTAATAGCTAAAAAATAAAAATCAAAGAATACTCACAAACGAGGAAGATTGAACTTGAACCAAGCTTGGATTTGACTTCCTTGAAGCTCCAGGAGTCAAACAAGACCGGTGGCGCAAGCTAAGGTGGTCAGATGAGGAAGAACGACATTGAACTACCTTACTGCCGCTGCTACTGTTTCTACTAGTTTCGGTGACCGGAGAGGGAAGAGAAGACCGTGGCGATGGCTGAAAGAGGAAGGTCGATGGCTGTTTGGTGTCAAAATGGAGGGAGGCACACTGACAAGGGAAGATCAGGATTGAGCAGCGCATCGGAGGAGGTAAGTTTCTATTCTTCTCTTTTGTTTTTTGTGTGTGTGTATATATATATATATATATTAAAACTTTATAATATAATAAAACTTTAGCTTATTTAATTCCCACCACACATAATATCTCTCTCTCTCTATATATATATAGAGAGAGAGACACACACACACAAACACACAATAAATTAATAATATACACAATGTTTATTAAATAGTTTAATAATAATACAAATAATGTAAATTAATAAAAATAATAATAGAAATAATAATGCACTAAAATTAATATTATTAAAATAATAATATCCGAAAAAATAACAATCAATAATGTAAATTAAATGTTTAAAATAACAAGTTTCTAAAAACAAATATTTATGTAGAAAATATATTTTATCATAAAATAATAATTATTAATCACAAATAATAAAATAAATAAATATGACTTTTAAATTTTATTAACACTGCATATCTCAATTTATATATAAATAATTTAAAAAATAAGGGTCATTACACAAATGGCATATGAAAATGAGCAAGAAGCAAGTCATTGTTACTTATATATACTCAAAATACATAATAAATCCTCATCACTTTAGAAAAAAAATGATAAACATTTTCTTAAATATATTTATTTTTATTTTTTAAATTATTGATTTTTTTCTTAAATTTAACAATTTAGTAATTGTATTGAGTATTTATTGGTGGTATAAATGATACTGGCTTAGATGATATTGTGAAAATACTTAATATAGTTTGCTTGTTGGATATATAATTATAAAACATGTCAGCTACAACTTGTAATATTTCATGTGACTATAAGAAATTATAAAAAAAAAATAACTTTTGAATTTCAACTTTTAAATCCTTTGGATCATAGCAATGGAGATATAGTAGATGATTTGACAAGCCAGTGAAGGAAAGGAAAATCAATTGGATGAAGCTTGGAATTTTGGAATTAGACAGGGTTTTGACTATAAGCTGGTTTATTTTTTTTATATCACTAAAATAATATTGTATGACAATTATATTTTTAAAGTTTAATATTATGTGATTTTAATATTATGTAATTTTTCTATTTGCTCAAAATAATAATAATAATAATTTTTATATATGTTTTTACAATGAATTTTTTATAATTTTGTAACAAATATCTGTTACAACTCTTTTGAAAGTATGAACAAATTAAGAATCTGTTACAATTTTGTAACAGATTTGTCACGACTCTTCAGTTGTAAATTTTTAATGGTTATAATCTATTATAAAATTTTAATAGATTTATAACAAAAATTTTGTTACAAATTTGTAGCTGTTTAACAAATTCAATCTATTAAAAATTTGTAATGAAAAATTTTATTACTAATTTTGCAACAATAAATTTGTAACGGATTTCTCCACTTAGTTACTAAGCAATTTGTGATGGATTTGTAACATATTATAATTCCGTTATAAATTAGTAACCAAATATATGTTACAAAGCAGTTACAAAATTTGTAATGGAACTTTTATTTCTGTTACAAAAAATTTGTAATCATCAAATTTTTAACAAAATATTTCCATTACAAATCCATTACAAATGCCCATTTGTAACGAATTTGGCCGTTACAAAACAGAGTTTTTCTTGTAGTGTTAATTTCACTTCCACACTAAAGTCATTAACAGCTACTCTGTAAAAATTATGTTAAGAAAGTGGTGAGTACTTCTGAGGAAATGCACAATGAGTGAACTATAACTATTTTTGAAATTCTAACAATATATGTTGAACACAAAATAAAATAACATAATAAATTAATAAAGTTATAAATAATTATTAGTTATTATAATATAAAAATTATTAAATCAAAATAAATTATTTGTATTGAAGTCATTAGATTTTTATCTAAATGAATTAAATAATTTTTTAAGTTACTGTTAATTATGAAAGGTACATAATTATTTTAAATTAAGAATAGTTAAATTATTTAAACAGTTAATAAAGTTAAAGTGGAGTGCAATTACTAAGAGAAGGAGTGCAAAAATCATTACCTTATTATTATTTATATTATATTATTAATGTTTAAGTAACAAATTTAATGTAAAACTGTCAATTAAAAACTATATATACTTTTGAATATTTTAAAAAGGAATTCTAAATATGGAGACAATTTGAATTCTATAAATAACAACAAGAAGAGGAAATGGAAGTGGCTAGAGTGATTTCTTGAAGATATGCTTTGTTGATTTATAGTGGTGTTGTAATATTAATATAGAGCTGTGGGGTCTAGTGAGAGGAAGGGTTTAGTTTTGATTAGCTAAAAGAATGCACATCATGTTAGCACTTTGCGCTCTCTTTAGGTCAACAAAGCTTCTGAAAATCCTGCAAATCTTGAGATGATTATGAAAAGAAATTGCTAAAGGTATGTTTATCTCCTTCTTAAATCCTCAGATCCAACTTATGCAACGTATTTTATGCAGTAATGAAGGCGCAAAACCTTGTAAGTTAATTTACTTCTGGTTTAATGGTGATTCTTTTCAATTTTTATCATTTATCTTTCTTAAGAGATTTATAGATCTATATGAACAAATAATTGGTTAATTTGCTCTCTGTTGTATATATTTTAGTTTCAAATTTAATTTTTACCTTAATTTTGAAGATTTCATATTATGGTAACATATTATATGCTTTTTTTTAGTGGTTTAGAAAACTATAATATGATCTTTTTAGAAAATACATTTTGTTATTTAAAAAAAAAGTAAAAAAAAAAGTACATAATTCTCATATCCAACTCGTGCAACGTATTTTTATGTAGGAATGAAGGGCCAAAACCAAAACCTTGTAAATTTTTTGTTATATATTTTGTTATGTATCTTATAAGATTCCGGTTTAATGTTGATTCTTTTCAATTTTGTTATATATCTTTTCTCACGATGACAAATAGCAGGGATAAATATATCTTTTCATAAGCACAGAAGCTACTGATTTTTGTTCAAAGAAAGAAAGAAAAAAAAGGCTACTGATTCTTTTTTTTAGCTACCTTTCAAAGAAAATATGTACTTTCTCAAGTCTCAATATTTTTAGTCAGACTTCAAAATTCTCTGCATATTTTTAAGTTTAATCATGGCAGATGCACTTGTATCAGTAGCGTTGCAGCAATTAGCTTCAAGCGGAGATTTCAAGAAGAAGCAAGATTAGTGTTTGGAGGCCAAGAAGAGGTTCAAAAGCTCACTACTGCACTCACTACAATTAGGGCTGTGCTCAGTGATGCTCACAAGAAGCAAGTGAAAAAGACTGGTGTTAAAGTTTGGTTAGAAGAGCTTAAAGCCATATCTTATAACTTAGATGATTTGTTAGATGAATGGAACACCAAGATTTATAGACCCAAAATTGAGAGGATTGGCAAAAAGAAATCTTTTGTTCCCAAGAAATGGTAATGCTTCTCTCACTTTCTTTCTCCAACTTTTTGTTTCAATCACAATGTTATGCATAATGATATGGGTGTTAAAATGAAGGGTATTAAACAAAGATTAGATTTGATTGCAAATGAGAAAGAAATTTACCATTTTGCTTTGGAAGGGAGGCGTGAAGAACCAGAAAGGCTAGAAAATGATGTTTCAGAGGTGTGTGGTAGGGTATTGGATAAATATGTTCTAATAAGCAAGTTGTGTGATAATTAATTACTTAATTTTTCTATGTTTTATTTTTCAGTTTCAAATTCAATTTTTACCCTAATTTGGAAGATTTCATATTATGGTAATTGTGTAACATATGAAATATGCTTTGATCTATGAATTAGGATTTGGAATTTGAATGTCAAATATTAAGTTTAGTGGCTCTGTGGAAAGTTTTACATACATATATTAGCTACTTGATATGTGTATATATAAGTACACCAATGTTTTATGGATCTGGTGTGAAAATAAATGCAAAGTTGAAGAAATAATACAGAAGTTTTGTGTGTTAACTGTTAACAAATGCAGAAGAGAAGATCCAGTATTTCCTTTAATTGAAATGAAAATGAAGTGCCATTGTGCAAGTCTGGTGCTTGTGCACAGACTTTGTGTTCAGATAGTCCAAATAACATTTATTGTTTGCCATGAAAAGATTTAAGATCTATGATCTTGTGTTGATGAGAAGTAAACCATTCTTTTTTCTTTTTGTCATGTATTGCATATACTTTTATCTTTCAAATGTGCACTTAGTTACTTGTCCAAGAATTTCAGATCTTTGCATTCTCTTTTATTAACTATATTAATTGCTGCATGTTTCTTCTATATTTTTGTCTGGTTTTGATTGGTATTGGTACCCGAATTCCTGGCATTACTTGGAGAAAAGGTTAAATACAATGGTGATCACTTAATTTTACACTTATTGAAATTTGGGTATTAAATTTCAATTTATTTCTTTTTAGTCACCTAACTTTAATTTTATTTTGAAATGGGTACTGTTAAATTTTTTTAGTCATCTAAATTTCTCTTAAAAATCATTATAATCTCTAAATCTCTTTATATTTTCAATTTAGTCAAGAAATTATAAAAAGTTTGAAAGTTTACTTCTAGATTTTGATATCTTTTAAAATGAGTATACTCTTATTAGGTCAAATTAAAATAATTTTTAAATTTTTTTTATTTTCTATAAATGTATAGGATATATGAACTTATTTATAAAAAAAATCTTTAATTCTAGATTGAAATAGTAATTTTAGATCGTTTAAGTACCAAAAAATTTTTTTGCATGACTACTATAAAATCAAATAGAAGTTTGATATTTAAAAATATACAAATTAAAGTTTAGTAACTAAATTGAAACAAAACTAAAATTCCATACCATCCCGTGTACATGATCCATTGGAGAAATGATTTGTAAGTTTGAGTTCAATGTGCACGATAAGTCTAGTGGATTCATAAGTTGGATTATAGTTAATGATAATAATATCAAACATACAATTTTTTCATTGAATTTTACAATTAATGGATGAATTTGGGTTGAAGGATTTTCTCTTATACAAGCTTGGTCTATATATAAATTTGCAAGCTTTTCAATAACTAGAGCAATGGTGGGTCTCTCTAATGGCCTGAGCTTAACAGTCCATTGCAATCTCTGTTATTTCCTTGGCAGCATGTGTAGAGCATCCACTGGTTGTTAATTTCACATGAACCAGTTCTTTTGAGAAGTCAAAAGTTTTGCTTACCCAGTTACCAGGGTTCCGAGCCACACTAGATCCAAAACTAGCTCATCTTTTCCTTAAAAACCAGTTGTAAATATTATCTTCCCATTACTGTAAATATCATGTGCCTTAGTTCCTCATCTTGCATGAATGAACTGTTAATTTAGCAAACTTGTACTGGTTTGTAAGCAGCAACAACATAAATTTCTCATCTTTGGTCACTAAGGTGCTCTTAGCTATCCAGTTCATGAGACTGATAAAAGGAAATGGAGATGATAATGCATAGATTCTCATGCAATGTGAAAGAAAAAAAAAGAAAACAATTAATTAATGGAAAATAAATTAGTTGAGCAAAATACTTTTTTTCAGTGAGAGTTTGCCTGAGTCACATCACATTTCTCCCATCTTGGAAATCAAATTCTTTTAATTCTCAATTTTATTTCCTCAACATTTTAGTCCTTCCATTAAAATTTTCTATAAATCTCCTATGTTAAAATCATTTAACCACTTCAATTTTATAAAAATAAAACAGTTATATCCTTCTTTTCGAATACAATAAAACAATTTAGTTCCTTAACTTTTTAATTACTATAAATTTAAAATTTCAATGTTAATTAAATTTTTAACACCTATATATTTCTATTAATATATTAAATGAAAAATTAAGTTACAAATTTCAATCTATTTTTTTTATATTCACTTTTTTGCACTTAATTTAATTAATTTTTCTTTTAAATAAATATAAAAGTTTATAATTGTTGAAACCAACATTAAAAAAGTGAATGACTTGATTTTTAAAGTGAAATTAAGCAAATTAATGAATTTATTAAAATAGTAATTTTAACTATAAGGTGTTAATAGAAACAAGTGTACAATATTCGAAAATTAGTTATTCTTAAAATTTTGAAGTTAAAATAATTAAAAAATAACTTTTAAATTTCATTAAAACACAAGGATTAAATTCTTTATTTTTATATGCTATACAAAAATTATACAACACATATAGTTCATATTTTATGATGGCAATTTGTTTGAACCATGAGTTTCCTGGAAAAAAACAATAACAAACTTCAACAAATTGAACTTCTATTATAACTGGGTGTGTTTCCAGTACCAACGACTGCCTTCCATTTGCAACCTCTGCGGTCGGTTTGATCAGTATACATCAACCTGCAAAATTGCAACAACTACAGAGGAACGTGGTCTTATCGTCAACAACGGGGAGGCATATAGCCCTTGGATCAGAGCTACGCCGGTCAGGAGCAGCCGTCCGGGAGCCAACCCTTACTGGGATGAAGAAGCAGGATATGTTGAGTCCAATAGTGAAGCATTATCCGGAAGACAAGACAACGCAAAAAACCAGTCAATAGCAGAAAGTAGCTGGAAAAGTAAGGCACATTCTAGCGTTGATAGCACAACAAAAGGATATCTTGACATTTTTGAGAGATCAAAAGCAGTAACCCTTTACCAAGATTCCAGGCCCTGTCAATCAAGGAAGTACCCGAAAGTTCAATTATCAAATGAATCATCAAAAGCTGCACGTAATGCCACAAAGAATGGGAACGTGTCAGAACAAAAAGCTGAGAAAGGAAAAGCCAACTTATCTCCACACTCAACGAGCCTAACAGAGACTACAACGTTGAAGGTAGCTCCTCACAATGCCTAAGAAACGGAGACAGAAAGCCCAAAAAGGAAAAGAGCTCCTCACAATACCACTCTCACAAGAGCCAGTCTGCTTTGTCCAGAAGCCCCAAAGGAAGGGAAAGCAAAAATGAGCCTCAATCCAAGCCACATGCTTCGGACCCGAAAAGCTAAATCGAAAGTTTTAGCTAGGCCCTCCAGCAGAAGGAAAAGCCCTTGGAGGCATCCAATTTATCTGAAGAGCAAGTTTCAAACATATCTCCAAAGCAAAGCCCAACATCTCAAACTTTGTCCAGCTTGTTTTCCCTCCATTACCAATTAATCATTTTCAGAGTTTTTGCAAGGCGGGCTTCTTTTGTCAGTTTAACAAGTGTTCATGCATTTTAACTGCCTTCTTGCTATTTTTAGGATAGCTAGCTCCTTTTCTTTATTGTTCATTTGGATTAGCCATTCTCTTAGTTCCAGGTATTTAGACATGATAAAACTCCAGTTAGCAGTCCAGTTTTTCAATGTCTACACAAGAGATTACCCTTGTAGTAGTCCCAGTAAGGTCCTGGTTTCATAGGTTTGTAAACCCTCCATTTTGGTTCTCTTGTTGCCCAAGGGCCTTCCTTTGTCCTGTCTGAGGCATTTATCGGTATTGAAGTTATGTTTTTCAGACCAAAAGGAAAAAGGAGAGTATTACAATATAATATTGGTACTCTTGTATTTTTTTCCTAGTGATGAAATTTCATTTATTTCAAAAAAAAAAAAAAAAAAAAACTATCAAACTTCAAGAACACAAGTTCATGAAGTCTAGTTCATGATAAACCCTCACTTTTTAATTTTAAAATAGTGTCACATGGTACCCAAATGTGCTTGTAAAAATTAATATTTTAGTGTTAATTATGAGAATCAAATTTAAGATTGGTTCATCCCTTAAAAAAAAAAAAAAGAAAATTACATAAAAAAATTCTAACCTTTTACATCATCAATAAATAACACCATAATTTAATTTTAATGTTAATTTTACCCATGATGTTTCAAAAGTTTACAAAATTAACCCTCCGTTAAAATTTATTTAACGGACAGTTGACGTGTCCATTAGTGAAGTTCATTTTCTAACACAACCTATAGGTGCTAATTGGATTTTAGTAATTACAGATAGAACTCTAATTTTTATTAAATTTGCAAAATAAATCCTAAGGCAAAATATTTAAATAATTTTAATTAAAAATTAAAAATTTATTAAAATTATTAGAATAATTTTAATAAAATAACTAACAGAAATAAGTATGAAAATTCAATGCTTTATTTTTAATAAAATATTCTTAAATATTTAAAAATTTTCTAAAAACTACAACATATAATTTAACATATACTTTAAAATTAAAAAATATATAAAAATATGAAAATTTTAAAAAAAATACTAAAATGGATAACCTATTAGTGATAACTAATGAAATTATTTTTATGATTAATTTCATTCTAATTTTATAGTAAAATAAGTTAGAGTCTCAATGTTTTATTATTAATAAAATATTCTTAAATGTTAAAAATTTCATAAAGAAATATAAAACATAATTTAACATATATTTTAAAAATTAAAATATACAAAAATATAAAAATTGATGAATTTTTTTGAGACCAATTCTACTCCAATTTCATAAAATTAAAACTATTTTATAAAAAAAAATTTCTCTTTATATTTATGTATTTTACTATGAAAATTTTTTCGTATGTGCTTTTACAATAAGAAAATGAAAAGTTTAAAAATTTTAAAAATATAAAGTAATAAAATTTTTATAATAAAATACATAAAATAAAAATAAATTTTTATAGATTAGTTTTAGTTTTAATTTTATCAAATTTCAAATTGAAGTGAAATTAATTAAAAAATAATTTCATTAGTTATCACTAATAAGTTATCCATTTTAGTACTTTTTTTGAATTTTCATATTTTTTTAATTTTAAAGTATATGTTAAATTATGTGTTGTAATTTTTAGAAAATTTTTAAATATTTAAGAATATTTTATTGATAATAAACCATTGAATTCCATACTTATTTTATTATTTATTTATTAAAATTAATCTAATAATTTTAATAAATTTTTAATTAAAATTATTTAAATATTTTGTATTGGGATTTATTTTGCAAGTTTAATAAAGATTAAGATTTTATATGTAATTATATAAATCCATTCAGCAGTTGTAGGTCACATATGTCAGAAAATTGACCCCACTAATGGACACGTTAGTTGTCTGATAAAAGTTGGTTAGTCTTACAAATTTTTGAAATATTATGGGTAAAATTGACAGTAAAATTAAATTATTGTGTTATTTACAAGTGGTATAAAAAGATTAGGGTTTTTTATATAATTTTTCAAAAAAAATTAAGATTGGTTCATAAAGTAAACGTATCTGGCTATAGGCAGTCAATGTGTGGATTAATTTAGTTTTAGGATGTAATCAAGTTGAATCCAATTTATAATATTAAAAAGTTCCAATTTTACTTAATTTTAAAGTTTCGATTGATATTATATAATTATTTTAAAATAAAATTTGGAAAAAAAGTATATATATATATAGCGGTCACCCAAGCAATCCAAGGTGGCCTAAGGAAGTAACCATAGAAGGTGATGCAAATCAAATCATAGAGTGTGCTCAACTCAAAACCACTCCGAACTGGGCGTTTGCAAATCTCATGCCCAAATTTTAAAAAGTTATATAGTAGTTTAGAGCTACTAACTTATTATATATAGTTAAAAAATTAATTCAATAATAATTGAATAATTTATTAAAAAAATTTAAAAATTTAAAAGAAAATGAATGAATCTATAATATTTTAATTTAAAAAATCATATTTTATAATTAATTAATTAATTATTTTTTTATTTATTTTAATATAATTGATTTTTCAACTAAATAATGACGCATGACTATTATATAATTTCTCACAATTTTCAAGAGATAGAACTTCATTTGGTTCCTAAGTGTTGTGATTGGCCAGACAGCTGATAGTTTTTTTTTACGGTATTACTTGTTAATACCCATAAAATTATGACGGTTAATTGTTAATTTTAGTGGACGGAAATATTAAATTCTAAGTAATGGTACGGAACACCACAAATACAAATACAGGTCTCATGTGTGGGATCAGTCATTGCCACGCATTGAACTGGGACCTAAGCTGATAGTCCAGCCGAAAAAGCCTTTTGTTGTGATGACTTTTGTCCCAACACTGCAGACGAAATGGTACGACGGCTTTTCCCCAAAAAAAAAATGACATGACGGTTGTTTTATTAATACATTATCCCATTAACACTCAAATTTATTTATTCTTAGAAAAATAAATGTAGAGTTTAGCATGTAAGCCTAATTGTCTAAAAAATTATCAACTCTATGAGTTTTAATAATTTTTTTATTTTCTTTTAATTTTTATTTAAAAAATTTTTAATTTTATATTTTTAATAATTTTAATATATTCTTTTAATATTTATACAAAATTATAAATTTTACAACTTCTAACAATTTTAACAAACTTTTTTTTAAATTTTGTCAAAAAATTGTTAAAATTCGTAAATTTTATTATTTTTTTAGATAATTAGATCAATATTAAATTATATTTATTTAATCAATTTCTTAACATCTTATAAAATGACATAGTATTTAATGTTAATATGAAACTAAATTTCTTTTAATTAAAAAAAAAATTAATGAGTTAGTAAAATTTTTCTTATTAAAACATACCATTTTAAAATAAAAAAATAATATTTCAATTTTTTATAAATTTAAAATTACTTATATAACATTGAAATCAATTTTTTAATTAAAAACATGTTAAAATTATTTAAAGGTGTAATGTTTACAATTTTAAAGTGAAAAAACTATTTAAATGTTATATAAACAACCACAAACTTATGAAAAATTAAAATATTATGTTTTTGTTTTTAATTTTAAAATAGTATATTTGAGCAAAAAAATTTTGCAAAATCTTTAAATTCTTTCTTTTTAAATTTAAGGTATTTGGTGCTATATTAACATAAGATTTTATCAGATACTAATGTATTGATTAAACAAATATTGTTAAATATTGAAATAATTTTTTTGTTGATAAATTTTAAAACAAAATACTAAAATTGTTAAAAACTATAAAGTTTGTGATTTTTTTATAAATTTAAAAATAATGTATTAAATTTGTTAAAATATGTAAAGTTCAAGATTCTTAAATAAAAGTTGAAAGAATATGTTTAAATTATTAAAACTCGTAAAGTTTATGATTTTTTAAGTAATTAGGCCTAATATGTATATAAAGTATTAGCTTTTGAAATTTTTCATTTTAAAGTAATAATAAACATAATAATAATCTAATATTAAATTAGGAATAAAGTATTTTTTCATCATATATATATATCTAGTGTTAAGTATAATTTAAAATATAAAATTAATCATATAGATATAAATTAAAATGAATATATTTTAAAATTACTAAAAATTATTGGTAAATAATTAAATTTATGGTATAAAACATTCAGTTTTTAAATATAATTTAAAATTTTTTATTTTTTGTTAAAAATATTTTTCACTAAAATAAGGATTAATTTATTAACTAAGTAAACTATTAGGGAGGTGTTTGTAAATGTTTTGAGTGTCTTTAGCCTTTAGATTACTTATCAAACAATAAGGGAGCAAAAGTAATTATTATGGTTACTTTACTTTTATTAGATAGATTTCAATAATTAAATTATTCTAAAATGTAACAAGAAGGGCTAACATGATCTTCTTCGAATCTTTCAAGAGAGAAATTGACCTTTATTTCTTTTTTTTTTTTCCGCAAAGAAAACGATTTCATTAACTAAAAATTAAAATTAACAGTATATATATATATATGACATTCTTTTAAATTTTCACAATACGAAATAGGTTTGTTTGTGTTCATAAATAGTACAGACGAATAATACAATCAAAATATAAAAATACAACAAAAATAATAATAATAATAACTTGAATACATAATTCATTTTTGTGATGATATAATTAATTTCCTCTTTTTGCCCTATAAATCTCCAAGCGTACGTATGACTTCAGCAATGTTCCGGCGCTCTGTTGCTTTAGTCTTCACACAGTCCAATGCGAGCTTTGTTACAGCAATGGCATCCGTTTCGGAGCATCCTGTGCTTCTTAATGTTGGATGCACTGCATGTTTACTTTCCATATAAGTTATGCTATTATTTATGTACCAAAATGCAACTTTACGCCACGAAGCATTCTCTTCTTTCATTATAAGTTGCAATATTATCACCCCCAAATTGTAAATATCATGTGGCCTTGTACCTGGTGACAAAATAATTAACTTTTACTACTCATATTATATATATGATTAATCATTGGATTTCATTTGAAGAAATTGTATTATTTTGTATGGATTTTTTTTAAACAATCAGTCTTTTAAAAGTATTAGTTTGATTGATTCAAAAGTATTAGTCATTCGGAGATTAAATAGTTTAGTGATATTGCTCGTATAAGTTAAAAGCTTGATTTTTACCTCTTTTTCTTTTTAGTTGAAAAAAAAAAAGCATTAGTCAAATACAAGAATATTTGACCTTTTCATGCAAGCTCAATTGGTAGAGTTCTACTTTTGCAATTGAGTCATTGCAATCACAGATTGAATGTCTAAAATGTTTTAGATGACTATGAAAGCATTTTGTATTAAACCGGTAGCTCATGTGCAATGGGATGATGAAAGTAAAGTCATTAGTAATGTTCATGAAAACACTTACTTGATGGTAAATTTGCTTGCTCTAGAGTAACCGAACCAAAATCAGCCAGTTTTGGAGTAAAATCCTGGTTAAGTACAACAACATTCATGGTTAATTCTTGAAATTAATGTGGTAATTTATTATATGTTTATCAGGTTTTTGTTATACAAATGCATATGATTAATTGACCTTATCCAACAAAACATTGTCCAACTTTAGATCTCTATATATGAGTGGAGGCTTTTGCCTGTGTAACATCTGAATTGCAGTTGCAATTCCTTGTATAATTGTCATGGTTGTACTCCACTCAAGACCTATAAATAATAAGATAAATAATAACAGTAATAACTATATATTTGTTTTGCTATCAACATATTGAAGGAAAGTAAACAATAGTGTTCTTCTCACATGAATATGAACCTAAAATTGAAGATTACCCGCTAGTTTATTCGAAACAGTTTCATTCTCCATGAATGGATAAACAAGACAAGGTGGAATTTCACAATAACCAATCAATTCAATAATATTTTCATGTCGTAGTTTGGGTAAGTACTCTTTTTCAGCCTGAAAAAAATAGACAAATGACATTATATGCTACAGATAAACTTAATGTTGAAATTGATAAGTTGTTATTCTTTTTTTGAACTTACGAGTTAATAACTCATAAATTATTAGTAAATCAATTAGTTAAAATGAATTATGCAAAAATTATTTAATTGCTCTTATAGGTTAGCAATAAATAAAAAAATATAATTACAAATTATAATTTTTTTGATTTACAGAAAATTTTTAAATATAAAAAATAAGAGATTGTGTAATTCAAATCTTATATCTTATAATATTTTTGAAAACAAACAGTTGAAAAAAATTATTATCAGACCATTTCCTGAGATGAAATATAATTCTTTTAAGGAATAAATAACACATATTTCTTATTATCCAATAAATGAGTTTGGTTTGGTGCTATAATTTAAAGGCATTTCTTTTCAGGAATAAACTAAAAATGAGAAAATTTTCTAAAATTACGGTTCATTTTCTTTTCCCTTTCAAAACTATAGTGTTGACAAAAAAATTTTCAAAAATATGATGGTTGTTCTTATGTACCAACAAAACTTGACAACAATTTCACAGTAACTACCACTGCCAACAACTATATATAAACCATACAACAACCTAAAAGAAACAGAAAACAACCATAAAACATCAACAATAACCAAATAACAACTCGTAAGCAATCATTCAAATACAAAAAACAGCTACAAAATACCCTTATAAGAACAGATGACAACCATAAAACAGCAAAAATAACCTTCAACAATAAAAAAAAAATAATAATAACATCACAACAATCTCACAAAAACCCTTCAATAGCAATAGAACAGAAAAAACAACCCAACAACAACCTGAAAATAATCCTTCAACAACTAAAAGATGACAAACAATGTCAAAAAAAATCTCACAGCAGCCATTCAACAATTAAAAAATAACTACAAAACAACAACAATCCAATAACTTTTTAAAAATCGTTAAAACAAATACAAGTTTGGACAACAACCTGAAAACAATCCAACAACAACTTAAAACAATTATAAAATATAGAAACAACCTTAAAACAACTAAATAACAACTACAAAATAAGTACAACAACCCAACAACAACTTTTCGACAATCAAAAAATAAAAAACAACATCAAAAGAACCTTCCAATAACCGTTCAGTAATCAGAAAACAACTACAAACAACAATAACAATCCAATAATAACCTGAAGAATAAAACTTAAAACAAAGAGAAAACAAAACAAAACAAAGAAAAAGCTAAGAATCACGCAAGTATTAAAAATTAAAAAGAATAAAATGTAGCACTTACCCATTACAATTTTTAATGATTTATGAAACAGTTGGTTTTTGATAGATGAAAAAAAAAAAAAAGAGATGGAAACATGGAGTTTTATAAGATTTAAGTTGAAAATCTACAGGTTTGCTGTATTGTCTTTATAATCTTGTAATAGTTTGTGTTGGGTTCGGGAAAACACATGAAGAGAAAAAGAAAGGGACAAAAAAACAAAGACAGAAGATGAAAAGAACAAAAACAAAAAGTAGAACAAGGAGAAGAGAACGAATAAAATCAAGAATAAGTAAAAATGAAAAAAAAAAAAAAAACCTTGTTTTGTAGAAACACATATAGTTACTGTTGAAAAAAACCCACTGCAAAATTTAAAAGTTGAATGTCTCTTTTTTATTAATTAAATATAAATTATTTAATTGATACGTAATAAATTTTAGTCTGATATTATAATGTGCAGGCAAGCATTTCGCTTAAAAAAAAATTTGTCCCAATTAACGAGAAAACTAAATAATATGCAGCATCAATAGATTTTTGTCCGTTTCAAAAAAAAAAAAGGTTTTTGTCCACATGGGATTCAAATATAAAAGTATTCATTATAAATTCAATCGTACGGTGTAGTGGACAAAATTTTTTCAATTGCTGAAAACACAGATTCATTCTATAATTTCTTTTTCTAGTTGAGGAGGAGCAAATAACAAGTGACTACACTCAGTGCATACAATCTCATAAACGGTGGATTATTTTTAAAAAAAATCATGAAATAATATACAAACTTTAATTAGATGGCCAGATTTGAAACATATAATTCAAATGTTTAGAATAAGATACATGTCTATATATTATAAATTTTAATGTTTTAGAGGCAATTTTTTTTTTTTGGCATACTATACCCCTGCATACTCTGCTGTGTAGAAAACTTTTCAGCCAATATAAAAGTATATGATTTATGTCTCTGTTGCCTTCAGAAGAATCTACTGCCACTATCTACAGGCCTACCTACCTTGCCAAATGGCAAGATCCAATCATACATCTAAGAATGACTTCCAATATTCTTGGACCTGCATGCTTCAAGAAACAGCAGCCCTGTTCGACTAATGTAGTAGTAATTCCAAAATGTACAATTATACATGCCAGAGTTCGCAATATGAATAGTATATTGCGAATTCCGTTAAAAAATGAAAAAAAATTCTTTCTTTTTTATCCCAATACAGCAGGGTAATCTAGCATTACAGAAAGGAATTTTTAAAAGGAATTTTTAGTAAAATCGCTACTCCAAAATATTGGCCATCTCATGTTTATGTGCCTGTTGTCAGCACACACCAGTGAACAAGGCACAGGCGATTGTTAGTTGGAGATTTTAACCAAGAACGTTCTCAGTCGTATACAGAAGAATCGTACTGAAATTAAAGATTTTAAAACGAGTATGGAAAGTGTCACGATTTTGTAAGAATTTGTTCTAAACAAGACTACCTAGGAACAAAATAGGGCCAGCAAGAACTTTAGTATAATAATAATAATAAATAAATCTACAACTATACATATTGAGATTTACGATATTAATAATACGTTGTGAGTCTCGCTATAAAATCAAAAGAAAAAATTTATTTTTTTATCCCTAATACAGAGCGGTTATCTACCTTAAAAAAGAAAAAGTTTTTGTGATTTCAGAACTCACAACAACATTGTTGCTGTCACAAGTCTCGATACAAATCATTTCACTAAATAAATATAGAAAAAAGTGTTGAGTTTGTGTAAATGTATAATCAGCGCACTCGTTAAAAAAAAAAACTTATCCAAGTGATTATGAGGAGTACAAGAATCAATTTTTAAATAGATTCGGTTTTCAAGGATAGTAAATTGTAAAGTGGTATTTCTTTCCATAATTGAAGAGTTGAATGGTAATATAGTTTTAAAAACATTTTAAAATATAGAGTTTAAATTTATCATCATCAATTTAAAAAAAAATGATTTTATATTGTACTGTTCATCAATTTTTAAGTCATGTAATATTTTTATTAACTAAAAAATTGATAATTATTTGTTGTTACAGTTAAACTAATTAATCTCACATTGATTATATACTTAAGATGAAATAAAATTTATAAATCGGTTGCATATTTCTACCGTGCCCAATACATGTTAAGGGTTGGTGTTAAAATAGTCAAGATAAGTCAGCCTTGTATACCTAGTAGATACTTCTACGCTTGAATAAAAGTCTTTTAATCTCGGCCAAATTCTTATTTAGCCAGAGCACTAGCATACACTAATTGTGCAAGGACTCTGCACTCATCAACAAAGAAGATTTTAAGGTGGAAATTTAGGCAAAAACAAGGTACATGATAAAGCAACGCCAGCATTTTAAGCTAAAAACAACACCAAATTAAACCAATTATTTTCTTTATTTTACCTGCCAATGAGCTCTTCCTCTTTCATCTCTGCTGAGTAATAACTTAACAGCTACCTCCTGCCCATTGATGTTTCCGCTAATGGTTCCACGATAAACGCGACCAAATGCTCCTTCGCCAAGAAATTTTCTTTCGCTAAATGCAACCATGTATGCATTTAATTCCTCGACGTTGAACAATATCGTATCTGTGCATGTCAAACCATGAATCTAATGTATGATCTTATCCTTATAAACCTTGCACATGGATGATAAAGATGAAATTCAGGTCAACAAAACATGATGGATATGCATATTAGGTTATAGTTCTGTTATCATAGAAGCCGATAACAAAAACGGTGCATTTTGCAACACCAGAACCAGGGAGCCCTTCTGGAACTGGGCATAGTTCTGTTATCGTACAAGCCAATAATAATAAAATAAAATAAAAAAAGTTGAAACTTGCTACCCCAGAACTAGGGAGACCTTCTGGAACTAGGCAGATCGCAGCTACATGCATGTACTAAGGACTTACCATCTTCAAACAAACGAAATTACCTCTTTTTGTAGACTCACGAATCAACCCTGTTGTTGAATTGATCTTAGTTACATAGCCGAACCAAATTTAGTGATTGTTTCCTAGTTAGATGATATGGGTTAAGAAGAGAAAGCTCAGAATAGGAGACTGCACTGACAAATGAGATGCACAATAAAGGAGTGCATGGTACGAAAGTGGAAGTAAGAAAGCTAAAAGAAAAAAAGACTGTAAAAATCGATGTTTTACATGCGATCACTAATTAGAATGAAAGAAGAAATAAAAGAGAGATTCTAACCAGTTTTGATGCCAACACCATCTCCAAATCCAGAAGAATCAGAGCATAAATAATTCCCCATCGACAAGGCTATAACTACTGCAATTAGTCTTCTTTAAGTTGACGAGTTCACAAGAATCAGAGGAAATGAAAGTGGCTTGAGCAATTTCTTGAAGATAGCTTTATTGGTTTTGAACTTGTTCTTCTTCTTGTTTTTTTTTCCCTATACCTTTTCTATTGTTCATACACGCAGCAATGTAGTGCACCCAGTGGTGGCAAATGGGGGGCAAAATTGGAAAAGTGTGTAAAAGTTACTAAACCCATATTCGATTTTATAAAGAAATTTAAAAATCAGTAATCATACTTGTAGCGACCGCTATAAAACGGGTTGCATGAGATAAATTTTTTTTCTTATACTACCCCGTTAAAAGGAGGACTCTACAAATTGAGAGGAAATCTTTTAAGAAAATCCCGGCCTACTTTTCAGAGCGTGCCACTATGTTTAGCATTTCTCTTTAAAATATGTGCAACTTCATTTATACTTTTTCTGCTTTTCATGATACCATATACTTTTTTTTTTTGGTCAAAAACATAATTATACTAAAGAAGCAAAAGGGCATCCCGAATATTACAAGACCAATTTGGAAGGAGAGTATTAGCTGATACTGCCTTTACTATCCAGTCCGCAGCTATGTTCACCTCCCTTTTAAAGCTAATGCTAATAAAAAGATTCCTTTTTGACAAAATAGAGTCGACAGTATTTGTAATACTCCATTGTAACTCCTGCGCCAAAGATAAAGCTTGGAAGGCTACTAGAGAATCCATGTCAAAAATACAATTCTGGTATCTTGTAATAACTTGGAATTATTTTCCATAAGTGAAACGAAAACTCAATTAAATGAAGTTGAATGAAGTGCAATTGTGCAAGTCTAGTACTTCTGCACAGATTTTGTGTTGAGATTGTCCAAAGAACATAAGGACTATTTCCAAATTTTAGCCATGAAAAGATTTTCAAGATCTATGATTTTTTTTTTGGCCATAGATAGAGGATAATTTGTTAGTTGTTAGTAATTTTTTTCTTTTTGACAAATTAGAAGATTATATGACTTTAGTATGATAGACTGTATAACAAGAGACAACCCTCCCCTTAAATTGATAATATCGAATTGAACCGAAGATCTCTCCCTCATGGACAAACACTCTTGCCACTTGAGTTAGGCTTCAAATATACCATTCTTTTTCTTTTTGTCATGTATTATATATGCTTTTGTTTCAAATGTGATCTTAGTGACTTGTCCAAGAATTTTAGGTCTAATGGGCATTGATTGCACTTGTGGAGGTGGGCAGTTCGAACCCCACTCCACCCTCTTCCCTTCTAATATAACATACTAACATATTAACAAATCGCTGTCCCAAAAAAAACAGAATTTTAGGTCTGCAGTACATATTGTGAAGTTTTCTATATTTGTTTTGTTTTGTATTGATATTGGACAACCCAAATTCCTGCTATCAGTTGGAGAAATTATTTGATAAGTTTGAGTTCAATGTGAACTCTAAATATAGTGGATTCACCAGTTGGATTATACTTGATGATAGTAACATCAAATAAACAACTTTTTCAATAAATTTTGTTGCAGTAATTAATGGATGAATTTGGGTTGAAAGATTTTCTCTTATATAAGATTGGTCATAAATTTGCAAGCATTTCAAGAACTATAGCAATGGCTCTGATGGTTTGAATTATCACAGTCCAATGCTATCTCTGCTATTTTCTTGGCAGCATGAGCATCCTGTGCTTGCTAGTTTAACATGAGCCAGTGCTTTTGAAAAAGTCAAAGTTCTGCTTTCCCCCAATCACCAATGTTCCAAGCCACATTAGCAAGATTCAATGCTTACCAGGGTAAGCAAGAATTTTTCCTTATTTGTAATATTATCTCTCCGCAATGTTATAATACTTTTTTTTTTTTCATTATCAAACTACTTGTATACATAATTTATTAAGCTTTTACTAATTAAAGCTGGCCAGGATTAATATTGCAAGCCACACTATTTAAATCCAATACAATATCTTTTTCTTCAAAATTAGTTCTAATGTTATCTCTCTATAACTGTAAATGCTATGTATATATTTCTTTTTTTAAAAAAATTACTGTGATTTAGAGTTCATTGAAATTGTATTAATCAAATCTAGATATAACTATAAACTCGATAAAAGTCTTATAACAATTAATTTAAAGTGAATGCATATATTATAGCTAAAAATTTGAGATATGATATAAAACTCAATCCATTGATACAAACAATTATTGGTTAAATGTGTATGCTTTGGTCCCTCCCTAATTATACATGGAATGAATTGTTATAAAAATATGTTTCATTTTTCCAAAGAAAACATAGAAGGAAAAACACTATAGAAGAATGCATCTTAACAATAATATTTTTATTTTACAAAATTAGTGTAATCTTTTTATTTAATAAACAGGAATAACACTATGAAAGACTGCATCTTAAAAATAAATATTTTGATTTTACAAAATTAGTGGACTGTTAATAATACATAAATGACGTTTATCACAAGACATTTTTCGAAGTTTCTCACAATATAAAATATGTTTATTAGACCATATGTGAACTACCAGAGAACACTTGTCTTCATGATACAAGCTGATATAACAAATTAAGGATCAAATTATAAAAACACAATATATATAACTTGAATATATAGGTCATATATGTTATAAATTTCCAAGTGTATGTATGACTTCAGCAATGTCTGGGCGCTCTGTTGCTTTAGCCTTCACACAGTCCAATGCAAGCTCTGTTACAACAATGGCATCTCTTTCGGAGCATCCTGTGCTTGTTAGTGCTATGTGCATTACTGCATGTTTGTTTTGCATGTAAATTCTTCTTGCCCAATTGCTTATGTGGCAAAATCCAACTCTAGGCGATGAAGCATTCTCTTCTTTCATTAAAAGTTGCAATATTATCACCCCCAATTTGTAAATATCATGTGGCCTTGTACCTGGTGACAAAATAATTAACTTTTACTAATCATATTATATATATGATTAATCATTGGATTTCATTTGAAGTAATTGTATTATTTTGTATGATTTTTTTTAAACGTTCAGTTTTTTAATATATTATTTTGATTGATTTAAAAGTATTAGTATTGTTTTCAAACATAATACAAGTTAAAGTTTTGATCCTTACATTTTTCTCTCCAATTTAAAAAAGAAAATTTATTAGTAAAATAAAAGAATATTTGACTTATTCATGCAAGCGCAATTGGAAGAGTTATACTTTTGCAAGTGAGTCATTGCAATTATATACGGATTGAATGTCTAATGTTTTAGATGATTATGAAAGCATTTTGTACTAAACTGGCAGCTCATGTGCAATGGGATGATGAAAGTAAAGTAATTAACAATATTCATGAAAACACTTACTTGATTGTAAATGTACTTGCTCTGGAGTAACCATACCAAAATCAGCTAGTTTTGGAGTAAAGTCCTGTTCAAGTACAATGGTATTCATGGTTAATTCATGAAATTAAGGTGGTAATGGATCATATGTTTATTAGGTTTTTGTTATTTAAATGTATGCGATCAACTAACCTTATACAGCAAAACATTGTCAAGCTTTAGATCTCTATATATGAGTGAAGGCTTTTGCCTATGTAGCATTTGAATTGCACTTGCTATCCCCTTTATAATTGTCAGGGTTGTTCTCCACTTAAGACCTATATATAATAAGACAAATAATAACAGTAATAACTATATATTTGTTTTATTATTAGCATATTGAAGGAAAGTAAACATTAGTCTTCTTTTCTCACATGAATATGAAACTAAAATTGAAGATTACCTGCTAATTTACTCAAGACGGTTCCATTTTCCATAAATGGATAAATAAGATATAACTTTTCTGAAACTTCACAATAGCCAATCAATTCAATAATATTCTCATGCAATAGTTGGGGTAAGTACTCTTTTTCAGCCTGAAAAAAATAGAAAAATAACATTATATATGCCACAAGTAAACTTATTGCTAAAATTAACAAATTGTATATTGCTAAAATAACAAATTGTTATTCTTTCTTTAAATTTACGAGTGATCATAAATGAATTATGCAGAAATTATGAATTGCTCTTATAGGTTAAGAAATAAGCAAAAAAATATATTTACAATTTTTTTTATTTAAAGAAAAGTCTTAAATATTAACAAATCAAAGATTGGATAATTCAAATCTAATATCTTATAATATTTTTGAAAACAAACAATTGAAAAAAAAAATTATTAGACCATGTCTTGAGACACAATATATATTTTTTTAAGGAATAAATAACACATATTTCTTATTATCCAATAAATGTGTTTGGTTTGATGCTATAATTTAAAGGGATTTCTTTTCATGAATAAACTAAAAAAGAGAAAAAAATTATAAAATTACTGTTGATTTTTTTCCCTTTCAAAACTATGGTGTTGACAAAAAGTTTTCAAAAATATGATGGTTGTTCTTATGAACAAACAACAACTTGACAACAATTTTATAATAACTACCACTGTCAACAACTACAAACCATACAACAACCTAAAAAAACCAGAAAACAACCATAAAACATCAACAATAACCAAACAGCAACAATAACTAAATAACAACTTCATAACAACTCTTCAGCAACAAAAACAAGAACAAATAACTTGAAAATAACCTCACAATAAACAGAAACAGCAACCCAAAAAAATTATAAAACAACCATTCAACGACAAAAAAACTACAAAATAACCTCATAAAAACTAGATAACAACCATAAAACAGCAAAAATAACCTGACAATTACCCTTTAACAATAAAAATAAATAATAAATAACATCACAAAAATCTCACAGAAACCCTTCAATAACCATAAATCAGCAAAAAAAAAAAAAAAAAAAAACCTACAGCAACCTGACAACAAACCTTGAACAACTAAAAAATAACAAGTAATATCAAAACAACCTAACAACAACCATTTAAAAATTAAAAAATAACTACAAAACAACAATAATTTTAAAAAATCCTTAAAACAAATACAAATTATGGAGACCAACCTAAATATCAACTTAAAACAATTATAAAATATAGATAACAACTTGAAAACAGCTACATAACAACCACAAATTAGCTACAACAACCCAACAACAACTTTTTGACAGTTAGAAAATAACAAACAACATCAAAACAACCTTTCATCAACCATTCAGTAATCAAAAAACAACTACAAACAACAATAACAATCCAACAATAACCTGAAAAAATAAAACTTAAAACAAAGAGAAAACTAAATAAAGAAACAATAAACAAAATAAAATAAAGAAAGAAGCTATGAATCATCCGAGTATTAAAATAAAAAAGAATGAAATTGAGCACTTACTCATTACAATTCTTGATGATTAGACAAAAAAAGAGGGAAACATGGAATTTTATAAGATTTGAGATGAAAATTTAAGTGGAAAATATATCTGTTTACTCTATTGTTTTTATAAATCTTGTAATGGTCAATGTTGGGTTCGAGAAAACATATGAAGAGAAAAAAAAAATGAAGACTAGATATAAAAAGAACGAAAACATAAAGTAGAACAAGGAGAAGAGAATGAATAAAATCAAGAATAAAGTAAAAAAATGAAAAAAAAAATTGTGTTTTGTGGAAACACATATTTACTGCTGAAAAAAAATACTGTATATTTAAAAGGTAATGATATATGTAACAGGGTAGAAACGTTACAGTGTGTCGCTTGTCTATGACAAATTATCAAAATAGCTCTTTTTTTTAATCTTTTTTTTAAATTTAAAACTTAAGTTGTATACGGGTGAAATTGTTGTGCAAGAATTTAAACACTCATAGTTTGTAATTTTTTTTTTTTTTGAAATTTAAAACTTAAGTTACAAATAAATGAATCCGTCATACAAACATTTAAATATATGTAGTTTGTAAATTTTTTTTAATCTAAAATATAATTGCATAAGGCTGAACCTGTTATATAAAAATTAAAACATACATATTCTATAAATTATTTTTAATAATCAAATGAAATTAAAAAAATAAAATTAAGGGTTATTTTGATAATTTTCGCTGGCCTGCTACGCACGTAGGACATGTAATATTTTCCATATTTAAAAGTTTTTTGTCAAAATTAGTATATGGTGATATTTTCTCTAATTTTAAGAAGTATAGTGAGGCCCAAACAGAGACATGCAGTTCAATTAATGAGACAACTAAATCATAAGCAGCATCAACAGATTTTTGTCAACATGGGATCCAAATATAAAACATTCAAAGTATTCATTATAAATTCAATCGTATGGTGTAGTAGACAAAAAATTTTCAATTGCTGAAATCACAGTTTCACTCTATAATTTCTTTTTCTAGAAAAGGAGGAGCAAATAACAAGTGACTACACTCAGTGAGGCAATTTTTAAAAAATAGCAGTGGATTATTTAAAAAAAAAATCATGAAATAACATACAAGCTTTTACAGGATGGTAGAATTTGAAAGTACATGTTTATATATTATAAATTCTAATGTAATAAATTGAGGCAATTTTTTTTTGGCATACTGTCCCCTGCTTACTCTGCTGTATAGAAAACTTTTCAGCCAATATAAAAGTATATGATTTATGTCTCTGTTGCCTTCAGAAGAATCTACTGCCACTATCTACAGGCCTACCTACCTTGCCAAATGGCAAGATCCAATCGAACATGTAAGAATGACTTCCAATATTTCTGGATCTGCATGCTTCAAGAAACAGCAGGCCCTGTTCGACTACTGTAGTAGTAGTTCCAAAAATTGCCTACTGTAGTCAGCATACACCAGTGAACAACGTACAGGCGATCAGTAGTTGGAGATTTTACCCAAGAATGTTTTCAGTCGTATCCAGAAGAATCGTGCTGAAATTAAAGATTCTAAAACGAGTATCGAAAGTGTTAAGATTTTGTAAGAATTCTGTTCTAAAAAAGGCTAGCTAGGAACCAAAGAGGGCCAGCAAGAACTTTAGCATAATAATAATAATAATGAATGAATAAACAGAGGGAAGAGTGCTGAGTTTGCGTCAGTGCATGTAGAGCGCACTCATTGAAGAAAGAGTATCTCCAAATGACTATGAAGAGTACAAGAATGAATTTTTCAAGTAATAGATTCGGTTGTCAAGAAAAGTATCTTAAAAAGTGGTATTTATGTTGGTAAATAAGTATTAAGTGGTAATTTTTTTAACGATATAATTTAAATTTTACTATTTAATGATCGTATTTATATCTGTATTAACTTAAAAACTGATATTTCTCGGGTGTTGCAAATAAAATTTTATATATCAATTTGATATTTCTACCACGACTAATAACTGTTAAGGTTTCATATTAAAATAGTCAAAATATTAAGTCAGCCTTGTGTTCCTAGCAGCGTAGGCTTTATTTAGCACTAGCATACACTCATATACTAATTGTGCAAGTAACCAGCACTCATCAGAACAAAGAGGATTTTAAGGTGGAAATTTAGGCAAAAACAAGGTACAACATGATAAAGCAAAGCTAGCATTTTAAGTAATAAAAACAAGACCAAATTAAATCAGTTATTTTCTTTAATTTTACCTGCCAATGACTTCTTCCTCCATCTCTGTTGCGAAATAACTTAACAGCTACTTCCTGCCCATTGATGTTTCCTTCCATCCTCCCGCTAATGATTCCATGGTAAACGCGACCAAATGCTCCTTCGCCAAGAAATTCTCTTTCGCTAAATGCATCCGTGTATGCGTTTAATTCCTTGATGTTGAACAATATCATATCTGTGCGGAATCAGCAATGTACATGTATACTATCAAACCATGAATCTAATGTGTGATCTCATTCTTACAAAACTTGCACATGGATGATCAAAGATGAAATGAACTTCAACAAAACATGATGCTAGCTAGGGTGATTTATTTCAATATTCACATATATGGATATGCATATTAGTTTATAGTTCTGTTATCATAGAAACAAAAACGTTGCATTTTGCAACACCAGAAACAGGGAGCCTTTCTGGAACTGGGCATAGTTCCGTCACCACACAAGCCAAAAAAAAAATAAAAAGTTGAAACTTGCTACACCAGAACTAGGGAGACCTTTTGGAACTGGGCAGAAGACAGCTACATGCATGTACAAACGACTTGCCATCTTCAGACAAACGAAATTAGCTTTATTTGTAGATTCACGAATCAAACCTGTTCATGAATTGACCTTAGTTACATAGCCGAACCAAATTTTAGCGATTGATTCCTAGTTAGATGATATGGGTTAAGAAGAGATAGCTCAGAGACAGGAGACTGCACTGACAAATGGGATGCACAATAAAGGAGTGCATACGAAAGTGGAAGTAAGAAAGCTAAAAGAAAAAAAGACTCTAAAAATGGATGTTTTACTTGCGATCACTATTTAGAATGAGAGATGGGTTCTAACCAGTTTTGATGCCAACACCATATCCAAATCCATCAGAGCATAAATAATTCCCCATCGACAATGCTATAGCTACTGCAATCTTCTTTAAGTTGACGAGTTCACAAGAATCAGAGGAAATGAAAGTGGCTTGGCAATTTCTTGAAGATAAGCTTTCTTGGTTGTGAACCTGTTCTTCTTCTTCTTCTGCTTTTGTCTTTCCCTCCTCTCTCCATGCATGCAAAGTAGCGGTGCAAATGAGGGTCAAATTTGGAAAAGTGTCTAAAAGTTGCTACACGCAACAACCATTGGATGAAAATAACGCTTTATGTCGACATGATCATCAGGTGGTTGGTTTGGGTGCATATTTCACTTAATTAATTATTTATAGTGGTGTTGTAATAATAATAATAATATAGGGCTATTTTGACTCAGTTTTCTTAGCATGGCTATTTTGCCAATGACATCCGTCTTTCACCTACACTTTGCAAAACCCTTTTTTAATTTCTCTATGCCCTTGAGGCTTGAAGCCTCCCCAAGGTTTGCAGAGCAAAACCACATTATTATGGAATATGCTTTTCTTGAGGCCTAATGCTCATATATTTATATATTTGTATGTATATGTACATGTTCTTATATTTGTATATGCTCATATATATGTATGTATATGTTCTTAATCACTAGTCTTTTTAGGCCTCAATATCACATGACCCCCAATTATAAATTAAAATAAGAAAAGAAAACACATCATATTGGCATTTTATGCTCTCTTTAGGTCAGTGGAGCTCCTGAAAATCCTGCAAATCTTGAGACCATTATGAGAAGAAATGTGCTGAAGGAATGGTTATCTCCTTCATAAATCCTCAGATCCAACTTATGCAAAATCTTGTAAGTTCACTTAGTGTTGACTCTTTTCAATTTTCAATCCTTCTCATGATGGAAAATAGCAGAGATTTATTGATCTATATGAATTTATAACCACAAAAGCCACCGATTCTTTTTTCTTCCTTTCAAAGAAAAAATATATAATTTTTTTTATTTAGGATAATTAGTTAATTTGCTCTGTGTTGTATGTATGTTAGCTTCAAGTTTAATTTTTACATTAATTTGGAAGATTTTATACTATGGTAACATATTATATGCTTTTTTTTTTAATAACTTTGTGGTCTATGAATTTCTTTTGGATCTATGAATTAGGATTTGGAATTTGAATTTCAAATGTTTTATGGATCTAGTGAACCAGGTTTAACTCGCATCCCTCTTTGGGCAACACTTTGAAGAGATATGGCTTGTAAAAATAAATGCAGAGTTACAAAAATAATACAACAGTTTTGAATGTTAACAAATGCAGAAGAGAAGGTAATGTATTTCCTGTAAGTGAAACGAAAACTTAATTTAGGAAAATGAAGTACAACATATGCAAGCCTGGTGCTTTTGCCCAGATATTCTGTTAAGATAGTCCAAAGAACATAAGGGCTATTTCCAATTTTGGTTTGCCATGAAAAAATTTTCAAGATCTATCATCTTGTGTTGATGAGAAGTAAACCATTTTTTTTTGTCATTCAAGTGTAGTTACTTGTCCAAGAATTTCAGATCTCTGCAGTCTATTTCATGAACTATACTAATTGGTGCATGTTTCTTCTATACTTGTTTTGTTTTTTGTATAGATCTCTGCAGTCTATTTCATGAACTATTAAATGTTGAACAATGTTTGAATGAGTGGGTATAGATAAAGTACTCATTGTTACCATGGATAATGCAAGTTCAAATGACTTGGCAATTAAATGGTTAAAAGAACAAATAGGCAATTGGGGGTCTAGTATTTTAAATTGTGAGCACATTCACATGAGATGCATAGCTCAAATAATCAATGTAATTGTTGTTGATGGGTTGAAAGAAATTGGTAGTTTTGTGAAAAAAAATTAGAGCTACAGTGCATTATGTGAGACAATCTCTGGGTAGGTTGAAAAAGTTTAAAGAATGTGTTGAAAATGAAAAAATTCCAGGCGAGAGTTTATTATGCTCAGATGTTTCAACTAGGTAGAATTCTACCTATTTAATGTTGGAAGCATCTCAAAAATTTGAAAAAGCATTCAACAGACCCATACTTTGGATTTGAGCTTGACTTAGATAATGCATGCCTTCTAAGAAAGATTGACAAAATGTTAGGAGGATGATCACCTTTTTATAGTATTTTTATGAGCTCACTTTGAGAATTTCAGGTTGTTTATACACTACTTCTAACCTTTTTTTCTATGAAATTTATATGGTTTATTGTCTTTTGGGTGAATGGATAAAGGGTGATGATGAAGAGTTGAGCAAAATAGCTAAAAAAATGAAACAAAAATATGATAAATGTTGGGGAGATCCTATGAAAATGAACCAATTAATTTTCATAGCAGTCATATTTGATCCTTGACATAAGTTAGATTGGTTGCAATTTGCTATTTCAAAAATATATGAGGGAGAAGTAGTTGTACAATTGGGGATTAAGGTTAAGGAGTTTCTATATTCTTTATGCAAAGTATACAAGAATATAATTGCTCCTGAAAATGAAAATGAGCCAAATAATAGTGTTAAGGGTTCCAGTGAGATAGAAGTAGATCCGGCCAAGGTGGTCAAGAGAATGGTAGAATCAAAATATAAAAGATTTAAGTATGAAATGAGAGGTGGAAAACTAAATAAATCAGAGGTGGAGAAGTAACTTAATGAAGAAACAAAAGAGGATGATGGAGATTTTAAAATTTTAGAATTGTGGAAACTAAATGGCCATAGATTTCCCATCATAACTCAAGTGGCTCGAGATGTGTTCGCAATTCCAATTTCTATTGTGGCTTCAGAATCAACATTCAGCACATGAGGGCGTGTTTTAGATGCATTTAGGAGCTCTTTGACTCCTAAAATAGCCCAAGCACTCATATGTTGTCAAAATTGAGTTTGAAAAACTTCCAACCCGATTAATGTTGAAGAAGCTTTAGATGAGCTTGAAAATCTTGAAAAAGGTATTATGTTTGTTGAATTTTATTTGATTACTACTCAATTTATTATTTGTTATATTTTAATCAATTGTTTGTTGTTTTGTAGGCTTAAAAAGTCTGCCATTGGAAAATGCAGTAATCGATACATGAGGTTATAACTAATGACAAGTAACTATTTCTATTTTTATGCATTGAAAAATATTATTTATTTTGGTCCCATAATATTGAGTTTCTTTTATTGTTGTTGCTATAATTATGTTGTTGTTTGTTGTTGTAATTTTCGTATCCTATTACTGCTGTTATAATTCTGTATACTCTATTGTTTGTGGGTTGTTCTGTTGCTTGTTGTTCTTGTCTTTTTTTGATTGGTAGTGCTGAACTTTGATGCATTTATGTTCTAGTTTGGTTCAGTTCATTTGCTATCTTGGCTCAGAATTTTGTTTGGTTCATTTGGGTTTAGAACTTTGTTAATTATTTAGTTACTTTATGTTAATTCTGATTTTTTATTTCTGTTTTTGCAATTTTGATTTCTATTGATTCTGTTACTGCTGTATTTCTCTTTTGTAATTTGAGTTTTAATTTATGTTAATTCGGTTTGACTTTTTAACTAATTTGTTGTTCTTGGTTGGATTTAGATGTTCTAAATTTGCTCATGCAAGCTATTTGAAAAGGAACTTTGGTTAGTTGGTGCAAGTTGGACAAGATTGCTTACTGCAAGTTGTGTTGCAATTTTTAGATTTTATTATTATGGACTTAAATAACTTTTATTTTATTTTGTTGAATTTTGTATGCTAGACTTTTATGGATTGATATGTTGTTGAACGTTGTATTTTGAACTAACTTTCAAGGACTGATTTATTTATTTATTTTATTTGTTTTAGTATTTACATATGTTTAATTTTTATATTAGTAAAAAAATATGTCAAAATATTTATCTTAAAATGTTATCTAATAAAGAGGTGTTAAATTTATCATATAAACTTTCCATCAAACAAAGAAATATCAAATAAACATTTTGAAAGCCTCGTTCAGAAAATACATTTTGAAAGCCCAAGCCCATTACCTGTCAGCCCAAACTGAACTAATCGAAAATCGAACTTAAAAGTTTAGTTTGAAATAGGTTCGCTTCTTCATAAAAATCAGTTTGGTTTGGTTTTCATCCCATAAATTTCGGTTAATTCAATTCGATCAACAAAACATGCTAAAACCGACTGAACCGACTGAATGCTCACCCCTAATCTTGGATACCCCAAATTCCTACTGTCAATTGGAGGAATGATTTGGTAAGTTTGTGTTTAATGTGCATTCATAAGTTGGATTATAGTTGATGGTAATAATATCAAACATACAACTTTTTCAATGAATTTTGTAGCAGTAATTAATGGATGAATTTGGGTTGAAGGATTTTCTCCTATTTTATTATATAAGCTTGGTCTATAAAGTTGCAACTTTTCAAGAACTAGAGCAATGGTTGGTCTTTCTGATGGTTTGAGCTTAATACAGTGTAACGCAATCTCTATTATTTGGCAGCATATTTAGAGCATCCAGCGGTTGCTAGTTTCACTTAAGAAGCCAAAAGTTCTGCTTGCTTAATCACCAAAGATCCAAGACAGTAGCTTATCTTTTCCTTCAAAATTAGTTGTAATATTATCTCTCTATAGGGTTGCACTAGTAGTATTATCTCTGCATAACTGTAAATGCGATTTGATTTTTTTTAGTTTTTATTTTTTAAAAATCACTGGTATATTTGGCTTATTAAGCTTTTATTAATCAGACCTGAACAGAATCAATGTACCGAGCCACACTAGCTAATATAGTAGCTTATTTTTTCCTTCAGAATTAGTTGAAACTAGCAGTGTATATACACATTTTAATGTAATTATTAAATAATTTTAATAAATTTTAAATTATAAATTAATTAAATATAAAAGTGAAAATTTAGAAAGTTATTATAACAAATTTATTTAATCATTTTTTATTACAACTACATACATATATTTTTAATATGTATAGTAATAATAATAATTGGAAAAATAAAATAAAAAATAGAAAATAATTGATAGTTTACACATTTTTACTTATGTTAAATAAAAGAAAAATGTGTTTTTAATTGAATAAAAGACGGATGTTTTAATTATAATAAAATATACAATTTCTAATGAAAAAAAGAATAGTATTTTAGATGTAGTGTAATTAAAATGTTTTATATTGAATCAAATATATGTGTTTTAAAATAAGAATTTTTATAAAGAGAAAAAGGTAACTAAATAAATTAAAAATAAAATATATTACATTAATTTTATTTTTTATTTTTTATTGCCATTATTTTAAATATAATAGAATTTATTTTGAGACTATTAAATTATTATTGGAGTATGTATAATAGTTAAAAAAAAATTAAAATAAAATTTTCAATGGTTTAGGAAAAATGATTAAGTGATTTGAGATTAAAAAATACGTATTATATAAAAAAATTTTAGAATTTGAGTAGTATTAGAATATGTATAATAGTGTTTTAGTTAAAAATAATATTAAAAAATATAATAAATATTTTATTTTTAATAAAAATCAGGATCATTAATAATTTGACACATTAAATTTTAAGATAAATACTCAAATATGAAGATAGATACTTGTCAAATTTTTGGGTTAATGACTTTAAGACTTAACATTTAATATATATATATATAGAGAGAGAGAGAGAGAGAGAGATAACAACATTGTTAGTCCTATATATTATATCACTTTTTCAATTAAGTCCTATAAGAATTTTTTTTTACAATCATATTCTATAAGTTTAAAAAAAAAAAAAAACCATTAGTCCTATCTGTTGGTCAATCCCCAAAATCAAACTTTTTTTTTTTTTTTACATTTCAATTCTACAATTATAAAAAATGTCATTTTTATATTTTAAATAAATAATATTTTTATTTATTTATTTATGACTTGTTCTATTATTTAACTTTTACAATAACTATATAACTCATTAAAATAATTTCAAAAAAATTAAAATTAAAAACATTTTCTTAAATTATTATTTTATTAACAATGATAATTAAAATTAATTAAGTGTTTTTATTATTTTAAAAATATAAATTGTAATTAATATGTCTTAAATGAATAAATTTTTTTTATACTTGGATATATTCAATAAGTTTTGTCAAGATTATAATTATGTTATATTTTAAATAAATTTTAAACTCAATTTTATCTTAATTAGACAATTTTAAAAAATATTTTTTAATTTGGACTATTTTACAAAAAAAATTTAAGAATAACATAATTCTATAAATATTTTTGTTTATTATTATAAAATATAATTAATTTAAGATAAACAAAAAAATTTTGTCATATTTTATCTTAAATTAATTATTTTTATACTAACATTTATTTTATCTGAAAATATGTTAACCTATTTCATTGTTCAAATATTTATTATGAAATAGCCTAATTTAAAGAAATATTTTTTAAAAATTTGACTAACTCAAATTTGATTGAGTTTTATAGTTTTATTTATCATTCCCAATATAACTAATAATTTAAGAAAAATGTAATTTTTATTTTTTTAAAATTATATAGTGAGTTATATAGTTATTAGTTATTATGAAAGTTAAGTAATAGAAGAAGTCACAAATAAAAATAAAAATATTATTTATTTAAAAAAACATTTTTTTTAAGTTTTAGGATTAAAATGTAAAAATAAAATTGATTTTAAGGGTTAATTAACGGATAGAACTAACGAAAATTTTTTTTAAAACTTATAAAACTTGATTATAAAAAAAATTATTGTAAGACTTCATTTAAAAAAAGATATAATTTATAGGACTAACAATATTGTAATCCCTTGTAAGTATAATGTATTTTTTCTTTTTTTTTCTAAATTATTGGTATTTTAGAGTCAATTGAACTTTTATTAATCATATTTGGACAAAACTATAAAGGCGATAAAATATTTTAATAATTAATTTAACACGACTATATATGTTATAACTAAACCTTTAAATGTGATTCAAGCGAAAATAGTTGTCTATAACCGATTTTAACAGTTATTGGTTAAATATCATATGCTTTAGTTCGTCATCGTGCATGGATTAAACTGTTAATCTAGCAATAACAAAAGAAAATTTCCATCTTTAATTACTATAAGTGCTCTTAGCAGTTCATGAGAATGATAAAGCAATGGAGATGGTACGATATAGATTCAAGAAATAGCTTGTTGCCTGTTGATGAAGATATATTTATACAAAAAAATCTCATGCAACGTGAGAAAAAAAAATATACAAAAAATATAAAATACAGAAGTCTTGTATTAGCTTTTTCCTTTGTCCATTCAACTGCAAGCCTTTGCAAAATTTCAATAAATCACAAGGAATTTATTATATGTAAATTGCATTTGCATGTAGGTCTAATACACGAGCAGTTCTTGAGTTTGATATTTTTTTTTATCTATTTATCCTCTCAATTTACAAGTTAAATATTTAAACACTTTAATTTTTTAAAAATACGATTTATCCACACTTTTAATAATATTTATTTGAGATGTTTAAATGGATTTTAATAAGTCAAAATAAAACTATATATTTAAACATCTCAATTTGATAAAAATTACCTATGAGTAATACTTTCATTAAATTAAATATCAAAATTATCAATATATAAGTTAACGAAGTAAAGACATAAAAGTGAAGAATTGTAAATACATTAATTGTTTGTTTGGTTCAAATAACTTTTATAAAATTGTGGAATTCATTTGCAAATTCAAGTGAATATATTTGATTTAAATAAAAATTTTGTAAAATTTATTTTGAATTCCAATTTTTTAATTTTGTGTATTATTTGAAACTAAATCAATTTTTATTAATAAAGTATGTTTGGTTTAAATGAATTTAAAATTCATTTAGAAATGAATTTTATTTAAAATTCATTTGAAAATGAAATGAATTTTTTAGTGAAATTGAATCAAATAAGAGTAAGTCATGAAAAGGTTAGCTAGCCTATTAGTTACTGTGACATTTAAAGATGAGCCTCTGGCATGATAGGGTATACTTTATAGTCTTCTGTATTTGTCACTTTTTATTATTATTTTAACATCTGAATTTGTATAAAATATAATTTTAAAATCTCTTATCAATACATATGATATAAAATAGCAAATCAGTATGCATCACGTTTTAAGAATTTAATTGAACAAAACTACAAATAAATATGTTAAAGTAACACAAAGTTACAAGTTTAAGGGATAACAGTTGTATTATATTATCAAATTAGTGACTTTAGATGAGTTTAAGTGTTAAAATAATAAAAAATAATAAATTAAAATGTCAAATTAAAAAATTATATCAAATACAATAGGTTCAAGATGTATTACGTTAGCTACCATGATATCCAATGATGCATGATGTATGGTTTATATGATTATGATGGTACTATAGGCCGAAATATGTATTTGATGTCAATTGTGCTTTTCTTAAAGAACATGTCGCTTAGATATACCTACCACATATGACATTATTCTAGTTTCTAGCTAGCCAATAATTAGTGCTTTTCCAAGCTGGAAAGGATTAATAAATAATTTCGTCAGAAACCAATTTGTGTTAGATTCAAAAGTTTGAATTTTTTTTTTAAATAAAATTTAAATTTTAAATTTTATTTATAAAAAAATAAATATTGAAATTTTTTTATCTTATTTATGAGTCAATTCTCTTCAAACTCCAAATTAATCACAGTATTTATAACTATTTAATTATGAGAAATTCAAAGTAAAGTTGGGACACAAATAACCTTGTAATAAATGTAAAGACTAATGCAGCTAGCTTATCTTATTCTGTGGCAAAATCCTGACTTCGCAGGGGAAAAAAATGGTCTGTCGTCGGCATTTTCTTTGTTGGTTCCTTCTAATTATTTGTCTGTACCTCAGCCCTGTGAGTAATTGGATAGATAAGATTGCTATCCAAAACAACAAATAGATGGATAAGATTGTTTTTTTTTTTTTTTTAAGAAAAAGATAAGGATTATATTAAGCAAGGGAAGCTACATCAGTAGAAACATAGTCTGCAACAAGAGGAGGGACATCGAATGGACTCCTCAACTAAAGTAGATCCCCATTTTGCCAGAAAATGGGCAACAGTATTACACTTCCTGTTTGCATAAGAGAAAGAAATAGATTCAAAGCTACTAGCAATGTGAAATAAATCTTCATAGGCCATAAAGAGATAAGAAAAACCCGAGTTGCCTTGCTGAATGTTGGAGATCACTGTTTCATTATCACCTTCGACAGTAATTTTTTGAAAGCTAGCATCAAGTGCTACTGTGAGTCCATAAATGATTGCCTGAAGCTTAGTCATCTCTATATTGCTCACAGGTTGTCCCTTCTTTGCTGCAGATAGAAAAACTTCGCCTGCTGGACCTCTAATGACAGCACCATAACCAATAGCCTCTGAATTAAAGGCCACCGCAGCATCGCAGTTCAACTTGTATTGGCCATCAGTTGGTGGCTTCCAACACTCAGTACGGGTAGCCGATGCTCTGGCCACCTGAGAAAGGCTGAGATAGCAGTAGCCTCGAAAGGTAAAAACACCTGGTACAATAGACTAATTCTCCATGTTGCATCAACATCATCAATTGATTCAGCAACCTTACAGCTTAATGGAAGAATTTGAGGAGTTAATGGCCAGAGATTATTAACAGATGGGAGCCAATTATCATTCCAAATATTTATGGATTTACCATTTCCAACTCGCCAATATAAGCCTTTAGATAGAATAGGGACTGCTTGTTGCAAACTTCACCATATATAGTGTTACAAGGTCAATTTCCCACATTTAGAAATTCGGCCTGTAAAGTAACTAAGTCTGCACACACACAACAGATGTTCAAGTACTTAGCTAAATTTTCAGGTTGTTAAGTTATGAACACAAGTCAATCTTAATCAATTTGATTTAATGGCAACACAATATACAATAATCACTTCCAATCTGTTTATTTAACTCACAATAATCAAAATACAATAATGGGACTCCTCATACAAAAATTCCCAAGCACACATACTATACAGCACAGAGCAGTTATAAAGGTGGTTACATGAGGCAGTTTTGCTTCCCCCTATTTTAAAGGTGACAGTTGATACCCCCAACTGCCATAGGGATAATTTACAGATATCCTAACAAATTGTCTTGCCAAGTTGGTAATTTGCATGTATGTCAAATTTTCATCCCACAATTTCAGGAAGCAGCCATAACTGCCCTCAACTGCTAAGCCTATTATGCCAATCAGAATCCTTGCTCAACCAACCAATGTCCATGTGCCAAATCTGCATGCCCATCATCCAGCTGCTTGGCCAAGTGCCAATGCCAGCCTTGCACACTCGTTTGTGTTGTCCAAGTAGCCCTCTCCCTACTCAGACCATGCAGCCACATGCTGCCTTAAGCCATATTGCATTGTTTGATGCCCATCGCATCTTGACAAGGTTATGCCAAGGAACAATGCCCAAATCCTCGGCAACAACACATGCTAAACTCTTAAGGGGCTGACAAACCACCCCCACCTAAATCATTCAACGTCCTCGTTGAGTTGGTGAGGTAGTCTTGTATCTGCCTCTCAAATTGCCACAGGGCCACATCTCTTTGCCAAGTTACATCTGCCTCAGGTTTACCCTTCCAAATCACTAGAAATTCTGTCCTCTGATTTTTCTTGCTTTGGCCAAAGGTTCTATGGTCTAAGCTCCTCTCCACATCTTCCACAAACTATTTTCTCACAACTGGAGGGGCTCTCTTGGCCTGGCTTCTTGCTGGATCTGTCACATCTGCATGGTATTGACGCAAGAAACTTACATGGAAGGTGGGGTGCACCTTGAACCGTTTAGGCAGCTTCAACTTGTAGGCTACATTGCCTAACTTAAAGACAATTTAGAAGGGTCCATCATACTTTGGAATTAACCATCTATGCACTGTCTTGCTACTGATTTTCTTCCAAATTTTGGGGGTCAATTTCAGCAACACTTTATCGCCCATATCGAATTCAAGTGGACAACCCTTCTTGTCAGTATACTTCTTCATTCTTTTGGCAGTTTTTCTCAAACTGTCTTGGGCTTCCTCAAGCATTTCCTGCTTCTCTCTTGCATATCTATATGCTGTTATAGAACCCAATACAATTCTCAATTTTTTTTATGACATTTTATTAATACCCAATTGAATAACGAAGAATTAGTTGTTAATGGAGACATTATAAATTTGTTTGGCATTAAGGTTACCTTCTGTTTATGCTCTTATTATTATTCAGTTTGAAACTGATATGTGGTTGCTTTGAAGGGTTTCTTTTTTCATTATGATTCGTTTATTTATATTTGATATGGTAAGGTTTTTTTTTTCATCTAAGGTTGGTTTGGAACTCGTCTATCATAGGATTCTTTGGAGAGAGCCTGATACGCCTCACATTCTACAAGTTTTATATGAGGATGATTATATGGTACATTGTTTAGTTGTTTAGTTATTGTTGTGTGCATATGTGTGTTCCTTCAATCTCATGTGTGATTTCATTTCTGAGGCATACAAATCAATGCAAACATTCACTCTTGAATCCCAAATTCTGAAGGCTTTCCTCTTTGGCTTGATGTGCTAAATCATGAGACTAAAGACCCCAATTTTCATTCATAAGCAACTTTATCATCTTGGTTATGTAAGCAGTGTCGTGCATCTTAGAAATTTTCTTTTTACTACTATGGTTACAAGGTGAGGCTTGTAGTGAAATTAGAGTTATTTGCTAACAATTTATGTACTCCTAATCTCTTATTCAATTACTTTTCCTATGATCTTTCAGCAATCTGAGATCTGTATTTCTAGGTGAGAGAAATGCAGTTTGTGTACCTGTTACTCTACAAACTCAAGTTGGGTTTGCAGGGAAGACCATAGAATGTAAGGAGTCACGAATAGGTCTACATCTGGCTGCCAGATTTAGTCTTTTCTATTTTTTCAATTCTAGTTGTGTTATATAAAAGTACTCTAGTTCATGACTTGGGGGAAATTGTTGTACCGATTATTTTATGAATACTATGTAAATTTTTTTAAAATTTTATAAAATTATATTTTTTCATAAATGATCAGTTGTGGATTGTTATGTTATTGAATAAAAATTTTAATTGAAACTAAAATTAAGAATTTTGTTAAGGGCAATTGAAATATTAAAAAATAAAATTCCAAATTAGAAATGGTTTACAAAAATCTATTTTTAAATTAGAAATGGAATTCTTGTCGTTGCTAAAATAGAAATGAAATTCGTTTCTAAACTTAGAGATTTTAACCTTTAATATTAGAAACGAAAATTGTTTCCATTTTTATTAGAAACAGAATTTTTTTGTTACAATTCCCTTTCTAATTAGAAACGAAAAGTTAAATTGCGTTTCTATTGCGATTTGCAATGAGTGTTTTAACAATTACAAATTTTCGTTTCCAATATAATTAGAAACGGATTTTTCCGTTTCTAAATTGTATTTTTCTTGTAGTGAAGATTGCCAATGTATGCGTCTATTACTGCCCAGGCTGCCCCACCCGAATTTATTCATCTCTTGTTGAATATCATCACACAATGATTTTGGTATTGTAAAAAAACACATCACATAAGTATGGATAGATTGTACCATTTAATTTAATAAGTGTCTTCTTGCCCCTTACAGAAAGCAACTTTTCCGTCCATCCCATCATCTTATGTAGAATCCTATCTCTTAGAATACTGATAATAACTCTTTTTTATTTACCAAATAGAGTGGACAAACCTAAATATTTAGGAAGGTGATTTATCTCTTTGGAACCCAACAGATTAATAATCCTTTGCCTATAAGTGTTATCAACTTGTTTACTAAATGAAATTTTAGACTTTTCAATATTCACCACCTACCCAAATGCTTTTTCATAGACCCATAAAATATTAAGAACGCTTTGGCTTTCATCTAGATTAGCCCAGAAGAAGAGAAGACTATCATTTGCAAAAAATAGATGTGAGATAGCAAGGTTACTTTCACTTTAATTGGATGCAGTTAATTTAAGCTAATTGCCTGTCTAACTAAAGTAGACAAACCTTCAGCACATAAGAGAAAAAGGTATGGGGAAATTAGGTCCCCTTAGTGAAGACTTCTAGATGGAATCAAATGACCTTTCGAGGTTCCATTGACTAGAAAAGAAAAAGAGAGAGAAGATACACATGCAATAATCAATTGAAGAAAATGGTTGGGAAAGCCTGTATGGATTATAACCTGCTTTAAGAAAGTCCATTCCACCTTGTCATAGGCCTTACTCATATCAAGTTTAAGAGTTGCCACACCTTTTTTACCAACCATTCTAAAAGAGTCCTATAAGGGGGTGAATAGGACTATCAAACAATAATAAGAAATTAAAAGATTTGAACAAGAATTAAAAAGAATGTTGAGAAGGAAGAATGATGAAAACAAAAATTTAAGGAGTTTGAATTCTCAATAATCCTACGTCTCCACCTAATTTATCCCCAAGTTAGGATTTTGAATCACCACAATCTATTTCCCTATATTGATTTTTACAACTTGAGTTTTAGGCTCAACTTAAACCTTACAACTTGAGTTTTCAAGGCTCATACTAAAATCGATTTTCTAAGTGTTTTAATGGCTAAACACTTGAACCAATTCCTTTAGAATAGAATCTCACTTCCCGTTTTCTTAACCCTAAAAAATAGAAGAATAAGAATTTCTATTCTAACACTCACTAACTCTCACAAGAGTATACAACAATAAAATGAATTTTGAAATAGTTTAGAGAGCTTAATTGAATGCTTGAAAGTATAGAATGAATAAACAAGTTTCTTAACCTCAAAATAATCTTCAAAGGTTATATTATACTTGAGCAATTCAATTATAACTGTTGGAAGAAATAATTTCGTTCCTAACAAAATCAAAGTCAATTTAAATGAAATTTGGAATTTTGAGCTACAGTCAAGTTCAGGTTGGGATATCAGCAGTCTTGGTCGGGATTAGCATTGAATTGCCATTATGAGCCATTGTATTTGAATTTTTACATTGGTCCCAGTCGGGACATTGGAATGAGATCAGTTCTACCAAAAATTAAAGTTTTATAGAAATTTTTCTGCCTTAATCCCAGTTGGGACTACCCTGGTCTCAGTCGGGACCATGACATGATTTGAACTTTTTGTGCAATTTAGTCCCGTGTTGAGTTTGATCGAGATAGTGCTTTGTGATGCCTTTTTGAGATTTAAGACAATTGAATCAACCTTAACTTTCTTTATAAAAGTTGTAGATAATTGTCTTATCTTTCCATATCACTTTGAATCACCTCAATTGAACCTCTGTAGCTCAAGATATTGCTAAAATACTAAAAGCTGCACAACCTAAAATGAAAGCTGCATGTGCTGTCTTCGATTCAAGATTTGCATACGTAAATGAGTTTAAATTTTGACAAGTAAGCTTTATTCAGAAAGACTAAGATGTCTACTTCAAAAGTGATGAAGATCATTTTCTCATTATAGAGCTCTCAAGATGTCAAAAAGACTCATTGAATCTCAGAGATCGAATTAGCCCAAAAGCATACTTATCAATCTAGGTAGTGAGGCAACTCATGAGTAGACCACTGTATATCCCAAAATGTATATTTTTGGTATATAATTGTTTCTCAAAGATTGTAGACTTGCATAGATTGAGGTGCTTAATCGAAATGCATATTTATACTCTTTCAAGGAGTATTTCATTGTCTCCAATCATTTAACAACTAAACTTCATGATAGATCAACTTCCTACACATTTAGTTAAAATCATTAAAATCAAAATTATTTGTCAAAGTCCAAAATTAGGAGTTTGATAATGTAAATGGTCAACACATCCAATTCTTCATTGAGTGAAAAACTTTAAAAGCAATCATGGCATTATTTGTAATCAATCTCCCGGGGGCAAAGGCACTCTATGTATGATGGATAACAGTCGATAACGTAACTTTTAACTTATTAGCAAGAATTTTAGAAATTAATTTGTAGATGACGTTGCACAAACTAATAGGTCTCAAGTCCTTAACAGCCTCCGGATTCTTCACCTTAGGAATTAGTGTTACAAAAGTATGATTCAACTCTAGTCTGTAGGAAATCCAAAACCAAAGTACCGACATCCTGACCAACAATGTCCAATTGTGTTAAAAATTATTAATTAAAATTTTTGTTACACAACAAGCTTAGGAAATAATAAGATTGATACTTAAAAATCGTACATTTTTTTAATATTATATGATACAATCAAAACAATATATTATCTTAATATTATAAGTATCTGAAACTCAAAACAATATATTTTCTGAATATTATTTGTATCTAAAATTCAAAACAGTATATTTTCTAAATATTATTTGTATTGAAAACTCAAAACAGTATTTGAAATTCAAAATAGTATTGGAAGCTCAAAACAACATCTGAAAATGATAAATAATTATCTGAATATTAGTCAAATATTTTCCTCCAACAAAAAGTATATTATCTAAATATTATTTGTATATGAAACTCAAAATAGTATCTGAATATGATAATTTGAGAAAATATATATTGTTAGCAAAATTATCAAAGAAATAGTTGGTCTTGAGTAATAAATTTCAAGTATAACTGTATTCAATTAATTAAAATAATAAATAAATAAATATAATTGATATATGCATATCAATTAATTTGAATCCAAGTGTCCATTTTTTTCAAATGCATGAAACTTGAAATATTTTTTATTTATTTCTATTTTATTATTTGTATATTTTACTTTATTTTTCGTGTATAAAATGAATAAAATAATAACAACCTAATAAATATATATAAATATACAAATTTATATTTCAAAATATTTTTTTAGAATATCTGAAACTTTAATTCATTATTAAAACTAATATGAATTGTATAATTTAAATATGTTAATTATAACATCTAAAATATAGCAATCTGCCTATATATATATATATACCCAAAATCAAACTAAAAAATAATAAAAAATTAAAATTAAAAATAAGGATAACAGAAAATAAGAAAAATTAAAAATAAATAAAAAAGAGAGAAAATTTAAAAATAAAGATGAAGGTAAAATAAAAATTGAAAAAATAAGAATAATAGAGAATAAAAAAAATAAGAAAAAATTAAAAATTAAAAAAATAAGGATAACAAGAAATATATAAAAAAAAGGAATGAAAATGAAAAAAATTAAAAGAGATAAAATTAAAAAATCAATATAAGGATAAAACTAAAAATGAAAAATAAAGATAATATAGAATAAGAAAAAAATAAGGAGAAAATAAAAATAAGAAATAAATAGAAAAAAAAATAGAAGTAAAAAATAAAGAGAAAAAATAAAAAAAGAAAAAAGAAAAGGAAAAAAGAAAACAAAAAAGAGAAAGAAAAAATAAAATACCTCTAAAAAAATAGAAAAAAAAAGTAAAATGGACACTCATGAAAACAAAATAAAAAATAAAGTACACGTAAAAATTAAAAATATCACTCGTATAATTTATACAAAAGGTAAAATAAATGATTGTAAATAAGATAGAAAATGTGTCTAATTTTATAAATTTTTCTAATATATTTTTTAATTATTATTATTTTTTTTTTTAAGAAATGGATAACACATTTATCCTAATATTTCATAAATGATGTCCTATAATTTAGGTGTAGTCAACCATTACTTTATTTTGTAAGTACAAAATAAGATTTACCTTGTTAATAATAACTTTTAGATAATTTAACACATTTACATCATTCAGTAACAATAATAAAGTATACACAAAGTAAATAAAAAATAAAATAATAGTAGAGTTTTCCTATAATTTAAGATTACTGAGGCCCTTTGGTAATATATATATATATTTCTGAGACCATCATATGCGGTATTTGACTAAATTTTTTTAATTTTACGGTCTTTTTTTCCAACCCTGAAGACCAAATGAGATGACATATGATCACACATGCCTCAAACGTAGCTACACCTTAAATTAAAAATCTTATGATATATTTTTCTTTTTTTTTTTTTAAAAAAAAAAACAGATTCATTAATTAAAAATTAAAATGAACAATAAATATATGAAACTCGTTATAAGACAATTTTTCTAAATTTTCATAACATAAAATAGGTTTTTTGGTCATACATAATTAAGGGAGGAGAAACATCAATTAAGGAACGTGAAATCGAACCTAAAATTATGCAATCTCTATGAAAAAGCTTGACCATCATGACAAACCTAAACTTATGTGGGTTAATTCATAAGTGGATCGCCCAATAACACTTATGTTCGTAATACAATTTAATAAAGATACAATCAAAATATAAAAATACAAAAAAAATATTACAACTTGAATACATAATTTGTATTTGTGATGGTAATTAGTTTCCTTTTTTCCCTTGTAATTTTGCAAGTCTATCTACGACTTGAGAAATGATTGGGCGCTCTTCTGCTTCAACCTTCACACAGTCCAATGCAAGCTCCGTTACAGCGGTGGCATCACTTATGGAGCATCCTGTCTTTGTTAATTCAAAATGCACAGCACGTTTATTGTCCACGTACATTCTGCTTGCCCGATCGCTTATGTGCCAAAATCTAACTCCAGGAATTGAAGCCTTCTCTACTTTCATAATTAATTGTAATATTATCACCCCCAAACTGTAAATATCATGTGGCCTTGTTCCTGATGGTAAAATAATTAACTTTCAATAATCATATGATATGATTAATCATTGGATTTCATTACAAGGAATTGTATACTTTGTATGATTTTTTTTTTTTAATGTTCAGTATATGGAAAGTATTAGTTTGATTTTTTAATAAATAAAAAAAGGAAAGCTGTTAAGCCTCATAGATTTCAATAACATCGTTTTGAATCCATTCAATTTAAATTAGTATTTTTTAATCATAATTATAACTATTATAAAAAATATAAAAGAAACATCTAACTTTTTCGTGCATGCTACAATTAATTCAAAGAATATAATTCAGTTGTAAAGTTCTACCCTTATAATTAAGTCGTTACAATTACAGACGTTTAATTATTCAGACAGTTGTGATAGTATTTTATATCTGAACTGATAGTTAATACGCAGTGCGATAGATGAAAATAAAATAATTGCAGTGTTCATGAACACACTTACTTGATTGTGAATGTACGTCCTCTAGAGTAACCGTACCAAAATCAGCTAGTTTTGGAGTAAAATCCTGTTCAAGTACAGTAGCATTCAATGGTTAATTAATGAAATTAATTAAGGTGGTAAATTGTGATATGTTTATCAAGTTTTTATTATATAAAACATATGATTAGTTAACCTTATCCAACAAAACATTGTCCAGCTTTAGATCTCTATGGATGAGTGGAGGCTCTTGTCCATGTAGCATTTGAATAGCACTTGCCGTCCCCTTTATAATTTTCAGAGTTTTTTTCCAATCAAGACCTATAAATAATAAGGCAAATAATAACAGTAATAGCTATAGATATGTAAATTATTATTATTACCATATAGCATATTGAAAGAAAATAATATGAATCTAAAATTAAAGATTACCTGCTAATTTACCCAAAATAGTTCCATTTTTCATGAATGGATAAACAAGATAGAGTGTTTCTAGAGCTTCACAATAGCCGATTAATTCAATAATATTTTGATGCAGTAATCGGGGTAAGTATTCTTTTTCAGCCTGAAAAATAGATCAATATCATCATATGGTACAAATAGATTTATTGCTGAAATTAAATTTTTGTTTTTTTTTGAATTTAGGAGTGATTATCAATGGAACCTAGTTTTCAATCTCATGAAAAAAAAAATTATGATTTAACTACTGAATTTTCGGTATTAACAAAATATTTTAAGTAAATCAATTTGTTAAAGTGAATTATGCTAAATTATTGAATTATATATATATATACCATTATAGGATTCAAATATGTTTTTGAAAAACAATAATTATTGAATCATCCCCTCTGACAATATACATAATTTCTTTTAAAGGAATTAATAACACATATCTTAACATCCAGTAAATGAGATTAGTGCTACAATGTAAGAGTACCGAGGCCCAAATGAAGAACCTAAAAAGATAAGGGATTTTTGAAAAGTAACCAAAAAAAATTATTTTTACGGTTGATTTTTTTTAAAACTAACTTTTTTTATTTCAAAAATATGGTCCTTCCTAAAATCAACCAAAACTTCACATGGTTCCCACTGACCCTATTTCTGTAACAAAATCAAGTAATATATATTATTTGTATTGATGAAATCAACAGAAAAAATAACAATATCAATAGAAAAACATGAACAAAACCCATAAAACAGCCTGATAACAAACCAATATCAATCTGGAAAAAAATGGATAACAACCACAACGCAACCACAAAACAATATAAAACATTGACAACAACTTGATAAAACAACCTGCAAAAATTACAAAACAACCTTCAGCAACTAAAAAACAACAAACAAACCTCACAACCAGAACAAGCACATAACAACTATGAAACAACTACAGATAACTTTCCAGCAACTAAAAAATTAACAAACAATCTTACAATAATCTTACAACAAACCCTTTAATAACCAAAAAAAAACACAGCACAACGACAACCTTTAAATAAAAAATTTAACACTTACCAATTACAATTCTTAATGATTTCTGACATGATGAGTTTCCAGTAAATAAAAAAATAAAAAGATATGGAGAAGTGGAAATTTATAAGATTGAGATGAAATGTAATTGCAAAATCTATGAGTTTGCACTTTCTTTCAATAAAGATATTCAAAAATTCTTTTTTAATAAATTAATTTTATAAATTTTGTAATGGTTATTAGAGTTAGGTTTTAGAAGAAGATAAGAAGAAAATGAAGATAATAAAGATATTAAGAAGAAGAAGAAGAAGAGCAAAGTGAAAAAAAAAAGGAGATAAAAAACATTTAAATGACACGCAAAAGTATAACTGAAAAAAAAAAAAAAGACCGTAAAAAAAAATTCAGTAAAAAACCTGCATAGCATGTAATTTTACCCAAAGATAAAGCAATCTAATGAAATACGGAAATGATTTCCGGAGCGGTCGCTTCGATTAAAAAAATTAGGAAATGATGATTTTATTAAAAAATTAAGCAAAATAAATTGTTTCTATGTAAGTAGGAGGACAATTTTATTAAAAAAATTAATAAATAATGCGGACTGCTCCATATTGGCCTACTGCAAGTATCATCCCTCTTTGAAATATAAGCCCAACACCTGAATAAAACCTAGATTACATGCACACAATCAAAATTACCTCAAGAGTAGTCTCTTAGACTACTCTGAAGGTAATCCCAGAAAGATCCTGGATTGGGGTGGTTATCACCTCTTTTGTTCCTCATTTTGTTTCCCCTGAAGTGGGGGTTGATTGTTCTCTCTGTCTTCTCAGAGGCAAATCTGAAATAATGGAATTCCTATTTCATTGACCAAAAAAAAAATCAATTCCATTGATGAGCCAAGTAAATTATACGCAACATCGCACAATTAAGCTTTCCTGTAATTAAGAATCTGCTGCCACTATATATGGCCCTATCTACCTTGCCGAGTGACAAGATCCAATCACGCATGTAAGAACGACTTCCAATATTCTTGGACCTGCTGCATGCTTCAAGAAACAGCAGGCCCTGTTCCACTCACTGTAGTAGTTGTTCCAAATATTACCTATCCAATGTCTATGTGCATGGAATCAGCATACACCAGTAGTGAACAAGGCACAGACGACAGGTAGTTGGAGATTTTAACCAAGAACATTTTCAGCTATATCTTGAAGAACCGTACTGAAATTAAAGAGTCTGAAAAAAAATCGATTTTCTAAGAATTCTGTTGTAAAGAAGGCTAGCTATGAACAAAACAGGACCGGCAAGAACTTTGGCAATAGAGGGAGAGAGTGCTGAGTTTATCTCCAAATCCAAATTATAGATTCTGTTTTCAAGAGAATTGTATTAAAGAGTGGTGTTTTTTCTGTTGTTACTGTGAAAATATACCCACACTAAAAGAAACAGCAACAGCAGTCACCCAGACCTCCACAACCTCAACTAGAGACCAAGCAAATTAAATAAAAGCAACAGCAAGAAAGCAGACTAAAATAGAGAACAAGAAGACGACATTGGACCCTGCAACAACCAACCCACCTGCAACAAGCGACCTCAAACTTAGCACTACAGCAGAATAAAACACCACCCACATTTAGCCTCTGTAATTCGAACAGCAGCGAATACAGATGGAGCTAGCAAGCAGGTCAGTTGCAGAATAACAAAATGATGGGTATGAAGCTTTCATCCAGCTTGAGACACAAAATGATGGGTACTAGAATATAGTGAAAGATTGACTTATATGTTCTTGGCGGCCTTTTTCTTGCGTCAATAGTAGTTACAAAAATTTGCTGTATTATAATTTTTTCAATAGCAGTGTGTGAGCTTTTGGTGTTGGAGAGTTAACTATTAACTATTCATTTCTTCAAAATAAAGATCGATTTAAATGTGGGAGAGCTATCCATAAAGATCAATTTAATTACATAGTTGTGTGTTTGAGGCTTTGTTTAGCAAGATCACTAGCATACACTCATTAACTAATTATGCAAGTTCTCAGCACTCATCAACAAAGAGGATTTTAAGGTGGAAATTTATGCAAAAACAAGGTTCATGACAAAGTAATGCTAGAATTTAAGTAATAAAAACAAGACCAAATTAAACCAATTATTTTCTTTAATTTTACCTCCCAATGAGTTCTTGCTCCTTCTCTGCGGCGAAATAACTTTACAGCTACTTCCCGCTCAATGATGTTTCTTTCCATCCTCCCGCTAATGATTCCACGATAAACACTACCAAATGCTCCTCGCCCAAGAATTTTTCTTTTGCTAAATGCATCCATGTAGGTATTCAATTCCTCAACGCTAAACGATATCATACCTGTGCAGAATCAGCAAAAACATGTATATATAAATATATACTAACAAACCATGAATCCAACGTACGATCTTAATTATGCATATAAAGCTTGCATATAGATGATCGAAGATGAAATGAACTTCAACAACGCGTGATGCTAGCTAGGGTGATTTATTTCAATATTCACATTATGGATATGCCAATAACAAAAAGTTGCAGCACCAGAATGGAGCAGACCTTCTGGAACTGGGCAGTCGACATACATGCACTAAGGACTTATCATCTCGGAACAAACAAAATTACCTCTTTTTAGTAGATTCACGAATCGACCCAGTTCTTGAATTGATCTGAGTTACATAGCGGAACCAAAACTTAGTGATTCTTTCCTAGTTAGATGATATGGGTTTAAGAAGAGAGAGCTCAGAGACAGAGGACTCCACTCACAAATGAGATGCACAATAAAAAAGTGTAAGTGGTATGAAAGTGGAAGCAAGAAAGCTAAAAAAAGGGCTGTAAAAATCGACGTTTTACAGACGATCACTAATTAGAATGAAAGAAGAAATGAAAGAGAGATGAGTTCTAACCAGTTTCGATGCCAACTCCATCTCCTAATCCAGCAGAATCAGAGCAGAAACAATTCGCCATCGACAAAGCTATAGCTACTGTAATCTTCCTTAAGTTGGCGAGTTCACAAGAGTCAGAGGAAATGAAAGTGGCTAGAACGATTTCTTGAAGATAAGCTTCCTTGATTTTGAAAGCTGCTGCCGCTGTTTCTTCTTCTTCTTTTTCTCTTTTTCATGCACCGGTGCAGCCTGCACCGGTGCACGTAAGAAAACCGGTGGTACGCAACTTCATGGATACACGTAGGATGAAAATAATGTGCGCTTTTGTAATACTTAATTAATTAATTATAGCATTACCAGTGGTTATGATACTTATATGGGGCTGTGGGGTCGGTGTAGTTTGCATCTTGACTTAGAATGGCTATTTTGCAAGACTTTTTAATGTCTCTAAGCCCTTGAAACCTTCTCATGTTGCGCAGCCGAAAAGACTTCTATGATGTTATATGCTTTCCTCGAGGTCTAGTCCATGGGTTCTTAATCGCTAGTCTTTTTGGGCCTCAGTGTCTAATGACCCCAATAAATTAAAATAAGAAAAGAATACACATCATGTTGGCATTTTTTTGCTCTCTTAAGGTCGGTGGAGCTCCTGAACGTTCTGCAACTTGAAATCATTATGAGAAGAAATTGCTAAAGGTATGTTTATCTCCTTCATAAATCCTCAGATCCAACTTATGCAACGTATTCTTATGCAGGAATGAAGGGCCAAAACCAAAACTTTTGAAGTTAATTTACATCTGGTTTAACGTTGACTCTTTTCAATTTTGTTATATATACTATTTTCATGATGATAAATAGCAGAGATACATAGATCTGTATGAATTTATAAGCACAGAAGCTACTGATTCTTGTTCAAGAAAAAAAAATTAAAGTTAAAAAAAGCTACTGATTCTTTTTTTCTACCTACCTTTCAAAGAAAAATATATGCTTTTTCTTTTATATAGTTTTTATTAGGATACTTGTGTTTTATTTATTTCTTTTTGGCTTCAAATTTAATTTTTACCTTAATTTGGAAGATTTCATATTATGGTAATTGGTAACATATAATATACTCTTTTTATGGTTTTAAAAGAATAATATATGGTCTTTTTTAGAAAATACCTTTTGTTACTAAAAAAGGTGAAAAGTACTTCGAAACTCATGAATTCCTTAACCATGTGTTTGGATCTGTGAATTAGGATTTGGAATTTGAATGTATTATGGATAGTAGCTTTGCGTATATATATGCCAATGTTTTATGGATCTGGTGTAAAAACATATGCAGAGTTAAAGAAATAATACAAAAGTTTTATGTGTTGACAAATGCAGAAGAGAAGGTCCTGAAGCATGTGCAAGTTTGGTGCTTCTGCACATATTTTCTGTTAAGATAGTTTAAAGAACATATCGACTATTTCCAAATTTTGTGAGCTATGTAAACATTCTTGTAAGTTAAAGCTCTATGATCTTGTGTTGATGGGAAGTCAACCATTCCTTTTCATTTTATTTTGTGTTACATATATTTTATCTTTCAAATCTGAAACTTGTCCAAGAATTTCAGATATCTGCAGTCTATTTTATGAACTATATTAATTGCTGTATGTTTCTTCTATATTTGTCTTGTTTTGTATTGATATTGGGTACCCCGAGTTCCTGCTATTTATTGGATAAATGATTTGGTAAGTTTCTGCTCAATGTCTATCAACTCCCAGAGAAGTTTGGAAGTTTACAAAATTTGAGAAGGCTTAATGCAGCTAATAGTGGCATACAAGAATTAACAGAGTCCACTAATCAACTGCATAAATTGGAGAATTTGAATTGCTCTGGTTGTGAAGGTTTGAAATTGCCTCTTTTGATTGGTTTGCCCAATTTGCCGCATCTCTTTTTAAAAGATTGCAAGGGACTTGAAGTTTTACCAGAGCTTCCATCAGCTCTAGAAATCTTAGACACCTCGAACTGCACTTATCTAGAATCAGTATCAACTGCTGTACTGCCGGCACGAGATTTAATATTGGTCAGATGTGAATAATAAAAGTAGGTGTTTTGTTTTTATTGGTTAAATGTTTTACACTTAATTTATATGAAATTTATCAAAATTTATGGCAAGAATACTTCAAGTTACTATAAAATTTATCAATACTTTTTAACACTTTTAACTTGATCTTTCAGTGACATTTTTTTTAAAAAACAAAAAAATCTTTCAGTGAGATTATTTAAACATTATATTTTTAATAATTTAAAATCATATAAAATGATCCATTTATAAGTTAAAAGAGCAAAATAATAAAATATGTCAAGCTCAAAAAAAGAAAAAAAAAAGGCTAAAGATGCTTTTATGTCGTTGCATGAACCTAATTGCATAAGTGTTCAGACCTACTCATTTTACTTGGGCAAAAATAGGTTGGCTAGCATATTAGTTACTATGACATCCAATGATGCATAATGCGTGATTTGTATATGATTATGATGGTACTCCACTTTTTCTTTTTTTCAAATTTAATGATTTCATTCAACGAAATGTAGAGCTTCAAATTTCAATACAGAAAAAAAAAAAAAAAATTTCTTTTTTCATCGGATAAGAAAGAAGGTGGGGAATTAAACCCTTCCCTTTTATAAAGATGTCAAATTCTCTATTACTAAATTAGGAGGAGATCGGCAAATATTATTGAAAATAACTCTAAAATTAATAATAAATAATGTTTCTCGCTAATAAATATACAATAAATAAAGGGTAATTAAAATATCTTTATGGAAGACATAAAAAGAAATTTTTTTTTATTAACACATCAGAAAAAACATGAAAAAAGCGCTGATTGGAATAGAATCAAACTATTTTCTTTAAACATTCTTTATTTCTGGCATAATACTATTATAATCAACCAACGAATCATAGAACTAACCATCAAAACCAAAAATATCAAACAAAAAATTATTTAGAAGGGATAAAACCCTTACTTACTTGAGATTAAAACTCAAATATAACTACTAAACATCAAGAAAAAGCAAAACCACACAACCCCATTATAAACACAAGAAAAAGAAGAAGGTGAACCAGTAAGGAGAGTGTCAGGTCAGGATAGAGAATTAGAAATCGTTTTTTATCACGATAGTGCTCCAATTTAGGCTTAGCTCCAGTGTCAAGAATATTTGCTCTTGAGGGTGAAGTTATAAATTTTTTTTGAATGTCGAAACGTGGATTGAAATGATTACAGTACCATTATAATTCATAAAAAATAAAAAATAAAAATTTATTTATTTTATCTTTCAATACAAGAGAGTTATCTACTACTAAAAGGTACAATGATTATTTTGCAGTGCCATCATAATTTACGAGAAGAAATATTATCCATTTTTCTCTTTTTTGGTAATTTCATTTCAACTGTTGAGAAGATTACAGAACTATTACAATGATTATCAAAGACTATTATATTATGATTAGCTAGAATATATATATATATATATATATATATATATATATTAATGTGGGAGTGTGGATAAAAGACATAATCCTTGTCATATCCCTATTAAAGATTGAATCTATGACCCGTCTCCACCTTGCCAAGTGTCAAGAATATTTGCCAATTGAGAAGTCTTGGATTTAAGTCACATCTTGCAGTAAGATTAATTTTCTGGGACCTACCATGTGGTGACCTATAAAAAAATCCAAACATTGTTAACTAACCACTAACCACTAACCACCAACCATAGTATTTTCTATGACAAAAAAAAAAAAATGATGGTACTTAGGGCCCAAGTAAGTTGTTTGATGACAATTGCAACTCTCATACACTTTGTTTTTTCTTTTTTTTTTAACGACTCATACACTTTGTTTTGATAAATCAGGGTGGAGATTATTTAATATGGGTAAGGATAAAAAATGTAAGTAAAATGTATTACTTAATTTTTGTTTGAAAATAAATGAGGTGAGGTAAGAGTTATTTTATGTTCTTTTGTTCGGAAAAAAAATTAGGAAATGAGAATTATGTATTTTAAAAAAAAAATATCTCCAATTCTTAAAAATAATAATAATACTAATTTTCTTTATGCATTGAAAATATAGTTCCAAACTATGTGAACATTAATGATATTATATTTATTTAAATATACAATTATGTTATTTAAAAAAACATAATTTTTGTTAAATAAATGCACGGATCTCATCCTGTATCAATGTCTAGGCTCAGGTTAATTGCACAGGAGATTAACAAATTTTACGTTAAATTTCATTTTGGTTGCATAACTTTATTTATATCTTTTTTGTTACATGATATTGATTTTAATAGCATAAAAAATCACTTAAAAAAATTTAGATAACGTGGCATACCAGAGTTATCATACTATAGTCCAACTCTACAAAAACTGACATATCATGCTGCCATGTCACATTTTTAATAAGACAATTAACCATAATTTTACTTTATTTTTTAATTTTTAGCAATGACCCTATAAAATTATGATCAACAATCTCATAAAAAAAAGGTGATGTGGTAGTGTAATATGATAATTTTTATTTAATTAGACTATAATATGCCAATTTTAATATGTCATGTCATCTAAATTAGCTGTAATTATTTTGGATGACTTCTTTATATAATTAATTAAAATTAATGTTTTATAATAAAAAAAATATAAATTAAAGTTATAAAACTAAATTAAAATTTAGTGTAAAGTTTGATAATCTCTTGTACAATTTACTTATATAGGCTCTTTACAATGAAATGGAGTCCAAAAAAAGAGCCTAGGCTTCCTAATGAAAGAGAGAAAAAAAAGAGTATGTATTTATTAGTTATAATTTTCCTCAAATTTAATAATATATAATTGCTAGTATTTATACATATTATTCTAATTTTGTTCATATAACTATTAGTGATTATAAGACTAGCATAACCATTTTTTTTTTTTTTTGGGCATAACCATATATTATAATATGTAAATTCTAAAAAGAACTAAAAATAAGGTAAAAAAAATAAAAACAATAATGGAAGAAAAAAGTAAATGCCTCCGAGAGCTGAATATAAAAGAAAAAATATATGGTTATGCCATAGCCATATATTAATTATTATTATTATTATTATTATTAACAAACTTTAGAGAGCTGGAAATGTTGGGAAGAAAAACAGGAGTAGAGTAGAAGGAGAAAGAGACGATAAAGAAACATGTGGCTTAGATATACCAACGTTATATCATTGTCGTAGCCAAATGTGGTAATTAGCCAAGAATTAATAATATGCTTTTTCAAGTTGGAAAGGATTACCAAATAACTTCATTATAAGAAGAGCACCGAAGTGTCAGTGATATTGTAGAAAAATTCTTCTTGGTATAGTACTTAATTAAATCTGCAATGTATATTGTATTATATTTTTATTGAATAAATATTTTTTTTTTCTTTTTTCTTTTTACTTTATTTTTTCTTAGTGATAACTGGCTTTTTTTTGACAAAAATAATAAAAAAATTACCATTTTTCTTACCTTGTTGTTTTTATTTCGTTTTTCTTTATTAATAAGCTCTTATTCATAAATAAATTTAAATTTTTCTAATAGTTGTTAGCAGTGGTGTCTAAATCTATGGATTTAGACTTATTGGCTGATGGAGTTTGTTGATTATCATAAGTCGCCTGATCTATCCAATAGAGATGTGAATTCATAGATCATGATGGTGGTGATCTTACAGTGGTAGATACCTAAAAAAAAAAAAGTCAAATTCCACTCCAGTCTAACTCTCTTATGGCATATGTATCATATTTTCAGACTAGAAAGTTTTTTCTTTTATTATAAAAGATATTTCAATTTATTCCCTTATTTTGTTTTGATTTTGTATTATTTTAGGAAAATTTTTTCTTTCAGTTAATCTATATATTGTGAAAAATGTTATTTTAACAATAATTATTGAGATTAACAAGTGGGAGTTGTTCTTATTTAAATAATATTTTAGGTTCAAATTGTACTATATACAGTAATATTAAATTAGTTATTTAAATTTTTTTACCATTTTTATTGTCCGACTCAGATTGAATACAATTGATAAAAATTTAGTGAATAAATTAAGAAAATCATAACTCTTTATTAATTAAATAAATTTTCACCAAATTTATGTAAAAAATAATAATAATAATTAGTAAGTATAATATTTTAAAGGTATATAAAAATGATGATAGCTTATGAGAAATAAGGAACTGGGGACACAAAATGTAAAGAATGCACCTAGCTTATCTTAATCTGCGAAAAAATCTTGAACTTTAACACAAAAAGGAAAAATAGTCGGCCAGCATGCATTTTCTTCATGGGTACCTTCTTATTTGTCTGTTCATTAGAACTATGAGTTATTAGATAGATAACAAAGGCAAAAAGCTTTTGGCAAGCTGTGTGGACTTCAATTTCAAAGGAAAATTAATAAGTGAGGAAATTTTGATGTCTAGCCCATGATTGATGATGAATTCATTTTCTTTGCTTCCCCTTTCTTTTCCTTCTTACAATACTAGTTGACTCCATTTTTTGGTCTCGTGTAAGCTATTTCAAAGAACAGAAGAAGAAGAATAAACTTTAATTTCTCCACTTACCTTTATTAAATATTCCTACAAAACATTGGAGGAGAATTTTGTGAGTCTTTTTCATCTTTCCTTTTTACTGATTTTTTAATGTATTTTTGCTACTCTTTGTTAGAAAAATAATCAATAAACTTTGTGTAGAAACTAGATTTTGTCCGTGATGTCAATGTTGTTAGGAAAATTTCATCCCCAGAATATTTGCTATTGGGTTGTGAGCACTTCAGATTACACAAAACCTAACATAGATATAATAGTTAAAAAAAATCAATACCTCTCCCAAAAATATTTAGAGTATATTTATACATAAATTTTGGTTAGCCATTAAATTGAAAAAAAAGGTATGACTCCTTGAAAGGGAGGGATTGAATCTTTTTTAGAATTTAATAACTTGAAACACACGCATATAGCACAACAATATCACATGTCATCTAATAAAATCATGACAATTTTGTTAACGAAAAGACTTATGCAGTTTTTTATTTTATCTACAAAATAAAAAAGTAATTATCTACAAAAATTTTCCTAGTACCCAAGTGCCCATCTTTGATTAATAACTATTCTAACACTCTTTAGTGTGTTATATCTAATAGTTAAGTTTGTATGTAACAGAGATATGCGTTGCATTTTATTTTTGAGTATAAAACACTCAAAAATAGATATCATTCATTTAGTCCTTGAATGTAAGTATGTATGTAATGTCTTTTTATGGATGAAAGGTTTGTGTAATATCTAACCGTTCACTCAATTCCAAAAGCTTTGAATTGACCCGGTCCATTATTTTCATCGCAACTCTATTTTGTTCCTTCAAACCTTCAATAAGCCACTCATACTTTGCAATTTTAGAATCCTTATTTTGATTATCCTTTACAATAATCTCTTGTTCTTTTCTCAGCTCCTCTAGTTCTCTTTCCATAAATAAGCACTCCATATATTTTCTAGCTTTATCCACATCCAGAGAGACGCTAGCCGTTTTTAGCCTTTCATTCTCTCTTCTTAATCCATTGATGTACTCTACTTTATGTTGAGTGTATTCTCTATCCATCTATATGCGATACCCACAACCACCTTGTAAAGCAAAACATTTTTTTACTAACTCATTAATAGATAAACACAGGAAAAATCATACATGCAAAAAAAAAAAATGCAAACATTATGTTAATGCAATGGACATTTCTTACTGATTCATTTGCATAACCAAAGAACCTTCTCCTTGGATTATTTTCATTTGTGCTTACATGTATGGTGGATGGAATGCCGCAGTTGCATGCTATTGGTTTGCAATGCAAAATAGATTTTTTGTTTCAATGTTTGTGCTATGAAATGGGAAATGGGAAATAGGATGGTGTTGAAGTAAAATATGCATTATAATGGTGAAGTCATATAAAGTTATTTTAAGAATCGAGGTACTTCCATCATTAGTATCCACCTTTTCAACTTGTGAACACCAAGTATATTAAATCACGTTTTTCTAAGATCACCTAAAAAATCCTAACAGTTGCTTAATTATTTTAAACAATAGTTATCGTGCGCTAGGAAGAGACACAAAGTTGCACCAATTGAAGATGCTATCGTCAGTCCCTATGTCATAATTTTGATATGGTGAAGTGACCTATGGACACCAAATCAGTTAAGTAATATATTATCTTCAAACTCATGATTAATGAATATAGTAAATCCACGTTTGTAATCTAAGTTCTTGACCATGAAAATACTTCACTAATGTAAATTGTTTTTTTTTTTTAAGATTAACCAATGTAAATTGTTAGAACAGGGAAAACCCTAATTCGTATTATATAACATCTATATATTAATTTTATCAATGGTTCTTTTACATTTAGATTATTTCCATGTATAATAGATTATATTCGTACATATAAATTGGTAGGACTAAATAAATATTCATATTTGTTAACCATAATATAGAGAAAATAAACATTTTAATTAAATATTTCTAATGATATATTTAAATAGAAATATATAAACTTATAGATATATTTGTAGGAAAATTCTACAAGGTATTACAAAAGCTCCTATTTTTCTAACAAAATATACCACATTAAACAACATAAAGTTATCAATTAATTTTGTCCATTGAAGTGAATTATACAGACACCAATGACAAGTTTTTATCTCCTATGACATCATCATTATGTTCATATGCATATGCATATGCATCTTCCTTATCTTTATCAATTTCTTCATCTTCCTCATCTTCATCTTCATATTTTTTTATCTAAAATTTCCATCTCTGAATTACTTAACACCCTTTTCATGCGGTGGGGGACCGTATAGAATCTCACCCAACTGGACATTATGAATCTGCATATCAATGATCTCATTGGTCCTTCTCCATATACTCAAATTCCATCCTACATATATGTTATAGTGTCAAACAATTTCCTCCCAGCCCTAATCAAAAAATAATCTTCCATTAATTTTTAGAAGTTCTAAGTCCTCCACCACAGTCACAGGCTAGAGGTGGTATGATGCTTATTTGGTTAACTTTATTATCGCTTTGCTTGATATCAACTTCTCCATGAACTTAGTCTCATAGTATGGGATTATTTATATTATAAACAACATTATATTCATATTACAATAATGGAACCAATTGTTCATAAATAAATTGTAGAAAATCACAAATACTACATTTTCGTACTCACCATTGTTGCTTTTGGATTTGTCACTCTTATTGTGAAGGAATTTCTTGTTATCTTTTCTTCCCTCAATAGCTAATCTTTTGGGTATGCTGCTACCATGGTGATGAATTTTTTTTTATGTTTTAGCTTTGTTGAAAGAAGTTTATAAAGTTTTTTTTTATAAATGGTGAAAATGAATCAAGAAGTTTTCTCCAAATATTTTTATATGAAGTTGTGTAAACTAAGAATTCAGGTCAAGCAGGTTTCTCTCCATTTAACTTATTGACAATACAAGGAAAGCCAATGGATTCGCCTTTTACTATCCTTTACTACCCTATATATGTAACATTGACCCTTCGACTCTTTTGTATACAAAGGTGTCCTTATTTGTAAATTTAGGCAGTAGATGTCGATTGTAATACAAATTGATCATATTAATATTACAAATACAATTCCATCAGCAGTAATATAATAAAAAATAATATAGGATGATATAATAAACATTTCATATGAATGTTATCTTAATTATATATGATAACACTTATATAACAAACATAATTTTTTTTCTAAACATTACAATAAAAAATATAAAATACATTAAATATATGTAACAATCAAATTTGTTTACAGTAAACTAGAATAAAACATGTCTATCTCTGATATATTACATAATTTATCATTAGTCATCTTCCATGTAGTCCTTCTCTTTTATCATATGATAATCATGGAGGTACTGAATTATTCCAGCATCATAAATGTCTTCATTAATCAGACTTTTGTATTTACAGCCATGGTTAGAATCCTCTATTCCACCCCAATAATGTTTGGAATTATAAATAAATCTTTCTTTATTGCAATCATATCCAAAAAAATTAATGTTAAAAAGGTTTGGTATGTACTACAACACCAAATCTTTTTACATATTGATTGCATATGAAAGTTACCCTTCTCCCATGACATAATGTGGTCCAATTGAAGCAGAAAAATTATTTATTTCTATTGTATTATCCTAGTATATGTATGCATGTAGCCATTTGTAATCTTTACTGAAATTGATTTTTTTCCATAAATATGTAAAAAATTCAGGGCAAACCTACCATAAACCTCCCTCAATAGCCAATTTGGAAATAAAGTTGTACCGTGCATGAACAAAATTAGAAGTTTGTGACAAAATTCCAAGGAATTTGGTAGACAATGTCCAAACAACATTTCAGTACAAATTACCATATACTTTGCTTTAATGAACCCATATTTATTTCGATATAAGTAAGATATAAAATCAGCGAAGATTGTTTAAGATATAAAATCAGTAAAGATTGTTTTACAATCTGTTAATATTCCATCTGACATCATTTTAACCCTTTCCATTAATGCACCCATTGTGCATTTGCTTTTCCTGGTCTCACTCTTTATGACCAGTCTCCAAACCCTTGCTCGAAATCTTCTTTCGTGTGCCATCAACTCATCTAAAGAGCTGAACTTTCTATTGTGTAGATGAAACCAGTTGTTTATGAAATCTTTGTGGAATGTTACCAAACCTCTTGGGGGTTTAACACCCTAAGTACATTAAGATGCGCATCGCTCAACGGTTGATGAAAATTCTAAACTTTCATTTTCAGTCATTTCCATTTAAGGGTATCCATATAGCAATGAGCATATGTTACAATGTAATAACTCTTGGACCTGCACATAAATATTAATATCCCTATTATTCCCTTCTACCTGATTATAAGAATCGGCATATGCATAAATACAAAACTGTTCCAATAGCATCAAATATATTATGCTATTTGTGCGATGTTCATCACTGAACTCGGTGAAATGGTATATAAGCTTCATCTCCATAGTGAATGTATTCTTGTATTTGTCTTTTTTTTTTCTCAGAAAGGTTATTAATATTTCAATATGCCTTTGTTAAGTGACCTTTGTTAATATTTCATTATGTGTCTTTTTTTTTTTATCTCAGAAAGGTTGTTAATATTTCAATATGCCTTTATTAAGTGACCTCTGGTTTATATATCTGTCAATGGGTACAAAATAATAGGATAATGCCTTACTGAAATCAAGACGTCATTTCGTGATTTTATATTAATTTCAATGTCATTGAAAATTTTGATATTTGATATTATTTATTAATATAATTAGATTATTATTATAATTAGATTAAAAGTATTCCATTAGAATTTTGTAATAATTAATTATAGTTTAATAAGATTAGAGTTTAATATAATTCAAGTGATTAAGAAAATTGGATTTATATTTTTGTTAAAGTTATTACTATAATTAGAATTTAATAATAATTAGAGTTTATTTAGTTTTTATTTATTAATATAATTAGAATACTCCACAATTCATTAATATGATTAGAGTCAAATCTAATGTGCACAACCAATGGCTTTGGTACAAGAAATGTCGTTTTGGCTTCATTTCAAATGTTAAGATACACGTCAAATCATTATCGGTCAATTGTGAATGGTTGACGATTATAATGACTGTTAATAAAGTAATTAATTGTTTATGGACCAACAACTATGATAACTAAATGCAATATACATGATGGTACAACATACTAATATGGAATTATAAGTTAACTAAGTCTGCATGTATACATTAAAGTACACATATAAGTGTAGTTTAATATATAGTGCATTAAAATAATAAGGTACTATTGTAGTATGTTATACAATTTTTTCCAAGTTTTATATACAATTTGTTATATTAATTTCTTAGTATTTCCTCCCTTTCTAGCCTAGTGGCTTAAGTGACAGACATTATAAAGTCAAGTTATGGGTTTGATTCCCCACCCCCCCATTGACCTCACTGTTGTTCAAAAAAGAAAAAAATATATCAATATTTTGTTGACTTGTATATATATATATATACCACATTAAAAGTGATGTACATTAATATAGTACCTTGACACACATTAATATAGTACATTTACAAATATGATACTACTATAGTGTTATATATAATGAAAATGTATATTCATATCCTTTCCTAAGTTTTATATACAATTGCTCATATGTTAGTATTTAGTTGATTTTTATATGAACCACATTAAAGTGAGGTTGTTTAATATTACCATCACATAATTGGTACTACTAAATGTCAAAATACAAGAGTGTAATAGCTTGTTATACAATTACAATGTTTATTAATATCCTTAACCATTTTTTATATAAAATTGCACATATTAGGAGGTTTTTTAATTAGTTTGACTAATTTAAAAGTCATGATGCATATAACACATTTGTAGATTATACATGTGCATAAAACACATAATGGGCTAGTTATAATTATGGACATTAGATTTTACATATGCATATATAATTAAAATTCTGTTAAACATAATTTAGGTTGACTATTACATTAATCATATAATTAGGTTGATTATTACATATATCTTAAGAGATATTGTACATTATATATAATGCTTCTTTTGGTCTAGTAACAGTCAAATATATCACACATTATATATTGACTAATGATATAGCACATAATAACAAAAGTTAGATACTATTACATTAGGCTACATTGTATTTGTAATATAACATAAAATATTTCAAATTACATTATTAGAGTTTATAACTAAAATGTGTATGCATATAATCCAATCACACTCTAAGAAGGTTACAAATGAATGTTGACAATGGTGTTGGTCAAGATTCGATTATGCATACTTTAATCCATAAGTTAATGTAATAATATTATTTTAATCCATAAGTTTATGTAATAATATTTTAATTTGGTAATATAATTACACTTATATATGCAACACCATTTAGTCATTTAAAGTGGTCATACCCATACTCGTTAGTATATTAAAAAATGGATGATATCCAACCCATCTAATCAAAATCAAAATGGAGAAGGAAGATCTAGGTGAACAGTTGCGATCCATACTGCATAGTCCATTTGGTATTCCCGAAACCATTAATAGGAAGTGCGCCACTTTCCAATTAGCAAAAAACATAATTCCCAGTTTCAGTCACATACCCTTCATTTCAAACCCTTTCAAAATTTCATTTACCAATTCCAAACCTTCCATCGCATTTAACAACCCTAAATCTTGTAAGTTGATTGAACCCTACCTTATTCTTTTCCTAAATTTTTAAAACAAAGCTGTAGAAGTTGTAATAGATAGAAGTAAATTTCAACATTCATTATAGATTGTCCATTCAATTAACTTACTAGACACTGCAACATTGAATTTGCCCATAACTGTTACAACATCAATGCCAGTGAGTATATCCACGCAGTTAATCAAAATAAACCCTTCAAAGCTTAAGCCTTTAGCAACATCTCAATAGGTGTCCAGGAGGTCTATGTTTTATTGTCCCCTAATTATTCAACTCACACTATTGACACCATGTCGATAAGTCTCAAAAAAAATATTACACTTACGCCACTTATTCCGATTAAGAATGAGGAATTGACTAATACAACTGATGAGCAGGTAATTATTCTATGTAATTGTGAATTTACGAGAAATTTTAAGTATTATGCACATAGTGTCATGAACTTACAAACATATATATACCTAAAAAATTAAACTCTAAAGGAGATATCAAATGAGGAGAATGATGATCAAGAAGACTGTCCTAAGAAACTAGTACACATATCAAATATTGGTTTTTTTTTTGTGTATATATTAATCCTAGTAACTTGATTTTCTATTTGTATAGAACACTATAAAGACATTCTTTTCAAGAATCAAAATAGATATGCTTCCACCAATCATTGAAATCAAGTGTGACCCTATTAATATATTTTAAATAATAATGTATTTGATTTATTCTTTGTACATCTCCCTGAACATATTTGTTGACATATTATACAGGGATTGTATACCATATATGGTGAATTTAGTTGGATTTCTGTCTATAAGCCCATATAGAGAAATAAAGGATGTACCGATTCAGTCACCTTTTCCTCTTAAAAGTAAAGATGAGTTGTTGCAAAGGGGAGATTTACTTCCACCACTTGATGTAGCCATAATAAAGTATTGGCACAAGCCACATGATGAATGGATCAAATGGGTTATAAGGTTAAGTCCTACTTTTGGCCAAAAGTGGAAAACATTGGGTATAAGCCAACTTATTGAGATTAGTAAAGTTGGACAACACTTGCAGTCAAATATTCTTTATGCTACAATGAATTTTTGGGGACTACGTGTAAAGTCTTTTATATTCCCCTTCGAACTAGCATTGATTACACTTAGAGATGTGATTGTGCTAACTAGTTTACTAGTGATTGGGGCAGATGCAGCATGTGCAATAGATGAAGATGACCCTGAGTTGATAAAGTTTACAACTGCATCAATTGAATACTCATCATAACACTCATTAATTTAACACATAATTAAGTTTAAGGGTGATCCAGATGATAAGGAACATGTTGAGTTACTTTAGATGCTAATTGTAATATCCCGTGTTTTTAAATATTTTTATACTGTATCGGGATATGCAGTGCTAATAATCCTTGTATATAATATTGATATTTTATGAGTTTGTATTTAATTAAAGCTTATTTTAATTATTTTGTGTTATTTTAAGTACTTTACGTAAAATTTTTCCGGAAATTTTATTTTCGGGGAAATTAACACGTAAATAATTTAATATTAAATATTTTAAATAATTTTACGGACTTGCATGAGCTCATATATATTTTTAAAGTACTAAATAACGTATATATGTGTATTTATTTATTTAACTAGGGTTTAATTAATTACCCTAATATTTTTTTATTTTTTTATTTATTAATTAGTTTTAATATTATTTAATTATTTTTAGTGTATAAATTATTAAAATATTAAATTATGTGTGTGGTGAATATTTATTGTCCATATAATATTTTACATTAAAATAATATAAAGTATATATATATATACATACATATACATATAATATTTATCAAAAATATAAAGTTTGAGTTATTTACGGTTGTGCCATCATTTTCTTCCTCCTCCTCGATCGATTTCAGCCCTCAGCACCGCCTACCATCTCTTTTTTAGGCCATCGGTGAGCTATCTGGCATGCCACCTCCTTCCTCCAGCTGTTCCGCCGCCAGCAAAGCCCATTTTCGGCGTCGGGAAGCTAGTTTTGGCCAGAGAAGTCGAAACTTTTCTCACCGTCGTTCACAGCGTTTTCGGCCACCATTTTTGACACCGTTGGTCTCTTTATTCTCCTTGAGCTCCGGTGAGTGTGATTCCAAGCTTTGTTTCACTTAAAATGGTCTAGATTTGCCTAGGTTTTGATTTTTGCAATTCGGCCATTTTAGGATTCTTGATTTTTTTGAACTTTGAATTGATTGATTCATGAAAAATTCCTTCAAAAATTTTGTTCCCCTTAGCTTAATCTTCATGTGTGAATTTTTTTAGAATTTTTGGAATTTATTTTGATTTTTGGGTATTTTTGATTAATTTATTATTATTTTCTAATTTTCAAAAATTAATTAATTAAATTATGAAATTGTGTTTTATGGTAATTATAGGTTTTGAAATGAATTATAGAAATTTATTTGTAATTTTTTGTGAATTTCTATGTATTTATTTTGAATTTAATTAGTTTATGTAATTTTGAGAAAATAGGGTTAATTGTGTTTTTAATTGAAATTAATTAGTTAATTGAGTTTATTTATTGATATTATTGATATATATTATTGAAATTATATTATTTTTGGTGAATTTTTGGATTAATTTTAGTATATTTATATATATAGGGGTATTTTGGTAATTTTACCCTAAATTGGCTAAAAATGTAATTAAATTGGTTTTAATAGTTATTTAAGGTATAAAAATGATTTCTACAGATTATTTATTATTTTTAACTAATTAAAACTATTTTTCGTAAATTATTTTCAATTATATATATAATATACGATTTTTCTAATAAAATGAGTTTTTATCGGTTTTTACTTATTTTAGGGTTAATTATGTAAATTCTACTTATAAAATGTATTTTTAGTATACAAGGGTATTTTTGGTATTTTGTGAATATTCAGTGAATTGTGGATCTCGGTCGGTGAACTGTAGCTTGGAGTCCGACCGAGGGGTTGTGATTGTGATTCTGTGTCTATTTTTTGAAGTGTGTTTCTTTGCAGGGCCGGCTCTACTCTTTGAGTAGAGAGATATCCGTTTTACAGGGGAGGTTCTGTCGGATTTTCGGTAGAATTCTCGTAAAATGTGATGTCCGATCGAATTTTGATTTAATTCTATGTCTAGTAATCTAGATCGAGTCTTTAGAACTTCTGTAGATGTATTCTGATATTCTGTGGTTGTTTGCTTGTTTAGTTGCACTGAGACCGAGGCCTAGTGGACCAGGCCCATCGAACCCATCTCGAGGAGCGCAATAATTTGTGAGTTAGTATTCTATATATATATATGCTTTAGGGTGCATGATTTAGAAATGTATGTTTTATTTTGATTAAATATGCATAAATAATTTAATCAGTACTTAAGTTTATTTTTAGTTTATTTTTGATATATTTTGAATTATGTGCATGCTTTATTAGACATTTATATTCAAAATGTTTTTAAATATATATTTAGTTTATTTTACGATTGTATTGGATTTATTTGACGTATATATATTTGAAATATACCGGGTTTATTTTTGGTATATTTCTAGTATATATATGGTTGATGTTACTATTTTATTTAAATTCATGCATCATTTATTTTTATGAATGTATGCTTTATATTTTAATGAAGGATATCAATAGAACGTGCTACCTAGTGGGTAGCACTAGGACCAAGTACGTACCGGTACGCCGATAGTATTTAGGCTATATTACTAACCAGTTAGTGGATATCGATTGGATATGATTATTTGATGTGTGATATGAATTGGGAGTGTGATTGCTGGAGCTCGGTTGACCAAGTGTCTTGGGGCCAATCACACTGACAGTCAGACTGCTGGACCTCGGTTGACTTAGTGTCTTGGGGCCAGTATACTGTCCAAATGGAACAAGTGAATATATTTGGAATAAGTGAGCTTGTATGGCTAAAGTGTTGTCTAACACTATTTTGAGGTTGCGATTTTCTAGGGTTCTATTTGATCCTTCATAAACAGTGATTTTCAATAAAAATATATAAAATGATTTTTATTGCATCTGTGTGTATTTGCTTGTATACATACATATTATATATACTTTTGACTGTGTGCATTGACATTTAGTATGCATGTATATATATTATAGTAATTCACTCAGTGAGGTCTGACTCCCTTTCGTTGACTATTTTTTTCAGGAGAGTCATCTTCCTCAGACCTCAGCAGCAGGCCTGTACGCCGGATTTCTTCCGCCCCGGCTTCTTTATGTAAACTGCTCACCTGAGTTCTATATTTTTTTTATAATCTAGACATTGCAGTAGTTATGGTCGACTGTGAGATTGTTATATTATATTTGTATAAGTTATGTATTTTAAGAATTTGAACTGAAACTTGTATTAAAAGTTTATTTCTATATATGAGATGAGGATTTGATTTAATTTCATCTGGTGTAAATATTATTTTGATATTTGTGATTTTATTCCACTGCAAATTATGTTATTATTTGTATTACATGTTTTATTTATTTTTAGGCTTGCTATGGGTTCCGGATTCGAAAGAATTCCCGTTCCCTAGCGCCGGTCATGGCCCTGTTTTGGGTCGTGACACTAATATTCAAGTTTTTAATGTGCCTTAGTTTTGGGACACCAATTGTTGAATACATTAATTTGGCTAGAGCTTTGGCATCAGGGAAATTTTTGCTTTTGGATAAATACTCTTTAGCCTTACTTATAGATCCCTTAACTATTACCATTTTTGTAAGCCATTCTTAAAATTTAGAGGATCATCTCTGTGGTTGCTTTAACTTTGGCTATTTGCATATTTTTTAAAAATTAGAAGTGCCCAACGAAATCTTCTGGTCTTCTAGTTGGAATTCAACTTTGCAATTGCACTTGTTCTATGAGTGAGGAAGATGTTATGCCTTTTTAAAACTATTTGAAGTTAAGGACTAAAGAAGATCTTTTCATTTTTCCTGGTAAAGAATCAAAGAACCATTGTTTAGAGTTCATTGGGTACAGAGATGTAGAGGAAAATTAGTAGGAGATTGAGAAGATTTTCTTTTACACCTACACACATAGGAGGATTTTTGTATGCAGTGGCTTATTAGCTTTTGATTAGACCATGCCCTTATTGCCTCCTGCAACGTACCGTCCATACTTGTAGGCTAGATAGTTTGGTCTTAATTAAGCACCATACCCCTTTTTAAAGGATACAGGTTTGAGTAATCTACTAACTATCGTGGTTGGGTCATTATGTGGTCATAGGCTTTGAATCAACTGAAGTGTTATGTAACACCAACATTGTAACTGCATGTTGATTGGTTCATTACCTTTTAGAGTGACAGATGCACTAATGTAATTGGAACTCTAATGGGTTGAATTTTATCAAGTATTTGCATTTTATTGATTAGTATATACAATTTTTTTATTGTATTGTACTTTTATTCAAACATGTACAAATGCAAATATATTGATGTTATCATTATTTGTGTAGGTCTCAAACTCCCATTCAGCATTCTCCTAGTAAGAAAAGAAAGACAGTGACTAAGGAAACCAAGGATAATGCTGCTTTTAAAAAGGAGAAAGTATGGGTGTTGGCATGCGAAAGATAAAATCAAAGCAGATGGCCACTAATCAAGCTATGGTTTAAAAAAAAATAGTCTCTAAACATTATGGAATTAGAAGGTCAAGCATGTTAATTAAAATAGGGAAGTTTGCTAATATGCAATGTGATCCACTGGATGCATCAGAAGAAGATGAGGAAAATCCAAAAGAATAAAGGGCAACTAAGATATAACTGAAGTGACCAATGGTACTCAATCAGCTTTATATGAGATGAAAACTTGTATTTATAGCATAGAAAATGAAATTGAAGAAGGATATTTTCATTATTTGCTTGGTGATTCTACCAAATAGATGGATAGAACTTCATCTATTATACATGCATTGTGTAAAGAAGTTGATTAAAATTTGTGTGTATATATGTTTTGTTGCAATATTACTGTTGACCTTAGCAATAATCAATCTTAATTTTGATCTTAACAAACTTAATTTTGAGCATTTAATTTATTTTTTAAGTGTGTATATATTAGGACTCCATTAGAAGATAAAAATGAAGTATAATTATCTTGGGCTAATTCGACCTTTGAGATTAAAGGAGGCTTTTGACATCCTTAGAGCTATATAATGAGAAACTTATCTTCTTCAAATTTGAAGTAGACATCTTAAGTTTTTTTAATTGGGCTTGCTTTTCAAAATCCAAGTTCATTTGTGTATGCAAATATTAAGTCAAATTCAACATATGAAGCTGCCATTTTAGATTGCATAACTCTTAGTATTTTAGACATATCTTGAGCTACATAAGTCAAATTTAGGTGATTAAAAATGATATGGAAAGATAAATAAAATATCTATAAATTTTATTAAGAAATATTAGGAAAATTCAAATGTCTCCAATAGAAAATCACAGGTTGAACTTGTGTATAGTTGTTTGATAGTAGTTTGCATTTTAGATTGCATAACTCTTAGTATTTTGGACATATCTTGAGCTACATATGTTAAATTTAGGTGATTTAAAATGATAGAGAAAGATAAGTCAAATATCTATAACTTTTATGAAGGACATTTTATGAAATTCAAACCTCTTTAATATAAAGTCACGGGTTCAACTTGTGTACAACTATCTGATAGTAGTCTACATTTTAGATTGCATAGGTCTTAGTATTTTGTACATATATTGAGTTAAATATGTCCAATTAAGGTGATTCAAAATTATATGGAAACATAAGTTAAATATCTATAACTTTTATGAAGAAAGTATAGGCAAAATTGAATGTCTTTAGTAGCCAATTACGATTTTAATCCATGCATAGCTTTGACAATATCACCTTCAATAATTCAAACTTATAAACATTGAATTCAAAATATAGATGTTGGACACATTATTTTCACCTCCAATAGCTCTATGTTTGATTTTTTTTCTATATAAACACCTTTAGAGCTGAATGAAAGTTAAGAAAACTTTTTTTATCATTCATTCTTTCTTAAGCTTTTAATTGAGCTCTCAAATTCTCTTGAACAATTCTTTGTTTATATAACTCTTGTAAGAGTTGGTTGTGTATTAGAAATATAATTTCTCTTCATCTTAAATCTTAGGATAGATTTAAAGGAAAGTGAGATTTATTTATAAAGGAATTGGTTTAAGTGTTGTCCATTGAAACACTTAGGATTTAATTTTTTGAGTGAGCCTTAAAAGCTCATTTTGCAAGGTTGTAAGAGTGAACCATAAAACTCTTATGTAATCTCAATCTTATGAATAAGATTGTGGGTGATTGAAAATCCTAACTTGGGGATAAGTTGGGTGAAGACGTAGGATTGCTGTTAAATCCGAACTCCTTAAATTTTTGTGTTCTTCATTCTTCATTCTCAACTTTCATTCAATTCTTGTAAATAATTCTTGTAATTTCTCATTTTTATTTGGTAGTCCTATTCACCCCCTCTAGGACTCTTTTTAATTGGTATGAGAGCTTAAATTCTAGGTACTTTATTGCTAGAATACAAGATCATGGGGAGTGAATTACAAAATATCTCTTCTCTTAGACCATTCTTTGATGGTAGTGACTATCCACATTAGAAATTCAAAATGGAATTATTTCTTAATTGTGATTCCATAAAACTTTAGGATATTGTCCTAAGAGGTTGGGAACCACTTGCAACTACCATTGATGGCGTGGTAACTACTTTTATAAGAAGCTAATGAGGTATTGATCAAAAGGAAAAAATCACAAAAATAAAAAAGCTATGATTACTCTAGTCTCTTTAATGACAAGAGAAGAAGGAGGCAAGCTACAACATTGTATGTTGGCCAAAAAAATGTGGGAGTCCTTTAAAAACCACTACAAAGGCAACATTTAAGTAAAAAGCAAGAAGGTTCAACTTCATAGGTATGAATATGAACTCTTCAAAATGAAGCCTTATGAATCAATCATGGAGATGAAAAACCATCTCAATGCTCTCCTCATAACCCTAAAGAAACTTAGAAAACATTTTTCCTAGGAAGAGGTAAATAACAAGATTCTAAGAATCCTACCTAAGAAGGATTGGGAATCTCATGTTAGTTCAATTGAGGAAGCTCAAGACCTTTCTACTCTATCAATTGATGTGCTCATTGGTAAGCTCTTAACATATGAGCTCACTATCAAGCAAAAAGGTGAAGAACAAGAAGAGAAAGAAGAAAAAAAGAGCATTGCTCTAAAAGCTCTTCAAGAGGATAATGAAGATGAAAGTATTATAGATTCTAGTGATGAAGGTGGTGACATTACCATGCTCACTAGGAACTTCAGGTAGTTTTTGAGAAATAAAAACTTCTTAAGAATAAGGGACTTCAATAAGAAGTTCGAAGCAGATGAGAAGAAGAATACTAAAGAGGTTACTTGTTATGAATACAAGAAACTAGGACATATTAGAAGTGAGTATCCCAAACTCAAATTCAAGAACAAGGGAGCAGAAGATAAGAAGAAGACATTCAAAGATACTTGGGATGATTCTTCTGAATTTGAAAAGGAAGAGGAACAATAAAAAGTGGCCAATTTTGCTTTATGGCCTTTAAAAATGAAAATGAGGTGCCATATACTTCTTATTCTTCCTTTGATGGTTGTGATAATTATTGTGATGATGATGATGAGAGCTCTATTGTGAACAAATTACTTGCTAAATGCAAAATTTTATTATCTAAGAAGAAACATTAGAAGCATGAGTTAGATAGCTTAAATAGAGAATTAGAAAATTTAAAAATTAATTTTGCTAAACTTGTTGAATTAAATGAAAAACTTGTTAGTGATGTAAAATCTTCCAATTCTTTGGAAGATCAACTTAATAAAACAAATGATGAAAATCATAAGCTTTCTAAGGAGGTCTTAGAATTAAATAATTATATTGCTAAGTTTAAGAGAGGAAAAGAAAGTTTAAGAGAGGAAAAGAAACTTTAGATAGTCTTCTTGACTTTTAAAAATTTCATAGAGATACTCATGGAATTGGATATAAGAATGAAATTGTTATGACCCATAATTTTTAAATTGTTTTATTTTAAAATGAGATATGCAGTGTTAATAAAATTTGGAGATTTTATTAATTTATTTTTATTATTTGTGATTAATTACTATTATTTTATATTTAATTAAATTTTCTACGTAAAATTATTATTTCTGGTCGTTTAATTTGCATGGTTATTTTAACATTATTATTTCTATTATTGTTTTATTAAATTTCAGTATTTATTTTTTTAATAAATTATTTTATTAATTGGATTGTTATTTTATGTATCATACATATATATTAACTTGGGTTTATGTATTTGTGCATGTGTGTGTGTGTTTATTATTATTATATGTATATATACATATATATACTGTGTGGTGGATATTTTTTTTACTTAAAGTTTTATTATTATATTATAAAGTTAATAGTATATAAACATATATTCATATACATGAAAAAAAAAAGTGCAAACAAATGAACATACATTCACAGCAGACATAAAGTTATAATATTATATTATATTATATAGTTTATTATTAAAATATACATATACATTCATTAAAACACAACAAACAAACACAACAACAAACATATATACATGCATTAAACGAAAACAAACACATCCACACACTGTCAAAACTCTCTCCCTCTTGTTGTAACCCGTACCCCTATCGTTGGTGTGCCTCCCACCGGACCACCTCCTTCCAGCCTTGTTGCCACCTTCTCCTTCCTCCTCTCCAGTCACCGGTAGCTGTAGAAGGCAGACATAGAAATAGTTACAGTAGAGGTTTTCCGACCATTTCTCCTTCATCCGACCATCTTAGCTCGTGACTCCGGTGCCATTTAACTCCCCTAGCTCCGACCAAGAAGATTCTAAGCTCCTTTTAAGCTATAATCTGGCCATTTGTATATTTTCTTGAGTTTTTATTTTTAGAGCTTTAGGGTTTCGAATTTTTTTTAGCATGATATTGTTTGAATCTTGAAAAATCCCTTTAAAAAAGTGATTCTTGGAAGCTTAATCTACCTCTACATATTTTTTTTTTGAATTTCTAGAATTTATTTTAAATTTTGTGAATTTTTGAATATTTTATTATTATTTTATTAATTTTTGTAAATTAATTATTAAAATTATAAATTTGGTATATTTGGAGTTATTATTAATTGTTATTAATTTTAGAGTTGATATTATAATTTTTGTGATTTTAAAGTAATTTTTATAATTATTTTTATATTATGTCAATATTGGATAATTAGGTTAAAGTTTGGTTTTTATTGAAATTATTGGCTAAATATGTGTTTTAGTTAATATTAGTAATATATATGTTGAGAAAATAATTTTTATGCATTTATATAATTTTTATAGAATTTTTGAGTAATAATAGTATATTATGTGTATTTTTGCATTATAGGGTTAAATACGTAATTTTGTTAAGATTATAGCTAAATAATATCTTTCAGTTGGTTTTATAATTATTTAAGGTATTAAAATTATTTTTTTACAAATTAATTACTATTTTTAACTAATTAATACTTTTCAAATAATATATATTATATGTTATTTTGGAAATAAAATGGGTTTTAAACTAATTTTATTGTATAATTAAACTATTTAAGCAATTAAATGTGAATTTTATTATGTTATGTTGAATAATTGTAAAAATTGAATTTTTATTAATATTATATAATATTTGAGATTTTATTAGTTAATTGTGATAATTTTAGAATATTATGTAAATAATAAGTTTATTTATTATTTTGAGACTAAATGTGTTTTTTATTATTTTTTTTGTGATGTTAAATTGTGATTTTAAATATTATTTACAATTTATGTTAATTTAATTGTAAAATGGGAATTTTATTCCATTTATGAATTTTTTATTATTAAATATTATTTAAATTAGACTTTTATGTATTTATTTGAAAATAAAGGTTTTTAAATATTTTTATGGGTTTTTGATGATTTTTATTATTTTAATGTTTAATATTGTTGGTTTGTATTTTGTGAATCTCGGTTGGGGATTTGTAGAGTTTGGAGTCCCAACCCGAGCTGTTGAGTATTTTGTGATTTTAGAAGTGTATTTTCTGTGTAGGATCGGCCCTGCTTTTGTAGGGAGATATTCATTTTACAGAGAAGACTCTGCAGAAATTTTGGTAGATTTTTCATAAAACGTAACAATCGGTCTGAGTCTAGTTTTAAATTTTTGATTGAGTCTTCTATTGTAATCCTAGAAGCGTAGAGTTAGAAATTTATTATGATGGTTGTTATTTTATTTTTCTAACTACACCGAGACCGAGGCCTAACGGATCAGGCCCGCCGAGTCTGTCTCATGGAGCACGAATCAGTGAGTTATTATACTGTATATATATGTATTGCATATAGGATGCATGACTTATGGTTTTTCATTTCCATTATATGTTTTTAAAAGTGATTTAAATTATAATATGATTTGGTATAATTTCAGTTTATTTTTAGTATATTTTGATGTATATGTCTGCATATTTTCTATTTACATTTATGATATCTTTGGTATATTTAGGGTATATTTTTGATATATCCATGCTAGATAATTAGGTTTATTTTTAGTATATTTTAGTATATATACATGGTTTAAATGTATATTTATTCTTAATTGTTTTATTAAATGATTTGTGTACTTTAGGTATATTTTTGGTACATTTTTAATATACTTATAAATAAATGGATGTTTAATTATTGATTTAAACTTAGCATGTTTATAGTATACTATTGGTTTATTTTTAGTATATTTCATGATTTATTTGGATTTATTTTACATATATATAAACTTGAAATTTTCTTAGTTTATCTTAGATATATTTACAATATATATGGTTTATTTGGTTATTATGAATGGCATTATGCATTATTTATTTTCTTATATGGATGATTATTTAAAATGAAGGATATCGATAGAACGTGCTACCTAGTGGGCAGCAGTAGGACCATGTATGTACCGGTGCGATAGATTATGGTTGAGTGAGAATTAATTGATAATGATTTGATTGATTTAATTATGATGTGATGTGATGTGATTGATGGTGTGATTGTTTGAGCTCGGTTGACCAAGTGTCTCGGGGCCAATCACACTGACAGTCAGACTGCTGGAGCTCGGTTGACTTAGTGTCTCGGGGCCAGTCTACTGTCCAAAATGGAATAAGTGATCTATTTGGATTTAAGTGAGCCTGTATGGCTAGAGTGATGATATGGTTGATTGAGGTTGCGATTAATCGGGTTCTATTTGATCCTTCATGTATTAAAATAAACGGTTTCTGCATTTATTATATTTATAAAAGCAAAGTTTGGCATTTATGTGAAATGCATGAATATTATTATACATATATAAGGATGCCTGACTGGATATGGTTAGATTGCTTGTGTATATAGTATAATAATTCACTCAGTGAGGTGTGACCCCCCTCAATTATTTTTTTCAGGGAGATCCTATATCGTTAGACCTTACTAGTAAAGTTCTTCGTCGGTGTTCTTTTATCCCGGCTATTTTGTGTAAATGTATATTTTGAATTCTGATTTGTATTCTAGAAACTGGAGTAGTAATGTCATTGTATCGAAAAAGTATTGTTTAGTTCGATACTTTATACTCTGAGAGTTATATTTGAACTCTGTATGTGTATATATATTTATTTATGAAAGGATATTGAGTATCCATTTTTATATATTGATTCAAAAAATTTTAATTCAGTCATACTTTTTGTTTATGCAATGCTTATTTTTATTTTCTAAGGCTTGCTACGGGTTTCAGTTTCGAGAGAATTCCCATTCCCTAGTGCCAGTCATGGCCCTGGTTTGGGTCATGACAAAGTTGGTATCAGAGCCTAGGTTTAGAGATGTGGACCTAGGTTATTGAGTCATGTTTCCTTTAGAACTACTGTAGTTAAATTAGGTTTGAACATGTCTTGAAAAGTCTTCCTTGCATTAGGAATTCCGCACAACCGTTAGGGTGTCTATTGATGTTTGTGATTATTTGAATTACTTTTTTTGTTTTTGTTCTTTTCTGATTGCTGCGAGCATGAGTCGCTCTATCGGTCAATGAGATCGATGATAGTTAGTCTTTTGAGCATGAGGTTCTACCCTCGCTGTGCAGCCTGTTAGGTGTGGGGGTAAAGATGGACTTAGAAGGCCAAATGATCACCGTAGACAGCGAGAACAGCAGAATGTAGAGCCTGAGGCTCTATGTTGTGAAGATGCTGCTCATGTAATAGAAGTTTCACTAGGTGCAATGTCGATACCTTTTATCATACAACAGGTGTAACTTCTATTTCAACAGAGAACTCAGGATACGTCAATTCTGCGTATATTCTATATTTTGAATCCTATTGATTTTCATGTCTTTTCAGCGTGGTGAATGCGAATTGTTTCTTCTGCAGAGACAATATTAGTAATTAGTCTTTTCAAGTTGAGGTTATGGTTATAGTTTCAGCCCTACTACACCTATCTAGTATAGGGGTAGGTTAGGGCAACTATAACTCAAAAGTCGAGGTTGTCATTGTAAGAGGTACAAACAGCCCTTTGAACTCGAACAAGTAGCAATTGTGGCTAGGATTGCTGAGATTAATGACAGCTTGATGGCATTTAGCTAAGTTTGACAGTTGTTTGAGTATGCTTTGATGAAGAAATTGGAAGATGTCTAATAATGACGAATCACTTTTGTGCTCTTGATGGGGAAGTTGTCAGTTCTGACTGCAGTTCACGGTTGGAGTTAAGGAGTGAGTTTTAAGATATTTCCATCTATTTATAAGGAGGGATAATTACCCGTGGCTGTTATTGCATAGAGTAAGTGAAGAGCAGTCAATTAAGAAGAATACTTGTAAACTCTTTAATTTGTCACGTCATGTTGTAGACGTGATACAGTATAAGAAGAGACTGGTAAAACTATATGTTGCAGGATTAAGTTCGACATACATTGGCATCCAAACTGAGAACTGGAATTTAGTAAGTTATTTATGAACTCAGTCTTTTGGTTGTAATTGATTTTGATAAGATACGAATGGGTTATTTTGGCAATATGCAGTGGTTGGTTGTCAGAATAAAAAGGTAATTTTTAGAATTCTTGAAGAAGAATTTATATTTATGGGTGACAAGAGTTCTGCACCTCAGAATCTCATCTCCACTATCACTGCTAGAAAGATGATGAGAAAAGGTTGTCTAGGACATTTAGCAATGGTCAGAGACATACAGTGAAGAAGATCTCTATTTCAATTGTCCCCGTAGTTTGTGAGTTGCCAAGTTTACCACCTCACAGAGATTGAATTTTGTATTGATGTGGTTCCCAAGATAGCTCTTATTTCGATACAATTGTACAGAATGGCTTTTGCAGAGCTGAAGGAGCAATTGCAAGATTTATTGGATAAAGGTTTTATCGGACCCAGTGTTTCTTCTTGGGGTACACCAGTCCTATTTGTGAAGAAGAAAAATAGTACACTCAGACTGTGTATTAATAATAGAGAACTGAACAAAATGATAGTGAAGAACAAGTATTCTTTTCCAAGGATGGATGATTTATTTGATCAACTTTAAAGTGCACAGTTCTTTTCTAGGACTGATTTAAAGTTGGGTTATCAATAGTTGCTGATCAGTGAAGCTGATGACATTTCGCACTCATTATGTACATTATAAGCTTTTAGTGATGTCCTTCAGATTGGATAACACACCAGCAGCTTTCATGGATCTGCCGAATAAGGTATTTAGACCATATGTGGATCAGTTTGTGGTAGTCTTCATCGATGATATACTTGTGTATTAGAAGTGAATGAAAGGGCATGTATATCACTTGAGGACTGTACTACAGACACTAAGAGAACATCAGCTTTATGCTGAATTCTTCAAGTGTGATCTCTGATGGGAGAGTGTTATTTTTCTTGGACATGTGGTGTCTAAGGATGGTATCTAAGTTGATCCATAAACGATCGAGGAAATGTTTGAATAGCTTATACCGACTACAACTATGGAGATTTGTAATTTTTTGGGTTTAGCTGGGTATTATAGGAGATTTGAGCATAATTCTCTAGAATTGCAGCTCCTATTACTCGCCTAACTTAGAAGAATGTGAAATTATGTGGCCAAATGTTTGTTAGAACAATTTCCAGTTGCTGAAGAAGACCGTTGATCCAAGGGTTACATGAACTTTAGAGGATAAGATCTGACATCATTATAGTATTTCATCATATCATTATAGCATCTCATTACAACATTTCATCATGACATTTGATTACAACATTTCATCATAACATTCATCATAGCATGTCATTATGGCATTTCATCATAGAATGATCTTCTGGTAAGAGATGCACAAGTTAATTAAATAGGGTTGATGTTGAAAATTTGAGAAAAGAGATTCTATATAAGCTGCGGAATGAGCTTACACTGTACATTCAGATGTTACCAAGATGTACCACAGTATCAGAGACTTGTACTAGTGGGATGGACTGAAGAAGGATGTAGCTGATTATGTTATTAAATGTCAAACATGTTAGCAGGTGAAAGCTGAGCATCAGAAGCCTTCTGGGAAGCTTCAACCTCTTCCTATTATAGAGTGGAAGTGGGAAAGGATCGCTATAGATTTTGTCATCGGTTTACCTCATTCCAAAGATGGATACGATTCCATCTAGGTGATTGTGGATAGGTTGACCAAGTCTGCACATTGCTTGCCTGTGAAAGCCACTTATTCTGTAGCCAAATTGGTGAAGTTGTATGTGAAACATATTGTGTGCCTTCATGGAGTACCTGTGTCCATTGTGTCAAACAAAGGTTCAGTGTTTACCTCATTTTTTTTGTAGACGTTGCAGGAAGGGATGGGCACTAGGTTGGATTTCAGTACTACTTTTCATCCTTAGACAGATGGTCAGTCTAAGAGGATGATTCAAATACTAGGAGATATATTAAGGATGTGAATTTGGATATGGAAGGTAGCTGGTTTGATCATTTGCCGCTTGCAGAGCTTGCTTATAATAACAACTACCATAGCAGTATTAGAATGGCACCATATGAGGCTTTGTATGGAAGAAAGTGTAGATCCCCTCTAATTTGGATTGAGATTAGGGAGAGAGCTTTGACTGGACCTGAGATAGTTCAGGATGCTGTAGAGAAGGTTACAGTAATTAAAAGGAGATTAGAGACTGCAGTTAGTAGACAGAAGAGCTATGCGGATCCAAGACGTAGAGACGTTGAGTTCCAGGTAGGAGACTATGTTTTTTTGAAGGTGTCTCCGATGAAGGGCATGATGAGATTTAGCAGGAAGGGTAAGCTAGCACCGAGATATATTGGATCATTCGAGATTCTGGAGAGAGTTGGCACTATTGCATATCGGTTGGCTTTGCCTTCGAGTTTGTCTCAAGTGCATCCAGTATTTCATATCTCGATGCTGAAGAAGTATATTTTAGACCCATTGTAGAGGTTGCAGCTCGATAGTGTGGAAGTGAGTGAAGACTTAACGTTTGTGGAAGAACCTGATGCGATCATAGATTATCAAGTTCAACAATTGCGTTCGAAGCAAATTTCGATAGTCAAAGTGTTGTGGTGAAGCAACAACATGGAAGAGTATACTTAAGAGATTGAAGCTAAGATACGAGCTTCTTACCTGTATCTCTTTCCTCATTGATTTTTATAATTATTCTTTCTTTGAATTTAGGGACGAATTCTTATAAGGAGGGGAGACTATTATGACCCATATTTTTTAAATTTTTTTATTTTAAAATGAGATATGTAGTGTTAATAAAATTTGGAGATTTTATTAATTTATTTTTATTGTTTGTGATTAATTACTATTATTTTATATTTAATTAAATTTTCTACGTAAAAATATTATTTTTAGTTGTTTAATTTGCATGGTTATTTTAACATTATTATTTCTATTATTGTTTTATTAAATTTCACTATTTATTTTGTTAATAAATTATTTTATTAATTGGATTGTTATTTTATGTATCATACATATATATTAACTTGGGTTTATGTATTTGTGAATGTGTGTGTGTGTATGTATGTATGTATGTTTATTATTATTATATGTGTGAATATATATATATATATAATGTATGTATTAATTGTGTGGTGGATATTTTTTAACTTAAAGTTTTATTATTATATTATAAAGTTAATAGTATGTAAACATATATTCATATACATGAAAAAAAAAACGTGCAAACAAATGAACATACATTCACAACAGACATAAAGTTATAATATTATATTATATTATATAGTTTATTATTAAAATATACATATACATTCATTAAAACACAACAAACAAACACCACAACAAACATAAATACATGCATTAAACGAACACAAGCACATCCACACACTGTCAAAACTCTCTCCCTCCCGTTGCAACCCGTACCCCTACTGTTGCTGTGCCTCTCGCTGGACCACCTCCTTCCAGCCTTGCCGTCACCTTCTCTTTCCTCCTCTCTAGTCGTTGGCAGCTGTAGAAGGCAGACATAGAAATAGTTGCAGCAGAGGTTTTTTCGGCCATTTCTCCTTCGTCCGACCACCTTAGCTCTCCACTCTGATGCCATTTAACTTCCCTAGCTTCGGCCAAGAAGATTCTAAGCTCCTTTTGAGTTCTAATCCAGCCATTTATGAGTTTTTCTTGAGTTTTTATTTTTGGAGCTTTAGGGTTTTGAATTTTTTTAGCATGATATTGTTTGAATCTTGAAAACTCCCTTTACAAAAGTGATTCTTGGAAGTTTAATCTACCTCTACATATTTTTGTTTGAATTTTTGGAATTTATTTTAAATTTTGTGAATTTTTGAATATTTTATTATTATTTTATTAATTTTTGTAAATTAATTATTAAAATTATAAATTTGGTATATTTGGAGTTATTATTAATTTTTATTAATTTTAGAGTTGAGATTATAATTTTTGTGAGTTGTATGTAATTTTTATAATTATTTTTATATTTTGTCAATATTGGATAATTAGGTTAAAGTTTGGTTTTTATTGAAATTATTGTTTAAATATGTGTTTTAGTTAATATTAGTAATATATATGTTGAGAAAATAATTTTTATGCATTTATATAATTTTTATAGAATTTTTGAGTAATAATAGTATATTATGTGTATTTTTGCATTATAGGGTTAAATACGTAATTTTGTTAAGATTATAGCTAAATAATATCTTTCAGTTGGTTTTATAATTATTTAAGGTATTAAAATTATTTTTTTCAAATTAATTACTATTTTTAACTAATTAATACTTTTCAAATAATATATATTATATGTTATTTTGGAAATAAAATGGGTTTTAAACTAATTTTATTGTATAATTAAACTATTTAAGCAATTAAATGTGAATTTTTATGTTATGTTGAATAATTGTAAAAATTGAATTTTTATTAATATTATATAATATTTGAGATTTTATTAGTTAATTGTGATAATTTTAGAATATTATGTAAATAATAAGTTTATTTATTATTTTGAGACTAAATGTGTATTTTATTATTTTTTTGTGATGTTAAATTGTGATTTTAAATATTATTTATAATTTATGGTAATTTAATTGTAAAAAGGGAATTTTATTCCATTTATGAATTTTTTTATTATCAAATATTATTTAAATTAGACTTTTATGTTTTTATTTGAAAATAAAGGTTTTTAAATATTTTTATTGATTTTTGATGATTTTTATTATTTTACTGTTTAATATTGTTGGTTTGTATTTTTTGAATCTTGGTTGGGGATTTGTGGAGTTTGGAGTCCCAACCCGAGATGTTGAGTATTTTGTGATTTTAGAAGTGTGTTTTCTGTGCAAAATCAGCCCTACTTTTGTAGGGAGATGTCTATTTTACAGAGAAGACTCTGTCGAAATTTTGGTAGATTTCTAATAAAATGTGACAACCGATCCGAGTCTAGTTTTAAGTTTTTGATTGAGACTTTCTATTGTAATCCTAGAAGCGTAGAGTTAGAAATTTATTATGATGGTTGTTATTTTATTTTTCTAACTTCGCCGAGACCGAGGCCTAACGGACTAGGCCTGCCGAGTCTGTCTTATGGAGCGTGAATCAGTGAGTTATTATATTGTATGTATATGCATTGTATATAGGATGCATGACTTAGGGTTTTTCATTTCCATTATATGCTTTTAAAAGTGATTTAAATTATAATATGATTTGATATAATTTCAGTTTATTTTTAGTATATTTTGATGTATATGTCTACATATTTTCTATATACATTTGCAATATCTTTGGTATATTTAGGGTATATTTTTTATATATCCATGCTAGATAATTAGGTTTATGTTTAGTATATTTTAGTATATATACATGTTTTAAATGTATATTTATTCTTAATTGTTTTATTAAATGATTTGTGTACTTTAGGTATATTTTTGGTACATTTTTAATATACTTCTAAATAAATGCATGTTTAATTATTGATTTAAACTTAGTATGTTTATAGTATACTATTGGTTTGTTTTTAGTATATTTCATGATTTATTTGGATTTATTTTACATATATATAAACTTGAAATATACTTAGTTTATTTTAGGTATATTTCCGGTATCTATGGTTGATTTGGTTATTATGAATGACATTATGCATTATTTATTTTCTCATATGGATGATTTATTTAAAATGAAGGATATCGATAGAACGTGCTACCTAATGGGCAGCACTAGGACCATGTATGTACTGGTGCGATAGATTATGGTTGAGTGAGAATTAATTGATAATGATTTGATTGAGATGTGATGTGATTTGATTGATGGTGTGATTGTTGGAGCTCGGTTGACCAACTGTCTCGGGGCTAATCACACTGACAGTCAGACTGCTGGAGCTCGGTTGACTTAGTGTCTTGGGGCTAGTCTACTGTCCAAAATGGAATAAGTGATCTATTTGGATTTAAGTGAGCCTTTATGGCTAGAGTGATGATATGGTTGATTGAGGTTGTGATTAATAGGGTTCTATTTGATCCTTCATGTATTAAAATAAATGGTTTTTGCATTTATTATATTTATAAAAGTAGAGTTTGACATTTGTGTGAAATGCATGAATATACTTATATATATATAAGGATGCCTGACTGGATATGGTTAGATTGCATATATATATAGCATAATACTTCACTCAGTGAGGTCTGACCCCCCTCAATTATTTTTTTCAGGAGATCCTATATCGTTAGACCTTAGTAGTAAAGTTCTTCACCGGTGTTCTTATGTCTTCGCTATTTTATGTAAATGTATATTTTGAACTATGATTTGTATTCTAGAAACTGGAGTAGTAATGTTATTGTATCAGAAGAGTATTGTTTAGTTCGATACTTTATACTCTGAGAGTTGTATTTGAACTCTGTATGTGTATATATATTTATTTATGAAAGGATATTGAGTATCCATTTTTATATATTGATTCAAAAAATTTTAATTCAGTCGTACTTTTTATTTATGCAAGCTTATTTTTATTTTCTAAGGCTTGCTACGGGTTCCGGTTTTGAGAGAATTCCCATTCTCTAGCACCGATCATGGCCCTGGTTTGGGTCATGACAGAAATGTCTTCATTATCGTCATCACATATTAATTTTGTAAAAGCTTCACATGATTCCACTCCTACAGCCTCTAGATCAAATGGGACTTAAGCTTTTAAAGTAAAAAGATCTTATGTGTTAATTAGTAAGGGAAAGTCTCATAAGATTCATCCTTCATTAACACAAAGACGTAAGGCTCAAACTAGAGCATCTCAACCCAAACATGCTTATATGTACATTAGACAGAATTATAATAGGCATGCTACACAATACTATGCATATAAACATGTTGCACAAAATTATCAAAATACACATGACCATTGCCAATGTATGTCTCACTTAATGACACAAAACAATAGGAGATACACATGACACTAAAGGCATATTGCACACACTAGGAAAGCATTTCATCCTAGGAGGAATAAATTTGAAACTATTGTATGTTCTTATTGCATGATCAATGGACATACTAACAATGTGTGCTTCCATAGAAGACTACACATGATTTTACTTCCTACAGATTGTCTTAAAACTAACCAACCTAGACCAAGAATGGTTTGGGTCCAAAAGAACACTTAAATTATTTTGTGTAAATGTACTTGAAATCCATAAGAATAAAAAGCAAGTGGTATCTCGATAGTGGATGTTCAAGGCACATGATGGGAGACAAAGAGCTATTCAACAAACTTGATGCTAAAGATAGAGGACATATTACTTTTAGAGATAATGCAAAAGAGAAAATTATTGGCATTGGAGAAATAGTTAATCCTTAATCCTTATCTATACATCATGTGTTGTTTATTGATGGTCTTAAACATAATTTGCTTAGTATAAGTCAATTATATGACATAGGAAATAAAGTAACTTTCCATCCTAAAAATTGCTTTGTTAGTAATCTTGATGAAAACAAAGTTATTTTTAGTGGTGAAAGAGTAGACAATGTTTATGCTATTGATTTGAATAAAATTGATAACAACATAAAATTCTTAGTGTCTATCTCCTATGACATATGGACATGGCATAAAAGGTTAGGACAAGCAAATTTTGAGCTTTTGAATGATCTTTATAAACTTGAACTTATGATTGATTTACCTAAGCTTGAATTCACTAAGGATAAACTTTGTGATGCTTACTAAAAGGGAAAACAATCCAAGTCCTCATTTAAGTTAAAAAATATAGTGTCCATCTCTAGGCCACTTGAATTTATACATACGAATTTGTTTGGACTAATTAGAGTTGCTAGTCTCGGTGGAATGCACTATGCATATGTATTGGTTGATGACTACTCTAGATTTACTTGGGTCTATTTTGTTGCTCATAAGAATGATGCTTTTAAAGCTTTTGAAAATTATGTTAAAAAAGTTAAAAAAGAAAAAGGTTTTTGTATTTCATCTATTAGAAGTGATCAAGACACCGAATTTGAAAATGAATTTTTCAAAAACTATTATAATGAAAATGGTATTTCCAATACATTTTCATCTCCTACAACTCCTCAACAAAATGGAGTAGTTGAAAGGAAAAATAGAACTCTTGTGGAAATGGCTAGAACAATGCTTTATGACTATATTTTGCCTCTATACTTTTGGGTATAAGTCATTTACACATCTTATTATATTTTAAATTGAGTTTTCAAAAGACTAATTTTAAATAAAACATCTTATGAGATATGGAACAATAGAAAATCTAAAATCTTATATCTAAAAGTATTTGGATGCAAGTGCTTTAAATTGAACACCAAGGAAAATCTTGAGAAATTTGATTCTAAAGCTGATGAAGGAATTTTCCTAGGCTATTCTATTTCTAGTAAAGTATATAGGGTCTTTAATTAAAGAACTCTAGTAGTTTAAGTGTCAATGCATATGTTATTTAACGAATCAAACTCACTTGATCCTAGAAAGGATGTTTGTAGTATTAGTGATCTTGTAGGTGATAATGGGATTATGGAAACACAAGTAAAAAATTCTAGTAAGCCTTTGAAACTTAATGGTCCAAGCAAGGAGGAAAATAAAGAGACATCTCAACCTATCTTGAAGGATGAACTTCCAAAGGATTGATAATTAAAGAAAGCTCACCCTTAAGACCTTATCATAGGTGACACTAAAAAAGGGGTAACTACTAGATCTAAGCTTAAGTCTATTGTTAATTTAGCTTTCATTTCTCAAATTGAACCCAAAAATATTGATAATGCTTTAAGTGATGAATTTTGGGTCCTTGCTATGTGAGAAGAATTAAATTAATTTGAGAGAAATGAGGTTTGGACTTTGGTTCCTAGACCTAAACATCATCCTATTATAGGCACCAAATTGGTGTTTAGAAATAAGATGAATGAACAAGGTGTCATAACTAGGAATAAAGCTAGACTAGTAGCTAAAGGTTATAATCAAGAAGAAGGCATTGATTGTGTTGAAACCTTTACTCTGGTTGCAAGGTTGGAAGCTATTAGGATGCTACTTACATTTGCATAATACATGGATTTTAAAATTTATCAAATGGATGTTAAAAGTGCATATTTAAATGGTTTTATTGAAGAGGAGGTATATATTGAACAACCTCTGAGTTTTGAAAATTTTGACTCTCCAAATCACATTTTTAAACTTTTAAAATCATTATATGGATTGAAATAAGCTCCAAGAGCTTGGTATGAAAGATTGAGTAACTTTTTACTAGAGAAAGTTTCTCTAAAGGAAAGGTTAACACAACTCTTTTTATAAAGAAATCCAAACATGATTTATTAATTGTTCAAATATATGTTGATGACATTATATTTGGTGCTCCTAACCATTGCCTGTGTGAGAAATTCTCAAATTTAATGCAAGGAGAATTTGAGATGAGTATGAATGAAGAACTCAAATTCTTTCTTGGATTATAAATCAAACAATGCAAAAATGGGATTTTCATCAATCAAACCAAGTATGCAAGAGACGTTCTCAAGAAGTTTGGCATGGATGGAGCTAACATAAGTAAAACTCCAATCAACACCACAAGCAAACTTAAAAAAAATGAGAATGGCAAACTAGTTGATGAAAAGCGATTTAGAGGTATGATGGGATCCCTTATTTATTTAACTACTAGTAGAACTGATATTATGTTTGCTACTTACTTGTGTGCTAGATTTCAATCTAGTCCTAGAGAGTCTTATTTGAATGCTATTAAAAGAATTTTTAAATATCTTTGTGGTACAATGCATTTAGGACTTTGGTATCCTAGGAGTTCATCCTTTGACTTAATTAGTTATTCTGAAACAGACTTGGTTGGTAGTTTACTAAATAGAAAAAGCACTTCCAAAACTTGTCAATTTTTAGGACAATGTTTATTTTCTTAGTTTAGCAAGAAATAAGTTTCAGTTGCCTTATCCACTATTGAAGCTGAATATATTACAATAAGTCTTTGTTGTTCACAAGTTTTATGGCAAAAATAACAGTTGTTAGACTATGGTGTAAAACTTGATCACATTCCAATCAAATGTGACAATACAAGTGCTATCAACCTTAGCAAAAATCCCATTCAGCATTCTAGAACTAAGCGTATAGACATTAGACATCATTTCTTGCATGATCATGTTCAAATTGGTGATATCTCACTTGAATTTATTGATAAAAATAGTCAACTTGTAGATATCTTCACTAAACCTCTCAATGAAGAGAGATTAAATTTCATTAAGCATGAACTTGGCATGATTGATGGTTCTAGGTTATCTTGATTTTATGTTTAATTGATAGTTGAACTGTTTTCATGTGAAATCATGTTGTACTTATTGATTACTTTGATTGATAAATATTTTGATTTTGATCTTAAATTTTTTTTATATATAGTTGTCAGTTTATATTTGATTTATTTTTTTAAATTTCTTTTTGCATTTTGTCAAAGGAGGAGAAATAATTTGAGTTTGCATGTATACCTAGTTAATTTTTTAACATGTGCATTTTTTGAATTTTAAAACTCCCTTAAAAAATGTATTTATATTGGTAACATATTATATTTTTGTTTGATATAGGGGGAGAAAATTTGTTTAAATTTTTGCATGCATATTAACATTGTAAGTATGACTAATTTTGTCGTACATCATACGTGATAAAATGTCTTGTTTTGCTTACTTTGTTTATGTGTGACATAGATTTTATAAAGATTTTGTGTATCTTTATTTTTATTTTCCCTTTGTATATCTCTCTTTTCTTTTTGCTTTTGATAAAGGGGGAGAAATATATTTGAGTTTGTTATTTATTATTATACATGTGTAAAATATTTTATTATTGTGTTTATACATGCATAATTCATGTACAAAATCCTTTTTAGGAATTGTTTTGATCTTTGATAAGACATGAATATCTTCTTAGGAATTATTTTGATTCTTGATATGGTATGAATATTTTTACAAAGATTTGGTGTATATTTGCTTTGTTCCTATAGGAATTTTATTCCTTTTAGGTTCATTTCCCCTTATATCTCTCTCTTTTTCTTTTGCCTTTGTATAAAAAGAGGAAAATATACTATGAATAATTTATATATTTTTTTTATAAGTTAAGTGCTATATGATTGATTAGCTAGCTAAACTAGTTGAGCTCTATATGATCATATGATAATTAAGCACGTCTAGCATCAACATTATTATTATATGTATTATTTTTATGATACATTTTAGTGACACTATATGCATATATGTTTGAAATTATTTTCTCACATTGCCTAACATTTAGTTAAATGATCATGTTATCATATTTTATGTTTTTAATACATTTGTCATAAGAATGCCATGTTTTTATCCTTCTTGCTATATTTTATGTTGTTTTTATATTTTTTTTTATCAAGGGGAATAATCTATAAATTTATATTTCTTATCATGTCCATATTCGTAGAGAGAGAAATAAAAAAATATATTTTATTTCATTTAGTATCATTATTATCACACACTTTACTTTGTATTATTTTTATCAAACTCAAAATAAGTTTGTCAAAATCAAAAAGGGGGAGATTATTGAGTTTAGTAATAATCAATCTTAATTTTGATATTAAAAAACTTAATTTTGAGCATTTAATTTTTTTGTTTAAGTGTGTATAAGTTAGGACTCCATTGGAAGATAAAATGAAATATAACTATCATGGGCTGATTTAACCTCTGAGATTCAAGAAGGCTTTTGACGTCCTTAGAGTTTTATAACGAGAAAGTTATCTTCTTCAAATTTGAAGTAGAAATCTTAAGCTTTTTGAATTGGATTTTCTTATCAATATCTAGGTTCATTTGGGTATGCAAATATTAAGTCAAAATCAACATATGCAGCTGCCATTTCAGGTTGCACAACTCTTAGTATTTTTGACATATCTTGAGCTTCAGAAGTTCAATTGAGGTGATTCAAAATGATATGAAAAGCTAAGTCAAATATATAAAAATTTCATGAAGAAATTATGGGAAAATTCAAATTTCTACAATATAAAATTATGGGTTGAACTTGTGCATAGCTGTTTGATAGTAGTCTACATTTTAGATTGCACAGCTCTTAGTAGTTTGGACATATCTTGTGCTAGAGATGTCTAATTAAGGTGATTTGAAATGATATGAAAAGATAATTCAAATATATATAACTTTAATGAAAAAAATTTTGTAAATTGTCTTCAATATAAAATCATGGGTTCAACTTTTGTACAACTGTCTGATGGTAGTTTGCATTTTAGATTGCACAGATCTTAGTATTTTGGACATATATTAAGATAAAAAATTCCAATTAAGGTGATTTAAAATGATATAGAAAATTAAGTCAAATATCTATAACTTTTATGAAGAAAGTGTGGGAAAAATTGAACATCTTCAGTAGCCAATTACAATTTTAATCCATGCATAATTGTTTGATAGCATCACCTTCAATAATTCAAAATTATAAACATTGAATTCAAAATATAGACATTGGACACATTATTTGCACCTCCAACAGCTATATATTTGAGTTTTTATTTATATAAACACCTCTAAAGTTGAATGGAAGTTAAGACAACTTGTTTATCATTCATTCTTTTAAGCTTTTAATTGAGCTTTCAAATTCTCTTAAACAATTCTTTGTTTGTATAACTCTTGTGAGAGTTGGTTATGTGTTAGAAATAGAATTTCTCTTCATCTTAAATTTTAGGATAGATTATAAGAGAAATGAGATTTATTTCTAAAGGAATTGGTTTAAATATTGTCCATTGAAACACTTGGGTTTGGTTTTTTTAGTGAGCCTTAAAAACTCATGTTATAAGGTTATAAGAGTGACCTATAAAACTCTTGTGTAATCTTAATCTTGTGAATAAGATTGTGGGTGATTGAAAATCCTAACTTGGGGATACGTTAGGTGGAGATGTAGGATTGTTGTTGAATCTGAACTCCTTAAATTTTTGTGTTCTTCATTCTTCCTTATTAACTTTCATTCAATTTTTGCAAAGAATTCTTTTAATTTCTCATTTTTATTTGATAGTCCTATTCACCCCCCTCTAGGACTCTTTTTAATCACTTATGATGAAAAAATTATATATCATTGGTACTTATCAGGGTGATATGATAGAGTGGTTTTAAAGAGCATGTGCACATGATTCACTAGAGGATCCACTATCTGTTGTGGACTTTAGCTTCCTTAAAGAAGGTAACTTTAATGCTCCACCTCAACCATCATCTTTAATAAGGCAAGACATCAAGAAAGCAAAAAATCAACTAAAATACATTTTATAGAATGATCTATTGTCTCTTGGTTTGCAACAATTGCAAGCAATAAAATCATTAATGTCAATATTATGCATTGTTGCCAAAATGCCAGATCAAGTTGAATCTTTTAATGAAGCTCTTTAAAAAATAGATTTAACATACCAGACTCCTATTCTAGTGATGAAAACCATTGATGAACTACACGTTAAGATTGAAGATGTGAAACATCAGGTTATCAAGACTAAAGGCTGGAAGGAATCTACTGATGCACATTTGAAAGAGTTGTCTAAAATCTAGACAAATCATGAAAAAAATGAAGAGCATATAAGTAATTTGAAGAAATAAATTACTGAGATTGAGGCCAAAGACGGTGAACTTTTACACCAAGTTGAAGATGTCCAACGATAAAAATAGCTGGGAAGGAAGCAATATAAGATTAGTAGTAAGATGTTGCTTGAACAACATGATTTGGTAAAATAATGGATAATAGAATTCAAGAAAGAAAATCAGATTTAAGATGAATGTTAGTCAGAATGGCATGTACTTAAATCTCTTAATTTGGATTCCATTTGAATATTCATATATGACTACAATATGGACATGATATTAGTAGTTGCTAAATATTGATATGCTTATGTTTTAATTAACTATATGATACTTTTCCACTTCACATTTTCAATACATTGATATACTGCCATGCTTAACTTTAATAACTCTTAAAGTGTTGTAAGTCCCTGAGTTGCTTATACTTGTAATTTATAATTAAAAAAGTTAATAAAAACATACTAATGTCACATAATTTGTTAACATATCATTGAAACTAAAGTAGGACCAAAATAAAAAAAACTTAACTTGTTATTATATCTTCAATGTTGGTAAAGTTTGATATACTCATCTAAGTAAGTTAATTTTGTCTCTTGATAAATAAGATACAAATTTATAAGCTCAATCATGTAATTGTAATTAAATTACATACATATTATGATAAATGAAAAAGTTAAAAATAATATTGACTTTCAATATGTAAAATTACATAAATTATATAGATGGGTAAATAAAACAATGGTAATATTTTACTGCCAAAATAATTCTCCCCATATTAGGGTTAACACATACAAATTTTATCACTATAAAAGGAAGCAAATACATTTACTCCAATATAACTATCCATTAATATTAAAAATCAGTTTAGGAAGTAACTAGTCAAAATGGCAAGACATGTAGGCAATGCACTAGCAAGTGAATAAGAGGTTTTGCCATCCCAAAAATCACTTGAGGCATTGTACATAGTAGTGCGAGAATAGCTCAATGACCTACATAAGGAGGTTAAGGTGTACTTGACTAGAAATAAAAATACTTGGGGTAATCTCTATAGAAAGTGAGCTTCTCATTCCCCATCCCTTTATTAAGGTGTACGACCTCTACCTTGAACTCGAGTAGTCTAAGGTGAAGGAGTGCCAAAAAGAATTTAACACCCAGCTTTATGAAGCAGTAGATATTTTAGCTAAACCATCACCTAAGAAAAGGGGAAGAAAGCCAGATACAATGAAGAAATAAATTGAAGAAATGCAACTTACTATCATAATATTTATGTTTTGTTCTTTATTTCCTTTTGTGTTAAGTCCATGGTGAATGTTGTGTACTATTGATGGGTGGTTTTGTTTTTCTTATTTCTTTAACTTTCTGTGGCATGCTCTATATGAACATCATGTTTTTGTTGGTCATGTAGTCTTTTAATATATATGCTATCATTTTTTTCTTTATTTCCCTTTGCCAAAATTTTATTAAATTTGTTCAGTACGTTAATATAAGCTTATTGTGGAATCCATAATGATTGAAATAAAAACAATATATGGTACTTCATCAAATTCAAATTCAAATTCTAAAATATGTTGATGCAATTTTTATCCACCAATGCAAAATGTATATTAATAATGCAAATTCATAAATAAATATGGCATTAATGGAAAAAAATAGCTTATTTTTCACTTGATAATGCAGCATTGTATAAATATGGAAATTGATTATTTTTAACGTTCAAAATATTCAGTTAATATTACGTAAATGACATCGTATAAATATAAAACAATTCATTTTCCAATGTTAGCATGACTGGATTATGCTTATAATTGCTTACAAGAAAATCCATCGAATTAGCCTACTCAGTTTATGAATCTAACCAGGTTGTACTCACAAATGACACCGTTTACAATAAGACATTTTAGTTTCCAACATTGGCGTGATGTTCGCATTAATAATCTTATTTTTGCTTACACGCTAATCTGAGATTATCAACATCATTACCACCTCATCCATCAAAATGACGCTTGCTCATAATTTTTGCATTAAGCAACCCAAATTTTGCAGTTTCTTTATTACTGAATATTTCAAGAAGCACTTATGTATTTGAATATGAAATTGTCTTATAAATATCAGTCAAATGGAATGGTCTATACATGAACACCCAAACAATAAAAGAAATAAACAAATATCAAATCCAGCCATGAACAGTAACCATGGAGCTGTCATCCAAGTGAGTCTACATTAAGGGTTCTTTACAAATCTATAAGAATAGAACTTGAACAACTTAGGCTGGAGCTCGAAGTGTACCTAAATAACTTAAAGATAAAAAAATGAGATCCATTCGTCAAAAACACAATCCTCAAACTAGAGCCTCTGATAGCACTCTATGACATATACCTTGAGCATAATAGGCAAAAGGAAGAGGAACGACTTGCAAAGGAGTTGGAAGAGGTACCATTAGAAGAAGCAACATCACCATCACCAGCACCAACACCAGGGATGGCAAATTTCAGTGACAATAATCTCGATTTATCTGATTCATTAGAATTTTAATATTCTTAATGATTGCTAATTTCTCTTTAGTTATATTGTGAAATGTTATGGTAATTTATATTTACGTTATTTAATATATGAATTATGCCATTAGATCACTTATCTTATATGCTTAACTTCTCCATTTGGTTCAAACATTTAAACTGCTTTGGCTATATGCTTATTTTCTAGAACTTAGAAAGTATCAGTTAAGTGAGAGAGAAGTTCTTGTGTTTTGATACCATAACAAACTTTGCTAGAAGAGAAATGAAAAATGCATGTTTATTGCCATTGTAATTGATTAGGTATATAGTTACATAGCTAACTAGTAACTAACTATTGTATATTTACACAGGTCATCATAAATTAACTAATGAAGCCAAAAATGAAACTATACCATTTTAGAGCAACACTGTGTATGGACTAATAGCATTGTAGTACTGTCTCTAATAAATCTTATAACTATATATACACATGTCATTATAAATTAATTAATGAACTAAAAAAATGAAACTTCACCATTTTGGAGCAGTGCTTTATAGCACTGTGTATGGACTGATAGTGTTGTCTCTAATAAAGCTTGTGACTATATATCAAGTAACATGGTGAAGCTTGTGAGTATATCAAGTCACATGGTGAAGCTTATGAGTATATCAAGTAATATGGTAAAGCTTACGAGTATATCAAGTAATATAGTAAAGCTTGTGAGTATATCAAATAACATGGTAAAGCTTGTGAGTATATCAAGTAACCTGGTTAAAGATTCTACAATAAAATTATAAGATCTATTAATATTAAAAAGGAATCAAAATAAAACAAACAGAGTTCAAACATTCAAATGTTCAAAATCTAAAGAGATATGAAATAAAACAAATAGAGATTAGAGGCTTAGATAGAATGCCTAAGCTAATAAGGGACTAATTTGATCGCCTTCTCTCTATAACCATTACAAGAGCTTTTGAAAATTTGGAATTAGATATCATCTTTCTTTTGCCTCTTAATTTGTTCATTTATACTCAATGAATGATCATATTTAATCAGAGGGGCCAATTATGAAGATTTAATCTGTGGCTATTTGAATAGGAAAATTAGGTACAAAAATGAAACCGTAAAAATATCAAAGATAATGAATATCGATAGACAGAGAGAAAGAATAGTCCTTAAGATATTTTTCCCTATTAAACCTTTATAATAACATTATATATTAAACAATTATTACTTAAACCAACTTTTAATGTAATTGTCTGCTAATAATTACACCTATAAATAAGAATAGTAAAATAATACAACAAATATAACATAAATTCCAACCATGCAATGATTTAATCCTAATGGTTCCATTTTTCATTGACATGTAGAAATCACTATTTTTCACCGTTACCATTCCAAAATCTAGCATATTCATGTTTAAAATTCCTTCTTTAGTTGAACTTTTGTCATTATCGTTGTTTAACTCAAAATATACATTCCAAGCTTCTACTGCTTCTTCCATAGTCGAAAATGAACAATACAAACATCCACTGAACCCAAGTACACAAGCTGAATATTCTTCTTATGAAGTGTATATACCAGGTAGAGTCCTTCTAAAAACTATATAATACTTTATTTTCTTTCTCTTCACCTCCATAGATTTATGACTTGAAACTTTGGTTTGATACCAAAAAATAGGCTAGATTCATGGCAAAATATTAATATGGTGTTGTGCTCTAACAAAAATCCCTTCTCAAGGCAACTATTATTTTTATCTCTGAGGTGAATTCAAATTTGAAATCTAAAATGATCAAAATGTTTAACAAAGGATATAATCGGCATTGCACTTTGGTAATTTACCCTCATACTCAACCTAAGATTATGATAATATCCTTTCTAGCCAAAAAAATTTAGCTAGATTCTATTCGATTAGCATCATTAAAAAAAATTGCTTACTCAAATATGTTTTTAGTAAGGTGTTTTTCTTGGAATGCTAATTTCAGAATAAATAAAAATTCATGTTTTTTAAATGAAAAATAGTTATTTTAAAAAGCGATAATGACTCTACAAGTCCTATAAAATTTCAAAAATTGTAATTGAGTCTTAATTTTTTTTAATTGAGTCCTAAAAGCATTTAAAGTGTTTTATATTAGTTTGTCTCCATTATGTCAAATGGAATGGACTGAAGTGGACAATTTTTTCTATTTAACCTTTGCCACGTATTGGACTAACCTTCTTCTTCTCCTTCCTCTTAGCCATTTCTGCTTGACAAACAATCATAAAAAGAAAAAAAAAACCTCTTTATCTTTAAATGCATATTGCTTCTAACTGAATACAAGGTAGGTAACTAGATATTATATTTGCTTCATATGGAGATTCTTGTAGACAAATGAAGAAAGCTACATTAGAATAACTTCTTAGTTCTAAGCATGTGCAGTCATTCAAATATGTTAGGGAAGTAGAAGTCTTGATTTTCAATTAGTTATAAATGTGTGCTTTATGTAATCACTGGTATGAGCTTTAACATCCATAAGATTCATTGACGAGCAAATGAGATTCTTGAAGAAATTATAAGCGAACACAAAGCCAACAAAATAAGAGTTATTGGGTCCAAGAAAGAAGTCATACCATTCTTGATGTTCTTTTAGAAATTGAGGATCGTTAGATCCTTAAATTGTCCTTAACAATAGACAATATCAATGCTATAAGTTTCTTGTATACCACCCTTTTAATCAATACTCAAAAGTAATTGTAGACACATTAGATTTTTAAGGGTTTGATTGAGTTTATTAATTTGGGTTTTGGTAAAAATTAAAGTGGGTTAATCCTTAATTGAGGTTTTATGAAGACAATAGTGAGGTGAAATATGGGTGATACTTAGGAAAAAGACTTATCTCTAGAGGCACTAACAATAGATACAACACAATAACAACATGTCAAAAGAGGGAGAGATTGTGTGTGTAACTGGATAAAGCGGCTACATTGGTTCGTGGCTTGTCCATCTTCTTCTCCAACGCAACTACATTATTTGTGCTACTGTTCAAAATCTCAATATATAAAGATGATGAAAAGGAAATGAAGCATTTACAGTCTTTAGAAGGAGCAGAGTCTCATCTTAATCTTTACCAAATTAGATATTTTTTCAGTTGATTCAAATAAATCCTAGAGGAAAGCTAAGTTGGACGCTTTTTGTTAACATTATTGATGAGTTGGCTGCACATATTAGTTTATTAAGTGAGGTCTATTTGCTTACGTTAATCCATTCCGCTTGACATAACAGAGATGGACTAATGTAAAACATTTTAAATACTTTTAGGACTCAATTAAAAAAAATTAGGATTTAACTGTAATTTTTAAAAACTTATTGGACTTGTAGAGTCATTATCCCTTAAAAAAAATTTTGAAATGTGCAAGGATTGTTCTTGGAAGTTTCATCCACATGCATCTTTGTTAAATATTTTATAGTTTTCTTCGAAGACCATAAGAAATTTACTTTTTTTTTTTAATCTGTTTGCGATATGCATATAAAGTCTTAGAATTTATGAATCTAATCTTCTTAACCTGCGTCATTTACAATTTTCTATTGAGTATTTTCTTTTATCATATACTTTTTCCTGGTAGGTTTATTGTTTGGTGTTGTCATGGCTTCATCTTCTTCTTCCACAGATCCAAAAAAATATGATGTATTCATTAGCTTTAGCGGGGAGGATGTCCGCTATTCTTTTCTCACTCACCTCTTCAAAGCTTTAAGTAGCAAACAAATCTACGCTTTCACAGATGAAAACCTCCAAAGAGGAGAAGAGATCTCACCGGCACTCTGGAACGTGATATATGATTCATATATTTCCATTGTCATTTTCTCAAAAACTTATCCATACTCCACTTGGTGCTTGGATGAACTAGCTCGGATATTTGAGTGCTACAAAAGCATGAATCAAATAGTGATTCCAGTTTTTTACGATGTAGATCCTTCTCACGTTCAAAATCTGCAACAGAATTTTGATGATGCTTTCTTCCAGCATAGGCAGCGATTTGACCACCGTTTAGAGAAGGTGGAGATCTGGAGACATGCTTTGGTGGAAATCAGCTGCTTATCTGGATTTGTTTTATCCACCATGAAGTAAGTTTTGTTTTGTTTTTCTTCTTCTTATATGAACTTTCAAATTATAATCTTTCATTTTGTTATTACTGTTTTAGATTTTTTTTAAAATTTGTTTTGGGAAAATTTTGCTACATACTTTTTAAAAAAAAAATTAATTACTTTTCTCTTAAATTATATATGTTGAGCGCTGGATGCCTTATTGAATTACAGAACAAATTACCTTTTTTTTCTTTATAAATTTTATGCTCTCTCAACTGACAACTGTATTTTGACATATTAATAGTTTTTTTTCCTCTCATGTGGTTAGGTCTGAGTCTAATTTTATTGATGAAATTGCTGATAGTGTTAGCATGAAATTAAGCCAATTGCATCCAAGTGATTCTCGAAGTGATGGTCTTTTTGGAATTGATTTACGCGTCCGAAAAGTGGAACAGTTATTGTGCATTGAGTTGAAGAATTTTGTGCGTATGGTAGGAATTTGGGGAATGGGTGGGATCGGTAAAACAACAATAGCTGACAAGGTCTACAATAAAATTAAGAACAATTTTGATGCTCACTATTTTGCTGCAAATGTGAGGGAAGCGTTGGAAAAATGCACATCAAAAGAGTTGCGAGACGAAATCTTTCGTCAATTAATAGGAGATAAAGATTTAGAAATCGGTACGCCCCATTCATTAGATACTTCCATTAAAAGAAGGCTCCAGTGCAAAAAAATCCTCATTGTTCTAGACGATGTGAATGATTCTAAGCAATTGAGGTTGTTGCTAGGAGACAGTACTAATTTGTTTTGTCATGGTAGTCGAATTATAGTAACAAGCAGAGACAGCAAAGTGCTCAAAACTGTAGGCATAGAAGCATACATATATCCAATTGAGGGTTTAAATGATACTGAAGCAATTAAGTTGTTCAGTTGGCATGCCTTCCACCAAAACCATCCCAAACAAGAATATGTGGATCTGTCGAAAAAGGCAATACGGTATGCTCAAGGCAATCCTCTAGCTCTTGTTGTTTTAGGCTCCAATTTATGCGATAGAGGAATAGAAGAATGGAAAGATGAACTTAAAAAAGTAAAAAGCATTCCTGACGTGGACATTCAGAGAATTTTGAGAATAAGTTATGATGGGCTAGACAGAGATGAACAAAAAATTTTTCTAGATATTGCATGCTTTTTTAAAGGGATGCGTGAAGATGAATTGAAACGAATTTCAAAATGCTTTGGTTTCCATGCAGAGATAGGAATAAAACGTTTACTTGAAAAATCTCTCATAACATGTAAGGAATCTTATATAACGATGCATGACTTGATTGAACAAATGGGGAGAGAGATTGTTATGGAAGAAAGTCATAAGATGGTTGGAGAACAAAGTAGATTGTGGAATGCCGAGGATATCATTCATGTCTTGAGAAATGATTTGGTAAGATGTACAATAAAAACCATTGCAATACTCTATTTACTATTAAAAAAAATTATTCTTATGTATTTTTGTTTTCTCTATCTTTGGTTATTAGGGGACTGCAAAAATCGAAGGTATATTGCTGAGGTTGCGGATTGAAGACAAAGTTGAAATAAGTTGTAAAGCCTTCATCCATATGCATAATTTGAGATTCCTTCAAATATTTACTTATTCATCAAAATTACATTTTCCTAATGGCCTAGTATTTCTTCCCGACAAACTAAAATACCTGGACTGGCCAAATTACCCATTCAAGTATTTGCCATCAAATTTTTGTCCACACAATCTTGTTGAACTTCACATGCCATATAGCCAACTTAAGCAACTTGGAAATTTGGAGAAGGTACATTTTTTTTTAAATAATAGTTCCAAGGTTGTGTACATATATATATATATATATATATAATAACTAGAAAGCTTCCAGCAGCAAGCATTTTTTTTAATTGTTTTTATCTATCAACAACAATCTCCTTATATAAAATAGTAATGTTCTCAGTGTTATTTGTTTTTTTTTTTTTGATATTTATAAAAAATTACACTAAATTTATATAAACAAGTTAGTTTAAATAGTTTATTAATATTAAATTTGTATGAGCACGAATAGAGTTCTCTACCAACATTTAATCTTACTTTTTTTTTTCTTTTTCATACAGAGTCTTAAATGTCTGAAACGGATTGATCTCAGATTCTCTACGGACCTAATCAGAATACCAGATTTTTCTAAAGCTGAAAATCTTCATTATTTAAATTTGTATGGATGTTCAAGTTTGGAAGAGATTTCTTGGTCGGTTGAAGCTAAGAGCGAGAGTACCACGTTAGATCTCGAAGGCTGCAAAAGTCTTCATCGTCTTTTGGAGATTCCGCATAATATAAAAAAATTGTATTTGTACAAAGATGCAATAGAACAATTGCCAGCAAAAATTGGGTTTATAAAGGGTCTCCAAAGTCTTGATTTGAAGAGATGCTCACGATTGGCAGGTCTTCCGAACTCCATTTGCGATATCAAATTTCTTGAGTATCTTGATGTGTCATATTGCGTGAATCTCCACCAACTTCCAAAGAAATTTGGAAATTTACAAAATTTGAGAAAGTTTAATGCAGCTAAGAGTGGCGTACAGGAATTACCAGACTCCATTGGTCAATTGCATAAATTGGAGTATTTGGATTGCTCGTGCTGTGAAGGTTTGAAATTGCCTCCTTTGATTGGTTTGCCCAATTTACAGGGCATTAATCTGGACGGGTGTCATATGTTAGAATTTCCCAAAGGTCTCTGCTCCATAACGTCATTGAGAAGGATAAACTTGAGTGGAAATAATTTCAAGAGCATACCTGCTAGCATCAATAAACTTACTGAGTTAGAGCGTCTCGATCTAAATGATTGCAAGAGACTTGAAGTTTTACCAGAGCTTCCATCATCTCTACAAATTTTAGAAGCATCAAGCTGCACTTGTCTAGAATCAGTATCAACTGGTGTATTGCCAGCTCATGGTCTAGTATTGGGTAATTGCATCAGTTTAGTGCAGGAGGAATCTACAAGAATCGTGGACCATGTGTTGAATAGACACCGGTGTAATGATAAGGTATATGTCTCTGTTTCTCTGCTCTGCTGGCTTTACAAATCAAATAATAAACTGATTTGATTTTATTCGTACAGAGAAAATGCAAGTTATGTATAAATGGAAATGGAGTGCCGGAGAGGATGATGTATAAAAATGATAGTGGATCTTCTTTGTCAATCACACTAAACCCCAGTGACCGGTTGATCGGTTTCTCTCTATCCTCTATCCTCTCATCCAGTGCTCCTTGTTTATATGTAAAATGTTCTGCCATCTTGACAGACTTGTCTGGATTTAGCTGCCAAAAAGATTATTCTTTCTATTATTATGGCAGTTGTTTTAATCTGAACTTTCAATCAGAGATATTGTTAGTCTGGTATGAAAACACATCACATGACATAGGTGCTATAAGCAAGGCTACATTTTGCTTCCATAATGTACTGAAGTGCGGTGTTCATCCAATATTTGAAGGATTAACAGAAAATAGAAAGGGAGAACGGCAAGACAACAATGAAGAATAACAAGAGTTTGCATCAATCTCAAATTATCTTTAGTTGATTTGCATCAATCCACTGTCCATCTCTTCGTGTTGTTCAGGTATGTAACTTCTCTCCTCTTTAAACTTTCACTTATAATCCTCTCTATAGTCTTCACTTCATGGCTAAGCCATATACATTATTAGTGTTGATTAATAGTCTCTCCACATTATTACCATATATACATTTCAATAATCAGTATTCCTTAACAACTATGAGCCTATTCGTATCATACACATGCAGAATTTCTATCAATTGGTTGCAGTAGAGTACAGGATGATTTATGTATGAATTGAAAATTTTCTATCAATTTAAGCTTTGTGACGATTTTCTTCCGTTTTAATCAACATATTTTAGCTCAAAATCCTAATTTCCACACACAGAAAAATGAAACTTCTGAGCATTAAGATAAATAGTTTATTTATTGCCAATAATTAAAATTGGTATGTGCAAAATATTATGATGAAAGAGCAACTAAGCTTACCTTTTTCACACAATTTATTTATATTTTCTCGTCGTTCATCCAAAATGTTTTGTCTTCTAGCCCTCATTTCTCGTGCAATTTCTATATTATAATCAAAATATGAGAATTTGTAATACCATGTTTGATATTTAAAATATTTATAAAAATGAGGAATCTATATTCTCATTTTCAGTATTAATTTCTACTCCATTTGATGCAGTTAAAATTAATGCAACACAAGACACTTTAGTGAAAAGCATTATTTTTGGAATAAATAATACTGTACAATGCAATAAAATACTGCACCAAAATATTTAGATTACATCATAATGATGTACGTATATATATATATATATATATATATATATATATATATATATATATATATATATATATAAAACTACAACAAATATGGATAAAGAAATACATACGTACTTAAACTTTGAGTTGTATCTCCATCAAATCTATTTGTCCTCCTGTTTGTTGTCGCTTATATTGTAGTATTAACTTTCTTTTCATTCAAACTATTTTTTGTTCAAGCATTTTTCTGACACGAGCTGTTTTATTTTCACTTTCAAAAATTCTTCGAGTATCGTTTGATCTTTTAGTATTAAAATCAATTTCCTTCTAAGCCTCATTATTTTGGCACATACTTCACGGTTAAGGTACTTCTGCGGTTAAGAAATCATACTAAAATTCATAGAAGAATAAATTAAAAACTAAACAACTCTGTTAAACTACATTATTAAAGCCAGTTAATAGCTTGAAGTTACATTGAAAATATGACAAATTTTGATTTCAAAAAAAGAAAATATGACAATTTAAAAAAATTCTATAAAAATCAATTTATGTAGTGCCAATACATGATAACTGTACTTAAACAATAGAAATTTATTTATAATTTTAGTTAATTACTACTAAAATGGAATAACTAAAACACATTTGATGATAGAAGGAAAGGCATTTTGAATATTTCCTTAGAAAAAAAAAAGATTTGTTGCTAGAAGCATTAAACACAAACAAATTTCCTGGTCCTAAAAAAAAATTTGAATTGAAGCTCAGAAAACAAATGCAATAATACAAAGCTAAGAAAAAAAGAATACTTGAAAAATTAAACCACCAAAAATGTATTTCTAATTTTCAGCTAAAAATTTTATCTTTATAGCTTTTTTTTCTCCCTTTTTTATTCTTTATTTTGACACATTTTGATGCAAAATGGTTTCAACTTGTGTAAAAAAAAAATAATAAAACAAAAGAAAAAGATACTAAAAAATTATTTCAAAATTTTTTAAATTATATGTTCAGATATTTTATGACTTTATCTTGGATCTCAATTTTTTAATAATATTTTTCTATTGTTAATTTGGAAACAAATAGCTTCCAACCAATTAAATAATGTCTAGAAAATCAAAAAAATTAAAGTGAAAAATGATGCAAGTGAAAAAAAAGGCCGATTTTTTTTTTTTTTTTTTACAACAAACTTATAATTTAATTCCTAACTTACGAAATAATTGACTAAAAGAGCCTATTATTTCAAAGTTTTGAATATACTTAGTGTTGTTTTTGGCAAAATAATAATCCCACATCGGGAAGAAAATAGAAATGGAGGAGGATTTAAAGTTATAAAAGAACTCCTCCTCCTCCTTAGTTTAATCATCCTACAAAATTAGCTTTCTCCAATATTTAGGCTATTTGTATTCTTTCTCTTGTAATATTTCTTCAATTAGTGAAATATTATTTTAGTAGTGTCCGAGGATATAGGTATAATTGATCGAACCTCATTAAATTTTGGTATTCTCTTTTACGTCTATTTAATTGCTATTGTTGGGTATAATTATTGTTAATTATTGTGCTATTAAAATTATTTGTTTTGGTAAAATTTTGTTTAAGGAGTGTGAGTTTTAAGTGGAACAATTGTGATTGCACTACTCTTTCTTGGGAATATATCTTGGGGTGATTTTTAGTATAATTGTTCACACTCTAGTAACCTGTGCAATAGTTCTCAAAGTGATTTTATTATTATTGGTGGAAATTAATCTGAATCCCACAACAATTGGTATCAGAGCTCTTGGTGTATTTTAGTATGCTATGTGGTTGCAACTGAGGCTGATCTTCCACATCAGAAAAAATATTCTTGGGCTAGTTGGCATTCCACATCGACAGCTATTAAATAGAATTTGAAGAAATGACAGATAGCACAAAAGTATCTACATCGGCGTTAACAACTTCATTTTTAATTTTGGTGAGAAATACTGTGACAAATTCTAGATTTGCTATGGATATTTTTGATAGCACCAGTCATTTCAGTATATAGAAAAGTGAGGTTCTAGATGCCCTCTTTTAGCAGGGTCTAGATATTGCTATTGAAGGAGAAAAACCAGAAGATGTTAAGGAGAAAGAATGGAAGGTGATCAATAGATTGACATGTGATACAATTCGATCATGTCTTTCTAGAGAGTAGAAGTATGCATTTTCTAAAAAAACTTATGCAAGTAAATTATGGAAGGCATTGGAGGAGAAATTTTTAAAGAAAAATAGTCAAAACAAACTCTACATGAAAAAGAGATTGTTTTGCTTTAACTATATTCCAGGTATCACGATGAATGATCACATTATTGGCTTTAATCAACTAGTAACTGATTTGAGGCATATAGACATGACTTTAATGATGAAGATCTGACTTTGATGTTGGTGGGATCGCTTCCTGATGAGTTTGAGTATCTTGAAACTACTCTACTTAATGGGAAGGTTATTGTGTCTCTAAGCAAAGTAACTGTAGCCTTATATAGTTATGAATTATGAAAGAAAGAAAAGCAAGAAAATACAAGTGTTGAAGCAGAAGCTCTTGTTGTTAGAGGCAGTTCGCAGAGTCAGAAAAAAGGAAGGAAAGGGAGATCAAAGTTAAAGTACAAACTGAATAAAGATTAATGTGCTTTTTGTCGAGAAAAAAGGCATTAGAAGCAATATTGTCCTAAGCTACAGGACAAAGGAAAACCTAGAAAGGGAAATGTTGTCTTAAATTCAAATGTAGCTGAGTGTGATTATGCAAATTTAGATCTTTCAATTGCTGCTGCACCATCAACTAGTTGTTTGAGTTCATCATTACTAAATTTAGCTTGTAGTCACCATATAACTCCTAATCGAGAATGGTTCTTTGACTTTAAAGAACTAAAAGGTGGAGTTATCTACACAGCGAATAATGCCCCTCTTAACACATATGGAATTGGTTCAATTCGCTTGAGCAATAAGGATGGATCAATCAGAACCTTAATAGGTGTTCATTATGTGCCGGATTTGATGAGGAATCTCATTTATGTGGGAACCTTAGAGTCAAAAGGTTTTGAAGTAAAAGCAAAAGCTAGGATAATGAAAATCATCTCTGGTGCATTTGTAATAATGAAAGGGATTCAAAAAATAATAATGTGTATTACAGGTAGTACAATTATTAGAACAGTAGCAGTGGTAACATCTACCGATGATCAGGAGTCAGAAGCAACTAGGTTATGACATATTCGCTTGGGGCATACTGGAGAAAAATCCTTGAAATTTCTAATAGATAAAGGATTATTGAAAGGAGCTTGGGCTTGCAAATTGGATTTTTGCAAGCATTGCATTAAAGGGAAGAAGACAAGGGTGAAATTTGGAACAACTATCCATAATACTGAGAGAATTCTAGATTATATTCATTCAGATGTATGGGGGCCTTCCAAGAATGCTTCATTAGGAGGAAAATACTATTACGTTTCCTTTGTTGATGATTTTTCTCGGAGAGTATGGGTGTATACAATGAAGATAAAAGATGAGGTGCTAGGAATTTGTCTTAAATGGAAAAAGATGATGGAGACTCAAACAGGTAAAAAAGTCAAACGTCTCCGCACAGATAATGGTAGAGAGTTTAAAAATGATCCATTTTTGAAAGTCTATGAAGATGAAGGTATTATCAAACACTTCATCGTTACATATACACCACAACAAAATGGGGGTGGCAGAGTGAATGAATCAAACATTACTAGAGAAGGTTTAGTGTATGTTGTCCAATGTTGGGTTGGGTAAAGAATTTTAGGTTAAGGCTGTAGTATATGATTGTCACCTTGTTAATCGCCTACCATCGACTGCTATTGGTGGTAAAACGTCATTGCAGAAATGGTTTGGAAAACATGCTACAAATTATAATTCCTTACATGTGTTTGGTTCCACTGCATATTACCATATTAAGGAGTCAAAGCTGGATTTAAAAATAAAGAAGGCAATCTTCATAGGAATCACTTCTGGTGTGAAATGCTATTGTCTTTGGCATCCAGAAATAAAGAAAGTAATCTTCAGTAGGGATGTTAACTTTGATGAATCTACCATGTTGAGAAAAATGACTTCAGAAAAAATGGAGCAGAAGGATGGTACCCCCAAACAGGTGGAGTTTAATGGTAACAAAATTGTCCCAGCCAATATAGAAACTGATGATGACTCTCTTATGATAGAAGAAGAGTCAAATGAAGAAGAGGTTCAGACCTAAGAACCTCCACAACAACATGAATCAATTACATTAAGGAAGGGAAAGAGGACCATTGGACAACCTGCTCGTTATGTTGATATGGTCTCTTTTGCATCACCAATTTCCATTGATGATATTCTTGCCACTTATAATGAAGCAATCCAAAGTTCAGAACATGAAAAGTGGAGGATTGTCATGAATGAAGAAATGCAGTCCCTTCAAAAGAATTAGACATGAAAACTAGCTAGTCTTTCGAAGGGAAAGAAGGCAATTGGGTGCAAATGGGTATATACAAAGAAAGATGGATTTCTTGATAAGGATAATGTTCGCTACAAAGCATGATTGGTGGCTAAAGGCTTCGCACAGATGGAGGGAATTGATTATAATGAAGTATTTTCTCTAGTTGTAAAATATTCCTCTATTAGAATTTTACTCGCTTTGGTAGTATAGTTGAATTTGGAACTAGTTCAGATGGATGTAAAAACTGCATTTTTACATGGAGACTTGGATGAGGAAATCTACATGACTTAGCTAGATGGATTCAAAGTTGCTAGTAAAGAAAAGATGATTTGCAATTTGGAAAAATCATTCTATGGATTGAAGTAATCTCCAAGGCAGTGGTACAAACGATTTGAAAAATTTATGATAGGGCAAAAGTACACGAGAAGAAATATAATCATCGTGTGTATTTGCACAAGCTACAAGATGGATCTTATATATATCTTCTTCTTTATGCTGATGATATGCTAATAGCTTTCAAGAGTCAGATAGAGATTGAGAAATTAAAGACTCAATTAAACATAGAGTTTAAGATAAAGGATCTTGGTGTAGCAAAAAAGATTCTCGGCATGAAAATATCTAGAGATAGGAAATTGGGGAGGCTTTGTTTGTCTTAGAAAGAATATTTGAGGAAGGTACTAAAACATTTTGGCATGAATGAAAAATCAAAACCAATTAGTACACTACTTGCTCTTCATTTCAAGCTTAGTGCATCCATGTCACTGAAGAATGATACAAAATGAGAACAAATGTCAAAAGTACCATATGCAAGTGTTGTTGGTAGCTTGATGTATGCAATGGTGTGTACGAGGCCAGATATTTCACAGGTAGTTGGGGTTGTGAGCAGGTACATGCATGATCCTGGAAAGGAGCATTAGTAAGCTGTGAAATGGATTCTATGGTATATTTTGAACACTATAGACATTAATTTGGTATTTCAGCAGGATAGACAAGATGGTCAATATGTATTTGGGTATTGTGATTCTGACTATGCTGGTGATTTGGATAAGTGTCGATAAACTACTGGTTATGTGTTCACTTTTGTAAAGGCACCAGTCAGTTGTGAGTTCACCTTACAGTCAATAGTTGCTTTGTCTACTACAGAGGCAGAGTATATGGCAGTTATAGAGGTTGTAAAGGAGGCAATTTGGTTTCAAGGGTTGCTTAGTGAATTGGGAATGGAGCAGAAGCACATCAAAGTGCATTGTGACAGTCAAAGTACTATTCATTTAGCAAAGAACCAGGTTTATCATGCAAGGAAAAAGTATATCGATGCTCGATATCACTTTGTACTAGAGATTTTGGAAGAAGGTGGAGTAAAAATCTAGAAGATTCAGACTATTGAGAATTCTGTTGATATAATAACAAAAGTAGTAACTGCAGTTAAGTTTAAATATTGTTTAGACTTGATCAATAAGGTTGGATTTATGGGAGAATTGTATAAAAATTTTTCAAGGTAGAAATTTGTTGTTTTTGGCAAAATAATAATCCCACATCAGGAAGAAAATAGAAATGGAGGACTTAAGGTTATAAAAGGACAGGACCCCTCCTCCTCCTCCTTAGTTTAATCATCCTACAAAATTAGTCTTCTCTAATATTTAGGCTATTTGTATTCTTTCTCTTTCTTTTGTAATATTTCCTTAATTAGTAAAATATTATTTTAGTAGTATCCGAGGACGTAGGCATAATTAGTCAAACCTCTTTAAATTTTGGTATTCTCTTATATGTCTATTTAATAGCTATTGTTGGATATTGTTATTATTAATTATTGTGCTATTAAAATTACTTATCTTGTTAAAATTCTGTTTAAGAAGTGTGGTTTTTAAGTGAGACCATTGTGACTCCACCACTTTTTCCTGGGAATATACTTTTGGATGATTTTTAGTATGATTGTTTACACTCACGTCACATGAGCAATAGTTATCAAGGTGATTTTATCAATATTGATGGAAATTAACCCAAATTCCACAACACTTAGTGTATTATATATTTCAGTTTCATGAGGAGTAATCCATTAAAAAAAATAGATCAGAGATAAAATATTATATTTTTTATATATAATATTATGTCATCCACAAATATAAAAATATATTATATCTTAGTCTATTAGAAGGGAGCTAGTTAGATAGATAGATCATAGATCATATGTATAGAATATAATATTTATATAATTATAATATAATATTAATTAATTAATTAAACTAAAAATATATATTACTATAAACAGTTGGTACTGAATTAATAATTTTCTTCATTGTTGAATTTTGGATTAGGTACTGCATTCTATCCTTTGCAGAGTTGCATGAACTACTCCTACTGCCCAAATGCTCAAGCTTGTAAAAGAGAGGAAGTATGTTTGGGATTAATAAATATCCTTGATGTTCTTGGTTTTTAAGGAATAGCACATTACTCTTCTTACATTAGAATTGCAACAAAATTTGCAAAGAAGAGTTATAAATTTTAGTTTCTATTGACATACTAAACTCCTCATTTTTGTTTTTTATAATCTAACTGTAGGACAGGATGGCTAAGCAATAAGCATTGCCCTTAGATCCATTTATGAAGGAGAGGTGGCTCATTCACTCATTACATGGACTTCTCATCGTGGTTTAAGATGAAATGTCAGCTCATGTGATTTGGATAGGGTAATATTTTTTATGATTTGTAAGCTTCATGTTGTACATACTCAAAAGTCACATTGCTGAATTTCTACACATTTTCATTTGTATCAAGCAACAATAAAAATCATATAGCCCTAAAACATAACCACTAAGGAGCATCTGCTGACATACTTGGGATCTCTCCAAATACTATGAAAATAAATATTTGGGATTAAAAGTGTTGCATTCAAATAGCCAACCACAACATTGCATATCTACGTGCAACCACACAAAGGTATTGATCTTATATTGTCCAAATTATTCTATATTGAAGAAGAACAAAGGAAAAAGAAAAGAAAAGAATGACAAATATTAAATATGAAATGTGCAAAAGCAAGAACACTAAGAGGCTGTTCACTTATGGAAAACAAGAGGTGTTTTCCAAAAAAAAAAATTCTATGGAAGATGAAGTTCTATGTTCAAATGCTACAATTTTTTAAAATTTTCCAAAGAAAACAGTTTTCTTATTTTCAAAATTTTTAATAGAATTTGGAAACCTAATTTATATTGTTTTCTAATTAGAAAACACAAAGGTTTATATAATTTAACTACAATTCGATTCCCAACCAATCATTTTTACTATTTTTAAAATTTTTTCAAACTATGTAAGATCTTTTTTTTTTATGAGTTTGATAATGTTACAAAATGATTTTTATATATACGCAATTTACCTAACGTTAAAATACCTATTTTTAGTAACAATTGGATTGCTAACTATTTAGCAATTGATTTTATATACATAGTTTTTTTTTTAACATTAGAATATATGAATTGTTAACTATTGTCTATTGTTTTGCAATGGATTTTATATACACAATTTTTTTTAAACGTTAGAATACCTATTTTTTTGGTGCTGACCACCGATTAATCATATTTTTAGTAGCAATATAATATTTAACTACTAGCTATTCTTTAGCAATAATCAATTCTTTTAAAAATCTTTTCCTACTTTTGTTTATTTCAAACATCATAATTTTTTTATTTATTTATAATTGTGTTGATATTTTTTTATAAATTTAGTGTTTGAGTATTTCTATTATAATTTTAGTTGATTAAAATAATCTAAAGAGACATAAAAAAAAATTATTTTTAAATATAATATGGAATTATATAACCATTTCATTGTACTAATATAAAAATATAAAAAAAAAGAAATATTATATTATAATAATTAATGTAATTTTTAAAATTGGAAAATAATTTTCTAAATTTAACAAATGAACACAATATTCTAAGTTTTCTATAATTTTCTATGGAAAATGAAAATTCAGTTTTCTAAGAAAACTAGAGTTAGAAAAGGAAAGTAGAGAGATAGGAAACATAGAGCGTAATGAAGCGTTACAGGTCTTTCAGTTCTCTTTTTTTTTTGTTACCAACACTGCTCGATTTTTTTTCCTCCTTATCAACACTGCATAAGAAAAAGGAAGATTCTTGCCTAGGCTAGGTGTTTTACACCATATGGTTAAATATAAGAGACATAAGTTAAGTGTAAAATAATTGTCCAATGAAAAAAAATACCTAAATTATCATTCAAATCTAACCATTGGGTGACACTCAACCTAGGCAAGAATCTCCCTAAGAAAAAAGTATTAGAATTCCAGCATGCCACTTATCAAATTTATAGGTATCAACATACCATGTGGCAACTTCTATAGATTTAGCTTTTATATAGAAATATAGGGCTATGGGGTCGGGTGAGAGGAAGGGTATAGACATATATTTTGACTCAGTTTTCTAAGAAATTTATCAGAAAAATCATTAAAAAGATTAAAGTGTTGACAAAATGAAAACTGAAGGATAAAAGAGTTCAATTTTCAAACAATAGGAAAAAAAATATAAATTAGGTCAAATCTTAAATAAAAAATAATTTGCTCTAGTCATTCTTTTTTTTTTCCTTTTATACATACATGTATAGGCACCTAAATGTGTATTCATTTTACTTGTGCAGTTATATATATATATATTTCATGGTGATGAATTTTTAAGCAGACCGTACTTTATTTTTTCAATAGAGTCCTGGCTAACATTTTAGTTGCTATGACATAAAATTACACATACCTCAGACATAATTGCATTTTAAATTAAAATCTTATGATAAAAAAATTACAAAATATGGTGGTTATGTGTTGATAAATAGATCAAATGCAGCGTTTGTGAGCTCAATTCAGAATCTGTCAAATTAAGAATGTGTTGGAGATATGATTCAAAATCTGTTACAGTAAAATACTGCAATAATCTCTCAAAATTACTTGAGTTGTTAGCTGATAAATAGGAGTCATTTCTACTATTTCCTTAGTAAAAATAAATGTCAAATTAGTTGCTTAATTTTCTACATTTTTGTTATTTGTAAGCCTATAAATTAGGCCTTATTATTTGTCTTTGGTGCATGGCAATAATATCAGTTCTTTTGTTTTCCCAAATCTCCATATTTTCTAATGTTCAATTCCTTTTTAAGTTACAACAGCTGGTTTCTTAAAAATTAACAGTGATATCATAGCTGAGCTTGGGTGTTTTCTTATGGCAAACAATGGTAATGTTGTCAATATAGCCCAACCTTCCATGCCAATTTTTAAGGGAGATAATTATGACTTTTGGAGCATCAAAATGAAGACATTGTTTAAGCCATAAGAATTATGGGACTTGGTTGAAAATGGTTGCAATGAGCAAGATAAGAAGACCAGGTTGAGGGAAACCAAGAAGAAAGATTTAAAGGCTTTATTATTTATATAGCAAGTTGTTCATGACTCAATTTTTTCCAAAATTGCAGCAGCCTCTATAGTAAAGGAGGCATAGACAATTCTAAAGCTAGCATTTCATGGCTCTTCCACAGTGGTCATAGTGAAATTGCAGACACTTTATCATGAATTTGAAAATCTACATATGAAGAATGGTGAATCCATCCAGGAATTCATGTCAAGGGCAACAACAATTATCAATCAGATGAGATCTTATGGAGACACAATCCTTGAAAAGACTATTATAAGTAAAGTATTAAGGAGTTGAACTTCAAAATTTAATCATATGGCTACAACTATTGAGGAGTAAAAGGACTTATCCATTTATGCTCTGGATGAGTTAACGGGATCAGTGCAATCTTATGAAGCAAGAATCAATAGAGCATATGAGAAGAATGAAGAAAAAGCCTTTCAAGTAAAAGGGGAGTGTTCAATGGAGCATGAAAAAGTTATAGGTCGTGGAAGAGGAAAAGGTGGATTTTAAGGAGGAAATTATAGTCAAGGCAAGGGAGGAGGAAGAAGATATGAGCAGAAAACTAGCAACAACATGAAAGGCAGCATCTAATGTCATCATTGCAAAAGAATCAGACTTATGAAAATTGATTGCTGGTTTAAAGATAGAGAGGTGAATTATACAAAAGAAGTTGATGGAGAAAGCAAATTTTTTATGGCACAAAGCAACATAACTGACACACATGGTGGAGTGTGGTATGTAGATAATGGGTGTTCCAATCATATGGCAGGCAAGGTGTCACTCTTCAAGGAGCTTGATAAGAGCCAAAAAAGAAGGGTCATATTAGGAGATGGTAAAGAGATACAAGTTGAAGGGAAATGACCTGTGGCTATTTCCACCAGCCAAGGTAAAATAAAGCTCTTATACGATGTTTAATTTGCTCCTAACTTAACACACAATTTGTTGAGTGTTGGGCAGTTACTTGTTAGTGGATATTCAGTTCTATTTGATGATGAAGCATGTGTTATTAAGAATAAAAAATTAGGCCAAGTAATTGCAAATGTTCAAATGACTAAAAATAGATTATTTCCACTTAAAATCTCTACTATGGAAGAGCTTGCTTTGGTTATTGGAGAACAAAATGAATCCAAGCTATGGCATCTTGGGTATGGACACCTGAATATGAAAGGATTGCAACTACTTGAAAGGAAAGGTATGGTTCTTGGCTTACCAAAATTTCAACCATTTGATTTATGTGAAGGATGCATTTATGGCAAGCAAATGAGGAAGTCATTTCCTAGTGGGAAAGCATGGAGAGCTTCAACATGTCATGAACTGGTTTATGTAGACTTATGTGGTCTTATGAATATAGAATCATTTAGAGGAAGTTATTACTTTCTTTTATTTATAGAAGATTTTAATAGATGAGCTGGGTATACTTTTTGAAATCCAAGTAAGAAACATTCCAAAATTTCATAATATTTAAGGCAATAGTGGAGAAGCAAAGTGACAAAAGCATAAAGTTCCTTCACATAGATAGAGGTGGAGAATTTTTGTTAAAGGAATTCAATCATTTTTATGAAGATAATGGAATTCGAAGGGAACTGACTACACTATATACTCCAGAGCAGAATAGAGTAGCAGAACACAAAAACAGGACTATGGTGGAAATGGCAAAAAGTCTCTTAAAAGGGAAAGATTTGCCAAACCAATATTGAGCAGAAGCGGTAGCATCAGCTATGTACTTGTTAAATTTCTCCCTAAAAAAAGCTGTTCAAAATGTCACTCTATATGAAGCATGGAAAGGGACCAAACCAACTGAGTCATTTTAAAATTTTTTGTTGCATTGCTTATGTTTTAGTTAATGCTCAAAATTGCCAAAAATTATATGAAAAATTAATTAAATGTATTTTTGTTGGTTATTATAATGAGTCCAAAGCATAAATATTGTATAATCCTGTAACTGACAAGATTCTTGTCAATAAAAATGTCATTTTTAATGAAACAACAAGTTGGAATTGGAGTGGTAACAATGATAGCAAGGAAAAGCAGTCTCTTCCATTATGGGAGGAAGAAAATGCAGCTCCAACTCCAATAATTTCTCCCATTTTAACTCCAATTCAAGGCAGTCTAGTAACTACATCTTCTGACAACAACAGCTCAAGTGTATCCTCTAAAGAAACACCCCCAAGGAAATTCATATCACTAAAAGAGATTTATGAATCAGAAGACTTTATATTAGTAGTTTCAGATCCTACAACTTTTGAGGAAGCAGCAAATACAAGCAATAAAGGAAGAATTCTTGTCTAGTGAGAAGAATTCAACATGGGAACTTATAGATTTGCTAAATGGAAAGAAACCAATTGTTATTAATGTTGGGTTTTGTGATACAAACGCAGCGAAAAAATTAAAAATTTATCACATTCCCAAACCTGGATCCATGTAATTCGATACTTGATTAAATCTAGGGTTTCAAGAATCTCACCAAAATGTAGAAGAGGTAAGATTTTCTGGAAGGATGAGAGGAGGTTCACACTGGTGACACCTTACCTCGAGCTTTTTGCTTTGGTTGTTAGGATCTAGATGTCTCCAAAAGGATGCATCCTCTATAGGTATCCACACAAACAACCCTTTACAAAACAAATTGGAGTGTATGCTAGCAACCTTCTTGATTGTCTCACAAATCAAGAACAAAAGACAAACTCTATGTTTGTTTTTTTAGGAAAAGAGAAAACCATTTTTAGAGGTAGGGAAAAACAAAACTATATTAAACCCTAGAGAATATAACATATTTATAAACTCCAAATTAGGATTTCACCTACCAATGACCTTTTGGTAATTTCCCATTTATTATATTCTGATTTTGTTTTAAAAATAAATCAGAAATAATATCTTATTTATTTATTTATTTAAAATAACATTTATCTTAAATAAATAAATAAAACACTTTAATTATTTATTTCCATAGAGTTTATTTTGGGCTTATTAAACCCATAATCATTTTGGGCTTGTTCTAGGTGTGTGACCTTGTAGGTTCACATAACATTGGCAGTAAGCCTAAATCTCTATTTAGGCCTATAAGTCATAAATGGCCTCTAGCAAGACATTATGACTACCCAAGTCATGTGAAGTCAATAATCCGACATAACCTAATTACAGTGAATTTTATTGTCCCTTTATCACATGATATCTTAATTGAACATAAGGCATAAAATGTCATCCTTATATAGTTCAATATTATGATTTGATTCCAAGTAGACTGAAATGATAACTCTTTATCAATTCATTTCAGCATGGCCATGCATTTTCCTTCAGTCTATCTCATCAAGAGGCCCATAGATATCTTTCTCATATTAATGAGGGATAAATTCCTTCTGAATTACTCACATTCCTCACATAACTAATTTCATATCCAACAACATCCTATCTAATCATCTGGTTAAAGGCAATGTTAGAATGTGTCAAAATATAAAATAGCTATGTAGAAATCCATGATGATTTCAAGGTCAAAGGACCAAAATAAAATTACTATAATGAGAAATACTTATGACAAGAATCTATGTAGTATTCTCATAGTGGGTCAATCCAGTACATGATCTCTCATCATATACCTATGAATTGACTTAATATCTCATATTCATGATTAGTAAAACATAACCATCAGCCAACATCATACTAGCCTTAATACTTTAATATTTATATAATGAATAAATGGCTAGGGATAATTAGAATAGAACTCTTATTTTAATCTAAGTGTTTTACTATCAAGTCACATACTTGATGACCTTAGTAAGAATTAACCATTCATATAATTATCATAAAATCAAATGATAATGAAATACCTCTTTATTAATAAAATAAGAAAGTCAATACATAATCAAATGATTGACCTAGTGCATATCACTAACAATTTAGTGGATATTTAAGACAATATTTTAGGCAGATGGAAGTATTAAAAAAATATAAGGCTCAATTGGTAGCGAAGGGTTACTCTCAATAATAAGGGATTGACTATGAGGAAACATTCTCTCCTGTGGCTTGATTTGAAATAGTAAGGTTGCTCTTAGCATTGGCTGCTCAACTCAGATGGAAGTGTATCAATTTGATGTAAAATTAGCATTTTTGAACGGTGAACTTGAAGAAGTCTATATTTCTCAATCGAAAGACTTTGTGATTGATAGGGAGGAAGAAAAAATGAGGAAGGCTCTTTACAGCTTAAAGCAAGCCCCAAGAGCTTGGTACAATAAAATTGATACATATTTCTAAGAAAATAGCTTTATAAGAAGTGAGAATGAGCCCATTATTTCAAGAAGCAAGACCTGGGATTTCTGTACTATTTTCTTAGTTTGGAGATATTTTAAGATGAAGATGGAGTGTTTATTTTCCAAAAGAGATATGCAATAAAGTTATTGAAAGAATTTAATATGTCAAATTGAAAGATGGTGGCCACTCTAATGAACGAGAATCATAAATTAAAGTTGGAAGATGGAGTTGAAGCAGCAAATCAAAGGCAATTTCAGAGTCTTGTTGGTGGATTAATATGTTTAACACACATCAGGCCTGATATTTCTTTTTCCGTTGGTGTTGTGTTAAGATTTATGAGTAATCCATCAAAGCAGCATTATGGAGTAGCAAAAAGGATCTTAAAGTACATTACAGGGATGCTAAACTATAGAATATGGTACACTCATGCAATAGATTTTAACTTGGTTGGATTTACAAATAGTGATTGGGCAACTTCAACTGATGATAGAAGAAGCACTTAATGCAATGTGTTTGGATTTGGTTCAAGTGCAATCACATGGTGTTATAAGAAATAACTAATAACAACTTTATCAATAGTAGAGGTAAAGTATATTGTTGCTACTACTGCAGCATGTCAATACATTTGGCTTTGAAGAATGTTGTGTGATTTACAGCAAAAGTAAGAAATGGGGACTGCACTTTATTGTGATAACAAATCTGCAATTGCAATGGCAAATAATCTAGCATTTCACAGCAATACAAAGCACATTGAGTTAAGATTTCACTTCATTCATGAATTGGTGGCCAAAGGTGAAATAATCATGAAGTTTTGTCACACTGAAGTCCAAGTTGCAGATATTTTTACCAAGGCTTTGTCAAGTTAAAGACATGCTTTTCTTAGATCCTTGCTTGGAGTATGTGATTTTAAATCAAGGGGGAATGTTTGAGATATAATTCAAAATCTGTTATAGAAAAATACTGTAATAATCTCTCAAAATTAGTTGAGTTGTTAACTAATAAGTAGGAGTCATTTTTGTTGTTTCCTTAATGAAAATAAATTTCAGATTAGTTGCTTAATTTTCTACATTTTTGTTATTTGTAAGCCTATAAATTAAGCCTTATTATTTGTCTTTAGTGTGTGACAATAATATTAGTTCTTTTGTTTTCCCAAATCTCCAGATTTTCTATTGTTCAATTCTTTTTTAAGTTGCAGTAGGTAGTTTCTCAAAAACTAACAGAATAATAGGAGGTTGAGTTTCATCATGTATACATGAAAGCAAACATGGCTGCGAATTGAATGGCTTCATTTGCTAATCAGTTTCCTTTAGGCCTTCATGTCATGGAGCAAGTGCCAGCTGGTCTTATTGAGTTAACTCATCAGGATAACCATGGTGTATACCACCCTCGTGTAATTATTCAGTAGTTTTTTTATGATTTTGCCATCTTTATTGAATAATATATATATATATATATATATATATATATACAACTTGAATACAATGTTCATATTTGTGATGGTAATTAGTTTCCTTTTTGCCTTATAAATTTGCAAGTTTAAGTATGACTTCAGTATTGATAGGGTGCTCTGTTGCTTTAGCATTCACACAATTTAATGCAAGCTCTGTTACAATAATTGCATCTCTTTTGGAGCATCCTGTGCTTGTTAATACTATATGCGATACTACATGTTTATTTTGCATGTAAATTCTGCTTGCCCAAGTGCTTATGTGCCAAAATCCAACTCTAGGCAATGAAGCATTCTCTTCTTTCATTATCAATTGTAATATCATCTCTCCCAAACTATAAATATCATCTAATCTTATTCCTAGTGACAAAATAATTAACTTTTACTAATCATATAATTGTAATTATTATAAAGAAAGAATAAAAAAATCTTTGACATTTTTAAGCAAAGCTCCACTTGATTCAGGGCATATAGCTTAGTTGGGAGATTTTACTCTTGCAATTATGTCATTGCAATTATGGATTGGAATGTCTAATTATTTGGATGATTAGTGTAGTGGGATGATGAAATTAAAGTAATTAATTTAGCAATGTTCATGAACACACTTGACTATGTATGTATATTCTCTAGAGTAACCATACCAAAATCAGCTAGTTTTCAAGTAAAATCCTCTTCAAATTCAATAGTTTTCAGTGGCTAATTCATGAAATCAATCATATGCTAATCAAGTTTTGTATTATATAAATGTATATGATTAAATAACCTTATCCAGTAAAATGGTGTTCAACTTTAAATTCCTATAGATGAGTGGAGGGTTTTGCCCTTGTAACACCTGAATTGCACTTGTTGTCCCTTTCATAATTAATTTTCAAGGTTCTACTCCAATCAAGTCCTTAAAAAAAAAAAGGTAAATAATAACAGTATATTAAAACCCCAATCAAAGAAAAATAAAACTCCAATCAAAGGTGGTTTGATTAGTATTTTTGTGATAATTATAGAAGTTTTAAATTTGAATTAGAATTCAAATTCTCACAGCAATCATTCATCAATATTAGTAGAAATTTATTATTTTGCATAAGGTGAGTGATAAGAGAATATGAACATGAAATTGGAGATTATCAACTAATTTACTCAAGACATTTTCATTTTCCATGAATGGATAAATAAGATATAACTTTTTCGGAGCTTCACAGTAGCCAATCAATTGAATAATATTCTGATGTAGCAAGTGGGGTTAGTATTCCTTTTTAGCTTGAAAAATAGACCAACATCATCATCTGCTACAATTAGACTTGTTGCTTGTCATTTTTCAACCAACAATTCAACTCAATGCTTGGTTTCAGATTTGAGATTCTTTTTAAAGTAACGAAAGGTCCTTTTTTTTACAATTGAATTATTCTTCCTTTTAAACTTTAATATCCAACAATGAGTTTGGTGCTTTAATCTGAAAAGACTACCCAAATAGAGAACCCACTATGATAAAGTAATATAGTATGAAACCAAAGCACACAATCAATTGAATTAATAAGAAAAGTAAATCACACTCAACATCATCCTAATTGCACTTGGAAGGGGAGCAATATGAAGTCGACCACTTTTAGAGTATACAAAGTTTGGGATCATTATCTCTACAATCTTAATCATACGATCCTAATTAATCTTAGATAGAATTAGGTGGACTTCTTTAGGGTCCAACAATTAAAAGTTCGAATAAAAGATTTTATTTTAAAAAATTTAAATTTTCATAATTTTAATTAATAGAAGTTGATTGGTTGCATTAAAAGAGGTTATTAGTAATTAGTAGAAAAATCAAATATATATTAAAAATATGGATGCCGGTGACGAAGTAGTTCAACAATAACTTCTCTCCGAGAGCATCATAAAGTATAACATTTGATTTCTATTGTTGTCAGTTCAAAAAGGGAGAACTGTCACATATTATACAATCCATTATTACTTAAATCATATGACCTTTTTATTAACAAAAAAATATATAAACAATGATATATATTACTATTCATGATATGAACAATATATCTCTATATTTTACAAGATAAAATCTTTTTTCATTTTACGTTTTTGCTACTCGCTTTTTTTTATTATTACCTTTAATATTGGGGATGTTTTAGTAAATACAGTGAGCCAGTGTTCTATAATTGTGACATTTAACTTTTTCCTAGAAATATTTTTTTGAAAAAAAGAAACATGAAACCAAAAAGTGTTTTCATTTCACATTGATAACTTATTTCCAAAACTCTTAAGCTTAAGACCCTACTATCAATGAATATAGGGTAAGGTGAGAGGTGGGGAGGGTCCCTACAAACACTCTAATGCCTAAGTTAGAAAATAGAGAGAGTTTGTATAGAGAGCAAGGAACAATTAGAATATGAAAGAATGAGATAATCTAGAATAAGAGGTATGGGGTCCTATTTATAGTGATGCTTAAACCTAAAAGGAGTAGGATTCCTTGTGAGATAGGAATCCTAATTCTAATAGGAGAGTATTCCTTCTTTCTTAGGAATCCTCTTTGAGGTAGAGTCCTTTCCATGAATGGATTCTGCTACCTTCCCTATTCGAGTAACCCTATTCAGAAAAAAAACCCTTTAATTAAACAAGAATATATATATAAGCGGTATCAAGAGTCCCCCCCCCCACAGGTATATTTGGATATTTATGTCCATTGTATCCGAGTAAAATAGAGCACTTATGCTTCCATGTAGAGAGAAAGTAGTTAGGTACCGTGCAATGACATAGAAGGGTGTGCTAAGGTGGCCAGCCTCAATCACAGGAAGAAAGTAAAGCTCGGTACCGAGTCTTAAACCCTTCGTGTTGTTGAGGTGTCATCTGGACCTTAGAGCACACTAAATTTGCAAGATCGAATGCAATAGGTTAACCCGTCCATGTAAAAATGACGTGACAAAACCAGTCATCACTAGAGTTTTGATGCTCGGTGCAAGGACGTGAGGCTTACATGCTTGGAACCTCAGTACTATAGAAGTGACCTGAGGGTGCCAGCTTCAGTCATTGGACTTAGATGCTTGAGGCTTAGATGCTTAGTGCAAGGATGTGATGCTTACATGCTCAGAACCTCAGTACTATAAAAGTGACTTGAGGGTGCCAGCTTCAGTCATTAGACTTAGATGCTCGATGCAAAGATGTGAGGCTTACATGCTCGAAACCTCAGTACTATATAAGTGACATGAGGGTGCCAGCTTCAATCACTAGACTTAGATGTTCAAGGCTTAGATGCTCAGTGCAAGGATACGAGGCTTACATGCTTGAAACCTCAGTACTATAGAAATGACCTGATGGTGCCAGCTTTAGTCACTAGACTTAAATGCTCGAGGCTTAGATGCTCGGTGCAAAGACACGAGGCTTACATGCTTGAAACCTCAATACAATAGAAGTGACCTAAGGGTGCTAGCTTCAATCACTGGACTTAATCTTGGTGCATTAGAAGCACGACTTGAGTGCTAGATAGTCGAAGTGTGCCAAAAGCATAGCTCGGATACTAGTTCTAAGTAAATAGAAAGAGAACTGGTAAAGATGCATGTGGGCTGAGGCATGGCTATGCCACTTTGATTCCTAGGGATTTGAAATTTGAATTGCATGAGTGATGCATCTTTTTATGTGTCAGAAGATGAGACATTTTTGCTACCTTCATAATCACCACTCGATTTGTGGGTTTTATTTTTCCCAAATTGCCCTTAATGATGTGGGGAGAAGCGAAGTAATGATGAGGGCAATTAATGGCGTGTTTCCAGATCCTTCTATAACTCTATAAATATCCTTGTGCTTATAAACTGATGCATTTTGCCCTTTTGTTTCGCCATTGTCACATTTGTGTTGCTATTGCTGCTTCATTTTTGTTTGTCACGATCTTTGCACTTTATAACCAAGTGATAGTTATCTTTCTCCTTCTTTTTCCTATTTTCTTTATCTTTCATGTGCTTTTTCCTTTTCATAGAAAACATTATGGAATTAAGGGAACATGTTAGTTTCAACCTGTTTGTGTCAAAAATAGATGATGAACTACTGGGGTGGAACTGGAGGCGGTTCTGTATTCCCACCGATTATACCCTCCATATAGTAGATAAAAAGTTTAGGGCTCATACCCCCATGTTAGGGCTTAATAGATTAGTACTATATTTTAAACAACTAGAGGGGGTTTAAAGTTTCCATTAGATCCCTTTGTTAAAAGATTCATTAATAGGTATAACATAGCACTTGGTCAGTTCCATCTGAATAACTATAGGATTCTAACTGGGTTCATCCAGCTGATGCATGAAGAGGGTAAGGAACCTGATTTAGATATTTTTTGATATCTATATAGTCTGACTAGGAAGAAGGGAGAACTGATGTTCTCCCTATCGGCCATTCCCAATCATACCCTATTTGTAAAGCTTTCAAACCTTCATAAGCAGTGGAGGCATAATTTTTTCATTATTGAGCACCTAGTGGACTTCCAGGATGTCCGATGAATGTTGCCTGATGAGTGCCACAGGGTAAAATGACCTCCAAGACTGCCCAATCATGATATAGAGATGGTTTTACTTTTTCATCTCGATGACCTAGCCGAAGCTTGATCGGCTGAAGACATATCTAGGAGATACCTGTGGAGAGTCTATCCAAATTGTGTTCACTCTACTAGTGTGTTTAGGTTATTTAAAGGTATCCTTATGACTTGATTTATCTTTTTGATTATAGATGGCTGACTTTCTTGCTTTTGTGGACGGGATTTCCTTTCTAGCTGACCAACTAGCTACCTCAGGAGTAGTCCGAGCCTCCCCTTCTCTGGAACCTGAAGCCATTGCAACCCCTGAGTAGACTTCCATCGATCCTAAAGAAAAAGCAGTGGGCGAGTCATCCTATGCTAGCAAAGGAGGTCAGCATAAAAGACAGCTGATCGATCAAGACTCCGATGCTGAGGAGCTCAATGAGGAGATATTCATCCATCGTCTGAGGCTATCCGGGTGTCTGGATATGAGGGGATGGATCCTGCCTAAGATGAAGCCTCCGAGTATCTCAAACAACTAAGTTAGAGATCAATATGCAAAATCGTTGAGGCTTCTAGCGGATATGCAGTGCTAGTCTGAAGAAGGTCCGAAGGGGTTGTTTGATTCGATGATTAGTCACTCACTAGAAGTAAGTGAATGTTGTGTCTCTGTTACTTACATGTTTTGTCTTGTACTTAATGCGATTTTTCCCTTTTCATAGATGACCTAGGCCTTGTTGCTGGTAAAGGACCAATACTTCTACTTGAAAAGCCAGTACAGCCTGAAAGAGACAGAGGTCGGAACCATTGCTATTGATTTTGAAAAGAAGCTGGATAGCACAAAGGTGACATTAGACCTCTGCCAAACAAAATATGTAGAGGCAAAATCTAAGGCTAAGGCGAGCCAGAAGAAAATTATCGATTTGGAGCACAGCTAAGGTCAATTGACCAGGAGGATTGAAGATCAAGATTCTTAAATTGTAATTCTAGAAAAGAGGTTGTTTGAGGTCGAGAAGTCTTGAGAAAATGATAAAATATCTTACCAGAACATGGTAGGGGGATTTCTTAAAGCCTACAGGTCTTAATGTAAGAGGATCCTACTTTCTCAACATCCTGAGTTAGACTTGGCGGAGCTGGATCAAATAACACTGGCAGACCTTACAAAGATTGCTATTGAGGAAGATGCTCATCAAAAGGTAGTTGCCTCATGTTCAAGGAATGCTTATAAATCTGTTGGAGGGTTTGCGGTGGAGCCTACTGAGGTTTCTAGTGCCACTGAAGCGGTTTCCTTCCCAGCCTTTAAGCCCGATAACCCAAACATATAATTAGTAGAATAGAAACCCTTCTCATTTTTTTTGTAATCAATCTTTTTGTAAGAGATTTATTGGTTTCAATGAAAAGAGATTTATTGAATACCATTTTGAGTACAATCTAAGTTTTATTAATAGAATTTTATGAGGAAATCTAAGTTCCAAAATCTTGGCAACTCTTTGTCATCTCTATTTCTTAGTTTGTATGCTCCTTTGGTTATGTGTTTTGAGATTTGACATGGGCCTTCCCAATTTGGACCAAGCTTGATAGTTCTTGAGTTGCCTTTGCCAATATTTGCCCTTTTAAGTACCTAGTCTCCTATTTTGAACTGTCTTGGGTGACTACATCGGAGATGATTCCATGCCACCTTCTGCCGATGTGCTTCAGCCGTAGCTACTGTTTGCTCCCGCCATTCTTCTAATAGGTCCAGACATATCTAGCATCAATGTTGTTGATGTTGTGATCGAGACTGTGACTGACCCTACAACTTGATGAACCAATCTCCACTGGTATTACCGTGTCCATGCCATAGGTCAGTCTGAATGGTGTCTCCTCAGTGGATGATCTAGGGGTGGTTCTATAGGCCTAGATTATATTGTTAAGCTCTTCGACCCGATTTCCCTTTTTCTTGTCAAGTCTCTTCTTTAATCCTTACATGATAATTCTTTTGGTGACTTCCATTTGCCCATTTGTTTGCGGGTGGGCTACTGAGGTCAAATGAAGCTTTATTCTGAGTTCTGAATAGAAAACTCTAAACTTTTCATTGTCAAACTATTTTTCGTTGTCTGTAGTCAAGGTATGAGGGATGCCAAATTTGCAGATGATCTCTCTCTAGAAGAAATGTTGTATTCAAGCTTCTATGATGGTTAGAACTGCCTCCACTTCTACCCATTTAGTGAAATGGTCTATTTTATGAAGTGGAAGTTGGGAAGGGACCCAGGATATCCATCCCCTATATGGCAAAGGGCTGTGGGCTGCCGATTGGATGTAGAGGGTAGGAAGGCCTGTGATTGAGTTGAGTGAATTGCTGGCACTTGTGACATGCTTGAGTTAGCTTCTAGGCATCATTAGACATGGTGGGCTAATAGTATCCTTAGAGTAGTGTTTTCCAAGTTAGTGTGTAGTGGGATTCATGCAGTACACAAATTCCTTTTTTGGATTTCCCTGAGTATGTAGTTCCCTTCCTCCAGAGAGATGCACTTAGACCATGCGTGTGAAAGGGATTTTCTGTAAAGCTCCCCTTGGTGGATAGAATAGTGGGCTGCTCTCATTTTTAGCTTCCAAGCTTTCAATTTATCTTTGGGGAGATTCTCGTATTCCAAGTATCAGACTATCTGACACATCCATTCTGAGACTTCTTGTATCTTCAAGACTTCAGGATCTTCCGTACTGATTTTTTTCAATGCCTTGGTGAATTCCATATCCTTAAATGCTTGACTGTCTTCAACTACTGATTTGGCTAGGAGGTCGGCCTCAGAGTTCTCTTGCCTGGGAATCTGGATGATCTCCCACTGGCCCCCTTCTTATTCAATCTATTTTAAAAGTTGCCAGACTCTGCCCACGTACTTAGCAATGCTTGTGTCCTTGATTTGGAACATGCCATTAACCTAATTTACTACCAACTGGGAGTCTGAGTGTATTATAAGGTGTTTGACTTTGACTTCGACAGCTAATTTCAAGCATGTGATGAGTGCCTCATATTCTGCAGCATTTTTTTTACATTGTATTCTATTCGAACTGCATACCGAATGTGAACTTTATGCGGTCCTCTGAGAATCACTCCAATGTTGGATCCTTGAGCAGAGGATGCTCCATCAATATAGAGTTTCCATTCTGATACTTTGATCATGGTGAGGTCTTCCGAAGCCATTTTTTAAATGAAATCTGCTAACGCTTGGGCTTTCATTTGTTGGCAGGGCTCATAATCAATGTTGAATTCTCCAAGTAACACTGACCATTGAACTGGTCTGCCTAAGGTCTCTAGTCTTTGTAGGATTTTTCACAGAGGGAAACAGGATTGAACAATGATAGGATGGGTCTGGAAGTAGTGTCGGAGCTTTCGGGACACATGAACCACAACCATAGCCAGCTTATCCAACATTGGATACCGAACTTCAAATCCTTGGAGCATTTTGTTGATATAATATATCGGGTTTTATTGGCTTCCCTCTTCTCTTACCAGTATTGAAGCGATGCATTCTTGACCTATAGAGAGATATAAATATAATATTTCATCTGGGACATGCCTGCTAAGTAGAGGTGGTGAGGACAGGAATTTCTTGATGTCTTTGAAGGCTGCTTAGCAATTTGCAGACCAAATAATTTTTTTGGAATTTTTTAAAGCTCAAAATAATGGTAGACACCGTCTAGCTGAGCATGAAATGAAATGCCCCAATGCTATGATTCTGCCGTTTAGCTTTTGTACTTCGTGGATATTTTTTGGGGCTTTCATGCTGAGTATGGCTTCCATTTTCTCCGGGTTGGCCTCAATACCTCTGTGGGATATCATGAATCCTAGGAATTTTCCATCTTTTACTCTGAAGACACATTTTTTTGGATTTAGCTTGATCCTAGACTTGCTCAATAATTGGAGAACTTGATCCAAATCCGTTGGGTGTTGTTATGCATGCTTGCTCTTGATGATGATGTCGTCTACATATACTTCCATGTTTGTGCCAATCTAGTCCTGGAGTACCTGGTTCATCATTCTTTGATATGTTGCTCCAACATTCTTTAGTCCAAAGGGCATCACCTTGTAGCAGTACAGGCCTTCATGGATGATGAAGGATGTTTTCTCCTGATCTTCTTCCTTCATCAATATCTAGTGATATCCTTGTGTTATGTCAACAAAATTATACAATTTGTGGCCAGCAATGGAGTCTACGAGCTAGTCGATTGTGGGCAATGGGTAGCTGTCCTTGGGACATGCCTGATTAAGGTCAGTATAGTCCACGCATATCCTATACTTCCCATTCACTTTTTTGACAAGTATCACATTGGTTACCCATTCTAGATGAGTAACTTCCTTGATGAATCTGGCTTATAACAATTTCTTCATTTCCTCAGCAATTATCCTTTGTCTCTCATAGGTAAAGGTTCTTTTTTTCTAGACCACTGGCTTTGCTCCCGATCTGATGTTCAAACTGTGACAAGTAACCTGTGGATCCACACTAATGATTTCTAATGCCTGCAAAGCGAAGTCTTTTGAGTGTCTAGTGAGGACTTCCCTTATTACTTCCTTGATGTCATAGTCAAGTTCATGAGCAATCTTCACCACTTTCCCATCAACAATTTGTAGAGCTTTTGTGTAGTCAACTGGTTGTGGACCAGTGCCTTGTTTCTCTATTTCCCATGTTTCTAAGGGGAAGGATTTTGATTGAGGCTTCATGGCCATATGGTAACATTGTTTAGCCATATGCTAATCTCCCTAGATGGTAAGAGTTCTGCTCTCAACTGGAATTTTCATAGTTAAGTGTCAAATACTGGTAACTACATCTGCTTCATAAAGGGTCGGTCGTCCTATGATTCCATTGTATGCTAAGGGGAGATCCACCACGTTGAATACTGTTATGATAACTTTCGTTTCTTTGTCGTCTCGATTCCTAAATTCTATATTTAATTCCATGACTCCCATTAGTTATATAGTTCCTCCATAGAAGCTTGTTATGGGGTTCTGGATGGTCTTTAGATCAATGATAGAGCCTCCCACTGCTTTGTAAGCATTCCAGGATAATGCGTTGATAGCACTTCCATTGTCAACCAATAACCTCTTTACCAAGTAATTTTTTATGTATGCATTTATCACCAAGTCATCACAATAAGGATGGTGAACATGCAAACCATCTTTTGAATTGAATACGATCTCTCTTTTCTTAAAGACTGGCTTTTCTCCCCTACTCGATTTCAATTTCTTCTCAGTATTTTATTCGCCAATGATCATGTTAATAATACCAACTAGCTCCTTCCGAGCTTTCTTTGCTTTTGACTTGTCATGCACCTGGGCTTTTGGGTTTCCGCTCCTTCTAAATGTGTCTGTGAAATTATTGAGTTTACCATTCTGCACTAGTCTTTCTATGGTGTGCTTCAGCTGTCTGCAAGCCTCAGTGTCTTGCCCGTGTTCTTGATGATACTGGCAGTATTGTCCCCTATCTTGTGTGGATCTTCGGCTGTAGCTTATTCTCTTAGTTGGGGTAATTCCGACACCATTCTACCTGACCCATATAAGAATTCTTGATCAAGAGGTGTTCAGAGGTGTGTATCTATTTGCTTCCCTATGAAATCTCTCTATCAGGTTTCTGAAGTTTTTTTTTAGGAAGCTTGCTCGTCTGGGTCTGGGTCTTTCATATTTGGTTGGTGGCTTTTCCTCCTCCCTTCGCATCCTTCTATCTTTATCCATATTTATCATTCTGACTGCCATTGCCTTTGCTTCTACAAAGGTGCCCAGTTCCTTGGTCATTATCTTATCTTTAAGCTTTCCAAGTCTAGTGTCATTTTTCAAAGATTCTATGGCAAATTCATCAACAAGGCTTTTGATCTGCATAGTTGTTTTGTTGAACCGATGAAGATAACTTCATAGAGACTTGTCGACTTCTTGCCAACACATCCAAAGATTGTTGATGTTTTTGGCTAGGGCAATATTGGTGACGAACCTGGTATGAAACTACTCCACCAGATCCTTAAAAGAAGTGACAAAATTCTCTGAGAGTTAATGAAACCACTTTTGGGCATTCTTTGTGAGTGTGCTTGGGAAGACTCTACACATGATTCCATCATTCACATTTTGGAGCAACATGCTTGTTCTAAACACTGATATGTGGTTGATTGGATCTCCCATCCCATCATACTGATCAAGCAGTGGGATTCTGAATTTAGTAGGGATCTCTGTTTAGATTATCCTTCTTATGAATGGAGTTCTATTGTCCATAACACATTCATCCTCCTTTCTTGGTTTTTTACGGGCTTTGTATATAACCTCTTCAACTTTCTGAGCTAACTTTAAGTCATCAAGGCCCATAATTATTGAACTACATTCCCTGCCGATGCTTTACCCTTCCCCTGCTTGTCTTTGGTGCCTATCGGGGTGTCGTGTTATTATCGATTTGAGCTAGTTCAGAGTTCCCACTTTGTATTAAAGCATTTAGTTGTTGCTATATTAAGGCTATCTGCGCTTGGATATTTTGTATCATAACTTCCTTGTTGGTTTGGTTGAGGTTGAATGCTTGGTTTACAGTGTTCAAGTTTGGTGTGGTAATTGTTGGTGTGTCTGCTAAATTTGGAAAAGGTATGGAGGGTATTGAACAATGGTGGTGTTGTAAAGGAGCATAATGTGGAAATTCTATGCCTGAAGCCGGGCGTCTAGGTGTTGTCAGGAAGTGAATGTGTATACCCGAATGAAGTTCTGACATACTAACAATTGGCTTGAAGCACTATTGTTGGGAGAGGGGTTAAGAGATAAGTCGAAGGAATGTGTGCAGAGGATTGATGTTAGTTTCAAGAGTCAAAGTTAGTGGTGGGCTGGAAGTCATGGTGTGGATGTTTTTAGCTTAGTAGGTATATGAATGGCTTTTCCTAAGAGTTTCCCACAGACGGCACCACTTGATAACATATTTTTGGAACTCTTGAGCTTAAGACCCTGCAATCAATGAATAGAGGGCAAGGTGAGAGGTGGGGAGGGTCCCCACAAACACTCTGATGCCTAAGTCAGAGAACATAGAGAGAGTTTGTATAGAGTGTAAGGAACAATTAGAATATAAAAGAATGAGATTATCTAGAATGAGAGGTATGGGGTCCTATTTGATGCTTAAACCTGAAAGGAGTAGGATTCCTTATAAGATAGGAATCCTAATCCTAGTAGGAGAGTATTCCTTCTTTGCTTAAGAATCCTCTTCGGGGTAAAGTCCTTTCCATGAACAGATTCTGCGACCTTCCCTGTTCAAGTAACCCTATTCAAAACATAAAAACTCTTTAATTAAATAAGAATATATATAGGCAGTATCACACATAAATTTTTTTTCTTTTTCCATTTTTGAGGGGGACGTTTCATTAAATATGGTGAGTCCGCGAAACATTGTAAATGTGACAATGACATCTAGCTTTTTCCTAGAAATATTTTTTAAAAAAAAATGAAACCAAAGAGTGTTTTCAGATAAAAGCACTATCCCCTATTTACTTTAGTGCACAGAAAAATTTGCATGAGAAAAGTTTTCCTCGAATTCAAAATTTTAGGCAACCAAGTATATGATCTATATCTCTATTACCTTCGAAAGAATCTACTACCATTATTTATAGACTAACTATAACCCTATCTACCTTGCCAAGTGCCAAGATCCAATCATACATGTAAGAATGATTTCCAATGTTTTTGGACTTGCATGCTTTAAGAAACTGCATGCACTGTTCGATCACTAGTCAACAGACACAAAAGATTAGTAATTGGAGATTTTTAACGAAGATTTTTAGTAGAATCATACTGAAATTAAAGATTCTAAAAAGATTATCGAAAGTCAATTCATACAATTTTGCAAGAATTCTATTCTAGCTAGGAATAAAATAGGGTCAATAAGACTTTGTGTCAGTACAGAGCTCACTCATTAAAGAAAGGGTTGACTTATTGTTAAAAAGTCCTATCAAATGATCATGAAGAGTAGAAGAATCAAGAATGAATGCATATAAATACATTATATTTTGTCAAAGTCCTACTGTGTGATTGGATTTGAGCTGAACATCATCAGCATGCTAAGTGTGAGCTTATGAATAGTAAAAATAGAAAGAAAATACCCTTATGCAGACCCTTCACATAAGATCAATCATTGCCAATTCATATAAGATCAAAGACTCCTCAAGAGGAGGTCACTAGCATTCATTCATTAATAAATAATGCAAGTACTCAACGCTCATCGACAAGGAGGATTTAAAGGTGGAATTGAATTTAGGCAAAAAACAAGGTGACAAAGCAATGCAAGAATAAAATAATACAAATTTTACCTATTGATGAGTTCTTACTCTTTCATCTTTGTTGCAAAATAACTTAACAACTACTTGCCACCCATTGATGTTTCTTTCCATCCTCCCATTGATGATTCCACGATAAATAGTACTAAATGCTCCTCTGTCAAGAAATTTTCTTTCGCTAAATGCATCCATGTATGCATTTAATTCCTCAACACTAAACAATATCAAATCTGTAGGGAATCAAAGAATGAATGCATATACATACATTATATTTTGTCAAAGTCCTACTGTGTGATTGGATTTGAGCTGAACATCATCAGCATGCTAAGTGTGAGCTTATGAATAGTAAAAATAGAAAGAAAATACCCTTATGCAGACCCTTCACATAAGATCAATCATTGCCAATTCATATAAGATCAAAGACTCCTCAAGAGGAGGTCACTAGCATTCATTCATTAATAAATAATGCAAGTACTCAACGCTCATCGACAAGGAGGATTTAAAGGTGGAATTGAATTTAGGCAAAAAACAAGGTGACAAAGCAATGCAAGAATAAAATAATACAAATTTTACCTATCGATGAGTTCTTACTCTTTCATCTTTGTTGCAAAATAACTTAACAACTACTTGCCACCCATTGATGTTTCTTTCCATCCTCCCATTGATGATTCCACGATAAATAGTACTAAATGCTCCTCTGTCAAGAAATTTTCTTTCGCTAAATGCATCCATGTATGCATTTAATTCCTCAACACTAAACAATATCAGATCTGTAGGGAATCAAATCACAGAATGAATTCGTATATACACTATCCAAATTAAGATCTATTATCACATATATATCTATGTATATGCATATTAGTTTATATATAGTTTTGTTATCATACAAGCCGATAAAAAGAAGTTGCAAGACCAGAACCAGTTATAGTTCTGTGATAAGATCCCGTCTCATTGAGTCACCAATATTTTTGACCTTCTTGAACTAGGTAGACTTATAGATTTATCAAATTGAGAATCAACCAAGGACTTATAGTTCTTGAATTTATCTTAGTTATGTTGTGAACCAACGTCCACCTAATGCATTTTCATTTATTTGCATAACATGCATATTTTATAGACATGAGAAAATTCATGAGATATGTATGGTATTAATTCTAATGTTACATAGAAGAAGATTATAAATGTTTACAATTAAATCCATAACTAGAATTAGAAAGTTAAAAGTTTAAATTGATTAATGGCAATATATATATATATATATACAAAAATTTTGCTAGAATTAACATTTGTGGCAATATTTTATTGGTTAAAAAAAGATAAGAAGAAGAGGATTAAGGAAGAATATAAGATCAAGACAAAGAACACAAAATAAAAGGGTTGTTATCCAAATAGAAAAGAGAAGAAGGAAGAAAAGATTGTCTTCTTCTTCTTCATCTTCATCTTCCTTTTAAAAAAAAAAAAGAGTTTAATTTTTAAAGTAAATTGAAGGTTTAGAAATTTATTCCAAACCACAATTTTCATCTTCAAAGGCCTTAGATGTTTATTGCTAAGTAATTTTAATATTTTTGGTTGAATTGAGTTAGGGTGTATAAGATGAAAAATTTAGGTTCTAAGGATCTGGTATTTCAATTATATTGTTTTAATCATATCTCAAGTTAGAAAGCTTCAAATTAAGTGTTATTTGATGATATAGAAACTTTGAATAGTTATCTAAAACTATTCCTCTTTAGCTTGATTTTATTCAAACTCTATGTTAGTATAATAAAAGGAAACATTTTATTACTTAATTTCCATCACTGATCTGAGTAAGGTGGATTGTTTCATAGATTTCTTCCTCTATACAACTCAAATTGAAGCAAAATTAATTCTAAATTACTCTAGACACAGAGGGTTAATAATTTGGAAATTTTCATTTTGAGATATATTGTATAGAATTATTGGTAAATTTTAAATTCATCCCATTAAATATGTCATAGTTGGTAGCATCATAAGTTTAGGTAGTTTAGTGATGTTATCATGTTAGATGAGGTTCTATTATTTTTTGGATATTTAAAAACAATTGAATTATGATTTATTTCAACTAAACCAAATGTAAATGAGGCTATTATACAAGTAAATACAAGTAAAGGGAAGGAAGCAATATAGGTAACTGAATAACTTAATGTTCTATGTGAGAATAACATTTAAAATAAATAATTATAAATTTATTTGTTAAGCTAGTTGGTTAAGAGGAAAAATATGTGTTATAATTGATATATTATAGTTTTTGAATATTATGTTGATGGTTGTTTTTAATATGAGATTGTACATATGCAAGAGATTGTACATATGCAAGAGGTTGTACTTGAGAATGATGGTTGCTGAATTCGGGTGTCTAGTTTATGTAAGAATAGAATACTCGTTAAAGCCAGATTTAGAATTTTACAACTCCAAATAGGGTTCTATTTAATCCTATAAAAAATTGGACATTTTACTCACAAAATTGATAGAAATAGAGAAAACTTAATTTTGTTGTCCTGATGGTTAATTTGAGCAATACTTTTTATAGCTTAATCTTTTTATCGTAGAATGAACATGGTGAGTTGTTTTAAATGTTTCTCCTTGTATACATATCCAATTAATGTGAAATTAGTTGAAAATTAATTTAGACTTATAATGATATTGATTTGGAAAATATCACTTTGATATTCATAATGTGAAATTTTATATGGATTTTTGAATTTACACTGTCAAATCTGCCATATTGAAATATGGTATATTTTTTGGTATATCTTGGATATATTATTGTTCTTATGTATTATGAGAATGTTAATTGTTTAATGGAGTGGTATGTGATGTATATTAAAATATAATAAATATGGTTGGATGATTATGAGGACACAATACTACTTGTGAATGAGACAATGTTGTGTGCGTTAATGAATCCCCTTGAAATGCCATAATAAGGCTAAAGAAATATTTGGTACCTAGTTATAACAGGAAGTGTGCATATGGGTATCCTTGAATAATTGAAAAGAAGTTGTGATTTTAGATGTATAATTCATAAGTTCATTACTATCCAAAAAAAAAAAATTATAATACTATGATTATGTACATATTATAAATGCATAGTTAAATATTGAATGAATTGATACTTGATTATTACATGCTTGAATGAGTTATTTTTTATAGGATATTATGTTATTTATTTACTAAGTTGTAGGCTCACTCCTTTGCATTATTTTTCAGGACTAAAAGAATTGTAGTCTGTCTTAAAGAAACATTTGCATCAATTGTACTAGCATTATGTCAGGTGGGTCAGCAGGAGGTCATCTTCAGTTATATAGAATGTAACATGCTTAGTAAATTTTCATATTTTGTAATAAGACTAGTGTATTGTATATAAATAAAATAAGGAAAAATGTGAATTGTTTGACATTGTGAGCCTTTGTGGTGTGCATTATGTGTTATTTATATACTTAGTCTTGTATATATATTGACTCAAGAACTAAAATTTGATTTTAATGGAAATATTATTTATTATTCACATGCATACAATGTATGTTTGACATCCTTAACAGGTGTCACATTTAGTGGTGTTAAAGCATGGTTTAGAATCCCTTAGGATATAAGTGTGAATGCATATATACATGTTAGGAATACATGTAGGTGTTAAAAAAATATAAATAATAAATAATAATATTTAAATTAATTAAGACTAAGTGTTTGTATTTTGCATAGGATGAGTAAAGAGGGTCTGAGAGAGAACCCTACTGATCAAAGTAAGTTTGAGTCTATGCATGGAGTCGAGCTTGCAAATGCACCACTACAACCAACCTAGTAATTACCACTAGTAATGCAATAATTTATTGAGACTTTACACCAAATAATGTGGCCAGTGCTACAAAAAGTTAATCGAGTAGCCAACCAGCCAGTTCAACAGCCAATAATGCAACCAATGGCACAAGTTAGAGAAATAGAGGCTAGAGACAAAACTTATGACAGATTAAGAAAATAAAAGGCTACAAAATTTTAAGGGACCACTGATCCTAAGGTAGCAGAAGATTGGTTACGGAAAATAAATAGGGTGTTGGATAGGCTAAATTGCACTCCAGAGAAAAAGCTAAAATATGTTGTATCATTGTTAAGAAAATCAACTTTAGATTGGTGGAATCTTATTCCAGGAAGCAAAAATATATCTATGTGTAAGCACCCAATTTTAGGATAATAAAATATAGATGCGACAAAAGACTCAAATGATGAAAATGTTATGAGTAGATCTTCAACACTTGAAGTTCGAAACCTCAAAAATTCAAATGCATTTTAAAAAAGAGTTTCATTATTTTTTAAGGACTTAATTGTAATACCTTTTTAGGACCTAATTGAAAAAATTAAATTCTTTCAAAGGTCTTTTTGTAATTAAATTTAAAAAAAAGGAGAATTACCAATTGAAATTACATAATTCCAATCGGAATTCTATAATTTCGATCGGAATTCTAGAATTTTGATCGGAATTACACAATTCTGGCCGGAATTTTGTGTTTTTTATCTATTTTTGTATTTTTTTACAAAAAATAAAAATATTTTTCCTATTTTTGATTGATTTAAAAATTTTCTTAAATTTATTTTGAGATTTATCTACCTTTTCAAGAAATAAATTCTTTTTAAAATTGTAACTCTTTAGGAAATAAAGTCCTTTCAAAATTGGAACTCTTGATACGTAGAACTTAGGGTTTTTTTAGTTTTTTCCCTAAAAAAGGAAGCTTAGGCTCCTGGAGTAGGGGACCTCTTTTTTGGAACAAAAATTCTCATACTCAATTCTGAAAACTCAACTCTCAATTCTCAATACTGAGCATTCTCTTCCATAAAAAACCCTTGGTGATTTATTTGTTTGGTGATTTTCTTAGAAGAAGAATAATAAGTGTTGAAGGCCTACTAAAAAATAATGGTGATCTTACTAGTCTGAGGAGCAATTCATTCACAAGCATCTCCATAAGCATTATATTCTCTCTACATTCTTCTATTTTTCTTCTTTTATTATTATTATTTTGATTTTTATTGAATTTCAATTTTACTTAATTTTTTATTATAATTTTATTCACTAATCATTGCTTTACCTTTTTGTGATGGTGATTATGGAAGGGATCACATGATGATCATGCTTAGAGAATAAAACACATGAAGGTCTATGGAATGCCATTGATGAAACCTTATAGCTAAATATAATTTCTAGGGTTTATTTATTTAGTTTTTTTATCATTATTTTTTTATTTATTTTTGGGCTATATTAATTTTCTTTTCTCATTATTTTCAATAGTTCTTTGTAATAACCCCAATAGTGGGAATAATGAAATCATATATGTGATTGTGTGTTTTATTTTAATTAATTGGTTAGTAAAATTAGGATTTAATTGGGTAATTAATTAAAATTAAGGACTATAGAGATAATTAGGGTTTTTTTTTTAAATTGGATTAGATTTAAGTAGCTAAAATTAGGGTTGCCTATTAATCATTTTATTTTATTTGTTTAAGAGTTACTTTAATTAAATTAGGGTTTTTAGAATAAGTTAAATTAATTGTTTGATCTTTTATTTGCTTGCTTTGATATATTTTTATTGTTTTTAGGCTTGATTGTTTATGTGTATGTACTTTGGGCCCTAGGCTCATATTAGGCTTTCAACCCACTTTAAAATTAGGTTTTTTAGGTTTAATTAATTAAAATGTATTTTAGGCCCATAATTAACTCAATTTAGGTTAGAGATAACTTAAGCCCATTTAGTTAATTAGACATAGGCTCACATAATTTAATTTAATTAATTTAGACGTAGCCCATTTAATTTAAGCCCTTTTTATAATTTGTAGATTTAAAATCATTCTATAAATAAAGCATATAGAATTAGGCCCATTAATTTAAGTACTTCGTAATTTGTAGATTTAGGCCCATTTTTAGAATTAAAATAAATAGACTTAGGATCACTTAATTAAAATTAAATAAGAATTTGGCCCATTAGTCTTTAGGCTCACTTGTAAATTAATATTTGTAGATTTTGCTCATTTAATTAAAATAAATGTAGATTAGACTAATCCAAGGATTATGATAAATGCATTGTTTACTTATATATTTCATGACTAGTTTGCCTGGAGTTAATTGTTTTTTAAGGGTTTATCTGAAATTGCATGTAAATAAAGAATGAAATAGTAATTCATAAAGTAATTCTAAAAGAACATAAGACTTAAAGAAGTTAGTATTCCGTACCTAGAATTTCGTGGTTGTGGTGCTGGCTTTCTTTTAGGGAATCGAATACCACCATTTTTTATTTGTCCTAGTTATTACCCTGGGTGGCGACTCCTCATCTCCATGCCATGTCTTTGTGGCAGTGGTTAGTGTGTTCTCTAGAGCCCTGAGCTCAAACAATGTCATGGTTACTAAGATCTTGGGCGCATGCTAAACTTCATTGTCTATAATGGCAACTCCACAAAGGATAAGAGATACTGATTCTACTTGTATTCTTTAGAATTATTTTATTAATTATTATTTTATTCTTGCATTCATTCTGCATGTCCCTATTAACCGATGGTGTTGGTTTATGGTTCCAAAATTCCACTAGCTTTATGGGATTATAAATTGGTTAATCATCACTCTTAGCCTTAACTCGGTTCAAGAGAGATTACCGGGCTCATCTGACCAGAAACTATAGTCCAAGTCCCAAAGGGGGGTGGTCTTCTCTCGAGTTTGCAAAGGATGTCAAGCCCCTCTGACTTTGGCCTATAACTCAAGTCTTAAAGGAGGGCATCTTGCTTAGGGAACCTTAACTTTTCCATCGGACTTAACCACATATAATGGCCTAGTTATTTCCCTTAGGATTACCCAAATTGCTTGTGAATGTTTCCATGAGGTATTTCTATTTATAAAGGCCCAAGCCCATACTTTAGAAGCCCATCAGGACTAATAAAGATTGGGCTATGCTTTTGTACCTAGAAATATTATTTCTATGCGTGTCAATTCTTGATATCCCCTGTTGATATTAAGGTTAAGACCAAAAATCCTAAGAAATGAGACTCACCATTGAATACGTGTGTGGGAGTAATAAGGTTGTTACTTGACTTGATTGTTACTTGTTACTTGTTGCATAGCACGTGCATCATGCATACATGCATTAGACTAACAATTTTTCTTTCAACCATCAGAGATTCATCCAGGTCTTCCTGTGTTTGGAGTTGGAAAGGTAGTAGACTAGTAAGAACTAATTCGAGCCCATAATTAATTGCAAAAGAGATCCTTAGCAGACTGGAAAGGAGTCCCATCAATCTGCTTTACCTAAAAGCTACACCTACTCAAATAGAAGAGATGGAACAACAACAAGGAGGAAACTAGACCGTATAAGACATTAAGGGAGCTTTGATGGATGACATGAGAGCAATGCAAGATGAGTTAAGACAAGCTCTGGCTAGATTAATGCCACCACCTGTTGCTGCTACTCCTCTTATTATGACCAATCCACCTGTTGTGGGTACACCATCCTCTATTAATGACAATGCTGCTAAAAACATACCTAGTCTAGAAATGAAGTTGGAAGATATTAAGAGCTATATGGTTAAAAAGGCAAAAAAGGAATCACTTAAGCAAGTTTAAGAGCTAAAATCCAAGCAGATTAAACCACTAACTCAGAAGATGTCCAAAATGGAAGAATTTATGAGAGGATAGGTATAAGCACCCAATTTCGGGATGATGTGTTATGGATGCGATAAAGGACTCTAATGATGAAAATGTCATGAATAGGTCTTCAATACTTGAACTTTGAAACTTCAGAGGTTTGATTGTATTTTTCAAAGAAAGGATTTAACGTTTTGAAGGATTAAATTGTAACATTTTTTAAGGACCTAATTGTAAAAATTATATTCTTTTAGGGACCTTTTTGGAATTATACTATTCCAATCGGGTCCTGTGCTATTTTTTTAATTTTCAATTTTTTTAACATATTTCCTAAATTTTGATAGGTTAAAAATTTTCTAAAATTTATTTTCAAGATTTTTAGGAAATAAAGTCCTTTTAAAACTGGAATTTTAAAGTACGTAGGATTAGGGTTTTTTTTCTTTTGCCCTTTTCTTATATGAGGAGGGGGCTCTCTCTTTGGGAGGATCTCTTTTTTGGTTTAAAAAAGTTCTCTCCATATTTTTCTTTGAGGCAATAAGTACAATATTTTTCTTTGTTTTTAAGGCAAAAGCAATAGACTTTTGAAGAGGAGGACATCAAGTTTTGAAGATACATTAAAAGCAACGGTGATTGATAACACTCTGAGGAGTTAATCAATATTGCATTTGTTCAATCATCCCTTCTTCTACTCTTTTCTTTTATTTTTATTTGATTATTTAGTTTGATTTTAATCTTATTTAACTTTTATTTTTATTTCAACTCTAATCATTGTTTATTTTTTATGTTTATGTTGGTGAATATAGAGGAAAACAAATGATGATCATACTTAGAGAATCAAATTCATAAGAGGTCCATGGAATGCCATGGATAAGACCTTATAAAGATATAATTTCTAGGTTTTTTTTTATTATTATCTTATTTTATTGCTTTATTTTATTTATGTTTTTAGGGGTGTATTAATTATTTTTATTATTATTTTCTATAGATTATTATAATAGCCCCAATAGTGAAAATAGTGGAATTATGTGTATGGTTGCTTGTTTATTTTAATTAATTGGTTAGTAAAATTAGGGTTTCAATTAGGTAATTAATTAAAATCAATGGTGGGAGTAGATTAATTTAGGTTGCATGTTAATGAAAATTAGGGTTTTATTAGGAATTAATTTAATTAGTTGTTTAATCTTTTATTTAATTATTTTAATATGTTTTATTTATTTTTTGGGCTTGTTTGTTTATTTTTATGTGTTTTGGGCCTTAAGCCCATATTAGATTCTAATCCACTTAAATAAATGTAGATTTTTAAGTTTAATTAATTAAAATGCATTTTATGCCCATAATTAATTAGATTTAGGGTAGAGATAACTTAGGCTCATTTAGTAAATTAGATATAGGCCCACTTAATTTAATTTAATTAATTTCGACTTAGCCCACTTAATTTAAGCCTTTTTCATAATTTGTAGATTTAAGGTCACCTTAGAATTAAAATATGTAGAATTAGGCCCACTAATTTAAATATCTCTATAATTTGTAGATTTAGGCCCATTTTTTAGAATTAAAATAAATAGACCAGGATCATTTAATTAAAATTAAAAGGAATTAGGCCTATTAGTCTTTAGCTCATTTGTAAATTAAAACATGTAGATTTATCTTATTTAATTGAACTTAATGTATATTAGACTAACTTAGGGATTATATGTTTAAATGAATGCATTATTTATTTGTATTTTCATGACTAGTTTGCCTTAGAGTTAATTGCTAGAATAAGGATTATATGAAATTTCATATAAATCAAGGATAATATAGTAATTTATAAAGTAATTCTAAATGAACACGAGACTGAAAGAAGTTGGTATTCCGTATCCAGAATCTCCTGGTTGTGGTACTAGTTTTCTTTTAGGGAATCAAATACCACCTTTGCAATTTGTCCTAGTTATTACCTTGGGTGGCAACTCCTCATCTCCACGCCATGTCTTTGTGACAATGGTTAGTGTGTTCTCTAGAGCCCTAAGCTCAAACAGTGTCACAATAGCAAAAATCTTAGACGTGCGCTAAACCCCACTGTTTACAACAGGGCATCGGATATTCATTTGACTTTGATTATATGATGCAATTTGAGGAAGATAAGCTTTTTGATAAGTTCAAGATGCCACAACTGTAGAAGTTTGATGGTACTGGAGACCCAAGGATCCATCTTAGTCAATATACAACTACTATGAGCACTACTAAAGCTCTTCTATCTGTAGTTACTAAGTTATTTGTACTATCCTTAAAGGGGATGGTTGTTAATTGGTATCATGGGTTGGAGAAGTCTATCTGAGCATATTAAAGGGAACTATGTAATACTTTTTTGAAGTAATATGACTATAATACAAAGCTTGAAGTGTCCATCAGGGATCTAGAATTTACCAACTATAAGCCAAATGAGCCATTTTCAGATTTTCTGACCAGATTCATGAATAAGGTAGGATTAATGAAAAACAAGCTAGCTGAAAATGATCAAGATAGGATGATTATTCGAAATGTGTCACCTAATTTGGTTGAAAGGTTGTAAATGATTAACGCTGAGATAGTTATAGACATTTATGATGATGGGTTACAAGCTAAGGAAATTGAGAGTCAGAAAAATAAGTGGTCTAAAACTACCGGAGCAAGAAACTACCCAACTGGGGGCATATAGCGAGGAAGTGCTAGCCGAATTATGGAAGTGCATATTGTTTAATAACCAAGGAGATTCTCCAATTTTAACCAACCTTTGTCAAAATTCCTAGAGCGCCTAATGCAAAAGGGCTTACTTCAACCTTTACCTAATCCAAACCCAAACACCCTATGCTATAACCTAAAAAAGTACTGTCAATTCCATCAAAACCTCCAAAACTCCATAGATAATTACATCCACCTCAAACATGAAATCCAAAACCTTATAGACTCTGAAAAGATCACAGAACCCGAAAACCCAAGCACTAGAAATAATCCTTTCCTAAACTATAATGATCAACTCAAGAGTTAGTGAGGAAGAAGTGCTAAGCTCCTTTAAGGACTTACACTTTAAAACCAATAAGAAATCTCCTAATACCTATAAAGATATGGAAAGAGCAAAATATTTATTAGGTCAACCTTCAAGCAAGTTTGACTATAAGGTGTTTTACACTAAACCACCTTCTTTTGACATACCTTTAAGTCAATTATGCCCATATGATAGGGTGATGAGTTTGATGATGAGAAGCTACTAGACAAGAAAGAAAAATGAACATTTGAAGTACAGAAAAAAATAAAGTCATGAAGACATTTGGCAAAAAGATACAAGAATAGTTGTTATGTCAGCCACCTGAAGGACAACCACTATGAGACTCAACGTCCCTAGCATCTAGAATAGGAAATAAATTTTTTTATTGTCTTCTTTGAATAAAATTTTAGTTTCTTTAGAACTTATTTTGTTTTAGTAATTGATGATATAAATTTTGATCATGTTTACTTATATAATGTACATCCTAATGGTACTATGCATTATGATATTGATCGTATCTACATGTTTGACATAAATTCAATTCAATTAGATTCATTCAACATAGGCACAAATGCAAATTCAAAGAATATACATGTATCACATGATGTAACTTCTGAAGATAGGAAATATGAGAAAAAAATAAAAAGAATGAAAAAAGAGAAAAAAAATAAGGAGAGAGAGAAACAAAAGAACAATGAGGTAAAAATTAGAGAGAAAAAATTCAGGACTGGCTGGTAATAGGAATTGTATCATGTGATGTAATGAATGTTCTCATTTTTTCCCTAATGAATGATTAAAATTGAATTTGAAATTTTTGTTCAAATATCGCATATTCTTCTATATCATACTGCATAAGTATCTGAATGGAAAGACAATACATAATGAAAGCTAAATCAGAGCTATGAGATCACTATTTTAGTTATGTTTTCTTTTGCCACCCCTTTATAATTTTCCTTATAAGCCTAGCGTCCCCTTATACCTTAAGAATTCAGGTGGCTTAGTAACTTGCATTGCAAGTCTTATCTTATAACTATCATCAATCATTACATCAGCATAAAACCTCATATTCTAATCAACAGTTCTTTGAAGTGCAAGTCCAATTAATTTCATAATCAAGAACTAGCTTCAGTTAGTTTGCCCACTCCTCTGCATCATCAATGCATGAGATTGCAACTAATAGGGTTAATAAGTCAAAGGATCAACAATAATAGTGAACAAACTCGATCTCTTGCACACGAAAATGAGAAAAAAAGGTTGCTATAATAGCATGAATGAATCCAAAATGGAAGTGGGGGCAAAATGCAGCTTTAAGGGCAAATTGAGTTCACATTCAAAGAGCAAAGATGGATGTTGAAGTATAAAAGCTAGTAAAAGTGATCTCAGGGCAAAAATAAGTGTAAGAGTTAACACATCAATCATTATACAGAAAAAGTAGTAACAAAAAGAAAATTTCAACAGTGCATCAGTCAATCATAAACTCTAGTGAAAAATCATGGACCCCACTTGCTACCATGGTCATCTATCTGACAAACTGTATCAGAGGCTCTGACATCAGAAGTACCAATAGCGAGGCATTCAATGCTTAAACCTACAAGCTGTTGATGAGGCACCTCATTCTCACACACCAAGCTACAAACATAGCTCTGTTCCAAACAAAAGACCCATTAGGATCATACATATCATACATAACATGGATACACTTGCATACATTTGTTATGAAATACTTGCTTTATATAATAAAGTCCTTGAGCCTGGACAAGATTGTATAAATACTCTGCTACTAACATTCAAAATTAGTATTGTAAAAGTGCAGCAAAGTAGTCAGAGTATTCACATATGAAGCATCTTTATCAAGGTGAACTTGATGCTCAACAGGATTTTAGACTGTAGGAGCCTAATAAATTATGGGCCTTACCAGTAAGGGAATATCACCAACAGTGATACTTACAAAAGCATCATCCTAGCGACCTCAAGAGGCTGGATAAGACACTCAAGCTCCTCATATTCAACATCCATTTCCATAGTCTCTTCTGAAGCATTATCTGGAATATCTCTCCATAACAGTTAGACCAGTGTAGGGTATGCAATATAGTGATAAGAAGGTCCAACATGTCAGTAATACATTCGTCAGCCCTATAAAAAGGAAGAATGCACTCAAAACTTAAAATGAATGCACTTTGAAAAAATTATTTAATCATGAAATAAGATCTCTAACTCCTGAAACTTTTTTACAGGAGATATCAAGGAGAGGAATGAAGCCCTTTACCATAACATTAATGGAATGGTGAAAAGGCAAATTCAACCCTAGACCATGACTTCAATGGTGGAGTATCATGACCTTGCTATTAGAGACATTTTCACCATCATTAAAAGGGAAGAATGTAAAAGAATAACATTGCATTATGACAAAATCTCTTTACCTGCAAATACACCATACTAATTTATGGTATTTTGTGTAGGAAAAAAAAGAGAATGAAGAAAAGGAAAGGAAATGATACACCAACAAGAATGGGAAAGGTTGCAAATGCTAATCATTCATCAGAAGTATCATCTTGCATGGCAAACACCTGAAAAATAAAAAGGGGAAGTAACATAACTCTATTTCCTTAGATTTTGTAATAAAGAACCATCTCAATCATAAAATTCATAAAATTGAAAGTAAATTCATCCACTTCATGAGATCATGTGCCAAAATTTATCTTAGGACCTTTGATTATAGTGGCTTTCTTTTATTAGCCTCACAGAATTCAAATGAGTAGTTAATAGTTTTGTGCTGAGAGTTTATAAACTCTAATCAATCTAATGTTTGCTTTGCACCCAAATGAATAGAAGAAAATGCAAAAACAAAATACGTGGACATACAGTATAAATTGCTTGAATTTCAAAGTATCATTTTAGTCTTTTAAATAATAAATGTGCATATAAACTACTTGAATGCTCAAAAATAAGTATGAGTACAAAATCCCTTTATGGTATCCACACTGAGTAATACGAGAAAGGTGAGGGAATATTAAGAGGAGAATCAAAAAAGAGAAAGCATAATTTACTCCATTGCTCAGAATTGAGAAAGAGTATCAACATAAAACCTCTAGTGGTATCCATGCTGAGTAATACAAGAAAGGCAGGGAAAAACTAAAAGAGGACCGTGCCAAAAACTGCTTTATTTACTCCAATGCTCTATAAGAGTATGAGCATCCAAAGGAACTTTCCAACGATATCCACACTGAGTAATATGAGAAAGGTGAGGGAATACTCAGATAAGGAAGAAAAGCATAAAAACAATTCAAAGGCTATTTTAATACTCATAATTTGATTTGTTTATGCTCAATTTCCATAAGTTATGTTTAGCAAATTCTCTCTAAAATTTTGTGTGGAAGTAAGCTCTTCACTTGGTAAAAGATATGCTCTCAGCATAAGATGGTTAACAATGCCTATGACCTTTGCAAATGGCAAATAAATGATAGTCATGAAAATCAAAATTAGTGAGATTTGTTGAGTGCATGCTATCTCATGAAAATTGATGAATTTTCTTATGAATTTTCTTATGAATTTTCAACATTATAATGTACTTTTATACATTCATTATGATTGAAACTAACTTCAAGAAGTCTATAGGAATTACAAATCCAGAAGGAAGCACACCCAACTTGTAAAGATGGTTAACACGGCAAAATTAAAATTAGTTTGCAGAGAAATTCTAATAAGTCAACACAGTAAAATTTAAAGTCAGTCAGCAAAAATGGTAATCAGTTAGCATAAAAAATTCAAAGCATTCGACACAAATAACCAAAGATAAAAATTATGAGTAATTAAGGACTACAGTAGTAAGGGCAAGCAACAAAAGGGTTGTAAGTAATCTGATTTAATGGCAAGCAATGAAAGGGTTGCAGCTAATCATGAGCAGTTATAAACTGTAGCATCAAAGGCGAGTAATGGATGGGTTGCAACTAATTGCGAATAGTTTTGGACTATAGCATCAAAGGTGACCAATGAAAGGATTATAGTTGATTTATGAGTAATTATGGATTATAGCATCATCGACAAGCAATTATGGATTACAGCATCATCATGAGCAATTATGGATTGCAACATCATAGGTGAGAAATGAAAGGGTTGCAGCTAATCGTGAGCAATTATGGATTACAGCATCATCAGTGAGCAATGAAAGGGTTGCAGCTAATCGCGAGCAATTATGGATTACAGCATCATCAGTGAGCAATGAATGGGTTGTAGCTAATCGCGAGCAATTATGGATTGCAGTATTATCAGTGAGCAGTGAAAGGGTTACAGTTAATGGCGAGTAATTATGGATTGCAACATAATCAGTAAGCAATGAAAGGGATATGGTAAATGAAGAATGAATTAGCAAAAGGCAAAGCATAAAAGAGATCAACGCTACACAACCAAGTGTATTGTATTTCTACCCAGACTATACGACTGAGTATAGTTAACATTGTATGATCGAGTGCAATGTGTCATTCCAATTCAGACTATACAACTGACTATAGTCAACATTGTACGACTAAGTACAATGTATCATTTCAATCTAGACTATATAACCGAGTGTAGTTGACATCATATGACCGAGTGTGATGTATCCTTTCAATTCAAATAATACGACCAAGTGTAGTCAACATTGTACGACTAAGTGTAATGTATCAATTCAATTTAGAGTATAAGACCGAGTGTAGTCCATATTGTACAATCGAGTGTAATGTATCAATTCAGACTATACGACCAAGTGTGATCGACATTGTATGACCGAGTGCAATGTGTCATTCCAATTCAGACTATACGATCGAGTGTAGTCAGCATTGTACAACCGAGTGCAATGCATCCTTCCATTCAAACTATACGACTGAGTGTAGTCGACATTGTATAACCGAGTACAATGCATCCTTCTAATTCGGACTATACAACCGAGTATAGTTAACATCATATGACTGTGTGTGATGTATCCATCCAAATCAATGCTACACGACTGAGAATAGTGTTTCCCTAAATGTTTTGGGATTATGCCTAGTGTTGTATGGCAACATAAGCATTTATTGTGAATCGATGATGACTTGTGAGCAAAAGCCTTAAGGAGCACAGGTAAGTACCCTAACTTTGTCCTTAAGAAATTATGTGCTTATTTGCTTTGCCGCAATTTGTCAAGCAAACAGTGACAAAGGGGGGCAACTGTAAGCACCCAATTTTGGGATAATAAAATATGGATGCGATAAAAGACTTCAATAATGAAAATGTTATGAGAAGGTCTTCAACACTTGAAGTTCGAAACCTCAAAAGTTCAAGTGCGTTTTCAAAAAGAGTTTCATTATTTTTTAAGGACTTAATTATAATACCTTTTTAGGACCTAATTGAAAAATTTTAATTCTTTCAAGGATCTTCTTATAATTAAAAGTTAAAAAAAGGGGAATTACCAATCGAAATTACATAATCCCAATCGAAATTCTATAATTTCGATCAGACTTCTAGAATTTCGATCAGAATTTTGTGTTTTTTGTCTATTTTTGTATTTTTTTTTTAGAAAATAAAAATATTTTTCCTGGTTTTGATTAGTTTAAAATTTTTCTTAAATTTATTTTAGGATTTATCTACCTTTTCAGGAAATAAATTCCTTTTAAAACTTTAACTCTTTAGGAAATAAAGTCCTTTCAAAATTGGAACTCTTGATACGTAAAACTTAGGGTTTTTTTTTTGTTTTTTCCCTATAAAAGGAAGCTTAGGCTCCTGGAGTGGGGGACCTCTTTTTTGGAACAAAAATTCTCAGACTTAATTCTAAAAATTCAACTCTCAATTCTTAATACTGAGCATCCTCTTCCATAAAAAACCCTTGGTGATATATTCGTTTGGTGATTTTTTAAGAAGAAAAATAACAAGTGTTGAAGGCCTACTAAAAAATAACAGTGATCTTATTAGTCTGATGAGAAATTCATTCACAAGCATCCCCATAAACACTATCTTCTCCCTACATTCTTTTATTATTATTATTTTGATTTTTATTGAATTTTGATTTTACTTAATTTTTTATTATAATTTTATTCACTAATCATTGCTTTACCTTTTTGTGATGGTGATTATGGAAGGGATCACATGATGATCATACTTAGAGAATAAAACACTGAAGGTCCATGGAATGCCATTGATGGAACCTTGTAGCTAAACATAATTTCTAGGGTTTATTTATTTAGTTTGTTTATCATTATTTTTTTATTTATTTTTGGGTTGTATTAATTTTCTTTTCTCATTATTTTCAATAGTTCTTTGTAATAACCTCAATAGTGGGAATAATGAAATCATATGTGTGATTGTGTATTTTATTTTAATTAATTGGTTAGTAAAATTAGGATTTAATTGGGTAATTAATTAAAATTAATGGTTATATAGATAATTAGGGTTTTTTAAAAAAATTGGATTAAATTTAAGTAGCTAGAATTAGGGTTGCCTATTAATCATTTTATTTCATTTGTTTAAGAGTTACTTTAATTAAATTAGGGTTTTTAGAATAAGTTAAATTAATTGTATGATCTTTTCTTTGCTTGCTTTGATATATTTTTATTGTTAATGGGCTTGATTGTTTATGTGTATGTGTTTTGGGGCCTATAGAGATCGAAAGAAAATGGAGTTTTTGAGCTTGGAACAGGGAAATATGACAGTATCATAATATGAGATGCAATTTTCTCAGTTGTCAAAGTATACATTAGAAGAAGTGGATACAGAGGATGCGAAATAGAGATGGTTTGAAAAAAGGGTTGAGAATGGATATTTGAGAAAAGATTTCCTTTAAGCCACCAAGTTACAGTAATTTATTAGAGGCTACATTGAGAGTGGAAGAGTGTTTAACTAAGAAAGATGCAATGTTTGTAAAGAAAAGAAAAGTGACAAGTGAGTATAGTGGTTTAGAGAGAAAAGGAAGAGATTTTTCCTTTAGAGATTCTGGGTCTCAAGGGAGTAGATATTATGGGAGAGCAGTTAGCCATCAAAATATGAGTAGGTTTGCCACAGTAACTTTCGATAGAGGTGGATGAGGTGGTTATAGTCACAGTAGAGTAAAGAGTAAGAGAGGTGTTTCAGCTAGTCAAGGATATAGTGCATAATGTGCTAGATGTGGTAGGTTTCACAATGGAGAGTGTTGGGGACCAAGGCAAATACTTTGGTATTATTATGGTAAGTCGGGGCATATAGCCAGAGATTGTTGGAGTAAAAATCGAGCCAATGAGAGTCAGGTTATAGAGTAGAGTAGTATAAGTGAAAATATGACTTAGGGAGGAGTGAGTAGAGGAAGAGGTAGAGGAATGGGATAAGGAGGAAGTTCTAACATGGTGCAAGCTGGACAAATAGGTCAACCTCAGCAATCATTGCCCCAAGCTGGAGTATATGCAGTGACAAGACAAGAAGCACCTTCTGCATCTGATGTTGTGACTGGTATAACCTCTATCTATGGTTTTAATGCTTATACATTAATTGATCCAAGATCAACATGTTCATTTATTTCATATGAATTTGCATTGAAAAACTATAGCAATATAGAAACCTTAGGGTATAATATTTGTGTATCAATGCCTACTAGGGGTACCATCATTATAAATAGTGTTGTCAAATCTTGTTATGTGGTAATAAATGGGAATACACTGCATGTGGATCTAGTTGTGATAAAACTTAAGGAATTTGATATTAATTTGGGAATGGATTGGTTATCTAAAAATCATGCTATAGTAGATTTTTAGAAAAAATAAGTGGTTATAAAGACCTTAGAACAGAGAAGGGTGAAAGAAAATTTGTCCTAACTTGTTTAATTTTAGCTACTATTGCTTTCCATTTTATTAAAAAGGGGTATGAAGCTTATTTGGCTAATGTGGTAGATGTATCCAAAGTTAGTCCAGGAGTGATGGATGTTCCAGTAGTGAAGGAATTTGCATATGTATTTATAAAGGATTTACCAGGTTTACCTCCATATCGAGAGATTGATTTTGAGATAGAAACTATACCTGGGGCAGCTCCAATATCAATTACACCATATAGAATGGCACCTTTAGAGTTAAAAGAATTAAAGAAGCAGCTGGAAGAATTATTGGAAAAAGGGTTTAGTAGATTGCGTACATCGCCATGGGGAGCTCCGATGTTATTTTTAAAAAAGAAGGATGGCAGTTTGAGATTATGTATTGATAACAAGCAGTTAAATCAGGTTACCATTAAGAACAAATATCCCTTGCCATAGATTAATGACTTATTAGACCAGTTAAAAGGAGCAACTGTATTTTCCAAAATTGATTTAAGGTCTGGATACTGGCAATTGAGAATTGCATAGGCACATATACCAAGACTTCATTTAGAATACGATATGGGCATTATGAATTTATTGTGATGCCATTTGGACTAACAAATGCACCTGCTACTTTTATATCCTTAATGAACAAAATATTTCAGATGTATCTAGATTGATTTGTCATTGTGTTTATTAATGATTTATTGATTTAGTATTACAGATATTGAGAGAAAAACAGCTTTATGCAAAATTCAATAAATGTGAGTTTTTGCTAGAAAAGATTGCATTCTTGGGGCATATTGTTTCTAAAAATGGTGTTTAACTTGATCCTTCAAAGATTACAATCGAAAGGAGTAGGAACCCCCTAAAAATGTATCAAAGGTACAAAGTTCTTTGGGATTGGTTAGATATTATAGAAGATTTGTTAAAGGATTCTCAACTATTGCTAAACCATTAACAAACTTGTTAAAGAAGAATGTGATGTTTAAATAGGATGCTAAATGTGAGGAAAGTTTGATTTCTGCACTAGTTCTAACTTTGCCGTCAAGCAATGATGGATATGTAATTTTTATAAATGCATCACAGTAGGAAGTAGGATTTGTGTTAATGAAAAATGGAAAAGTTATTACTTATGCTTTTAGATAGTTAAGGAGTCATGAACTTAATCATTCACATCATGATCTAGAATTAGCAGTAATTTTCCATACTTTTAAAATATGGAGGCACTATCTGTATAAAGAAACATTTCAAATTTTCACTAACCACAAAAGTCTGAAATATATTCCAACAAAAAAGGAGTTGAATTTGAGACAAAGAAGGTAGATGGAGTTGAGAAAGGATTATGATTGTACCATAGATTACCATCTGGGAAAAGCCAACAGAGTTGTTGATGCTTTAAGTAGGAAAGCCATTGAGAGAAATGTTGGAATGACTTGTTAGGCAGTAAGGTCATTGGTAAAGCTTAAAACATTGCATGTAGAATTTGCATTTCAAGATTATATACTTTGTAATTTTGCAAGTACCAAGGGGGGTGAATTGGCTTTTTAAGAAATATGGATAATTTTTGTTTTTCACCCAAGAGTAATAAAAATAGAGTAAGAACTAAATTAAATAAAGGATAAGAGCATAAAAAACACCAAGAATTTATAAAGGTTCAACCCTTAAAGCCAACTCCTCTCTTCAACCACAAATTGAGAGTTTTAATCCACTATTAGTCTAATTCAAGGTGTAGAACGAACCCTTACAAGCTTAAATCAAAGCTACTTAAGTATTTTCCCAAGGTTCAAACTAAAACCTAAGTGTTTTCACAAGGCTCACACTCTAACCCAAGTGTTTTCAATGGCTCACACTTAAGCCCATTAGCTAAGAACAATCCTCTTAGCTTACAAGTGAATAAAACCCTAACCCAATTCAATCAATCTTAGTATTGAGCTTTTGAATAATGGTTTTAAACACTCACCAACCCACACTCAAGAACACTCTTGAGATAAATAAAAATTACAAGAAGTAAAGATGAAGATTTGGGTGGTTAAGGAAATAAATTCAAGATGAATGCTCAAAGATTTGCTCTAAATGTGTTTGCTCAACTTCCTCCCCTTGTTCCAACTCTATTCTAGGTAATATTTAAACCCTCTAAGAGAAAAAGAGTTATTGGAAGTGCATTAAATGAAAATAGAGCCGTTTAAATGACCCAAGAAAAAGCAGGTCTGCACATCGTCATGATCATGATAAAATCGCCATGATCATAATTCTGGAGGTGCCAAAAAGAAATTTAAAATTGCACACTATCATGATCATAACCATGGTGGTGATGATGGTTATGACACCTTTCTGCTAATTTTTTGGATTTGATCATCATGATCAAGATAAAACCATCATGATTATAATTTCGGCCTTCATAATCATAACACTGGTGGTGACGATGGTTATGACAACTCTCGAGAAATTTTTGGAATTTGCAATTTGAACCTTTATAATTTTGCTTGAAAAAATTTTCTAATGATTGGGATTTACTTTTGACTACTTATAATGAAGATTCCCAATGAATTTGATCAATTATGACTTCGGATCTTAATAAAAATTTGACCTTCCATTTTGCCATCGTTTCATGATCATGATGAGTTTGTTGATGTGTAAATTATTTACATGTATTAAAGTTGAATTTTAATAAGTTTTAAATAGATAATAACTTAATTGATGTTGTTTTTGGGTACAATTAGGACATTAGAATAGTTTAGGGACTTATTTGTACTTTTTGGTTTATTAATGTGCTTTTGGTGGAATTTTACTAATTTATGGTTTTTATCTTTTAATGGACCCGAGACTTTGAATTTGATTAACTAAAGAACCAAGGAATATGGTTGAATGGAAAAGGCTAGGAAGAAAGCTAAATTGAGCCCAAGTCCAAGCCATATTCCAAGCCATGAAAACCTCAAAACTGAAGAACATGTCACGGTTTGCACAAGAATTTCACATGACTTGCATTATGTCATGCCAAGTGTACCTAAGAAGCAATGAATCATATGACATGGCAACACGCCTATGAACCCAAGTCGTGTAATGAAGTGCACGACATGCCTGAAGCTGTGAGGAGAAGTTATGCCCTTCTTGAGACTTAATTCTATGTTTGTTTTGGTTTTAAGTCACGGCCGTGACACCAAACCACGAAGATTGTTCCCAATTCCAAATGTTTTAAGGAATTAGATGGTCTCAAGGACTCCTTAGCAACCTTAAGTCATATAAAAGGAAAACAACATATCTAGGGTTAAAAAAAAAAAGAAGAGAAGAGACGGATCAAGATATTGAGAGGCGGATAATTTTCCAAAAGATTGAGCTCACCACTTTTTTGGTGTTCATTAGTCTTATCTTGTTTCTTTTATTATTCATGGATTTTGTCCTACCCATGAGTGGCTAGTTTTATTTACAGAGTCTCAGTTAGGAGTAGTTATTCCATGACATGATTTAAATACTTATTCTTAATTATGATTGATTTGGCTTTTAGTTAATTCTTTGTGTTTCAATAATTGTCTTGTGATTCATTCTAGGCCTGTTCGAGTTGCATATTAATGGATAATTTCACCAACAAGAGTTAGGGGAAATTTTTAGCTTAGGATATAAAGAACTTAAACCACTCGACCACGAGAGTAGACGAGCTCTTCGAGGAGTCACGACTATAAAGATACGGTAGCAAATAATTGCTAGAGAACTTAATGAGTTTGGGTTAGAATTTTAATCATGAGAGTAGGTTAAATCTTGATCTTTACATGCTTAATTGAACTTAAGAGAGGCTTTAGGTAAATTAAAGCATTTACCCTTAACTGAACTCTAGGTTAATTAAATTAATGATGTATTCATTATTTGATTGGAATAGTGAAACTAGTCCTAGACTCTGTGTTTTCAATTAATTAATTTTATTTCTTAAAGTTATTAGTCATTTTTTTTCTTTCACTCAATTTACTAAGTTGATTTACTAGCTAAGATAATAAGTAAGAATTATTGGTAATCAATAATCAATCCCTGTAAGAACGATAATCCTTTACACTACAGCCACAACTGTGCACTTGCAGGTATTTAAAAAGCAATAAGTTTTTGGCACTGTTGGTGGGGAAATTATTAATATTAATTTAATTTTTTCTTTTCCTAGACTAGTATTCTTTATTTCTTAATTAAATTGTTTTTATCTTTATTTGGCAGGTACTTTGTAGTGTATGAACACTCAGTTTAAAGGAGAAAACTTGAAAAAGCTTAATCCTGAGATTGAAAAGTCCTGTAAAAAGAATCGTAAAGAAAATAGGGAAAAAGACAAGAAAATCATGGCAGAGGATCAAGTAGTTCAACAAGCTAGGAATCATGCCCTTCAAAAGTACACGATGCCTAACCCTAGAGACAATCTGAGTAGCATTATCAGACCGAATGTGGATGCTAACAATTTTGAAATTAAGTCTGCAATCATCCAGATGATTTCTCAATTTCAGTTCGAAGGTCTTTTAACTAAAGATCCCAAGGCTCACCTAGCTTAGTTCCTAGAAATATGTGACACATTCAAGATGAATGGGGTTAGTTCATATGCTATCAAGCTAAGGCTATTTCCCTTTTCTATGAGGCATAAGGCTAAATTATGGTTGCACTCTCTAGCACCATAATCAATCACCTCCTAGGATTTGCCATCTAGGGCATTTCTGAGCAAATATTACAAGCCTCACCCAATACAGTGGTGAATCTCTTTATGAGGCTTGGGAGCATTTCAAAGACTTGCAGATACAGTGTCCACACCATGGTATTCCCTAATGGTTGCTTCTTTAGACTTTCTATTAAGGACTCACAGAGCCGATGAGGATTACCATTGATGCTACAACACAAAGTTCGTTCATGAGCAAGACACCAGAGAATGCCTACAATCTGTTTGAGACTATGGCATCAAACAAGTACTAATGGCATAGAGACCGAAGTGCACCGAAGAAGGTAGCAGGGATGCATAAATTGGACAATTGGAACCTCCTTAATACTAAGATAGACATACTTACAAAGAAGCTAGAGGCTTCAGCAAAAGTGACTAACCCTATGGCAATTTATTCATATGAGTATTGTAGAGGAGGGCATTCTACCTTAAAGTGACAAGGGAGTTTTTCATAAGAGACATTAATTGAGCAACTCAATGCGCTTAATAACTTCCAAAGAAATCAAGGTAACCCCTACTCAAATACCTAAAATTTGAGTTAGCGCAACCATCTTAACTTCTCATGGTCTAATCAAGGAAGGTGCAAAACAATCACCAAGGATTCAAGCCACCACCTCCTGAGTTCTAATAAAAAGTAGTTTTTCCTCAACAAGGAGAACAAAAGTTAAATCTGGAAGTTATAATGGAAAAATAAGGACCAAGAAGAACAAAAAGAGGCAATAAAGAAACTGACTACTCAAATGGGCCAACTACACACCCATAATAAGATGCTAGAGAATTAAATTGCCTCTCACACCTCGAGTTCAAGACCAGCTGGGATTTTTCCTAATCAACCATAGAATCTTAGGGAGCAAGCAAATTCCCAAAGTTGAACCTGAAGAGAAAGAAGTAGTGCCTAAAACTGATATAAAGTAGAAGCAGACTGAGCCTTTACAAGTAAAGCATAAGGAAAAGAAGGCCATATATACCTTGACACCGCCACTACCTTTTCCCCAAAGGCAGCAAAAATCCAAGTTGGACAGACAATTCGAGAAGTTTATGAAATCATTCCAGCAGCTTAAGCTTAACATACCTCTCTTGGATGTCATAAACACCATGCCTGCATACTCTAAATTTCTGAAGGACATCATCTCACATAAAAGAAGGTAGGAGGACCATTAGACCATCCCCATTAACGAGGAGTATCATTTAGAATAAGCTTCCCTAAAAGCTTAAAGATCCAGGGAGTATTACTATCCTTTGTACCATTGGAACTAAATTTATAAGCAAATCTATTTGTGATCTTGGTGCAAGTGTAAGTATAATTCCACTCTCTTTTTATAGGAGGCTGAACATTGGTGAGCCACAGCCGACCACTGTGTCCTTATAACTTGCTGACAGGTCCAATATATATCCCTATGGGATTTTGGAGGATGTTCCAGTTAAAGTGGGAAATCACTATGTCCCAGGAGACTTCGTTATCCTGGAAATGGAAAAGGACACCCACATCCTAATAATTCTAGGGTGTCCATTCTTGGCCACAATAAGAGCTATTATAGATGTGAAAAGAGAAAAGATACTCTTGGAGATTGGAGATAATAAGGTGGAGATTGGAGACAATAAGGTAAAGTTTGATGTGTTTAAGACAGCAAAATAATCACCAACAATGGAGTTCTATTTTCAAGTGGACATGATACAAAATTTTGTAGAGGAGACCTTTAAAAAGTAGCTCACCCAAGACCCATTGGAGGCATGCCTAACACATGATGCAAAAGAGGGTGAATTGGACAAAGAGGCAGCAAGGTATAAGCATTACATCAATGCAAATCCTGCATTGAATAAGAGAAAATCATCCAGGTATGAACCCTTTCCTTCTCTAATGGAAAGTCTTTGTAAATTTGAGGAGGAAAATGCACCCAAGGTGGAGATTAAAGCTCTAACTTCATCCCTCAGGTATGCTTTCCTTAGCCCTAACTACACTTACCCTATTATTATGAATGCTAAGTTAACTAATAGTTAAGTGGATGCATTGCGTAGGAGAGTTAGACCCCATAGGAAAATCATTCGTTCTACCATATATGACCTTAAGGGAATTAGTTCCTCAATTTTCATGCATAGAATTCACATGGAAGATGAGGTAAAACCCACCATAGAACACCAAAGACAGTTAATCCCTAATATGAAAGAGGTGGTAAAAAAGGAAATTATGAAATTGCTTGATACAGGGATCATATATCCTATTTCGGATAGCCAATGGCTTAGTCCCATACAAGTGGTCCCTAAGAAGGGGGGTATGACTATAGTCCAAAATGATCATAATCAATTTATATCTACTAGGACTATGACAGGGTGGCACATATGCATAGATTACAGAAAACTTAACAAAGCCATCAGGAAGGATCACTTCCCTCTCCCCTTTATTAACCAACTCCTAAAAAGATTAGCAAACCACTCTTATTTTTGCTATCTAGATGGCTACTCGGGATTTCTCAAATCCCCATCTATCCTGATGATTAGGAAAAGACCACCTTTACTTGCCCCTATGGAACATATGCATATAGGAGAATGCCTTTCGGGTTGTGTAATGCACCCGCTACCTTTCAAAGATGCATGATGTCCATCTTTTCAGATTTTGTGGAAGATATAATGGAGGTCTTTATGGATGATTTTTCTGTGCATGGTATTCTTTTGATACTTTTCTAGATAATATTTCTAAGGTGTTGCAACACTATGAAGAGACAAATCTAGTGCTTAACTAGGAAAAGTATCACTTCATAGTGACTAAGGGAGTGGTGCTAGGACATATTGTGTCTCAAAAGGGAATTGAGGTGGACAAAGCAAAAATAAAAGTCATTGAGAAGCTTCCACCACCTACCTCCATTAAAGGAATAAGGAGTTTCTTGGGCCATGTAGGGTTCTACAAGCGGTTCATCAAAGATTTCTCTAAGATCGTCAAACTCTTAACCAATCTTCTTGCCAAAGACATTCCTTTAGAATTTTCTAATAAGTGTCTTTGTGCTTTTTTCAGGTTAAAGGAGGCCCTAATTTCAACCCCTATTTTATAGCCACTAGATTGGAACCTTCCCATCGAGATTATGTAAAATGAAAGTGACTAAACTATGGGAGCAGTATTGGGACAACGGAGAGACAAGCAGGCATATAAAATCTACTATATAAGCCACACTCTCAATCAAGCTCAAGTGAACTATGCCACAACTGAAAAGGAGCTCCTTGCAATGGTTTATGCTATGAACAAGTTTCGTTCATACTTAGTAGGAAGCAAGGTCCTTGTTTACATAGACCATTCAGCCTTGAAATACCTTTTGGCAAAGAAGGATGCCAAGCCAAGACTCATACAGTGGATCCTTCTTCTTCAATAGTTTAATTTGGAAATTCGAGACCAAAAAGGAACAAAGAACTTAGTTGCTAACCACTTGTCCCATTTAGAAAAGACTACCTATTTAGACCCTTTTCCCATTACATATGACCTCCCAAGCGAGTAGCTAATGAAAATTCAAGAGAATGTGCCCTGGTATGCTGACTTGGTAAACTATCTGGCATGTGATCTCATTCCACCTGACATGGATTACCATCAGAAGAAAAAATCCTCTAGGACTCTAAGCAGTACTTTTAGGATGAGCATTACTTATACAAAAAGTGTGGGGATAGATTACTGCGGAGATGCATTCCAGATGAGGAAATATCAGAAGTCCTCAGGCACTGTCACTCACTTGAGTGTAGGGGACATGCAAGTTAAAACAAAATAGCAACTAAAGTGCTTTAGAGTGGGTTTTATTGGCCCTCTCTCTTTAAAGATGCAAGGAAATTTGTAATCAAATGTGTTCATTATCAAAAAATAGGAAATATTAGCAAACATAACAAAATGCCACTCACTAACATCATTGACCTTTCCTAAGCTCCTATGGAAACAAGTACATACTGGTTGGGGTTGATTACGTTTCCAAGTGGGTCGAAGCAATAGCTTTACCAACCAATGATGCTAAGGTTGTTATCAAGTTCCTAAGAAGAAATGTGTTCACCCATTTTGGTACCCCGAGAGCTATAATCAGTAATGGCGGTTCTCACTTTTGTAATCGTCAATTTGTATCTTTATTAGCAAAATATAGGGTCAAGCATAAGGTAGCTACGCCATACCACCCTCAGATAAGTGGACAAGTGAAAATCTTAAATAGAGAACTGAAAGCTATTCTGGAGAACACAGTTAATGCTTCGAGAAAGGATTGGTCCACTCAATTAGATAATGCACTTTGGGCATACAGAACAACTTACAAAACTCCAATAGGACTTTACTATTCAAATTGGTCCACGAACAACCTTTTCATCTTCTGATTGAGTTAGAACACAAAGCATTCTGGGCTACTCAGTTTCTCAATTTAGTGTTAAAAGATTACTTTAATTGAATGAACTTGAAGAATTTTGACTTAATGATTACAAGAATGCCAAGATTTATAAAGAGAAAACAAAAAGATGGCATGATAAAAATTTACAAAAGAAAGAGTTTCAAGAAGGAGATTTGGTGTTGCTGTTTAACTCCAGATTGAAGCTATTTCCAAGAAAATTAAAGTATCGATGGTTTGGACTATTCAGAATTACATAAGTTTTTCCTCATGGAGTAGTCAAGCTTGTAAACAAAGCAAATAAAACTTTCAAGGTCAACGAGCAACGTCTCAAGCCCTACTTTGTGGAGGAAGCTAGTTTGAAAAGTGTCTAATTGTAAGCACCCAATTTTATAATGCAATTGTGCACAATTGCGATGTAAGCCCCTATGAAGAAATTCATTCAAAAAAATTAAACCTGGTTATTGATTTCTAGACTTTAGGGACTAAATTGTAACATTTTTTAGGATTTGATTACAAATAAGTTAATTTTTTAGGGGTCTTTCAGTAATTAAAAGTAAAAAAATTATTAAAAAATTAAATTAAAATTAACATCGGCATTGGTGTAATGCCGACTAGCAATGTGTAATGCCAATAGGCATTAGGCAATGTCGATCGGCATTGCACAATGCCAACGCGTAAAAGTCCTATTTTTTCTATTTTTCGCATATTTTTATCAATTCTTTCAGGGTTTTGATTGGTTGAAAATTTAATTTTATCTTTATTATTATTTGATAAGGTTTTTAAATGCGTAAGTTTTTAATATAAAAAATAGACGTTATCATCATATCAGATGAGATGAGTCTATTCCTATGAAGGAGGAAGTAAGTATGCAAGCAAACTCTGCATTTAAAAGCAGAGTCTACATGTGTCCGGGGAAGGAATTTTTTTTAGGGGGAGAAAAAAAATTTTTGGAGACTTACAGAGAGAACTGCGTAAAATAACCTGATTACGCAAAAAACATAAAAATAAAAAACCCTAAACTCAACCGAGAACACCCTTTCCAGTCCAAAATCAAGAACAAGTCAATTTAACGATGATAATCTAATCTGAGGGGCTATCTCAAAGCATTTGCACAACATCTAAAATCATCAATGTTCTTTTCTATTCCATTCTTTTCTTTTTTTCTTTTTATGATTTTTTATTTTGTATTGTTTTAATTATTCAATTTCTCTACTAATCTAATTACTTTTTTTTTATGTCTGCATGAGGATTGAGGAGGATACTACCTGTGTTTAGATGAACAAAAGATCCATGGAATGCCATGAAAGAATATGTATTATTTTCCAGTAAAACTTAGGATTTTTATCTTTATTTTGTATTTTGGTATCCTGTGTAGTTTTTTAATTCATGGTTGTATAATTGTTAAAGTTTAATTTTGTATGTAGTTTATAATAGCTCCAGTAGTGGGAATAGTAAAAGATTCAATTTTCTACACTTTAAAATTAATTAGTAAAACTAGGTTCATTGGGTAAAATTAATTAAAATTGATGGTGGCTTTAGTTAATTAGGGTTTTTATGTAATTAAATTAGGTTTTTTAGAAATCATATGTGAATGTGTTTTGATTTGATTTTGTTATGTTTTTTATGTTTTTTGGGCTTTTTTATGTATTTGGGCCCCCAGCCCAAATTTAGGCCTAACCCACTTAATAAATAGGCTTAAAAATGGTTTAGGACTTTAAATAATTAAAATCAATTTAGGACCATTAGGTTAATTAGATTTTAGACCCACTTAGTTAATTAAAACTTATTTAAACTTAGTTTAGCCCACTTAAATTCAGTTCTTTTAAAATAAATAGAAGTAGGCCCATATTTCACTTAAAATAAAACCAAGTTAGACTTAGGCCCACTAATTTAACTTTTCTTTAAAATTGAATAGACTTAAGCCCATTCCTTAGACAAGCTAAAATAAATAGATCTAGGCTTACTAATTAATAAAAATGTAGGCCCACTTTTAGTCTCTTTCTCACTTGTAAATAAAATGTAAATCTAGCTAACTTTTTAAAATTAACATAGTTTTATACATAGGGACATTACCTTTTTGATGCATTTGTACTTGTAATTTTATTAAATTGTTGCCTTTTGGGTTAAATGGTTGTTAATTAGAGTTTAATAAGAGTTTAATAAAATTGCATGTAATTAGATAATGAAATAATCATTTATAAAATTATTCTAAATGAACACGAGACTAAGAGAAGTTAGTATTTCGTATCCAGAATCTCCTAGTTGTGGTGCTAGCTTTCTTTTAGGGAATCGAGTACCACCTTTTTTATTTGTCTCAGTTATTACCCTAGGTGGTGACTCCTCATCTCCACACCATGTCTTTATGACAGTGGTTAGTGTGTTCTCTAAGGCCCTGAGCCTAAACAGTGTCGCGGTTGCTAAAATCTTGGACGCGCGCTAAGCCCTACCGTCTACAATGGTGACTCCACTGAGGATAAGAGATACTGATTCTACTTATGTTCTTTAGAGTTATTTTATCGATTATTATTTCATTCTTGCATTCATTCTGCATATCCCTACTAAACTGATGGTGTTGGTTTATGATTCCATTATTCCACTAGCTTCATGGAGTTGTAGATTGGCTGACCATCACTCTTAGCCTTAACTCAGTTCCAGAGAGATTATTGGGCTCATTTGACCATAGTCTGTAACTAAATTCCTTAAGGGGGGTAATCTTCTCTCGAGTTGGTAAAGGATGTTAGGCCCCTCTGACCTTGGCCTGTAACTCAAAGTCCATAATGGAGAGCATCTTGATAAGGGAACCTTAACTTTTCATCGAACCCTAACCACATATAATTTCCTAATTACTTCCCTTAGGATTTTTTCCCAAAATGCTTATTTGTTTGATATTGCCATGAGGTATTTCTATTTATAAAAGCCTAGGCCTATACCTTTGAAGCTCATTCAAAGCTAATAAGGATTAGGCTAGACCGTTATATTTAGAAATGTTTTTTCTATCTTTTTGTTTTAAAAAGAGGTTTGGCATGCGTGCCAGCTCTTAATATCCCCTGTAGATATGAAGGCCAAACCAAAAATCCTAGGAAAAAAAACTCGCCATTGAACATGTGTGTGGGAGGAATAAGGTTGGAAGGCTTATACTTGCATGTTGCCTATTTATTGCTTCTTGATACTTGCTACTTGCTAAGTGCTTGCCTGCTATTTATTCTATAAACACATGCATCATGCATACATACAGTCCATGCATCATACTAATACCTTATTTTGCAGCCATCATAGATTCATCTAGGCCTTCTCGTGTCTGGGGACGAAGAGGTGGCAGATTGACCAAAGTTGATTTAAGTTCGAAGTCCATAGCTTAAGTCATTCTTCATAGACTGGAGAGACTAAAAGGGAGTCCAATTAATCTACTATTCCTAGAAGCTGAACCAACTCAGACTGAACAGACTGAAATGCAACAACAACCAGAGATGTGGACCTTGGAGGACATTAAAGGAGCTTTTATGGATGACATGAGAGCTATGATGTAAGATGAACTAAGAAAGGCTTTGGCCGGACTTATTCAACCTGTTGTTGAATAACCACCTGTTGTTGTTATTGAATAACCACTTGCTAATGTTATTGAACAACCACCTGCTACTACTATTAAACAGCCACCTGTTGTATGAGCTATTACTGTAGCTCCTCCACCTACTGCTAACAATGCTGAGGGGCAATCTGCTGCTAGAAATGTGCCTACTACTGATGTGAGATTAGAAGACGTTGAAAACTACATGGTAGCAAAGGCGAAGAGAGAATCACTTGAATTAGTTCAAGACCTTGAGTCCAAGCAAATGCAAGCACTGACTTAGAAAATGTCCAAGATGGAAGAGCTTATTAGAGGACAAGGAATGGCATATTCTTTTAACTTTGATGACATGCTACAAATGGAGAAAAAAAGCTACCTAAAAAATTCAAAATGCCTCAACTGTAGAAATTTGATGGGAGAGGAGATCCTAGAATTCACTTAAGTATGAGCACTATAAAAGCACCTCTGGTGGTAGTCACTAGGTTGTTTATGCTATCTCTGGAAGGAATGGCTATGAACTAGTACCATACATTAGAAAAGTCTATTAGAGCTGACCGGAAGGAACTATGTAATGTATTCTTGAAATAATATGTTTACAATACCAAGTTCGAGGTATCCATCAGGGATCTAGAGTTAACTAAACAGAAATCAAATGAGTCTTTTTCTGATTTCTTAACTCATTTCATGAATAAAGAAGGGATAATGAAAAGCAAGCTTATTGAGAAGGATCAAGTTAGAATGATAGTTTTTAATGTGTCACCTAATTTGGTCGAGAGGCTACAGATGATGAATCCCAAAACCTTTGTAGACTTGTATGATGATGGGTTCCAAGCTAAGGAAATTGAGAGTGAGAAAAAGAAAACCGCTAGAGGCACAAGAACCCAAAACTACCCAACTGGGGGCATACAATAAGGAAGTACTAGCCAAGTTATCGAGGTGCGTGCAGTTCAGCAACCCAGGAGATTTTCTAACTTTAACCAACCACTCTCCAAAGTCCTAGAGAGGCTAATCCAAAAAGGCCTACTCCAACCCTTAACCTTTTTTAAGCTACCAAACCCAAATCTCCCCGGCTATGATCTAAATAGTTACTGTAAGTTTCATCAAGTAGCTGGCCATTCCACAGATACCTGCATTCACCTAAAACATGAAATCCAAAACCTGATAGACTCTAGAAAAATCACTGACCCTGAGTGATGAGTGTGAAAAATGCATTTTATTAAGTAGTCTTCATCTTAGGAAAAATTCAATTTCAGTTAAGTTTATGTTTCTTTTATTCAGTTTTTATTTAGTTGAGTACTTACTGCATGTCTTGTGTGTTTATTTATTTTTATGTATTAGTTGGTTTATTTTTGGTTGATTTTTATGTAATTAGGGAAGTCAAAGAACAGTAGAGGAATGTTACATGGGAGCCATGGGCACTTGAAGTGGGCTCGAAAAGCAATGGAGGTCAATATGCAATAATGCTAAAAAAGGGATGTGCACGGCCATGCGCAAAATGCACACGGCCGTGCGACCTAGTGATTGGGCGGAGTCGAATTTAATTGCTAACTCATGAGGGACAAGATGGAGATTTCGCATGGTTGTAACCCTAGGGTTGGTAATTAGGGTTTTATAAGAGGGTAGCCACCAGAAACAAAGGAAAAAAAAAGACTATTATTCATCACTTTAAGAGGATTCTTTTTCTTATCATCACTTTTTGGGAGATACAATTTTTTTTATAACAGTTTTGAGAAAACAAAGATTTTTCTTGCATATGTTAGTTTGGAGATTGGAGAATAAAAATTGAAGAACATCAAGCTTCCTATTTAACATGGGGTTTATTCTATTCAATTTTTGTTATTCGCTCTTAATTTTAATTCAATGATGATGTCTATTTTCTATTATTATTCCTCTTTATTTCTTAAAATTAACATGAGTAGCTAAATTCTTAGTTAGGTTTCTTATTGTTATTCAACCATGGGCTAATCACAATTAAACCTAAGCCTTTAACCTAGATCCTTTGGTTGTTATTAAACTTAATGTCTTCTTAGGATTGATCACCCTTTGATTGAATATACACAATAAAACTTAATCGAGAGATAGGTTGTATTGGATTTAAACAATAACATGTTAGATGCTTTCTTAGTTGAGAAACACTCAAGCAACTAATATTGATTAAGGGTTAGTGTTTAAACCGGGTTAACCAAACACTTAGTAGGTGAGAGCTTTAAATCTAAGAATGTCAATTTACTTGGTTAATCATAAGGTTGTCTTAGGAGGAAAGCCTATGATTTTAGAAAAACCCTCAAATTGGATTAAGGTTAGGTATGACTTAGCAATAAATTGATTTTAAATAAAGGTTGAATTGGTAATAAGAACCCTAGCTCTCTAAAGTGATTGTTATTTCATTGTCATTTTTTGTGTTTTGTCTTAGTTTAATTTTTAGTTTAATTAAAAATACCCTTTTTCATTGTTTAAACAAACAAACACAACTAGTAGCATAGTAGTCAATTTGCAATCTATGTGGGATCGATATTTAATTACTACTTGTATGAATCCATATACTTGCGGAAACCCATCATTGAGAAATCCAATTCCAACCCAAACACCAGAAATAACCCTTTCCCAGACTACCAAAATGTTCCACCCATGATGATCAACTCAGGGGTTAGCAAAGAAGAAGTGCTAAGCTCCTTTGAGGACCTCAATGCTATACCCAATGGAGAACCTTTCAGACAGCCACAAAGAGGAGTGGAAGATTTACTGGGCCAGCCCTTATGCAAGTTTGATTATAGAGTATTCTACTCGAAACCACCCTCTGTTGGTATCCTTATTGAATCAATTAAACCCTCATGGTGGGTGATGAATTTAAGGATGAACCTTTGGCTCCTAAACAATTTCAAGAAGGAGTTGAAGATTTGCTGAATCAACACTTAGGCAAGCTCAATATGGAAGATCTGAAAGGGAAGGAAAGATGCATAATGGAAGTGTGGAAAGATGGGAAAAGAAACCAAATCATTAGAGTTATTGACATCTGGTATGATTTTGATGAAGAAAAACCAATTGGAGTTGATGTATAGAGTGATAATCCAAATGTGAATCATGTTACTAAAAGTGAGAGGAATTACCGGACAGTAGAAAAATAAAATGAAAAGGTTGCAAAAAGGGAAGAAATAGAAGATATAGAAGTAGAGGAAGGACAGAAAGAAGACCTGATCCTAGAACAACTCAAGAAGGCCAAAGTGAATGTGAGCATCTAGGAATTACTTATGCATTCAGGTAATCACAAAAGGGCTCTGGTTAAAGCTTTGTTGAATATAAGGATTGAAATGGCAGCTACACCTAAGGCTACGGTAGCAAAGGTGACAGAAAAGAAACATGGGCTAATAATATTCTCAGATGATGACTTGCCTTTGGAGGGAAGAAACCATAACAAGGCATTATTTATCCTAGCTGAAGTAAAAGGGAAAAGAACTAACTTTGTAATGATAGATGATGGTTCAGCTGTAAATGTATGCTCAATAAAGATCCTACCTAATCTGGGTCTGAAAGTGGATGACTTAATGGTTTCAAACCTCATAATCAGAGCTTATGATGACAGTACCATGAATGTGGAGGGAACATTTTAGGCTTTCATTAAATTAGGGCCTATAGGGTCGACTGTTGAATTTACTGTGTTGGACATCCCTATTACCTATGCCCTGCCGTTGGGAAGGCCGTGGTTTCATGTCCTAAGAGGAGTACCTTCAACTGTGCACCAGAAAATAAAATTCCCTCATGAAGGAGATGTTGTGGCAATAGAAGCTGGAACCAATGCAGTTGTGGCAGCTATACTTGATAAACAAAAGCAAGTGTGTGTTCCGCCTAGTTTTTAAGTTGTTGGAATATTTGAGGGGACGGATCCCAGGGTTGCAAAAATGATGGAAAGCATGAATTATCGACCTGGATAGGGGCTTAAGAAGAATGAACAAGGAAGTCCTAGGCCCCTGAACATTAAGACCCAGGACTATATGAAGGGTTTAGGATATACTGAGGCAGGACCAGCTAGTAGAAGAGCAAAGAACAAAGAGAAAGAAAAAAGAAATAAGCCCTTGGGAAGAATTAGACCACTAAGTAAGAACTTCATCAAGTAAGGGGAGGGAAAGTATTATCTGGGCACCAAAGAATCTATTAACATGGCTAGAAAAGATGTCCCTAGGTTTGAGATCTTTAAGAAGTAGATTATGGAAAACCTAGTAGCCAACAACAAAGAGGAAGTCATGAAGCAAGTAACTGAAAGGATGGGTGTTGATGCTGTTGAGGAGCTACTGTGTTTGCCACCTAAGGAGGAACCACCCTAGGACTTAGCTACTATCATTAGTGATAGTTTTATTGATTTTTTTATGAAGAAACTAATGTAATAATGTCTAGTCTTTATGCGGACAAAGATGTTGTTTTTCCTATGGTCAATGATATGAATGCTTGTTTTGCTTACTTATGTGATTTGCATCCTGATAGTTCTATGCATTATAATTTTGATAGGTCATGCATGTTTGACATTAATTCAATTCAATTTGATTCATTTAACATGGGCACAAATGATAATCCAAAGAACACTTCTATATCACATGATGTAACTCCTGAAGAGAGGAAAAATTTTAAGAGAATATTAACAAAAAGAAAGGTAGTATTTGCTTGGACTTATGAAGACATGCTTGGTTTGGATAGGAAAATAACAGAGCATCACATTCCAACTCATCTAAAAACCAAGCCAATTAAACAAAAATTGCGCAAATTAAGACCAGAATGGACATAAAAGATAAGAGAGGAAATTGTCAAGCAAATACAGGCTAACTTCCTAGAAGTAGTAGACTACCCTCAATGGCTAGCAAACATAGTACCTGTTCCTAAGAAAGATGGCAAAGTATGGATGTGTGTACATTTTAGGGATCTGAACAAAGCCTGTCCAAAAGATGACTTCCCGTTACCTCGCATTGATGTAATAGTGGATAGCGCCGCAGCAAGTGCAATGTATTCTTTTAGGATTTTTCAAGTATAATTAGATAATGATGGCAGTCACGGACAAGATTAAGATAGCTTTCATCACAAAATGGGGAACTTATTGTCACAAGGTGATGCCTTTCAAACTGAAGAATGCAGGTGCAACTTATCAAAGAGCCTCTACTGCCCTTTTCCATGATATGATGCAGAAGGAAGTTGAAGTGTATGTGGATGACATGATGGTCAAATCAGAGACAAGAGGAGGAAATTTTGAAGCCTTAGACAAGTTCTTAGCTAGAATTGAGAGGTACAACATGAGACTCAACCCGAAGAAGTGCATTTTTGGGGTTACTTCAGGGAAGCTGTTAGGGCATATAGTGAGCAGCCGAGGAATTAAAGCGGAACCAGATAAAGTGAAAGCCATCCAAGAAATGTCGACACCAAAGATGGAGAAAGAAGTAAGAGGATTCCTTGGTAGGTTACAGTATATTAGTAGGTTTATTGCAAAACTCATTAATATTTATGACCCCTATCTTTAAGCTCTTAAGGAAGGATCAGCCGATTAAGTGGAATGATGATTGTCAAAAAGCTTTTGATAAGATCAAGGAGTATCTTGTTAATCCACCTATTCTAAAACCACCTAGATAGGGTAAGCCATTGGTTTTATACTTGGCTTTAGAAGAGGATGCAATGGGGGTAATGTTAGCATAAGAAGGGTCAGATGGAATAGAGCACGTAGTGTACTACTTGAGCAAGAATTTTCTGTCGTACGAGGAAAAATATGATTTAGTATAAAAGACATGTCTGATCATGATTTGGGCTATAAGGAAATTGAGGCATTATTTTCAATCTTATAGGGTTCAAGTTGTTTCAAGAATAGACCCTCTAAGGTATCTGTTTCAAGCATCGGCTCTAATTACAAAAATGTCTCAATGGTTGGTACTCTTAACTGAATTTGATATAGAGTACATTACTATAAAGGTAATCAAGGGAAGAGCAGTTGTCACGACCTAAAACAGGGGCCATGACCGGCGCTAGGGAACGGGAATTCTTTCGAATCCAGAACCCGTAGCAAGCCTAAAAATAAAATAAAATATGCAATAGTAATAATAACAATATCAAATTTACAGCGGAAATAAAAATTATAAATATAATAATAACATTTCCATCAACTGGATTTAAATCAAATCTCAACTCATCACATATATAAAATCGGATTAAACAAAACCCAAGCATCCAGGTAACAAACAGAAACAATACCTGCCACGACTGCATTAGATGCCTGAGCATCCTGCTGAGTAAGATGAAAAACTCTGGCCTGACCTCGACCTCCCTGCTGACTGGTAGAAGCCTGGCCAACACCTCTGGCACCTCCTCTAGTACCTCTACCACAACTCTGCTGTGGAACAAACTGAGTGGAACTCTGATGCTGAGCTGGTGGTAACTGAAATGGCACGGGTACAGCACTAGCAATTGACTGCTGTGGGAATCACGGAATCTACAGCTGCTAATATCCGAAATAAGGACACGATCTAGCAAAATGTCTTATCTGCCCGCATCTGAAGCATGTCAGTGGTGTCAAATAACATGGTCCCTGACGGACTCTATCATAAGTCTGACAAACACAGGCCGCTGATCCAGAACTACAACCACTGCTGCTGCTCGAAGCACCTGACCCAAATTTGAATGATCTACGCTGACCTCCACGGCCATGTCTACTACTCTGATGCACTCGCTGCTGCTGTCTCTGACTCTGCTGAGTCGGACCTCGCTGCTGACTACTCGAACCAACATGAAAACTCGAATACAGTGTAGTCTGCAATCCACTCGACTGAACCCTTAGCTGGTAATAATCAGGCATCGCTCCTTGCCTAACTAGTCTCAGCTCAATCTCCTTAGCCAACTCAATCACAGACTCGAGAGTAAGGCCTACTGTAGGCATACCAGTAACATATGTAGTGACTGTAAAATACTGATCTCACATCAGATCCTTAGCATATCTACCCAATTAAAGAAACTCTCGGGTATACTCCTCTACAGATCGATCTCCACGAGAAATACTGGTCAGACGGAGACGATAGCTCAAACGAAGAGGCTCTGGACAAAATCTCCTCATAAATCACTCATGAAACTGAGCCCACGTCATCGTCATCATATAAGGCTGGATCATCTTAATTAACCAATCTAGAGCTAGTCCCTCGACAGACAACTCAACGATCATGATCCGCTGATACTCGGTATGAATAGTCTGAGTCCGAGTCTCAATCGCGTGCAGAAAGTCTAATGGATCAGAAGTACCATCAAAAGCAATCCTGCCAACTCGGGCATAGAACAAAGCTGCCTCAGGGTCAGACATACCCTGCTGATAGGCAGGCTGAACAGGCTGAACAACTGGAGGAACAGGAACATCAAACTCAGGCTCAATAGGCTCCTCGTCTTGTAACTCTCTCTACCTACGGCGACCTGCCGCTCCTTGAGGTCTACCTCTGCAATGACCTCTACGTCTAACTGGCTGCTAAGGAGGTAAAACCTCATCCTGAAAAGACTCATCATCCTCGGCCTCAATGATCGGTGGAGCGACACGCGCTTGCCTCCTCATACTGAAAAGATAAATGGAAACATTCAGACAAAACAGACAACGGAGGAATAACGCTGGAAACTAAGCAAGGAATACTCATCAAGACATACTCGAACCTAATACACTGCAGTAGTCCAACAAAAAACACAACTCTGAAAACTAGGGCCACAACTCACAAAACTAAGCCCTGACACAGAACTCCGCTCTGATACCAACTTTTTCACGAACCAAAACAGGAGCCATGACCGGCGCTAGGGAACGGGAATTCTTTCGAATCCGGAACCCGTAGCAAGCCTAAAAATAAAATAAAATATGCAATAGTAATACTAACAATATCAAATTTTCAGCGGAAATAAAAATTATAAATATAATAATAACATTTCCATCAACTGGATTTAAATCAAATCTCAACTCATCACATATATAAAATCTCTTTAATACAATCCAGTTCAAATTCTTAAAATATCTCACATAAATAAAATACATAAAGTCCCACGATTTAATTTACAACTACTGTAGTGTCTAGATTATAAAAATAAGACTCAAGTAAGCAGTTTACATAAAGAAGTCGGGGCGGAAGAAATCCGGCGTACAGGCCTGCTACTGAGGTCTGAAGATGTTGACTCTCCTGAAAAATTATCAACGGAGGGGAGTCAGACCTCACTGAGTGAATTACTATAATATATATACATGCACACTAAATGACAATGCATACAATCATAGTATATATCTAATATGTATATATACAGGCAAATACACACAGATGCTGTAAAATCATTTTATATATATTTCACTAAAAATCATCGTTTATGAAGGATCAAATAGAACCCTAGAATATCGCAACCTCAGAAATACTGTTAGACAACACTCTAGCCATACAGGCTCACTTAATCCAAATATATCCACTTAATCCATTTAGACAGTAGACTGGCCCCGAGACACTAAGTCAACCGAGCTCCAGCAGTTTGACTGCCAGTGTGATTGGCCCCGAGACACTTGGTCAACCGAGCTCCAGCAATCACACCCAAACCATATCTCACACAAATCAATAATCATATTCAATCAATGTCCACAAATAAGTTAGTAATATAGCCTAAATACTATAGGCGTACCGGTACGTACTCGGTCCTAGTGCTGCCCACTAGGTAGCACGTTCTATCGATATCCTTCATCATTAATAATGTAAAACATTCATTCACAAAAATAAATGATGCATGAAGTTCAATAAAATATCAACATAAACCATATATATACTAGAAATATACCAAAAAGAAACCAGGTATATTTCGAGTATATATACGTCAAATAAATCCAATCAAATCATAAATTAAACTAGAAATATATTTAAAAATATTTTTAAATATAATTTATTAACAAAACATGTATATAATTTATTATATACCAAAAATAAACCAAAATAAACTAAATATAAACTTAAGAAATAATCAAATTATTTATGCATATTTAATCAACATAAAACATGTATTTCTAAATCATGCATCCTAAGCATATATATATATAGTATAGTAACTCACCCTAGTGCGCTCCACGAGACGGGTCCGACGGGCCTGGTCCACTAGCCCTCGGTCTCGGCGCAACTAAACAAGCAATAAATAACCGACATTAGAATAAACCTAACAGAACTCCTATAATTCGATCTAGAGTATTAAACACAGAAACAGAATTAGGGCTCGACTGGACATCACATTTTACGAGAATTCTATCAAAAATTCGGCAGAACCTCCTCTGTAAAACGGACATCTCTCTACTCAAAAGAGTAGAGTCGACCCTGCAAGGAAATACACTTTGAAAAACTACACGAAGCACAATCAAAATCCCACGGTCGGACTCCAAACTACAGTCCACCGACCGGGGTCCACAATCACAGAAAAATTCAGAAAACACCAAAAAATCCTTAAAACCTAAAAATACATTTTATAGGTAGAAATTACATAATTAACCTTTAAACACATTAAAAACCAATAAAAACTCATTTTATTAGTAAAACCATATATTGTATATATAATTGAAAATAATTCACGAAAAATAGTTTTAATTAGTTAAAAATACCAAATAATTTGTAGAAATCATTTTTATACTTTAAATAACTATTAAAACCAATTAAATTACATTTTTAGACAATTTAGGTTAAAATTACCAAAATACCCCTATATATATAAATATACCAAAATTACTTCAAAAATTCACCAAAAATTATACAATTATCCAAAATTAATTTTCTCAACATATTTATCAATAATATTAATAATTAAACTCATTTAACCAATTAAATTCAATTAAAAACACATTTAACCTAATTTTCCCAAAATTACATAAACTTCAATAATTCAAAATAAATACTTAGAAATTCATAAAAATTCCAAATAAATTCCTATAATTCATTTAAACACCTAATTTAACCATAAACCCCAATTTCATAATTTAAATAATTAATTTCCGAAAATTAGAAAATAATATTAAAATATTCAAAAATACCCAAAAATCCAAACAATCTCCAAAAATTCCACAAAAATTCATAAATGTAGATTAAGCTACTAGGATCAACATTTGTGAAGGGAGTTTTCATGAAAAAATCAATTAGAAGCTCAAAAAAATCAAAAACCCTAATGTGACCGAAATTGAAAATTCGAAACCTAAGCAATTCTAGACCATTTCAGCTCAAACCAAAGCTAGAATCACACTCACCGGAGCTTAAGGAGAAGAAAGAGACTGGCGGTGTTGAAAATGGTGACCGAAATCGATGTGATCGACGGTGGCCAAAGTTTCGGCTTCTCCGGCCAAAACCGACTTCCAAGCGCCGGAAACGGCTACCACAGGCGGCGGAAGAGGCTGGGGAAGGTGGTGGCACACCGGACGGCACACCAACGGTGAGGAAACGGCGTGACAGGCGTCCGGACGGCGAAGGGAAGCAAATCAGGGAAAAAAGATGCTCGGGGGCAAAATGGTAATTTTCCAAAGTTTTGGTTTTTTGATATATTATATGTATATATATATAGATTATACTATATATTAAAATAATATTAAATCACACACATTAAATTTAATATTTTAATAATTTATACTAAATAAAAATAATTAAATAACAATAAAATAAATAAATAATTAATATAATATTAGGGTAATACTAAACCCTAATTAAATAAATAATTATATGTATACACGGTGTTTAATATTTTAAAAATATGTATGAGTTCATGCAAGTCCGAAAATATATTTAAAATAATTAATAATAAAATATTTACGTGAAAATATCGTAATGTATATTCAAAAATTATTAACACTGTATATCTCGGTACAGTGTAAAAATATTTTAAAAACACGGGATATTACAGCAGTAGTAGAATTCTTAGCTCACAATGCGATCGAAGGTGAAGAGCAGTGGAATTTGGAGTTTCCATATGTGAACTTAGCAGTTGTAGAACACCGAGAGTGGAAACTTTACTTCGATGGGGCTGTAAACAACAAAGGAGCTGGATTGGGAGTAATTCTTGTTACACCGGAAGGAGAAACTATACCAATGGCAAAGAAACTAGATTTCAAGGTCATAAACAAAATGGCCAAGTATGAAGCATGTATCTATGGAGTTGAGGCAGTTGTAGCAGCTGGAGCGAAAGATTTGTTAGTATTCAATGTTAGTCATCAGTCAAGCTAATGAAGAATGGGAAGTAAAAAAGGAAAATCTAAAGCTTTATATTTGGTATTTGAAAGCCTTGATGAAGAATTTCACCAAATGTCTCTTTATCCATTTATCCAGAGACGATAATCAGATGGCAGACGCACTGGCAACACTCTCTTCAATGTGGGATAGTGCAATTAGGTTGGCCATGAAACCTTTAGTGATCATAAAGTCTAAAGCACCATGTTATGGGGGTGAGCAGATTATAAATGTTCAAATAGGACCTAAAGAAAAGCCTTGGTTTTATGATGTCCAAAGATTCATTGAAGAAGGAATTTATCCAGTTGAAGCAACTTTAAAAGAAAGATATGCCCTTCATGTCCTTGCACGTAACTATGAAGTCATGATAGGGTATTATACAAAAGAATGTCAAATGGGATGCAGCTCAGGTGCCTCAAAAAGGATGAAGCTGAAGAGGTGATGCAAGAGATTCATACAGGGGCTTACGGTTCTCATATGAACGGGATGATTCTAGTTAAAAAGAAACTCAGACAAGGGTATTACTGGATGACTATGGAAAAGGATTGTATCAGGACAGTAAGATAATGCCATTAGTGTCAGATCCATGGGAATCTTAGTCATATGCCTCCAATAGTACTAAATAGTTTATCATCCCCTTGGCCCTTTACAGCATCGGGAATTGATATCATAGGAGAAATAAGACCGACAACATCAAATGTGCATAAATACATAGTGGTGGTAATCGATTACTTCTCGAGATGGGTAGAGGCAGAATCTTTCAACACTCTAAAAGCAAAACAGATGGCATAGTTCATCGAGAAGAGCCTTATCTGCAGATATGGGATTCCACATCATATTGTGATAGATAATGGGATTTAGTTTCAAGCAGAAATAGCAGAGTCGTTACAAAAGTATGGGATTGAGCACCATAAATCTTCACCTTATTGCCCTCAAGCTAATAGAGCAGTGGAAGCGGCTAATAAAAATGTTAAGAAAATCCTTTCTAAGATGGTTCAAACTTACAAGGATTGGTCTGAATATCTTCCTTTTGCCTTATGGGGATATAGGACTATAGCTAGAACCGCCACAGGCCAAACATCGTTCTCATTAGTATATAGTTATGAGGCAATTTTAACCATAGAAATTGAGATTAAGTCCTTAAGAGTAGTTATGGAAGCTAAAATAACTGAGAATGAATGGGCGCAGAAGAGATATGATCATCTTGTATCTCTAGATGAGAAAAGGATGAATTTTTTACTCCACACTCAAATATATCAGAGAAGGATAGTAAGGGCATTCAACAAGAAGGTTAAGCCTAGGAAGATTTAAAGCTGGAGATATGGTGTTGAAATAGTCTAAAGCCGTGGTGTTCGATCCCAGAGGTAAATTTAGACCGAATTGGGAAGGATCATACTTAGTCAAATCGGTCCTACCTAAAGGAGTTGATAAGATATCAGATCTTGAAGGGAATGAGTTCATGGAACCTGTTAATCTGGATCGCCTCAAGAAGTACTACCTGTAAAAAATATGAATAAAAGTATAATAAAAAAATAAAGTCTGCTGGCTAAAAAACCTAAAAAGGCTAGTCAGGCAAAAGTTAGGACATTCCCGCTGTTCAAAAAACCCATAAAAGGCTGACAGGAAAAAGTTAGGGAAATAAATAAAAAGAGAATGGTCCCACCGATTAGAAAACTCGTAAAGGGCTAGTCAAGCAAAAACTAGGGAAATAAAATATGAGCGAAAAAATATTCAGTTAGAAAAACCGTGAGGACTAGCTGATAATAAGAGTTATGTCATGTGATGTATTAAATGTACTCATTTTGGCCCTAATTATTGAATGAAATTGAAATTGAAGTTTTGTTAAAATTTGCATGTCCTTCTTTATTATAAGGCATAAGTACTTGAAGGGAAAACAAAACTTAAGAAAGCCTAAGACTAGCTCTATGAGACCATTCTATCTAGTGATGTCTTTATTTTTTTCCTTTGTGAATCATCATACAAAGCTTGAGTCCTCTTGTACCTAGCAAATCTTGGTGGTTCCGTCTTTTGGATAACAACCCAAGTTTTGTAATCATCGTCAGTAGTCATGTTAGCATCCAGGTGAATGTTCTGTTCAAGAGCTCTACAAGGCCATAAGCTCCTAATCTTATCCAGAGAATCTTATCTCAGAGGAAAACCTTCAAAGTCAGCCAGAACAGTAATAATGAACTGAGGGTGAACATACTAACAGAAAAGGCGTAAAGGGGTAAAAAAGGTAGAGAAGTGCAACCCTGAAATAGGAACATAGTGATCATATAGCTCAATAGTCATGAACTTCAATCTCCACCAAAGGCAGACCCATGTGATCTCAACATCTGAAATCTTCTTTAACCAGTCAACCCATTGGTCCATAGAACGTTTTTCCTTCATTTTTAAGGGACAAGATTGTAGCTGATGGAATTGATAAGTCAAAGGATTGAGGGGTATATTAAGCAAGCTTAGCTTTTCCTGTAACCAAATCTATAAAAAAAGGATAAGAATAATAAAATAAAAGCCCCCCAAGTTAAAAACCCGAAAGGGCAGCTTAGGCAAAAGTTAGGGCAAGCCTGCTAAGCTAAAAACTCGAAAGGGCGGCTTACGCAAAAAATAAAAAATAAAAAAATCCATTAAGATGCACACACTGTTTCAATTCTATCTAATAGTGTTTGAGATAGTGCAAGAATAAAAATAATAGTACAATAGAGAACAGTCAGATACAGACACATAGAAATTCAGGAATACGAAAACTTTAAATCATTCATCTCGAGCTCTAGTATCAGGCCATGGGCTCCATCCTCTGGTAAGGTCAACATGATGATAAGTGTCTAGAGGTCTGGCAGATGAATTCCCAGCGCTGTACGGATCAAAGCCCAAGTCTGCAAGCTGCTGACGAAGCATCTCGCTCTCCCGCTCTAGACCGCTGGAATAGCTCCGCATACATAAAAAACATCATATCATATGCATTTCATGTATAGCATGCATACATTTTGCATTTTCTCAGTGTAGATGCTTACCCGTCAACTGTCTATAACCTACATCATGAATAATCTCTAAGATGAGGCAAGTCCATATAAATACTCTGCCTATATCCGAGGAACCTTTTTGTAAAATTTTTACTAATATCAATGTCAAGTGTACAGATCCATATGAGAAATAAATCAAATGTACTCACATGAGAAGCATCTGGTGGATAGAAGCTAGGAAGTTGAGCATCCTCGACTTGCATCTGCTGCTCAACTGGAGCCTAAACAGTGGGAGCCCAGTAGAACATAGACTTTTCTGGAAGAGAGACATCACCAAACGTAGCACTGATAAAGGTCCCATCACGACTAGTCCCAACATGTTGAGTATGATGAACAGGACTAGGTCTAGGCCCAGGACTCTCAATATCAGGGGCAACCTCAGTCTCTGGAGCAATCTCAATCCCCTCATCTGCATTAATAGAAGAACAAACCTCCTCAAACTATAAAAAGAAGCAGTGATTCATAGGTTCTAAAAGTAGAAGCTTAAATAATGAGAAATTACCTTATCATCATTAATGGGAACATGCTCCAAGAGGCTCTCACGGATAAACTGCTCAAGAAAATCTAAGGCAGCATATCCCTGTAGTGCATCCCTCAGCTCCAAACCTATAAGATGTGAGCTGTGGAGCATAGAGAAAGGGACATCAGATGGAATACGACATCGAGAAGGGCCAGAAGACCAGCGATACACTCGCTCCCCTAAATACCACATCAAATAGCCATAACTAGAGAGCAAAATCCTCACAGGCTCAAGGTGAACTACAGCTGCCATGAAATCATATCATTGGATGTCCTCAGCACCCTCCAACCAATCCGAGTTTATCTACAATTTATGTAAATTAAGTCTAATCTCTATTAAACTGTAACATACTCATGATTTTATTTTTTTCCTTACCAGGTGCCACTCAATAGTGTTCAGCTGATCACGATACATCTACAAAGTATTCCTGTTGCTAGCAAGGTGGGAAGAACCCCATCTCATCATCAAAGGAAATGTCCTATCAGAACTGATAGCGTTAAAGCCTTGAATCAGCCTGATCTCTATGCTCCAAATATGGAAGAAAGAGAACATATCAAAAAAAGGCAAAGAAAAGCAAGACTATAAAGATCAAATGAAGGAGAACATACATCAAAGACGTGCCAAAAGCCACACATCATGACAGTACCTCTACAGATAGTGTCCAGTCTGTAATAAATATAAGCGAGTGTAATAGATCCCCAATCTAGTGTGGCAACTCGATCCAAGTCACAAAGTGGACACAACAGAGCAATACTGACCTCATGATCGGTCTTACAAAAGAGGGTGGTGCCTAATAATATCAAAAGGAAACACCTCGCCTTATGGATAATCTGACAAGGAGTAGAAATAGGAAGGCGTCTAAATACCTCAACTAAGGATGAAAGAAGAACATTCTTTCAATTCTTCCACGCTGGAGCTAACCCAATCAAATCTCGCACGTACTAACTCCATCTATGCTCTAGAAGACTACAATAGTTGACGTCAAATGGAACTAGGGATCCTCCAAAGGCAATCCTAGTGATAGCAGAGAAACTCATAGGTGAAATGGTCAGCTCACCCACATGAGTATGAAAAGTGTGGGTAGTGTCCATCCATCGCTTAATCAAAGCAAGCAAAGAGTAATGGTCAAACCGGCCTCAAACAGTCGAAAGTGCAGCAATCAAATGCCTGAATCCGGAGGCCCAAATTAGACGTGTCACCTGCTCTAGCAATCCATGAAATAATTCCCAGGCTAAATTGAAACAGCCCATGAACTTCATCAGAAGCTATTTCAATTTCAAAATAATAATTAATTAATTAAAAGATTAATTAATTAATCAAATAATTTAAATTGAAGGATTTGATTAGTTAATTAATTAATTTCCCTTTAAAAAAAATTATTGATCGACAATGTAGATTGCCGACCGACAATTTAGAATGTCGATCGAAAATCTACTATGTCAACTGGCATTAGCTTGGCTGATCAAAAATCTAGGATTTCAATTGGAATTCCAGACATTGGATTAGTCATTCAAACAACCCAGAGACTAAATTTCATATTTTTAGAGTTTAATTTCAATTTATCAAGCATTTTCATGTTAATTTTTTACTAATATACATGTCAATCTCTACTCTGAAACTAACTCTGATTACTAATAATATAGGTGATATTTGTACAAAAATAAATAGAAGCAAGAAAAGTTACCTTATTACCCACATCTCTGCACCTATGGGTATGTAAATGAGTCAAAGGAAAGATAGTTAAGTCTTCTCAAAGTCCTAGATCATTCTAAGGAAAATGAAGAGGTAGAATCCTCTGATGATCTAAAGTCTTAACTCCTTCATGTTGTTCATATGACAAGGAGACCATAGGATCAGACGGATTGCAAATCGGACAACAAATGGTGAAGAAATCAAGAAAAGAAAAATCAAGATCAATTGAAAAAAAAAAGAAAAGAATAGGAAGAGAAATGAAGTGATCGACAAAAGGGAAAGATATATAAAATGAAAAATATCTATTTTAATCCTTCCAATTTACTTACTTTTAATTCATCTTTTCTCTCTTGCAATTTGGTCCATAATTGCATTCTGATTAGGAACATGTTCCTAAGTAAATCATGACATTCATCAAATTAATAATTCATTGAATTATTAAAACTGCATAATCTATCTATGATTCTAAATTTTTTATCAAGTACAGAATACATAACAAGATTATAGAATTCATTTTTTTGCATTTTACATGCATCATTTTAGTCAAATGATTCATATGCTGCACGGTAGCTGTGATATGAATTTCAAATGATTATGTTATATGCTGCACAGTAGTCATAACCTTCATTATGTTATGTACTGCATAGTAGTTATGACATAAATTTTTAAATCCATCAGTGCTAGACGTTCCACATGAACTATAGCAAGTTTTCAAGTTATCATCACTAGACATCCCACAGGGAATATAGTTTGCATCGTTTGACGTCCCATAGGGAATATAATGAAATTCATCAATGTTAGACGTTCCACAGGAACTATAGTAAGTTTTCAAGTTATCATCACTAGAAGTCCCATAGGGAATATAGTGTGCATTGTTAGACATCCCATAGGGAATATAACGAAATTCATCATTGCTAGACGTTCCACAGGAATTACAGCAAGTTTTCAATTTATCATCATTAAACGTCCCACGGGGAATATAGCAAAACTCATTTGCACAAAGTCTACTAAACGTTCAGCAAGAAATATAGTGAGACTTATCAAACATTATACCTTGCTCGGCAATTTGAGCATCAATATATCATTTAGGATACAATCAAGTGTCCTAATTTCTTTCTTTTGAAATTGTGTGCTTCTATTGCTTTGCCGCAATTTGACAAGCAACCAGCGATAAAGAGGGGCAACTATAAGCACCCAATTTCAGGATGCAATTGTGCACAATTACACGTAAGCCCTTATGATGAAATTCATTCAAAAAAATTAAACCTGGTTGTCAACTTTCTAGACTTTAAGGATTAAATTGCAACATTTTTTAGGATTTAATTATAAATAAGTCAATTTTTCAGGGGTTTTTGGTAATTAAAAGTAAAAAAATTAAATTAAAATTAGGATCTGTATTGGTGTAATGTCGATCGGCATTGTGTAATGCCGATCGGCATTAGGCAATGCTGACACGTAAAAGTTCTGTTTTTTCAATTTTTCGTGTATTTTTTTTCTTATTTTTATCGATTTTTTTAGTGTTTTGATAGGTTAAAAATTCAATTTTATCTTTATTATTATCTGATAAGGTTTTTAAATGCATAAGTTTTTAAAATCAAAAAAAGACGCTATCATCAGATCATATGAGATGAGTCTGTTCCTTCGACGGAGGAAATCAGTATGCAAGCAAACTCTATATTTAAAAGTAGAGTCTGTATGCATGCAGGGAAGGACTTTTTTTTTGGGGGAGAAAAAAAATTTTGGAGACTCACAAAGAGAACTGCATAAAAGAACCTGACTGCATAAAAAAAAAATAAAAAAACCTAAACTCAACTGAGAACACCCTTTCCAATCCAGAATCAACAACAAGTCAATTTAACGATGATAATCTAATCTGAGGGGCTATCTCAAAGCATTTGCACAACATCTAAAATCATCAATGTTCTTTTTTATTTCATTCTTTTCTTTTTTTCTTTTTGTGATTTTTTATTTTGTTATTGTTTTGATTCTTCAATTTCTCTACTAATCTAATTACTTTTGTGTTTTTTTATTTTATTTTTGATGTCTATATGAAGATTGAGGAGGATACTACCTGTGTTTAGATGAACAAAAGGTCCATGAAATGCCATGGATGAACATGTATTATTTTCCAGTAGAACTTAGGATTTTTATCTTTATTTTGTATGTTGGTATCTTGTGTAGTTTTTTAATTCATGGCTGCATAATTGTTAAATTTTAATTTTGTATATAGTTTGTAATAGCCCCAGTAGTGGGAATAGTAAAAGATTTTAATTTTGTACATAATTAAATTAGGTTTTTTAGAAATCATATGTGAATGTGTTTTGATTTGTTTTTGTTATGTTTTTTATGTTTTTTTGGGCTTTTTTATGTTTTTGGGCCCCAAGTCCACGTTTAAGTCTAACCCACTTAATAAATAGGCTTAAAAATGGTTTAGGACTTTAAATAATTAAAATCAATTTAGGACCATTAGGTTAATTAGACTTTAGGCCCACTTAGTTAATTAAAACTTGTTTAGACTTAGCTCAGCCCACTTAAATTCATTTCTTTTAAAATAAATAGACATAGGCCCACATTTCACTTAAAATAAAACCAAGTTAGACTTAGGCCCACTAATTTAACTTTTCTTCAAAATTGACTAGTCTTAAGCCCATTCCTTAGACAAGCTAAAATAAATAGATCTAGGCTCACTAATTAGTAAAAATGTAGGCCCACTTTTAGTCTCTTTCTCACTTGTAATTAAAATGTAAATCTAGCTAACATTTGAAAATTAACATAGTTTAAACATAGGAACATTGCCTTTTTGATGCATTTGTACTTGTAATTTTATTGACTTATTGCCTTTTAGGTTAGATGGATGTTAATTAGGGTTTAATAAAATTGCATGTAATTAGAGGATGAAATAATCATCTATAAAATTATTCTAAATGAACACGAGACTAAGAGAAGTTAGTATTCCGTATCCAGAATCTCCTGGTTGTGGTGCTAGCTTTCTTTTAGGGAATTGAGTACCACATTTTCGATTTGTCTTAGTTATTACCCCGGGTGGCGACTCCTCATCTCCACGCCATGTCTTTATGACAGTGGTTAGTGTGTTCTCTAAGGCCTTGAGCCTAAATAGTGTTACAATTGTTAAAATTTTGGTTGCGCGCCAAACCCCGCCGTCTACACTCATGGATCCAACAACCTGAATTCATCAAAGGATAGTCGAGCTATCAAATTTAAAATAGCACTAGTTGGGAGGCAACCCAATTATTTTTCTCTTTAGTATTATTTTGTTTACATTTAATTTTCATTTTTAGTTTTTATTTACTCTATCTTTCTTTTACAAGTTGACAAATAATAAGAAAAAATTTGCTAATTTTAGGAGCAGAGCTATGATCACACGGGATTAAACATGATCATGACCCAACCCGTGTCAAGGTACGCAACTTCATCTAATACATTTATGAATACCACATGGTTTCTTGACAAGACATAAACTATGTTGTGTCCCTAATTCATATTTTCTCCAGAAGCTCACATGACATGGAAGCATGGCTTACGAGCCATGTGCCCCATACCATGCTCAATCATTCAAGCTGTGTCAAAACCAAAGTGACATGGCATGAAGTCGTGTCACCTATCAAATGACATGGCATGAAGCCATGTCAATCATCAAATGACATGGCATGAAGCCATGTCAATCATCAAAAGACACAGCATAAAGCCATGTCAATCATCTGTCATGTCAATCTTCAAATGACATGGCATGAAGTTGTATCAATCACCAAATGACATGGCATGAATCCATGTCAATCTCCAAATGACACGACATGAAGCCATGTTACATACTTTTTACACGGCATGACACATGTCGTGTCCTAGCCTTCAATGCATGACTTTCAACACAGTTTTACAAAACCACATGCCCAACTCATGTGCTTTTTTTATCTATTTAAACCCCTCCTCTTCCACTCTTCTCACATTCGTTTCAACTCCTTCTTAATTATTTCCTCTCAATTTTCTCTCCATTCTCTACCCTCACTTTGTTTTCTTCACTAAACATGGAAAAATCCAAATCTACTGGAAAGTCAACTTTTTCATCATCGAGGAGGAATCGTAGCACATCCTTGCCTCCACCATCTTATTGTCACAACCCAAAACAGGGGCCATGACCAGCGCTAGGGAACAGGAATTCTTTTGAATCCAAAACCCGTAGCAAGCCTAAAAAATAAATAGAAACATGCAATAATAATAATAACATAATTAAATAAAATAATATGCAGCGGAATAAAATCATAAATATCAAAATAATATTTCCACAAAATGAAATTAAATCAATATCCTCATCTCATATATAAATAACTTTTAATACAAGTGTTAGTTCAAATTCTTAAAATACATAACTCACACAAATATAATATAATATCTTTTTAACAATTTTACAACTATATACAACTACTGTAGTGTCTAGATTATAAAATAAAACTCAAATGAACAGTTTACATAATGAAGCCGGGGCGGAAGAAATCCGGTGTAAGGGTCTGCTACTGAGGTCTAAAGACGATGACTCTCCTGAAAAATAGTCAACGAAGGGGAGTCAGACCTCACTGAGTGAATTACTATAATTATATACATGCATACTAAATGACAATGCACACAGTCAAAAGTATATATATTACATATGTATACAAGCAAACACACACAGATGCAATAAAATCATTTTATATATTTTTATTAAAAATCATTGTTTATGAAAGATCAAATAGAACCCTAGAAAATCGCAACCTCAAAATAGTGTTAGACAACACTCTAGTCATACAGGCTCACTTATTCCAAATATATTCACTTATTCCATTTGGACAGTAGACTAGCCCCGAGACACTAAGTCAACCGAGCTCCAGTAGTCTGACTGTCAGTGTGATTGGCCCCGAGACACTTGGTCAACCGAGCTCCAACAATCACACTCCCAAATCATATCTCACACATCAAATAATCAAATCTAATCAATATCCACAAATGGTTAGTAATATAGCCTAAATGCTATCAGCGTACTGGTACGTACTCGGTCCTAGTGTCGCCCACTAGGTAGCACGTTCTATTGATATCCTTCATTATTAAATATAAAACATACATTTACAAATAAATGATGCATGTATTTAAATAAAATAGCAACATAAACCATATATATACTAGAAATATATCAAAAGTAAACCAAGTATATTTCGAGCATATATACGTCAAATAAATCCAACTAAATTACAAAATAAACTAGAAATATATTCAAAAACATTTTAAACATAATTCATTAATAAAACATGCATATAGTTTAAAATAAACCAAAAGTAAACTCAAATAAACTCAAATACTAATTAATACCATTATGCATTTTTAGTCAAAATAAAATATAGATTTCTAAAATCATGCACCCTAGAGCATATATATATAGAATAGTAACTCACAATTATTGCGCTCCTCGAGATGGGTTCGATGGGCCTGCTCCACTAGACCTCGGTCTCAGTGCAACAAAATAAACAAAAATGACATGAATCAAAACAAATCTAACAAAAGTTCTAAAGACTCGATCTAGAATACTAGAGACAGAATTAGGATTAGAACTCGATCGGATATCACGTTTTACGAGAATTCTATCAAAAATCCAGCAGAACCTCCCCTGTAAAATGGACATCTCTCTACTGAAAGAGTAGAGTCAGCCCTACAAAGAAATACACTTCAAAAATAAATACAGAACACAACCACAATTCCTCGGTCGGACTTCAAAGTACAAATCACCGACCAAGGTCCACAATTCACAGAATATTTACAAAATACCAAAAATTCCCTTATATAATAAAAATACATTTTATAAGTAGAAATTACGTAATTAACCCTAAAACACAGTAAAAACTCATTTATTAGACAAATCATAAATTATTCATATAATTTGAAAATAGTTTACGAAAAATAGTTTTTATTAGTTAAAAATACTTAATAATTTATATGGAAGGAAATGTAGATCCCCTTTGAGTTGGGATGAGATTGGTGAGAGAGCTTTGACTGGACCTGAGATGGTTCAGGATGCTGCAGAGAAAGTCACCGTGATTAAGCATAGATTAGAGACCACAGTTAGCAGACAGAAGAGTTATGCGGATCCTAGGCGCAGAGATGTGGAGTTTCAGGTTGGAGATTTCATTTTTCTGAAGGTATCTCCGATGAAGGGTGTGATGAGATTTAGTAGGAAGGGTAAGTTAGCACCAAGATATATTGGACCGTTTGAGATTCTAGAGAAAGTTGGCACTGTTGCATATCGGTTGGATTTGCCTCCGAGTATGTCACAGGTGCATCCAGTGTTTCATATCTCGATGTTGAGGAAGTATATCTCAGACCCTTCACACGTGTTGTAGCCCGACAGTGTAGAAGTGAGTGAAGATTTGACGTTTGTGGAAGAACCTGTGGCGATCATAGATTATCAAGTTCGACAGTTACGTTCGAAACAGATTCTGATGGTCAAGGTTCTATAGCGTAGCGACAGAGTCAAGGAGCATACGTGGGAGACTGAAGCTGAGATGCGAGCTTCTTACCCGTATCTCTTTCCTTCTTGATCCTGTTTTCTAGAATTCGGGGATGAATTCTTGTAAGGGGGGAAGGCTGTAATATCCCGTATTTTTAAACATTTTTACACTGTACCGGGACATGCAGTGTTAATAATTTTTGTATATATATACTATGATTTTTTTACTAGTTGATATGTATTTAAAACATATTTTAATTATTGTGTATTATTTACAGTGCTTTATGTAAAATTTTCTCGGGACTTGCATTTTCGGGAAAATTTTCACGTAAATAATTTATTATTAATTATTTTAAATATATTTTCGGACTTGCATGAACTCATACGTATTTTTAAATTACTAAATAAAGCCTATGTGTGTATATATTTATTTAATTAGGGTTTAATATATTATCCTAATATTTTATTATTTATTTATTAGTTTTATTGTTATTTAATTATTTTTATTTATTATTAAATTTTAAAATATTAAATTATATGTGTGTGGTGTATATTTAATGTGTGTAATTTAATATTATTTTAATATATAGTATAAATTAAATATATATATATATATATATATCAAAAAACACAACTTTTGAAAAATTACCATTTTACCCCCGAGCGCCTCCTTCTTCCCCGATCACCTTCCCTCACCGTTCCGATCGCTGCCGTCCTGTTCCCTTGCCGTTGGTGTGCCGTCCGGTGTGCCACCACCTTCTCCAGCCTTCCTCACCGCCTGTAGCAACGGATTCCGGCGCCTGGAAGCAATTTTTGGCCGGAGAAGCTGAATTTCCTTCCACCATCGACCATGACGATTCTGGCCACCATTTTCGACACCGCAGGTCTCTTTCTTCTCCTTGAGCTCCGATGATTGTGATTCTAGCTTTGGTTTGAGCTTAAATGGTCTTGATTTGCTTAGGTTTCGATTTTTTGAATTCGGCCATATTAGGGTTTTTTATTTTTTTGAGCTTTTAATTGATTGATTCATGAAAAATCCCTTCACAAATATTGATTCTAGTAGCTTAATCTACATGTATGAATTTTTTTGGAATTTTTGGATATTTTTTTAGATTTTTGGGTATTTTTGAATATTTTAATATTATTTTCTAATTTTCGGAAATTAATTATTTAAATTATGAAATTGTGTTTTATGGTTAAATTAAGTGTTGAAATGAATTATAGGAATCTATTTGGAATTTTTATGAATTTCTAAGTATTTATTTTGAATTATTGAAGTTTATGTAATTTGGGAAATTAGGGTTAATTATGTTTTTAATTGAATTTAATTGGTTAATTGAGTTTAATTATTAATATTATTGATAAATATGTTGAGAAAATTAATTTTGGATAATTGTATAATTTTTGGTGAATTTTTGAAGTAATTATAGTATATTTATATATATAAGGGCATTTTGGTAATTTTACACAAAATTGGCTAAAAATGTAATTTAATTGGTTTTAATAATTATTTAAGGTATAAAAATGATTTCTACAAATTATTTGGTATTTTTAACTAATTAAAACTATTTTTCGTGAATTATTTTTAATTATATATATAATATACGGTTTTACTAATAAAATGAGTTTTTATCGGTTTTTACTGTGTTTAAAGGTTAATTATGTAATTTCTACCTATAAAATGTATTTTTAGGTTTTAAGGATATTTTTGGTATTTTCATAATTGTTCTGTGATTGTGGACCCCGGTCGGTGGACTGTAGTTTGGAGTCCGACCGTGGGATTCTGATTGTGCTCTGTGTAGTTTTTCAAAGTGTATTTCCTTGCAGGGTCGGCTCTACTCTTTTGAGTAGAGAGATTTCCATTTTACAGGGAAGGTTCTATCGAATTTTTGGTAGAATTCTCATAAAACGTGATATCTGGTCGAACCCTGATATCGATTCTATGTTTAATACTCTAGATCGAATTCTAGGATTTCTATTAGGTTTATTCTGATGTCGGTTATTTATTACTTGTTTAGTTGCGCCGAGACCGAGGGCTAGTGGACCAGGCCCGTCAGACCCGTCTCGTGGAGCGCACTAGGGTGAGTTACTATTTTATATATATGTGTTTTAGGGTGCATGTTTTAGAAAAGTATGCTTTATTTTAATAAAATATGCATGAATGATCTAAGTATTACTTAGGTTTATTTTCGGTATATTTTGGTATATTTTCAACTATATGCATGTTCTATAATTAAATTATTCTTAAAAATGCTTTCATATATATTTTGGTATATTTTAGTTTATTTTGTAATTGTATTGGATTTATTCGACGTATATATACTCGAAATATACCTGGTTTACTTTTGGTATATTTCTAGTATATATATGGTTTATGTTGATATTTTATTGAACTTCATGCATCATTTATTTTTGTGAATGAATGTTTTAAGTTTATTAATGAAGGATATTAATAGAACGTGCTACCTAGTGGGCAGCACTAGGACCGAGTACGTACCGGTACGCCTATAGTATTTAGGCTATACTACTAACCTATTTATGGATATTGATTGATTATGATTATTTATGTGTGAGATATGGTTTGGAGGTGTGATTGCTGGAGCTCGGTTGACCAAGTGTCTCGGGGCCAATCACACTAACAGTCAGACTGCTGGAGCTCGGTTGACTTAGTGTCTCGGGGCCAGTCTACTGTCCAAATGGAATAAATGAATATTTTGGAATAAGTGAGCCTGTATGGCTAGAGTGTTGTCTAACACTGTTTTAGGGGTTGCGATATTCTAGGGTTCTATGTGATCCTTCATAAACTGTGATTTTCAATACAAATATATAAAAATGATTTTTCTGCATCTGTGTGAATTTGCATGTATATATTTACATATTATATATATACTGTTAATTGCATGCATTGCTATTTAGTATGCATGTATATATATTATAGTAATTCACTCAGTGAGGTCTGACTCCCCTCCGTTGACTATTTTTCAGGAGAGTCAACATCTTCAGACCTCAGTAGCAGGCCTGTACGCCGGATTTCTTCCGCCCCGGCTTCCTTGTGTAAACTGCTTACTTGAGTCTTATTTTTATAATCTAGACACTGCAGTAGTTGTAAATTAATTTGGTGGGATTTTATGTATTTTATTTATGTGAGATATTGTATTATATTTGAAACTGGATTTATATTAAAAGATTTATATATATGAGATGAGATTTGACTTAAATCCAATTGGTGAAAATAATATTATGATATTTATGGTTTTTATTTCCGCTGCATTTAATATTGTTATTATTATTATTGCATGCTTTATTTTATTTTTAGGCTTGCTACGGGTTTCGGATTCTAAAGAATTCCCGTTCCCTAGCGCCGGTCATAGCCCCTGTTTTGGGTCGTGACACTTCTGTACCCCCACCTCCCTAGGATTCAACCACAATAGCATCTTGACACTACCTTGCTCTATCATACAGACCTTATGCACTGGATGGCTGAGGGTCTTTCACACCTATGCCAGATTCATGGTGTCACGCTTCCTACCAAACCTATCTTCCCTAGTTCCACCTCTGCTGCTACTACAAAGGAGCCTCCTAATGCAAACAACCTGCTGGATGACACTGATGTTGCACCGAATGATATAGCTCCTATGGAAGATTAATGATAATTTTTTTCCAATTACTATTTTCTTTATTTTTGTTTCTTATTTTCCAGAGTTTATGTCTGTTTATATTTTTTTCTTTTTATATTATGCCTGTTATTTTCTTATTTTTTTGTTTTAGTTTATTTTTTTATATCTTCTGATTGCTTGCACGAATTAGGGAAGTACCCTTTTCACTTTTTATATCTTTTATGGTTTAACTTTTTATTTTTTGTCATTGAGGACAATGCCATGGATAGTGTGGGGGGGTGCTCTCATTAATTGATTTAAGTGTCTAATTCAGTAAAAATTAAAAAAAATTATGATTTGATTTTGTTTTTTTTTTTTGTTTAAAATTTATTAACCTTCAACTCATTTCCCCATATTAATTATTTGTTTGTCCTAAAATTGTTTTTGTTCAAATTGTTTTAAGACTTTATCACACTAGGGTATATACTAGTGGAAAAGCTTGATTTTTAGTTTAGTCACTAAACTATCGCATGGTTTATTAATTAAGATAGTTGAACATAAATCTTTATGTATAAGTGTTTTAGTTTTTATAACCTAAGCATAATCCTAGCGATTGAGATCAAGTATAATTCTATGAAGGATTGCACTATGGTTTTTAGTTAAAAAAAAAAACACTCTCTCATTCAAAGAGCTGAACTTAAATCAAATTCTTACACGCTCTAAATTCTACTCCAATGCTCTAAATAAGGTATGAGTATCCATAGGACCCACTCTACGGTGTCCATGCTTAGTAGTACCGGAACGGCGAGGGATTGCTTTGAGTGGAAAGGCAAATTAAGAAGAATAAAAATAAAAAATTAGTAAGATGGAGCGTAAAACACACTTACTGGGAAAATTGTGTGTGCTAAGTTAAAAAGAAAAACTAAAATAAGAATTTTAATATTTTTCTTTTTGGAGTTATGCTTGGTTAATTTTAAAAGGGTGAATGCTTGGGTTGTGATTAGTAAATTGCTTGTATATATGTATTTTTGTCTGGCTATCTTCTTTAGTAAATAGGTTTCAATCTTGGTGATTGACAAGAATTCTTAGAAGCTAGTTGACTTTGGTGTGATTTAAGTTTATTATTTTTCAAACTTGATTTTTGCTTGAGGACAAGCAAAGATTTAGTGTGGGGGAATTTAATGTGTAAATTATTTACGTGTCTTAGAGTTGAATTTTACTTAGTTTTAAATAGATAATAACTTAATTAATGTTATTTTTAGGTACAATTAGGACATTAGAATAGTTTAGGGACTTATTTGTGCTTTTTGGTTTATTAATGTGCTTTTAGTGGAATTTTACTAATTTATGGTTTTTATCTTTTAGTGGGCCCCAAGACTTTGAATATCATGAGCTAAAGAACAACAGAATATGGTTGAACAAAAAAGGCCAGGAAGAAAGCTAAATTGAGCCTAAGTCCAAGCCATGAAAACCTCAAAAATGAAGAACATGTCACAGTTTGCACAAGAATTTCGCACGACTTGCATGATGTCGTGTCAAGTGTCCCTGAGAAGCAATGAATTGCATGACATGGCAACATGCCCATGAACCCAAGCCATGTAGTGAAGTTTAAGTGAACGACATGCCCAAAGTCGTGAGGAGAAGTTGTGCTCTTCTCGGGAATTAATTCTATGTTTATTTTAGTTTTAAGTCATGGTCATGACACCAAGTTGTGCCATGAAGATTGTTACCAATTCCACATGTTTTAAGGAATTAGATGATCTCAAGGACTCCTTAGCAACCCTAAGTCATATAAAGGGAAAACAACATATCTAGGGTTAAAAAAAAAGAAGAGAAGAGAAAGATTAAGATACTAAGAGGCAGATAATTTTCCAAGAGATTGAGCTCACCACTTTTTAGTGATCATTATCTTGTTTCTTTTATTATTCATGGATTTTTTCCTAGCCAGTTTTATTTACAGAGTCTCGGTTAGGAGTAGTTATTCCATAACATGATTTTAATACTTAGGAAATTATTAGCTTGGGACATAAAGAACTTAGACCACTCGACCATAAGAGTAGATGAGCTTTTTGGGGAGTCACGACTATAGAGATATGGTGGCAAATAATTGCTAAAGAACTTAATGAGTTTAGATTAGAATTTTAATCATAAGAGTAGGTTAAATCCTGATGTTTGCATGCTTAATTGAACTCGAGAGAGGCTTTAAGTAAATTAAAGCAATTACCCTTAATGGAATTCTAGGTTAATTAAATTAATATTGTATTCATGATTTGATTGGAATAGTGAAACTAGACCTAAACTCTGTGTTTGCAATTAATTGATTTTACTTCTTAAAGCTATTAGTCTTTTTTTTTCTTTTACTCAATTTACTAAGTTGATTTGCTAGCTAAGATAATAAGTAAGAATTGTTGGTAATCAATAGTCAATCCCTATGGGAATGATAATCCTTTACACTGTAACCACAACCGTGTGCTTGCGAGTATTTAAAGTGCAACATCCGTCATGACTCATGAGGGAACTACAGACTTCAAAAATTAATATATTAACCCTTCATTGCTTAAGTCCAGACTTGAATTTTGTAATATTAATTAACCTGAATATAAATACTTAACATACAGATTAAATATAATTTTACTTAATTACTTGTGACCATTAAAAAAGACTATTTTACCCCTCAAGGTTCAATAATCTCCTCCTTTTTTATAGTAACAAATAATTATATAAAATTAGACTAAAAAAAATTGGAAGGAAATACTCCCCCATAAAATAAGCCTAACATTAAAATTGCAAATATCATTAAGTAAGTCCATTTTGCATATTCAAGCAACAAGGCAATTAATTATTTGAGCAAAAAGTCATCAATAATTGAAAAATATAGGTGAAGCATTATAATAATCATAGCAATCATAGTTCAACTCTCAACCATCAATTCAAATATGTCCAAAGAAAATATATTCATCAATAAAAAACATACTCAAAAATAGTTCTAAAAAGTTATGCTCCCCTTTTGCAATAAACACAATAAACAAAGTCAAAATCCAAGAATAAACCTTTCTCCCTTTTTTTTCAAAGTAGACCTTAACCTTTCTCCCTAAACAAAAATCATAATATCCAAATTATATTCATAAATAATTCTCAACCATAAACATTTCTCACCAAGCATTTTACATTTTCTCCCCCTTTGTTACTATCAAAAACGACAAGAGAGAGGGTGGAGACAATAAGTGTCAATCAAAGCAAATGTGCCCTAAATAATGAAAGGCCCAATCATATCAAGTTCTAAAAAGACTTGAAAATTTTGGTTAAAAAGAAGAATAAAAATCCATGAGACAAAATGGAATGTAAGTTGTAAAATCAATTGTCTATGGCTTAAAAATCACAACCTGCAGCTTTAATTTGTCATATGATTTTGCAAAAAAAAAACATATAATACATCAATCAACAATAATAAGTCCAAAATCATATAACATGAATATCCATACCAAGTCAAGCATAAAAGTAGCAAACTTTGCAAAATCAATATTCAATATAACAATCTATGCAAAATCATATATCTACAAATCAACATTACTAAACAAATAGATTTAAAGTGTCAATCAACAACTATAATTCCAAATGATATCCATAAATCCAACATGATTCTTAAACCAAATCAAGAAAATAATAACTAACAATTTTCTTCACATAAGCAATATCTATAACCAATAATTTATTCCATAAAAATTGTTCATAATATTTCTCCCTCTTTAAAAAATATATGGATATCCATAACATTAGCCAACAATTTTATGAAAAAAAATATCCACAAATGTCAAATATCTATATCATTGTCAAAAAATAGCAAATATGTCCCAATTGATAAAAAGTGAAGTGAAATGAGATGCAAAATGCAGAATTAATGGCAAGAAGGTTACATCAACAATAAGGGTGGCAAGTTTTTGGTTCGTGGCTTCAATCCGACACTCCTTAATTGAGATGGTGGTCTGAATAACATAAAATTTATTTTCCAGGTGAACTTGGAGCTGATTTATCATGGATTGAAGTTAGTGGCTCAGTGCGGTCTTCTTCATCATCTTTAGGGTCTGCAATTTTGTGGCGTTTCTTTAAGGTAAAAAAGGCTTCATCTTCTACCATTTGTTAGAATTTTGGTATGTCACTTGCACACCAAATTGTGTTCCTTGCCTTTTCCACTTCTCACCAATAAACAACACCATTTACATTGAATTTTTTTTAATTACGAAAATTTCCAAACTTAGCAATGTTATACTCAACAAGTAACCAACAAAGATTTTTGTCAAAGAAAGTTTCTTCCTGTGTTCACCACACCACAGAGCAAATAACTCCAATTTGCCAACATTTTAATGGCTTTCCCTTCTACCAAGAATAAATAAGATATCCAACAAGATTTCTTCATGAATTTCCAAAAATTCCTTTAACTTCATTTTATTAAGCAACTCAATCATCTAATCTTCATATCCCAATGCTCTCACACAGTCCCAATCAAAGATAGAATGAATTGGATGAGATTCTAGAATTTTGTACCTTTCTTTTTGCTTTTTGGTTATAAGAAAGGACAATAAAAATCAAATGGGCCCCTTTTCCTAACAATTTTTTTCTATTTTCCCTTTTTTTCGACTCCATGGATGTTGACATAGTGAAAGATACGATTTGGGATGATGAATGAATGATGATTATAAAATGATTGTGGAAATGATGTGGGATTAGGTTAAAAATGAAAAGAGAAAAGAAATCTTAAAAAAATTAGGTTAAATATAAAAAGGGGAAAGTGGTGGGTGGCTGCTTTAGGAGAAAGAAGGATGAAAGATTAGGTTATAGAAAAAGATGCTTTAAATACCCTAATACTAAACATGTCACTGGTCATGAAAAGGGTGTCATGATCATGCTAAAAATTTAAGTAAAAAGAAATTAATTTATTTGAAAGAGTAGAACCTTCACTGCCAGTGACAGCAGTACAATAATCATGATTTAAATTCAAGATTTTTTAAAAAAAAATCAAACTTTGAACTTTTGTTGAGCCATTTCAAACACATTAGGGACTAGTTCAATATTGCACCATAATTAATCAAAATTCAAGGATATAACAAATTAACCACTCAAGGTTCAAACAATTAATTATAAAGATTCAAACAACCATATATCATAATAAGTTACCATCCAATATTTTGAGATGACTTAATTAAAAGGGAAATAGCTTAATCATTCTTCATTGCTCCTTTATTTTGATTTAGCTCTTCAAGAATACTCATTTGACAAGCTCCACACACTTTTTCCTTTTGTAATTTCACTTTAGGAAGGATAATAACATGATCACCTTTGCTTAGATCTCCAATGAGCTCCATACTGGCATGAACAAATCTCTTATGTCATATCAAGTGTCATCCTTAATGGCAATAAAAACACTCAACATCTTGGTTAGTCAAAGAGGAGATATCAATAATATAAATATTGTTGACTTTTTAACCATTGAAAATGACTTTATTCTCTTCCATATGAGTTACAAAGCATTTCGTTAACTCAAAAGTCATTCTATTACTTTGCCACTTAATTGACTAACATTAAGCAATTTGTGTTTTAAGCCATCAACTAAAAGAATATCTTCAATATGAGTAGAGTCTTTCTTACTAACTTGACCAATGCCCATAATCTTACCCTTGGCATTGTCAATAAATGTAACTTTGCCTCACTTTTTGATCTCCAAATGAGTGAAAAGGTTGGCTTGCCAGTTTTGTGCCTTAAACATCCACTATTTACATAACACTTTTCTTTGCACATTGTGGATTCCAAGCACACCTACAATAAAATGCTTCATCACACTTTAGGTACCCAAATGTACTTGGGTCCTTGGGAGTTAGTATTGAAAGATCCATCATTTGAGTAACCTAAATGGGTCTTTATAATATAACATCTAGAATTCTTATACCCCATCACACCACAATAATGGCATCTAACATTTGGTGCATGCTCTTTTATTTTAAAATTATGAAAACCAAGAGAATGAGTATGATTATATTTCCTAAGCTTGGGTCCTCTTGAGCTATTAGCTCTAGACTTGTTAGTCTTAATTCCATTAGACTTTTTAGGTCCATTGGTTTTAAGACTAGGTCTTTGATAAAAATTAGTAACTGGATTTGCATTCTTTAAGGAACTAGCATGAGCATTTTTTAAACCAATTCCATTCTTAGATTTCAAAGGAGTGGAAGACATAGGAATCATGCCATTAATAACTTCTTTTCTTTTTTTAAATCTAGAAATGGACTCTTTGAGATTACCATTTTCATTTTCTAAAAATATATTTGTTCAATAAGCTTTGCATTTTCATTTGCAATCTCAATTTTCTTAGAATTACTTTTATTTAATGAATTGGTTAACTCTTCATTAGAGGGCCTTAATTTCTTAAGTTCTTCTTCTAGAGTTTTTACCATTTCTTTGAGTGAATTAATTCAAGATAAGTATTTATCACATTTATGCATCAATCTTTCACAAGCAAGCAACATTTCATGATCTAATTCAAAGTCTAGAGTTACCTCATCATTTAAAGGTCCCTCCAATGCCATGAAGCAAAGATTTGCAATTTCCTCATCGGTGTCATCATCACTTGAATCACTAGAGTCTTCCCAAGTTGCTTTAAGTTCTTGCTTCTTTTCTTTCTTGAACTTCTTATCCTTTTGAAAGGATTTCTTTAACTTTGGGCATTCGGATATGATATGACCCAATTTGTTACATCCATAGCATATGACTTGATCCTTGTTGCTTGAGTCTTGCTTCTTAAATTCTCTTCTCTTCTTCAAGATGAGATCTGTTACCTTTTTTAAAATTATAGCATACTCATCTTTATTGTCAGTTGAGTCACTATCACTAGTGTCTTCATTTGCCTTGAGAGCAATGCTTTTATCATTCTTGGCCATCTCTTCCTTTACCACTTGATTCATTTTGATTTCATGGATGATAAGTTTCCCAAGTAGTTCATTTGTAGGTAGAATTTGCTTCTTCAATTGAGGCCATCTTAGCTTCCTAAACCTTTTGAGGCAAATTCATAAGAATTTTATTGTTGACATCCTCATTAGAAAATTTCTTGCCAAGTTTCCTCATAGAATTAATGAGAGCAATAAGCCTACTATACATATCACTAATTTTCTCATAAGGCTTCATCTCAAACAATTCATACTCTCTTCCAAGCATTTGTAATTTCTTATTCTTAACTTGACTAGTGCCTTCATGCTTGGTCTTCAAACATTCCTAAATCTCTTTAGCAGATCTCAAATGCTCTATTCCATTGTATTCTTCCCTACTCAAGCCACAATAAAGAACATTGATTGTTTTTCTATTTCTCAAGTTGGCTTTGGATTGCCCATCACTCAATTCCCTTCTAGGAATGATTATGTCATTGTCTTCATTGTCTTTCTTTATTAGAACATTCCAACCTTCTTTAATAATATCCTATAAATTGATTCCTTCACTATCCAAGAACATCTCCATTTTATATTTCCAATATGCATAATCGATACCATTAAAAAAATGGAGGTCTTATGTAGCTAGGACCATAAATATCGAGGGTGGCAACAACTTAACTTGTGGAAGCCATAATCTTTTCTCCAAGATGGTTAAATCTTTAAAAATGGAGACTAAAGCTCAGATGCCAAATGTAATTCCACAAGGACCAAGAGGGGAGGTAAATTGGCTTTTTGAGAAATATGGGTAATTTTCATTTTTCATCCAAAAGCAATAAAAATAGAGTAAGAGCTAGATTAAATAAAGGATAAGAGCAATAAAAATACCAAGAATTTATAGAGGTTCAGCCCTCAAAGCCTACTCGTCTCCTCAACCACAAGTTGAGAGTTTCAATCCACTATCAATCTACTTCAAAGTGTATATCAAACCCTTATAAGCTTAAATCAAAGCTATCCAAGTGTTTTTCCAAGGCTCATACTCAAACCTAAGTGTTTTCACAAGGCTCACACTCTAACCCAAGTGTTTTCAATGGCTCATACTCAAACCCATTTGCCAAGAACAATCCTCTTAGCTTATAAATGAATAAAACCCTAACCCAATTCATTCAATATTACTATTAAGTTTAAAATGAATAAACAATCTTTAAATAATGGTTTTAAACACTCACCAACCCATACTCAAGAACACTCTTGAGATAAATAAAAATTACAAGAATTAAAGATAAAGATTTGGGTGGTTAAAGAAATAAATTCAAGATGAATGCTCAAAGATTTGCTCTAAATGTGTTTTCTCAACTTCCTCTTTTTATTCCAACTCTATTATTGGTAGTATTTAAACCCTCTAATAGAAAAAGAGCTATTGGAAGTGCATTAAATACAAATAGAGCTATTTAAACCACGTAAGAAAAAGCAGGTATGCACATCGTCATGATCATAACAAAATCATCATGATCATAATGTTGGAGGCGCCAAGAAGAAATTTAAAATTGCACGCTGTCATGACCATAACCATGGTGGTGACAATGGTTGTGACACCTTTCTGTCAATTTTTGGATTTGATCATCATGATCATGATAAAACCGTCATGATCATAACACTGGTGGCGACAATGGTTATGACAACTCTCATAAACTTTTTGAAATTTGCAATTTTAATCTTCGTAATTTTTCTTGAAAAATTTTTCTAATGATTAGGATTTGCTTATGACAACTTATAATGAAGATTCCCATCGAATTTGATTAATTATGACATCAAATCTTATTAAAAATTTGACTTTTCATTTTACCACCATTTCATGATCATGATGAGTCCGCCATGACTCATAAGGGAACTGCAGACTTCAAAAATTAATATATTGACCATTTATTTCTTAAGTCCGGACTTGAATTTTGTAACATTAATTAACCTAAATATAAACACTTAACACACTAATTACTGAATTACTTGTGACCATTAAAAAAGATTATTTTACCCCTCAAAGTTCAACATACTTAATGCAAGTATGCATGTCAAGCCCTTGTTAGAGAGTAAAATTCAAGAAAAACATATAAGTGATCCATATTTAAGAAAAGTGAAGGATAGGGTGCAATAAGGAAAGAATGAACAATTTGCACTACGGCACTGTAAGCACCCAATTCCACGATGCAATTACACATGCATGCGACGAAAGCCCCTATAATGAAATTAATCGAGAAATTGATCTAGTGCTGATATTTCACAATTTAAAGGATTAAATTATAACGTTTTAAAGTTTAAATGCAAGAATTATAAGTTTTAGGGTTTAAATTGGAAAAAATCAAGTTTTTATAGGTTTTTTTAGAAATTTACTTTGGCATGTCAAATGCCAGTCAACATTCAGCCAAATGTCGATCAGCATTTGGCCAAATGTCCATCGGCATTAGACAGATGCCAATCGGCATATCAATAAATACTGGTCAGCATTATGCTGATGTTTTCTCTTTTTTTTTTTTACAATTTTGGTCTTTTTTTTAATTAACACACGTGTCCCACTCTGTGTGTTTAAAGAAGTCTCCAGACTTTGTCCAAAAGGAATTCTATCCTATCTGTCTTTTCAAAAATCAAAAAATCAAAATCCCAGATACTGAACTTCCTGGTGCTACGCAACCAAACCCTGCATTCGCATAGAAAAGGTTAGCTCCTTGGCTTTAAAAGTCGAGGAAGAAGTCTACAAAGGTGGAGGGGGGGCCTTTCTTTTTTTTAGGGAGAAAAATTATTATCAAAAAGGGTTGAGATTGATTTTTATTGAACGTAGCAAAGATTTTTTTTTTCTTTTTAGAGCCTATAAAACCTAGTTCTTTACATAAGGCCAAAAACCTCGGTTGCTCACTTTTGATTTCTAAAACCCTAGAAAATCAAATAAAACTGTGTTCTATTTTTAGTCCAAAGATTGTGAAAGAGACATTACAGAGCCAATTCCAAATGATGAAAATCACAATCTAAGGGGCCATCTAACTGCATCTGCACAGCATCCTTTTCACTTCTTTGCCTCTTCTTTTCTTTTAATTTAATCTCTTTATTTTAATTATTGAGTTGATTACTAATTAAATTTTGTTCTTTTGTCTTTGTTTTTGGCTTCTGTTCTTTGGTGCTCTGGGAATGAGGATTGGTTATGGTGTAGTATTTGAACAGTAATCTTAAAGAATCCATGGAATGCCATGGATCAACACTTGTGAAACCCTGCAGAATTTAGGATTTTTTTATTCTTTATGTTATTTGTTCATCTATTATTTCTGGGTTGTAATTAATTTCCTTTTAATTATCTACACTGTAGGTTATAATAGCCCTAATAGTGGAAAAATAGTGAAATTTTAATTCTCTGCACTAAATATTGATTAGTAATTTAGGTATAATTTGGTAAAATTCAATTAAAATCAATAATGGTAGTAGATTAAAGTTAGGGTTGTATGTAAATTAATTTAGATTTTTTTAGAAAATCACATACAATTGTTTATTTAATTTGTTTTGATATATTATTTATTTTGGATCTTGTTTTTGGGTTTATTTGATCCTCTTAAGTCCAAGCCCATGATTAGGTCCAATTCACTAAAAATAAGTTTATAAATGGTATAGGTTAATTAATTAATTAAAACCAATGTAGTTCCATTTTAGGTTAATTAGATTTAGACCCATTTTAATTAATAAAATCAATTTAGATTTAGCCCAGCCCAATAAAGCATTTTTATTTCTTTTAAAATTAATTTAGACTTTAAGCCCATTTTCTAGTTAATTAAAATTTATTTAGATTTAGCTCAGCCCATTTAGTTTTATTACTTTTAAAATAAATAGACTTAGGCCCATATTTCACTTAAAATAAAATCAAGTTAGACTTACGCTCACTAATTCAACTTTTCCTTTAAAATTTTGTAGACTTAAGCCCATTTTCTTAGATAAGTTAAAACAAATAGACCTAGGTTCACTAAAAATTGATAACAATGTAGGTCCTTTGTTAGTCCACTTCACTTGTAAATAAAATGTAAAATTAGCTAACTTCTAAATCAAATTAACTTAATTTAGACTTAGGGACATTACACCTTGTATGAATACTTTTTTATATGTGATTTTATGATTAGTTGCCTTAGGGTTAGATGGATGTTCAAATTAGGGTTTAATAAAATTGCATGTAATTAGAGAATGAAGTAATAATTTATAAAGTAATCCTAAATGAACACAAGACTAAGAGAAGTTACTATTTTGTTTCTAGAATTTCCTAGTTGTGGTGCTAGCTTTCTTTTAGAGAATAACCACCAAAGCAATTTGTCCCAGTGATTACCCTAGGTGGTGACTCCTCATCTCCACGCTATATCTTTGTGATAGAATAGTGTCTTCCCTAGGGCCCTAAGCCCAAACAGTGTCGCAGTTGCTAAAATCTTGGGCGCATGCTAAACCCCGCCGCCTATAGGCATGATGGGATATCATTGATTAATGGATGTATTTGTGTTCTCATATAATGGAAATGAAAGAAGAAATTTTGAATGAAACTCATTATGCACCATACGCAATGCATCCTGGAAGCAATAAAATATACAGGGATTTACTACCTTTTTATTGGTGGCCGACAAAGAAGAAAGATACAACTGAATATGTAGCAAAATGTTTGACATGTCAATAAGTACAAGCTGAAAATTAGGCACCGATTGGTAAACTTCATCCATTATCTATTCCAGAGTGGAATTAGGAAAAAGTAACGATGGACTTTGTTCTTGGATTACCTCGAATCTTCAGGAAGCATGATGCCATATGGGTAATTGTTGATAGACTAACCAAATCAGCTTATTTTCTACCTGTGAAACAAAGTGATTCACTAGAAAAATTGTTTAGAATATATGTGTCAAAAATTATAAGATAAAATGGTGTGCCAACATCAATTATGTCAGACAGAGATCCATGGTTTACATCTCATTTTTTGGGAAGTTTACAAAGAGCTTTGGGAACAAAGCTACATCTCAATATAGCGTTCCACCCCTAAACAAATGGATAATCGAAGAGGATAATTCAAACATTAGAAGATATACTAAGAGTTTGCATGCTTAAATTTAAAAGGAACTGGGATGAGCATTTACCCTTAATTGAATTTTCTTATAATAATAGTTATCATTCAAGTTTTAGTATGGCTCCATATAAAGCTTTATATGGCAAAAAATGTAGAAGTTCTGTTTGTTGGGATATGGAAGGGTTACGATAATTAGAAGGTCCTGAATTAATACAAGAAACTGTGGACAAGATTCAAATAGTCCAAAAAGTGGTTAAAGGCTGCACAAGACAAACAAAATAGTTATGTGGACAAACATAGAAGAGAGATGGAGTATGATGTGGGTGAAAAAGTGTTCTTGAAAGTATCACCACTAAAGGGCATTATACGATTCAACAAGCAAGGAAAATTGAGTTCTAGGTACATTGGCCTTTATGAGATATTGGAAAGAGTTGGTCTTTTAGCATACAGATTAGCACAACAACCAGAATTATCTCAGATACATGATGTGTTCCATATTTCCATGTTAAGAAGATATAGATCTGATCCTAACCATGTAGTATAAAAGTTAGAAATACAGTTGACACAAGATTTAAATTATAAAGAAGAACCAGTTGAAATTCTTGATAGACAGATAAAGAAGCTACATAATAAATAAATTCTAATAGTAAAGATTAAATGGAGTCAGCATTCTCCAAAAGAAGCTACATGGGAAGTGGAAAAGGACATGAGAATTTAATACCCCTACTTATTTTCTGAGATTGGTGAGTCACATTTAATTTTAGGGATGAAATATCCTAAGGTGGGGAGAAATGTAACGTCCACCTAATGCATTTGCATTTATGTGCATAACATGCATATTATATAGACATGAGAAAATGCATGAGATATGTATGGTATTAATTCTAATATTACATATGAGAAGATTATAAATGTTTACAATTAAATCCATAACTAGAATTAGAAAGTTAAAAGTTTAAATTGATTAATGGAAAAAAAATATAGGACTTAAATTGGTTAAGTTAACTAAAAAACAATAAAAATATACATATGTATACATACAAAAATTTTGCTAGAATTTACATTTGTGGCAATATTTTATTGGTTAAAAAAAATAAGAAGAAGTGGATTATGGAAGAAAATAATATTAGGACAGAGAAAAAAAAAGGTTGCCATCTGGATAGAAAAGGGAAGAAGGAAGGAAGAAAAGATTGTCTTCTTCTTCTTTTTCTTCCTCTTCTTCTTCTTTTTCTTCCTCTTCTTCTTCTTCTTCTTCTTCTTCTTTTTCTTCTTCTTCTTCTAAAAAAGAAAAAAAAAAAAGAGCTAAATTTTCAAAGTAAATTGAAGGTTTAAAAAATTATTCCAGACCATAATCTTCATCTTCAAAGGCCTTAAATGTTTATTGGTAAGTAATTTTAATATTTTTTATTGAATTAAGTTAGGGTTTATAAGATGAAAAATTCTAGTTCTAAGGATTTGGTTTTTCAATCATGTTGTTTTAATCATATCTCAAGCTAGAAAGCTTTAAATTAAGTTTTTTTTTATGATATGAAAACTTTAAGAGTTATATAAAACTATTCTACTTTTAGCTTGATCTAATTTAGACTCTATGTTAGTGTAATAAAAGGAAATATTTTATTGCTCAGTTTTTATTGCCGATCTGAGTAAGGTGGATTATTTCATAGAATTCTTCCTTTATACACCTTAAATTAAAGCAAAATAAATTTTAAATTACTTTAGACACATAGTTTTAATAATCTGGAAAGTTCCATTTTGAGATATATTGTATAGAATTACTAGTAAATTTTTAAATTCACTCTATTAAATCTATTATAGTTGGCAGCTTCATAAGTTTAGGTAGTTTAGTGATGTTATCATGCTAGATGATTCTATTATTTTTTGGATGTTTTAAAACAAGTGAATTATGATTTATTTTAGCTAAACCAAATGGAAATGAGATTTTGATACAAATAAATACAAGTAAAGGAAAGGAAGCAATATAGGTAAGTGAATAATTTAATGCTCTATCTGAAAATAACACTTAAAATAAATAATTATAAATTTATTTGTTAAGCTAGTCGGTTAAGAGGAAAAATATGTGTTATAATTTACATATGATAGTTTTTTATTATTGTGTTGATGGTTGATTATTTTTGAGATGAGATTGTACATATAAAAGAGGTTGTACTTGAAAATGATGGTTGCTGAATTCGGGCATTCTGTTTATGTAAGAATAGGATACTTGTTAAAGTCATATCTAGAATTTTATAACTCCAACTAGGGTTCATTTTGATCCTATAAAAACTTGGAGATGTTACTTATAAAATTGATAGAAATAGAGAAAACTTAATTTTGTTATCTTAATGGTCAATTTGAGCAATACTTTTCGTGGCTTTCTCTTTTTATTGTAGAATGACCACGATGGATTGTTTTTAATGTTTCTCCTTTTATACATATCCAATTAATGTGAAATTAGTTGCATATTAATTTAGACTTATAATGATATTGATCTAGAAAATATGACTTTGATATTCATAATGTGGAATGTTTTATGTATTTTTGAATTTACATTATCAAATCTGCTATATTGAAATATTATATATTTTTGGTATATCTTGGGTATATTATCATTCTTATGTATTATGAGAATGTTAATTATTTAATGGAGTGGTATGTGATGTATATTAAAATATAAGAAATATAGTTGGATGAGTATAAGGACGCAATATTACTTGTGAATGAGACAATGTTGTGTGTTTTAAGGAATCCCCTTAAAATGTCATAATAAGGCTAAAGAAATATTTGGTACCAAATTGTGATGGGCAGTGTGCGTATGGGGATGCTTGAATAATTGAAAAGAAATTATGATTTTATATGTATAATTCACAAGTTTATTTTATCTAAAAGAAAATACTATGATACTATGACTATGTACATATTATAAATGCATAGTTAAATATTGAATGGATCGATACGTAATAATATTACATACTTGAATGAGTTATTTTTCATAGGATATTATATTATTTATTTACAGAGTTGTAGGCTCACTCCTCTACATTATTTTTCAGGACTAGAAGAACTATAGTCTATCTTGAAGAAACATTTGCATCAATTGCACTAGCATTGTGTCAAGTGGGTCAGCAATAGGTCATCTTCAGTTATATAGAATGTAACATGTTTAGTAAATTTTCATATTTTGTAATAAGGTCAATGTATTGTATATAAATAAAGTAAGGAAAAATGTGAATTGCTTGACATTGTGAGCCTTTGTGGTGTGCATTAGGTGCTATTTATATAATTAGTCTTGTATATATATATTGACTCATAAACTAAAATTTGATTTTAATGGAAATATTATTTATTAGTCACATGCATACAATATATGTCTGACATCCTTAACAGATGTCACACTTTTACTCTCTTTTAGGTCAACAAAACTCGTGAAAGTCCAACAAATCTTAACATCTTTATATGAAGAAATTGCTCAAGGTATGTTTGTGTAAGCACCCAATTTCGGGATGATGTGTTATGAATGCGATAAAGGACTCCAATGATGAAAATGTTACGAATAGGTCTTAAATACTTGAACTTTAAAACTTCAGAGGTCTGATTGTATTTTTCAAAGAAATGATTTAATGTTTTGAAGGATTAAATTGCAACATTTTTAAAGACCTAATTGCAAAACTTAAATTTTTTCAGGGACTTTTTTATAATTAAATATTAAAAAAGAAATATTATAGATCGAAATTAAAGATTTCTGATCAGAAATCTACAATTCTGATCTGAATTGCACTATTCTAATCGGGTCCCGTGCTATTTTTTTAATTTTTAATTTTTTAATATATTTCCTGAATTTTGATTGGTTAAAAATTTTGTAAAATTTATTTTCAAGATTTTCAGAAAATAAAGTCCTTTTAAAACTAGAATTCTGAAGTATGTAGGATTATGATTTTTTTTTTCCTATATAAGAATGGTTTGGGCTCTCTTTGGGTAAAAAGTTCTCTCCCTATTTCTTCTTAGAAGCAGTGCGTACAATATTTTTCTTTAGATTTTCTTTGTTTTTGGGACAAAAGCAATAGACTTTTGAAGAGGAGGACATCAAGTTTTGAAGATCCATTAAAAGCAACGATCATTGATAACACTTTAAGGAGCTAATCAATACTTCATCCATTCAATCGTCCCATCTTCTACTCTTTTCTTTTATTTTTATTTGATTATTTAGTTTAATTTTAATCTTATTTTATTTTTATTTTATTTAAGTTCTAATCATTGTTTATTTTTTGTGTTTATGTTGGTGATTATGGAGAAAAACACATGATGATCATATTTAGATAATCAAATCCATAAGAGGTCCATGGAATGTCATGGATAAGACCTTATAGAGATATAGTTTCTAGGTTTTTTTATTATTGTTTTATTTTATTGCTTTATTTTATTTATGTTTTTGGGGTGTATTAATTATTTTTATTATTATTTTCTATAGATTATTATAATAGCTCCAATATTGGGAATAATTGAATTATATGTGTGATTGCATGTTTTTATTGATTAATAGGGTTTCAATTAGATAATTGATTAAAATCAATGATTGAAGTAGATTAATTTAGGGTTGCATGTTGATGAAAATTAGGATTCTTTAGAAGGAATTAATTTCATTAGTTGTTTGATCTTTTTATTCAATTATTTTGGCATGTTTTATTTGTTTTTGTTTTTTTAGGCTTGTTCATTTATTTTGTATATTTTAGGCCCTAGGCCCTAGGCCCACATTAGGCTTCAACTTATTTAAATTTAGGTTTTTAGGTTTAATTAATTAAAATACACTTTAGGCCCATAATTAATTAGATTTAGGCTAGAGATAATTTAGGACCATTTAGTAAATTAGACATAGGCCTACTTAATTTAATTAATTTAAACTTAGCCCACTTAATTTAAGCCTTTTTCATAATTTATAGATTTAAGATCACATTATAATTAAAATATGTAGAATTAGGCCCATTGATTTAAATACTCTATAATTTGTAGATTTAGGTCCATTTTTAGCATTAAAATAAATAGACTTAGGTTCATTTAATTAAAATTAAAAGGAATTAGTCTTTAGATCACTTGTAAATTAAAACACATAGATTTAGTTCATTTAATTGAAATTAATGTAGATTAAACTAACTTAGGGATTATATGTTTGAATGAATGCATTATTTACTTATATTTTCATGACTGGTTTGCCTTGAAGTTAATAACTAGAATTAGGGTTTATATGAAATTGCATGTAAATAGAGGATAATATAGTAATTCATAAAGTAATTCTAAATGAATATGAGACTGAAAGAAGTTGGTATTCTGTATTCAGAATCTCCTGCTTGTGGTGCTAGCTTTCTTTTAGGGAATTGAGTACCACCTTTTCATTTTGTCCTAATTATTACCCTAAGTGGCAACTTCTCATCTCCACGCCATGTCTTTGTGACAGTGGTTAGTGTGTTCTCTAGAGCCCTGAGCTCAAACAGTGTTACGGTTGCTAAAATCTTAGACGCACACCAAACCCCGCCGTCTACAGTTTGTCTTATCTAATTCTCATATCCAACCTATATATGCAATATATTTTTATGAAGGAATAAAGGGTCAAAACCAAAACCTTGTAAGTTTAGTTCTAGTTTGGCGTTGACTATATATCTTTGAAAAAAGGTGTAAATACCCTACTAAAGTTTTACCCTAAATGCATATTTGCCATTACCATTTTTAGGGTTTTAAAATACCATTAACATTTTAAAATGAAGTGGATAACCCTTAAATTGTTAATTGAAGCCTATGTGGCATATGGAACCTATAACTTAAGAGTTCTTTTGCTTACATGGAATGTGGGTTCCACTCATTAACCCAATATTAATTAAAAAAATGTGAAAATCGCCAAATTAAAATGTGAAATCCCTAACTCACAAGCTTCCTCTACCTTCTTATCTTTACATAGCACATCAATAACCTTGCAACAAAGACTTTCTACATCCTCTTCACAGAGATTAAGCAAATGCTAGGATAGAATAAGTGTCGAAAGTGTTCGTAAAATAGTTCTCTCTTTTGCTCAAAAGCTTTTTAGCTATGAGGTGGTGGTGGAACTGAAATAGTTTGCTCTAAAACACTGCTAATTCTTGCATTTAAACTAAGAACACCATTTGTAATTGTTAATGATGCATATAAAGTACTCTTTTCCAAACCTCGACCTAGTTATGAAGAAGCTAAAGATACTAAAGAAGACTTCTTACTCTGATTAGAAACATTTAAAGTTCTCGGATACACCAGTGGGTTATTGTTCAAACCTCTTCCTAGTGAAGGGGAAGCTTATGAAGATAAGAAACAACATATATTTTAATTCAAAGCATTTGACATTCTTGAATAAGGGATCTTTTCCAAAATTCTATCTAGTGATGTAGAAGCAGAAGACAGATAAGGAGACCTCATATCATGATCCAAAGTATTCGATATTATAGGAGAAATAATCATGTTTTTCTCTGAACTTCTATCAGGTGATGTAGAAATAGAGGATAACGCAGGAGACTAAACATTTTGATTAAATTCGTTTAATGCCGCAGCTGGGGATAATGATAGAGACTGCACATTTTGATTTATATCATTCAATATTTTTGGGGATGCGTTTAAGCTTTTATTCAAACATCTATTAGTTGTTGAGGAAGCTGAAGATAGTGAAGGTGATTGGACATTTCGCTCTAAGTTAAATGATTCATCTTAAGAGGTAGCAGACAGAGCAGATAGAGGTCGAGAGTTCCCTACGTTATGAACGGGCATCAATGGTGGTGTTAATGGCAGAGGAAGAGTTATAACAGTATTAGATCCTACTGACTTTGGTCTCGGACTTGAACTTACTGGTGGAGAAATACTCAGTGACTGAGATCAAATAGGAGAACCTAAACTAAAAGATGAATACAAGCTCGAAGCACTGCTTCTTGCATCAAAATCATTGCCGCCACTACCACCACCCACAGTGGCAAACATTCTTCTAGAACCTAATCCCCTACCACTAGAGCTTTCTCTACCACCCAATGATCCTCTCGATGAGTAAAACTCCTCATCCTCATTAGCAATAGAACTCATTTCTCCATTTCCATAATTTTGCCAACAACTTTGCTACCTATTAAGTGGCAGCAATGGGAATAGCTTCAGCGAATCCATTTTTCGAGGATCCAAATCAACATTGATCGAATCATGAGCAGTTGAACTTTCATTGATACTATGCAAATTAACCAAAGTATCCAGATAAAGAAATTCAGAGGTAGTCGAACTAGCTGCCTAGCTCTTGTTCTTAGCTTACAAGAGTTAGTAGTATTTTTGGAACTCACATTGGTCTAATATAACCCATTACTATTATCTGTTCTGTAAGACTTGTCACTAAGATGAAGATGAAGAAGAAGAAGAAGGAAGTGGGCATTGTGGGTTTTTTAAGCTTCAGCTAAGCTCAACATTTTTTAGCAGTAATGGAAGAAGAGCAGTAGTGTACATGAAGTGGGGACTTTTGCTTTCTTTCTTAATTTCTTTCCTTTTCTTAAGAAAGTGAGATGGCATGTACGTCTGCTCTTTTTCATTATGTTTTTTGTTGATGTTGGGTTAGTGAGTGGGACCCAAATTCCATGTAAGCAAAAGAACTCCTAAGTTGTGGGTTCATATGCCACATAGGCTTCATTTAATGGTGCAAGGGTTATCCACTTTATTTTTGAAACGTTGATGATGTTTTAAAACCCTAAAAAATGTTAATGGCAAATATGCACTTAGGGTAAAATTTTAATGGGGTATTTGCACCTTTTCCCATATATCTTTCTCATGATGACAAAAAGCATGGATACATATGTAGATCTATATGAATTTATAAGCACATAAGCTACTAATTATTTTTCTAGCTATCTTTAAAGAAAACTATATACTTTCAGATGATTCATTTATTATTTTATTATTTTTTATACTTTTTATTTTCAACTTTAATTTTTACCTTAAGTTAGAAGATTTCATATTATGATATATGTTCTTTTTATGGGTTTAAAAAAATACATAATATGTTCTTTTTTGGAAAATACCTTTTGTTATTAAAGAAAAAAAGTAAAGAGTTGTGTTTGGATCTGGAATTTGAATATCAAATATTAAGTTGAGTAGCTCTGTGGAAAGGTTTACATACCTAATTTAGCTACTTAAATACAGAGTTAAAGCGATAATACTGAAGTTTTGAATGTTAAAAAATGTTAAAAAATGTTAACCAGTGCAGAAGAGAAGGTGAAGTATTTCCTGTAAGTGAAATGAAATCTCAATTAAATTAAGTTGAATAAAGTGCAATTGTGCGAGTTTGATTGTCCAAAGAACACAAGGGCTATTTCAAAATTTTGTAAGCCATAAAAAGATTTTCAAGATCTATGAATTTTTTTTTTTTTTTTTTGCCATGGATAGGGTTAAATGTTACATTGTGCTACGCTAAAATTCAGATTTTAAGTGTATGGTTGTCCTGATTAATGAGCTATATGCTATGTCAATTTGTACTAAGCTTTGTTGCTGTTAATTATATGTATTTTCTATTAACTCATGTTAATGTAGATACGCAGTTATATATATATATATATATACACATATATATATACACATAACGTTTATGCAACAGCCATCTGTCCAATTTGATGGGGTTAATATGTTTGAAAGCTATATGCATGTATTTATGTCAAGGTTTGAGATTTTAGACTAATGTCTTAGGATCTTCTAGTTTTCCAGTCATTGTTATCTTTTGAGCTTGGTACACTTCTTACATTATATAATCTCTATGGTTTGTTTTACCGTGAAGAAAAAGGCTACTGAAAAGGAGTCTACTATCTATACAAGAGAAAAAGAAGCCAGCTCAAACAGAGCATGCTAATAAGGACAAGGAAGTGAGTGTTATTCTGAACATACAGGTTGGCCTTATGCGCAAAGCATGGAAGCATCCATTTGTTGATAGATAAATTCTCACAACTTCATATTGTTTTCCACTAATATTTTCAGTATATTAATTAGAAAATATGTTCCATCACTTGTAACCTGACATAGTAGCCTTAAATTGTAAATCCTTCAAAGTTTTACATTATATTAATGTAGATTGACCAGTAACAACATTTTTATTTTAAATTCTGATCATGAATTTAGTTTATTGGTCAAGAAGATAGATGTTGGGAAGGCTAAATTGAGGCAGGTAGTTAGTGGTTTGGCAAAGTTTGGCACTCCAGAGGAGCTAATGGTATGATTTTTTACTGAATTTGCTGGAAATAATCATTTATGTGCATTTTTATTTTAAAGGGAAAATTTATGTTTACTTTGTTTGTCTTTTTTGCACTTTTGAAGTTCCAAAAACAAGTTGTTAATAATTTTTATGAATTTTTTTATGCCAGTTTTGATAAAGAATGGCCTTGTTGTGCTGCTAACAAATGTAAACCCTGGAAAGTTACAAGATATGGCATTGGAAGGACTGGTAATTTTCTTGACATCTTTATTGTTATATGAATGACACAGTGATGCATTTTACTTTCAACAAAACATTTGGTATATCAGTTCATGCTCTAGTTTTCAAGATTCATTATTCTGTTCTGGGTATGAAAAATAAATATAATTTTGAGATACAAGCAGCAAACAAAAACATAAGCAGGTTAGAAACAAATAAAACATAACATGTAGAATTAAAACATAAGCAAATATTACATCTCATAGATATATAAATAAATATTATCAGTGAAAAAGTAGTTTAGTGGTAACTTTTTTTCAATGGTATTTTGAAATAAAGGATTCAATTTTTGTCGTCGTCGATTTAAAGGGAAGGTCATGTTACTTCCTATTGTACAGTCCAATAATTAAGGTCAAATGACTTCCCAATTTATCAAAAAAATATATATAAATAAATACTATAAGAAGATTACAACAAATATAACAAGTCAATATAATTATTTGTATTACATATAAGATAGATATTTGTATAATACAACCAATCCATACGAAAGGAATCATACAAGGTGATGCCAAACAAATTATAGAGTGTGTTAAACTCAAAAAAAATTTTGAATTGGGTGTTTGCAGATCCCATATACAATTTTCGTTTTGTCCCTAAGTGTTGTAATTGGGCTGGCAGGCAGGCAGCTGATAGTCTAGCCAAAAAATCCCTGTTGTGATGATATGTTTTCCAAGCCTACAGGCCGAATGGCATGGAGGTTGTTTTATTTATATAGGTAACGTTACTCTTTTTTTTTTTTTTACTAATTGAGGTTATTAACAAAGTTTATTTTACTTTGTAGAAATCAAAGTAAATGTATAATGTACTTGTAGACATCGGGGTTTAGTGTGCATCTAAATGTCTGACTACGGTACTGTGTGGGCTCAAGACCCATTAGAAAATACGAAATAGGCCATAAAATCTAATCGGAGATGAAGTCGCTACTCGAATAAAAATCGAGACATACTGTACAGTAACTGAATTCCACAAATATTCTCAAAAGTCATCATTAGATATCAGGTTTGGAAACTGAATATAGACTTTTGGAATGTCCACCTAACCTTACAGTTGGCCTCCGTTTGTGTTTTATGTTTTATGTTTTATTACCTTTAATTATTTAATTATTTCCTTATTTACATTCAAAATTACATTTGCCTCCATCCACTTTTCAAGTTTTACAATTAAATCCAAGTTTACACATTAATCTAATTTCATGCAATTCAGTGTGATTCGCAACATTTATCACAATAATATAAAATATTCATTAAAAATAAAGATAAATAAATAAGTGCTCATGCATAGAAATGGGGGGAGGATAATAGATTACAACACTTTTTATCATGCAAAACAGAATAGAATAAACAGAAAATAAACCAAAAATAAAAGAATAATAAGCACATAAATATTTAATTAAGCAAGATAATAAAATAATTGTATAAAAAAGATTGAAAATACGGAAATATGAAAATACATAAAAGAACAAATTATATGAGAATAAATATATATAAGACTCAAAATTATCATAGGTATAATAATTAAATAAAAATAAAATAAATTAAAATGACAAACATACACACTTAAATATATTTCAAAATAAAAGGAATAAACCCTTCTGATACAATTGTAAATTAAAAAAATAAAATAAAATAAATAACTAATTATTTCTTTTAAATAAAATAAAATAATACGAAAGAAGAGTCGCCTCTTGCCATGGATGCAATGTGGCCTCAAAGCAAAGGAGCTTAGACTCTTTGCAAAGAGGCTTTACCCTCTATACATTAGAAATGGGATTAACAGTATGTGCTTAAGTTGTAATAGTAAAAAATAATAATAAACTATATAAAACCATGCAAAATGCAACCAAAATTCAAGTAAAAATTTAACTAATATATTAAATTTTAACTAACAAAATATATAAAAATACTCTTATCATTCTTCTGATGAAGTGGTTGAAAAATAAACAAATTTGGAGCACAAAAATCTAATTATGTGAATAGTTACTTTGAATAGCAAAAAAATGCATAAATATGAAATGAAACTAAACTCACTTAAAATTTTGACTAACACACAAAACGAGAGCGAATGAAATAAATGAACATATTTATGTCATTCTTCTAATGAAATGACTAAAAGGAAAAAAATTTTGAGCACAAAAATTTTTCTTGATGAATAGTGACAACTTATTATGATGAGGCGACATTAGGTGAAAATAAAGAGGCGATGCTGGGTGAAAATAAAGAGATGAAACCTTTACAATGAGGCGCCACTTGAGTTGCCCAGAACGGATTCAAGTTCAAGTTCAGACACAGTGCTAGTTTCTAACTTAAAAATCAACTGATTTAAACAACTATAAACTTGTAGATAAAAATAATAGAGATCTTACATAAAACACAAAAGCAATACTCAAGAAAAAATATTCTTACTAAAAATAAGTTTGATTTCCAAAAATATTTAGCTCTCAAAAGTTTGGATTGGATTTTTGTACACCCGAATGCAAGAACAACTTTTTTCCTCTTAAAAATGAACTCCCAATTTTCTTTTCTGATTCCCCTTCTCTTTTTTCATTTTATATTTTCCAAACTTAATTACTATCCCTACTCGCTTCATCATTATCATCACTTTTTTAGCTCATAAATTTTCACCAAAAACCAACTATTACTGCTGTAATTGCAGAGCAAGAACAGGTGGGGGCTCACCAACTAGATATCCCTAAAGAACCTTATTTAATGCATCAGCAAGTGACTTGGTGAATAGGCGATCGCCTCTCCAAAGAAGCAACATCTCTTCACCCAAATGTCTAAGAGACAATTGCCTCTTTGGCTTCTAGGCTTGGGCCTTTTGAGTCAAAGAGTTTGGACTTGAAGTTATGGGTTTAAGCTTATGTTTGCATAGATTTAGGTTTTGGATTTAGACTCTTAAATTCATTCTTAAGAAGATTCTGAGTTTCTCTTGCATTTGAAATTCATGTTTTCTCATCATTAGACTTTATTGTGGATTGATCAAACTGAGCATCTACAATCTACCCCATATCGTGGGCCGATTGAACTACCATTAACATATTATCCCATTATTTTTTGAAAAAAAAAATTACAACATGATATATCATTGCAGATATCTCAAACTGGCCAGGCTACATCTTAAATTTAAAAAAAAAATTGATAAAAAAATGTAAAAATTTTCTAAGGTGTGTATATTTTTTTTTCCCAAAAAAAAAAAAAACGATTTCATTGATTAAAAATTAAATACATGAAATGGGTCTGTTAGACCTTATAGGAACTACCCAATAGGACTTATCTTCGTAATACAGACAAATAAGACCCAATCAAAATATAAAAAAAAACATATAATTAATTTGAATACGTAATTTATATTTGTGATGGTTTTTTTTTTTCTTCTTTTGCCTTACAAATTTGGAAGTCTACGTATGACTTCATCAATCATTGGGCGCTCTGTTGCTTTATCCTTCATACAGTCCAATGCAAGCTCTTTTACAACAATGGCATCATCTCTTTTGGAGCATCCAGTACTTCTTAATGCTAAATCGATGGCATGTTCATTTACTAATTGTAATATTATCTCCCCCAATTTGTAAATATCACGTGGCCTTGTTCCTGATGATAAAATAATTGACTTTTACTAATCGCATAATATGATTTCATTGAAGAACTAGTATTATTTTGTACGATTTTTTTTAATATTCAGTCTTAGTTCGATTGATTTTAATATATGAAAATGGAAAAATTATTAGTATCCATTAATACTATAATATCATTTTAAATCTATTCAATTTAAATTGGTATTTTTATCGTAATTATAATAATTAATGAGTAAAGAGTAAAAAATAGGATGAGATAAATCAAGACCATAAGAAAAAAAAAATTATTTTTTCAATTTTGTCCCTTTACTTTTTGTTTTGCATTAGATAAGGAATAAAAAAATATTTTAATGGACCCCCTAAATGCTACCTCACGAGACATTTATCATTTCTCTAAAATTAATATTTGACTTTTTTTTTACAGTAAATTGCATTGATAAAAGGAGGCCAAACGCCATACCACAGGAATTTAACATTTGACTTTGTCATGAGTGGGTTATCAAACTTCTAAATCATCATTTAGAACTCTCTAAACTTTTAATATTATAAAGTACCTAAAACCAAATGATGACATGCCATCTATGTGGCATTATACAGGCCATACGTGACCTCTTTATCAGTGTATATATATTCAGTTGACCTAGTGTCTCGGGATCAATCACACTGACAGTGAGACTGCTGGAGCTCGATTGACTTAGTGTCTCGAGACCAGTTTACTATCCAAAATGAAATAAGAGAATTAATTTTGAATTAAGTGAGCTTGTATAGCTAGTGTAATAACCCTAGATTTTATTTATCAAACTTCTAAATCATCATTTAGAACTCTCTAAACTTTTAATATTATAAAGTACCTAAAACCAAATGATGACATGCCATCTATGTGGCATTATACAGGCCATACGTGACCTCTTTATCAGTGTGTATATATATTCACGGTAGGATTTAAAATATAAGATAAATAATTTATTTTTATCAACTAAATATATAACATTTAAATGATATATTTTAAATTCTATTATTATATGTAATATAATCAATATAGACAACATTTTAGTTAAAGGTTATTAACTTTTGCTTAATTTTTTTTTACATTTTCAGAGTCAAATTGATTGCTTAATTCTCACCACAGATTAAGTTTTTTTAAGATTTAAAGAATGGGAAAATGATTTTTATTGCGACCCTACATGAAACGAGTCGCTACAAAAACGAAAATGGCTCCCAAAAAAATAAACTCATCTTTTGCGTGTGGGCCACTAAAAATATCATCACCGGAAGAGAAATAGATGAGCTCTTATTGTCTTACTTTCAATTGTTGCGACTGTCAAGCAAAAATTACAGCAAGTGCCATTAAATCAAAACCAATATATATCTTCTTTAAAGGAGGAAGATGAAGACGGACAGGATAGTGTCTCTGTTAATTTTTTTATTGAATTTTTTCAACTAGAAATATCTTCTTAATTAACTTCAGAAAATGAGATCCATAAAAAGAGAGGTGAGCACAAGTTTGATTTTGACAAAATGAATGTTAAGAGAAAGTTAGCCAAAAGAGAAAGAGAACATTGAATTTGGTGTTGTATCTGGGTATAGTGAATTAATTGAATACGGTATTCCAAAAAATAAATGATTAGATGAGATTGTTTGTTTTGCGGAAAAGTAAGAGAAAGGAAAAGCAAATGGCGAAAAAAAAAAAGAATTAAAAAAATAAAAATAAATTTATTAAAAGAGTAGATAGATTGAATGGGACGGATGGTTTTGGTGGGATAATGAAATTGAAGTAAATTTACTGAATCGGTAGCACATGTGTAGTGGGATAATGAAAGTAAAGTAATTAGCAATGTTCATGATTACACTTACTTAATTGAAATCGTATATCTTCTGGAATAACCATACCAAAATCAGCTAGTTTTGCAGTAAAATCCTGTTCAAATATTCATGGATTAATTCATGAAATTAAGATAGTAATTTATCATATATTGATTAGGTATTGGTTATATAAACCCATATAATTAACTAACCTTATCCAATAAAATATTGTCCAGCTTTAGATCTCTATAGACCAGTGGAGGCTTTTGCCCATGTAGCATTTGAATTGCACTCGCTGTCCCCTTTATAATTTTCAAAGTTGTACTCCAGTCAAGACCTATAAATTAATACTAAGATAAATAAAAAAAGTAATAACTATAGATATGTTTTATTGGAAAATTTTTGTTTGCACTTTATAGTAGTATTTGTGATACATGACTTATACTTCATTAATAAAAATAAGACACATATCTTTATGTAATAAATTATAGACCGTTGAGTGTTATATATTCAGTATATACAAAAATTTTATAGGAATATAAACATAAAGTTTGAAAATTACCACCTAATTTACTGGAGATAGTTCCATTTTCCATAAATGGATAAACAAGACAGGGTGGAGCTTCACAATAGCCAATCAATTCAATGATATTCTCATGCTGCAATTGGGGTAAGTACTTCTTTTCAACCTGAAAAATGGAGAAATAACATTATATGCTATAGGTAGATTAATTACTGAAATTAACAAATTGTTTTTTTTTTTTTTGAATTTAAATATGATCATAAATTGAACCCACCTTTTAAGGTCATGAAAATTTTTTTATCATTTAATTATTTAACTTTTAATATTGACAAAATTTTATTAGTAAATCATATTGTTAAAATGAATTGTGTAAAAATTATTGAATTGCTCTTATAGGTTAAGAAATAAATAAAAAATATATATTGAAAATTTTTTTATTTTATTAATAGAAAAGTCTTAAATATTGATAAATTAATGATAATAGAATTTAAATTTTATATCTCAAATATTTTTTAAAACAAATAATTAAAAAATAATATAATTTTTTTAAGGAATGAATAGCACATATATCTTAATATCCAATAAACAAGTTGGTGCCATCATTTGCAAATAAATTAATTTAAATGGATGAATGCATGGGTAAAATTTATATAGATTACATAAATTTAAATGAATAACAACATTGTTAATCCTATAAGTTATATCATTTTTTCAATTAAGTCATACAAAATTTTTTTTTACAATTAAGCTCTATAAGTTTTAAAAAAACTTTCCGTTAGTTCTATCCATCAGTTAAAGTAATTTTCTGTTAGTCAACTCTTAAAATCAAACTTTTTTTTTTACATTTCAGTCATAAAACTATTAAAAATAATGTCATTTTTATATTTTACATAAATAATATTTTTATTTATTTTTACTTCTTTTATTATTTAACCTTCATAGTAACTATATAATTCACTAAAATATTTTTTTAAAAAAGTAAAAATAATATTTTTCTTAAACTATTAGTTATATTGGCAATGATAAATAAAAATAATTAAATATTCTTAATTATTTTAAAATATATAATTTCAATTAATGTATCATAAATGAATAAATATTTTTTTATAAGGAAAAACTCATCTAGTTTTGTCAATATTATGATTTGTGTTAAATTTCAAAAAGCTCATCTATTTTATCTTAAATTAATTTTATTTTATATAAAAATAAAATTATTAATTAAAATATATTATTCTTCAAATATTTTATGTAAAATAGCCTAATTTAAAGAAATATTTATAAAATATAACATAAATTATAAGACTAACAAAACTAGTTGAGTTTATCTAAGCCTCTGTTTGTTTACGGAAAATATTTTCACAATACTATTTTTTAAATATTTTCTGATATTTGACTGTAACGCTAAAAAATAATAAATGAGGAGAGAATGTATTGGAAAATAAATGAGAAAGCAATATATGAGAAGACATTAGAAAATGTATTGGAAAATGATTTCCTATCCTTTGAATGAGAAAACATTTTCCATTGTTTTAAAGTTATTTTTCTTTAACTAACAATTTATTTTTCTTTAACTTATTTTGTTTGGTAATCTAAATATTGGAAAGTAAAGGAAAATATTTTTAAGAATAATATTTTATGCAAGCAAACAAAGCTTAAGTATAAAAAAATTTTATTTATCATTGTTAATAAAATAATAATTTAAAAAATTATTTTAGTGAGTTATATAGTTATTATAAAAGTCAAATGATACAATAAATTATAAATAAATAAATAAAAATATTATTTATTTAAAATATAAAAAATGAAAAATTTTTAACAATTTTAGTACTAAAATATAAAAAAAAAATTAATTTTAAGAGTTGACTAATCAAAAATTATTTTGACTGATAAAACTTATAAAATTTAATTGTAGAAAGGTCATTCCAATAATAAATAGGTCACTAAAAGGTAAATGGATAATCAAGGGTTTTACCCATTTATACCTAATTCACATTCACCCAATCCACCGTTTTACCATTTAGTAATGATAAAAGAACTGGATGTCTTAAAAAAAAAAATTAATGATAGGGGTTGCATTATGCGCATAAATAGTATGTCGACTACAAGACAAAATTTTTATTTTTTCAATTTTGTCCCTCGACTTTCTTTGGTGGACTGGTGAAATAGGGGGGAAAATAATTTAACTGGGCCTTTTTGGGTTAAAAAGATAATGAAATCACATATAAGCCTTAATCTACGGCTAAAAAGACCGCTGATGCTGACAGAGCACATAGACACCTACAAGTGTGGGTCCGCGGTTATTGGTACCACGTGTGGCAGGAGACTGAGTGACTCCCAAAATGATTCGGAATACCTAGTTGGAGACATTGACCCAAAAAAAAAAAAACGAAAACGAAAAGCTACTTGGGGACTATGGTATGCTACTGGTGTAATTGTGAGATATTCAGAGAACGTAACTGGTCGGGAAACAGAACTGACGACATTTTGTGTACGGCTCGTGAGGTTGCTGCTGCTGGTCGGCGTTTGGGACTGTTCACCGTGTCAGGAAGGCTTAGAATTCAAAGAACCACTAGTTAGAGGCCACCCCCGGAGGGATGGGTCAAGCTCAACACTGATATTGCCTCTTACAGATTAAAGGGTGTCGACGGCTGGTGGCGTACTAAGGGATTCTCTTGGGAACTAGAGTGCAGGTTTTTTGATGAATATTGGCTCCTGTTCAGTTACAGCTTGGGAGCTGTGGGGTATATCGGAAGGCCTATCTCTGGCTTAGGATCTAGGGTACAGAAGAGTTGAGCTGGAAGTTGACAGCGCCTGTGCTGTTTCGATGATTACTCGGCTGTCGGCTAGAGTGAATGGCCGCCACGAGAGGTTAAGGTGACAAACATCTTCAGGGAGTCAAATTTCGCTGCGGACTTCACGGCGGAGCATGCAAGGAGTTTAAATGTGGGGTGCTATAGATTCGTTGGTTGGCTCATGATGGGGTTGGACCGTTGGAGTCGTTTGTCCCCAGGGGTGTTAAGCTGGTTGGCTCATAGATGGGATTGGGCCGGGTCCCTGATTACTCCGGCAGCGACAAGTCGACAACTGTATCTGGCAGCTTAAACTTTTAAGCTGCCTTAAAGAGAGAAAAAGACATGAAAAAACAAGTATGCAACAGGCAGTGTGAAGATGGTCCGTTGAGACATAAATATCCTCAGGAAAGAATGTGAAGAGTTAGCTTAGGGACCAATACTGGAGAAAATGTGGAGTCATACTCCTTAGCTCGGTACTCGCGCTGCCCAAAGACCCCAACGGCCTCTACGTCGCATAATCCAGGTAATAGTTAATTAACATATCATTCAATTATAAATATTACAATAATATGAACAACAAGAATCATTATTTTCTTGTATACTTCTACACTTGAATGAAAGTTGGTGTGTTCTTGGCCTATTTATTTTCTTCAATATAGAGTGTGAGCCGTTGGTAGCCAAGAGCTTTTTTGGTGTTAGGTCTCTAGAATAACTCATTGACTAATTATGCAAGCATTCATCACTCATCAACAAAGAGGGTTTAAGGTGAAAAATTTAAGTAACGCTAGCTAGAACTTAAGTAATAAAGACAAGACCAAATTATACCAATTATTTTCTTTAATTTTACCTGCCAATGAATTCTTCCTCTTTCATCTTTGTTGCCAAATAACTTGACTGCTACTTCCAGCCCATTGATGTTTCTGTCCATCCTCCTGCCAATGATTCCATGATAAACTCTACCAAATGTTCCTTCCCCAAGAAATTTTCTTTCGCTAAATGCATCCATGTATGCATTTAACTCCTCAATATTAAACAATATGATATCTGTGCAAAATCAGCAAAAGATTTTATATATATATATATATACACACACACACACATACATGCTACCAAACCATGAATCCAACGCAGGATCTTATGCAAATAAAACTTGCACATAGATGATCAAAGATGAAAAATAAACTTCAAAAAAACTAGATGCATAATTGATTAAGGAGTATATGGTATGATGGGGAAGTAAGAAAGCTTAAAAAAAATAAAAAGACCGTAAAAATCATTGTTTTTATATACGATTACTTATTAGACGAAAGAAGAAATAAAAGAGAAGATGAGTTATAACCAGTTTTCTTGGCAACTCTATCTCCAGATCCAAAAGAATCAGAGGATAAACAATTCCCCATCGACAAAGCTATAGATACTTCAATCTTCTTTAAGTTGGGGAGTTCACAAGAGGAAATGAAAGTGGCTTAAACTATTTCTTGAATATAAGCTTTCTTGGTTTTGAACCTATTCTTCTTCTTCTTCTACTACTGTTTTTTATGTTCTTCTTAGTAGGAAATGGGAGCAAAAAATTGGCAAGTGACGAGGTGTGGGGTCGTAGTGAAGCCAAAAGTGGCTACCGCCTACACGCAAATTGTCTGTGTCACTAAATTAAATTTTAGTTCATTGATACTCAAAAATTAAATTTCATTGATATTTATACTTCTTTATTAATAAAATTGTTAAATCAATAGTTAGTAGGCCTATATAATTATCACATTAAATTATATGACTCCACTAATGGTTGATCAGTTGGTAGAAATTATTTACATTTAAGTGAAATTTTAAATTTAATTTTAATTTTATATTATCGTATTAAATTAATTATTTTTTTTAATTTATTTAATTTTTACACCTCCTATGGTCCATGCCACAAAGCCACATCACCGAGCGCGGAAAAGTGAAGTTAAAAGTTGATTTGACATTTTGACAAAGCGAAGTTAAAAGTTAGTACACGCAAACCATAGAGTGATTTCATTCATTCTCATTCTGTCAACCGTTTGATAGAGTACGTATTATGGGGCCGTGGGATCAATGAGAGGAAGGGGCGGGAAGCTGAAGGGAAGGAGAGGTTAAACTCCCCACATACCGGCTTAGCCTAATAGCTTGTTTTTTAAAGTCTTGTTTTGTGAATTCTTTTGTTTCAAAGTCCTTTTTTTTTTTTTTTCTTGAAGGGCATATGATCTTGTTCCTGATCACAAAATAATTAACTTTTACTAATCATATACTATTTTTTAATAATTCTTTTTTCTCCTATTAAAAGCATTAGTTTGATTTTTTTAATAAATGAAAATGGAAAAATTATTAATCCCCTCATTTTGAATCCATTCATTTTTTTTATATTTTTATCATAATTATAAAAATTGCAAAAAAGAATAAAAAATATTTGACTTTTCCATGCAAACACCACTTAACTCGGGAGACATATTTCAACTAGTAGAGTTTTATTCTTATAATTGCATCATCATAAGAATTAAATTAGTCGATAGCCTGTGAATAACATAAATTAGTATAAAAATAATTGTAATGTATATAGTATTCAGTTGTTATAAAAAATAAATATCAATAAAAATTAATATTACATAATATAATATAAATAAAGACTTAGTACATCATATATTAATTAAAAATAAATTTGAACAGAATATTTCCATAAAAGCAATTCATGAAAGGCCCATGCTGAATTGTATAAAAAATTACATAATGTTGTATATTAATTGAACTTCCATAAAATAATTTCTATAATTTTAATACATCATACTAAAAAGATTCTTTCAAAAGAGAAGGTCCTGAAGTATGTGCAAGTTTGGTGCTTCTGCACATATTTTCTGTTAAGATAGTTTAAAGAACATATGGACTATTTCCAAATTTTGTGAGCTATGTAAATATTCTTGTAAGTTTGTGTTGATGGGAAGTCAACCATTCCTTTTCATTTTATTTTGTGTTACATATACTTTATCTTTCAAATCTGAAACTTGTCCAAGAATTTCAGATATCTGCAGTCTATTTTATGAACTATATTAATTGCTGCATGTTTCTTCTATATTTATCTTGTTTTGTATTGATATTGGGTACCCCAAGTTCCTGCTATTTATTGGAGAAATGATTTGGTAAGTTTCTGCTCAATGTCTATCAACTCCCAGAGAAGTTTGGAAGTTTACAAAATTTGAGAAGGCTTAAGGCAGCTAATAGTGGCATACAAGAATTACCAGAGTCCATTAATCAACTGCATAAATTGGAGAATTTGAATTGCTCTGGTTGTGAAGATTTGAAATCGCCTCTTTTGATTGGTTTGCCCAATTTGCAGCATCTCTTTTTAAAAGATTGCAAGGGACTTGAAGTTTTACCAGAGCTTCCATCAGCACTAGAATTATTAGACGCCTCAAACTGCACTTATCTAGAATCAGTATCAACTGCTGCATTGCCAGCACGTGATTTGATATTGCTCCTATGTGAATAAAAAAAATAAGTATTTCGTTTTTATTGATTAAGTGTTTTACATTTGGCTTTTATGATATTCATCTAAATTTATCGGGTGTAAACAATAATATTTCAATTTACTATAAAATTTATCGATACTTTTTGACATAATTTTTTTTTTAAAACGAAAAAATCTTTCAGTGAAACTATTTAAACACTTATATTTGCTATAAAATATTTGTAAATTATATTTTTAATAATTTAAAATCTTAAAAATTATCATTTTATAAGTTAAAAGAGCAAAATAATAAAATATGTCAAGCACAGAGAAAAAAAAAAAGAAGCTAAAGATGCTTTTAAGTCATTGCATGCACCTAATTGCATAAGCGTTCAGACGTACTGATTTTACTTGGGCAAGAATAGGCTACCATATTAGTTCCTATGACATCCAATGATGCATAATGCGTGATTTATATATGACTATGAATCTATGATTATGATGATACTCAACTTTTTCTTTTTTTCAAATTTAATGATTTCATTCAACCAAATGTAGAGTTTCAAATTTCAGTACAGAAACAAATTATTGAAGATAACTCTAAAATCAACAATAAATAATATTTCTCCCTAATCAATATACAATAAATAAAGGGCAATTAAAATATATTTTGGAAGACATAAAAAGAAATTTTTTTATTGACACATCAGAAAAGATATGAAAAAAGTGCTAAGCGGAATAGAATCATACTATTTTTTTAAAAACATTCTATATTTATGATATAACATTGTTATAATCTATTAATCCATACCTCCACGGATTATAGGCTATCGAAATAAAAAACATCAAACAAAAAATTATTTAAAAGGGATAAAATCCTTACTTGCTTGAGATTAAAACCCAAATATAACTACTAAACATCAAGAAAAAGCAAAAAAAAAAATTGGGTGGTTTTTATTTAAAAACCACACAACCCCATTATAAACACAGGAAGAAGAAGGTGAACCAGTAGAGTGAAAGGAGAGTCTTAGGTGAGGAGAGAGAATTACAAATCGTTTTGTTATCATGATGCTACTCCAATCTAGGCTTAGCTCAAGTGTCAAGAATATTTGCTCTTGAAGGAGAAGTCATAAATATTTTTTGGAAGTAAATACGCATTTTGCGATGCCGTTGCAACTTGTAAAAAATTAAAAAAAAAAAGTTTATTTTGATCTTCAATATAGGAAGGCTATCTAATGCTAGAGGGGTATACTGAATTTTTTACAGCTGTAATGAGGAACATTATTATTATTATTATCAATAATAATAATCATTATCAAAGATTATAATATGACAATTTCATTGTGTTATGTAATCTAAATTAGTCATAATTATTTTGGATGACTTCTCTATATAATAAATTAAAATTAATATTTTATAATAAAAAAATATAAATTAAAATTATGGAACCAAATTAAAATTTAGTATAAAGTTTGATAATTTCTCATACAATTTACTCATATAAGCTCTTTACAATGAAATGGAGCCATAAAAAAGAGCCCAGGCTTCCTAATGAAAGAGAGAAAAAAAGAGTATGTATTTATTGGTTATAATTTTCCTAAAATTTAATAATATATAATTGCTAGTAATTATACATATTATTCTAATTTTGTTCATATAACTATTAGTGATTATAAGACTAGCATAACCATTTTTTTTTGGGCATAACCATATATTATAATATGTAAATTCTAAAAAGAATTAAAAATAAGGTAAAAAAATAAAAACGATAATGGAAGAAAAAAGTAAATGCCTCCGAGAGCTGAATATAAAAGAAAAAATAACTTTTTTACTATAATTAATTATTATTATTATTAACAAACTTTAGAGAGCTGGAAATGTTGGGAAGAAAAACTGGAGTAGACGGAGAAAGAGACGGTAAAGAAACATGTGGCTTAGATATACCAACGTTATATCATTGTCATAGCCAAATGTGGTCGTTAGCCAATAATTAATAATATGCTTTTTCAAGTTGGAAAGGATTAATAAATGACTTCATTATAAGAATAGCACCGAAGTGGCTGTGATATTATAGAAAAATTCTTCTTGGAATAGTACGTAATTAAATTTGCAATGTATATTGTATTATATTTTTATTGAATAAATATTTTTTTCTTCTTTTTTTTCTTTTTTGTTTATTTTTTCTTAGTGATAACTGGGTTTTTTTGACAAAAATAATAAAAAAATTTACCATTTTTCTTACCTTGTTGTTTTTATTTCGTTTTTCTTTATTAATAAGCTCATATTCAAAAATAAATTTTAATTTTTCTAATAGTTGTTAGCAGTGGTGTCTAAATCTATGAATTTAGACTTATTGGCTGATGGAGTTTGTTGATTACCGTAAGTCGCCTAATCTATCCAATGAAGCTGTGAATTCATAGATCATGATGGTCGTGATCTTCCAGTGGTGGATAATTAAAAAAATATTCAGATTCTATTCTAATTTAACTTTTTATGGCACATATATCATATTTTCAGACTAAAAAGTTTTTTCTTTTACTATAAAAGATATTTCAATTTATTCCCTTATTTTCTTTTGATTTTGTATTATTGTAAGAAAAAATTTTCTTTCAATAAATCTATATGTTGCGAAAAATATTATTTTACCAATAATTGTTAAGATTAACAAGTGAGAGTTATTTTTACTTAAGTAATATTTCGGATTCAAATTGTACTATATACAGTTATATTAAATTAATTATTAAAATTTTTTTACCTTTTTTATTGTCCGGCTCGAATTGAATACAATTAATCAGAATTTAATAAATAAATTAAAAAAAGAATCATAACTTTTTATTAGTTAAATAAAATTTCACCAAATTTATGTAAAAAATAATAATAATAATTAGTAAGTATAATATTTTAAAGATATATAAAAATGATGATAGCTTATGAGAAATAAGGAAACTGGGGACACAAAATGTAAAGAATGCACCTAGCTTATCTTAATGTGTGAAAATCTTGAACTTCAACACAAAAAGGAAAATAGTCGGTCGGCATGCATTTTCTTCGTGGGTTCCTTCTTAGCTGCGTGTTCATTAGCCCTATGAGTAATTAGATAGATAACAAAGGCAAAAAGCATGTGGACTTTAATTTCAAAGGAAAATTAATAAGTTAGGAAATTTTGATGTCTAGCCCATGATTGATGATGAATTCATTTTCTTTGCTTTCCCTTTCTTTAATTTTTGCTTTCTTTTCCTTCTTACAAGACTAGTTGACTCCATTTTTTGGTCTCCTTGTGTAAGCTATTTCGAAGAATAGAAGAAGAAGAATAAACTTTAATTTCTCCACTTACCTTTATTAAATATTCCTACAAAACAATGGAGGAGAAATTTTGTGGATGAGAAATTAAATATTCCTACAAAACTTTAATATATTTTTGCTACTCTTTGTTAGAAAAATAATCAATAAACTTTGTGTAGAAACTAGATTTTGTCCGTGATATCAATGTTTTTAGGAAAATTTCGCCCCCACAATATTTACTATTGGGTTGTAACTTGTAGGCCCTTCAAAATACACAAACCTAACATAGACATAATAGTGAAAAAAAATCAATACCTCTCTCAAAAATAATTAGAGAATATTTATAGATAAATTTTTGTTAGCCATTGAATTGAAAAATGGCATGACTCTTTGGATGAGAGGGGCTAGTCTTTTTAAAAATTTAATAACCTAAAACACACATACAGATAACACAGTGATATCATACGTCATCTAATAAAATTATGACAATTTTATTAACTGATAACTTGTTTTTCAGAATTTTTGAGCTAAAACCCTGCAAGTGATCAACAAAGGGGAAGGTGAGAGGTGGGGAGAATCCCCACAATCCCTCTGATAACTAAGTCAGGAGATATAGAGAGAGTCTAGAGAGAGAAAGAGAACAATGAGAATATAAGAGAATAGAATGAATGAGAATGAGGGATATGAGGTCTTATTTATAAGGATAGTGATACTTAAACCTGAGAGGAATAAGATTCCTCTTTGATAAAAATCTTATGCCTACTAAGAGAGTATTTCTTCCTCTGTAGGAATCTCCTAATCAGGAATCTTTTTCTATTTTTTTGGATGTCCTTCCTCTGTAAGCAATCCTGTATAGGAAAATAAAAACTTTAATTAAACTGGAATGTGTATGTGGATTATCAAGAGTCCCCCCCCCAAGAGTATATTCGAATATTTATGTCTGATGTTTTTGGGTTCATAAGGTGAATATAGACATCATTGTTTTGTCGGGAGTGAAACTGCTTGAACCACAATGTTTGATATGGAAGGGCAAGCTGAGGTGGCCAACCTCAGTCGTAAGAGGATACAAAGCTCAGTATCGAGTCTTGAAATCATCATATAAGAATATAGTAGAAGTGTCAACTGGACTTGAGTGCATAAAACCTATAATTAAAATGTTAAGGGATTAACCCACTAGTATGGAGACAGCTTAGCAGAATCAGTCACTAGAGTTTTGATGCTCGATGCATTAAAAGTATGACCCGAGTGCCAAATAGTCTAGGTGCATTAAAAGCGCAGCCCGAGTGCTGAACCTCAGTGCTATCAAAGCGACCTAAGGGTGTCAGCTTCAGTCACTGGATATTGATGCTCGAGGTTTAAATGCTCGGTGCTATAACTCGAGGCTTAGATGCTCAGAACCTCAGTACTATAGAAGCGACCTGAGGGTGCTAGCTTCAATCACTAGACTTAGATGCTCGAGGCTTAAATGCTCAGTGCTATGACTCGACGCTTATATGCTCAGAACCTCAGTACTATAGAAGCAACTTAAGGGTGCCAACTTTAGTTACTAGACTTAGATGCTCAATGAACGAGACAGTTAGTAGCAATGGATGTGGGGTTAATAACTGCTATGTCATTTCAATGTCTTTTTGAAAGTTAAATTGATTAACCTTCACGTCTGTTCGTGTGTCAGAAGATGAGATGTTTTTGCTGCCACAATAATGACTACTTGATTAGTGGGTCTTTTTCGCTTCCCAAACTACCTTTAATGGTATGGGAGAGATCAAAAACATCTATGAGGGTAGTAATGGTTATTTCGAATCCTTTCATTGTCCTATAAGTGCACTTACCTTTTGATTTGTTGCATTTTTCACTTCTCTACTATCTTCTTTCTTCTTCTCAATCCATTTCGAGTGTGTTTTGTCATCAGGCTCTTCCTTAGCAAGATTATCATTCTACATTCAGGTGAAGCTCTCTTCTTTCTTACCTTTCTTTTTATTTACTAGATAAAATCTATAGCACTAAAGGAACAAATTAGCTCAAATTTATTTATCTCTAAGATAGATGAGGACATACTAAAATGGTATCGGAGATGTTTTAGCATTAATATTGATTTCACCTTACACACTATAGATAGGTGATTTAGGGCCCACACCCCTATGTTAGATTTTAATAAATTAGTTGTCTATTTTGACCAGTTAGAGGGGGGTTTGAAGTTCCCTTTAGACCCTTTCGTGAAGGAATTTTTGAATAGACATAATATAGCTCCCAAGTAACTCCATCCCAACAACTATTGGATTTTAACTGGGTTTATAGAGTTTATGCATGTGGAGGGTAGGGAGCTGGACTTGGACATCCTGTGATACCCTTATAGCCTGAACAAGAAAAAGGGGGAGCCAATGTTCTCTTTGTCAGCCATCCCCAATCATAGCCTTTTTGTGAAGCTATCGAACCTTTATAAGAAGTGGAGACATAAATTTTTTATTGTTGAACACCCTTTAGAATTTATGGATGTTCAACAGATGTGGTCTGACGATTACTATAAGGTGAAGTGTCCTCCGAGATTATCTGACCAAGATACAAAGATGGTAATGAGACTTTACCTTCATGGCATAGTTGATGCTCGATCTGTGAAAAATCCATCCAGAAGATATATTTGGAGAGTCTGCCCTAATCGTGTACCACCTACTGGTATGTTTTAACCTTTAAAAGACTTCTATATTTTTATTTCTATTTATAGATGGTTGACTTTTTTTCTTTTACGGATGGGATTTGGCTTGTAGATGATGAGCCAAAGGTGCAAGAAGATGTACGGATATCCTCTCCCTCACCCGAGCCTACAACATTGGTGGTTCCAGCTGAGGACATGGATAACTTGAAGTGAAAGTCTGTAGTTAGGTTTCTCAAGCTAATAAGGCGAAAGGGCAGAAAAGGGGAGCCCTGGACAGAGACTTGAATATTGAGGAGCTATGCAAGGAAATCTTCATTAAGCGTTCGAAGCTTTCTAGGTGTCCGAATATAAAATCTTGGATCCTCAATAAGATGAAGCCTCTGAGTGTCTTGAACGCTTAGGTGAGAGACCAATATGCAGAGTCTCTGAGGTTACCAGTAGATATGTAGCTCTGGATGGATGGGGATAGTCAGGAGTTGTACAACTCCATGATTAAGCATTCATTAGAGGTAAATGTCTTATTTTATCAACCTTGTGTTTTTATGTTTTAAGGCAATGACGTTCACTCCTTCTTTCAAATGAATCAGGTTTGATATTGGTAAAGGATAATTACTACTACCTTAAAAGCCAATATAGCCTAAAAAAGATAGAGGTAGGCACCATAGCCATCGACTTTAAGAAAAAGTTAGATAAGGCGAAGGCAGCACTGGAGCTCTACTAAACTAAATATGCTGAGGCAAGGTCTGAGGCTAAGGTGAGCCAAAAGAAGGTGATTGATTTGGAGCACAGTTAAGCTCAATTAATAACTAAGATCAAAGAGCAAGACTCATAAATCGCTGTCCTAGAAAAGAAATTAGGTGAAGCTGAGAAATCCTATGAAGATGAGAAAAGAAACTGTCAAAACTTAGTCGTGAGGTTTCTCAGGGCGTACAAATCTAAAATGCTTGAGAGTTCTACTCATACAGAATCTTGATCTTGACTTCATGGATTTGGATAAAATAACATCCACTAACCTAGCTAGGATTGCCTCCAAAGAAGATGCTCGGAGCAAGGCCTCTTCCTAACAGACAAAGAATCCTAATAAATCACTAAGTCTTTAATTAGGGGACCATTTTCTGAGCATCTTGTGTCTATCGGTGTTGTTAGTATTGTCCTTTCTTCTGCCTCTGTCTCTAAGTCTCCATTTTTTAGTGTCCCTTCCTCTGAGCTTTTCGATGCTCAGTTGTTAGATTAAATTTTTTAAAATATTTTATAATGTAACCTTTATTAATGAATGAAATATGTTATTTGATAAATTATGAGTACATCTACTGATAATATTTTTGGAGACAATCCGAGTTCCAATATCATTGTAATTCCTTCCCCTACCTATCTTTAATTTTGTATCCCCTTTAGATGTTCTCTATGTGATTTGATAGGGACCTTTCCAATTAGGTCCAATTTTACCTGTACCGGAACTGCCTTTGCTGATGTCTTCCCTTCTAAGTACCCAATCTCCAGCTTTGAAGTGTCTTGGTCGAATGTGCCGATGATGATATTTAACTATCCTCTATCCTTGTGCCTCCGTAACAATAGATGCCCATTCTCTTCTCTCCTCTAGTAGATCTAGACATATCCAGCTGTTAATGTTGTTGGCTTCCATATCTAATTCTTTGCTAACCCTGTAATTTGGTGATATAATTTCCACTGATATCACTACGTCCATCCCGTAGCTTAGCTTGAAAGGCATCTCTCCTGTAGAGGTTCTAGGCATAGTCTTGTAAGCCTAAATGACGTTGTTGAGCTCTTCGACCTAGTTTCCCTTTTTTTCATTAAGCCGCTTCTTTAGCCCTTACATGATGATTATGTTGGTAACCTTTGTCTATCCATTTGTTTGTGGGTGAGCTACTGAGGTAAATCAAAGCTTTATTTCGAGATTAAAATAAAAATTTCTGAATTTCTCATTATTGAACTGCTTTTCATTATCGGTGATCAGGGTATGTGGTATTCTAAACCTACATATGACTTCTTTCCAAAAAAAAGTGTTCAATTCGGGCTTCTGTGGTGGTTGATACAACTTCTACTTCTATCCATTTGGTGAAATGGTTTATAGCCACGATTAGGAATTTGTTATGGGATGTTGAGGTAGGGAAGTGTCACGACCCAAAACAGGGGCCATGACCTGCACTAGGGAACGGGAATTCTTTCGAATCCGGAACCCGTAGCAAGCCAAAAAAATAAATAAAACATGCAATAGTAATAATAACAACAGAATTAAATTAAATACTGTGCAGCGGAATAAAATCATAAATATAAAAATAATAATCCACCACGGGATTTAAATCAAATCCCCATCTCATATATATAAATCTTTTAATACAGATCCAGTTCAAATTCTTAAAATACATAATTCACACAAATATAATACATAAAACCCATAATTAATTTACAACTACTGCAGTGTCTAGATTATAAAAATAAAACTCAAGACTCAGATAAATAGTTTACATAAAGAAGTCGGGACGAAAGAAATCCGGCGTACAGGCCTGCTATTGAGGTCTGAAGACGATGACTCTCCTGAAAAATAGTCAACGGAGGGGAGTCAGACCTCACTGAGTGAATTACTATAATATATATACATGCACACTAAATGACAATGCATACAATCAACAGTATATATCTAATATGTATATATACAGGCAAATACACACAGATGCAGTAAAATCATTTTATATATTTTATTGAAAATCATTGTTTATGAAGGATCAAATAGAACCCTAGAATATCGCAACCTCAAATCAGTGTTAGATAACACTCTAGCCACACAGGCTCACTTATTCCAAAATATTCACTTATTCCATTTAGACAGTAGACTGGCCCCGAGACACTAAGTCAACCGAGCTCCAGTAGTCTGACTGTTAGTGTGATTGGCCCCGAGACACTAGGTCAACCGAGCTCCAGCAATCACACCTTCAAACCACATCTCACACATCAAATAATCAAATCCAATTAATATCCATAAGTGGTTAGTAATATAGCCTAAATGCTATAAGTGTATCGGTACGTACTCGGTCCTACTGCTGCCCACTAGGTAGCACGTTCTATTGATATCCTTCATTAATAAATATAAAACATTCATTCACAAATAAATGATGCATGAATTTAAATAAAATAACAATATAAACCATATATATACTGGAAATATACCAAAAGTAAACCAGGTATATTTCAAGTATATTACGTCAAACAATTCCAATCAAATTACAAAATAAGATAGAAATGTATTTAAAAACATTTTAAACATAAATGGTTAATAAAGCATGCATATAATTTAATATTACCAAAAGTAAACTAAAAATAAACTTAAGTACTAATCAAATTATTTATGCATATTTAGTCAAAATAAAACATTCATTTCTAAATCATGCACCCTAAACACATATATATATAAAATAGTAACTCACACTTAGTGCGCTCCTCGAGATGGATCCGACGGGCCTGGTCCACTAGGCCTTGGTCTCGGCGCAACTAAACAAACAATAACACAGGAATCAGAATAAATCTAATAGAAAATCCTAGAAACTCGATTTAGAATGTTAGACACAGAAACAGAAGTAGGGTTCGACTGGACATCACGTTTTACGAGAATTCTACCAAAAATTCTGCAAAACCTCCCCTGTAAAATGGACATCTCTCTACTCAAAGAGTAGAGCCGACCCTGCAAAGAAACACACTTCGAAAAATAGGCACAACAACTCATCCACAACCCCTCGGTCGGACTCCAAACTACAGTCTACCGATCGGGGTCCACAATTTACGGAATAATTTTAGAATTACCAAAAATACCCTTATAACATAGAAATTCATTTTATAAGTAGAAATTACATAATCAACCTTAAAACACAGTGAAAATCGATAAAAACTCATTTTATTAGAAAAAGCGTATATTATATATATAATTGAAAATAATTCACGAAAAATAGTTTTAATTAATTAAAAATACTAAATAATTTGTAGAAATCATTTTTATACCTTAAATAACTATTAAAACCAATTAAATTACATTTTTTGTCAATTTAGGGTAAAATTACCAAAATGCCCTTATATATATAAATATACTAAAATTACTTCAAAAATTCACCAAAAATTATATAATTACTCAAAATTAATTTTCTCAACATATTTATCAATAATATTAATAATTAAACTCAATTAACCAATTAATTTCAATTAAAAACACAATTAACCTAATTTTCCAAAAATTCCATAAACTAATTAAATTCAAAATAAATACATAGAAATTCATAAAAATTCCAAATAAATTCCTATAATTCATTTCAACACCTATATTTTTCATAAAACACAATTTCATAATTTAATTAATTAATTTTAAAAATTAGAAAATAATATTAAAATATTCAAAAATACCCAAAAATCAAAATAATTCCCAAAAATTATACAAAAATTTACACATGTAGATTAAGCTACTAGGATCAACATTTGTTAAGGGAATTTTCATGAATCAATCATTTGAAGCTCAAAAAAATTCGAAAACCCTAAGATGGCCGAATTCCTAAAATCGAAACCTAAACAAATCAAGACCATTTTAAGTGAAAAAAAGCTTGGAATCACACTCACCAGATCTTAAGGAGAAGAAAGAGGCTGGCGGTGTTGAAAACGGTGGCCAGAATCGCGAGGGAAGAAGAAAATGCAAACTCTCGGCTTCCGGTAAAAAACGGGCTTCCTGATGCCGGAAACAGCTCTGCAGGCGATGGAACGGCTGGAGGAAGGAGGTGGCACGCCGAGAGGCACACCGACTGCAAGAAAATGGTGGTAGCAGCGGTGGAACGGCGATGGGAACGGTCGGGAGGAAGAAGAAGGACGAATGGCACACTTGTAAATATTTCAAACTTTATAATTTATTTAATATTAAATGTATATATGTATATATATATACTTTACACTATATATTAAAACAATATAAAATCACACACATTAAATATACACCACACACATATAATTTAATATTTTAATAATTTAATACTAAATAAAAATAATTAAATAACAATAAACTAATAAATAAATAATATAATATTAGGGTAATTATTTAAACCCTAATTAAATAAATACACATATATATTTTATTTAGTACTTCAAAAATATATATGAGTTCATGCAAGTCCGTAAATCTATTTAAAATAATTTATAGTAAATTATTTATGTGAAAATTTCCCCGAAAATAGAATTCTCGAAAAAATTTTACGTAAAGCACTTAAAATAATATATAATAATTAAAATAAGCTTTAAATACATATCAACTCGTAAAAATATCATAATTATATATAAAATTATTAACACTGCATATCCCGATGCAGTATTAAAATATTTAAAAACACGGGATATTACAGGAAGAGACCTAAGATGTCCATTCTTTATAAGGCAAAAGGCCAAGGGCTCCCAATCAGATGTTGAGGATTAGAGAGCTTATGGTTGAGGCAGGTAAATTGTTGACACTTATGACATTCTTAAGTCAATTTTTTAGCATCTTGGGACATGGTGGGCCAATAGTATCCTTGCAATAATACTTTTCTTGTTAATGAATTATATAATTCATATACTCTATAAATTCCTTCATAGATTTCCCTGAGTACGTAATTTCCTTCTTCTGGAGACACGCACTTAGACCATGGATGTGAAAGAGATCTTCTATAAAGTTCCTCATGGTAGATGGAGTAGTGTGCAACTTTTATCTTTAATTTATGAGCTTTTAGTTTTTCTTTTAGAAGTATCTTATTCTCCAAATATTGAATGACCATTCTAGGGCTTCTATACATCCATGATTTCTATATCCTTAGTGCTTGGTTTTGTCAATGCTTCGATGAGCTCGAGTCCTCTGAATGTCTGATTATCCTTAGTTGCTGACTTGGCTAATAGGTCAACCTTTGAATTTTTGCTTTTAGGGATTTGGATGATTTCCTACTATCCCCACTTTTGTTCGAGCTTCTTTAGGAGCTGCTTAAATTTTTTTATATATTTGGTGATGGTAAATCTTTTATTTGGAATGTCCCTTTGACTTAGTTCACCACTAGTTAGGAGTTTGAGTGTATCCTGAGATGCTCGGCTTTGACCTTCGCAGCCAACTTCAACCTTATGATGAGTGCTTCATAATCCGCTGCATTATTAGTGGCATTATATTATATCTAGATGACATATCTAATGAAGAATTTGTGTGGCCCTTTAAGAATAATCCTCACGCAGGAACTTGGGTGGATGATGCCCCATCCACATAGAGCCTTCATTCTAGGCTTTCAGAAGGAGCAAGATCTTTTAGTGTCATTTTTTGTACAAATTTTATTAGGGCTTGAGCTTTCACCTACTACCGGGGGTTATAATTGATGTCAAATTCTCCAAGCAATATTGACCATTGAAGTAATCTACCAGATGTTTCAAGTCTTTGTAAGATTTTTCTTAAAGGGAAACTAGATCTTACAATGATAGAATGTGCCTAGAAATAGTGCCTGGGTTTTTAGGATGTGTGGACGACAATCACGGCTAATTTATTTAGTGGTGGGTACCGAATCTCTAATCCTCATAGTACTTTGCTGACATAGTATACCGGGTTTGCTGACTTCCTTCTTCTTTCACTAGTACCAAAGCTATTGACTCTCAGCTAATGGAAAGGTATAAGTATAATGTTTTCCCAAGGACTAGCCTGCTGAGAAGAGGTGACAAGGATATAAATTTTTTGATATCTTTAAAGGCCGTCTGGTAGTCTTCAGTCCATAAAAAATTCTTAGAATTCTTTAAAGCTTGGAATATTAGCAGACATTGTCTGGCCGAATAAGAGATAAAACGCCCTAAAGTTGTGATCTTGCGATTCAGCTTTTGCAGCTCGTTAATTATCATCGAAGCTTTCATATTAAGAATGGCCTTCATGTTTTTTGGGTTGGCTTCAATTCCTTTATGTGATTTCATGAATTCCAAGAACTTGCCTGCCTTTACTCTGAAGATGCACTTCTCTTGGTTTAACTTGATCTGGGACTGACTCAGTAATTGAAGGATTTGGTCAAGGTCAGTGGGGTACTGCTCTGCATGCTTGCTCTTGATAATGATGTTGTCCACATATACCTCTACATTTTTTCCAATCTGACTCCAGAGTACATGGTTCATCATCTTTTGATAAGTTGCCTCAGCTTTCTTTAGCCCAAAGGGCATTACTTTATAGTAGTAAAGACCTTCATGGCTGATGAAGGATGTTTTTTCTTGGTCTTTTTTCTTCATTAATATCTAGTGATACCCCTATGCTACATCCATAAAGCTATACAAACTGTGGCCAGCAGTGGAGTCTACAAATTGTTCTATCATTGGTAGTGAATAGCTATCTTTGGGGCATATCGATTGAGGTCATTGTAATCTACATGCATTCTGTATTTGCCTTCTTTACTAACACCACATTGGCTACCCATTCCGAGTGGGTGACTTGTTTGATAAATTTAGCCTCTAGCAACTTTCTTATTTCTTTGGCAATTATCTTTTGTCTCTTATACGCAAAGGTCCTCTTCTTCTGAACAACTGACCATACCTTGGGTTTGATGTTCAGACTATGCGAGGCAATTTAGGGGTCTACTATGGTAATCTTGAATGCTCGAGAGGAAAAGTTACCTAAGTGTTTAATGAGGACTTCATTTATACCCCGCTTAGTATCACTATCAAACTTGTTGCCAATCCTTACTATTTTTCCATCGGTGATATGTAATGTCAAAACCTCATCAATTAGTTTAGAGCCTGCTCCCTGTTTCTCCCTTTCCTAGGATTCTAGGGGGAATGCCTCCATCTGAGGTTTAACTGCCATCTAGTAGCATTTTCTAGTCCTGTGTTGATCCCTACGAATTGTTAGGATTCCACCTCCGATAGGAATCTTCATGGTCAGATGCTGGATGCTTATGACTGCATCAGTTTTATAAAGTACTAGATGCCCTATAATGTCGTTGTATACCAGTAGGAGATCTACCACATTGAACTGAGCTTTCATGACTTTTATTTTTTTGGTATCTCAATCTTTGAATTCCAAACTCAGCTCTATTACTCCCATTAGTTGTGTAGTTCCTCCGCAGAAGCTTATAATGGGGTTTTAAATAGCCTTTAATCCATGACAAAGCCTTACATTGCTTCATAGGTGTTCTAAGATAATGCATTAACAATGCTCCCATCATCAATAAGTAATCTCTTCACCAGGTAATTATTAATGTAGGCACTTACCACTAGTGCGTCATTATGGGGGTGCCAAATATGGTTCCTATCTTCTGGACCAAACATGATAATCTATCTTTTCTCAAAGGCAGGCCCTTCTTCTTTGTTGTTCCTCTTAGGTTTCTTCTCTGTGATTTCCCCTTTGATAATCATGTTAATAACACCGGTTGGTTCATTTCAAGTTTTCTTTGGTTCTGGTCTATTGCAGTCTTGTCTATCTTGCTTTCTGGTCTCTTTGAATGTATCAATGAAGTTGCCAAGTTTTCCATTTTGCATCAATTTTTCTATGGCATTTCTTAATTCACAGCAAGCTTTGGTTTTGTGCCCGTAATCACAGTGATATTAATAGTAGTACCTTATATCCTACACTGCTCTCCTATTCGGGCTTATCCTTCTGGCTGGAGTAATGCCCACGCCATTTTGCCTAATCTATAGGAGGATCCTAAATTTGGAGGTGTTTAATGGCGTGTATCTTTCATTTTCCCTTTCTACCAAGCTTCTGAAGTTTATTCACGAAAAGCTCAGGCTTTTAGATCTCAATCCTTCTTCTGTCTTGGCAAGTGTTTTCTCATCATCCCTTCATATCCTTCTATCTTTATCCATCTTTATCATTTTGACTGTCATCGCCATTACCTTCGTGAAAGTTTCAGGTTCTTTTTTCATTATCTTATCTTTGAGTTTTCTGAGCTTAACGCTATTTTTTAGAGCTTCAACGGCTACTTCATCCACTAAATTTTCAATTTGCATAGTTACCTTGTTGAATTTTTCTAAATAGTTTCATAGTGATTCATTGACCTCTTATTGACACATCCGGAGATCGTTGATGTTTTTGGCTGGGGGGACGTTGGTAATAAATCGGGTCCTAAATTTCTTCGTTAAATCTTTGAAAAAGGTGATAGAATTCTCAAGAAGCCAGTGAAACCACTTTTGAGCATTCTTAGTGAGTGTACTTGGGAAGACTCTGCGCATAATTTCATCATTCATGTTCTGGAGTAATATTCTTGTTCTGAATGAGGATATGTGGTTGATGGAATCTCCAGTTCCATCATATTGCTCTAGCTGTGGCATTTTAAATTTGGTCAGGATCTCTGTCCAGATTGTCCTGCTTACAAAGGGCATCCTCCCTTCCATAACGCATTTATCTTCTTTCCTTGGTCTTATACGGACTTTGTGTAAAACCTTTTTAACCTTTTGGGTTAACCTTGAATCATAAAAAATCGGGATTGTTAAGCTGGATTTCCCTTTTGGAGCTTTACATTTTTCTTTGTCACCTTTAGGTACTTCCAGAGGGGTGGTATTATTTTCTATATGAGTTGACTTGATATTGCCACTTTGGATTAGGGCATTCAACTGCTGTTGTATCTGGGCCATCTAAGTTTAAATGCTTTGTATCATCACTTCTATGCTTATTGGGGAAAGGTTTAGTGTTTGGGCTATAGTGCTTAAGTTTAGTGTGGTTATGGTAGGTGTCTCTTATAGATTCAAAAAAGGTATGAAAGGTATAGGCATGTGATGGTGTTATAGAGGAGCATAGTGAGGGGGATCCATGCCAAAGGCTGGCCACCCTTGAGTGTTTCTAGGTGGAACATACGCCCCACCAGATGAAGATCCAGCATTTAGGAAAAGGGCTAGTGGTATTGTCATTGGAGTAGGTGCTAATAAATTGATTAGAGAAATGGAAGTGAATGGGTTGATATGTGTGTCTGGAGTCGAGGTCGGTGGTGGGTTGAAAGTCATGATATTAAAGTCTTGATTTAGTAGATGCATGAATGGCTTTGACTAAAGAAATTTCTTATAGATGGTGCCACTTGATAACTTATTTTTTGGAAATTTTGAGCCGAAACCCTGCAAGTGATCAATAAAGGGCAAGGTGAGAGGTGGGGAGGATCCCCATAAACTCTTTGATGCTTAAGTTAGGAGATGTAGAGAGAGAAAGAGAATAATAAGAATATGAGAGAATAGAATGAATGAGAATGATGGATATGAGGTCTTATTTATAGGGATAGTGATACTCAAACTTGAGAGGAATAGGATTCCTCTTTGATAAAAGTCCTATGCCAACTAGGAGAGTGTTTCTTCCTTTTTGGGAATTTCCTGATCGGTAATTTTTTTCTATTTTTCTTGGATATACTTCCTCTGCAAGCAACCCTGTATAGGAAAATAAAAATCTTAATTAAATAGAAATATGTATATGAGGTATCATTAATGAAAAGACATTTACAGTTTTTTATTTTATCTACAAAATAAGAAAATAATTATCTATAAAAATTCTCCTGGTACCCAAGTGCCATCTTTGATTAATAACTATTCTAACACTCTTTAGTGTGTTATATCTAATAGTCAATGATAACTCTGAATTGATATTTTTGCTTGTGGAACTTACATGGACGAGGAGAATGGCTAAAGGGGCAGGGTTTCCCCCATAAACACTCTAAACCTTAAGTCAGTAATGGTATGAGGAAAAATATAATAAAGTAAATAGGCATAATAGAATAAAGAATAAAGAATAAATTAGTAAAGGATGATTGCTTGTGATGACTAGGTGATGGAATGATGTCTTGGTGATGTTGTATGATGAGAATGGGGAGATGTGTGAATATGAGAATGAGAATAGAATTAATGACATGAGATGTCATGAAATGTATTTATAGGAGAAGGTATTACTCAAACCTTTTAGAAATATAATTCCTTAGTCTTGTAAGATTGCGTTGTTTAAAAGAGAATGAGACTTCCTTTGTAAAATAATCTTCATAATTGAAATAGACTTCCTTATTAAGCTTTATTCTTATTCAAGTAATCCTCCTCTTTAGGGGAATATAACCCTTATTAGAAAATGATATTAATATGAGATATCAAGAGTCCCCCCTAAAAGTTTGTTCGGATATTTATATTCTATGTATCCGGGTTTGTAAAATGATGGAAAATGTCATTGTATCTGCCTGGAGAGAGAGACTGCTTGAGTAATTACATTTGATATGAAAAGGTGGGGTGCGTTGAGGTGGTCAGCCTCGGTCACAAGAAAAGATAAAACTCAGTACTGAGTATTGAAATCATCACATAAAAATAGTGTTTTAAAGTGCCAGGTGAACTTAAGTGCACAAAACTTGCAATAAAAATGCTTTGGGGTAAAAGATTAACCCGTCAGAGTAGAGACAACATGACGGAACCAGTTGTCACTGAAGTTTTAATGCTCAGTGCATTAAAAGCGCAGCCTAAGTGCCAAACTTCAGTACTATAGAAGCGACCTGAGGGTGCTAGCTTCAGTCACTGGACTTAGATGTAGGTACAAGGTCGCGAGGCTTATATACTCGGAACCTCAGTACTATAGAAGTGACCTGAGGGTGCCAACTTCAATCACTAGACTTAATTTTGGTGCATTAGAAGTGCAACCCAAATGCCAAACCTCAGTACTATAGAAGTGACCTAAGGATGTCAGCTTCAGTTACTGGACTTAATCTTAGTCCATTAAAAGCACGACCTAAGTGCCGTATAGTCTCGATGCATTAAAAGCGCGACCCAAGTGCCGTATAGTCTTGGTGCATTAGAAGTGCGACCCGAGTGTCGTATGATGTTGCTCAGTTTTTGAACTTCAATGACTATTGATAGCAACTGCCTAGTGAGAATAATGATTGCTATTGAGTTAGGACATTATTGCTACAGATTTTTTATTTTCCAAGCATTTGTTGTTGGTAGTATTTTTGCAAAAGGAAGGATGTTTGTGATCCTGATAGTGAATCTAAGCCCTTTCAATCTGAGTTCCATAATACGGGATAGTAATTTAGTGAGAGTTTTTGAAATGATGGAAGGTAGGTTTTAAAGGACCAAATTTCGTTTTGCCCAATTTGAATTATGAGATGAGCATTTATAATTTAGGTGAAGGGTCAATGTTGCACCACTTCTAAAATAGAGGATAGTATATGATGCTAGTTAAGATGTCTTGGAATTGTCTTTTGATTTATCCGGCTGTGTAGTGGATATACTTAACTCCATTCTTGAATTTCCCTTATTAGATATTCTCTGAAATTTTCATGAACAGGGATTTTCTACAAAGTAGGATTTGCCTGAATGTTATTTGATCTGGCTTTGAACTGGAACCACCATTGATTATTTGAGCATGAGTGAGTGTTTGTTCGTCTTAATGTTGTTTGGCAATGTGTCTAATGTCTTTTGTCAATCTCTGCATGTTAATGCTGAGTGAGATGATCATAGTGTCCAATTGTTTGGACTAATGGGTGCTTAAAGTAGCATTTTCATTTGTAATAATAGATAAAAGAACAATGGTTTTAGGATCATTTGATAGATCTCCATTTAATGGTCAGTGATTATATAATAAATATATCAAATGTAATTGATGTATCTTTTGCACAAATAATAATCATGTATACATGGACGAACATCAATGTGTAAATATGTAAACGTGTGAGCTATAAATTTTCATATAAGAATAAATAAGATACGAAAATAAATAAATTAAATAATATCAAAAGAAACTAAAGAAACTTTTCTCCTGATGTACTCTTGTCCCGCCTTCAAATTCATGAATATTTATGTTTGTTGTGGATATGAATAATTGTTACTAATTAATTTGAAAAACCCATTAATTCTTCATGGAGCTCATGGTTCATTCATTTGTTTTTGCTTTGCTATCAGAGCTCCTACAAAAGAAATTAAGTTATTAATATATATTTATGAAGTTATTATCGTGGTTGCCTTGGATATTCCTGTAATGTCAGAACTCATGAGATGCTCAGAGATCGGGAGATGCCCATAAAGTGAATGTCTGACTCTTCCATACTTGCTCATTACTTAGAGTTTTAGTGTCCATGAAATCAATGCTCGGTAGTAGATGCTCAAATTTCCAAGGCTTTAGTGGACAATACTCGTGTTGTTCGGATGCTTGGAGTTTGAGTGCTTATAAAGGGTGCTTCTTGGATGCCCAATGTCCTAAGCTCGATGCTCGGATATCAAAGACTTCGATGTTTAGCAAAACTTTATTTACGTTCTTTGATGCTCATACTCAAATTTTTTTATGCTCAGACTCGGATGCTCGATGGTCTCATGCTTTGAAACTTCGTCACTTATAGCTTGATAAATGCTCACAAAGCAGATGTTTGGTATCTGACGCTCGTTTGAAGTTTTGATGTATGGAATTTCAAGGCTCAATAATGAAGAAAATGATTTCAAACCTGCATTTTTTATTATTCTCTAGCTTTGGTGCTCGATCAGCTCAAATATCTGAGTGTTAGTGTTCTAAAGCTTAGTGCTCTAAAGCTTAGTGCTTAAAAGCTCCATGCTTGATACTTGAAATCTCAATGTTTGGTATTTGATGTTTGATGTTCACTTGATACTTGATTTTAGTTTTAAGAACCCTTCATTGAATACTCGCATTCTTTAATCTCAATATGAGGTCATATAGTCCAGCTTTATAAATTTAGAGAAAAACATATAGACGTCTAGCTTCTTTTCATCACTATATCTGATCTGGGTGTCGAACTACTTCCAAGCCTCAATGCTCGGTGATTCATTTTGGTTGCCCAACTGTCTTACTATTTACTCTTAATTCTAACCTTAAAAACTGCTACATTAATAACAGAACTTTCTTTAAAATTCAAATGCATTCCTTTTTTTTCCTTTTTATCCCCCATTCTAATGAAGCTATGGTGATGTGAAATGGTCATTCGAGTTTGACCATTGCTAAAACTTCCATCTTCTGAGTTCTTGATTTGAATTATATCTTGTTTTTAGTATTTGTAAATCTGAATTGAGTGGCACATCTGGACTGGTAGTGAGCTTGCTTCTTCCAATGGCCAATTTTCTTGCATTTTAAGCAAAGGTCAATCTTGGCTCCTTTTCCATCGTAACTCATCGTCATAGAAGGCTAATCCCGCAGCAAGTCAGTCAATAAGAATGCCATTGTAACATTATTGAACCTTTCATGCCTCGTGACTTTATCATCTAACCACACAACTTTATAATAAATTTTTGTTAAGGCATGATCCCGTTAAGGGTACAATGAGTTTGTGAGGTATAGAATCATGGGACTGTTTGAGCAAGTATTTGAATAAGACAAATATAAATATGGAAACTTATCTGCTAATGTAAGGGATCTTAAAGCTCATCAATATCGTGATCTAGATGGACAGATCTTGAATGCCAAGCCTTTAAATTCTACACCTTATCGAAGATATAATAAAGTTGTTGTTTATAGTTTGAAGCTCATTCTACCAATAATTTCCAAGCAATTCTTTATATACCAATCTACTACTTGGGTAATTAGAAGCTTGAAGCTGCACAACTCTGTCAACCGCTTGGGAACTTTAAGTCTCTGCTTCAACTATCTCAAATCATATGTGCCTCCTTCAATCGATGATAAGCTACTAACCCCCAGAGGTAAAGTCTAAAGCTAAGATCGTATTATAAACAACATGATCAACTTCCGAGGAATATGCATTGTAAGAATGAATCAATCTCTCGTGCAAAGCAGATAAGAAAGTATTACCTTGACGATTTTTACACTATTTAATATGAATTTATCACTGATGACTGAATTAGATTTCTTTATGATTATTCTTAGAGAAATTGTGATTTGGTTGCGTCTTTGAGAGGTTGAGCTAAATTCCTAGTAAGTAAAGATAATTTAGAATTGAATTTGATTTTTCTTACAAATAGCGCCACTTGATAACTCCAAATTGATATTTCTTGCTTCTGGAACCTGCATTGATAAGGAGAATGGGTAAAGGGGTGACGTTTCCCCCATAAACACCCTGAAGCTTAAGTCAGTAATAATATGAGGAAAAATATAATAAAGTAAATAAACACAATAAAATAGAGAATAAATAGCGATTGCTTGGATGATGTGTTAATAGAGTGATGTCTTGGTGATGTTGTATGATGAGAATGGGGAGATGTGTGAATATGAGAATGAGAATAGAATTAATGACATGAGATGTCATGAAATGTATTTATAGGAGAAGGTATTACTCAAACCTCTTAGGAATATAATTCCTTAGTCTTGTAGGATTGCCTTATTTAAAAAAGAAAGAGATTTCCTTTGTAAAGTAATCTTCATAATTGAAATAGACTTCCTTATTAACTTTTTTTCTTATTCAAGTAATCCTCCTCTTTGGGGAATATAACCCTTATAAGAATAAAATACTAATATGAGATATCAGTTAAATTTGTACACATCAGATATGTGTGTTGCATTTTATTTTTAAGTATAACACAGTCGAAAATAGATATCATTCATTTGGTCCTTGAATGTAAGTATGTATGTAATATCTTTTTATGGATGAAAGGGTTGTGTATTCTTTTCAAGTTGACATAGAAAAAGTTACAATTTGTTGGTTTGATAATACTAAATAATTATTGTGATGAGAGTAACTTCTGAAAAGAAAATTCAAGGATTGTACTTGATTTTTTTGGTAATGAACATAATCTTTTTTCTTCACAGTAGTTGCAATTTTATAACTCTTACAACACCATTTGTTTTGCTTTTGGTGATGTAGAAGATAATTGCTTGTATATTCAAATTCTAATAACTATCAAATTAAAAGGTGGTTATATTCTCAAAAATTATATTTTTTTTAACAATAATCCATGGTATGATATGAGAGAATTGAGTGGTTGGCGGATCAAATCTTACTATCTACCAAATACTTTAATCTTGTAACAAACTGTCTTATCATCCGTTTTAAATAGATTAGGTATATTCTCAAAAAGTATAATGTTATCAAGATGTAATTTTTTTACAATTTTTTTTTGGGAAAAGTACAATAAAATACCCTATGGTTAGATATTTTTTCATGTAAAGGATTGTGATATTTTTCAAACATATTTAAGGATTTGTGAGTTGATTTTACTTGCATTTTAGTATCTTACTTAGTAATATTATTAAAAATATATGATATATTATTAAAATAAAATGAATTTTTAATAGAAAAAAAATTATTCATTAAGTAGTATAACATTCAATTAATTAAAATAAATTCACAATTAATAAAAATAAGATGTATTTTTATTTTATTAAAATAAAAAAATTTAAAATAAATTTATAATATTTTTAAAAGTATTTAAATAGTTATATTAATAATAAATCACATGTAAAACATTTTCATTATTGAAAAGTGTTATTATATTAAAATTTTTTATAAACTAATGATGATATTAATTGATAGGGTATTAAAATATTAAAAAATACAATCACATATATCTAAATATCACAAAAAATATCATAAATTTTTAAATAAAAATGTCTCTAACTAAAAGGTACTTTTTATACTTATACTATTATAGCTGTTTCAATGATAAATAGTTGGATACTAAAATATCTAATTATATTTTAGCAAGTACAATTTATAAATAAAACGGTTACATGAAAATTCTTAATTAATTCACTAATCGAGTATTTACTCTATGATAGTAGGACTCAGATGGGATTTAATATAAATAAAAATAAAAGTTTAAGATTCAATGTAAGTAAATATGCATTTAGGGGATGAGATGGCGAGGCTATTGCCCCATCGAATGGGAGGTTTTAAGTTTGAAATTCTCCCTCCACACTTAAATGATTTATTTCGTGCTTTATTATATTTGAGTTTCTTTGAAATCCACTCAATTTTATTGGTTATGGCATCTTCAACAATAAACATCCAAATGCAGCAAATTTTGTTGCAAAATGCATTTGCTAATAAATTTACTTTAACAGCTTACTTCATTTTCAATTTTAAAAAGAATATTCTCCACATATTTCTATTCAATACTAATATTATATTATTTAAATATTTTATATATTACACTCATAATTTATTCAATATTTATAATATACATCCATATATTTATTTATAATAAAGTTATTATTTGAATATATTTTTTAATATAACAAATATATGAATAAAATAAATAATATTTTTTAATAATAAATAATATAAATACATTCTATTATTTTAAAAATTAAATAATATAATATATGAAGAGAACTAAAAAAGACATTAAAATAAATGTATTAAAAAAACATAAACTTACATTCTAAAATTAAAGTAGTCTATTACAAGCACTAATTAAATTGAAAATTACAAATCACATTAATTTTATCATTTGAATTTGAATACTTTTTCCACAAATGTTCAATTAATGCAATATGAGCATCTTTGTCTTTAATTCGTCTGTAATAAGTAAGAAATTATTCAAACCGAGTGTTATCATTAATTGTCATTTCAACATCTACAGTTAAAGCTTCTATTGCATCAACATTGGTGCATTTAAGTCATGTTCATCCTCAATAATCATATTGTGGAAAATAATACACGTTGTCATTATGTCATGCAAATTTTCTTTTCTCCAAAAGTGTGTTGATCTTGCTATAATTGTAAAACGTGATTGTAGAACTCTAAAAGCATGCTCGACATCTTTTCTGCACGATTTTTGTTTCATTGCAAAAAAAAAAAATTTCTTTGGACCTCAAGGTTCATGAAATTTTTACATCTCATTGGTGTGAAAAAAGCCAAATCAAAAAGAAGAAAGGAGGAATTGGATTAAAAAATGGCTAAAAAAATGGATCTTATTCTTGAGGAAAATCGACAGGTTATTGATATGCTGAAAAAGACTAACACCACAAAGAATAAAAAGGTGGCCATCCTGGAATTTAAAGAAGAAAATAAGATTTTATTTACAAATCTTGATTCTATCAAAGATCCTGAATTTCTTACATTTATGACAGTTGGAAAAATGAGGATTATACATAAAAGAACTCAACAACACCAACCAACACCTACTACATCAAATGATTTTGTTGAATTTTTAAATAATATTAGTGGATTTGGCTCTAATATACCAAAATATTAAATTATATGCAATTTAATGTACGCTTTTGGGTACTATTAATTTTAATATTTTTGTTGGGTGTTTTCTTAAATCGGTTGTTAAATTAATGCAAATCTATGGTTGTTAAATTTTTTCTATCCAAATTTCAATATTAGTTAAGTAATTTAATATTAATATTATTTAAGTAAAAAATTAATATTATTTTAAGTGACAGTATTAATATTATTTAAATCAAAATTTTATGCATTTGATAATAATATGATAAATATAATATAAATTTGGACTAAATTGAATAAAGTTATTTGGACTATATTGAAACAAATGATAAAAATGGTTGTTATTGAAATTTAAAAAAAAAAAGAAATGCATAAAGTAGAAAAGTTGACTGTATATATGTAGCCAACTTTAGAGAATATGCATTTTGCAGTTAGTTTTGATGCCTTGGTAGAGATAAATTATGGGTGCCAAATGGGTAAATGACATCTTATTGGATATGGCCTTAGTGAATGTGGTTTGTTCCTTTGGGGACATCCGATAAAATTGAAACAATACATAGAAGATTAGCGTGGTCCTTGCGCAAGAATGACATGCATAAACGTTGTTAAATTAGACTAACTTTACTCATCTTTCCTCTCGTGACTTTCCTTTTTCTCTATAATATTATTGTTCATCTTCTTTATCTTTATAACTTTAACAATTGGTTTTGAATGTTTTTTTTGGCCATTTTGGCCACAAAAGCCATTCAAATACTATTTTTATTTAGTATTTTATTTATAGAATAATCTAATATATCTTTATGTGTTATATTTTGATAATATTTTGCTCATAACTTGATGATATTTTGATACTGTGGCTTAAGATATTTCAAGATCATCTTTCAAGCATTTTTTCTCCCATCTCTAGCTAATTTATGCAGCAGATCTTGATTTTTTTGTGTTAGATCTTCAAGAATACTGTTGGATCTTCAAGAATAGAGCTAGAGATGCTTGGTTATTTGTACCATTGCTTCATATTGCTATTTATTCTCAGCTTGGATATTCTTTCACATGATTCTCATGTCATTCTCAACAAATCTGAAGCTTAATATGAGATTTTACAAGGAAGAAACCATGTGCTCTTATCATCTAAAGCTCAAGTGCATCTTCATTTTTTGAAGCTCTTCAAGATGGTTTTACTATGATTGTATTTGTGTTTATCATTTCTGATGTAAATCATCTTTTATGATCAATGAAAGCTATATTTTATTGTTCGCAAAAAAAAAAAGAATGACACTCACAAAAAATTTATGGTGGGTATGGTTTGAAAAAAAAGTGGTTTACTCGTATTAAATAGGTTAACATGTTGGCAAATAAAAATATTGGGGAGTAAAATAAATTAAATAAAAGTATAGGGAACAAATGTACATTTTTTTCCAACCGAGATGATGTTTGTGCTCGGCTTGTGAAATGTCCAAATGGTCCAATACACTAAAATGCGAACAAAATAACGCCTAAATTGGCCTTCGCTCTTTATAAAGCGGCCTGTTTAGGGTTTTTCACGCTAGCTTCACCACCCGAAACCTCTTCATTGCGCCGCCGGCGATAACCCAGGAAACCATGTCTCTAGTTCAGATATACCAGTAACGTCTATCCTCTCTTAAACACTTACAGATATTTAAAAACAATCATTTTGGAATTCCATTTGAAAGGTTTTGATTTTTTTTGGGTTTAGTTTCAGAAAACTGAGAAAAGGGATTAAAGACTGGATCTTTAGTTTGTTTTCTTATGAAGGATTCGATCTTTAGCCTGTTTTGTTTGTGGGTTTTGAAAATCATAACATAACATTACATGATTCTTTGATTTTGATACTTACAAAGAGTAGAAAAGGCAACAAATTAGAGTCTCTGGATTGCTTTGTTTACCAATAGCATTTTCAGTGCTGTACGTTGCCGATAAAGATCCATTAGGGTGCTGAGATTCTGGCATTACCTCACTTTCCTTGAGGCTTGTGCATTCAGATGTGCCCACATGCTTATGTTTATTGGAACTGTGAAGCTTTGGTATTGGTTTGATACTTATTTTTGCTTTGATATAGGCATTTTAGTTCCAGTTATAATTTTTCTGTGTTGGCCTTTGATGGATACAAAATTTGTCCGTACCATCTGAAGATGTCCATCTTTTGATGTACACTAATGCTATGATTCTGAGGCCTTTTATCAGTTCTTTAAAATCTTTAATTTTTTTCCTTTTAATTAAAATGTTTGTAAAATTCACTGTCAAAAGGGTGGTGATGAATAAAGTTATACCATCAAACTATGAAAGCTTTTGGAAGCTTATTGATGCTAATTAATCATTACTCTCTGAGCCCTTTGCTTCTGTATCAATTTTAATTTGTTGATTAAAGTGTATTTTGGGATGTATTAATTTTGGATTTTGTTTCTCTTTGATGCACTTTTGATTTAGATTTTGAATAATATGAATTCATGAATGAAAGATGGTTCTTTGATCTGTTTCATTTGCTAGTTTATATTATCAAACTGCAAACAATCTAAATGGTGAGCTTGTTTGTATGTTGTATTTTTACTGTCTTTGTTTCCTTGTATTGATAATGAATGTATATAGAGTTAGAGAAGGCAACAAATTAGAGTCTCTGAATTGCTTAGATCATAGCATTTTCAGTGCTTTACGTTGCCAATAGTGATATTTTAGGGTGCTGAAGTAGTGGCGTTTTCCTCTCTTCTCTGAGGATTATGTAATATGGATTTGCCTACATTTATATGTCTTTATGTTTACCTAATTGCATTTGTATCCGCTTTTGAAATTGAGAAATTTATGGGCTAGGCTATGCTAGTTTTGAGTGCAAATAAAATGGTTTAAGTCTTATCTGTGCTATTGGGTTTAAAGTTTGTGTGTAGATGATATGACCAAGTATTTGAGTGTTTCATTTATAACATATGCACGGCCCTTGATGAATGCAAAATTTGTCTGTACCATCTGAATATATTTATCTTTTGATTAATCTGAAAATCTCAAGCTTCTGAGTTAATAGTGTTCTTTTTAAATCTTTGTTTTCTAAAAAAGATTTTTATCAGAATCAATGTGAAGGGCAGTGACGATGAAAATTATACCATCAAACTATGAAAGCTCATAGATGAGCTTGTTGATGTTTATTAATCATTACTCTCTGAGCCCTTTACTTATATATATGGATTTCGTTTTGTTGATTCTATATTTGCATCAAAATTGTTTTCTAAAAAAATTGGAAAAAGGCAACAAATTAGAGTCTCTGGATTGCTTTGATCGCTAATTGCATTTTCAGTGCTGTACGTTGCCAATAACAATTTTTAGGGTGCTGAGATTCTGGCATTTTCTTCACTTTTTGAGGCTTATGCATTCAGATGTGCCCACATTGCCTCACGCTTATATTTAATTGCACCATGGATTTCTAACTCATTTAATTTGAAAGATTTCAAGAGATTTAAGGCTATATAGTTTTTGGTTTTAAGCTTAAAAGGCTATTCTTGTCTTTAAGTTTGATATTTATATTTATTTGATGAGTGAGCATTTAGTAGTAGGCCTTTGATGTATGAAGGCCATATCTATTCTTATGTGTTGTATTTTGCTGGCATTAGTTCTTGGAGTAGTAAACTGTATTTGCATCCTGTTTCTTGATTTTGATTCTGTGCTAAATTTCTGTCATTCTGTGTTCTTGTTACACATTTCTTTGGTGAAGTTTGCTCTTTGTACAGGACAGTTATAACCAAGAAAATTATGTTGATGGGCGATGATCCTTTGCAAGCACTCTCTCCTCCCATGAATAAAATTCAGACCCACAGCACCTTGGTCATGAGGGCAATCCAGCACCAGCACCTGCACCTATGAGATTAATTTTAGTCATTTAAGTTTCAAGTAATTTTGCTTATTAGGCCTTGGAATGGTGCATCTGTAAATCTGGCAAGTAATTGTATTTGCAATTCCGTCTTTTTTAACCAATTTTTATCTTGCATACAAGATGGTGTCTTAATTCATCTTGTTACTTTCATTTTTGTGTAAATAATAAAATATTACAAACTTTCTTTTTATATAATACAAAAGATTTTTAACTCATTAAACTTCAAATAAATAGATGAAATTACTTGTGACTAGTAAATCCCTGATTCAATGGGTACTAATGCTTTATGAGATAGCTTTTTTTTTTTTGAAAAAAAATCATGTCTTTTTATCTTCTAACTGGTTTGATGATATAACTAAACTGTTATTGTTATAACAAAAAAATGAGAAGAAATCAATTGAAACAAAGAAAAAATAGAACACCATTTTGAAATAATCACTTTTTATGGCTTAGTAAAAATAAATAAATATTGTCTATAACTTATTATTATTATTAATAATACAACAAATAAATGGGAGAATCAATTTCAACAGAACAAAAATTATAGGAGAAATGCATTCTGGGCCCCTGTACTCTCAACGTTTTTTACATTTCACCCCTGTGTTAAATTTTATACACATTGCACCCCTATATTCTTAAAAATTTGACATTGAGCCCTTATTTGACAGAAAAAATAATATCCGGTTTAGTCCTTGTAATTTTTATTTTTTCTATTGAATCCTTATAAGTTTATTTTCAACAATTAAATCCTTAAAATTTTCTAAAATAATCCAATTAAAAAGACTTCAAAAACTATATATTTTTAATTTTTATCTAATTGAAATGTAGATTATTTATTTTTAGTAAATTATAATATTAGAAATATATATAATATTATAAATTTAAAAATATTTATAATAAATAGTGTAAATTTTAATTGTTCATTAAATATTTAAATAATTAAAAGATATTAATAAAAAGCAATACTTTTAACTAATAAAAGGACACATTTTCCTTAAAAAAAAAAAACTAATAAAAAGACATATAAGCTATTTACTAAATGAAATATAATAAATTATATTCACATGTATAAAATTTATATATCTATCCAAATATATTTATAATTAATGTCTAAAAAATATATTATATAATTTATATAATCCAACTCGCATGTAAGATAGGAGAGATGACTATGTCTTTTTTTATTAACTAAATAGTTTATGTGTTTTTCTTATTAGTTAAAATTATAATTTATATTACACTAATTATAATTGATAATTTTATGCATAAATTATTTTTTATTATATTAACTAATAAAAAAGACAAAAAATATTATAATAAATGATTGATATATTTTTTTTACAACTATATATTTTTAAAAATAATTTTAAAAATTTTAGAAAATTTTAAAATTATAAGGGAGATAACTGTGTGCAAGATAATATTCAACATCAAGTATTAATTTAAATTTCATAACTTTAAAGTAAATATTATAGTAAATAAAAATTTTATATGTGTGAATATAATTTATTATATTTCATTTACTAAATAATAAACCCATCTTTTTATTAGTTAAAATTTTATCATGTATTATTTTTTCATTAATATATTTTAATTATTAAAATGATTAATGAACAATTAAAATCTACACTATTTATTATAAATATTTTTAAATTTTCTAATATTATATATATTTTTAATATTATAATTTACCAAAAATAAATGATATACATCGCAATTAGATAAATATAAAAAAAATATATAGTTTTTGAAATTTTTAATAAATTTAATTGGATTATTTTACAAAATTTTAAGGATTTAATTGTTAAAAATAAAATTATAAAGATTAAATAGAAAAATTTAAATTATAAAGACTAAATTGGATATTTTTTGTTAGTTTTTTTTTTTTCCATTTTGAGAATATAGAAGTGCAATGTATATAAAATTTAGTGCAGGGATGAAACGTAAAAATCATTGAGTATCAGGATGAGTTTTTCCAAAAATATAAGGCATTATTTTGAAGTATTCAGTACTTATATATATATATATATATATATATTTTTTTTTTCGAATCATACAAAACACATAAACCAGAACCAACAAAGAATCTATGTAAATTTTTCTACACTCAAGAACCAATGTAAAATTTCAAAAAATCAGTCTATTTTCGGATTCTCAAAAATGGGCATTAATAAAAACAAATAAATGAGAAAAAAATAAATCAATTCAAACAACAAAGAAAAAAAAATAGAAGGTACCGTTGTTGAAATATTCAATATTTATGGCTTAATCAAATAAATATTATTTAGATATTCAGATAATTTCCTAACAACCAGGTGACATATTTTCACACGCCAGAATTAATCTTCTACGGTCAATTTTAGTGTAGCTAAACCGCACCTTCAACAGGTATATTCTCATAACCACGAATTTCAACCAATCATCAATTGCCACGTTGTAATCGCAACAAAACCTCAGCCGTCGATGATAACCAGTCAAGCTAAGACCTGTCTGTATAAAAATGGTGTCTTGAGGGTTTTTGGGAAAGTCTAAGAAAACCTCTCTAGAACTCTCTATTTATTCGCTTCGCCGCCGTTAGTAACAAGCAAATCATCATCGAAAATGCCTCGCCGTAGCTCTGGAGGTCAGATAAATTTCTCGTTTCAGTACTGAGATCTGTTATTTACTTAATTTGATATGTATTTTGTCTTCTATTAACCTTTTTTTTTTTTTTTTTTTTTGAATTCTGTGTTACAAATTTGGGGAAATTAGTTAAAGATGAAATCTTTGGTCTGTTCGATTAATGGGTGTTCTTCCTTTTGCAAGTTTTGTTGCTCCATGGGCTTAGCTACTGTGATTTCGTGTGATTTAAGTATCTGGGTTTCTTGTAGAAATGCTTGTTCTTTTGTTTTTGTTTCAATTAGATTCTGGGATGCATGAAATTTTAACCATAAGGCATTTCCTGGTTGGGATACGTCTCGGTTCCTGAAACTCCGGGACACACTCCTGAAACGTTTTGGTGGTTTCTGCTAATTTGGAAGCTTTCTTAAACAACTAAAACAAATTCAAAAACGACTATTTTTTAAGCTGAACAGAATGATTTATAATTCAACTATTGATTTAATGTATATTTATTTGAATGAATAATGGTTTTTTGAGAAATTCATATAGATGTATAATCTTATATTTTTAAGATTCATTCTTGTTTCGTATAAAGGATGATGTTTTGCCATATCCGTTTTTACAGTTTAGTTTTGGAGGGGTTGTCAATTTTTGCAGCTGATGTCTTCCTCCTCCGTATCCGTATTGTTGTTTGAGGGATTAATAATTTACCAGCTAGCCACACTGTTTTACTAGTGTTGTGTGCTTCTGTTGCGAGTCTTTTTTTTTTTTTAATATTTTTATTTGGTGATTTTTTTTTGTGCTTTGCAAGCCATTGATGGTTACGATTATACTTCTTTTGCAGGAAGATCTGCTTCTAAGCCTGCTGCTCGTCCTGCAGCCCGCAGCCCACCACCACAACCAGGTACCATCTCTTTGTATAATGTTGCAGATTTTAAGATTGTAATTATTTTGATGTGGAATTTTTCTTTCTTTAATGTGATTTGTGTTTCTTAAATATAGAGTTGACGTTGGACATGTATTGTAGTTTCTTTCTTTAATGATGTTTTCATGTTTTGATGCAGTTAACCATGCTCCTCCTCCAGCCCCTGTCCAGAGTAGCGGTGGTGGATCATTGCTTGGAAACATTGGTTCAACCATAGCTCAGGGTATGTGAAAAAGTTACTTGTTGATTATTGCTTAATGATATTTGACTTGAATCTAGCTCCAGCTCAAAAACTTTTTTCTTTCTCTCTTGTGCCATAGGTATGGCTTTTGGAACTGGAAGTGCTGTGGCACATAGAGCCGTAGATGCTGTAATGGGTCCTCGCACAATTCAACATGAAACTGTGGTCTCTGAGGCTGCTGCTGCTGCCCCAGCTCCTGTTGCAAACAGTTTGGGGGGTGCTGATGCATGCAATATTCACTCAAAGGCATTCCAAGATGTATGCACATTTTCTCTCATCTGGTTACTTGATGAAAAAATGAATTCATGTTTTTAATTGCATGGTTTCTGGTGTTAACTCCAAAATCCTCTAGAATAGTTTGTTTCTGAATTCCCCATCCTTCATCCTGTGCCTTCTCCACATCTTTGGTTTTCTCCATGATCTTTACTTCCCCTGTTTCGAATCTATTTATGTGCCTCATTTCTCATTCATGGTTTCTTTGAATTGGAGTTTCTCACCATATTGTGCAACTGGATCCTGATTTTTCTTTTATGTATCATGATAGGCTGGTGGTCTGTCTTTCATGAATTATTTCCCAATTTCATTTGTTTGTCTTTTTATTGGTTTTAGTACCCTTCTTACACATCTTGCGTATATATATATATATATGTATATTGTGCAGAGCTTCTAATGAATTTTCTAACCACATTACTTTTGCGTGTTCTATTGCAGTGCCTGAACAACTTTGGGAATGAAATTAGCAAGTGCCAATTCTACATGGACATGTTGGCTGAGTGCAGGAAGAACTCAGGCTCTATGTTGAGTGCCTAAACGTTATATTCATTCTTTATGATATGCTACAATTCAAACATTTTGAAATGCTACCCATTTTGTTTTATGCTTATGATGATGATAAAAGCATAGAGCTGTGTCCATCCATGGTTTAACAATTCCGTGTCAATAATCTGTGATGAAACTGCTGAACATGGACCTTCAAGTGTTATGAATCAATCAGAGAAACTTCATTAACATTATTACAGTTTAAATACTCTTAATTCTTCATCTTGAGTGATGGTTATGGATGATGTGATTTTGATGTCTGCCTTGTTGATTGATTGATGATCCTTTTAGCATAATAGAAATTTCAGCTGCTTTATAGATTGTTGCTTGTTGTTGCTATTTTTGTGCTTGGTTAGGAAATATGCATTGGTACTTGGATACATTGCTAGTTTTGTGCTGCTGGAGTCGAATCTAAATTCAGCTTGAAGCTTGGTTCGTTTACTATTGAGCCGATATTGATCCGAGTTTGAAATATTGCTATATTGCCCTAGTTTTTGTTATGTTTTTTTTTTTTTTTGAACATGAATTAATGTTATTCATTAAGCTTACAAGCATCAGAGTACAACAAGATATTAGACAATTCAGCTAGGTATCAACCACGCATATTGGAGGTATCACATTTACATGATTAGCAAACCGGTCCTCTATCTCAAAAACAACCAAGTGCACTTGCATGGATTTGTGCTAGGATCACGTTTGCTAGTAAAGATGTAGCTTCTCTTGCATGAATTGAGAACATCAATCTTGAACGCCAATAGCTTTCCCGTAGTACTCCTTTCTCATTTCTTGCAATTATCACCATGGTTGCTATATTAGACTCATGCCTGTAGTTGACGCCACAGATGAACTTGATACAACCTGGAGGAGGCATTTGCAAAATAGGTTCCTGATCTATTACAGCTGAGAACTGATTCTCCAGTCGGCCTGATAGAGGAATGTTCCTTTGTTGATTCTAGTAGTTTTTTTTTAGCTTTGCTCACCACTTTATAAGGATGCTGCTTATTCCCTGCACAAAAGAGAGAAACAAGAACCTTTAGATATAGCCATGGAAGGCACCAAAAGCCATGAAGGCAGCATCCGAAAAACTAAGAATAAGGAGAAGCAAGAAAAAAAAAAAAAGATAGTGAAACGCCATGGGTATGTTGCCGGGCAACACTCCTTGAAGGGTGTAGAAAATTTTTCATCAGAGAAGAGAGGAAAGCAAAGTTAGGGAGAGAATAGTTGTTTTCTTGTTTAATTGTGTTAGAAGATTATGATCTATGATTTAGTCTCTTTTATTTTTTTAGACAATTATGATAGAATTTTGTTAAGCTATTTATTAATTGGGAAAATCATTCCATCTATTCTTAACTTTAATCCAATTATCAATTGAATAATAATTTGAAAGTTATTTTAATTTTCTCTTTCAATTTTATAAATTGTGCCAATTCTATCTAATATTATGTGAAGAACCTAATTGTATTTTTAAAAAATTATTTTTAGATTCTTATAAAATAAATTTTAACGCTTATTAAATTTTTTATCCTTTTTTTCCATAAAAAATTAAAATGTAATAAGATGTTTTTAAATTCTAATTTTGTTACTTTTGACATAAATTTAAAAATTAATTTTTATATATTTTTTAATTTTTCACTAAATCCTTAAATTTTTATTTTAAGTTTTACTTCTCAACTTTCAATCACATTATTTAGAAAATTGTCTTATATAGGTCAAATATATATAAAAAATATTAAATAAAAAAAAAGAGAGAATTTTGAAACACTAAAAATATTAGTCAATAATATAAAAATACTTAATTTTTCTAAAAAAATGAAAAAATTTAAAAATTAATATTTTATTATTATTTATAGTGATAGTTAAATGTGATCACTTTATTTTTTTAATGTTAGCCTATATAATAAATTGATTAACAAGTCATCACTTTTTTCTTATTATTTTTAATTGATACATAAAAGTTAAAAATTTATGCAAAAGATTTTAAATTTTATTAAAAATGATAAAATTATAACTTGAAAATATTTTTCAAATATTATTTTTCTTACAAATGAATTTTTAAAATTACAATTAAATTTTTTAAAAATAATAAAATTAGATATAATTGATATAGTTTATAAATTTGAAAGAGTAAATTGAAATAATTTAAAAAATAGAATTTAATTGATAATTGACTTAAAGTTCGTTTATTAACTCAATTATTATGATCAAACTATTTTTAGTTGGGAAAGTATAATTTATACTATTTTGGTGCATTAAAAACTTATTTTCTTTCAATATTAGCATTTTGTCCTCAATGGTTTAACCCTAATGGTTAATGGTTAGGGGCGGCACTATAATTGGAAGTGTGGGGGCTCACAATTGAACTACAATATAATAAGAATAACATTTCAATAGAAATAGAGGAATTAAAATAAAACATAAAATTGAGAGGCAAACATTAAATTTATATAAAAATTTTAAAATAATTTTTTGAAAAAAAAAAAATGAGAGGGCCACCACTGTTTAAGATCTGTTTGATAGACTGTCTTTAGATTTTTTGTTTTGGTATATTGTTTGAGTAATTTGACTAACTAATTATAGTTTTTATAAAATAAAAGATAAAATCAACATATTCTAATATATTTAATACATTAGTTTGTTTTATCAACTCAAACCAACATGCATAATGATGAAAGTAATTGATATTTAAGTAGTTTAGTGGTATAATTTTCTTTAAAGTATTAGTAAGTTAAGAATTTTATTATTATCTTTTTTTTTTTTAAAAAAAAAAAATATATTGTAAGTAACTAGAACACAAAATTACTGTAGTGATTTTGAAGGGTAAAAAAAAAATCCAATTTACTTGCAATATATAGTTGCATTTTACCGTGGTAAGGAACATGAGTTTGTGTTCAAAACCGGGCATTAATGCGATGGGGCTTATGACATAAAACAATAAAATTACAAATTATATAAATTTTAAATTATTTAAATTTGATTTGATATGACAAAATATTCACATAATTATATTAAAATAAATTTAAAATATATATAAGTGGAACTAGACTAAAAAACTTATCGAGTCATAATTATAGAGATCGATCTCAATTTATCAATTTATTCAAATAATTCGAGATATCAAGTATTTCACTGGCTAGTTTGACTCAATTATACCCCAAAGCCAACCAAATTCAAGTGTGCAGTTGGATCATGGAAGCTTGAATTAATTTTTTCTAAGGTGCCTTTTATTTATTTTTTTTCAATCATATAATAACGAGTCGTTTAATCTTCTTCAATTTTATTTTAAGAATTTAATTATTTTTTATTATTTTCATTAATTAATATATTAAAAATTAAAATTTTATATAATATTTGAAAATTAATTTATGAGTTTATTTCGAGTGTATTTGGTTTAAATGAATTTTATAAAATTTTGTGTAATTTATTTGCAATTTCAAAGGATTTATATTTGATTTAAATAAACATGTTGTAAAATTTATTTGCAACTTCAAATTTTTAAATTCGTAAAATTGATTATAACTACATCAAATTCTAATAAAATGGTTAAAATTTCTAAATAAATTCCACAGCTTTTAAGCCTATATTTCTAAAATGAATAAAATACCTCTTGTGGACACTGTCAGTTTAATCGGCTTGCAACGAAACCCCGATGATGAGAAAATTCGAATTTTGAATATAAGGAGAACCTGAGATTTCTTTAAAATCAACTCGAAAAGTTCAAACACTAAGTCAAGCTCACAAATACCATATCCAAGCCTAAAATAAAAAGCCAAAGCCCAAGTCCATCGTTTGTTGACCCAAGGCCTTAACCTGGCCCAAGTAAAGAGGTGATCGCCTCAATGAAGAGGCGCCGCCTCTTCACCCCAAGCATCGATGAGGTGGCGCCTCTTCACACCCACTCTCTGCAATATTAAATACCATTAATGATAGTGGTTAGAGGCTTATCCACTGAAGAGTTGATCATTTTTGACATAAAAGAAAGGAATAAAAAGCAAGAAAAAAGCCTGGCGAATGAAAGAAGGTAGGGGGAGAGGGTGAGAATGGGTTTTGAGAAATTGAAAAAGGGGAGAAGACGAGAGGCTTTAAAAGGGGATGTGGGGGCAAAAGAGGGGGGGTTGGAAAAAAGTTTGGGAATTCAAAGGGACAACCAGGAAAAAACGTCTAAAAGAGAAAAAAAAAACAGAGAGAAAAAGGAAGAAAAAAGGAAAGGAAGAAAGGAAGAAGAAGGGGAAGAGACTTTGAAGCTTAGGAGACTTGACTATTAAGAAGAGGAAGGAACCTCCTTGCATTAAAAGTCATTCATCCATCAACCAAGTTCTGAGGGCTTAGTTAGGAGCATTAAGTACGTCAAAGTCAGTGAGTCTCCCTATTTTTAAGCTTTAATTTTTTTTATCTTCATTAAAAGCTTTGATTTGTTATTAATTTGTGTGTTTTCTTGAATTATATTACTTATTTAAGTTTATAGAGAAGCATGATTGCATGAGATATCGAATATTAATTGTTAATATTTGTATATTCGCGTTTGTTTCTTATTTATTTGCATGATCGTTGAGTTTTTTAAGATCTAAAAAATGTAGTATGTTTCTATCCTTGTTCCCTTCATGATAAGGCAACAACCAAGAGGCGATGCCTCTTTGAAGAGACATTGCCTCTTGACCAACATTCTGTCGGTTTCTGTCTTGATTTTTAACTACTATCTTTCATGTTTGGCATAATTTCCTTATCTAATATGTTATATTTCTTGATTGTATGCATGATTGTTATGTTTGATCAATAATGTTTTCATGTTATACTATTGTGTTATTTAATGGACTATTTGTGAGTTTATTTTTTTCTCTTATTATTTTTTATATTTTTTGTGAATGTTGTTGTTTGTGAGATAGAACTAACTCATATTTTTTACAGGAATTATGTTGTGATTTCTAAGTATTAGATGATTGTTTTATTAATTAATTCTTAAGAGTTTTGATTTGTATAATTAATTAGTTTATTTTCGATTTATTTTTAGTATTTTACATTTATTTACACCAAAAGTTGTAATTCTTAACCGCTATATCTTTTATTTGGAATAAATGATTATAAATTATTTTTTATTTTATTTTTGTGTTTGGCTGACGATGATATAAACATGAAATGAGTCTAATGTACAAATTTAGAATAAAATATAAAATTGGAAAACCAATCGCGATTAACATGTTAATAATAAAATAATTTAATAATCAAAGATAATAAAATACAAAACACACATGGAGGCCAACCGTAAGGTTGGGTAAACATTCTAAAAGTTCATATTCAATTTCTGAATCCAATATATGATGACGATTCTGGGAACTTCCGTGAAATCTAGTTGCTGTATAGTGTGTCATGACTTTCATATGGGTGGTGACTCCATTTTCTTTTTAAGCCCCAAGCCCACTATATATTTCTTAGTGAATCCTGAACTCACACAGTGCCGTGATTGCCAATACTTGGGCATGCGACTAAAATCGTCACCTACACCTCTCATTTCTTTTATTCTCAATGATATATTTCGATTGAAATAGGTTTATCAAAATTAAAAATTAACTTGAATTTTAAATTTATATCAAACACGCTATAACAAAATATGAAATTCATTTGAAATGAATTTTATAAACTATTCATTTAAATCAAATACACTTTATTATTAAAAATTGACTTGGAAATGAATTCTATTTGAAATTCATTTGTAAATAAAATGTATTTTTAGTGAAATTGAATCAAATATAATGTTCAAGAATGATAAGATTAAAATTTAAAAGTATTTTTTAAAAAATCTCAAAAGTATATTTTTTATATTAGTTTGAATATTTAAAAATAAAAATATTGAAATATTTTCTAAAGAATAAAATTAAACCCTTCTTTAATCCTGAGTTGATCACATGCTTTATGTAATATTCATAAAAAAAAATTCCCACATTGTTTAGAAAAATTATATTTTGCATCTTATTAACATGTCAAACTAAATGACCCTAATGCCGAGTTCTTAGCACGAGCTTGTAACCCAAGCGGGGGCAATAAAGTAATGGAACAATCGGGAACCCATCATTGGATCACATGTGCTTCGATAAAAGGCTCAAGGTCCACGGGTCGAGCGTGTATGCGAAGTGAGAGCGTTAGAATGGCCCATGAGCACGTTGCTTCAACTAGCAGACTTGAGCCCGAGTGCTCGGCTGCCGTCGCTGTGACTGGTACCTGGGGTTCTAATTCGGAGGTCAAGCTGGCTTTACAGAGCGGTTGCCTATGACTTTCACTACCTGAAAACCTTGAGCTATATCGGAGTATGAACCATGAGTGTGCCCATGTTGAACCATCACTTTTTATATAGGTTGAATAAATCTATATGATAAAGTGGTTTTACAAATTTCCGGACATCAAGGAGCTTCTTAATTTTTATTTATATTTTATTTTGATATTAAATTTTTAATTTTTTTTTCAATTATTAAAGTTATATTTTTATTTCAGCTTAAAATATTTCAAATAAATCTGATTAAATTTAACATAAATAACAGTTGAAATAAGTAAATTCTTAATATATTCATCATTATAAATATCTTAAAAAGCAGTCATTAGATTGTGCATTGTCAAGTACAATATATATTAGTGGCTTACATAGTTAAAAGTTTTCTTAAAGAGTTCAATTTAATATGAGCTACACTACAATGGTGAATTTTTTTCTTTTTTTTGCCAATTGATTGAAATTTTATTGATATAAATAGAGATTGTATAGAGTAAACTTAAAATAAAATAAAATATAAAGAAGCCAATAAGAAAGTAATCAATTCGTAACTTCTCTTTAAGGGCATGTTAAAGAGAGTATAAGAGAATTAGCTGCCTAAACAAGGTGTTGTAAGATAAAAGGATTTTGTTGCTCATCTTTGAACTCTGAATGCTTCAGTTTGATTTTTTTTTTTATCTGAATTTTCTTATGAGTCAAGCAAGTATTTTAGTTATGGCTATTTATTATTCTTTTTGGCTCCATTGGTGTTTGTTCGAGTGATATCATCAGTATTATAGTTTCTTTCAGGTTTTTTCATTTAACATAAGCTTTAATCAGACTTAAATTTAGTTAGTGGACGTTTTACTATCTTAATACTTAACAATTTGATTTTCTTTTCTTTAAATTCATTAGATGGCTATTAAATATGATGATTAATGTAATTCATGGAAAAAACAACAATTCAGACATTTTGGGGATTCTATGATACTTGATGGAAAATATTTTTATTGTTTTTGTTATTATTCATGAAGCACTGCAAATGGATCCTTAGCTCAGTGGATATGAGATTTTGAGTGCACCTCAATGTCAAATGGCAATTACAGCAAAAGATACATTTTGAGTGCACTCAGTTGACTGACCTATCAAATCCCAATCCATGTGGATATGAGATTAGTGTGAAAACTGAAAATATATTCATTTTTTTTTTTTTTAAAATTGATTACTCTTTCTAGGAAAAAATATTATTATTTTTAATTTAATTTTGAAAAGCTTAATAGTTTGCGATTTAGTAATAATTTTTTACTTTTCATACCAGATATGAACGAAAAGAAAAATCAACATTATTGTAGGCGGCGGTTTTGATCATGCACTCAAGTATCGGCGATCACAGTACTGTATGAATTTAGAATTCACTAAAAAATATATAGTGGGCTTGAAGCCTAAAACGGAGATGAAATTGCTACCTGGATGAAAGTCGGGATACACTGTACAGTAATTGGATTTCACAAAGGTTCCCAGAAGCCGTCATTAGAGATCGGATTCAAAAACTGGGTATAGGCTTTTGGAATGTTCACCCAACCTTGCAGTCGGCCTCCGTATGTGTTTTATATTTTATTACCTTTGATTATTAATTTATTTTTTTATGAACATGTAAATCATGATTGGTTTTCCAATTTTAAATTTTATTCCAAATTTGCATATTAATCGCATTTCATGATTATATCCTCAACATTCAATCACAAATAAAATAAAATAAAACAAATAAAAATAATTTACAATCATTTATTCCAAATAAAAGGGATAAGGATTAAAGATTACAGTTTTTTGGTGTAAAAAAACATAAAAATACTAAAAATAAACCATACATAAACCACAAATAAACAAAAAATAAACTAATTAATTATACAAATTAATACTCTAAAAAAATAAATAAAGCAAACGTCTAGTGATTAAAAATCACCAAATAATTGCTGCAACACATACAAGTTAATTCTATACAATAACAACAATAATATTTACAAATCATCAACAAATAGTATTCACAAAAATAAATGAAAATAAACTCATAAAATGGTCCACTAAATAATCACAAAAAAAGAAAGAAAGAAAATAACATAAAAACAATATTGATCAACATAGCGAGCATGCGTAATCTCACGAAATATAACAAATTAAACAAGGGAATCATGCTAAATATGCAGAATATTGATGGAAAATCAAGGCATAATTAGGCAGGACTCTGTCAAAAGGGTGATGCTTCTTTAAAGAGGCGTCGTCTCCTTACCAAGAGGCAATGCCTCCGTCACCTCATCATGAAGGGGTGATGCCTCTATGAAGAGACGTCGCCTCTTCAACAGAGGCAAGAACACTCTACATTTCTTAAATCCTAAAAAACACAATGATGAAGCACATAAATGAGAAACAGATGCAAATATACAAGTATTAACTATCAATATTCAATATCTCATGCAACCATACTTCTCTATAACTTCAAATAAGTAATATAGCTCAAGAAAACACACAAAATAACAACAAATCAAAGCTTTTAATGAAGATAAAAACTTAAAGCTTAAATAGGGAGACTCACTGATTTGGACATGTTTGATACTCTTAAGTAAGTCCTTAGAGTTTGGTTAATGGAGGAGTGGCTTTGAATGCAAGTGTTCCCTCTTCTTCTCAAGAATCAAGTCCCTTAAGCTTCAAAGTCTCTTCCTCTTCTTCTTCCTTATCTTACTTTCTTTTTTTTTTTCTTTCTCCCTTTCCAGATTTTTTTTTCTTTCTTGAATCACCTTTCTTTCTTTAACAACCAACCCCCCTTCAATTTTGCCCCCACATTCCCTTTTAATGCCCCTCCTATTTTCTCCTTTTTCAAACTCCCAAAAACCCATTCTCACCCTCTCCCATTACCTTTTTTCATTCCATAGGCTCTCTCATGCCTTTTTTCCTTTCTTTTACGTCTAAAAATGACCAAATCCTCAGCAGGTGGGCTTCCAACCATTGTCATTAATGACATTTAATATTGCAGAGAGTGGCTGTGAAGAGGCAACACCTCTTTAATGAGGCATTGCCATTGATGTCTGGGGTGAAGAGGCGATCGCCTCTTCACCTGGGCTAGGTTAGGGCTTTGGGTCAAAAGACAATGGGCTTAGGCTTAGGCTTTTATTTTAGGCTTGAATATGGTATTTATGGGCTTGGCATAGTATTTGTGCTTTTAGAGTTAATTTTAGAGAAGTCTCGGGCTCCCTTTGCATTCAAAACTCGAACTTTCTTATCATCGGGCTTTCATTGCGGGCCAATCAAACTGATAGTGTCCATAGTTTGCCCCCTTGATTTTTTAAAAAATTAAATTTTTTGGAAATAATTTTTTAAAAAAGCAACATGCACACTAAATAATAAAGAGTAAGGATGACATACATGACCTACAAGCTTCACTTAGCCTGTAAGCCTTGGGAATTCAAACCTAAGAGGTTGAACTTCCTCTCCAAAATGTGACTGTGTTCCTTGGGTTTTTCTAGCCCGATCAGCCACTCATTAATAAATTTTGTCATGAATCTCGAGCATGGCCCAATCTTCACTCAATAGAGATAGAAGAGAAATGTAGCCGTGATCCTCGGGTTAAGCTAACTCGATAAGCTACTCATTATAAATTTGGCATGATTCTCAAGTTTTCCTAGCTCGAGAAGTCACTTAGTAGAAGAGTTGAAATGTAACCGTGTTCCTCAAGTTTTCCTAGCTTGAGAAGTCACTCAGTAGAAGAGATGAAATGTAACCGTGTTCATCGAGTTTTCCTAGCCTGATCAGTTACTCATTATAGTTTGACGTGAATCTTGAGCATGGCCTAGTCTCCACTTAGTAAAAAGAGATGAAATATAACCGTGTTCCTTGGGCTTTCCTGGCCTGATCAATTACTCATTATAGTTTGACGTAAAACCTAGGTTTTCTTGGCCTGAGAATTACTTAGTAAAAGAAGAATGCACTTTGGGGATTCAAACCTAACCAAACACCTCCTGAGATGTGCACTTCAGGGATTCAAACTCAACTAAATGCTTATTCTTTTGCACACTTTAAGAATTCAAACCTGACCAGACACTTATTCTTTCAAGCACTTCGGGAATTTAAACCCGACTAGATGCTTATTCTTCCATGCACTTCAAGAATTCAAACCCGACTAGATGCTTATTCTTTCACACACTTTAGGGATTCAAACCCAAATAAATGCTTATTCTTTTGTGCACTTCCAGAATTCAAATCTGACTAGACGCTTATTCTTTCATGCACTTTGAGAATTCAAACTCGACCAGATGCTTATTCTTCCGCACACTTCAGGGATTCAAACCTGACCAAATGCTTATTCTTCTGTGCACTTTTGGGATTCAAACCCGACCAGACGCTTATTCTTCCTGATGCTTCAATTAGAATACATTCAAATCCAAAGATTGATATTGGGTACACCTGAACGGTGATGCAAAAATTCTTATTCATTTTTTTTTAGCGGGCTATGGACCATTTTGTGCTTTATTTCATCAAACGGACCTCACCCTCTTTTCCTTATCTTCTTTTCTCTCAATCTTCCTCTCTCACCCTAATCATATAAATTCTCACTTTTCTTCTCCAAGGGTCACTTTCACCTTTTTGATTATCTCTTTTTTCTCTTTTCCTCTCCTTTCTCTATATTCTCTGATATGGACACTGCATGGACCCTAGATTTGCCCATGTAGGACCTAGTGACACCTATATTGCATCCTTCTCAGAGTTTTGAGCTCAGTATTGGAGATGAGATCCCCTTATTCGTGGATGTACGATCCCATATTTATGGCTTGACTACTGGAGAGGTTAGTAATTAATTTCTTTAATTTTTCTAGCGAATATCATCAAATAACATCAAGTTACTATTTATAGATCATATTTATTAATTTAACTAAAAGAAATTAAATTTAATTGATTAAAAATTAAAATTTGGAATCATTCTATCCAATTTTTATCATGAAGAGGCGATCATTTCTTCATAAAGAGGCATTCGCCTCTTCAAGTGCAATGATGTGATTGCCTCTATATCTGGAGGTGATGCCTCATCATTGAGGTGATTGCCTTTATATCTGGAGGTGATGCCTCTATATCTGAAGGTGACGCCTCATCATTGAGGTGATCGCCTCTATATCTAGAGGTGATGCCTCATCATTGAGGTGATCGCCTCTTCAATAGAGGCGTTCACCTCAACAAGAGGATTCATCAAAATTTTGAAATTTTTATTACATAAAATGACAATTCTACTCCCTTAGCTTGATGCCTACACCTATAAGGGTGCTGGGAACTTTAGCGGTGCGCACACCTAGTATAACGAGCTTTTTAAGGCTGTACAAACTCGAATTCACGATATCAGCTTCTTCGACTTTATCTTGGCACTCCTAACAGAGCAGGGGTGTATAGACTACTAGCCCTTGAATTCCCTATTGGAGAGGTGGTCTGACACCACCCACACCTTTCATCTTCCATTTGGGGAGTTCACTCTGGACTCAGTGGCTTTCACCGTAATTACTAGCATTGCTTGTGCTATGGATTCTGTTCCTTTTGATGCCAACCTCCATAAGTTGTCTCCCGACCATCTCACTTTTATCGAGCATCTGCTTGGGATGGTCCCAGACATAAAGGGGACCTATATAATAAAGCCCGAGTCGATTAGGAGCTTCTACACTTGTGCTAGAGTTGAGGCGACCATTACACCCTTATAAATTGACCAAGTGGTGCGTGCTTTCCTTATTTATCTATTGGGCACTATGCTCTTTGCCGACACAACCAGCTTTATGGACTGGAGCTTTTTGATGCCTCTGAGGGATTTAGATTTAGTGGCGACCTAGGGGCAACTGCACTTTAGCTTATCTTTATAGGAGCATGGATGAGTTGGTACGCAGAGCCAGGCAACTCTGTAGTTTTTGGCACGCCATACTGGTATTTTACTCCCTCTTTATCCCTTTATATTCCATTCCAAATATTGCTATTCAATCTTACTAACAACCCCTTATTTCTCTAGAAGGACTGGGCTTTAGAGCTGGAGCTGATAGTAGGGATCACCGGGATCATTGACACTCCCTTCCTTGCGATGGCGAGGTGGGGTACCAACCGAGTTTGGAGGAGGCTTGTGGCTAGTGTTCATGTCCACCGTGAGCGGCTAAACATGCTCACTTATAATGATGTATGCACCTACAAATGTAACTGAGATTAGCAATAAACTCATTGATCAAATTCATTTACTTACTTGTTTATTCTTGTAGCTATGCTCAGACTTGTAGGGCCCTCAGGTTGGGTGGACGCATGCCATAGTTTGCTCTATCCCTCTATCTAAGAAGAGGGTTTTGCTTAAAGGCCCTAATTGTAGAGTTTGGTTCCTTGGGGAGAGGATTCATAAGTGGCGATCAGGTGCCCGAGTGAGGCATCCACCTCTTGCTCCTCCCTGACATATCTTTTGGGTATATGAGTTAAAGGGAGATGTGCTCGATTAGGCCCTACAGGGAGAGGATGTCACAGACTTTACACGAGCTCATCTGCTGCAGCGAGTGCCCCTTCCTGAGCCTACACTTTAGGTAAGCATGCAATGTTTTATTTTATTTATTTTATATTTACTTACAGATGCTATTCGCTGACTTATTCTTCATCTTTTGGGCAACTACTAAGGCACCTACTCCTTGCCCTAGGCCCTATGCATATGAGAGGCCTCATCAGTGCTCAATCATCATTCCCAGTGGTGAGGGCTCTTCTTCTAGGGCACCATCCTTGATAGACCCTTCCAGTTCTCGATCCTAAGTAGTGGCTGGTAGACTCACTGCTACTCCCGATCTGCTGACTCGTTGTTGGATGCCCTCTAGTGAGCTCTCTCGTTGATTTCTAACATTGGATATGACTTTGGAGCCAACATTCTTCCTAGAGGCTATTACCCATATAAGTTTCCTTCTCTCGTAACTGTGTTCTTAAGTCTTATAACACATGGTTAATTCTAATACTATTAATGGAATAAATACCTCAAGATCAAGGGGAGTATATGTACCGAGTGATTGAGGCCTACAGGGACTTCCTGATGTAGGTGATGCAGTAGTGGAAGGCACACACATAATATGCTTTATTTCTATATGTATGCATGCTTTCATGATTTTCTTACCTTTTATCGTATTTTGATTGGATCACCACCCTTGAACTCCAACTTGATGCTCTTCAGGTCGAGGGTGATAAGGAGAAAGGAGCAGTTAATGAGGAGTCTGACGATAGTAGCGAGGATGATGGGACAGATCTTACTGATGCTTCTGTAGATCAGCTAGTTAATGAGGAGGCCGACGAGTCCGATAGTGATAAGTAGAGAGGACCCTCTATAGATTTTCATTAGCATAGGGGTGTTCTTATTAAGAAGCATTGGATATTTTACACTGTTGTCCTCTTACTGTATAGATTGATTGATTGATTTGATTAAATTTTTTATGCCTTCATATTTTATACTGAGAATTTTTGGCAAAATTTCGAATGAATGGAGGCCTTTTATCTCTAAAATGCTTTGCTCTAACTTTACATATATAGCCTAGAAGATTTCCAGTGACATGAAGATTTGTTCTGCCTATCATAGAGGTATAGCCTCTTTGAAGGGGCATTGCCTTTATGTGAAGAGGCAACAGAACATTCACCTCTTCACACAGAGGCGTCACCTAAACGTAGAAGCATTCACCTTTACACATCTATCCTACAGCTATAAAAACCCCAAGTCTTCTTCAAAATCCCTAATCTCTTCATTTTGCTATTTCCCTCTATTCTTTTCTCCTAAACAACATTCTGACCCCCAATCATAACTGAGAGAAGCATGAAACAGCTACAACCAATTATGAAAAGTCTGGAAGGTGGGTCATGGGCTAGAATAGAGCCATTTCACTTATTCTCCTTTTGATCTTTGTACGCTAGGAAGATTAACTTCTCATTTCTCCACGTCCTTGCTCAATTTTTGGATCCTCAAAAACATGTTTTCCTGTTCAATATAGCGGAGATCTGCCCTTTGCTAGAAGAATTTAAAGCTATCTTAGGCTCTCAAATAGATTATACTTAACAGATTGTCATTCCTTCAGTCATAACCCCGAATTTGCACACCATTCAATATCAAATGGCAAGGTTATTCAACATGTCCCCTCAGTCCTCTCTTCGCCACATTTTTAGCAATGAAATTCTAATGAGCCCTTTTATAGACACTGTAGTGGCTGTAGATAGCAGTGAGGTTCCTTGGCCTTAAATGATATCACTTTGCTTATATGCTCAGTTTTTGTTAGTCTCCCCCTTTAACAACTGTGACCTGAAGATCCTTCATGTTTTGGACCAGGTGGAGAGTGGACTAAACCCTTTCCCCCTTATTCTAGTTGAGACTATTATCTGGCTTGACAACTTTTTTGAGACTAGGTGATTCTCTAAAAGTCCTTTTCTGCTGGAGGTGAGTCTCTTCTTACACTTTTCATCTTCTACTTTCCATCATTCTTATCCATTCTTCACTTCTGCAGGCTTGGTTGTAAGAGAAACTGAGGTTACTTGAACCACCTAGATACACTGCTTACTATAAGGCCAAATATTGCCACACTAGGAGACTTCATCCTATCTCAGAATATATTCACTGTTGGTTGTCTACATTCCCTGATACTCTAATTCAGTGGATGTGCCCATGGTGGAGATCGCAACACATGACCCTCCTGTCCTATACCTATTGTGTTCCCCTAGCCGGGCTCCATTTTTCCACCTTCTATAATCCAGCTCAGCTTTGCAGGCAATATGGGCAGACACAACGGATTATGGAGCTAGTGCATGAGTTTAAACCAGGGCCTCTTTCTCAAAACTTTATGGACAACCTGGTTGTTACTTATGTTCATAGAATCATCCAGAAGTTTATTAACTACAGTAGAGATCAATCTACCGATGAACAGTATAAGGCATGGATTCAATTACAATAGATAGAAAGGGATGAATTTATAAGAAATAGAAGGACAATGGCATTACAGGCATCGAGTGCCTAGGGGAGTCATAAGAGAAGCAAAAAATATTATATTAGTTTATGAAATTTAGTCTTCCTATTTACATTCTTATCAGATGGGATTTCCTTTTGAGTTAAACAATATGTAATAAGCATTTAATGCAATGTTTACAATAATAAAGGCAATCTATTCCATTTAATTTAAGCACAACGAGACTATACAATTTTGTTTCTTACATATCTCTTGTTGCTAATTGGCTTGCCTTTGCAAGTTTTCCAACTAACTATTTTCTTTTGTTTTATCACTCCTTTACATGTTCTTTACTTTTGCTTGGACCGCCTTTTTAGGTTTTCAATCTAGCAGGACTTTTTACTTTTTTTTTTCTTTTTAACTTTTGCCTATGCAGCCTCTTTTAAGGTTTTCTCCTTAGCGAGACTTTTATAAAAAGTATTTCTTAAGCTTGTCCATGTTGATGGGCTCTCTAAATTCATTCCCCTCTAAGTCAGATAGAATAGCAGCTCCTTTGGAAAATAACTTCTTCACTTGGTAGGGACCTTCCTAGTTTGGCTTAAACTTCCCCTGCGGATTAGTCATGATTGGACTAGTGAGCTTTAAGACCAAGTCACCTTTTTTTTTTATCTTGCTTGGCTTAATCTTCTTGTTATAAGCTCGAGCTATCCTTTTTTGGTACAACTGAGAGTGATATATGGCCTTTATCCTCTTTTCATCCAATAACCTCAATTGTGCCAATTGACTTTCTACCCACTGATACTTAGGGATTTTAGATTCTAAGGGAACCTTTAATGACTAGATTTTAACCTTAACTAGCAACACAACTTCACACCCATATACCAGAGAATATCGAGTGGCTCCTATTGACGTTCTGGCAGTGGTTCTATATCTCCATAATGCAAACTATAGGTAACTTGCCCAGTCTTTGTAATTTTTCAGTATCTTGGCCAATATTCTTTTCACATTCTTATTTGCTGCTTCTACTGCTCCATTAGCCTGTGGTCTATAAGGGGATGATCTATGATGCTCAATTTTGTATTCTTCCAATAGAGTGGTCATTTCTGCCCTAAATTGAACACCATTATTAGTAATGACATGATGAGGCAACCCATACCCATAAATTATATTCTTCTCTATGAACCTAGCCATTTATTTCGCCCCTACATTTGTGAATGATTCAGCTTCTACCCATTTAGAGAAATAGTCAATCGCTACTATAATGTAACGATGACCATTAGATGCTTTTGGCCTTATCTCTTCAATAATTTTAATTTCCTAGACTGCAAATGACCAAGGAGAGGTCAATCCTTGAAGTTTCATAGAAGGCATATGGCTCACATCACCATAGACTTTGTGGTTATGGCATTTCTTTACATACTTCACGCAATCTGCCTCTAGGGTTAGCCAGAAGTGCTCTTGACGAGTTATCTTTTTAGTGAGGACTGTCCCATTCATATGCGGCCCACATACACCCTCGTGAACTGCTTCCATAATTTTCTACGCTTCACCCTCATCAACACATCTCAGGTGCACTCCCGTTAGCATCCTTTTGTACAACATCCCGTTATAGATAATGAACTGCTAAAATAACATCCTTAGCGACATTCTTTCTTTTCTATCAGCTTCCTCTGAAAATTTTCCTGTCTCAAGATACTACTGTATATCATAAAACTAAGGCTTCTCTACTGGGTTGATCATCATTATTTTGATCTCCTCATAGCTAGGAATCTAAACCCTTACTAAGATAAGAGGCTTCATTTCTGCTTGTTTGCCTCCTTCCCATATTGAAGCTAGAGTGGCCAACGCATTTGCCATCTGATTCTCCTCCTAGGGTAAGTGTATGAATCTATATTGTGCGAAAGATAATAGAATCATGGTTGAATAATCTCACTACGAGTTTAACTTATCTTCCCTTATTTCCCACTCCTTGGTGATCTATTTCACTACCAGCATCGAATCCCCATACACTGTTATTTCTTCTGCCCCACATTCCTGAGTGCTTCTAGATCGAAAATGTAGGCTTCATATTTAACTTAATTATTAGTGACCTCGAATTCTAGCCTCTTTGCCATCAGAATTACTTCTCCTTCTGGCGAGACCAAAATCACACCAATGCCTGTCCCTTTACTATTCACTGCTCTGTCAAAGTACGTTTTCCACATCTGGATCTCTATTGCCACTAGATGTTCATTAGAAAATTCTAGCTCCCATTCTTGTCCATCATCCACCGGATTCTAGGCTAAGAAGTCAGCCACAGCTCTTCCTTTTATCACCTTTTTAGTAACATAATCTATGTCAAATTTTGTAAACAGGAATAACCATCTAGTTAATTTCCCCGTCAACGACGGAGTCTATTGGAGATATCTAAGAGGATCGTGCTTAGTAACCGCTTGAATCCTATAGAACTAGAAGTAATGCCATAGCTTCGTTATTGCCCAAATTACAGCTAAGTAGGTTCTTTCTACTAGACTGTAATTGGCTTCATAGGTTAAAGGCTTCTTACTCAAATAATATACAACATGTTCAACTCTCCCTTCTCTTTATTGAGCCAACATTGCACCAATCGCATTTTTCTCTATAGCCAAGTACAAAATTAAATGTTTCCTCGGCCTTAGTGGCTGCAAAACTGGAGGATTCATGAAATACTGCTTAATAGTTTCAAAGCCTTACTGACACTTGTGATCCTAAATAATCGACTGATTCTTCTTTAAGAGCTTTAAGATCAGCTCGCAAATGGTAGTCAGTTTGGCTATGAACCTGTTGATGTATTGTAGCCTTCCTATAAACGCTCTAACTTCTTTCTCATTCTTTAGTGTAGGCATTTCTTTGATTGCATTGACTTTCTCTGAATCCACCTCTATGCCTTTCGGACTGACAATGTGTCCCAATAGTTTCCCAGATGTCACCTCGAAAACACATTTCTTTGGATTCAATTTGAGGTTATACTTTTTAGCTCTTGCTAAAACTTGTCTAAGGCTTCAAAATGCCCTTCTCTGGTAAGAGATTTCACCATTATGTCATCTACATACACTTTTATCTCTTTATGGATTAGGTCATGTAATAGCATGGTAGCCATTCATTGGTAAGTAGCCCCTGCATTTTTCAACTAGAATGGCATAACCGTGTAACAGTAAACACCCCACTCAGTGATGAAAGAAATCTTTAACTTGTCAATTATTGCCATTATAATCTGATTGTATCATGAGAAGCCATCCATAAAGGAGTACATGGCACTGGAAGCTACACTATCGACTAAGGTGTCAATGTGTGATAGAGAAAAATCATCCTTTGGACAAGCCTTGTTCAAATCCCTGTAGTCCACACACATCCTGACTTTACCATCTTTCTTGAGAATTGGGACTATGTTAGCTAGCCACTGGGTGTCATCTATCACTTCAAGGAACTTTGCTTTTAACTATTTTTCTACTTCTTCTTTAACTAAAAGAGCCCATTCTGGCCTTAATCTTCTCTTTTTCTGTTTTATCAGTGTGATGTGAGAATACATGGGAATCCTGTGTTCCACAATCTCTCTATCGATCCCAGGCATATCCTCATAACCCCAAGCAAATACTTTCTGTCTTCTTTTAAGAATTTCTTTTATTTTTTCTCTCTTATTAAGAGTTAAGTCAGAAGAAATAAGTATATTTCTAGGGTTATCACTTGTGCCTGGATTAAATGATTTAGTTTGCACTGAATTAATGTCAAACATATACATGAAATGATCACACACAACATAACCGTTAGGAAACACATTGCACAAGTAAGCATAATCATACTTCATCATATTAACTTTAGAAAGAAAAATGTCATTAGTCTCAAAAAAAATTAGAAAGATAAAAGTCAATGTCATCATAAAAAAATATCTATAGTAAAATAAAAAATAAAGGCTTCGAAGTTGTATTCCTCTTCCTAGTCAGCAGCATCCTTTAACCCCACTATAGGAATGTCCCCCTTTGATTCTAAAGTCAGTACCAGATCTTCTATTATAGGCTCTTTAACATCAAATTCTTTGATCCCATCCATATATTCAGTAAAGATTTCAAACTTGGGGACCAACTTTTCAGCGATCATCAAGGGCTCAGGAGCTCCTTAGTAGGGGTAATTAGTACCTTCCTTCATAAATGTTTCCCACAACATCTTCTTCTTTAACTTAGCCCTAATCTTGCTCTTCCTAGACTTGCTCTTAGTTTCTTCCTTCTCATAAGACTCATCCTCCTTTGAATATCCTAACTCGTGCTTCAGAATTGGTATTTTGGGTTCAAGGAATTCTGGTAGGCCTTACTGATTCTTTCCTAGTCCCATCCCAGGCATGAACTTCATGCTCTTCATTATATTAACAATGTTTGGGTTTAGCTCATCTTCATAAATCATTTAGACTTTAAAACTCAGGCTATTCAGGATCTCAATAGGAGCTAATTTCAATGCAGCAACTACAACCTTTGTTTTAGCCATTATAGTAACCACCCTCCTATTATATGGAAATTTGATCTTTTGATGAACGGTAGATGGTACTCCCCCCAAAGGATGGAACCACAATCTTCCCAGAAGAATAGCGAAGGTGACTGGAATATCTATCACATGAAGGTTAACCTAAACTTTAATAGGTTCAGTTTTGACTAAAGTCAGGAAAGTCCCCTTAACTATTTTTGTATCATTATAAGCCTTTATGACTACATTAGAGGGTTTCAAATTAGCTACTATCAAGCCCAGCTTCGATAGGATCTTCAGCGGACACACATCGATGGCTGACCCATTATCGACCATGACATAACATGTTAACTTGGCTTTCACTTCGACCTTAGTGAACAGGGCTTTGCTGTGATCCCTTCCTTTTAAGGGCAGGTCATTATCTGTGAACATAATTGCCCCTTAAGGACTTTCAGTTAGCGAGTTCACTATTTTCTCTGGAGTGCGTGTCGAAGGTATCTTTTTATGATCAAGAGCCAAAACCAGTGCTTCTCGATGGGCCCAGGAGTTCATAAGTAGCTCCCAAATACTGGTAAGAGTTTTCTCGTCACTTTTGGCCTCAATAATCTCCTTACTTTCTCATTTTTCTCTGATCCCTCTTTTTAATTACTTTTTTCTTTCTCCGCCTCAGCCTTTTTCACTTGTTACTCTCCCTCCTCCAATTTTTCAGTGGACTTTGCTGCTCTCCTCTCATTGTTCTTCCATAGATCAACTGCTTCTCCGTCTTTATTATTAGAACTCTAAATATCCAACAAATTTACATGAGACTCAATGGCCTGCTGCCTCATATTCAGGTCTTTTAGTTGTAGTTTTGATGGGGTAGGTACGACATCAACAAAGGAATTAATGACTTGTTCCTCTATTAGACCCATATTGATCATTAGGATATAGCGATTTGGTGGTGGTACATTTCAGTAGTTGGGTAAAGGGTTATTTTGGGTGTTTGGTTTCCTAGTTTCTGAATAAGTTATTTTACCTGAATCAATCAAATCTTGAATCTCATGTTTCAGGTGAGTGCAACTTTCTGTATTATGCCTAATGTTTTGGTGGTACTTGCAGTATAGTTTTGGGTCGACATTTGGGAAAAAAGGTCATTTAGGTAAGGGTTGTAGAAGGTTATTCTCAATCAATTTTTCTAGGACTTTGGAAAGGGTCTTCCCAAATTAGAAAACCTTCAGGACTGCCTGACTGTATTGATTTGTGTACTATTGCTTGGCCCAACTTTTCTACCAGACCCAAATGCTTCTCTGTTTGCAAATCTTCCACTGAAGAACTTCTTTTCTTGCGTAAGGTCTGATTCTTTCTGTACTCCAAACATGTACAACTCCTCAAAGTTTTGAATCCCTAAATCCCTTATTTTTTTAGAGAGAGGGAGTACACATCCCTCTATGGCTGTTACTAGCTTATCAGGTTCTATGAGTCATTGCTTCATTTGTGCTAATTTTGCTTTCCACCTGATTAAATAATTTTCAAAGGATTTATTGAACTTCTACTTCACATTCTGTAAGTCTCTCAGGGAAGCCTCCATTTGAATTTTGAGACTATATTGCTTGATGAATACAACACATAATTCTTCCTACTCAGCTTGAACACAGGATTCTAGAGCATAATACCATATGATGGGTGCTTCTTCTAAAGATAGTAGGAATTGCTTCACAATTTAGGCTTTAGTTAATTCAGTCATTTTCATGTGGGTCATATATTGCTTTAAATAGAGGTAAGGGTCCTCTATGCCAATGAACTTCTTTATGTCAGGGAATTTAAACTTCCGTGGTAAGGGATCATCATCCTTATCCAGGCTCAGCTCAGAATAGCTCATTGGGGCATCAATCTCTTTTTCTTTCATCATTAACTGCATTTGAGCCATAGACTTGATAAGGTCTTTATTCCAATTTGGCTTCTCTACATTTCCTGGGGCATCCTCTTTCTGTCAGATAATAGGTTTTGCTAATATTTTCTGTTGACCATCCTCTACCTCTTGCCTGTTAGGAATCTCGACATCCAAATCAAAAGGTTAAGGTTAAGGTGATGGTGGTTATGGTGCTGGCGGTTCTCCTTTAGTTGTACCCATCATTTCCCTCATAATTTCTCTCATGATTGCCCTGGTTTGTTCGGCCATTTTAGCTTTCAACTGTTCTTTGAAAGCTTCAGCATCAAATTCTACCATTTTGATCTCTCTATAGATTCTAACCAGGCGGTTGGTGTCAGATCGCTTCTAATTGGAAGACTGCTATGGATCTATATCTGTAACCATTGAGGGTTAGAAACATGCATGACATGTATGCATGAAATGCAAGCCTACCGGTAAAAAGGAAAAGAAAAAAAAACATATACATGTATAAAAGAGAAAGAAAAATAAAAAGCTCTCAGATGGTATTGTTGGGTTCAGTGATGCAAACGCAGCGGAAAAATTAAAATTTTATCACGTTCCCAAGCCAGGATCCATGTAATTCGACTAATTGATTAAATCTAGGGTTTTAATAATCTTACCAAAACGCAGAAGAGGCAAGATTCTCTGGAAGGGTGAGAGGAGGTTCACACCGGTGACACCTTACCTCGAGCTTTTTGGCTTGGTTGTTCGGATCAAGACGTCTCCAAAAGGATGCGTCCTCTATAGGTATCCACACGAACAGCCCTTCACAAAACGAATTTGAGTGTGTGTGCTAGCAACCTCTTGACTGTCTTACAAATCAAGAACAAAAAGGAAAACTCTGTCTTTGTTTTCTAAGAGGAAAGAAAACGAATTTGGAGGCAAAAACAAGTATGTGAAACCCTAGAGAATATAACATATTTATAGACTCCAAGTTAGGGTTTCACTTACCAATAACCTTTTGGTAATTTTCCATTTATTATATTCTGATTTTGTTTAAAAACAAATCAAAAATAATATCTTATTTATTTATTTAAAATAACATTTATCTTAAATAAATAAACAAATAAATAAATAAATAAAACACTTTAATTATTTATTTCCACAGAGTTTATTTTGGGCTTATTAAACCCATATCCGTTTTGGGCTTGTTCTAAGTGTGTGACCCTGTAGGTTCACATAACATTGGCAGTGGGCCTAAATCTCTATTTAGGCCTACAAGTCATAAGTGGCCTCTAGCAAGACATTATGACTACCCAAGTCATGTGAAGTCAATAATCCGACATAACCTAATTACAGTGAATTTTATTGTCCCTTTATCTCATGATATCTTAATTGAACATAAGGCATAGAATGTCATCCTTATATAGTTCAATATTATGACTTGATTCCAAGTAGACTGAAAATGATAACTCTTTATCAATTCATTTCAGCATGGCCATGCATTTTCATTCAGTCTATCTCATCAAGGGGCCTCTAGATATCTTTCTCATATTAATGAGGGATAAATTCCTTCTAAATCACTCACATTCCTCACATAACTAATTTTATATCCAACAACATTCTTTTAATCATCCGGTTAAAGACAATGTTAGAATGTGTCAAAACATAAAATAGCTATGTAGAAATCCATGATGATTTCAAGGTCAAAGGACCGAAATAAAATTACTGTGATAAGAAATACTTATGACAATAATCTATGTAGTATTCTCATAGTGGGTCAATCCAGTACATGATCTCTCATCATGTACCTATGAGTTGACTTAATATCTCATATTTATGATTAGTAAAACATAACCATCAGTCAACATCATACTAGCCTTAATACTTTAATATTCATATAATGAATAAATGGCTAGGGATAATTAGAATAGAACTCTTATTTTAATCTAAGGGTTTTACTATCAAGTCACATACTTGATGGCCTTAGTAAGAATTAACCATTCATGTAATTATCATAAAATCAAATGATAATATAATACCTCTTTATTAATAAAATAAGAAAGTCAATACATAATCACAAATGATTGACCTAGTGCATATCACTAACAGGTATTAGGGATTATAATAATAACAAATAATAATAATTTACAACCATACATTCCAAATAAATGGGGGAAAAGATTAGGGATTACAATACTTTGATTAAAGAAACGTAAAATAAATAGAAAATAAACCAGAAATAAACAAAAATTAAACTAATTAATTTGACAAATAAAATCTCTCAAGAACTAATTAATAGGCTAACTATTTGATGATTAAAAATCACCAAATAATCCTTGTAATAAGCATAAATTAGTCCTTTCTCGTAAACAAAAATATTATCTACAAAATAATTAACAAATAATATCCATAGGAAATGGAAATAAAATCATACTATAGTCCACAAATAACATAATAATATTATACAATAATAATATTAAACAATATAGTAATCATGTATAAAATCAAGATATATAACAAGACAAACATGGGAATCAGGCAAAATATACAAAACAAGCATTAAAGACCAAAGTAGAATCATGCAGAATCTTGATAAAGTGGTGACGCCTCTACCAGGAGGTGATCTCAGATAGCCACAAAGAGAATGGGTGATGCCTCTATGAAGAGACTTGCCTTTTCAATAGACTACATTTCTTAATTTTTAAGAAACTTTAAAATCAAGACAAATAAGCAAAGACTGATACAAATACACAAAGATCAACAATAAAATACTTAATTTTTCATATATTCATGCTTCCATATGACCTTAAACAAGTAATAAAACCCAAGAAAATAAGCAAGAGAGTAATAAATCAAAAGCTTTTAATGAAATAAAGAACTTAAAACTTGAAAATGGGAATTCTCACTGGTTTGGACGAGTTGATACTCCTAAAGTGTTCTTTTTTTTTCTTTCCAAAAAAAAAAAACCATTAGCCTTTTCTCCAAAAAAGGTCATTTTCTCCTTTGCTCACACTCTTCTCTTTAAGTCTCTTCCCCTTTTTGTCTTTTTTAATTCCCAACCCACTCACTTTCACCCTTTCCCCATCCTTTTCATCATTCTTTTTTCTCTTTTTTTTGCCTTTTTTTCCTTTCTTTTACGTCTAAAAACACCCTAAATCAGAGGTAGGTGAACCTCAACTACTGTCATTAAGGACATTTAATGCTGCAGAGAGTGGCTATAAAGAGGCGTTGCCTCTTTGATGAGGCGTCACCTCACCAATGTCCAGGATGAAGAGGCGATGCCTCTTCACCCAAGCCAGTTCTGGGCCTTTGGATCAAAAGGCGATAAACTTGGGCTTAGAGGCTCAATTTTAGGCTTACACTTAGTGTTTGGGCTTAAATTTGGTATTTTGGTCTTTCGAGTATGTTTTGGAGAAGTTTTGAGCTTTCCTTACGTTCAAAATTTGTACTTTCTCATCATCGGGCTTTCGTTGCGGGCCGATTAAATTGAAAGTATCCACAATATATTTATCAAAATGTACTATTAATCTTTAATGAATGAAAGATTCCAAATGATGTTATACCATGTAACATCACTTTTGGCTAAACAATGCTCATCCTGGTGTAGTGAATAACAGTGCAAATCAAACTCTTCAATTATGCCATACAAGTCATGCTCTTGCACTTAATTATCTTTAGAAAATCTGAAATGGGATTTGTAAAAAGAGGGGGAAAAAGTGCCATGTTCAAAGTGGAAACATGAGGATTGAGTTGAATGAGTTGACCATCATTTTATGGACAATACGTCATAAATTTTTTTAAGTATATTTAAAATAATTAAAAATAAATTAATTGAGATAAGCAATAATTAATTTAGTAATTAAATGTGGCCGATGCTTTGATTTTTTTTTTTAACAACGATCTTTTTTTTCTTTTCAAGAAAAAAAGAAAAAAGAAAATTAAGAATAGTCAAATTTCATTTCTTTAACTTTTATGGATTTTATTATATATATATTTTTTAATATAAAACTTATATGACCTAAATTTTGATAATATACTTTTTTTAATAGAAAGTTTGTATGATCTAAATTTTAATAAATTATATAATAAAGAGCAACTCTCTCTTTTTTAAATTAATAATGGCAGAAATTGAACTCTATATCTAATGATGTCTTAAAGATAAGTGTCACGACCCAAACCGGAGCCATGACTGATGCTAGGGAATGAGAATTCTTTCGAATCTGAAACTCGTAGCAAGCCTTAAAAGAATAAAAGCATACAAGAAATAAAATAAATATATCACCATATAAAAATACATCAGAATTTAAAACTCAATAATTATGGTAAAATAATCTCTGCATATCATAAAATAAAATATTTAATATATCATTCAGAGATATACCTCTCTGAATTTAAAATTAACATATATAATACATAGTACCACTTCCGACTAACATAAATACAACTACTGCAGTTTTCTAGAATATAATAACAAATAATTAAGTAGGTAATTTATATAATAAAGTTGGGGCAGAAGAAATCCGGCGGATAGACCTACTGCTAAGGTTTGATGAAAAAGACTCTTCTGTAAAAACATCAACTGAGGGGAGTCAGACCTCACTGAGTGAATTATTATAATATATATACATGCATTTCTAAATGACAAATGCAAATAATCATAAGTATATATATAAATATATATACAGGCATGTACACATAGATGCTGAAAATCACTTTATAATTAATACTGAAAAACATCATTTTATGAAGGATCAAATAGAACCCTAAGTTATCGCAACCTCAAATATCAATAGGAAACACTCTAGCCATACTGGCTCACTTAATTCCAAGTAAATTCACTTAATCCAACTAGACAGTAGACTGGCCTCGAGACACTAAGTCAACCGAGCTCCAGTAGTCTGATTGTCAGTGTGATTGGCCTCGAGACACTTGGTCAACCGAACTCCAGCAATCACACCATTAATCACATCTCACATCAATCAAATCAATCAAGTCATAATTTCCACAAATAAGTTAGTAATTCAACCTATCATCTATTGCACCAGTACGTATTCGGTCGTAGTGCTGCCCACTATGAAGCATATTTTATCGATATCCTTCATTTTAAAAAATAAAACATACATTCGAGAATAAATAATATATACAATGACATTCAAAATGATCAAGTAAACCAGAAATATACCTAAAATAAACTAAGTATATTTCAAGTATATATACGTAAAATAATTTCAATTAAATCAGGAAATATACTCAAAATCAACCAATAATATACTTAAACATAATTTGAATATAAATCAAAAAGAAAATCATGCATTTATTTAAAAATATACCAATAATATACCTAAAATATACTTAAGCATTTAATAAAGTAATTATGTAAAATTTTACACTCAAAACATATAATTCTAAAACATGCAACCTAGAGCAATGTATATATATAATAATAACTCACAGGGATGCGCTCCTCGAGACTGGTTTGACGGGTCTGGTTCGCTAGGCCTCGGTCTCGGCGCAACTAAACGATAAAAATGATTACGAAATTAGAATACATATCTAACTTAGACTTCTAGAGACTCGATCTAGAATTACAAAACACGAACAAACACATAATAGAAATTAGACCCGATGTCACATTTTACGAAAATTCTATCAAAAATTCGACAGAGCCTCCTTTATAAAATAGACATCTCTCTACTAAAAAGTAGAGTTGGTCCTATAAGGAAAATACATTCAAGTATAAAATTCTCACAACCCTCGGTTGGGATCCCGAACTATTAAAATTCCCCAATCGAGATTCACAATTCACCAAAAATTAAATACTACAATAAAATATATAAAAATTCAATACATACCATAAATGCTCTCCAAATATCAAAATATAGCATATTAAGTATTAAAACACCAAAAATAATTATTTTCCTAATAATTACTTAAAAACCCTAATTAATAATATAATATTATTAAAAATCCATTTTCTTGATAATTCCAAAAATATTTATAAAAAAATCATTTTATAAATCCAAATTACTTAATTAGTCCAAACATATATTAAAATTTACTAAAAATCCATTTATTTACAAAAATAGTATATTATATATTATTTGAAAGTAATTTTTGAAAATTAGTTAAAATTAGTAAATAATTTGTAAAAATCATTTTTATACTTCAAATAATATAAAAATCAATTAAACATAATATTTAACTAAAATTATCACCAAATTACCAAATTACCCCTAATATTAAAAAATACACATAAAATACTAATAATACTAAAAGATTCAATAAAAATTATATAAATACAAAAAAATTATTTTCTCAACATATATCTGAATAATATCTACAAAAAAATATAATTAACCAATAATTTCTAACAAAATATATATTTAACCTATATTTTCAAAATTAACATAAACTAAAAATAATTATAAAAATTACAAAAAATTCAAAAAAATTATAAAATAAATTCTAAAATTAAAAATAACCATAAATAACACCAAACATCACAATTTCATAATTTATATAATTAATTTATGAAAATAATAAAATAATAAAAAAATATTAAAAAATTCACAAAAATCAAAATAATTCCCAAAAATCACACAAAAATTCAGGGAAGTAGCTTGAGTTAAGGGGAACAACTTTTGTAAAGGGATTTTTTTATGAATCAATCAAGAATTCTTGAAAAAAAAAATCAAAAACCCTAAAATGACCGAAATTGAAAATGACCAAAACGCCTCACCAAATTGCATTTTCAAGCTGAAAGGAGCTTAGATTCCTCCTCCTTGAAGCTCTAGGAGTCGAATGGCACCAGAAACGCTTGATTTGGTGGTTGGAGATGGAAGAACAGCCAGGAAATCGATTTTCGGACAAAATGAAGGTTGCTGTTGTTGCCGGCTCCGGGGAAGGAAAGGAAGGCGATGGATGGGCAGGAGGCACATTGACAGCCGGTGAACGGGATGGCAGACGATGATGGTGAGGATCGGGAGGGAAGAAGAATAATGGGTAAGTTTTTAGTTTTTGATTTTTGTATATAATACATAAAACTATATAATATAAATTTAATAAACTATATATTATAATATATGTTATTATATTATACTAAATTCACACACCAAACTTATATATTCACATATATATACATATACACACACACACACACATATATATATATATATATATATATATATATATATATATATATATAGGGTTTAATATTAATATTATGTGTGTATATTATTAAATTATGATGTGTGATATTAATATTAAACCCTATATATATATATATATATATATATATATATATATATATATATATATATATATATATATATATATATATATAAACTCAAAAAATAAAAGTCAATAATGTAATTTATTAAAATAATAATATTAAAATATTAACACACTAAATTAAACATTATTAAAATAATATTGTTCGAAATAATACATGTCAATATATACATTTATGTAAAAAAATTTTAATTAAACGTAAAAATAATAATAATTATTCATAAAATAATAAAATATTATTTTAAAATTTATTAAAACTACATATCCTATTTTAAAGTAAAATAATTTAAAATCTAAGTTATTACATTAAGTTATCATTTGACTTTTTGGTCGCTAATTTATAAATTTTTGTTTTTAACATATAAACCATATTTTTTAAATCTATCTAACTGTGGTAAAAACTCATGGACTAGAAAATTTTGTGAAGAAATTAATAAATTATCCTACATGATCTAGATCAGATAGACCAAAAAGTCGAGTGATAATTCCGATAAGTAATTATTAACAAATAATACTTTTTAATAAATATTAGATCAAATAATATTTTTAATTTAAAGAATTAGTTCAGCAAGTGTAACGTTTCACTAAATTTTTATACCAAAACGTTTTATAGTTAGAGATTTCATATTTCAACCATAATTAGACATTCTCTCCGGTAAATTAGCTATAAAGTGCAGAGAGAATTTAACTTGTACTCGATGAAGAATAAAAATTAGTCTATGCTCAACTGGTGTGAAACTGCTATTAATTGAAAAAACAAAATTGGCATTTTCTTTTGTGTTGTGGCAATGATTAAGCTGCAGGCAATGAACATTTAATGGTGGGACCAATCTTTTTTACGTTGCATCACTAATTAATGTTCTTGATTGGTATATAAGTATGTGATTATATGAGCTTTAAATCACAAGTAAACTCTTAAAAAAATCCTAAGTACCCACATCAACAATGTCTCCTGTATTTCTGTGTCAATGGTTTCTGTTTTGTTTACTAGTTCCTACAACTTCTTCAACTGCAAAACTATTAGACATACCAAGATTTAGTCCAATAGGACCAAGAATTTTGCAAGACCCTGATGAAATCTTTATGTCTGAATCAGTTTCTGATGATTTAAAAACATTTTTCTACAATCAAACACTTGATCACTTCAACTATAATCCTGAAAGATATGCCACCTTTCAACAAAGATATGTTATCAATTCTAAGTATTGGGGTGGTTCTAATTCTAGTTCACCAATCTTTGTTTATTTTGGTGCAGAAGAACCCTTAGATGGTGATCTTCCTATTATTGGCTTTCTTGATGATAATGCTGCTACAATAAATGCTCTTTTGGTATATATAGAGGTATAATTACATAATCTTTATTGCTTTTTCTTGCTACCATATTGAGATTGATCATTTCTTTGACTGTATGGTTCGATTGACATGAAATTTATTCTCTTTTTATGAGCACAGATACTATGGAAAAGCAGTTCCATTTGTATCACAGCAAGAAGCATTAAAAAATGCAAGCCTTCGTGGGTATTTTAGTTCTGCTCAAGCTGTTGCAGACTATGCAGAAATCATCATCCATGTCAAGCAAAGTTTCCATGCCGAAAATTCTCCAGTGATTGTTATAGGAGGATCATATGGTGGAAGTAGGTTACTACTGCTTGTATTGTTCTTCACAAAACTGTACCTTTTCATTTTCCTTATTATGGTATTCATATTATTATTTTAGTGCTGGCTTCATGGTTTCGACTTAAATACCCTCACTTAGCTCTGGGAGCTTTAGCATCATCAGCACCTATTCTTTACTTCGATGATGGATATACTATTCTGTTGCCTCCAAGGATTTTAGAGTGTGTCAATTTTTTTTTTTCTCAAGGTCAATCGTACTCCAACTGGGAAATCTTACAGTTCTGACGTCTATTTATCTGCAAAAAAAAAAAAAAAAAAAGGGGTTTATCAATTTTCTTTTGCAGGAAGCTAGTGAGACCTGCTATCAAACAATACAAAAATCATGGGCAGAAATTGATGAAGTTGCTTCCAAGCCTAATGGCCTTGACCTCCTAAGCAAGAAATTCAGGACTTGCAAGTAACAACAATAACATTACTACTTTTCTCATCTCTTTTGAATCATTAATTATCACAATTCTCTTATAATCATATACTTAATTGCTTTAATTCATTTCTTGTTGTAGACCCTTAACCGATGTCGATGAGCTCAAGGATCCATTAGACTCGATGTACATTGGTGCAGCTCAATACAATAGGCCACCAACATATCCAGTTAACAAAATTTGCGATGGCATAGAGAAGGCAGCTACTTCTAGTAATGATATTCTTGATATAATATTTGCTGGTGTTGTTGCATATAGAGGAAATAAATCATGCTATATTAATCAACACACTAATGTATCTGAAACATCACTTGGGTGGAGATGGCAGGTAAATTAATCAATTTGATTTTTTTTTTCTCTACATTTTAGTGGCAATCACAATGATTTACTTTCAGTGCTACAGTACTTCAAATGATGACGTCCATTATATCCTCTACAAATTCAATGCACAGGCTCTTGGACTTCAAGGTTCCAGCATGGGTCGATTCTCCAAGCCATAAGAATTTATCTTTAACTAGTTTTCTATTTACGCATAGTGTGAATTATTTATTAATAAATTATTTATTTATATTTTAATATATTTTATTAATAAAAGATTTAAATTATAGGATATATATAAAAAATAAAATTTACCTTGAGAATTTATATAAATTGAAAAATAGTATAATAAATTTTTATTAATAGTATAATAAATAGTATAATATTTACTTTGAGATTTAATAAAGTTACACATAAAGTTTTAAGAGAGTTTCTTAACACGGTTCCCCAAGTGAAAAAACATTAGTTATAATAAAATTAGTTATAAATTTAATTTTTGTTACCATAATTTTTTAGTTATAATAAGATTAGTTTTAAAATTATTAGATTAGTATTAGAGTATATATAGTAGTGTTTTAGTTGAAAAATAATACTAAATAATTATTATATTATTATAATTTTATTTTTTTAAAATAAAATTTTTAATGATTTGAAAATAAATATTTGAGTGATTTAAGGTAGAAAAATATGTAGTATATAAACATCTTTAAAATTTGAGTAATATTGAGATATATATAATAGTGTTTTAGTTACATTGAAAAACAATGTGGTTTCATAGGAAAAAAAATAGAGTTATATAGAAAAAAAATATTTTTTTAAAGAATAATATTCAAAATTCTAAAAATTAAGTATAAGTGAATGCTGAATTATGAGGATAGACATTTGTTACAATTTGAGTTTAATGATTTAGGGCTCAACATTTAATATATATATAAATTATTATTGTAAATGAAATTCATTATTATGAAGTTCCGTTCCATATGTGTTTATGTATTGTTGACCATTTGTATGATCAAACTCATAAGTTTGGATTTTGACAAAAAAAATTTATACTAATAATTTCAATTAAGTATGTAAGGAATTATATACCAAACATATACCAAGCATATACACTTTTGGATGAATAGTGACTTTTCGGACTGATTAAACCTCTGAGATTGAAGAAGACTTTTAACATATTTAGAGCTCTTAAATGAGAAAATGCGCCTCTTAATTTTTGAAGTATACCTCTTAAGCTTTCCAAATTGAGCTTGCTTGTCAAAATCTAAGTTCATTTGGGTATGCAAATCTTCAGTCGAAGTCAGCATATGCAATTTGCATTTCAGTTTGCACAACTCTTGGTATTTCAACAATATCTTGAGCTATAGATGTCCAATTTAGGTGATTAAAAGTTGTATGGAAAGCTAAGACAATTATCTAAAACTTTTATGAAGAATATTTTGACTGAATCGATCGTCTTTAGTCCTGTTCACGAGAATCTTTGGAAGTGGGCATGAGCTGTCCTTCAATGGAGCCTTTGGACCACGTTTTTGCCAAAAAATGGCAGTACCCCTCATGAGTGCTCCTCACGAGCTGAGTGCTCGTGACCCTGCTTGTGAGCAGACCATTGACAGCATCCAACGGGAAAATTTAAATGCAACGGATATATTTTTGCTCCTCATGAGCACTGTTCACTCGTGAGCCGCTCGTGAGCATCCTTTGAGCTGTTAAAAGTCCAAGAATTGATTCAAAATCAATTCTAAACGTTGGAAACATGATTGATACATCCAAAAACTACATTTTTAAGTGTTTTTCTATATAAACACAACTTAGAATTCAATTGAAAGGTTAAAAAAACTTGTTTATCATTCATTATTTTCTTAAACATTCAATTGAGCTCTTAAACTTTCCTTTAAACAATTCTTTGTGTATAACTCTTGTGAGAGTTAGTGAGTGATTAGAATAGACATTTTAATTCTTCTATGTTCTGGGTTTAGAAAATGGGAAGTGAGATTCTATTATAAAGGAATTGATTTAAGTTTTTAGCCATTAAAACACTTGGGAATTTAGTTTTAGCGTGAGCCTTGAAAACACTTGTAATTTGGTTTTTAAGTGAGCCTTGAAAACTCAAGTTGTAAGGTTGTAAAAGTGAGCCATAAAACTTTTGTGTATTCTCAATCTTGTGAATAAGATTATGGGTGATTAAAAAATCCTAACTTAGGGATAAGTTAGGTGGAGACGTAGGATTATTGTTGAATCCGAACTCTTTAAATATTTGTATTCTTCATTCTTCCTTCTCAACTCTTACTCAATTCTTGCAAAGAATTCCTTTAATTTATTATTTTTTTATAGTCCTATTCAACCCCCCTCTAGGACTCTTTCATGTATTAAATTAAAAATTTTCATTGTTAACACTAAAAACTAATAGCCGTATGTGGACACTGTCAGTTTGATCAGCCTGCAATAAAAACTCGATGATTAGAAAGTTCAAGTTTTGAATGCAAGAGAAGCTTGAGACTTCTCTAAAATCGATGTGGAAAGCCCAAACATTGAGCCAAGCCTAAAAGGCCAAAACTGAGCTAAAGGCCAAGCCTATCGCCTCTTGGCCCAAAGGCCTTGACCTAGCCCAGGTGAAGAGGCGATTGCCTTAACGAAGAGGCGTTGTCTCTTCACCCTGGACATCGATGAGGCGACGCCTCATCTCTCTTCACCCTGGACATCGGTAAGGCAATGCCTTATCGAAGAGGCGTCGTCTCTTCACACGCACCTTCTGCAGCATTAAATATCATTAATGGCAGTGATTGGAGTCTTACCTGCTGAAGATTTGGTTACTTTTGAAAGTAAAAGGAAAGGAAAAAAAATAGGAAAAAAGCTTAGGGAATGAAAAAAGGCAAAGGGAGAGGGTGATAATGGGTTTTTGGGAAATTGAAAAAGGGGAGAGGGTAATAAACTTTAAAAGAGGATATGGGGGCATGAGAAAAGGGGTTGGCAATTTGCGGGGGCAACTTGGAAAAAAAATCTGGAAAAAAGAAAAAAATAGAGAGAAAAAGGAAGAAAAAAGAGAAAGGAGAAAAGGAGAAGAAGAAGAGGAAAAGACTTGGAAGCTTAAAAGACTTGACTCCCTTGAGAAGAGGAAGGGATCTCCCTGCATTCAAAGCCACTAACCCATCAACCAAGATCTGAGGCCTTAGTTAGGAGCGTCAGCTCATCCAAGTTAGTGAGTCTCTCTATTTTTAAGCTCTAAGTTCTTCATCTTTATTGATTTGTTGCTATTTTGTGTGTTTTATTGAGCTATATTACTTATTTAACTTTATAGAGAAATATGATTGCATGAGATATTGAATATTGATTGTTGATATTTGTATATTTGTGTTTGTTTCTTATTTATTTGCATGATTATTGGGTTTCTTAAGATTTAAGAAATGTAGATTGTTCCTGCCTCTATTAAGGAGGCGACGTCTCTTCATAAAGGTGTCGCCTCTTCATGATGAGGCAACGTCTCTTTGAAGAGGCGTCACCCCTTGACCAGAATTTTACACGTTTCTGCCTTAATTTTTAATTCTTATCTTGTATATTTGGCATAAATTCCTTGTCTAATTTGTTAAATTTCTTGATTTTATGCATGATTACCAGTTTGATTGATATTGTTTTCATGTTATATTATTGTATTATTTAGTGGACTATTTTGTAAGTTTATTTTTATTTATTTTTGTGAATATTATTTGTTCATGATTTGTAGATATTATTGTTATTTGGGAAATAAAACTAACTCGTATTTATTGGAGGAATTATTTGGTAGATGATTACTTTATTAATCATTTTTAGAGAGTTTTAATTTGTATAATGAATTAGTTTATTTTTGGTTTATTTTTGGCTTATGTATGGTTTATTTCTATTTTTTTTACGTTCATGTACATCAAAAGTTGTAATCCTTAATCTCTCACCCCTTTTATTTGGAATGAATGGTTGTAAATTATTATTTTATTTATTTATGATTGAATGTCAGGAATATAAGCATGAAATGAAACTAATGTACAAACTTGGGATAAAATCTAAAATTAGGAACCAATTGCGATTAGTATGTTAATAAGGAAATAATTTAATAATCAAAGGTAATAAAATAAGAAACACACACGGAGGCCAATCGCAAGGTCGAGTGGGCATTCCAAAAGCCCATACCTAGTTTTTGAACCCGATCTCTGATGATGGCTTCTGGGAACCTCCGTGGAATCCAGTTATTGTACAGTGTGTCCCGGCTTTTATCTGGGTGATGACTCCATCTCCATTTTGGGCCCCAAGCCCACTATGTATTTTCTAGTGAGACCTGAGCTCGCACAGTGCCATGGTCACCAACACTTGGACGCGCGATTAACCCCATCACCTACAGTGGCGACTCCACTAGGGATAGAAAAACTTATTCTAAGTGTTTTTTAATTTATCATCTTTGATTATTTCTTTATTTCCTTTGCAAATTTTGCATTCACTACATGTTTCCATACAATGCACTCAAAGTTCCAAATAAATCGATAATAATCTTTGCTCTGCTGCCTGTGTTTCACTCAAACCTGGTGGTGAAGTATTTGATTATTATCTCATAGCACATACCTATCCACGTTGCACAAACCCTTAAGTGGGGAGACATAATGAATGTATATAGCTACATGAGCCGAAGCTTATTACCCAAGACTCAGCTCATGTAATGACCTAACAATTTCTATTAGGATTTTTTCCAAATGTATGTGTTTTATACCATATGGTAATCCTTTAAATAATGCCCAAGCCCATTATAAATAAACCTTGACAAGATGGGCCTCTTATGCCTATTGTTACCCCATTTCAAAGGGATCTTGATAAGGTGGGCCTTGATATCATTCTTTGCCTATTAAAATGGACTTTGAAATTATTAGGAGGAATTACCACTTATTTGTATCATCTTAAGAGCTGTCTTACATCTGTCAGTTTTATTATCCCCATTGATAATCAAAACCCAGAACAAAAATTTTAGGACAAAAAACTCACCATCGAACGCCTATATGGGAGAAATAAGGGTGGAGATACTGTTAGAGAGCTTTTTCTTTTTATCCTTTGATACATGCATATATGTTTATTTTTCTTTCTTTTTACCAATAGGCTTGCATTTCATGTATACACGCCATGCATGTTTCTAACCTTCGATGATTGCGTATATAGATCTGCAACAGTTTGCCAATTGAAAGCGATTTGACACCGGTCGCTTGGTTAGAGTCTATAGGGAGATCAAGACGGCAGAATTTGATGCTGAAGCCTTTAAGGAATAGTTAAAAGTTGAAATGACTGGACAAACCAGGATGATTATGAGAGAAATTATGGGGGAAATGATGGGTACAACTGGAGGGGAACCACCAATACCTCAACCGGCAGTGCCCTAACCACCAGCACCTCAACCTCGACCATTTGATTTGGATGTTGAGGATCCTAAAAGCAAGAGGTAGAAGATGATCAACAGATTGTATTATCAAAACCTATTATCCGTTAGAAGGAGGATGCCTCAAGAAATGTAGAGAAGCTAGACTGGGCTAAAGATATTGTCAAGTGTACATCTCAAATGCAGTTGATAATGAAGGAAAAAAGGATCTATGCACAAATAAGTTATTCCGAGCTGAGCCCGGATAAGGATGATGATCTTCTACCACGAAAGTTCAAATTCCCTGACATAAAGAAGTTCACTAGCATAAAGGATCAAGTTCACTAGCATAAAGGATCTCCACCTTCATTTAAAGTAGTATGTGACCCACATAAAGACGATTGAACTGACTAAATCATAGATTATGAAGCACTTCCCTTTATCTCTAGAAGGAGCACCCATCAAATGGTATTATACTTTAGAATCCCATATTCAAGTTGATTGAGGGGAATTATGCACCGCATTCATCAGGCAGTATAGTTTCAACATTTAGATGGAGGCTTCTTTGAGAGACTTGTAGAAGTTCAATGAATCCTTTATAAGTTATTTGATTAGGTGGAGAGCAAAATTAGCACAGATGAAACAATGACCCTCAGAATCTGATCAGCTAGTAATAGCCATGGAAGGATATGTACTCCCTCTCTCTAAGAAGTTGAGGGAGTTAGGGATTCAAAACTTTGAGGAGTTATATAGGTTTAGAGTATAGAGAGAATCAGACCTTGCATAAGAAAAGAAGTTCTTCAGTGGAAGATCTGTGAATAGAGAAGGGTTTGGATCTAATAGTAGAGTTAGGTCAAACAGTAATATACAGATCAACATTGTCAAATAATCCCGAAGGTTTTCTAATTTGGGAAGACCCCTCTCCAAAGTCTTGAAAAAAACTGATTGAGAATAACCTTCTGCAACGCTTACCTAAATAACCTCCTTTCCCTAATGTCGACCCAAAGCTATATTATAAGTACCACCAGAACATCATGCATAATATATAAAGTTGCATTCGCCTGAAATAAAAGATTCAAGATTTGATTGATTCATGCAAAATAACCGACCCAAAAACCAAAAAATAAAATACCAAAAATAATCCTTTACCCAACTACTGAAATGTACCACCACCAAATCCCCATATCCATCATCGAGAAGCACTAGTTTTGGCTCTTGATCACAGGAAGATACCTTCGACGCACACTCTAGGGAAAATGGTAAACTAGCTAACTGAAAGCCCTCAGGGGGCAATTATTTTCATAGATAATGACCTGCCCTTAGAAGGAAGGGATCACAACAAAGCCTTGTTCATTAAGGCTAAAGTGAAAGGTAAATTAACGTGTCATGTTATGGTCGACAATGGGTCAGCCACTAATGTATGCCCTCTAAAGATCCTACCAAAGTTGGGCCTAACAATCACTGATTTGAAGCCATCTAATGTAGTCATAAAGGCTTATGATGATACAAAAAGGCCAGTTGAAGGAACTTTCTGGGTTTTAGTCAAAACTAGGCCCATTGAAGTTTGGGTCAACCTCCATATGATAGATATTCTATTCACCTTCACTATTCTTCTATAAAGACCATGGTTCCATCCTTTGGGAGGAGTGCCATCTACTATTCATCAAAAGATTAAATTTCCACATGAGGGAAGGGTGGTTACTATAATGGTTGAAACAAAGGTTGCAGTTACTACATTGAAATTAGCTCCTACTGAGATCTCGAATAGCCTTGAATTTTAAAGCCTGCATAATTTATAAAGATGAGAAAAACTTGAAGATTATTAGTATGATGAAGAGTTTACAATTCATGCCTGGGATAGGATTAGTAAAGAATCAGTAGGGCCCACCAGAATTCATTAAACCTAAGGTATCGATCTTGAAGCACATGGTAGGATATCTAGGGGAAGATGAGTTTGATGGAAAGGAAGAAGTTGAGGCCAAGTCTAAAAAGAATAGAATTAAGGTTAAGCTAAAGGAGAAGATGCTATGGGAAACATTTATGGAGGAAGGTGCCAATTACCCTTACCAAAGACCTTTTGAGCCTTTGATGATCGCTAAGAAGTTGGTCCTCAGTTTAAAATCTTCATTGAATTTATGGATGGGATCGAAGAATTTGTTATTGAAGAGCCTATAGTAGAAGAGTTAGTGCTAACTTTAGAATCAGAAGAGGACATTCCTGTAGTGGAGCTGAAGGACGTTGCTGACCATGAAGAGGAATTCAACTTCGAAGCCTTTGTCCTTGACTCTATTATGGATATTTTCTGTAATGAGATTGAATGTTCTCTTTCAAATTTGTTTGAGACTGATGACATGTTTCTTTTTAAAGTTAATGTGATGAAGTCTAATTATGCTTACTTGTGCGATGTGTTTCCTAATGGTTATGTTGTGTATAATGATCATTTCATGCATATGTTTGACATTAATTCAGTGCAAACTAAATCATTTAATCTAGGCATAAGTGATAACCCTAGAAATAGACTTATTACTGCTGATTTAACTCCTAATAAGAGAAAAAAATGAAAGAAACTCTAAAAAGAAGACAAAAAGTATTTGCTTGGGGCTATGAGGATATGTCTGGTATTGATAGAGAGATTTCATAACACAGGATTCCCACATATTCTCACATCACACCGATAAAGTAGAAGAAGAGAAGATTAAGGCCAGAATAGACTATTCTAGTTAAAGAAGAAGTAGGAAAATAGCTGAAAGCAAAGTTCTTAGAAGTGGTAGATGACACTTAGTGGCTAGCCAACATAATCCCAGTTCCCATGAAAGATGGTAAAGCCAAGATATGTGTGAACTATAGGGACTTGAACAAGGCTTATCTAAAGGATGATTTTCCTCTGCCACACATTGACACCTTAGTTAATAGTGCAACTTCCAGCGCCATGTACTCCTTTATGGATGGCTTCTCAAAATATAATTAGATCATGATGGCAGTGATTGATAAGTTGAAGACTTCTTTCACCATTGATTGGGGTGTTTATTATTACACAGTTATACCATTCAGGTTGAAAAATGTAAGGGCTACTTACCAAAGAATGGCTACTACACTTTTACATGACTTAATCCATAAAGAGATAAAAGTGTATATAGATGATATGATGGTGAAATCTCTAACTAGAGATGGGTATTTCGAAGCATTAGACAAGTTCTTGGTAAGAGCTGAAAAGTATAACCTCAGACTAAATTTGAAGAAATGTGTTTTTAGGGTGACGTCTGGGAAACTATTGGGACATATCGTCAGTTAAAAAGGCATAGAGGTGGATTTAGACAAAGTTAGAGTGATTAGAGAGATGCTTGCACTAAAGAATGAGAAAGAAGTCAAAGGGTTTATAGGAAGGCTATAGTACATCAACAGGTTTATAGCCAAGTTGACTACCATTTGTGAGCCAATCTTCAGGTTCTTAAAGAAGAATTAGCCGATCATCTGGGATGATAAGTGTCAGTAAGGCTTTGAAACTATTAAGTAGTATTTCTAGTTTTGCACCAAGACTAAGGAAGCCCCTAATTCTTTACCCAATTGTAATATCCCGTGTTTTTAAAATAGTTTTACACAGTACCGGGATATGCAGTGTTAATGATTTTTGTATTTTATATGATATTTTTACGAGTTGATATGTATTTTAGACCTATTTTAATTACTGTATATTATTTTCAGTGTTTTACGTAAAATTTTCCCGGGACTTGCATTTTCGGGGAAATTTTCACGTAAACAATGTATTATTAATTATTTTAAATGTATTTACGGACTTGCATGAACTCATACATATTTTTAAATTATTAAATAAAGCCTGTGTGTGTATATTTATTTAATTAGGGTTTATTATTTCCCTAATATTTTATTAAGTATTTAATTGTTTTATTGTTATTTAATTAATTTTATTTAGTATAAATTATTAAAATATTAAATTTTATGTGTGTGGTGTATATTTGATGTGTGTAATTTAATATTATTTTAATATATAGATAAAGTATATATATACATATATTTGTCAAAATTGTAAAAGAATTGGAAAATTACACATTTGCCCCTCCCTCTCCTTCTTCTCTCCCGATCGACTACCGTCACTGTGCCTCCCATTCCAGCACGCCGGACCGCCCCTCGCCGCCACCAGCTGCCGCCAACCTCCTTCCCCTTCCTCCCTCTTCCTCTCCGACGTGACCAGGCCGCCGGAAGCCCGCTGGAACGCCCGGAATCCGCCATGGCAGCAAGTTGAGCTTTTTGCCGTCGACGACGATTCCGGCCACCATTTCGTGTACCGCCAGTCTTCATCGACTCCTTGAGCTCCGGTGATTCCAATTCTAAGCTCCTTTCGGCCTGAAATCAAGTGGATTTTGAGGTTTGAGCTAAAACTCAATTCGGTCACATTAGGGTTTTCGATTTTTTTGAGCTTCGAATTGATTGATTCATGGAAACTCCCTTCACAAATGTTGATCCTAGTAGCTTAATCTACATGTATGAATTTTTGTAGAATTTTTGGAGAATTTTTGGATTTTTGGGTATTTTTGAATATTTTAATATTATTTTCTAATTTTCGGAAATTAATTAAATAAATTATGAAATTGTGTTTTATGGTTAAATTGGGTGTTGAGATGAATTATAGGAATTTATTTGGAATTTTTATGAATTTCTAAGTATTTATTTTTAATTATTGAAGTTTATGTGAATTTAGGAAAATAAGGTTAAATGTGTTTTTATTTGAAATTAATTGGATAATTGAGTTTAATTATTGATATTATTGATAAATATGTTGAGAAAATTAATTTTGGATAATTGTATGATTTTTGGTGAATTTTTGAAGTAATTTAGGTATATTTATATATATAGGGGTATTTTGGTAATTTTACCCTAAATTGGCTAAAAATGTAATTTAATTGGTTTTAATAGTTGTTTAAGGTATAAAAATGATTTCTATAAATTATTTGGTATTTTTAACTAATTAAAACTATTTTTCGTGAATTATTTTCAATTATATATATAATATACGGTTTTACTAATAAAATGAGTTTTTATCGGTTTTTATTGTGTTTTAAGGTTAATTACGTAATTTCTACCTATAAAATGTATTTCGGTGATTTAAGGATATTTTTGGTATTTCCTGAATTGTTCTGTGTTGTGGACCCCGGTCGGTAGATTGTAGTCTGGAGTCCGACCGAGGGGTTGTGGTTGAGTGTTGAGTTTATTTTCGAAGTGTGTTTCTTTGCAGGGTCGGCTCTACTCTTTTGAGTAGAGAGATGTCCGTTTTACAGGGGAGGTTCTGCCGAATTTTCGATAGAATTCTCGTAAAACGTGATATCCAGTCGAACCCTAAATTCTGTTTCCGCATTTAAATACTCTAGATTGAATTCTAGGATTTCTGTTAGGATTATTCTGATGTCGATTATTTATTTCTTGTTTAGTTGCGCCGAGACCGAGGGCTAGTGGTCCAAGCTCGTCGTACCTGTCTCGTGGAGCGCATTAGGTGAGTTACTGTACTATGTATACATGCTTAGGATGCATGATTTAGAAATATACGTTTTACTTTGATTAAAATGCATAAATAATGTGATTTGTATTTAAGTATATTTTTGGTTTATTTTTGGTATATAATAAATTATATACATGTTTTATTAATAAAATATATTTAAAATGTTTTTAAATATATTTTTAATTTAATTTATGATTTGATTGGATTTATTTGACATATATATACTCAAAATATACCTGATTTACTTTTGGTATATTTCCAGTATATATATGGTTTATATTGTTGATTTATTTAAATTCATGCATCATGTATTTGTGAATGAATGTTTTATTATTTATTAATGAAGGATATCGATAGAACGTGCTACCTAGTGGGCAGCACTAGGACCGAGTACGTACCGGTACGCCTATAGTATTTAGGCTATTATACTAACTTATTGGTGGATATTGATTTGATGTGATTATTGATATGTGTGGGATGTGGTTTGGGGTGTGATTGCTGGAGCTCGGTTGACCAAGTGTCTCGGGGCCAATCACACTGGTAGTCAGACTGCTGGAGCTCGGTTGACTTAGTGTCTCGGGGTCAGTCTACTGTCCAAATGGATTAAGTGGATATATTTGGATTCAATGAGCCTGTATGGCTAGAGTGTTGTCTAACACTATTTTCTGAGGTTGCGATATTCTAGGGTTCTATATAATCCTTCATAAAAGATGATTTTCAAATAAAATATATAAAAAGGATTTTATTGCATCTGTGTGAATTTGCCTGTATATATACATATTAGATATGTATTATTGATTGTATGCATTATCATTTAGTGTATGTATATATATTATAGTAATTCACTCAGTGAGGTCTGACTCCCCTCCGTTGACTATTTTTCAGGAGAGTCAACTTCCTCAGACCTCAGTAGCAGGTCGATACGCCGGATTTCTTCCGCCCCGGCTTCTTTATGTAAACTGTCTACTTGAGTCTTATTTATTTTATCTAGACACTGCAGTAGTTGTGAATTAAAGTATTGGATTTTATGTATTTTATTTTAAAGAGATGTATTATATTGAAACTGGATTTGTACTAAAGAGATTATGTATCTATGAGATGAGATTTTTATTTAAATCCAGTGATGAAAATGATATTGTGATACTTAAGATTTTTATTTCCGCTGCATATATATTATATGATTATTGTTATTGCATGATTTATTTTATTTTTCTTAGGCTTGCTACGGGTTCCGAATTCGAAAGAATTCCCGTTCCCTAGCGCCGGTCATGGCCCCTGTTTTGGGTCGTGACACCAATAGTAGAGAAAGATGTGATTGGCATAATGTTGGCTCAAGAAGAAGAAGGGAGAGTCGAGCATGCTATATGTTATTTGAGTAAGAAGATTCTACCCTATGAAGCCAATTATAATTTAATAGAAAGAACCTAATTAGCTGAAATTTGGGTAATAAAAAAGTTCCAGCATTACTTCCAGTCCTACAGGATTCAAGTGGTTTCTAAGTATAATCATCTTAGATATCTCCAGCTCACTCTGTCACTGATAGGGAAATTAACTAGATGGTTAGTTATACTTACTAAATTTGACATAGATTATGTTACTAAAAAGGTAATAAAAGGAAGAGTTGTGGTAGACTTCTTGGCCCAAAATCCCTAGATGATGGATGAGAATGTGAATTAGAATTCTTGGATGAACATCTAGGGGCAATAGAGATTTAGAGATGGAAAATATACTTTGATGGAGCAGTAAATAGCAAAGGGGCAGGCATTGGTGTGATTTTGGTCTCACCAAAAGGAGAAGTAATCCCGATGGTAAAGAGGCTAGAATTTGAGGTTACTAATAATCAAGCTGAATATGACTGGAAGCACCCAGGAATGTGAGGGCAGAAGAGGTAATAATGTATGAGGATTTGATGCTAGTAGTGAAATAGATTGCCAAAGAGTGGAAAGTAAGAGAAGATAAGCTAAGGTCATATTGGGATTATTCAGCCATGATCTAATTATATTTCACGCAATACAGATTCATCCACTTATCTCGGGAAGAGAACCAAATGGTAGATGTATTGGCTACTTTAGCTTTGACATGGGAAGTAGGCAAATGAGCAAAAATAAAGCCTCTTATCCTAGTAAGGGCTCGAATTCCTTGCTATGAGGAAATCAGAATAATGTCGATTGCCCCAACTGAGAAGTCTTGGTTTTTTAATCTACAACAGTATCTTGAGATAGGGCAATTCCCTGAGGAAGTTGATAGAAAAGAAAGAATGTCACTGAGGATGTTACCTCAGCAGTTTATTAGCCATAACGAGATGTTATACAAAAGGATGCCAGCTGGAGTGCACCTGAGATGCATCGATAAGGGTAAGGCATAAAAAATCATGGAAGTAGTTCACGAGGGTGTGTGTGGACCACATATGAATTAGATAGTCCTTGCTAAAAAGATAACCCATTAAGGGTACTTCTGGCTAACCATAGAGGCAGATTGTGTGAAGTATGTAAAGAAATGCCACAACTGCCAAATGTATGGTGATGTGAGCCACTTGCCTTCTATGGAACTACAAGAATTGACCTCTCCTTGGCCATTTGCAGTCTGTAGAATCTACATTATCAGAGAGATAAGGCTGAAAGCAGTTAACGATCATTATTACATTATAGTGGCAATCGACTATTTCTCTAAATGGGTAGAAGCTGAATCATTCACAACTGTAAGGGCAAAATAGAAGGCCGGGTTCATAGAGAAGAATATAATTTGTCAGTATAGGTTGCCTCATCATGTCATCACTGATAATGGTGTTCAATTTAGGATAAAAATAACCACTCTATTTGAGGAATGCAAAATTGAGTATCATAGGTCATCCCCTTACAGACCACAGGCGAACAGAGCTGTAAAAATAACAAATAAGAGCGTGAAAAGGATCTTGGGCCAAGATACTGAAAAATTATAAAAACTAGGCAAGTTACTTATAGTTTGCATTATAGGGATACAAAACCATTGCTAGAATGTCAACAGGAGCCACTCCATATTCTCTGGTATATGGGTGTGAAGCTGTGTTGCTAGTTGAGGTTGAAATCCAGTCATTAAGGGTTCTCCTAGAGTCTAAAATCCTTGAGTATCAGTGGGTAGAAAGTTGATTAGCACATCTGATGTTGTTGGATGAAAAGAGGATGAAGGCCATGTATCACTATCAATTGTACTAGAAAAGGATAGATCAAGATTATAATAAGAAGATTAAGCCAAGTAAGATTAAAGAGGATGACTTGCTCTTAAAGCTCATGAGGCCAATCGTGATTGTTCCACGAGGGAAGTTCAAGCTGAACTGGGAAGGTCCTTACCAAGTGAAGAAGTTATTTTCCAAAGGGGCTGCTATTCTATTTAACTTAGAGGAAAATGAATTTAGAGAGCCCATTAACATGGACAAGCTCAAGAAATACTTTCTGTAAAATTTCGCTAGGGAGAGAACCTCAAAAAAGGCTGTCTAGGAAAAAGTTAGAGATAGAAGAAGAAATAAAGTAAAAAGTCTTACTAGATTGAAAACCTAAAAAGTCGGTATAGGAAAAAGTAAAGGACATTTAAAAAGAGAAAAAGAGAGAAAAAGAATATAGTTAGTTAGAAAACTTGTAAGAGCAAGCCAATTAATGATAGGAGATATGTAAGAAGCAAAATTGTATAGTCACATTGTGCTTAAATTAAATGGAATGGATTGCATTTATTATTATAAATGTTGCATTAAATGCCTATTACACAATTGTTTAACTGAAAAGGAAATTTCATTCGGCAAGAAAGTAAATAAAAATACTTTTCATAAACTAATCTAATATTGCTTGCTTCTCTTTTGACTTTCCTGGGCACTCGATGCCTGTAATACCATTTTCCTTTTGTTTCTTATAAATTCCTCCTTTTCTACCTATTGTAATTGAATCCATGCCTTGTACTGGTCATTAGTAGACTAATCTCTATTGTAGTCAATGAACCTCTGGATGATTCTACAAGGCCAAGTAGCAACCAAATTGTCCAAAAAGTTCTGAGAAAGAGTCCTTGGTTCAAACTCATACACTAGCTCCATAATCCATTATTTCTGTCCATATTGCCTGTAAAGCTGAGCCAAATTGTAGTAGGTGGCAAAATAAAGGTTGGCTAAGGGAACACAGTAAGTGTAGGACCAAAGGGTCATATGCTGCAATCTCCACCATGGGCACATCCATTAAATTAGAGTATTGGGGAATGTGGAAAACCAGTTGTGAGTATCTTTTGGAATAGGCTGAAGCCTTATAGTACGATAGTGTTTGGCCTTATAGTGAGCAATATTTCTGGGTGGTTAGAGTAATCTCAGTTTTTCTTATAACTAAGCCTTCAAAAATGGCAAATGGGTAAGAATAATGTAAAGCAAAAAATGATAAGAGGAAGAAAAGACTTACCTCCAACAGGAAAGGGCTCCCAGAGAATCGCCTAATTTTAAAAAAGTTGTCAAGCTTGATAATAGTCTCAGCCAGAATAAGAGGGAAAGGGTTCAGTCCACTATCCACTTGGTCCAGAACATGAAGGATCTTTGGATCATAATTTCCAGAAGGGGAGACTAATAAGAACTAAACATACAGGAAAAGTGCTATCATTTGAGGCCAGGGAACCTCGTTGCTATCTACAGCCGCTACAGTTTCCATAAAAGGGCTCATCAGGATTTTATTGCCAAAAATATGGCAAAGAGAGGACCGAGGGGACATGTTGAACAACCTTGCCATTTAATATTGAATAGTGTGCAAATCTAGGGTTGCGACTAAAATGATGACAATCTATCTAGCAGAATCTATTTGGGAGCCCACTATAGCTTCAAATTGCTCTGGTAGGGGGTAAATCTCCATTATACTTAACCAAAAAATGTGTCTTTGAGGATCCCAAAACTGAGCAAGAACGTGGAGAAGTGAGAAGTTGATCTTCCTAGTATGCAGATATCAGAAGGTGAATAGGTGAAATGACTCTATTTTAGCCCATGATCCACCATCCAAACTTTTCAGAATCAATTGTAACTGTTTCAAGCTTCTTTCGGTCATGATTGGGGGTTAGAATGTTGTCTGGGAGAGAAGAATAAAGGGAGTGGCAATATGAAGAAATTAGGGATTTTAAAGAAGATTTAGGGGTTATTATAGTTATAGGATAGACTTATAGAGGTGATCACCTCTACGTTCAGGTGACACCTCTATAAGAAGAGGCGAATGATCTATCGCCTCTTCACATAGAGGCAACGCCTCTACAATGGGCAGAACAGATCTTCATACTGCTAAAAATTGTCTGGGTTGTACATTTAAAGTCAAAGCAGAATGTTTTAAAAGTAAAAATGCCTCCAGTCATTCAAAATTTTACTAAAAATTGAGTTTAAAAGTCATAATCCTCATCCATCTAGTGCAAAATATGAAGGTATATAAGTAAAAATCAATTCAGACAATAAGAGGACAATAATGCAAAGTATCAAATGTTTCTAGACAGAACACCCTTATGCTAGCAAAAATCTTCAGAGGGTCCTCTCTACTCATCACTCTCGGATTCATCGGCCTCCTCATCAGTTGGCTCATCCACAGGCTCATCTGCAGAAGCATTAGTAAGGTCAGTCCCATCATCGTTGATGCTATCCTGTGACTCCTTATTGACTGCCCCCTCCTCCTTATTGCCCTCAACTTAGAGAGCAGCGAGTTAGAACTCAAGGTAGTGATCATAGCCTGACTAGCCTCATCTTGATCCTGTCAAAGCATGATAAAAGGTGAGAAATCATGAAAGCATGCGTACATGTAGAAGTAAGGCATATTCTGTGTGTACCTTCCATTACTGCATCACTTGCATTAGAAAGTCCCAATGGGCCTCGATCACCCAATTCATATATCCCCCTAATCTCGAGGTATTTTTTCCATTGATAATATTAGAACTAACCATGTATCAAGTAAGACTTGAAGACATAGTTTTGAAAGAAAGAAACTTATATAAGTAGCAGCCTCTAGGAAGAATGTTGGCTCTAGGGGTTGTATCCAATGTTAAAAATTGATGAGAGAGCTCACCAAAAGGCACCCAGCAGTGAGTCAGCAGATCAGGGGAAGCAGTGAGTCTGTCGGCCACTACCTGAGATTAAGAATTGAAAGGATCTGTAGAGGAAGGTGCCCTAGAAGAAGAACCCTCACCACTATGAATAATGTGGGGGCGCTGATGAGGTCTCTCTTGTGCAGAGGGCCTAGGGCAAGGAGCAGGTGCCCTAGTAGCTGCCTAAATAATGAAAGATAAGTCAGAGAAAAACATCTATAAATGAATATAAAATAAGTAAAACAAAGCGTTGCATGCTCACCTGAAGTGTAGGTGTAGGAAGAGGCACCCATTACAGAAGATGAGCCCGTGTAAAGTCCACATAGCGAGACTTCCTCCGCTCGTAATAGTCTACAACATCCTCTCCCTGTAGGGAGTGATCGAGCTCATCTCCCTCTAATTCATATGCCTAGAAGATATATCGGGGAGGAGTGAGAGGTGGACGCCTCACTTGAGCACTTGAATGCCATTGACGTATCCTTTCCCTGAGGAACCTCACCCTCCAATCAGAGCCTGAGAGTAAAACCTCTTCCTAGACAGAAGGATAAATCAAACCATAGCCTGTGTCTATCCTGATTGAGGACCCCATAAGTCCAAACATAGCTGGAAGATTAGACAAGTAAGTGGATGAATTTGATTAATAAATTTATTGCTAATTCTAGTTACATTTGTAGCTACCTACCATGTCGTAAGTGAGAGTGTTCAGTCGCTTGAGGTGGATATGAACATGAGCTATGGGCCTCTTCCAAGCCTGGCTAGGACCCCACCTTACCATCGCAAGGAAGAGGGTATCACGGACCCTAGTAATCCTTACTATCAATTCCAACTCTAGAGCCTAGTCCTACAAAACAAGCAAAGGGTTATTAGTAAAATCAAGTAGTAATCATTAGGATGGAATATAAAGGGAAAGGAGGAAGGGAAATACCAGAATGGCATGCCAAAAACCATAGAGTCGCTTAGCTCCATATACCAACTCATCCATGCTCCTATAAAGATAAGTTAAGGCACAACTACCCCAATCAGAGGTTGCCAGTAAATCTAGATCCCTCAGAGGCATCAGGAAGAACAAATCCACAGAGTTGGCTATATCTGTGAAAAGTGTAGTGCCCAGCAAGTAGACAAGGAAAGCATACACCACCTGATCGATCTGTAGGGGTGTAGTGGCCGCCTTAACTCTAGCATGAGTGTATAAGCTCCTAATCGAATTGAACTTCATTGTGTGGGTCCCCTTCATGTTTGGGACCATGCTAAGCAGACGCTCGATGAAAATGAGATGGTCAGGAGATAACTGGTGGAGGTTGGCATTGAAAGGAATAGAATCCCTAGTATAAGCAATGCTAGTGACTGCGGTAAAGGCCACCGGGCCTAGGGTGAACTCCCCAAAGGGAAGATGAAATGTGTGGGTTGTATCAAACCATCTCTCCATCAGGGCGTGTAGGGGCTAGTAGTTTGTATGCCCCTGCACTACCTCAGAAAGCTAAAGTTCCCAGCACCCTTAAAGGTTTGGGCGTCGAGTTAAGAGAGTAAAACAGGGAGTATAATTGTCATTTTGTGCAATAACTTTTTAAATTTTTACTGAATCTTGTCACTGAGGTGACACCTCTATCGAAGAGGCAATCGCCTCAGTGATGAGGCATCGCCTCCTAATATAGAGCAATCGCCTCATTAAGAAATGCCTGACTCGAAGAGGCAAATGCCTCTTTATAAAGAAGCGATCGCTTGATCAAAGAGGCAATCGCCTCATCGAAAAGGTGATGCCTCTTTGTGTTGGCGATCTGACAGTGTGATTCAAAATTTTAATTTCCAATTAATAAAATTCAATATCCTTCAGTTAAATTGATAAATATGTGTCTATGAATAATAACCCTGATGCTATTTGATGATATTTACAGGAAAAGAATTAAAGAAATTAGATACTAACCTCTCCGGTAGCTAGGTCGTAAATATGGGATCGTACGTCCATGAATAGGGGGATCTCATCTCCGATACTGAGCTTGAAACTCTAAGAGGGATGCACCGTAGGTGCCACTAGGTCTTATATAGGCAAATCTAAGGTCCGTGAAATGTTCATGTAGGAAAATATAAAGAATAAGAGGAAAAAAGAAAGGAAAGAAATGGGAAAAGGAAAGAGAATTCAAGAAGTAAAAGTGACCTTTAGAAAGGAAAAGTGAGAATTTATATGATTAGGATGAGAGAGGAAGATTGAAAGAAAAGAAGATGAGGAGAAGAGGGTAAGGCCCACTTAGTAAAGCAAAAATGGCCAATGGCTCGTTAAAAAAAAAGAATCGAACAAGAATTTTTGCATTACTGCTCGGGTATATCCCGAAATCAATCTTTGGATAAGAATATTCTGGTCGAAGCATCAGGAAGGACAAGCGTATGGTCAGGTTTGAATCCTCAAAATGCATGGAAGAATAAGCATTTGGTCAGGTTTGAATCCCCGAAGTGCGTAAAAGAATAAACATCTAGTTAGGTTTAAATCCTTGAAATGCACAAAAGAACAAGCATCTAGTCAGGTTTGAATTTTTGAAGTGCGTGAAAGAATAAATGTCTGGTTGGATTTAAATCCCTGAAGTGCATATCTTAAGAGGTGTTTGGTCAGGTTTGAATCCTCGAAGTGCATTCTTCTTTTTACTAAGTGGAGGTTGGGCCATGCTCAAGATTCACGCCAAACTATAATAAGTAACTAATCGGGCCAGGAAAACCCGAGTAATACAGTTACATTTCATCTCTTTTTACTGAGTGGAGGTTGGGCCATGCTCAAGATTCACTCCAAATTATAATGAGTAACTGATTTGGCCAGGAAAACCCATGGAAAACAATTACGTTTCATCTCTTTTTACTGAGTGGAGGTTGGACCATGCTCAAAATTCATGACAAACTATAATGAGTAACTAATCGAGCCAGGAAAATCCAAGGATCATGGTTATGTTTCATCTTTTCTACTGAGTGACTTCTCAAGCCAGAAAAACTTAGGAATCATGCCAAATTTATAATGAATAACTGATTGAGTTAGCATAACCCAAGGATCACGGCTACGTTTCTCTGCTGTCTCTACTGAGTGAAGATTGGGCCATGCTTGAGATTCATAACAAATTTATTAATGAGTGGCTAATAGGGGCAGGAAAACCTGAGGATCACAGTCACATTTTAAAGATGAAGTTTGACCTCATAGGTTTGATTTCCCAAGGTTAATGGCTCGAGTGAAGCTCGCAGGTCGCGTATGTCGTTGTTACTCTTTATTATTTTATGTGTATATTATTTTTTCAAAAAATTATTTTCAAAAAATTTAATTTTTTAAAAAATCAAGGGGGAAAACTATGGACATTGTCAGTTTGATTGGCCCACAACAAAAGCCCGATGATGAGAAGTTTAAGTTTTGAATGTAAAAGAAGCCCGAGACTTCTCTAAAATTAACTCAGAAAGCCCAAACATTGAGCCAAGCCCATAAATACCATATCTAAGCCCAAAACTAAGCTAAAGCCCAAGCCCATTGCCTCTTGCCCAAAGGCCCTGACCTAGCCCAGGTAAAGAGGCAATCGCCTTAACGAAGAGGTGTCTTCTCTTCACCCCAAACATCGATGAGGCGACGTCTCTTCGAAGAGGCATCACCTCTTCACACCCACCCTCTACAACATTAAATGCCATTAATGGTAGTGGTTGGAGTCTCACCTGTTAAAGATTTGGTTACTTTTGAACGTAAAAAGAAAGGAAAAAACGTAGGAAAAAAGCCTAAGGAATGAAAAAAGGCAAGGAGAGAGGGTGAGAATGGGTTTTTGGGAAATTGAAAAAGGGAAGAGGGTGAGAGGCTTTAAAAGAGGATGAGGGAGCATGAGAAAAGGGGTTGGCAATTTGAGGGGGCAACCTGGAAAAAAAATCTGGAAAAAAGAAAAAACAGAAAGAAAAAGGAAGAAAAAAAAGAAAGGAGAAAGGGAGAATAAGAAGAGGAAAAGACTTAGAAGCTTAGAAGACTTGACTCCCTTGAGAAGAGGAAGGGATCTCTTTGCATTCAAATCCACTAACCCATCAACCAATCTCTAAGGGCTTAGTTAGGAGCATCAACTCATCCAAGTCAGTGAGTCTCCCTATTTTTAAGCTTTAAGTTCTTCATCTTCATTAAATGCTTTGATTTGTTGCTATTTTGTGAGTTTTATTGAGCTATATTACTTATTTAAGTTCGTAAAGAAGTATGATTGCATGAGATACTAAATATTGATTGTTGATATTTGTATATTTGTGTCTATTTCTTATTTATTTGCATGATCATTGAGTTTCTTAGGATTTAAAAAATGTAGATTGTTCTTATTTCTATTGAGGAGGCAACATCTCTTCATAGAGGCGTTGCCTCTTCATGATGAGGCAATGAGATCTCACCTCCTGGTCAGGAGGTGACGCCTCTTTGATGAGGCATCGCCCCTTGACTAGAATTTTGCATGTTTTGGCATTAATTTTTAATTCTTATCTTGCATATTTGGCATAAATTTCTCGTCTAATTTGTTAAATTTCTTGATTTTATGCATGATTACCAGTTTGATCGATATTGTTTCTATGTTATATTATTGTATTGTTTAGTGGACTATTTTGTGAGTTTATTTTTATTTATTTTTGTGAATATTATTTGTTCATGATTTGTAAATATTATTGTTATTTGTGAAATAGAACTAACTCGTATTTGTTGTAGGAATTATTTGGTGATTTCTAATCACTAGATGATTACTTTATTAATCATTTTTAGAGAGTTTTAATTTGTATAATTAATTAGTTTTTTTATTTGTTTATGTATGGTTTATTTCCAGTTTTTTTTTGACATTCATTTACATGAAAAGTTGTAATCCTTAATCTTTCACCCCTTTTATTTGGAATAGATGGTTGTAAATTATTATTATTTATTTATTTTTAATTAAATGTCAGGAATATAAGCATGAAATGAGACTAATGTGCAAACTTTGAATAAAATCTAAAATTGGGAATCAATAACGATTAACATGTTAATAGGGAAATAATTTAATAATCAAAGGTAATAAAATACAAAACACACATAGAGACCAACCGCAAGGTTGGGTGGGCATTCCAAAAGCCCATATCCAGTTTTCGAATCCGATTTCTAATGACGGTTTCTGAAAACCTTCGTGAAATTCAATTGCTGTAAATTGTGTCCGGCCTTTTATCCGGATGGTGACTTCATATCCATTTTGGACCCCAAACCCACTATGTATTTTCTACTGAGCCTTGAGCTCGTACAGTGCTGTAGTCGCCAAAATTTGGATGCACAATTAATCCCACTGCCTACACCGTAATTTTATGAAGTACTAATATACGATACCATAATAAATAAATAATAGTAATTCAATGTGTCAATCTCAAGATCATAGGATTTACTATTAATTAGCTATGATTTTAAGCTTGAAACATTTTTGACAATGTTGTTAATTAGTGTTTTTGAACTATTTGAATTGATGTGAATGGAATTTGGGTGTTTAATTATATTTTGTAGACATGCAGTGAGATGGTGATACCTCTAGGGCGTGGCAATGACACCATATTCCCACCTTCTGCTTTTGATATCAGTAGCTACATTTGAGATTGCAAGGACATCTATGGTGTTGCACTTCACCCTCATTGGGTCACTACCTACTATGGAGTCCATGTATGTCTTTTCATTCATTCATTTTTTTTTTTTCATTTCTTAAAAAATTTAATTTATTGAATCTGTCGTTTTAATATTAATTTACAATTGAAATTATATATATTCATAATTCGAAAATTCACTTTTCACAAACATTATATGAACTATTTAATATCAATACTTTTTTTTTCTTGAATTTTTTGTTACCTATTTATTTTTCTATTGCAGAGCAAAAAACTAGTTCTTCAAAGGTTTGGCAGCGACATCATTTTCTCCAATGGATTAAGAGACCCTTATAGTAGTGGCGGGTAAAGCATAAATGCTCTACGAACAGAGAATTTAGTGATTTTATATTTGCTTATTGGCTTATTATATGTTTAACCTTCTGTTGACTAAGTATTAAAATATTAGTAGGGTCAACGCTTTAATTTTTTTAATAATTACAATTGTCTGTATATAATCTGTGTCAACCACTGTACTCACCAATCGATGAGACTCGCTTGAACTCCTTTTGAACCCAAAGGTGGATTATAAGAAAACAAACTTCTTGGGAATTAAAAGAAGATTTCGAACTCAATATCCCATGAGTGAAACAAATGTCTCGCCATCTCATCAGGCGGGTGAAGGCTTTAATACAATTATGTATAATTTGTCATCATATATAATCTTCCCTAGTTTAATAATATACCCTGTTTCTCTCTAATTATAGGGTGAGGGTGTTGGAGAACATATATGACACTATCTTTGCAGTCTATACGGTCAACATTATGTTTTTAAATCCGTCTATTATATTTGTTTCTATCACTATACTGAAAATTCAATAATTATAGATTTAATTACTGACGAGTGCAGAATGGTAAAACACCCCTCAATAAGCATTGGCATTTACTTCTTTTGATCATTTTCATGAAGAAAGCTTTCTCCTGAACAAAAACAATTGATAAATGTTGTTTACAGTTTCAGAAATTCTTATTGACAGGAATTTTTTTTCCCTTTACCTTTTAGGGTCTCATTGCTTAGATATACTTGTAGCAAATGAAACAACAGATCCAGAGTGGCTGGTTGCACAAAGAAAAACTGAGATCAAGATCATACATGATTGGATTAACAAGTACTACGATGATCTGCATACTACTAAACAACGAAGTTGTTGTAATGAGAAAGGGGTGCAAATGAAAGTCTGGAATTGTAAAATATGGCAAATAATTGCCCTGAAAAAAAAGAACAGTGACATTCTCTGATAACTGCTCAGCAGTCACTATGCTGTTTTTTGATGTGTAGAGAAGCAAAATTGAAAAAATAAAATAAAAATAAAAATAAGACTTTAAAAGAGAAATATTACTGTTATTTTCTTGGTTTCACTAAACTTTCATAATTTTTTTTTCCAATTTTTTTGTCTCATTAAAATGAAAAAAATAAGCAATAAAAAAGATACAATAGAGATTAGTGCTATGGTGAAATATGTAAAATAAGCAATAAAAAATACATAAAGGACCTAACAATAAAGAAAAAAATGAAAATTAGAAAGAGTGAAAGAAAAAAGAATTATTGGAATCTATATGTTCAGTAAAATAAGAAAATTTAAAGTCATAAAAAGTGAAAAAAAAGTTATTGGATCTATATATATATATATATATATATTTGAATTATCTGTCTTATCTATTTTACCTAATAAATATAAACATAATTTTTATTGATAAAAAAATTCTAAGAATATTGTCAACAATGATAACAATCAACACTAGTATTAACATAAAGTACCCTCAAAGAAAAAAAAATGAGAGTATTAATTATGTAAATTAAAATTATTTGTTAACATAGAGCAAGTTCCAAAACACTTTTAATTTTTTTTAAATTTACTTAATATTAAATTGTTATATTTAATGTTTTAATTTTATTTTATTCAAATAATGAAAAGTAATTAAAAGAATAAGTTTCATTATATTACCCTCAGAAAAAAAGTGTCGTTATATTAATAGGTTTTTTTTAATTATTTTTCAAAGGACTGTATTATTAATGGAAATGCTAATGAGGATTTAATTGTTATATTTTAAAAATATTGAGGGCTTAATTGGGATAAAGTTAATCCTAAGAGTTTAAATGTACTTTCTTCAAAGTTAATCCAAACTATGACTTTAAAATATATCGGGATCTTTTAATGAAGGGACTTTAATGTACAGTAATTATGATCAAATAGTTCATATGAATCAATAAATACATTCATTTTTAATTGAGTAGTTGTGATATCGATGCTAAGAGTCACTCAGAACTTATGAAAACTAAATGTGAATAATTGAAATTTTCATATTTAGATTTGAAAAGAGTTTTAAATAATATCAAGTGTTAATATTATTTTCTCATTGCCAATTAGACATGAATATAGAAAGTCACGCCGCAACAGAGTTTTACCAAATCCCCATCTATATTAATCTAATTATTGATTAAAGTATTTAATCAATTAATTGTGATTAATGAAATTAGATTTATTCTTAAAGTAATGATTCCATCATATCATGAAATCTAATTTAAATGAAAGGTTTAATTATTAATTTGTATTTAATTAATATGAGATATTAATTATGATATCAAATTAATAATATAAATATATATTGTTTCTATTTAATTTGGATTAATGACCTAAGTGTTATGCACCTAAACCTAAAAGAGTTTTAGACCAAAAGATTAATCCAATATATTGACAAAGTCCATCAACCTAATCTAGACCCACTTATTTGATGGAATGAGTTTGGGTCAAGTGTTGGCCCAATTACCAAAGCCAAGTTCATAAAGTGATTTAATATTTGATTTTATCAAATAAAATATTAGGTTTTTTTTTTATGCTTGACATGTGTAAGGAGATGCATATAGAGATTATATATGAGATGTATTCTCTACACACTTCTTTTGTACAAAGTTATTTTTATACAAAGTTATATATATATATACCGTGCCAAGTGGCATGTGGGTGATGTACAATAGGTGATGTCATCAATCTCTACACTTATCACTTACCATATTTATCTAAAATGGTAAGTAGAATTGAATATGGATGATTATCAATGTAGAAAAAGTATAGAGATATAAGAGACAAAAAGAATAAGAAACATATATACAAAAAAACCCAAGAATTCTTGTAAGGATCAATTTAGTGCAAGTTATTAAGGGCGATTGAGAGAGGATACTTGCTTTCATTTTGATCAAGGTAAGAAGGAGATTTGGTGAAGCTTGGTGTTTCAAGCTAAAGGCTTCACATTTGGGAAGCTAAGGAGTTGATTCAAGAGTTGAATCAATGAGCACACCAATTTAGTAGAATACTTGTGGTATACACCAAACTTAGGAGATTGTACGTTTTTCTTAAAACTTAGAATTCCTAGGTTATTGATTACTTGCTATTTGTGTTGCTTTGTGTATTAGTTATGTGTTAATTGCAAAATGGATCCTAGGGATTGAAATTCTTCATGAGATGAAGGGTTGTGTTTAGTAAATTTTGGAAATTTACTCTTTTAGGATTTGATTCCTAAATAGCACAACGATTCCTAACAGTGGTATCAGAGCTCCTTTTTGCACTTAACACATGCTACATTGGTTGATAATTGCAAGTGTTGTGATTGAGATTGATGTTAGTTGCAAGTGTTATAACTAAACATAAGTAAAAATGGCCTTAAGTATGTGCACAATTGTGGCTGTGCTGACTCATGACAAAGGGTTATTGTACCAACTCATCACGGGCATGCCAACTTATGACAGAGGGTGGCCATGCTGACTCATAATAGAGGCAGCATGCGTTAAGTCAATCCTGAGTCGGCACAGTGGTGTCGAGTTATGTTCACTTCCTTTTTTTGAACCCTTTCATGACAACATCTATTTGAAAAAAGCACAAGTTGGAATGCTTAAGGGTCATTAAATGCATGTTTTTTGCTTGACATACATGCAAGAATGATCATGGACTTAGAATACATCCTATGGTTTATAATAATAATTAATTTTATTATTTGGTATGTAATTAAATGTTGATCACATAGAATTAAGATGTAATTTTCACCTTGGTATGCCAAGTATTAATTGTCAATCACAAGTGTTGTGATATAGAGCTTAAAGAGTTCAAGAGGGAGATCCATGGAGATTATTTCAAAGTGACCGTTTATCTAGCTTATTCTAAAAGTTAGAATAGGTTTTAGTAAAGTCCATGATCACTCCATATTCGTGCATCCAATTTGCATGTTCTATGTATATATGTGATATATATGTTACAACATAAAATGTCCATATGTGATATGTATAATTGGATGCCATTAGTAATATGCATATGCGATATGTGTATGAACACCATGCTATGTATATATGTGATATATGCAATATTAAAATGGCTAATATGCAAAGTGAGACCTCAAATAAAGACCCGAAAATCTTTCAAAATAAATTTAGGTTTAGGCTCTCCATTGAAGCAATGACATGCAAAATTTTAGACAAATATACTTCAGCTTTGGATACATAGGGGTGTATATTTATGCTAAGAGATCTTTATAAGGTTCATTGTTAAGCATAAGAAGTTGTGAATTTATAAACACACTATATGCCAAGAATGGCAAATAGGCATACCTGAGGTATGTAGTGTTCAAGTCTATAAATTACACTAATTCATTAGTATGGACCTAACAAATGTAAAGAGACTAATAATCGTAATGTGTACCTGAGGTGTCTAAGCATTAAGAGCCAGATTGATAGAACTTCACATGAGATGTAATAGACAAGAGTTCTCTACTTAATGAGAATTAATATTCCAAGAATGGCAATGTGTACCTGAGGGATATTAGTAACCCATTAAGAACTCCATCACCCACTAGAAATCCATCCAATAAGGGATTTTCATTTCCTACTTTAGAAGTGTAGGATTCGCAAAGTTTATGGGAGGCCATTATGGTTGAAGACCAAATCTAATGGTATTAACAATGTCAAAATAACTAATTATCTTGTCATACTTTTGAAGCAATTTGATAATATGATATCTTCAAACCCTTTTAGCATCATTCTTGATAATAATAGACTCTCTGGGCCTAATCTTGTTGATTGGCTTCATAATCTAAAGGTTGTTTTGGCCTCAAAATGCATTATATATGTTCTGAAATAAAGTCCTCCCAAACTCCTTCCATTTACTGCTTCCCAAGAGAAACGTGACACTCTTAAAAAATAGAAAGATAATGATATGCAAGCACGTTGCATTATATGGGCTTCTATGAGCAATGAAATTCATAGGCAACATGAGAATTATATTAATGCAAAGGAAATCCTACTTCACCTATAAGAGTTTTTTAGTGAACAAAGTAGGACTGCTAGATATGAAATATCTGAGCAGCTTTTCTATGCTAAAATGAAGGAAGGAGAGGATGTTGGAGCACACGTGAATTCTATGATTTGTTTCGTTGAGGAAATTGAGAGTTTAGATTTCATTATGGATGCTCAACTTCAGACAAATATGATCTTACAATCCTTTCTAGACTCATTTGGGCAATCTATTACAAATTTCCTTATGAATAAAATTCAGGCACTCTTGCAGAATTATTAAACATGTTTGTGACGGCCCAAAAGGCTATTCACAATGAAAATAGAAAGGAAATTACTTTGGTTGCCTCTTCTAGTAGGACTAAGAAGAGTATTGACCATTTGCATGATCAAACTCCTAATTTTGGACTTTGACAAAAAAAATTTATACTAATAATTTCAATTAAGTGTGTAGGGAATTATATACCAAACATATACACTTTTGGATGAATAGTGACTTTTCAGGCTGATTGAACCTCTGAGATTGAAGAAGACTTTTGACATATTTAGAGCTCTTAAATGAGAAAATGATATTCTTAATTTTTTAAGTAGACATTTTAAGCTTTCCATATTGAGCTTGATTGTCAAAATCCAAGTTCATTTGGGTATACAAATCTTCAGTCAAAGTCAGCATATGCAGCTTGCATTTTAGTTTGCATAGCTCTTCGTATTTCGGCAATATCTTGAGACACAGATGTCCAATTGAGATGATTCAAAGTTTTATGCAAAGATAAGATAATTATCTACAACTTTTATGAAGAACATTTTGGCTGAATAGATTTTCTTCAGTCCCGTTCATGAGAATCTTTCAAAGTGGTCATAAGTTGTCCTTCAATGGAGCCTTTGGAGCACGTTTTTGCCAAAAAAATGGCAGCACCCCTCATGAGATGTTTGCTCATGACCTGATTATGAGAAGACCCCTGATAGAATTCTAATGGGAATTTTTGAATGTAATAGATATATTTTCACCCCTCACGAGCACTGTTCACTCGTGAGCCGCCTGTGAGCATCCTTTGAGCTGCCAAAAGTCCAAGAATTGATTCAAAATCAATTCTAAACATTGGAGACATGATCAATACATCCAAAAAATATATTTTAAGTGTTTTTTTATATAAACACAACTTAGAATTTAATTTAAAGGTTAAGAAAACTTGTTTATCATTCATCATTTTCTTAAACATTCAATTGAGCTCTAAAACTTTCTTTTAAACAAATTCTTTGTGTATAAATCTTGTGAGAGTTGGTAAGTGATTAGAATAGACATTCTTATTCTTCTATTTTTTGGGTTTAGAAAATGCAAAGTGAGATTCTATTTTAAAGGAATTGGTTTAAGTGTTTAGCCATTAAAACACTTGGGAAATTGGTTTTAGTGTGAGCCTTGAAAACACTTGTAATTTAGTTTTTGAGTGAGCCTTGAAAACTCAAGTTGTAAGGTTGTAAGAGTGAGCCATAAAACTCTTGTGTATTCTCAATCTTGTGAATGAGATTGTGGGTGATTAAAAAATCCTAACTTGGGGATAAGTTAGGTGGAAATGTAGGATTATTGTTGAATCCGAACTCCCTAAATATTTGTGTTCTTCATTTTTCCTTCTCAACTCTTACTCAATTCTTGCAAAGAATTCCTTTACTTCCCTATTTTTGTTCGATAGTCCTATTCACTCCCGCTCTAAGACTTTTTTAAAGAGTAAGGATAATAAAAGCAAGAAAGTTAAGGAAAGAGTTCAAAAGCTAAGGGAGGTGTAAGAAAGAATAAAGGCAAAAAGAAAGTTAAGAACACAAGCAAGGGAAAGTGTTTCTATTATGATGGAAAGAGACATTGGAAAAGAAATTATCCTAAGTTCCTTGAGTCTATCAAGATTAAAAGAAAGGACAAGATTGGAGAAGGTGAGACTTTCTTTAATTTATTTATTTCTAAATGTTCTAAGAGCTCATCTAAGGCATAGGTATTGGATACTAGTGCTAGTTCTTACATATATTCTTCTTTGTAGGATCTAGCAAGTGAAAAAGGGTTAAAGTTAAATGAGGTGACTTTGAAGCTTAGAGATGGAGCAAGTGTTACTGCCAAAGCTATAGGAACCACCTCTATTGACTTAAATGATCATGTTTTGTTAGTGAACAATGTTTTATATATACCTAATGCTTATAAGAACATCATTTCTATTTCCAGTATGACTAGAAAAGGTTATAAGTTTTTATTTGAAAGAGATGTGTGTACTATTTATTTTGATAATGAGATAGTTAGCATGGGCTATGTATTACATGGTCTTTATTATATTGATAATAAATCCAATAACAAACAATATCCAACCAATTTAAATATTATGAATGTAATGCTAATTGATAATACCTCTAATCCAAAATATCTATGGCACTCGCGATTAGGTCATATTGCAGATAATAGGATCACAAAGTTAGATAAATTAAGAATCTTGAGTAATCTTAAATCCTTAAGGATTCCAACTTGTGAAGCTTGTATCCAAGGTAAGATGACTCGATCACCATTTATTGGATAAATGGAAAGAGCTAAAGAAATTTTGGAAATCGTATATAGTGATGTAGGTGGGCCATTTAATCAAATGGAAAGAGGGTTCTATTACTTCATTACCTTTATAGATGATTTATCAAGGTATGGACATTTAAATTTGATATAATATAAAAATGAATCCTTTTAAAAGTTCAAGGAATTCAAGGTCCAAGTAGAGATCCAAATGGGAAAAAATATTAAAATCCTATGATCAGATTGAGGAGGTGAATACTTAAGTACCTAATTCATGGAGTTCCTTAAAGAACATGACATTATATCATAATTAACTCCACCCGGCACACCTTAATTAAATGGTGTATCCAAGAGGAGGACTCAGACTATATTAGATATGGTTTGATCAATGATAAGCTATACAGATTTGCCTACTTTCTTTTGGGGTTTTACTATTTATATTTTAAACCATATTCCATCTAAGTCTGTTTCTACTACACCATATGAGATATGGCATGGTAAGGCACTAAGTCTTAAACATTTTAAGATTTGGGGATGCCTAACTTATATCAAAACATTAAAAATAGACAAATTAAATGCAAGGTCAATTCAAGGTAGATTTGTTGGTTATCCTAAAGACAGTTTAGGGTATTATTTCTATCTTCCTACTGAATAAGTTATTATTGTAAGTAGAGATGCTATATTCTTTGAGAAAGAGCTTCTTCAAGAAGGTGGTAAAGGAAAGACAATAACATTAGAAGAGGAGTCTTCTAATAAGGCCAATCAAGTTAATCAAATGAATATTGATCAATCCCAAGAGTCTAATCCCACTGAAAATATCATCACACCAACTCCTAGAAAATCTAGTATGGTATCTCATCCACCGGAGAGATATAATTTTCTATATAATATATGACAGTTGCAAATTCATAAAGAAAGCAATCATAGTGATGATCTTACAACATTTGAAGAGGCTTTATCAGATAAAGATTCTTTAAAATGGATTGAAGCAATGAAATCCAAAATGGATTCTATGTATGCAAACCAAGTATGGACATTCATTGATCCACCTGAAGGTATAGAACCTATAAGTTGTAAATAGATCTTCAAGAGAAAGGGTTTGTAGTGAAAGGGTTTCACTAAAGGTAAGGGGTTGATTATGAGGAAACCTTCTTACTAGTAGCCATGCTCAAATCCATTTGAACACTTCTTGCTATAGTTGCACACTATGATTATGAAAGTTGGCAAATGGATATCAAAACTTCTTTTCTCAATAGTTATGTTGAGGAAGAGATTTATATGGAACAACCTAAAGGTTATAAATGTAAGGAAAGTTCTAAAGTGTGCAAGCTTAATAGATCTATTTATGGTCTAAAGCAAACTTCAAGGAGTTAGAATTATCATTTTAATAAAGCCATACAATCATTTCATTTTATAAAAAATGAAGATAAGCCTTGTGTGTACAAGAAGGTTAGTGAGAGCCAACTCACTTTCCTAGAACTGTATGTGGATGATATTTTAGTAATTAGGAATGATATTGGCATGCCTACAAATGTGAAATTATGATTATGTAAATCTTTCTCCATGAAAGACTTAAGGAAGCTACCTATATTTTTGGAATTTAAGTCTATAGAGATAGATTGAGAAGAATGATAGGTTTATCCCAAAGTCTTTACTTGGAAAATATGTTAAAGAGATTCAACAAGCTTGATTTGAAGAGAGGATTATTACCATTTAGGCATGGTATCTATTTATCCAAGGGTATGTTACCTAAAACACCCGAGAAGATGGGGTCATTGGCTAAAGTTCATTATGCTTCGGCTATAGGAAACTTGATTATACTATGTACTAAGCCCGATATTGCCTATGTTGTTAGTATGAGTAGCAAGTTTCAATCCAATCTAGGTTTGGAACATTGGATAACTATTGAGACAATCTTTAAGTACTTGAGAAGGACTAAAGATTTAACCTTAACTTATGGAGTATATGATCTATAAGTAGATGGTTTCATAAATTTTGATTTTTAACTAGATATAAATGATAGAAAGTCTATCTCTGGGTTTGTTTTCATTTGTAATAAAGGTGCAGTGAGCTAGAAGAGTTCCAAGCAAAGTATCACTACGAAATTTACTACAGAAGTCATCGAGTATATAACTGCATCAAATACCGCTAAAAAAGTTATTTGGATTAATAAGTTCATTATTGAACTAGAAAATTTTCCTTCTATTGAGTCCCCAATTCCTCTTTATTGCGATGACAATGGAGCCATTGCTTTGGCAAAGGAATTGAGTCTCATAAAAAATCCAAACACATAGAAAGGCTTTTCCATATTATCAAAGAACTTGTTAAAAAAGGTGATATCATCGTGTAAAAGATAGCTTTAGATAATAATGTTGCTAATTCACTTACTAAAGCACTGACACAATTACAGATGGATTGACATCTCAAGAAGATGGATCTTAGATACTATAATGATTAGATCTAGTGCAAATGGGAGATTGTTAGTATAGGTGATATGCCCTAGAGGCCAATCACATATTTTGATATTGTAAATTATCCTAAATGGCAATAAAAGAATATTATATTATCTAAAGTTTTTATTTAATTGAATATTTATTCATTAGCATTTTATTAAATAAATTCATTATCAAGAGTTGATAATATAAGCTATGAATTTATTTAGTACATATGCTATGAAATGTTCATAGTCATATAATTAATATTTGGATAATATTAATTAGACTATCACCTCTGTCTATTTTCCTTAATTAGTATGTGACATTAATGGTGGAAGGTAGTGAGTCTCATGCTACTTGATATGAGATATCAGAATAGACACGTTAGATATATGATGGGTAGATCAAACAGTGACGTTAGATATGTGATCGTATGGATATTCACTTATATGACACGATCATAATCTAGGTCATAATGGTGAGTATAGTCCTTTGACCTGTAGTGACACAGTCATCCACATTTGAGTGGTTAAGGTTTATTACCACTTACATACTTGTGTTAATCACACATGGGTATATCATGTGATGGTGTTAATTGGTTAAATGTAGAGATGGTTGTGCGACCAAGATGGGATTCATTACCTAGAGTGAACTGAGATAAAATCCTATGCTATCTGCGTTTGTTCTTGACGAATAAGTTCCTAGCCAGGAAAAATATGACAGTCTAAAAGAGTTTTAATGCTAGAAAAGTGTTACTAGTACTTATTCTATTTTATTAAGAATTAGAACTTGAGATGAGGTTATATGATGTAGCTATTAGAGTTTGACTAAACCATGACTCTAGGCTATATCGGGATCTTTTAACAAAGGGATTTTAGTGTGCAGTAATTATAATCAAAGGGTTCATGTGAATTAATAAATACATTCATTTCTAATTGGGTAGTTATGACATTAATGCTAAGGGTCACTCACAATTTATGAGAACTAAATGTGAATAATTAGGATTTTCACCTTTTGACTTGCAAGGAGTTTCAAATAATATCAAGTGTTAATATTATCTTCTCATTGCCAATTAAACATGAACCTAGTAAGTCACACCATAAAAGAGTTTTACCAAATCTCCATTTATATTAATCTAAGTATTGATTAAAGTTTTTGATCAATTAATTATGATTAGTGAAATTGGAATTATGCTTAAAGCAATGATTCTAGCATATCATGAAATATAATTTCAATGAAGGGTTTAATTATTAATTTGTACTTAATTACTATGAGATATTAATTAAGATATCAAATTAATAATATTGATATATATTGTTTCTATTTAATTTGGATTAATGGCCCAAGTGTTATGGACCTAGGCCCAAAAGAGTTTTGAACCAAAGATTAATCCATTATATTAACAAAGCCCATCAACCTAATCTAAGCCTACTTATTTGATTGAATGATCTTGGAACAAGTTTTGGCGCAATTACCAAGCCCAAGTCCATAAAGTGATTTAATATTTGATTTTATCAAATAAAAGATTGAGTTCTTTTTGTACACTTGACATGTGTAAGGAGATGTATGTAGAGATTATACATGAGATGTATTCTTTACACACTTCTTTTGTACACTTTTCACTTTTATACAAAGTTATGTATATATATCATGCCAAGTGGCATGTGGGTGATGTACAACGGGTGATGTCATCAATCTCTACATTTATCACTTACCATATTTATCTAAAATGGTAAGTACAATTGAATATATATGATTATCAATGTAGAAAAAGTGTAGAGACATACGAGACAAAAAGAATAAGAAACATATATACATAAAAATCCAAGAGTTCTTATAAGGATCAATTTAGTGCAAGTTACTAAAGGTAATTGAGAGAGGATTGTTAACCTTAGCAAGTTAGCAATCTTGATTTTAATCTTAATAAACTTAATTTTAAGCAATTAATGTGTTTACCTCAAGTGTGTATAAGTTGGGAACAATTTCAAAGTCAACATGATAATGAAATATCGAAGAAAAATGATTGCAGAAAGCCATTACAAGTAACTATCTCGACCAGAATCATCAAAATCACTAAATTGCACAAAAAGTTACAATTTAGGTCAAAATCCCAATTGGGATCAAAGCAATCCTAAGCGAGACTAAAAGGAGTAAATGCATCAAAATGGCAAAACCTATCCCGATTGAATGTCCTAATCGAGACATTACTCAGGACAGGGCAGTCCCGATCAGGACATGGCCATCATGATCGAGATCAGGTTAGGTTTTCAAATGTAACAGCTCATAACAGTTATTTGAGACTTGTCACGATTGGGACTTGACAAAATGCAGCTTAAAAGTCCAAATTTTCATTCAAATGGACTTAATTTATATTAGGAATAAAATTATTGCTTCCAACAGCTATAATTGGATTGCTCAAGTATAAATATGACCTCTGAAGATTGTTTTGAGTTTAAGAAACTTGCTCGTTCATTTTATACATTCAAGCATTCAATTAAGCTCTTTAAACTCTTCTAAAATTTATTTTTGATATTGTATACTCTTATGAGAGTTGCTGAGTATTAGAATAGATATTCTTGTTCTTCTATTTTTTAGGATTAAAAATGAGAAGTGAGATTCTATTATAAAGGAATTGGTTTAAGTGTTTAGCCATTAAAACACTTGGGATTTTGGTTTTAGTGTGATCCTTGAAAACACTTGCAACTTGATTTTTTAAATGAGCCTATAAAAATCAAGTTGTAAGGTTATAAGACTAGCCATAAAACTCTTGTGTAATCTCAATCTTGTGAATAAGATTATGGGTGATTAAAAATCCTAACTTGGGGATATTTAAGTGGAGACATAGGATTGTTGTTGAATTCGAACTCTTTAAATCATTGTGTTTTTCATTCTTTCTTCTCAACATTTATTTTAATTCTTATTCAAACTATTTAATTTCTCAATTTTTTCTCGATTGTCCTATTCACCCCCCTCTATGACTCTTTCAATTAGTATCAGAGCTTGAATTCTAGGAACTTCATTTCTAGAATATAAGATCATGGGGAGTGAATCTCAAAATATTTCTTCACTTAGACCATTCTTTGATGGTTGTGACTATCCTCATGGGAAGTTCAAGATGGAGTTGTACCTTGATTGTGATTCTATCAAACTTTGGGACATTGTCCTAAAAGGTTAAGAACCACCTACAACTATCATAGATGGTGTGGTAACTACTCTTTTATGAAAATAATGGAGCATTAATCAAAATGAAAAAAATCATAAAAATAAAAAGGCTATGATTACTCTAGTCTCCTTCATGATAAAAGAAGAAAGAGGCAAGCTTCAATATTGTATGTCGGTTAAGGAAACGTAAGAGACCTTGGAAAAGTACTATGAGGGAAACATATAAGTGAGAAGCAAGAAAGTTCAACTTTACATGTATGAATATTAACTCTTTAAGATAAAGCCTCAAGAGTCAATCACGGAGATGATTAATCAACTTAATGCTCTTCTTATAACCCTCAAGAAACTTGGTAAACATTTCACCAAGGAAGAGGTAAACAACAAGATTCTAAGAATCCTATTTAAAAAAGATTGGGAATCTTGAGTTACTTCAATTGAGGAAGCTCAAAACCTCTCCACTCTATCAACCGATGTGCTTATTGGTAAGCTCTTGACACATGAGCTCACCATTAAGCAAAGAGGTGAAGAACAAGAAGAGAAAGAAGAAAAAAAAGAGTATAGCTCTAAAAGCTCTTCAAGAAGTTAGTGAAGAGAAAAGCATCAAAGATTCTAGTGATGAAGATAGTGACATTGTCATGCTCATTAGGAACTTCAAGAAGTTTTTCAGATAGAAAAACTTCTCAAGAACAAGAGACTTTAACAAGAAGTTTAAAGGAGATGGGAAGAAGAAAACTAAAGAGGTTACTTGCTATGAATGCAAGAAACTAGGACACATTAGAAGTGAGTACCCTAAACTCAAATTCAAGAACAAGGGAGTAAAAGATAAGAAGAAGGCATTCAAAAATACTTGGGATGATTCCTCCAAATTTGAAGAGGAAGAGGAACAATAAGAAGTGACTAATCTTTACTTCATGGCTCTTGAAAATGAAAATGAGGTACAATCTACTTCTTATTCTTCCTTTAACGATTGTGATGATTATGATAATGATGATGAGAGCTCTATTATGAAAAAATTATTAGTTAAATGTAAAATTTTATTATCTAAGAAGAAACATTAAAAACATAAGTTAGGTAGCTTAACCAAAGAATTTCAAATTTTTTGCTAAACTTGTTAAATCAAACGAAAAACTTGTTAATAATGCCAAATCTTCTAATTCTTTGGAAGATCAACTTAAGAAAGTAAATGATGAAAATCATAAGCTTTATAAGGAGATCTTAGAATTAAAGAATTCCATTGCTAAATTTAAGAGAGGAAAAGAAACTTTAGATAGTCTTCTTGACTCTCAAAAATTTCATGGAGATACTCATAGAATTGGATATAAGAATGGAATGCCTTCATCATCTTCATCACATATTAATTTCATAAAAGCCTCACATGATTCCAATCCTTCTACCTCCAAACCAAATGAAATTCAAGCTTTCAAAGCCAAAAGATCTCATATGTTGAATAACAAGGGAAAGTCTCATAAGACTCATCCTCCATCAACAAAAAAAGGTAAGGCTCAAACTATAGCACCGTAACCCAAACATGCATATATGTACAATAGACACAATGCATATAAACATATTGCATGAACTTATCAAAATATACATTGTTATTGTAAATGCATGTCTCACTCTATGACACAAAATTATAGGAGACACACACCACCATAATGTAAAAGGCATGTTTCACACACTAAAAAAGCATTTAATGCAAGGAGAAATAAATTTGAAAATGTCATATGTTCAAATTGTATGATCAAAGGACATATTAATAATGTGTGCTTCTATAAAAGACTACACATGAATTTACTTCCTTTGAATTATCTTGAAACTAACCAACCTATACCAAAAAAGGTATGGGTCCAAAAGAACACTTAAATTATTTTGTATAGGTTTGCTTGAAATCCAAAATCATAAAAAGAAAGTGGTATCTTAATAGTGAATGTTCAAGACACATGACAAGAGACAAGGAGAAATTTAACAAGCTTGATGCTAAGGATGGAGGATATGTTACATTCAGAGACAATGCAAAAGGAAAAATTATTGGCATTGGAGAAATAGGTAATCCTCAATCCTTAGCTATACATGATGTCTTATTTGTTTATAGTCTTAGAAATAATTTACTTAGTGTACGTCAATTATGTGATATGGGAAATAAAGTGACTTTCTATTCTAGAAATTATTCTGTTAGTAGTCTTGTTAAAGACAAAGTAATTTTAATTAATGAAAGAGTAGATAATTTTTATGTTATTGATTTAAATAAAATTGATAACAAAGATATAAAATGCTTAATAACTATTTCCCATGACACATGGACATGGTATAAAAGATTTGGACATGCAAATTTTGAGCTTTTGAATGATCTTTGTAAAAATGAACATGTGATTGGTTTACCTAAACTTGAATTCACTAAGGATAAACCTTATGATGTTGGTCAAAAAGGAAAATAATCTAAGTCCTCATTTAAGCTAAAAAATGTAGTGTCTATTTTTAGACCACTTGAACTTATACATATGGATTTATTTGGACCAACTAAAGTTACTAGTCTCGGAGGAATGCACTATGCAATTGATGATTATTCTAGATTTACTTGGGTATGTTTTCTTGCTCATAAGAATGATGCATTTAAAGCTTTTGAAAAATTTATAAAAAGAGTTTTAAAAAAAAAGGTTTTTGTATTTCTTCTATTAGAAGTGATCATGGAATCGAATTTGAAAATGAATTCTTCAAAACCCTTTGTAATGAAAATGGTATTTCACATACATTTTCATCTCTTAGAACTCCTCAACAGAATGATGTAGTTGAAAGGAAAAATAAAACTCTTATAGAAATTGCTAGAATAATGCTTCATGAGTATGATTTGCCTTTATACTTTTAGGCGGAAGTCGTTAACACATTTTGTTATATTTTCAAATCGAGTTTTCAAAAGACCAATTTTAAATAAAACATCTAATAAGCTATGAAATAATAGAAAACCCAAAATCTCATATCTAAGAGTATTTGTATACAAGTGCTTTATATTAAACACCAACGATAATGTTGGGAAATTTTATTCTAAAGCCAATAAAGGAATTTTCCTAGGCTATTCTATTTCTAGTAAAGCATATAGAGTCTTTAATAAGAGAACTCTAGTAGTTGAAGAGTCAATGCATGTTGTATTTGATGAACCAAACTCACTTGATCCTAGAAAGGATATTTTCAGTGTTTATGATCTTGTAGGTGACAATGAGATTATGGATACATAAGAAAAAAATGCTAGTAAGCCTTTGGAACTTGAAGGTCAAAGTAAGGAGAATAATAAGGAGATATCTCAACCTATTTTAAAGGATGAACTTCCAAAGGATTGGCAATTTAAGAAAGCTCATCCTCAAGACCTCATCATAGGTGACACTATAAAAGGGGTAACTACTAAACTTAAGTCTATTGTTAATCTAGCCTTCATTTCTTAAATTGAACCAAAAAATGTTGAAGATGCTTTATGTGATGAATTTTAAGTCCTTGTTATGCAAGAAGAGTTAAATTAATTTGAGAGAAATAAAGTTTGAACCTTGGTTCCTAGACCTAAACATCATCCTATTATAAGCACCAAATGGGTGATTAGAAATAAGATGAATGAACAAGGTGTCATAATTAGGAACAAAGCTAGACTAGTAGCTAAAGGTTATAATCAAGAGGAAGGCATTGATTATGATGAAACCTTTGCCCCCGTTGCAAGGTTAGAAGCTATTAAAATGTTATAAAATTTACATCATTTATAGATTTTAAACGTTATCATATGGATGTTAAAAGTGTATTTTTAAATGGTTTCATTGAAGCGGAGGTATATGTTTAGCAACTTCCGGGTTTTGAAAATTTTGATTCTCTAAATCATGTGTTTAAACTCTCAAAAGCATTATATGAATTAAAACAAACTCCAAGAACTTGGTATGAAAGGTTGAGCAACTTTTTACTGGAGAAAGGGTTCTTTAAAAGGAAAATTTTATACAACTCTTTTCATAAAGAAATCCAAACATAATTTTTTAATTGTGCAAATATATGTTAATGATATCATTTTTGGTGCTACTAACCATTGCTTGTGTGAGGAATTCTCTAAATTAATGCAAAGAGAATTTGAAATAAGTATAATGGGAAAACTCATATTCTTTCTCGGATTACAAATCAAGCAATGCAAAGATAGGATTTTCATCAATCAAACAAAATACACTAGTGACATTCTCAAGAAGTTTGGAATAGATGGAACTAAATCAAGCAAAACTCCAATGAGCACCACAACCAAACTAAACAAAGGTGAGAATAGCAAATCGATTGATGAAAAGTGATTTAGAGGTATGATCTGATCCTTTCTTTATTTAACTACTAGTAGACCCGATATTATGTTTAATACTTGCTTGTGTGCTAGATTTCAATCAAGTCCTAGAGAGTCTTATTTAAATGCTATCAAAAAAAATTTCAAATATCTTTGTGGTATAAGGCATTTAGAATTTTGGTATCCTAGAAGTTCTTCTTTTGATTTAATTAGTTATTCAAATGCAGACTTTACCAGTAGTTTACTAGATAGAAAGAGCACTTCTTGAACTTGTCAATTTTTAGGACAATGTTTAGTTTCTTGGTTTAACAAGAAATAAATTTTGGTTGCCTTGTCCATAGTAGAAGTTGAATATATTACTGCAAGTCTTTGTTGTTCATAAGTGCTATGGCAAAAACAATAATTGATGGACAATGGTATAAAACTTTATCACATTCCCATCAAATGTGACAATACATGAGTTATTAACCTTAGCACAAATCTCATTCAACACTCTAAAACTAAGCATATTGACATTAGACATCATTTCTTATATGATCATATTCAACTTGGTGATATCACACTTGATTTTGTTAATACAAATAATCAACTTGTTGATATCTTCACAATGATGTCATGACCCGAACCTAAGGCATGTGACCGGCACTAGGGAATGGGAAAGCATAAAACTACCAAATCCCGTAGTAAGCCTTAAAAGAAAATGTGGAATTTAAAAAATTTGAAACCTTACAATAAATAATTAAATTACAATGCGCATTATCAAACTGATTTTTCTCAATATAATTTAAACCATTATATCTTAGTGCATAAAATAAATAAACATCAGTTATACAATTAATGTCTCAATATACAATATTATAAATACATGATACTCCTAAATAAAATATTTAGTTAAATAGTTTTCTCCACTGCAGTACACAAAAATAAACACAACACAACTAAGTAGACCAACGCAGAATAGCCGGTGATGACACTACACGGTGAAGAGAAGTAGGCCTAACAGAAAAGTCCCAAACTCCTGAAAAAAATAAATTGAGGGGAGTCAGACCTTACTAAGTAAGTTAATAAAAGAGTTGTATGATTTGAAAACCTTTTTGAAAACCGTATGAATATAGTAAAAATAATTTACAACATATATATATATAACTTTTGAAAAATCTCGGTAGAACTCTAAACTCAATTCTAAATGGCCAACTGAACCCGCTTAATCCAAATGGACTGCCGGTCCCCGAGAGCAGAAGCATCAACTGAGGCACCAAGCCGCAGTCATCCACTTAATCCAAGCACATGTCACTGGCGGTCCCCAAGAGCTAAGGCATCCACCGAGGTACCCATCCTAGTCCACTATTAATTTTTCACATCACTGACAGTCCCCAAGAGCAGAGACTTCCATCGAGGCACCCGTCCCAGTTTATTACCACAAGTCATACATATTTTGGATCCATCTCTCAATCTCCACCATGTGCACACAGTCCTGGTGAAACCCTCCAGGTAGTCCGTTCTACCAAAATTTCTCAAAACTAGTTTATAAATAAATAAATAAATAAAATTCTCGATAGCAGCATTTACTTCCAATCGATAATGTAAATAACACTAAAAATATGAGCGCACGTAATTTAAAGAAAACACATGCACAGATCAATTTATTAACTTACAGGATAAGCGAGATGGCTGACGACCACGCGTCTACCTCAAACCAGAAGTTCCCGCTCCAGTACTCTCTAAAAAATAACATATTTATTTTTAAAATAATACTTATGGAATAAAAAGGAAAATTAATAAAATTACGAGACTCTAGAATGACTCAGGAAAAACTGGATAAGACTCGATAGATTGGAATACCCTAATTTATGCTAGAAAATTTTGGAAGATGTCACGTTTTACGAGAAAATCTATCGAAATTTTGGCAGAGTCTCTTCTGTAAAACGGATATCCCTCTACCGTAGGTAGAGCCACTCCTTCACAGAAAAACGCACTCAACCATACTCCGATCAGCTCTCCAATACTGCATTTAGTCCGACTAAGTTCACAACCCAACCAAACAACACAACTTAATTCTAATTAATAAAATTCACGTTTAAGTGCTTAAATAGTTTAATTATATAATAAAATTAGTTTAAAACTCATTTTATTACCAAAATAATATATAATATATTATTTCAAAATAATTTTTGAAAGTTAGTATTTATTAGTTAAAAATAGTAAATAATTGTAAAAATAATTTTAATTTCTCAAATATTAAAACCAACTAAAATATATTATTTAGCTATAATTAGCACAAAATTACATTTTTACCCCAATAATACAAAAATATACATAATATCCTATTATTACTCAAAAATTCCATAAAAATTATATAAATGCATTAAAATTATTTTCTCAACATATATATTATTAATATTAACTAAAACATATATTTAAACCAATATTCCAGCAAAAATCCAACTCTAACCTAATTATTCAATTTTGACATAAACTATAAAAATTCATAAAAATTATATAATATTCTCAAAAATTAATTTCTCAACACTAAAATTAATAACAATATATAATATCACTAAATCAACCAATTTTACAATTTAATAAATTAATTTAAGAAAATTAATAAAATAATAATAAAATATTCAAAAATTCACAAAAAATAAAAATAAATTCCAAAAATCATACAAAAATTCATAGAGGTAGATTAAGCTACTAGGAATCACATTTGTAAAGGGAGTTTGCAAGATTCAAGCTAGATCAAACTAAAAAAAAAATCAAAATCCTAGAACTTCATAAATAAAAATCAATAAAAACTCAATCAAATGGAGATTAAAGCTTAAACTAAGCTTGGATTAGTGCTCACCGGTGCAAGAGGAAGAGAAAGACACCGGAATCGAAGAAAATGGTGACCGGAAGTGATGGAGGCACAATGATAGGCAGAGAATGGGACGATCCGAAATAATAATTGTTTATAATGCAAATTAAATGTCCAAAATAATAAGTTTCAAAATAAAATATTTACGTAGAAAAATATAATTAAATATAAAATAGTAAATATTAACCACAAAATAATTGAATAATTAAATATAACTTTTAAATTTATTAATACTGCATATCTCACTTTAAAATTAATTAATTTAAAAACTAGGGTTATTACAGTCTCCCATTCTTATAAGAATTCGTCCCTGAATTCAAGAAAAAATTAATTACAAAGTTCAAGGAGGAAAGAGATACAGGAAAGAAGCTCGCATCTCAGCTTCAGTCTCCCAAGTACAGTCCTCAGCAATATAGTTACTCCACAACACTTTCACCATCGGTATCTCCTTGGTTCACAACTGTCAAATTTGGTGACCCACAATCGCCATCGAATACTCTTCGTAGGTAAGGTCATCACTAAGCTCTACGGCTTGAGGTTGCAGAATGTGAGATGGGTTAGGAATGTATTTCCTCAGCATAGATACATGAAATACGAGGTGGATTCTCGACAATTCTGGTGGCAACACTAACCTATACGCCACTTCACCCATTATTGACTGAATCTTTAACGGTCCAATGTATCTAGGAGCTAGCTTACCCTTCTTGCCAAATCTCACGACTCCTTTCATTGGAGACACTTTCAGGAACACCATGTCTCCAACCATAAAGGATACATCCTTTCTCCTCGGGTCAGCATAGCTCTTCTGTCTGCTGAAGGTTGTCTTTAATCTTTACTGTATGATGGAAACTTTTTTTAAAGTCACCTGTACCAACTCTAGACCTATCAACTGCCTCTCACCAATCTCCCAATATAATGGTGATCTGCACTTTCTACCATACAGTGCCTCATATGGAGCCGTTTCAATACTAGCATGATAGCTATTGTTATAGGCAAACTCAATAAATGGCAAGTGTGAATCCCACTGTCCTCCAAAATCCATCACACACATCCTCAGCATATCTTCTAATGTTTGGATGGTCCTCTCTGACTGACCATTTGTCTGAGGATGGAAGGCTGTACTGAAATCCAGTCTGGTGCCCAAAGCATTGTGTAATTCTTGCCAAAAGACTGAGGTAAATATGGCTCCTCTGTCCAATACTATACTTACTAGTATCCCATATAGACAAACAATCCTATCGACATAAAGTCTTATCAGTCTATCAGTAGAGTATGTCTTCTTCACTAGTAGAAAGTGTACTGACTTAGTTAGCCTATCAACAATCACCCAAATAACATCATAGCCTCCTGTAGACCGAGGTAATCCAATCATAAAGTCCATAGCTATTATGTCCTATTTCCATTCGAGAATTGGCATAGGTTGCAATAATCCCGAAGGTCTCTAATGTTCAAGCTTCGCTTGGCGATAAGTCAGGCATCTAGATACAAACTCTACAATATCCTTCTTCATTCCATTCCACTAATATATATCTTTCAAGTCATGATACATATTGGTAGAACCTGGATGAAAACTATAAGCAGAATAATGTGCCTCTTCCATAATTTCTTTCCTCAAGTCATCAACATCTGGCACACAAATCCTAGTACCCAAACGCAAGACAGCTTCTCTATCAATCATAAAATCTCTTGACTACTCTTGTTGCACTTCATATAATCCTCTACAATTGCGGGTCTCTATTCTGAGCTACCTTAACTCGACCCAAGTATACTGATCGTACCATGAATTGAGCTAAAAGACACTTTTTAGTAACTTTCAACTGCAACCCTTGATCAAGAATAAACTAGTAACATACAACTTGACTGCTCTATAAGGATCTCTCCTGATATCCTCTACATATCGAGACAACCTGTTAAACTCCTTAGTGTAGTCCTCAACAGACCTATCCCCTCTGGTGATATGAAGCAACTGCCACCTATAGGCATCCCTGGTGGCTGGAGGATAGAAAAATCTCAAAAAATGGTCCTTAAACTCTAGCCAAGTCAACTCATGCATGAACGGCTGAATCGACTGCATAAACCAGTCTTAGGCTATAACTTGGACTGATAGCTCAACAATCATAATCCGTTGGTAGTCTGTATGTCCTATCCTGGTATGTGCCTCAACAGCATTAATGAAGTCTAAGGCGTCACCAGTACCATCAAAAAAGAAACTCTACCAATCCTGGAGTAGAGAAGTGTTGTATCAGTGTCTAACATCTCCTGATTTCTCTACTATAACATCTACTACACTAAGGGCATTACTTGATTCAAAGTTGCAAGACCCTAATTAATTCCTGCTAGACCAACTGCAAAAGTCATGGGGTCTATGGCTGGAGCTTCAGGCTCTATTGGCGGCTGACCATGAACCTCAGTTGTAGCTGCCCTAACTTTACCTCTACCTCTACCTCTACCTATGCACCTACAACATGGAGCAGGAGGAAGAGACTCATCATGTACGAACTGCTCATTAAGCCTAAATATTGCATCGACAGTGGGGTCTGCTCGCATATATCTCATTCTAAAAAGACAGAGAAACCCAAATTCAAAACAAGACAAGAGTATTTAACACATACGCAGAATTTAGAAACAAGGATATCACAAAGACAAATATCAATCGAATGTACTACAGTAGTTACACGGAAAGATAGACATAGACAATTAATCAAACTATACTGTGATACCAACTTTGTCATGACCCGAACCCAAGGCACGTGACTGGCACTAAGGAATGAGAAAGCATAAAGCTACCAAATCCCATAGTGGAATTTAAAAACTTTAAAACCTTATAATAAATAATTAAATTACAATGCACATTATCAAACTGATTTTTCTCAATATAATTTAAACCATAATATCTTAGTGCATAAAATAAATAAACATCAGTTATACAAATAATGTCTCAATACATAATATTATAAATACATGATACTCCCAAATAAAATATTCAGTTAAACAGTTTTCTCTACTGCAGTACACAAAAATAAACACAACACAACTAAGTAGACCTACGCAGAATAGCCGATGATGACACTACATGGAAAAGAGAAGTAGGCCTAATAGAAAAGTCCCAAACTCCTGAAAAAAAATAAATTAAGGGGAGTCAGACCTCACTAAGTAAGTTAATAAAAGAGTTGTAAAGTTTGAAAACCTTTTTAAAAACCGTATGAATATAGTGAAAATAATTTACAACATTTATATATAAATATATATATATATAGCTTTTGAAAAACCTCGGTAGATACCTAAACCCAATTCTAAATGGTTAACTGGACTCACTTAATCCAAATGGATTATCGATCCCCGAGAGTAGAGGCATCAACTGAGGCACCAAACTGCAGTCATCCATTTAATCCAAGCACATGGCATTGGCGGTCCCCGAGAGTTAAGGTATCTACCGAAGCACCTATCCCAGTCCATTCTTAACTTTTCACATCACTGGCGATCCCCGAGAGTAGGGGCTTCCACCGAGGCCCGTCCCAGTTTATTACCATAAGTCATACATATTTTGGATCCATCTTTCAATCTCCACCATGTGCACACAGTCCTGGTGAAACCCACCAGGTAGCCCGTTCTACCAAAATTTCTCAAAACTAGTTTTAAATAAATAAAATTCTTGATAGCAGCATTTACTTCCAATTGATAATGTAAATAATACTAAAAATATGAACGCACGTAATTTAAAGAAAACACATGCACAAATCAATTTATTAACTTACAGGATAAGCGAGATGGCTGACGACCGCACGTCTGCCTCAAACTAGAAGTTCCCACTCCAGTACTCTCTAAAAAATAAAATATTTATTTTTAAAATCATACTTATGAAATAAGAAGGGAAATTAATAAAATTACGATACTCTAGAATGACTCAGAAAAATTGGATAAGACTCGATAAATTGGAATACCCTAATTTCTGCTAGAAAATTACGGAATATGTCACGTTTTACGAGAAAATCTATTGATATTTTGGCTGAGTCTCTCCTGTAAAATGGACATCTCTCTACCGTAGGTAGAGCCATTCCTGCACAGAAAAATGCACTCAACCATACTCGGGTCAGTTCTCCAATACTGCATTTAGCCCGACCGAGTTCACAACTCAACCAAACAACACAACTTAATTCTAATTAATAAAATTCACATTTAATTGCTTAAATAGTTTAATTATATAATAAAATTAGTTTAAAACCCATTTTATTACCAAAATAATATATAATATATTATTTCAAAATAATTTTTGAAAGTTAGTATTTATTAGTTAAAAATAGTAAATAATTGTAAAAATAATTTTAATTTCTCAAATAATATTAAAACCAACTAAAATATATTATTTAGCTATAATGAGCACAAAATTACATTTTTACCCCAATAATACAAAAATATACATAATATCCTATTATTACTCAAAAATTCCATAAAAATTATATAAATGCATTAAAATTATTTTCTCAACATATATATTATTAATATTAACTAAAACACATATTTAAACCAATATTCCAGCAAAAATCCAACTCTAACCTAATTATTCAATTTTGACATAAACTATAAAAATTCATAAAAATTATATAATATTCTCAAAAATTAATTTCTCAACACTAAAATTAATAAAAATACATAATAGCACTAAATTAACCAATTTTATAATTTAATAAATTAATTTACGAAAATTAATAAAATAATAATAAAATATTCAAGAATTCACAAAAATCAAAATAAATTCCAAAAATCATACAAAAATTCATAGAGGTAGATTAAGCTACTAGGAATCACATTTGTCAAGGAAGTTTACAAGATTCAAGTTAGATCAAGCTAAAAAAATTGAAACCCTAGAACTCCATAAACAAAAATCAACAAAAACTCAATCAAATGGAGATTAAAGCTTAAACTAAGCTTGGATTAGTGCTCACTGGTGCAAGAGGAAAAGAAAGACACCGGAATCGAAGAAAATGGTGACTGGAAGTGATGGAGGCACAATGATAGGCAAAGAATGGGACGGTGTAGGGAGGAACTACTATGAGTTTCTAAGTTGGTTTCTTGCTTCTTCCCGTTTTTTGGTCCATCACATTTTCTTCTTTTTTTTTTTTCTATGTTAGGATATGGGTATGCATGCATGTATGTGTTCATTATAGCATGCATGTGTATATATATATATATATATATATATGAGTATATTTTTATGTGGTGGAGATTTATTTACATAAAGTATTATTAATATAATATAATATAATATAATATAATATATATATATATATATATATATATATATATATATATATATATATATATATATATATTCACACATATAATAATAAACACACACATATGCAAAATAAACTCACATAAAAGAACACTTAATAATAATGATAATTCTAATAAAATAAATAATAGAATTTGATAAAACAATAATAGAATTAAAAATGCTCTAAATTAAATATTATCAAAATAGTTCTATCCGAAATAATAATTGTAAATAATGCAAATTAAATGTCCAAAATAATAAGTTTCAAAATAAAATATTTATGTAGAAAAATATAGTTAAACATAAAATAATAAATATTAACCACAAAATAATTAAATAATTAAATATAACTTTTAAATTTATTAATATTGCATATCTCACTTTAAAATAAATTAATTTAAAAACTAGGGTTATTACAAATGAAGAGAGATTGAACTTCATTAAACATGCACTTGGCATGATTGATAGTCCTAGTTTGTCTTGATTCTGATAGAACCTTAGGTATTTTTGCTGTTTATTTTTAGTATATAATACATATTTATTTGATTTTTTTTATCCCTCCTATTTTTCAAATTAATAATTAATTTATGAAATTTTCATTAAATTATTTATTTATTTTTTAGCAAAATATATTCATCCTAAAATGAGTCTTTTTCATTTCCTCATTTATATCTTTCAAAAATCATTAATTTTTGCAAGGACCTAATTGTAAGACTATTTGGACCTAATTTAACAAATTCCTAAAAATTTTCTAGAAGTGACCCTAGTCCCAATTGGGACATAATCTTTAATTTCTGTGTTTTTACACAGAATTCATCCTGGGATGACCTGATTGGGACATCGCTTGGGGATATCATTTCCCGATCTGGATGGGAGCATCTCACGACCAGGACATGGCTCTTGATAGGATAAGGAATTCAAATTTTTTTACCTTTTTTACTCTCCAATGAAAATTAAGAACAAATTTTAAGGTTTCTATTCAATTCAAATTTAAATTCTACATTATTCCCATCCCTAATCTCATGCCTATAAATACCACTATATTCCTTATTTATTTTTCATCTCAAATCAAATCCTTTCTCTCTACATATTTCTTCATCTATTTTCTCCTAATTGCTCCAAAGAAACCAAGAAAAACTCCCTCATCTTTTCAAGCTCCTCCTCCTTCCAAGAAGGATAAACCCAAGAGGAGTCACTCTCCATTTTCTTATTCCTCTCAAGAAATTAAGAAGAGGACGTCTTTATTCTAAAAAAGAGCTTTCATTCCCTCACGTTTTATGCATGAACCAACACTCAAGACTATAGGATGCTTTGATGAAGTCCAAGATCTTCTCCTCAAAGGTAGGATTTTTAACTTTGCTTTCACTCCTCTCCCATCCTATTTTACTCTCATTTTTGAATTTCTTTCATTTTTTACTCTTCTCTCTGTAAAATTTGATGATGAAAATCCCTATTTCTCAATGAGATTTAAATTGGGGGGGAGAGATCGCTTCATGACCTATCAAGAGTTTAATATTCTTTTTGGGTTCTCACAAAAGGGACATATTCAAGTTGATACTTATTAGATTATCTCTTCCTATTGGGATCAAATCAAGGCTCCCAATGCACCTCAATTCTCCGCTGGTTACACCAAAGCCTCCTTCATCAAATCCAAAGCACTTTGGTATGTTCATCATTTTCTCACTTATTCAATTAATGGTAAAGCTCTCTCTAATGAAGCAATTTCTCTTTATGACTTTTTTATGCTTTATTATCTCCATTAAAATGAGAATATTACTTTAGGAAGATTTTTACAATGGAGAATTTAGCTAATTAGTGATAGTCAAATTGGAATTATTTGTATTAGTGGGATTGTTATAAAATTAGTTCAATTCTTCAATGCTAATTTTGATTCTCTACCCTCTACCAAACCTTTTCTTCTTAATGCTACCTTTATTCGAAACTCCAAACAATTCACTTCTATCAATGGCGTTTAGGTTTAGAAATATGATTGAAGTTATGTTCCAAGAGTTAGAATAACAAAAAGGTTAAGGGGAAGAAGAACAAGAGACTTTACCTTAAGTTGCCCCTCCAAGAAAAAGAACAAAAAGTGAAGTAACTTTAAGTCAAGGTGCTCAAGCTCAAGAGGATGAACCTTCACGGGTTGGGCAAATTTTTGAGGGCATGTCTCTTATGGAATCTAACTCCAACTCTCGTTTTGATGAAGTTGAATATAATTTTAATGTGCGCTTCACTCAAATTGATGAAAACATTGCTCATCTTCAACATGATGTTCATCACTTCTATGAACAATAAGGCTACACATGCACCTATCATCCTCCTCTTTTTCCTCCTTAAAAATAGACCATATTTGTATTGTTTGTTTTATTTTCGATTTATGTTTTTTTTATTTTTGGTATATGAGCCTCTAACTATTAGTTTATTTTTATGCTCATTATATCGTGTTTATGTTTAGTTTATTTTTCATTTCTTTTAAGTATTTTATCTTTGTACTGCATCTTTTTATTAATTAATAAAATTTCTACGTTTTCAATTACGGTATTTAAGTTTATTCTTTTTGATTTTTGACAAAGCGAGAGAAATATTTGAGTTTGACAAATATTAATAATGTTAAAAAGTTTTATACATGCAAACTCCATTTATGTAAAAAATTTCTAACATAAAAAATTTTCCTATGTAGGAATTGTTTTGATCTTTACTTTAAAATAATTAAGTTTGCATTTATACTAGTTAATTTCTTTTAAAAAGAATTTTTTAAAGATGTGTTTGTATAAGTGATATAACTATATGATAGTGTGTCCTTAAAGGGAGAACATTGCTTAAATGGCATATCTATTTCATAAAGATTTTATGTATCTTTATTTTTTCATTGTTTTGGTTTATGGTCTTTTGTTTCCTTTATTGTTTAACAAAGAGAAAAAGCATTGTGATATTTGTGTTTAATGTTCATAATTGTAATATGCTAAGTGCTACATGATCCATTGACTAGCTAAGCTCTATATGATCGTATTTGCACTATTTTGTTTTGCATTATATATGTTTCAAATTATTTCTTTCACATCATCATCAAACATTCCTTTTATGTCTTAGAGGACCATAATCTTTCTCATGATATGTTTTATGTCATTTAGAATAAAATTTATATTTCTTATTATATCCATATTCGTAGGGGGAGAAATAAAAAAATATATTTTCGTTTCATTTATTCATTATTATCACAAATTATTATCAATCACACACTTCACATTATATTTTTTAATCAGCTCAAAATAAGTTTGTCAAAATCAAAAAGGGGGAGATTGTTGACTTTAGCAAGTTAGCAATCTTGATTTTGATATTAACAAACTTAATTTTGAGTAATTAATGTGTTTACCTCAAGTGTGTATAAGTTATGAATAATTTGAAAGTCACAATGATAATGAAATGTCAAAGAAAAATGATTCCGGAAAGCCATTACAAGTAACTATCTCTATCGGACTCACCACAAGGACTAAATTGCACAAAAAGTTATAATTTGGGTCAAAATCCCTATCGAGACCAAAGCAATCCTGAACGGGACCAAAATGAGCAAAAATGCATTAAAATGGCAGAACATATCCCAATTGAATGTCCCGATCGGGACACTGCTCAAGATAGGGTAGTCCCGATCGAGACATGGCCATCTTAATTAGGATCAAGGCAAGTTTTCAAATATAACGGCTTGCAACGATTATTAAGGCTTATCCCAACCGAGTTGGAGGATATTCCAACCGGGACCTGACAAAATACAGCTCAAAAGTCTAAATTTTCATTCAAATGGACTTGGTTTATTTGGGAATGAAATTATTGCTTCTAACAGCTATAATTGGATTATTCAAGTATAAATATGACCTCTGAAGATTGTTTTGAGGTTAAGAAACTTGCTCATTCATTTTATAATTCAAGCATTCAATTAAACTCTTTAAACTCTTCTAAAATTCATTTTTGATATTGTACACTATTGTGAGAGTTGGTGAGTGTTAAAATAAATAGTCTTGTTCTTCTATTTTTTAGGATTAGAAAATAAGAAGTGAGATTCTATTCTAAAGAACTTGGTTTAAGTGTTTAGCCATCAAAACACTTGGAATTTTGGTTAGTGTGATCCTTGAAAACACTTATAATTTGGTTTTTTGAGTGAGCTCAGAAAACTCAAGTTGTAAGGTTATAAGAGTGAATCATAAAACTCTTATATAATCTCAGTCTTGTAAATAAGATTGTGGGTGATTAAAAATCCTAACTTGAGGATAAGTTAGATGGAGACATAAGATTGTTGTTGAATTCGAACTCCTTAAATCATTGTGTTCTTCATTCTTCCTTCTCAACATTTCTTTTAATTCTTATTCAAACTATTTAATTTCTTTATTTTTGCTCAATAGTCCTATTCACCCCCCCCCCCCCCCCCCCCCCCCTCTTCCCCTTTAAGACTCTTTCAAAGATACTTGCTTCTATTTTGATTAAGGTAAGAAGGAGATTTGGTGAAGCTTGGTGTTTCAATCAAGACATTTTATAATTTTAATTCTGTTATTTTTACATTTTGCTGGTCTTACAATTTTATATTTCATACATTTTACATGTTAGAAGTGGATTCATCAAAATATGTAATCATGACTTTTTGTAATTTTAATTATGTTATTTTTACATTTTGCATGTTAGAAATTAGGATAAATACAATTTTTGAACCGTTTCATCTTACGGTGAAACTAGCCTTACAATTTTATATTTTGTACATTTTAGTGGGAGGTTGAATCCATAACCTCACCTTACAATATTTATCACTTGAGTCACTAAATTATAAAGGGAGAATCGTACATTTTACATGTTAGAAATTCAACTTTTCAACCATTTCATCTTACGATGAAACTGGTCTTACAATTTTTTTAGAACATTTAAACATGTGTATTTTATATTTCATACACTTTAATATCCTTTTAAAAAATATCGTTTCAAAATCTTTGATTTTCTGGTGGAGTTGAATTTTTTTCCTTTTTTAATAACTATAATCTGCTCTTGAGGAAGTTGGTGCACATCTTCCTCCATGCTTCCCTGTCTGGCTCTTGTTCATCCAAATTTGCCTTGACCTCATCAGCAAATGAGTCCTACAAATGTAAATAAAAATTTTGAGTCAACATGTTCTCGTCTTGTAGTCGATTTAGGCCCATTTGATTGGTAATAACACCCTAAAGGGTTGAGATGCAGCATACCGCAATGAGATTGCGCTGGAGAAGTCTGTCAATCAAGTGGAACAGAATGTCCCTTGTGTACTCAGGATGACCTTGAACGCCCATGATATGATCACCATACTTAAACATCTCAATCTCAGTTTTTGCAGACCATGCTACCACCTCTGCTTTCGAAGGAAGTTCGCTGATCTACCGTCGCAAAACATTGGAACATATCAATAGCAACATAATTTTTTTTTTTTGGTGAACCAAGTTCATTTTTGTATTGAACAAACCTCATCTCTGTGGCACTCAATTATAGATAGAGGTGTTTTTTGTGATGAGAAGAAGTCCGATGAAGATGAGAAATGAATCTGTGTCACCCCTATATCCCAGCCGGAGACGGCGCGGCCAGTCTTCCCTCCTAATGCACGAGCCAGTATCTGATCGAAACCATAAAATTTTTGTCAGGCGATGGATAAAAAGACTGATACTTTTGAGTTATGTTACATTGACATTTTCCTTAGTAGACGTTTTTCAACATATTTATTCTCTTTTTTTGTGTTACCTGTACATTTTAGTTTAAAATTAAAAATTATTGTTCCTATCCGTGTCTCTGTATCAATGTCCGTGACTTATGCTTTGCACGAAATGATATCCTACTTCCTAGGCTGAGTTCATGGTTGGATTTTTTGCTGGTTAATGGACCCAAATAAATATTGTGACAACCAAGATGAAGATTTCCTTGCACAACAGAAAAATAATTTTTTAATCAGCTATAGATATATAGAATATCAGAGCTCTCATGTAGAAAAGTGTCACTTAAAACTGAAAACTGCATTTCTTTCCCTTAAATTAAAGAATCCTAGCCTTAATATCAGGAAAATTTTAAAGCTTTCTTTTTTAACAGCAATAACTCAAAATTTGAGTCCTGGAATATTGTATGAAGAACATTTGTATAGAACCAAATAACACCTCAGAGCTAGCAAACAATATTTGACCATTACCCAATAACAAAAAAAAGCATTACCAATATTGTAAAGGACATAATAAAAAATAATAACAATAACAGCAAGAATAGATTTTTTTACAAAAAAAAAATAATAATAAAATAATACCTGGTGTCCAAAACAAACACCCAAAATTTTCTTCTTCTTCGAATCCAATTTCTTTAATAGATTCAACAGTTTACAGATCCAAATATCATTTGCATGAGAATCATTGCAGCTGCCAGTGATAACAAACCCATCAAATGTATCAATCTCATCATCATCAGGAAACTCTCCATTTGCTACCTTATAAACAGCCCATGTCTCTCCTTCTTCACCAAGCATGTCCACAAAAACACCATAGTAACCTCCGTACTTTTTTTTCACATACTCTGAGTCCTCTGCACACAACAAAACTGCAAATTTCTTTCCACCCATTTCCAATTTCCTTCTCTTGAATCAAAAAGACTCTTCCTTTTTCTTCAGTTCAATCGAAAAGTAATGACAAACAGATAGAGAACTAAGGGTTTATGTTCTTTCTTTGCAAAGCTCTCTCTGTTTGTTTCTTAATCGTTAAGAAATTAAGTTTTTATGTTAGTATTATAACCTGTTCTCTTATAGAATTGTTTTAGTTTCTTTTCCACAAAAAAACCACTATATTTTTTGACAAAGTCATTGGCTACATTGGTCCTTCTATTTTTGCTTGATATAACTATAAATTATCTTTCTATAGCAGTGTGTGCTGTTCTGCAAGCTCATATCTGTAAGTTCTCTCTCTGACATGGCCCTAATCTACATTTAGTTTTTAAATGGATAGGCATAGCTTAGCGTTCCGGATGATGCAAATTGGATGTTTTATTTGTTTTTCAACATGTTATTCGCCTGTTTTAGTGAAGTTTTTCTTTGCTGTTATATCCATCTATCCAGATTGCACGGATATGGATATAAAGACACGAAAAATGAAAATTGGAATAAAAAAAAATAATTTCTAATTGAAATGATTGTTTTTTAAACTGAAGTGTTTAAACAGTATAGACACGAAAAACGGAAACACATAAATAAGGAAATATACTGTGCAACATAACCATCAATGAACATGAAGCAATAAGAAGTGACAACAAAAGAAATTGCTGGAGCAAACACAATAGACATATAAAATTGAAAAAAAAAAAAAAGTACTGCTTAATATCTCTTCGAGTGTTCAGCACCTAAGTCATAATTAAAAGGTGAGTGCCTAAACGTTATGTTCATTCTTTACGATGCTACAATTAAAAACATTAGCTTGAGAAAGCAGATATTTCATATTCCTATAATTTAAATAATTCACTTTAGAAAACATATATTTAAATTAGAAATCATTTCTCTATATTCATATTTCAGTATCTATGTCGATGCTACCTAAATGATAAAAACATAACATTGTGTCCATCTATGGTTTAACAATTTTGTGTCAATAATCTTTGTGGTGAAACTGCTGAACATAGACCTTCAAGTGTTGTAAATAAATGGGAGAAGCTTCATTCTACTGGAATTTTAACTTCATTATTGTATTAAAGTTCAATTAGGCCTCCACACCTCTAGTTCTGGTTCCGCCTCCTGTCAACATGCATTATGATTAAGCTAAAGATGAAATAGATCATAGAACATCATTGAAAGTAATTAAAGCACAATAAAAATATTTTATTTACTAGCAAAATATAATTGCATTTTTTACCGAGCTTAGGAGCGTGAGTTCATATTCTAAACTGGGTATTAAACTGATTGGGTCTATGACATTAAGTTTGGAAAAATTCTACCATTACTTTATTTTTTATTTATTTTGTATATATCTTGTTATCATTGTTGTAGGATGTAAGTGTGTTAAATTGTCTAATAATTATTATTAACAAAGTAAATTTTACTTTGTAAAAAATAAAGTAATGGTATATTACAGTTTGATTCATTTAGTTGTATAAAATAATAAATTATATAAAATTTAAATTAAATATTTATATAGTTATATTTAAATAAAAGATAAAAATAAAAATATATATAAATTCGACTAGTCTCGAGAATTTATTAAATTGAGTACTATGAACTCGACAATAATTTAATTAATTTAATTTTTTATAAATCAATATCAAATACCACAATCAGTTTGATTCCATTACGCTCCAAAGCGAACCAAATTCAAGTATGCAGTTTGATCATGGCAGCATGAATTGGTTCAAAAACTGCTTGGTGGGTGTTCATGCTGGCTTCACAGAGCAGCGACTCATGGGTTTGGCTCAACTCAACCGTTCTTTTAAAAAAAAAATTCTTCAATCATAAAATAAAAAATAATTTAATATTTAAAATAATTATACAAGGTGATTTGTGAAGCTCTTGATGTTATTTAGTAGTAAAAATATTTGAATGCTAAAAAATAAAGTGTTTTTTATGGATAATTTATATTATGAAGTTTTAATTTGTGTCTATGAAAGAAAGGTGACATCAATATTTTTAAATAAAATTTTGAAAAACGAAAGATAATACAATACAAATTTTCAAGTAATTTCATAATATTTTTTTATTATAAATTTTATTTAAAATCATGCTTAATATCTATGTAAGAAATTTCACGTTTTTTTTTAATTTAAAGTTTAATATTGGTTGATTAGCTTGTTTATCTACTCTTTTACCAACCCACGCCAACATCATCATCATCATAATAATAATAATAATAATAATAATAATAATAATAATAATAATAACAAGCTAATCACACACGATTACTTCTTCTTTTTTTCCGAATAAAAATATAATTTCTTATCTCATTTGTATAGGTATTAAACTTAAATTTCTTAAGCAATTTTAAAAATGTACTTTTATATCAATTTAGTAAATTTAAAAATAAAATTTTGAAATATTTTCTAAAAATAAAAATTAGATTCCTCGTCCATGAATAACTATTGGAGTCATTTGGTAGTGAAATATTTTCACTTAAATAACATTTTAAATTTAAATAGTGATATATATAGTTTTATTAAATTAATTGTTAAAAAAATTTTACTATTCTGTGCTATCAAAATTAACTAATTTAGTTAAAATTTAATAGGCTCTAAATATTTATGGAAAAAAAAAACCACCTTCAATCGTCTTTAGTTAATCACATGCTTTATGTAATACCCAAAATAAAAAATCTCACATTGTTTAAACAAATTCAGACTTAACATCTTATAAACTTGGAAAATGGTAAATGCATGAAGCCGAGCTCACTAGCAAGAGCTTGGAACCCAAGTGGGGGCATTAAAGTAAGAGGAAAGATCAGGTGGTTTCGTTCGTGTCATAGGCCAATTTTTTTCTTTCAGTTTTGTACAGAATTTAGCTCCATGTTTTTCACTTTCTGATTTCCGCGTTTTGCGTTTTTTTTTTCTATAATTTTGTATTTAGTTATTATTTTCAAAACCATATTTAATTTAAGTTGATTTTTTGTATTTATTTTATTTATATATTTTAAATAATTTAAATTTATATTCTAAATAGTAATTTTTTATTTTATTTTGAAACTTATTATTATTTAGAATATAAAAATTAAGTAAATTAAATAAAAAATCACTCATAGTCTTCAATAATTATTTTTTTCATAATTATTAAGAATTTAGAAATTAAACTAATTAAAGTAAAAATTATCCATAGTATTCAATAATTATTTTTTCAATAAAAATAACAAAAAAATTATGAAATATATAAAATAAATTATTGTTTTTATTATTTATACTAATAAAAGTAAAAATCATATTTATGGTCTTAATTTTATTATTAATGATGAAAAAAATTGAAAAAAAGAAAAAAATAACAACTATAAAATTTTGTTGGTTTTAGTTGATTTTTGTTGTTTTTATTGCTTCAGTTGTAGGTTTCAATTGTTTGTATTAGTTTTCTTTGTTTATATTTGTTGATTTTTATTAAAAATAAAAAAATAACAATAAAAATTATGAGATATATAAAACAATTATTATTTTTATCATTAATACTAATAAAAGTAAAAATTTTATTTATAGTCTTAATTTTGTCATTAATAATGAAAAAATAATTTTAAAAATAGTAAAAAATAAACAACAATCAACAAATGACAAGTGACAATCAACAACATAAAATTTTGTTGATTTTTGTTGTTTTAGTTGTTATGTTTAGTTTTTTTATTATTTAGTTTGTTGATTTTTGCTTTTTTTTATTATTTCAACTTTTTTTTTGTTGATGTTACAAATACGTCATAATGATTGTAAACTTGTTACATATTGATAATCAATAAGTGTCAAATAATTTTTTTTTTTTTTTAAAAAAAAGTTAGACATTCTAATAAACAAATTCAAGTAAAAAAAATAAAATCCTTATTTTTTAAGAATATAAAAGAAGAAAATTTTATTTATTTATTATTGTTACAATAGTTGAAGATATTTATTATTTGGATTAATAATAATTGAATATGTTTAGTTCATAATTATTCATTTAAAAAAAAGTCTTAAAAGAAAAAATATTGAGCAAAAAAACATGCTAAGAATAAAATAAAAATAATATCTTAAAAATTAAAAAAAAAACGTTGAATAAAAAAAGTTGAGAAAAAAAGATGAAAATATTAATAAAAAATGTTGAAAAAAAAAAGATAAATATAGTACAATAAAAATAGAAAAAATGTTTAGCAAAAAAAATTTGAGAAAAAACTAGATAAAGATAGTAAAAAAATTGTTAAAAAAAAAAGAAGAAAACAAATAAAATGTTGAAAAAAATATAAAGTAAAAAAAATGAAAAAAAAAAATCAGTAAAAAAAATATATTAAAAAAAATCTAAAAATAAGGATAGTAAAGAAAACATGCTATATTTAAAAAAAAATTAGAAAAAATAATTTTGAAAGATTTATTTTTGTTTGTTTTGTATATTTATGTGAAAATCCCTCAAAGTAATTGGACAACTGAGCTCAGGTCATTGGGTCTTGTACAGTTCGATGAAAGGCTTAGGCTCCAAAGGTCGAAAGCGGAGTAGTTGACCCTGAACCGCCAGAATGGCCCATGAGCACGCCGCTTCGACTAGAACGGCCTTGAGCTTTCATGAAAATATGACACCCCATGATTGTTCCCAGATTGAACCATCACTTTTCATAATCTCAGTTATAAATTAGTATATATTTTGTTTGATTATAAAATAAAATAATTTAAAATATATTACTAATTAAGTAATTTTTTAAAAATAAGAACTCATATATATATATTTTTAATAAAATATTAAATGATATAAATTTAACTTAACACTTTAAAAGTTTGGCATGCATACATAAGCTAAAAAATTTTAAAAACTTGGAATTTAAGAAGAGTTGCCAATAGTTGCCATATATTGACCTAACTTAAACATAATGAAAATGAAATGTGGGAATTTTAAATTTGCAAGGCTCTTCAAAAGTCAGAAAGTTATACATTCTTAAGGGTCCAATTAAGAATGCCAATTATTCTTAATCTTATGCCCTTCTTTTTTTCTTTTCTTTTGACCTTTTTACATATCATAAGAATTCTTTATAAATTGTTAAGAGTTCAAATATATGATCAGAAGGCAATAATAACTATATTTGACTAAATTAAGATCCAAATTGACAAGAGTTCTAAAGGTTCAAGAAAAGTATAAAAAAACTTTAAATTTAATCAAGACTACTTGGAAAGTTTTATTTTCATGCTAAGCCTTGCCAAGTCACAAACTTGAAATAGAAGATAAAAGATAGTACCCACTTGCTTGCTTGACATTAAAATAATGTCAACCTAAACAAAAACTCTAAATCTCCATTTTTAATCAAGTGAGTTGGCCTAAAACTTGCCTATAACATTTATGCTTACCATATGCCTAATTTAATTCTCTCATCTTGTGCTTCACCATCATTTCCTCTTTCTGACATTAACCCTCTCTTCAACTTTTTCTTGCCACTTTAGTCCCTATTTACAGCTCAACCTCTGACTTTGTTTTTGAATCTTTTTTTGTTTTAATATAACACTACAATCTGCTTTTGAGGAAGTTGGTGCACATCTTCCTCCATGCCTCCTTGTCTGGCTCTTGCTCATCCAAGTTTGCCTTTATCTCATCAGCAAGTGACTCCTACATGTGTAAATAAAAATTCTGAGTCAAACATGGTCTTGTATTTTTTTCGATTTAGACTGTTTGATTGGTATAATTATAAAGGGTTGAGATCAACTGATGTAAATGTATATATTTTTATAGGCTGTGAGTGTTGCATACCACAATGAGACTCCTATGGAGAAGTCGGTCAATCAAGTGGAGCAGAATGTCTCTTGTGTATTCAGGATGACCTTGAACGCCCATGATGTGATCACCATACTTAAACATCTCAATCCCAGTCTTTGCAGACCATGCTAACACCTCTGCTTCCGGAGGAAGTTCGCGGACCTACCATATTACAATAAGGTTGCAAAACATTGGAACATATCCATAGCAACATTAAAATCAATTTATGCCAATGTAATTTGGTGCTACCAAGTTCATTTTTGTATTGAACAAACCTCATCTCTGTGGCACTCAATTATAGATAGAGGTGTGTTTTGTGATGGAAAGAGCTTTGATGAAGATGAGAAATGAATCTGTGTCACCCCTATATCCCAGCCGGAGACGGCACGGCCGGTCTTCCCTCCCAATGCACGTGCCAGTATCTGATCAAAACCATAAAATCTCTGTCAAGGGATGGATAAAACATATAGTACCATTGATTATAACAAATGCATATCAATGTACCTAATTGATAACTTTTCTGTGCAAAAGTAGAGAAACATCCATTATAGGATGTGACACTTGTGGTTTGTAAAAAATATTATCCTACTATTATAACCATATAATGTACAAATTTCATGAAAAATATCTGCATATTTAATGAGAAGAATTAAAACATGAGCCTAAACATAGAAATGTAAAGTTGTGGCCATTTAAAAAGTTGATGCCAGCATTATAATCTCACCAATAATGAATCATCTGGCTCCACTATTAAGAAAATAACAAGCAAGAATTACTGTAGATCATACTTGAAAACAACGTGCTAACTGAAATTACAGAAAATATATACATATTATATGGATCCAAGGGTTCCCACATGTCTAAGGTATGGTCTACTGTATCTACCGACAACTCTTATCTGCCACTAATTTACAGCATGTGTAGATATATTTGGCTAAAAAGAAGTTTTTGTCCACATTAAGGATGTCATCTGGAGACCGGAGACATGCTTTTATATTATTCATGCACTAATGAAGTAACAAGTGTCCATTTCCAAAAAATGTGATCTAACAATGCAATAACAAAACCCCACCTACCTGGTGCAGTCTATTTCTAAAAAGAACAATTAAAAAAAAAGATGAGAAGGACCAATAAGCTAATAGTCGTAACCGTTACAAAAAGGTTATAAACACTATCAAGACAACTTCATTATTGATTTTGTGCAATTTCACACGTTTCAGCATTAAAAAAGAAAGGGGGAAAAAGTAGAACTTTTGAAATATTATCTAAGATAGACGATAAAATTAGTTTTTTAAATTGAGTTTCTTGAAAATTCCACAAAAGAACAAAGGACAACAAAGCAAACCCACGTAGGAAACAGGGCTGCATGATTCACCAGACAATTAAAAAACTTAGAATGCAGGCTATATTGTCAAATTGCAGATGTTTTATTAGAAAAGATCTCTAGGTGAGCTTCATACCTTTCATGCTTCTGTCCTACTCAATAGAAGCTCTATTTCTAATGCTACAACACAAAGTGCACCCTGAATGATGAGAAATTAAGGGAAAAAAAAAACCATTTAGCTCAACCTTATCTAGTCACATGACGCACAGAACCAAAAAAAGTCTCATTCCAAATCTATTAGTGATAAAAAGAACAATGCACCTAACATTGAAAGCATGCCAAAAATTTCAGGGTCAAAAAATTTGACAACTAGAAGTCACTAAGCTAGTCTTTAATGGTCCAAATACACATATAAGAATTGAGGGTTAAAATTAGATAGCTTGAAACTTAAGAAGAAGGCCATATTGGTGCATACAAAGGAAATGGATGGCAATAAAGCACCCTCCAAATGAAATGGAAAGCATGAGCCCGCAACAATTAAAGGTCGAAAGAGAACAAAGTTGGACCACATGTACAAAAAAGCCAGATTCACAGCAAATCAAAGCTGCACAAATTCTGAAAGTTTAAGCCAAAAATGATCTCAATCATTCAAGATTGTACGGTAAATGGACCACTTACATATGCAGCTGTATCTTATTGAGTGAGCCACATGCAAAGATGCAAATGACTCACCAGAACGCTTTTATTTATTAATTTCATGCATTTTTTTTGGTACCATTTTACCTGATTTTCATCAAATTTAAAATTTATTAAATTTTTTTTAACTAGCCTCCAAAAAGAAATGACAACAGAAAAAAAATTTGTACTACTTTTGAGAGATCTTTTTGGCTCTCTGTCAAAGTTGAGAATTTGCTTGTGTGTCCCTTAAAACTGAAAACAGCATTTCTTTTCTTTAATTTAAAGAATCCTAACCTTAATATCAGGGGAAATTTAAAAGCTTGCATTTTTTTAACAGCAATAACTCAAAATTTGAGGCCTAGAATATTGTGTGAGGAACATTTGTATCGGAACCAAATAACACCTCAGAGCTAGCAAACAAGATTTGACCATTACCCAGAAAACAAATTACCCAAACAAAGAGTCCAAAAGTCACATAAATATTAAAAAACACACAATAAACAGTAAATAATAATAATAATAATGATAACAGTAATAATAAATTAAAGAAAAAAACAATACCTGGTGTCCAAAACAAACACCCAGAATTTTCTTCTTCTTGGAATCCAATTTCTTCAACAGATTCAAAAGTTCAGAGATCCAAGCATCATTTCCATGAGCATCATTACAGCTACCAGTGATAACAAACCCATCAAATGTATCAATCTCATCATCCTTAGGAAACTCTCCTTTTGCTACCTTATAAACTGCCCATGTCTCTCCTTTTTCACCAAGCATTTCCACAAAAACACCAAAGTAACCGCCATACTTCTTTTTCACATACTCGGAGTCCTCTGCACACAACAAAACTGCAAATCTCTTTCCACCCATTTCCATTTTCCTTCTCCTGACTCAAAAAGACTCTTCCTTTTCTGCAGCTCAATTGAAAATGTGACTATTTCTCTCAAAAAAAATTAAAAAATTAAAAAATTAATCTTTAAAGAGAGTTTAAGCGATTGATGAAATGGGTTTTTTTTCCTCTACAAAAAAGTTGAAAAATTTTAGAAGAAAGAGGCGAAAATAGTGACAAACAGAGAGAGAACTAAGGATTTATGTTCTTTCTTTGCAGAGCTCTCTCTGTTTGTTTCTTGTATCTTTAAGAAAGATTTTGTGTTGGACAAGATGACATTAACCTTGGTATATATTGAGGTTGTGCTCCCAATTTAACCATGAAAGTGAACAAATTTTACAATTATGTCCAAACTTTTGAATTACCAAAATACCCTTTTGTTTCAATAAATTCTTTCAAATTTTTTTTTTTTCAACCAATAAATTCTTTCAGTTGTAATTGTGTAATATGGCTTGGATAGATATAGTTAAATGAATGTGACTGGAATTGAGGGAAAATTAAGGGCTTGATGTGTATCTTGCTGGGAATTGTAGTGGAAATAAGCAAACCAAAAAGCTATGTTCAACTTATTTATTTACCGTTTTATATCTTTCTATGTTTTGGTTGGATTGGATTGGATTGGATTGAAGTACCCTTGGGGTTGTTTAGCTTTAAGGATTCTAATTAAGTGTACACTATTTAATTATATTTTAATGTGGATTAATTGTTTTTTTTTTAATTGGCTAATTGTATTAAAATTAGGTGCAAATGCTTGCCACTAAAGTGATGGATCTTCTCCATTTCTTCCCACATGGGACATAAGAGGATATTTTTGGAGAGAATGGAGGAAATCCATCATTTTTCTATTAGTTTTTTTCTTTAATTTATTTTTATTTCTTTATATATGATAGAAAATGCTACAACAATTCTTGACTGCTATATAAAATGCTCACAGACTATTCATATTTTCTTTTACCTTTTTTTAATTTATAAATAGGTATTCAAGTTTTCAAATTTTTAGTAATCAGTTGACAAAAAATTTTTAATGACGCTAAACACTATGAGTTTAACTAATAATTACTAGATTAAATTGGGTGCAACTGTTTTTTTTTTTTAAATAATGTCTTGAATTTAAAATAAAATATATCTAGTTGAGTTAAATTTGTTGTTGAGACCATTGTTACCCTTATGGATATATTCATAATCGGAGCACACTAAGAATTTTGAGTGGCAATTGAAGATTGTTGCTGAATAACTGCTTGGTCCAGAAGTTGAATAGATGACCACTATTTCTCAAAGGATTTGACAACTTGCCTTGGATCTTCAAGTTTTTTATCAAAAATTAAGTTGTTGCGAGCTTTCCATATCGATTAACAAATCCCAACAACCATATTAAGTATTTCAGCATTACCATTGTCAATAAATATTCTATAAATTCAAGACCACCAATTTGCAAAAGATACAAATTTGATAAAGCCAGGCATGTAACTAACTGCACTAGCATACCAAATCATTTTGGAATGTTAACATAAGAACAGCAGATGCTCCAAAATCTCTAGATTAGCATTACATTTCTAACATATAGGACTAAATCCATAACCTCTTTTTGCCAAGCCTTCCCCAGTGAGAATGACATTTCTCATGCACCTCTAAAGGAAAATTTTTATCTTAGGAGGAATTTGGAGAGACAAAATAGAGTTCTACCAGTTAACTCCATTTCTAGAAAACTGGCATCCAAGAGTATTAGTAGTAGAAATGGTACTTTTAAGGAAACTGCAAGCCGATTTAACAACATAAATTCATTTAACATCGATTAGCACTCCTTATAGGAATACATAAGATTGCTTTAATTTCATCCTCACTAAACAAATCCCTTAGAACGGATAGGTTCCATCTCTAATCTTGCCAATTGATTAGATTAGAGACAAGGTTGATAGCACAATTCAGAGGCTTTATGGATTGAATTCTAAATCTAGGAAGAAGGGGAATCCAAGGATCATTCCATGCATCAATATTTCTACCAGATCTCACTACCCATTTAAAACCATCTTTAATCGGGTCTCTCCTAAAAATAAGAATGCTCCATAGCCATGAAGCTGTTACTCCTTATTTAGAATTTAAAATATCAAAATAAGGTTGAGAATTTTAACAGTCAAAGAGTTAGGATTTTAGACTAACCTCTAAACAAATTTTCCAAGCAGAATAATAGAAGCTCTCGAAAACCCAACCTCAGCCCTTTTTGCCACAGTAATATTAGACTATTTTACCTAGTGGAATTTTATATCTTCAGGGCTTTGAGACCATCAGAAGCTTCTTATGAGCTTTTCCAATTCAAAAACAACTCTAACAGGGATATGGAGAACATACATGATATAAGCAGGGAAAGATTGAATAACTAATTTAATGAGAACCTCTCTTCCAGCTAGTAAGAGAAACTTGCATTTCTAAGATTGCATTTTTTACTTAGCCTTTTGGATAAGATAATTGCACAGAGCTCTTATAGTTTTTGCCCAATCCATTTGAATCCCTAGATATTTAGTGGCATATCGAGATTCCTCTATTTGAAAGAGCAAGCAGATTTTCCTTTTGAGATCATCATTAACATTTTTACTATAGAATAGTTTGAATTTGTGTAAATTCAATTTCATCCTTGATTCCTCTAGAAAAGTGTAGAGAATGATTCTTAAAGAAGAGGATTCATCTAAAGAAGCTTCACCAAAAAGGATAGCATCATCTGTAAAAAAAGAGTGGGTCAGTTCCAAACAGTGTCTTGTTAATTTCAAACCTCGGATTCTACCTTGGAGGTTGCCCAAGCGAAGAGAGTAAGATAAATCATTAGCTACAATTACAAATAAATTGGGAGACAGTAGATCTCCTTGCCTAAGACCTCGATAGGGAGCAAATTATCTGGTACTGCTTTCGGTTAGAGAGATCGAATATCTTAACGAAGAGACACATTCCATCATCCATTTTATCCATTTGTTATGGAAACCAAATTTCTCCATGACTGCTTTTAAAAAAGGCCATTGGACATTGTCAAAAGCCTTTATAAATTCAAGTTTCACAACCATAAAACTCCTTTTCCCTTTAGTTTTGTTTCTTAAGGCATGTATAACTTCGTGGTTCACCATAATGTTGTCTTGAATGGATCTACCCGTAACAAAAGCATTCTAATTCTCTAAAATTAAGAGAGGGATAATTGCCTTTAACCGGTTTGTTAAGATCTTTGATATGATCTTATAGAGGAAGTTACAACAACTTATAGGTCTGTAGTCATCAAAACTTTTAGGATTCTTGACTTTTACTACCAAAGCAATAATTGTGTTGTTTAATCTAGGTGAAAGAGAGGAAGAAATAAAGAAGTTTTTAAACATAGCAACAATATCTAAACAAATAATTTCCTAATGGTTCTAATAGAAAGCTCCTGAAAAGCCATCAAGACCTAAGGCCTTTAACTTCCCTAATGAAAAAATAGCTTCCTTAATCTCTTCTCCACTTACATCTTTAATTAAGCTTTAGTTCATTTGTTTTGTTACTAGGTGTGGGACTCCAATGACAGACCGTCAAGAATTAGAGACTAATTCAGGGCTATAAATTTGTTGAAAATGCAAAATGGTTGCTTACTTGATTTGATTTTCATCTGTAATCCATTCTGTCAAGATTGATTTTATGGTTAGAAAATCAATAAGGAATCCAAAGGTTGATTGATCCCAATCAATCAAAATATTTACTTGTAATCTAATAGACTATAATAGAGATTTCTTACTTAATTTGGAGGTGAAAATTAATATATGAGGTCAATTGGAAATATTTTTCTCCTAATCAACTCACTTTTAAATTAATTTAATTTTCATATAATTTTCCTTATAAAGAACTGAATGTGAAAAGAATCCTAGAGGGAGGTGAATAGGAATATCAAATAAAAATGAGAAATTAAAAGAATTCTTTATAAGAATTAAATGGAAGTTGAGAAGGAAGAATGAAGAACACAAAAATTTAAGGAGTTTGGATTCAACAACAATCCTATGTCTCCACCTAATTTATCCCCAAGTTAGGATTTTCAATTACCCACAATCTTATTCATAAGATTAAGATTACACAAGAGTTTTATGGCTCACTTTTACAACCCTACAACTTGAGTTTTCAAGCTTATACAAAAACCAAATCCCAAGTGTTTCAATGGACAACACTTAAACCAATTCCTTTAGAAATAAATCTCACTTCCTTTATAATCTATCCTAATATTTAAGATGAATAGAAATTATATTTCTAACACACAATCAACTCTCACAAGAGTTATACAAACAAATAATTGCTTAAGAGAATTTGAGAGCTCAATTGAATGCTTAAGAATGAATGAATGACAGACAAGTTTCTTAACTTCCATTCAGCTCTAGAAGTGTTATATAGACAAACACTCAAAAAATATAGTTGTTAGAAGTTCAAATAATGTGTCAAACATCTATATTTTGAATCCAATGTTTATAATTTTAAATTATTAAAAGTGATATTGTCAGACAACTATATATGGATTAAAACTGTGATTAGATACTGAAGATGTTCAAATTTACCCACACTTTTTTCATAAAAGTTGTAGATATTTAACTTAGCTTTCCATATCATTTTAAATCACCTTAATTAAACTTTTACATCTTAAGATATGTCCAAAATACTAAGAGTTGTGCAATCTAAAATGCAAACTACTATCAGACAACTATACACAAGTTGAAGCCATGATTTTCTATTGGAGACGTTTGAATTTGCCTATACTTTCTTATAAAGGTATAGATATTTGACTTATATTTTCATATCATTTTGAATTACTTTAATTGGACTTTTGTAGCTCAAGATATGTCTAAAATATTAAGAGTTATTCAATCTAAAATGCAGACTACTGTCAAATAGTTATACACAAATTGAAGTCATGATTTTTTATTGGAGAAATTTGAATTTGACTATAAGATATTTGACTTAGCTTTCCATATAATTTTTAATCACCTCAATTGGACTTTTGTAGCTCAAGATATGTCTAAAATATTAAGAGTTGTGTAATCTAAAATGGCAGCTGCATATATTGATTTTGACTGAATATTTGCATACCCAAATGAACTCAGATTTTAATAAGAAAGCCCAATTCAGAAAGCTCAAGATGTCTATTTCAAATATGAAGAATATAACTTTCTCATTATAAAGCTTTAAGGATGTCAAAAGCCTCTTTGAATCTCAAAGGTTGAATCAGCCCAAGATAATCATACTTCATTTTAACTTTCAATTGAATCCTAACTTATACACACTTAAACAAACAAATTAAATGGTCAAAATTAAGCTTGTTAAGATCAAAATTAAGATTGATTATTTCTAAGGTCAACAATCTCCCCCTTTTTTATTTTGACAAATTTATTTTGAGTTTGATAAAAAATAATAAAAAGTAAAATGTGTGATAATATTTGTGATAATAATGATACCAAATGAAATAAAATATATTTCTTTATTTCTCCCCCTAAAAATATGAACATGATAAGAAATATAAATTTATAGATTATTCCCCTTGACAAAAAAAAACAACATAAAATATAGCAAGAGGGATAAAAACATGACATTCTTATAACAAATGTATTAAAAATATAAAATATGATAACATGATCATTTAAATAAAGGTTAGGCAATTTGAGGAAATAATTTCAAACATATATGTATATAGTGCCACTAAAATGCATCACAAAAAAGTACATATAATAATAATGTTAATGCTAGACGTGCTTGATTATCATATGATCATATAGAGCTTAGCTAGTTAATCAATCATGTAGCACTTAGCATATAAAAAAAATAAACACAAATTATTCATAACATATTTTCCTCTCTTTGTATAAAGGTAAAAGGAAAAAAGAGAGATATAAGAGAAAATGAACCTAAAGGGACAAAAATTCATATAGGAACAAAGCAAAAATACACCAAATCTTTGTAAAAATATTCATACCTTATCAATATCAAAACAATTCCTAAGAAAATATTATTATACACATTTATAGTAACACATAACAAACTCAAATATATTTCTCCCCCTTTGTCAAAAGCAAAAAAAAAAGAGAGATATAAAAGGAAAATGAAAACAAAAATACAAAAAAAATTTATAAAATCTATGTTATACATAAATAAAGTAAGCAAAATAAGACCTTTTGTCATATATAATGTATGACAAAATTAGTTATACTTACAATGTTAATATGCATGCAAAAATTTTAAACAAATTTTCTCTCCCTATATCAAACAAAAATATAATATGTTACTAACATAACACATTTTTTAAAGGAGTTTTAAAATTAAAAAAATACACATGTTAAAAAAATATTAACTAGGTACACTTACAAACTCAAATTATTTCTCCTCCTTTGACAAAATGTAAAAGGAAATTTAAAAAGATAAATCAAATCTAAATTGACGACTATATAAAAAAATTTAAAATCAAAATCAAAATATTTATCAATCAAAGTAATTAATAAGCACAACATGATTTTACATTAAAACAGTTCAACCATCAATTAAATATAAAATCAAGATAAACTAAAACCATCAATCATGTCAAGTTCATGCTTAATGAAATTTAGTATCTCTTCATTGAGAGGTTTGGTGAAGATATCTGCAAGTTGATTATTTATATCAACAAATTCAAATGAGATATCACCAATTTAAACATGATCATATAAGAACTAATGTCTAATGTCTATATGCTTAGTTTTAGAATGCTGAATGGAATTTTTGTTAAGATTGATAGCACTTGTATTGTCACATTTGATTGAAATGTGATCAAGTTTTACACCATAGTCTAACAACTATTTTTTTTGCCATAAAACTTATGAACAACAAAGACTTGTTGCAATATATTCAGCTTTAGCAGTGGAAAAGGTAACTGAAACTTGTTTCTTGCTAAACTAAGTAACAAATCATTATCCTAAAAATTGACAAGTTCTGAAAGTGCTTTTTCTATCTAATAAATTGTCGGCAAAGTCCACATCATAATAGCTAATAAAGTCAAAGGATGAACTCCTAGGATACCAAAGTCTTAAATGCATCGTACCATAAAGATATTTAAAAATTTTTTTGATAGCATTCAAATGAGACTCTCTAGGACTAGATTAAAATCTAGCACACAAATATAATATCGAATCTACTAGCAATTAAATAAAGAAGGGATCTGATCATACCTCTAAATTGTTTTTCATCAACCAGTTTATCATTTTTATCTTTGTTAAGTTTGGTTGTGGTACTGATTGGAGTTTTACTTATCTTAACTCCATTCATGCCAAACTTCTTAAGAACATCTCTTGCATACTTAGTTTGATTGATGAAAATCTTATTTTTACATTGCTTGATTTGTAGTCCAAGAAAGAATTTGAGTTCACCCATCATACTCATCTCAAATTCTCCTTGCATTAAATTAGAGAATTTCTTACACAAGCAATGGTTAGTAGCACTGAATATAATGTCATCAATATATATTTGAACAATTAATAAATTATATTTGAATTTCTTTATAAAAAGAGTTATGTCAACCTTTCATTTAGAAAAACCTTTCTCTTTTAAAAAGTTACTTAATCTTTCATACCAAACTCTTGGATCTTATTTCAATCTATATAATACTTTTGAAAGTTTAAACATATGATTTAAAGAATCAAATTTTTCAAAACCCAGAGGTTGTTCAACACATACCTCCTCTTTAATAAAATCATTTAAAAATTCACTTTTAACATCCATTTGATAAAGTTTAAAATCCATGTATGATGTAAGTGCATATAGCATCCTAATAGCTTCTAACCTTGCAACGATGGCAAAGGTTTCATCATAATCAATGCCTTCCTCTTAATTATAACCTTTAGCTACTAATATAGTTTTATTCCTAGTTATGACACTTTGTTCATTCATCTTATTTCTAAACACCCATTGGGTGCCTATAATAGGATGATGTTTAGGCCTAAGAAACCAAGGTCTAAACCTTATTTCTCTCAAATTGATTTAACTCTTCTTGCATAGCAAAGACCCAAAATTCATCACTCAAAGTATCATCAACATCTTTTGGTTCAATTTGAGAAATAAAAGCTACATTAATAATAGACTTAAGTTTAGATCTAGTAATTCCCCCTTTTGTAATGTCACCTATGATGAGGTTTTAAGGGTGAGCTTTCTTGAATTGCCAATCCTTTATAAGTTCATCCTTCAAGGTAGGTTGAGATGTCTCCTCATTTTCCTCCTTGTTTGGACCTTCAAGTTCCAAAGCTTACTAGCATTTTCTTCTTATGTTTCCATAATCTCATTGTCACCTATAAGATCATCAACACTATAAACATCCTTTTTAAGATCAAGTGAGTTTGATTCATCAAATATCACATACATTGACTCTTCAACTACTAGATTTCTATTATTAAAAACCCTTTATGCTTTACTAGAAATAGGATATCCTAGGAAAATTCCTTTATCAGCTTTAGAATTAAATTTTTCAAGATTTTCCTTGGTATTTAATATAAAGCACTTGCATCTAAATACTCTTAAATATGATATTTTAGATTTTCTATTATTCCATAGCTCATAAGATGTTTTATTTAAAATTGGTCTTTTGAAAACTCGGTTTGAAATATAACAAGATGTATTCATGGCTTCCACCAAAAAGTATAGAGACAAATTATACTCATAAAACATTATTCTAGCCATTTCTACAAGAGTTCTATTTTTTCTTTCAACTATCTCATTTTGTTGAGGAGTTTTAGGAGATGAAAATGTATGAAAAATATTATTTTCATTACAATATTTTTTAAAAATTTCATTTTCAAATTCGGTTCCATGATCACTTCTAATGGATGAAACATAAAAACTTTTTTCTTTTTGAACTCTTTTAGCATAATTTTTAAAAGCTTTAAAAGCATCATTCTTATGAGCAAAAAAATACACCTAAGTAAATCTAAAGTAATCATCAACCAATACATATACATAGTGTATTTCACCGAAACTAGCAACTCTAGTTGGTCCAAATAAATTCATATGTATAAATTCAAGTAGCCTAGAGGTGGACACTATATTTTTTAGCTTAAATGAGGACTTGGATTATTTTTCCTTTTGATAAGCATCACAAGGTTTATCCTTAGTGAATTCTAGCTTAGGTAACTCAATCACAAATTCATGTTTACAAAGATCATTCAAAAGCTTAAAATTTGCATGTCCTAACCTTCTATGCCATGTCCATGTGTCATAGGAGATAGAGACTAAGTATTTTATGTCTTTGTTATTAATTTTATTCAAATCAATGACATAAACATCGTCTACTCTTTCACCACTAAAAATAACTTTATTTTCATTAAGACTACTAATAAAGCAATTTTTAGGATAAAAAGTTACTTTATTTCCCATGTCACATAATTGATTTATACTAAGCAAATTATGTTTAAGAACATCAACAAACAACACATTATGTATAGATAAGGATTGAGGATTACCTATTTCTCCAATATTAATAATTTTTCCTTTTACATTATCTCCGAAATGAACGTGTCCTCCATCCTTAGCATCAAGTTTGTTGATTTACTCTTTGTCTCCTATTATGTGCCTTGAACATCCACTATCAAGATATCATTTTCTTTTTATTCTTATGAATTTCAAGCACATCTACACAAAATAATTTAAGTGTTCTTTTGGACCCAAACCTTTTTTGGTCTAGGTTGGTTAGTTTCAAGATAATCCGTAGGAAGTAAATTCATGTGTAGTCTTTTATGGAAGCACACATTGTTAGTATGTCCTTTGAACATGCAATAAGAACATACAATATTTTTGAATTTATTCCTCCTAGGATGAAATGCTTTCCTAGTATGTGCAACATGCCTTTGGTATTGTGTGTATCTCTTATTGTTTTATGTCATTAAGTGAGATAGGCATTGGCAATGGTGATGTGTATTTTAATAATTTTATGCAATATATTTATATGCATTGTATTTTTTAGTATGTCTATTGTAATTGTATCTAATGTACATATAAGCATGTTTGGGTTTAGGTGCTCTAGTTTGAGCCTTACCTCTTTGTGTTAATGAAGGATGAACTTATGAGACTTTCTTTTACTATTGAACACATGAGATCTTTTAGCTTTGAAAGCTTGAGTCTTATTTGATTTTGAGGTTAAAAGAGTGGAATTATATAAAGCTTTTACAAAATTAATATATGATGAAGATGATAAAAATATTACTTTCTTATATCCAATTTCATGGGTATCTCCATGAAATTTTTAAGAGTCAAGAAGACTATCTAAAGTTTTTTTTTCCTCTCTTAAATTTAGAAATGGAATTTTTTAATTCTAAGACCTCCTTAGATTGTTTATGATTTTCATCATTTTCTTTGTTAAGTTAATCTTCCAAAGAATTAGAAGATTTTGCAATACTAACAAGTTTTTCATTTAATTCAACAAGTTTAGCAAAATTAATTTTTAAATTTTATAATTCTCTATTTAAGTTACCTAATTCATGTCTATAATGTTTCTTCTTAGATAATAAACTTTTATATTTAACAAGTAATTTACTCACAATAGAGCTCTCATCATCATTATCATCATCATCATCATCATCATCACAATAATGATCATAATCATCAGAGGAAGAAGAAGAAGTAGATGGTACCTCATTTTTGTTTTTAAGGGCCATGAAACAAAGATTTGTCACTTCTTGTTGTTCCTTTTCCTTTTCGGATTTGAAGGAATCATCCTAAGTAGCTTTGAATACCTTCTTCTTATCTTTTGCTCCCTTATTCTTGAATTTGAGTTTGGAACACTCACTTCTAATATGTCCCAGTTTCCTGCATTCATAGCGAGTAACATCTTTAGTTTTTTTCTTCTCATCTCCTTTGAACTTCTTGTTGAAGTCCCTTATTCTTGAGAAGTTTTTCTTTCTTAAAAACTTCTGAAAGCTCCTAGTGAGCATGGCAATGTCACCATCTTCATCACTAGAATCTTTGATGTTTTCCCTTTCACTATCTTCTTGAAGAGCTTTCAGAGCAATGCTCTTTTCCTTTTCTTCTTTCTCTTTTTGTTCTTCACCTCTTTACTTGATAGTGAGCTCATGTGTTAAGAGCATACTAATGAGCACATTGGTTGATAGAGTGGAGAGGTCTTGATCATCCTTAATTGAAGTAACACGAGATTCCCAATCCTTCTTAGGTAGGATTCTTAGAATTTTGTTATTTACCTCTTCCTTAGAGAAATATTTTTCAAGTTTCTTGAGGGTTGTGAAGAGAGTATTGAGACAGTTTGTCATCTCCGTAATTAATTAATGAGGCTTCATTTTGAAGAGTTCATATTCATACATATGAAGTTGAACCTTCTTACTTCTTACTTGAATGTTGCCTTCATAGTGGTTTTCTAAGGTCTCCCACATTTCTTTGGCCAACTTACAATGTTGAAGCTTGTCTCATTCTTCTTTTATCATTAAAGAGACTAGAGTAATTATATCTTTTTTATTTTTATGATTTTCTTCCTTTTGATCAATACTACATTGGCTTCTTGCAAGAGTAGTTACTACACCATCATTGATAGTTATAGGTAGTTCCCAACCTCTTAGTCCCAAATTTTGATGAAATCACAATCAATATATAATTACATTTTGAATTTATAATGTGGATAGTCACTACCATCAAAGAATGGTCTAAGAGAAGAGATGTTTTATGATTCACTCCCCATGATCTTGTATTCTAGCAATGAAGTACTTAGAATTCAAGCTTTGATACCAATTGAAAATAGTCATAGAGAGGGGCATGAATAAGACTATCAAATAAAAATGAGAAATTAAAAGAATTCTTTGTAAGAATTGAATGGAAGTTGAGAAGGAAGAATGAAGAACACAAAAATTTAAGGGGTTTAGATTCAATAACAATCCTATGTCTCCACTTAACTTATCCCCAAGTTGGGATTTTCAATCACCCACAATCTTATTCACAAGATTGAAATTACACAAGAGTTTTATGGCTCACTCTTACAACCTTATAACTTGAGTTTTCAAGGCTCACTCAAAAACCAAACCCCAAGTGTTTCAATGGACAACACTTAAACCAATTCCTTTAGAAATAAATCTCACTTCCCTTCTAATCTATCTTAAAATTTAAGATGAATAGAAATTCTATTTCTAACACATAATTAACTCTCACAAGAGTTATACAAACAAAGAATTGTTTAAAAGAATTTGAGAGTTCAGTTGAATTCTTAAAAAAGAATGAATGATAAACAAGTTTCTTAACTTTCATTCAGCTCTAGAGGTATTTATATAGACAAATACTCAAAAATATAGCTATTGAAGGTGCAAATAATGTGTCCAACGTCTATATTTTGAATCTAATATTTATAATTTTGAATTATTGAAAGTGATGTTGTCAGACAGCTATACATGGATTAAAACTGTAATTGGATACTGAAGACGTTCGAATTTGCCTATACTGTCTTTATAAAAGTTATAGATATTTGACTTATATTTTGATATCATTTTAAATTACCTCAATTTGACTTCTACAGATCAAGATATGTCTAAAATACTAAGATCTATACAATCTAAAATGCAAACTACTGTCAGATAACTATGCACAAGTTGAACCCATGATTTTTTATTGGAGATGTTTGAATTGCCCATACTTTCTTCATAAAAATTGTACATATTTGACTTAGATTTTCATATCATTTTGAATCACTTCAATTGGACTTTTGTAGCTCAAGATATGTCCAAAATACTAAGAATTGTGCAATCTAAAATGCAGACTACTATCAGACCACTATGTACAAGTTGAAGCCATAATTTTCTATTGGAGATATTTGAATTTGCCTATACTTTCTTCATTAAAGTTGTATATATTTGACTTATCTTTTCATATCATTTTAAATCACTTCAATTGGACTTTCATAGCTCAAGACATGTCCAAATACTAAGAAATGTGCAATCTGAAATGGCAGCTGCATATGTTGATTTTGACTTAATATTTGCATAGTCAAATGAACTCGGATTTTGACAAGAAAGTCTAATTCAGAAAGCTCAAGATGTCTATTTCAAATGTGAAGAATATAACTTTCTCATTATAAAGCTCTAAGGAAGTCAAAAGCCTCCTTGAATCTCAAAGGTCGAATCAGCCCAAGATAATCATACTTTATTTTAACTTCTAATGGAGTTCTAACTTACACACATTTAAACAAACAAATTAAATGCTCAAAATTAAGTTTGTTAAGATCAACATTAAGATTGATTATTGTTAAAGTCAACAGAATAAACATTTCATTGTGATGCAACAAGTATTCAATATTTGGTTTCGGAATCATATCATTGAATTTTGATTATTTTTATATATATATCATATTAAACTTATAATTATCATAGTATAAGATATATTTCCTTGCTAGTGATCATGATGTCACATCCCAATTTGAACATTCTATATTAACTTTGATTTTTTGTGTTTATGAAAAAATAAATAATTAGCTGGGATTAGAATATGTTTTCACGTAGTATAGAGTCTTACTTAAGATTTGATATAGGTAAAAACTATTTTTAAGTTCTTGAATTATAGTAATTTTTTTTATTGAGCTCCTATTGTTTTATTGTATTGCATTGAGTTCCTATATTATTATTTATGCATACATTGAACCTATCTATCTACTATTAGTTATATAATACATTAAGCTCCTAAAATTTTGATAAAAAATTTATAAATTGATCAAATTGGGGGTCAATATATGCATAAATAATAATATAAGGTTTTAATGCAATACAATAAAATAATAGAGATTCAATATAAAAAACTACTATAATTTAAGAGTTTAAAAATGGATTTTTCCTTTGAAATATGAGAGGTATCAATAAGATTGCACACATAAGCTAACTAAAGTTTGGCAAACCTAAATATAATTATTTTTTTAATTGAACCAAACCCAAGTCAAGTTATTATCGTTTATGGTTTACCGACTTAAATAAAAATAAAAATTATGATTTTATTTTAATAATCAAGTTTAAATACCTATTGTTACAATTATTAAGCAAAAAATACATATATATCATATATCTACTATTAAATTATTAAATTTTATAGCCAAAGCCTATATAATGAGTTGATTTATGAATTTTGTCTATATGAATGTAGCTCATTTATTTTACTAATTTCTTTTACTTGCATTTATTAAACCAATCTTAATGCACGAGTTTTAGTATTTTTTTAAAAATATTTAATTTATTTGCATGCATAGGCTAGTTGTGAACAATTGGTTAAAAGATTAAATTTGGTTGCATTTTTTTCTTAGCCATTCATGTTCATAATTCATTAGATTTTATTTAATTCTTATTTTTCAAAATAAACTATATTATAAAAGCAGGAAAAACTCATTTGAAATATTACAAACCCAGTTCAAGGGGAGAGTTTTAGACAAAACTAATTTAGCTAACTAGTCAGTAGCAACATATTTAATTCAAGTTGAGCCATATAGGACGGTAATAATAATAAAAATTTTCCAAAAATTAATTTAACGTAATTATATAAACTATCTATACAACTCGAATCAGAGATATTTTGGTTGCTTTTAATTTGATGTTTATTAATCATCATCGCATTAGAATTTGGCAACAAAAATTAAAAAAAAAAAAAAAAAGTAATCTCCACACAAACTTTATAAAAAGAAAGAGCAATTGAGTTACTTGTACAAGAAGACCATTTCTATTTATTAAACTTTTCTTGTAACGACTGCTTCTATTACTCTTTTTTTCAGGTAACGTCATTAGTGTTTCTTGCTTTTGAAATGCTTAAATGGCATCATGCTAAAAGCAACGCAATTTTTTCTTTCTGGGTATTTGTACTTATACTTGAGGTGTCTGTACCTTCTCAATTTGCTATAAATTCAGCAAAATCATATGACAATTTTAGCTAATTGTGATTCTGACCTTAAAAGAATGGTAAAATTGTTATGTTAGTTTCTTCATTTTTTTTAACAACAGAGTATTACACTCTATATATTTTATATATTATTATATCATTTATTTATCTATCATATTATCTATTATATATTTACAAATATTATATTATTATTATTATTATTATATATAGTATTAAACTTTACCTAACGGTGATAATCAATGAGTACCTTAATTTTTTGTAATTGCTAGAAGTTGAACCCATAACCTCAGAATCATGTAATCTCCACCGTAACTATTAAAGCTAAGCTTCATTGGTAATTTCTTAATTTTTACTTTTGGTAATTCATTGGCAATTTTTTTCTTTTTTAAATTGATGACAGTATTAGTGTGGTATAAATTTTTTATACCACATTGACCAATACTGGGTTAAAAAAATTTAATCTGATCAGAATTTGAATATTTTTACGTGTAAATTTTGTAGAATTTTACAGCATTAAATCGTATTTCTTGAATTTGAATGTTTGTATTATATTAATAATAATGCTTGATTTATTCACAATTCCTAGACACATCAGCTATATTAGTTTCAAACAAAATTAATTTCATGTATATATATAAAACACAAAATAAGGAAATTTACACATCAACTCTAGTTTCAAACAAAGTTAGTTTCATGTATGTATAAACATAAAATAAGGAAATTTATATACAAACAGTTAATCCATTGATCAATATGTTTGTTTTCTTATCATGCGACGACACTAAATACACGTGAGTTTGCGTTTATAATGTTTACGTAGATATTTAAATAAGATATTCCACTTATAAAAACTTATAGAATATTTTAAAAATTTAAAATTAAAATTTGTTATTTAAAAAATAAAAACTTATCACAAAACGTAAAACAAAGAATAGCCTCATAGTGTAGCCTAATGGATTTCCACCTTGCTTGGAGGCACTTTATAATTAGAGCTTGTGGAGAAAAAAAGGGAGAGGATAAGGTCAAGAAATTATCATGACTAATGGATTTCGTAGGTCATATTATAAATAATTTGAGGGACAGATTTTCAACCATCATTCAAAAATATGCTAATGTGGGCAGTCACATTCAAAGCTATATATGCTTCTTTTTTTTTTTTTTTTAATCTTTTGGAAGTTCTCGCAATAGGAAAAATTTTATTCCGAATACTTATATTTTTTTCATTATATATAAATATATGTTTCATTTTTAATAATTTAAATCAATTAATTAGAATTAGTCTCATTTAATCGATGTCTCAAATTTAAAACATCATTTATATAGAAAATGTTAGATTAGTTGTTGTAAAAATTTTTTTACTTCTAAAATTTTATTCAAATCGAATCGAATTAATTAAAATGTAATACATAAATCACAGTCGACTAGCAATTAGTATTAACACATTCACAGCAAGAAAAGAATTTCTGAAACATCATATTTCGTAAATCTTGAAGAAAGAAAATGGTTGTTGAGTCTCTTGCAGCTTGACACTTTTTTTCAAATCTTTTTTTTAAAAAGACGATGACAAGAAAAATAAACGTGTCTAATTATGTCCAAAATTCAAGAATGGTCATTTTCAGCATGATGCTATAAAGATTTCACTTCATTTTTTTTTTTCCTTTTATTGTCTCTTGCTAGCTACTTGCTAGATGTTGTAAATTCAAAATCTTAAGAGATATTATAAAAAAGAAAATTATTAATTTTATCATATATATATTTATTATTATTTCTTTTTATGGAATTCTTTTAAATAAAAAGTAATATGATTGTAGCAACCTATCTTTTAGCATGAATTATAACTTTATTTAGATGCATGCCAATTTCATGAATCGTATAATAATAACCATCTACTTTCTAAATTTAGCAACGTATGGTTTTTTTTTTAATCAATTTGATAGAGTTAAAAGTAGTTTAATTTTCCAACCACAAGGGTGAAAATCAAATATTCTCTGTAAGTAGTTCAAATGGTAAAAAAGTGGACATCTATTGAGGAAATGAGAGATCGAGCTCCTCACCTTCTATCTCTTCTCTTTATGATATTGAGATTTAACCATTTGATTTAGTTAAAAAAAAAAAAAAAAAAAAAAATCAAATCTTAAAATTTAAACTTTGTTTATATTTGAGTGTTTACATCTTTCATATTTATAAGGAAAAAAAAGTTAATTGTATAATTTTTTTTATATTTCATGACATCTTAGGCATTTGTTAGACGTTTTGACAATTTTATATAAGGAGAACTAACATTTATTAACCTTTGAAATTCAAATTAATTAAGAAAAATATATTTAAATTTATTCAAGAAATATGTAGTAAATTAAAAATTATTATTATTTATGTTAGTTAAACAAGAATACGAGAACAACAACATAAATTGTTGTTGCTTGTATGTTAATTGAAATTCAGATTCTAATTTGTAAAATTATTTAAATGTTATTCAAATATATTATATGAATAGAAAATTTATATCTATATTTATATAGTAAATTTTACTATACAAAAGAATTTTATTACTATAAAAATATATTATTATGAATTCCGTGTAAAAAAAGAAATTTCGATATATATTATAAAAAAATAACTAATAAGGATATGAAATGCAATTCGAGCAAGAAATAGAGGGTGTTATAGTAATTGTGAATAGACAAATTTTGCGTAATTTATGGCATATAAATTTTAATTTTAATTTATTTAATTTTGTTTTTATAGTATAAAGTTAAAAAATCAGAACAATGCCGGTGTAGACACTAGACAGTACGCGCAAGTCATCACGTGATGTTCCATCAATTTTTGGTTGCATATCACGTGCACATCTAAGCCAATGAACATCTTACGAGTTTATATAAGAATTATTTTTATTAATATTTTTAGATTAATTAATTAAAATAATAAAATTAATTAATTTAATCCAGCCTTAAGCTGGCATGAATGATCTTGAATCAATGCCGGCTTGGAATTCTGAGTCTTGAGTATCAAAGTTCAGTTCAGCCTGAAGATCCCCTTCTGTCAGTACAATATAAGATTGGATTTTAAATTATAATATTATAAAAAAACATTTTAAAGTTAAATAAATAAGTGTTATTTTTAAGTTATATTAGAAAAATAGTATAATATACTTGTTGGTTTTTAGTATAAATCTCTAATATACATAATTTATTAGATTTTAACTAATATTTATCGATTTTTAAATTTAAAATTTTGTCTATTTTTATTCTTAATTTATAAATTGACCTTTTCACATATCAATTTAGTAAGAATATAATTTATATACATTTTTTTTTTAATTTAGATGATTAAAAAAAATTATTTTAACTTACAGAAATACCATTTACATGTTCCAAAAAGTGTTAAAAATGTTGATAAATCTTATTTTTAAGAAAATAAGGTATTATAAATTGAGAAGACTGACAAAAAAAAATATCAAATTCATAAATATTGTAGATATAATAAATTTAAAAAAAATAGAATTTTAATCTGAAATTCAATAATATTATTTGAAATTTTGACAATTAAAATCAGAGTGCTTACAATCAAATTAATGTTACTAATATAGAGTTAATCAATTAATTAATGTTACAATCAAATGCTTAATTAATCTGAGGGGTCAAACATGAACAATTCTTCAATTAATATCAAGGCATTCGATTAGTGTTTGTCTTATGGCTTGAAGGATTTCATGTATAAAATTAACTTTATATTATATATGTATAAAATTATAAATATAATTTTTTAACTAATATTTATAAATATAATTCAAATTTAAAATGTCGTTTAAATAAAAAAATTTTAATAATTATTGGTATATATTTATAAAATTTACAACATATATACTACTTAATCGGAAAAAATTATGTCAAGTTCATTTAATAAAAAAATTTCCATATAATATTGAAGCTTTTCTAGAATTGTGAAACTTTTATATGCATATTGTTGTTTACAAGGCATGAATAATAGAAAAGGAGTAGGACATGACAAGGATCAATGCCTTTTATTATTCATATAAATATGTGTATCTCTTTTTTTGGGGTTTTCCTAAATTAAGCACTTTTTATGGCTTTTCTTAATTTTAGTATGTATATCTGAGAAAGATATTTCGTAAATGTCTCACCAACTTGTAAAATAGTTGTTATTATTATTATTATTATTATTATTATCATAAACTTTCATACTTAATTATTTTTCTTTTTCTTAATTAATTTTAATAATTCAATCACCCAAATTCAATATCAAACGCAAAAAATGGAATTAAATGAGATTAGGAAATAATTCTTCCAAAAATTTAGCATATGGCTTAGCTATAATTAAACTAACCAAATCGGGGTCCCAAAAATTCATATAATATGGACTTCTCTCATATTTTTAACAGTTTAATTTCAATTTTTAAGAACCTAAAAAAATATTTTTTATTAATTGATTATTACCTAAAAAGTTACTTTTTCGTTAATAAAAAAGTCAAGTGAACTAAATATCCGTGACTAAGTTTAAATCATTTACTTCATGATACTTTTGTGAAAAAATGACAGTAAACCACTCTCTTACTAAAAAAACTAAACTAATGTGCGAAAATATACCTTTAAAATTACTAATATGCGAAATACTTATATATATATATATATATCCATATATAATAATTAGTTAATTAAACTAAAAATTAAATTAATATTATAAATAAGTTCTTCATATTCTGATTAGTTATATATATAATTATTTTTTTTATCGTGTATATATATATATATATAACCTAAATATTAATTATCTGCATAATAGAAAATAATCATCTCTTTTTAAATCAACAATAGCAAAATTTTAAATTATACATTTTAAAATATTCTAAAAAAATATTATTACCTGACTACTCATTCAATGAATTCAAAGTGCCATATTCTTTTTAATCAACTAGAAACATTCATTAATTAAAAGGATTACAAGTAGAAAACTTATAATACAAATACAGACATAGAAACCCAGGAGACATTCTGAAATAATTTAGCCCAACATAGTGCTTTTCAATTAGAGGAGTAGGAACCCTAAAGTGCTGGAATCTTAATAACAAGGAACTCAAACTAACATTTATAGTTGATTCATGAAGGAGAGCATACCATATCGAAGTTTGTTTGAGTTTATTTTTGCAATTACTAGCCAAAATTGATAAATCTGGTTGATGAGGGATCTTCGAGTTAATAGTCTTTCACTTGAAGGAGCAAAAGTATTAGATGCTAAACATCAACCAAAACTATGATGGAGTATTTGAAAACTTTTGGTGTCCTGTCATCATGCAATGGATGGCATTCTTGATCTAAACCCATAAAATTGCAGCAATCTTATATAACACCAGCTGCACCAAGTCCACAAGAAAATAAATACTTTTAAACATTGTTATAGATCAACTAGTTTTATTGAATTGAGAGGGGTGATTTCTAGTCCAAAAACCAATCACCCCTGAAAAAGATGAAAACAAAAGTAGACTATGCAGAGAGAGAACTTTTTCCTTTAGAGAGGGAGATGGATATCTTCTTGATTCAAAGTGCCATATTATGGGAGTGTAATGGAGTATTATCAATCTTTCTTTTTTTTTCCCCTTGAGTGTACCAAACGTTTCAAAAAGCCCTTAGTCCATCGCCATGGCTATCATAGCTTAAAGCTTTGGTTTATCTAATAAACTTTCAGTTGATTAAAAAAAAAAAGAAAGAAAGACAGAAAAGAAACCTCAATGCTTGATGTCATAGACCACTATGTTGTATATATGCATGGAGTTGGCTTGAATTATTAGCACAACCTTTAGTTTTAGTGGGAATGAATTAAATAGTGCGGAGATTTATGGCTCCTTGTGATGCGGATTAGTAGCCACACATTTAGTTGCCTTAAATTGTATGACTTTGCGGGTGTGCCCATAAACTTGAGTAGATTAGACCCACTCCCATTAGTTAGTGGGTATTATGTTATAACTTTATGTGCTCAAAACTAAAGTAGTCAAGGGTATTATTTGGCTTTTTTAATGGAAATTCTATAGGAAAAAAATAGACACTCCATGCAATTACTTTTTTTTCCCCACAAATACACAATTTATGGCTGATTCGTTAAAATAAAAATTCTTTTTAAATAATTTTAATAGAAGTATTACATTTTTAATTATAATATGCCTCCTCCTCTTACTTTTTTAATTAATAGAAATATAAGACAATTAAAATATTGATAAACTGTACAATAAAAAATAAATTTTTCTTTTTAAATATAAATAAAAATTAATTTCACAAACTTTAAATTCTATATTTATTGATGCATTTAGAAAGGAATGACCGTTATATTACTACTTTATTAATTGTCCTTTCATTAAATATGTGTTTGGTATAAATAAATTTTACACATTTTATAAAATTAATTTACAAATCCAATTGATTTCAATTTATATATATATATATTTTTTTTTATGAAATTAATTATTAATAAACCAAAACTTTTAAAAAATTATTATAATTTTCAAATAAGCTCATTTTATAAAATATTCATTTAAAAAAATATTTTATTGATAAAAATTTATTTAGAAATAAAATAATTTTAGTAAAATTAATCTAAAAAGGGTAATACTATAATAAAGCAGCAAAATTATTTTGAGTGCACGTCGTAATATGCTTCCTTGCTTCTTGTTGTTTTAAATGTCTTAGAAATGTAAATTTTGTATGGATACGAATATATATATATATAAATTGAGGATATAGATATGAGTAATCGGATATAGAAAAACATTTACCTATTGAAATATTCATATGACATAGAATCTTCTTTCATGAATGATCATATAATCCTTAGAAAATAGCTAAAAAAAAAAAAGGCTTTTCATTAATTAAGGTTCATTTGAAAAATTAATTAATATAAAATCTTAACAATCTTTTTGAGCTAATTAAAATTTTTAGTAGCACATTTTCAGGTACTAAAAGAAGAAAAATAATTCACATTTCTTCAATGGATAATGTTTTGGTTCTGTTTGGAAAATAATAAAAGTAAATAAGAAATTGAGTGCATGACAATTGTTGATTTGGTGGATCCGATTGTATATATCAGTGGAATTCAATGTGAATTCGATAATATGACAACCGATTTCACATTATATAATTGCTTGTATGAATTCACTTTATGCCAAAATCATTTTTTTCTCCCAAAAAAGAAAAGTATATGTATAGCATTTGCTAGCCAAATTCATTTGCTTGTCAACCAATTCATGTTTTTGAATCAAAGAATTTTTTTTTGGGTGGGAAAATGTAAATTTTATCCCTGTAGTTTCAACTTGTAATAGAATTAGTCCTATAATTTTTTCAATAACACGTAAATATCCTTTGTGACATAAATTTTACATTTTATTACTTTGTCTACGAATAGTTCAAGTGGTAAAAGATATAGATATTCAATTTGAGGAGAATAGGATTTAAACCCTCACCCTCTTTTTCCTCTATTGTGATGTTAAAAATTAATCATTTGTACTAATCATTTAACATTTAATCTAAAAATAATATAAATATTTGATAGTAAAATTATTTATTAAGTAATATAACATTCCAAACTTTACTATTTTCTTCTTGATACCCTAATATCAATACTAAATCCTACAAGGAGACATATAATCTATATTCAATACAAATATTATAATATTAGTCATATAGTAATAGAGATTATCAACAATACAAGTTCATATTCTAAGAGTTTAGTTTTTATATCTCTATATATACTCCTCGTATTTAATCATCTTCTATATTATTTTCTACATACAAATATTGACTTGAGTATCATAATATTTACGGGGAAAATCCAACTTATTTACCCCAAATTTCTTACCTGTAAAGGTTCTACTTTATCATTTCTTTTTATATCAAATGAGATTGAAACCAAATCTTTGAATTTTCTTTTTCATTATTTTAATATTGATCACAAGTGCGACATGTTTTTATAAATTAAGCAGTGTGCTGCTTTGACCCTTTAATGCAAACATATTTTGTTTGCATTTACTCAAGCCAAATGGGTTTTAATTTTCAAACAATTTAGTCAACTATGAATTATATACCAAAAATCGTACACATACATTCTTTCTTCACTAAAAATGTGGACACACATTAGCAAAATATTTTGGTCAAAAAAAAAAAAAAGGATTATCAAAATATAGGTTTGAAATCGGAAACTTCGAATTTGTTTTCAACTATTAACAAAAAAAAAACTATTTAATTATGTAGCATAAACTTTTCCGCTTTTTCCAAATTCAACATTCTTATAAAGATGCCCAATTGATAAATTTCTACCACCGACAATTATTAGGATGATAATGTTCTCATTTAACATTATTTTCGGTATTAAATCAAACTTAGTAGATTTTAAATATTAATAATTAAGATAATAATTTAAAGAATAGTGCTAAACAAATATAGCTAAATTTTTTTGCTAGAAAAAGTCAAGAGAACTTCGAACTTTTTCTATTCATAGTTTTGCTTAGGCTTACGTGTTAACTTCTCATCAAATATTTTTTGAAATACATAATGTTTTGAATATTAAAATAGATAAAAGTCCAACATTTGACACTTGTTAAAAATATAAGTTTTTATGAAAAGAAAAACACTTTTTAGGCCTTCATTTTAAATACCTCTATTTTTCATTAATTGTAAAATTTATTCAACTATTACATATATTTACATATATGTCCTTTTTATTTACAATCATACCCCTTTCTTTCTTATACTTTTTTTCTTTTTCTTCCTTTCTTTTTATTTTTATCATCTTTATTTTTAAAATTTTTATTTTCTTATTTTTTAATTTTTTTGTTAGTGAAGCATTATGCAATATAGTTTTTAAATTTTATTGCATAAACTTTTTAACATTTTATGCTACAGTACAATCTTTTTTATTATTTTTCTTTGCTTTTTTTTTAATTTTTATTTTCTCTTTATTTTTAATAAATTTACCAATATTTCTAAATGTTTTTTTTTTAATTCCAATAGACCAAAATAAATACAAAATTATATAATGCTATAAATAAAATAGTTAAGGTTCCAATATTATCATTAAACTAATTTTTTTTGTTAGTAATAGACTAAAATTCATGAAGTCTTTTATTCATTTCTTCTTTTGCAACTTCGATTTTTCATGTGTTGTTTGGTAGATGAGAAAATGAAGAAAATGTTATCAACGAACCATCACATGGATTTTAATGATTTATTCTTTTGTATAATATATATATATATATATATTCTAAAAAATATTTTTTTATTCCTCTCTTTATTTTTTTCTCTTTTTTTATAAAATTTTTTTTTCTTTATTTTCCCTTTTTTTTTTTTATTAATGGAGCATTAGCTACTACATTTTTTATGATTTTATTTTGTAATTTCTCAAGTGGGATATAAGAAAACACAAATTGTGAATGAGATGGCCAAAACTCAAGCAACTCACATGCAACAAATTTTTAATTTATAATTAATAATGTGTAAAAAATGAAATATTTATTATGTTTGAACTATGATTATTTTTAAAAAGTAGTAATAAAACTTTAGGTAAGAAAAATAAACTCATAACTTCAATTTCTAACGATTCTAAAATAAAATCAATTTTATCAATACAATTCAAGCATCAAAAATATAATCTTAGTGTCAAAAATATAATCTTAGCGTTTCTAAGATTTCAAATAGTCTTATGTGTTTCAAATACAAAGTCATGCCTCATAACTTCAAATTGAAGAAGAAAAAATATATTGTCATAAAAATATTGAATCAGAAACGTAAATATATTGTAATGAGGATATTATATAAAAAACGTAAACTATAAAATAATAAACTAAAAATATATGAAAAGTAAACCCAAAGTATAAAAAAAATTTCAAATTTAATGTTTTTTGAATTTATATTTTAGTAATGATAAACGAAACCACTAACATAGCAAACATGAGGCTATGTATAACAAAACAATTAATAATAATAATGATAATATATTCAATCAAAGATAAAAGAAAAATATAATGAACTTATTTTATATATAGAAAATAAACTAAAAGTAAATGATAAATAAATACAAAATATTCCAGATTGCATATTTTTAGAATTTGTATTCCAATCATTTTAAAACTTTTAAAGATGAAATTGTTACTTCATTCCTATTATAGCGAGTATCCTAAAATTCTCTCTCTATATATATATTGTCAATTTAGAATATTTTATGTTTATTGTGAAATTTTATATATATTTTTATTAATTTAAAATATTTTCCGTGTATTTATGATAATAATAACAATATAGAAGTCAAGAGCCTAATAATAATAATAATAATAATAATAATAATAATAAATTTAATTAAATATATTAAAAAATATAATTAACTGAATAAAAATATAAAATATTATTTCATATACAGAAAATAAATTAAAAGTATATAAAAATAAATATTACATCAGAAAAACATTTTTATAATTTTAAATAAAATAAATTAAAAAACCAATCATAACATTTTTATGATTTACGGCGCAAAGACCCACAGAAAATGTAGCTTTGTTTTTACAAAGCAAAAGTACTATTGGAGCAATTCTTTAATGCATGGGATAAGAAGGTCAGAATGTTAAATCGTTTTTATTATTCAAAAAAAATAAAATAAAATAAAGAATCTTAACGTTACGATGAATTGCGAATCACAATAAACATACTGCATCTATTGGCGTTAGGATTAAGAATTTACTTGCCCCTGATATTCTTTTGACTTGCCAGAGTTTCATCAAAAACATTAACTTGTATTATACGTTTTTTTTCCATTTATAACCTAATAATCCTGTGTAAATTTATCAAAATACCCTTTTCAGTAAAAAAAAAAAATAATAATAAATTCTATTCGGAAAGATTTATCATTGTTGTTACAAGATTTGTTTATCTTTTCTGATATTAATTTGTTGTAAAAAGAAAAATTAATGATCAAGCCACGCACAAAATATGCAAGTTCTCCGTCGTGGTTTTTGACCCTTTAACCTGATAAATTTCCAGAAGAAACAAATCTTAATCAAGTCCTTTAAGTCTCCTTGAAGTTTCATTTGGATTTTTTTTTTTGAACTTTGGTCTAATATGAAGTGCTTGATGAGCAAAAAAGTTAACAGAAAAATTTCAGGAATTGATAAAAGGTTTCCAATTGAAAGTTCCATCTATGAATTATGCATCTGAAGTGGCTCAAATTCATTGGCAATAACTCCTGACAAGGACATGTTGCTAGCTGGATTAGTAAACAATGTGACTCTCGTAGGCCAACATTTCTAATTATAGAAGTCATAATTCCGAACCAACTTTTCCGCACTATGCTTCAACATTTTGAAAGAATATTAGCATTACGCGTGTGGAACAAATGTAATATCAGTCGGTGAAATCCTACTGTCATGATTACTTTTTGTTTTTTTAAATGTAGAATTTGAATTTGCTACCGTTAATATGTGAAATTAACCTAATTTCACAAATTATTTACGATTTTAGTATAATTACAATTTAAAAATTTTATTTAATTTGTAAAAACTATAATCATCTTCTTTTTTACCTAGTTTAAATCTTCATATGAATGTGTGACTATAATAATAGATGTTAACTTATTTATCTTAAATGCCATATATATATATATAAATTCAGGATTAAATCACAGATGTGCTAAAATTGTAAATAATATATTAAATTGTTTTAAAATTGTAAATAATATCTCAAATTCGGCTACTTTTGTCAAATTTTAAAATTTAATTTAAATATGCAAAAGTTCAAAAATTTTTTTACCAATAATAATAATAATAAAAATAATTTGAGTGAAGGGGGCATAATTCAATCAGAAACAAAAATGCATGCTAGACAGGGCAGTAATGGTTTATTTGAATCTGCCTCATTAATATATATATATATATATATATTAAACCAAGTGATCTCTGTATGTTTTCTAAAGTAAGAACAGTTCAGGACTTGATGTATGCTTGTTGCTTGGAATGGGCTGGTCCTTAACAACCCAATGGATAGCTCCTGTTTCCTATCAATTCAAATCCAACTGGTCCAATGTTTTTTATTTTTGAAGCCCAATGTTTTTTTTTTTGTCATTTAATTCTGAAGTTAAAAAGTTCTGGCTGATGTGAGATGACAACATCAATGTCGAATGCATCAATGGGAAACTAGTGAGCAAGAGACATAATTTTACAATGCATTGTGGTATTGATCAATTCCAAATAAAAGAAAATGAAGGCAATTCTAGTCCAAAGATAAGTGATGTATGTATAAGATACTCATCAAGTGATAACATAATTCATGAAAATATATTAGGATCAGCGGTAAGAATTGTTTTTATTTAAATGGTGTTTTGGATTATGTATGGAATTGTATTAAATTAGCTGCTGCAATGCAAGACTCTTGCTGTTTTTAGGTTGAACCGGATTATTGTTAAAGTCTAGCTGAATATCAATAATGGATACATATATCAAACATGTATGCGCTAACTTTCCTACAATATTCAAGAATTGTCAAAATCATGTAGTGGACTAAACCACTTAATATATAGTTTTTTAAGAGTGCGTTTCAAGTATGGTATTGGTATGTATATCATTTAATTACATGTTGCTTTAATGAACATTTTTCCACCAGAGTCTTGAAATCTTGAGCAGCAAGTCCATTCGGTGCAGCAGCCTTCAAAATAAGCTGTTGAAGAGCATGAACATTCCTTCTTATTCTTGTTCCTCGTTCATTTTCCAAGATTAGCTTCAAGCTCTTGATTACCCCTTTCTTTGTAAATACACCACTATCAACTCTAACACCAATCCCCCAAATCTCCTCCACTATTCTTGCATTAATCATATTATCAGCAAAAACTGGCCTACAAATAATTGGAACTCCATTTGCCATGCTTTCATACACAGAATTAGCACCACAATGTGTCACAAAAACAGCAATTGTGTTGTGTGCAAAAACCTGAGTCTGTGGTGCCCATGAAACTACCTTCCCTTGCAATCTATTCCTGTCGAGAAACCCATCAGGCAATTTGTCTCTTAGGCTGTCCCTAAGTGCCCAAAGAAATGGGATTCTGCTCTCTTCAAGGGCCTCTGCCAATTCTTTTATCTCATCTGAAGGGATGTTAACCACAGTTCCAAAGCTAATATATGCCACTGACTTGGCCTTTTGGCTATCTAACCATGATAGACAGTCAGTGTCATCTTTATTCGATAATGGCAATGGCGGTGGTGGAATTGTCAGAGTGATAAAACCCACATTCAGCAACCTCGGAAACTTGGATTTGAGATCATCTAATAAGGGTGTAGGATAAAGTTCCTCATAAAAATTCATAACAAGAGCACTAGCTTGAGGAAGCACATCTTTAATTTGATTTAGCATGGAAGAGAAGATGTTCTCTTGAGTTCCATGATTTGACACCACTTCATCAGGTAAATCCATGATCCGTATTTTATCTAATCCTGGAACAGTTTCCAGGATGTTGCTTCTGCTGTCATGAGGAGTACAGTAATCCTGACAAATTGTATCAGAATAAATATGCACAGACAGAGAATGGGGCACAGGGATCCAAACTGGGATCCAAGGAATGTTTAAATACTGTGCAATTGCTCCTCCAAAAACCAAGAATACATCTGTTATCAAACAACTAATCTGACCCATCTCAGCCACGGCCATTTTTAACCCTTCTCTGAAGTTATCAGGTGTTGCTTTCATGAATAGCTCTACCTTTTCTGCAGGATGGCCTGAGAGATGATTCTTAGGGCAGAAACCATCAGCCACATTGTATGGTTTTATGTTACAGGGAAAATTGTGCGCTTTAGATGGCGAGAAGAGAGAATTGTTGGAGTCTGTTGTGTTGGAGAAAGAAAACTGAGTGTCTGGCGCTGCAATGGCTAGCTTCTGGGCTAGGTTCAAGAGAGAAAGAGGATGGCAGCCAAATGGAAATGCCATGAAAGCAACATGTTGTTTCAATGGCCACATAGTTGAAAGCCTGAAAAAATAAAAAAGATGAAAGGCCAAAATTAAAGAGAGAAAACAAGCCTAAATATTTGATGCCATAAAGCACTAGAAATGTTGTTATATATGCATATAACTTGCTTTTATTATTAGAACAATCATTAGTTGAGTGGGAATAATTGAAATAGTTCGTAGATTTATTGCTCACCAAATTAAACAGGCATTCACGTGAAGTGGTAGCTAGCATCAGAGTAGTTGTGAGCTACCATTCTTACCTAAAATGGTTGGTGTGCCTGAAAACTTGGGGTTAGATGTCAAATAGACAAACATTATTAGTTAGAGGACATTAAAACTCTAGTGTTATTTTATGTCATAACTTTATATTTGTGCTCAAAAGCAAAGGAGTCAAAAGAGTATTATTTGCCTGCCCGCAAACCCGTTGGCATATATTTGAGTTGTATTTTAAATGTATTCAAATTAAAGCTGTAAGTGATTTAGTTTGAACTGCAACAGAAAATAGTTAGAAATGTAACAACTTAGATTCATTCAGTCTCATTGATATTGTAGCTGCTGTATATATTATATTCAATCAATGAACATTGGCTGTGTGCCTTATCCCAAAACTCTTCCTCTGTTGTCTGCATTTTGATAGTATCAGAGCTGCATTTCGCGTGTGGAACAAATGTAAAATCTCCTAACAAGTTCGACTACCAGCGGCTTTTTTTCTCGAAATGTAATGTATTTGAATTTTGATATCGTTTAATTTTATTAATTTTAAAAAGTGAAAAGTATATTAAAATTCCATGTGATTAACATTTAATAATATATGGTTTTATTTTACTTACATTGTAATATTCTATTCATTAATATAATGTTAATAGTAAAATTGTTTACTAAATAATATAACATCCAATTAATTCAAATACACTCACAATAATAATAAATACGATTATTTTTTTAATTTTATTAAGAATAAAAAGGAATAACTTTTGAAATGGATTTATAATATTTTTAAAAGTATCCAAATAGTTATATTCATGTAAGATATTTTTATTATTAAAAGATAATATTAAATTAAGATTCCATTATAAAAATTGATAAAATATTAAAACGTCAGAAAATGAAATCATATATATTTGTGATGAAAATAATCATAAATTTTTAAGTAAAAATGTGTTTAATTACATGGTAATTTTTTTTACTTACCCTTCTAAAAAAGAACAACTCATGCTAAATAGTCTACCAATGCTCAGGTTAACTTATTGTTAATTGTATTATGTTTCAGAATTATAAAATTTTAAATTTGAATTTCACTCGAAATTAAATAATAATAATATATGTTTGTTGCTTGGAATGGGCCGGTCCTCAAAATAGTGTCTCATGATCCATTCTGACCCAATGCATATCCAACGGATCAAATGTTTTTTTGTCATTAATTCTGAAGTTAAAAAGCTTCTGCCTCAGAGCTCCCTTAAGCTGCCCTGTGACGGTTCGCATATCACGACCCCTATCCCGTTAGGTAAAAAAAAAAAAAAGCTTCTGCTTGACACGCGATAATATATGTCGGATGCATCAATTGGTGACTAGTGAGCAAGACTTGGGAACATAATTTTACAATGCATTGTGGTATTAAATAATTCCAAATAAAAGAGAAAGATGAAGGCAATTATGTCGCCAGTCCAAAGATTGAATATACATCAATTTCCTTGTTGTCGATATTGACATGTATAATGGGACTCTATCTTTATTCTCGTCCGATTATTTAAATAATATTTAAATCGTAACATATGGAATTGTATTAAATTAGATGTTTATAAGACTTTTACTGTTTTTCAGTTGAATTGGAATTACAGTCCAGTTAAATATTAATAATAAATACATATATCAAACATGTATATGCTTCAAAATTATGGATAATTATTGCATTTAATCTTTCCAACAATATTCCATAATTAAAAAAGTTACCCATGTTTCACAGTAGAAAACTAAAATATAATAATTTACACATTTAAAAATTTAAATGTTCAAGTATTAACTATTAAATTTAAATTTAATTGTTCAAATTGCATTTTTTTTAAAAAAAAAACCAATAAATATGCCTACACAACTCCTCCTTATAACATAGTCCAACAAAGCGGAATATGAAATCATTTATCCAGTTGATTGTTCATAAGAAAAAAAGTGGTAATACATTAAGAGTAAGCATAATTTAGTTAGAATCTATTTGTTTGGTAAAAAATAAAAGTCGGAATTGGAATCGGAATGGACGTTTAAGATTTTGAGTATTTAGTTGGCTAAAATTGAGTATGGAAATGATAATGTGATTTTTCATTAATAGAAATCAGAACTCCCTATATATTTTTAAGAAATGAGTTTTTTTTTTATTCCGATAGGAATCAAGTAAAACCAATTAGAAAACATATAAACTAATAAAAATATGTATTAAATGTTTGAGTAAAAAATATTTATAAAAAATAAATAATTCTTATAATAATAGATAATTTAAATATATATAATTCAAAATAATGTGTTTTGCACGTGATTTTTATTTTTATTCCACCCATTTTTTATAAAAATAAACTTTAATTTTGAATTAAATAATTTTACTTAATACTAATTATTTGAAGGTACAATTTTTAAAATTTATAAATAAAAAATGAAAAGTATCAAAATATATATTTTAAATTTTAATACTATAATTTATATTCATGTAAAAATATATAATTTTTAATTTAATAGTATAATCTAAGTAAATTTTATATTTTAAAACTATATTTCATTTGTGAATTTTCTGTTTTTTACTCTAAAAATATTCCATCCACCATTTTTAAAAAAATATATATATTTTTTAGTTATTAATTAGATAATGATTATTAGTTAATTTTAATTTTTATTAAAATTTAGTTGAATATTTTACAATTATAAAATTTCTATGTTGTTTATATAAAAAAAATCTATGAACTAATTTTTTAAAAAAATTTATGGATATAATTGTTTATTAGATATATATTTTAGTTAATTTAAAGTTAGTCATTTTCTTATTTAATTTTAGTGAAATTTATAAAATTAATATAAGCATTTTTTTTATTTATATAGGTACTAAATATTATAATTTAATAGATTTGTGTTCATTATATTTGTAATAAATTTTCTATTTAAAACTATATATCATTTTTTAATTTTTTTAATGTTAATGTTCTTTTGCTTATGAAATTTAATTTAATAAGATTTATTAAATATATTATCTAATTTCATTTATATTAAATAAAATATAAGTAAATTTAATTAAAATAGATAAAATATTTTTAACAAAATTACATCTAAATTTTTAATTTATTTAAATTTTAAAAGAGATAAATAGAAGTTAACCTAATTGAAAAAGAAAATATAATTCTAATTAAATTAGAATAATATTTTAATTAATTTAATTTTTATTTGAAGTAAAATCAAAGTTAACCTAATTAGTAATTTCAATAGTTAACCTAATTGGTTGAGATAAAATATTACTTATATAAATATATTTATTTAATATAAATAATGAATAAATAAATATCCAATAATGAATTAAAATTAATTTGTATGCTATTATAAAAGAAATTAGACTTCATATATATATATGGTGGGCAATTCACGTTGAAAATGGAATCACAGATATAAAATAAGCATAATCAATTATTTACCTCGCGGGCCCGCTCCAAAAGCGGAGAACAAAAAAAGGAGTGAGTGCTGTGGTTTTACCAAAAAAAAAACCACTTCAAAAGAATAGGGGGCAATTTCGTAAAAAAAATAAATAAAAAAATACGGACCTCTCCGGGCAATTATATCTATCATCACTTTTTTTTTTTTTTAAGGAATGACTTCGTTTCCAAGGGAACAGAATTGTTCATACGTGGACAGCGGACTTACTGTAGATATACAGTAAAATTTAATTAGGAATAACAATATTTTTAGACCTATAAATTATATCTTTTTTTAATTAAATTTTATACATAATTTTTTTTATAGTTAAGTTTTACAAGTTTTAAAATTTTTTTCGTTAGAAAAATTAATTTTTTGTTAGTTAACTTTAAAATTTAATTTTTTTACATTTTAGTCCTAAATTTTTTAAAAATATTATTTTTATTTTTAAATAAATATTTTTATTTATAATTTATTTTATTACTTAACTTGCATAGTAATTATATAACTCACTAAAATAATATCAAAAATTAAAAATTAAAGATATTATTATAGACACCTGATTCGATCGGCCTGTGATAGAGGACAAATTAGGAAAGTTCAATTTGATCGGCCCATTATCAAGCCTGATGATGAGAATTTGAAACTTGAACATGAGTACAAAGTCTGAATCTTCGATTAGAAATGGATTTGGAAGCCTAAAAGCCCAAAAGTTAGCCTAAATTATCTAAAGCAACCTAGGCCCATTTAGCCTAATGCGGGGCCAGACTAGAGAGGTGTCGCCTTTGTGCCATGAGGTGATCGCCTCTTTGATAGCCATCACAGAGGCAATCGCCTCATCATAATGGTGCCGCTTATGTGATAGGCCACTTGCAGCTGCAGCCATGGTGGCCAAGTGGTGTGGGCCCCACACTTTCAAAACCTGATTTTGTGTAAAAAAGAGATTTTTTAGGGGTAGAAAAAAACTATAGAGGCTCATCATGATTTAAGGAACCTAGGGGCATGGGCAAGGTAATGAATAAAAAGAAGAAAAAGAGAGAAGAAAAAAAACTTATGGGAAAAATTGGTCATTGTGAAGAGAAAAAGAGAGGGGAGAAGCTCTAAAAAAGACTGGAGGGACGTTTTGGAAAGGGGAAGAAGGGGAATCCAAGCTCACCAAACCCATTTTCCTTAAAGAGAGGAAGGAAAGGAACTTGTTTCCAAATAAAATCCACATTCTAATAAAGAACATAATCCAAGAAGCATCTCTGAGGGCCAATCATTTTGACAAAGCTTACATTCAAGTAAAATATCTTCATCTTTTTGTTGTCTTAATATTTATCTTGCATATGATTTAGTTTATTGGCTTACTTTAGGTATTTTAGGTTTATTGCACTCATTACACCATTCGATAGGTTTGATCTATTGAGTTTACATATAGCTGTAGTTTAGTATACTTTTTGTATATTTGTGTATATACTTGCTTGCTTAAAGTAGAAGTTTAATTGCTTTGAGTGTCAAGGGAGTCTGCTGATCAGGTGACCCCTCTTCATAAAGGTGTCGCCCCTTGTCAATGAGGCGATCCCCACATTGACAGGTCTCCAGGCAATCCGACCCTTCTTCCTTTATCAAAATCTTGTATGATTCTCATTTCATATGCTTTCTCTTGTCATTACATATGATTACCATGCTAGATGATGTAATACGTATGATAATAACTTGATCATTTAAAAGCTTTTCTTAGTTTGTATTGCAAAATCTCTTGTGAATGTTGTTTGTAAGTTATCATTGTAAAATAATGTCGTGCATTGCAAAAAGAACTAATTATGTATTTATTGCAGGAATTACTTGATGATCTACATCATTGAGTAGTCACTTTCATTAGTTTACTCTTTAAAGCATTGCGCTTGTGTAAATAGTTTATTATTAGTTTACTTTTGGTATATATATGGTTTATTTTCTGTATATTATCCTTTTATTTTACTCCAAAGCATTGTAATCCTTAATCTCTTTCCCCCTTTTTGATTTGAATGAATGGTTGTAAATTTTAATTATTCATTTTGCTTATGATAAATAACGGGACTAAGTGCATAAAAAATAATTAATGTGCAAATCTGGATTTAATTCTAAAATTTGATAATTCTTTGAAGGCAATAAAAATCTGTATGTTAATAAGGAAATAATTAAATAATTAAAAGTAATAAAATGCAAAGCATAAACAGAGGCCAACCGTAATGTTGGGTGAGCATTCAAACGCTCATACCCAGTTTCTGAACCCGTTCTCTAATGACGGCTTTTGAGAACCTCCGTGGAATCCAGTTGCCATATAAGTGTATCCTGACTTTCATCCAGGTGGCGACTCTATCTTCAATTAGGCCCAAGACCTATTTCATATTTCCAAGTGGGCCTTGAGCCCACACAGTGCCGTGGTCATCAAATACTTAGGCGCACGCTAAACCTCACCGCCTATAATGGCGACTCCATTGGGGATAAAGAAATTGATTCCAGTGTTTTGTGTTTTATCATTTTTAATTATTTTTTTTGCATCTATTGCATTTATTACACATTTTGCACACAATGAGCACTTCAGTCTCGAATTAACCTTATAACAGTCAGTATTTCACTACCTACATTTCACTCAAACTTAGTAGTGGGATATTTGATTATTGTCACTCACGACACGTACCAATCCACATTATTTGATCCTTGAGTGGGGAGACGTATATGGACATATATCATTATGGGAACCGAAGCTTAATACCCAAAACTCAAGCCCATATAATGGCCTAGTAATTATCCTTAAGGATTTTCCCCACATGCATGTGTATTATGCCATATAACGGATCCTTAAAGTAAATCTTGAGTTCATTGACAAGCAACCCATGGTAAAACAAGCCTCTATACCTAATCCAGGCCTGTTAATAAAATAAGCTATGTTAAGATGGGCCTTGATAAGTAAGTTTATGATGATAAAGACCTTGGCCCATTGAAGATGAACTTAGGCTTTATTTAAAAGACCCATTACTTGTTTGAATCATTTTGAGAGTCATCTTGCATACGTCAATTTTATTATCCCCTACTGATAATTAAAACCCAGACCAAAGATCCTAAGACAAGATACTCGCCATTAAATACGTGTGTGGAAGAAATAAGGGCAGAAGTTTGCATGTTTAAGCTTCACATTTTGATTTTGTGTTGTATATTTGCATCTTCTATTTACTTTTCTCTCTTAAGTTTCTTTGAATAATGAAATAGGCTTGCACATTATGCATACATGCCATGCATTATTCTGACACATAATTTTACAGTAATATAGATCCTTCGAGTTCATTAGGGTGGGTCTGAGCTAATTCAAGTCACTTAGTTAGAAATTCAAAAGTATAAATGGTAGGTAATTTTGATCCAGAGCATTTTAAGGCACAGTTAAAAGAGGAACTATTCTCCGAGACCCGGTCTATGATGAAAGAGATGATGGGGGAAATAACCAAGCTCCTTAGAGAGAATCAGTCGGTGCAACCACCCAATGTACCAATAGCCAACCCAATAGACATTGATGAGGAGGTCCCTGATCAAAGAAAGAGAGGAAGATGATGTAACAGTGTTGGCCAATCCATCAGGCCGAATGAATATAAATCTAGTTGAAGACATGGGGTAGACCTAATAGGCTAAAAGCATAACCAAGGCTATGAGTCAAATGCAGATGATGATGGAAGAGAAAGGCATAATTAGTCCTTTAGATTACACTAATCTGAATCTAGAAAGGGAAGATGAACCATTACCCTGGAAATTTAAATTCCCTGACATAAAGAAGAATTCTAGTGCTAAAGATCTTCACTTGCATCTGAAGCAATATGTAACTTACATGAAAGCCACTTAGTTGACTGAGACCTAAATCAGTAAGCAATTCCTTATTTCATTAGAGGGAGTATCGATTCATTGGTACTACGCTCTGGAACCACACGTTCAGTCTTAAAAGGAACTATGTGCTACTTTCGTAAAGCAATATGGCTTTAATATTCAGTTAGAGGTATCCTTGAGGGATTTACAAAACACCAAGTAGAACTTTAACGAATCCTTTACTGACTATTTGACTCGTTGGAGAGGGAAGTTGTCTTTGATGAGGCATAGGCCTACTGAATTGGATCAATTTATCCTGATAATAGAAGGATGCATTCCAGCATTGTCTAGAAAGTTGAGAGGCCTGGGGATAAGGAATTTTGAGGAATTGTATAAATTCAAGGTTTAAAAGGAGTTAGATCTAGCCCAAAAGAATAAGTTCTTTGGAGGAAGATTTGGGGGCAAAGAGGGAGCTGGTTCAAGTAACAATGTCCAGATCAATGCTATCAGACTACCAAAGAATAGCCTACAAATTAACGTTGTTAGATAACCTCAAAGATTCTCAAATTTGGGACGACCTCTATCTAAAGTCCTTGACAAACTTATTGAGAAGAATTTATTAAGACCTTTACCCTCACAACAACCCTTACCCAATGCTAACCTTAAAATTTTCTATAAGTTTTATCAAAATATCGGATATGACACCCATAGTTGTGCTTAATTAAAGCATGAGATCTAAGACTTGATTGACTCAGGTAAGATCATCGACCTAGAAACCAGAAAACCAAACACACAAACCAACCCTTTGCCTAACTATCAAAACATGCCACTGCCAAATGCACCCATCCTGATGATCAATAATGGTCTAACGGAGGAGCAAGTACTAAACTCAACTCCTTTATGGATACCACCTATAACCCTCCAAAATCTGAACTTGAAAACTCAAACCCAAGCAAACAGTTTACGGAATTGCATATACATGTCTTGGACATTTGGAATTTTGATGATAAAAATAAGGGACATATTGATCTGTAGCACGATAAGAGAAGCAGGTTAGGCTAGTCTGTAGGGAAGGTTAAAGGAAAAAGGGAAGAATTTGAAATTGCCAAGCCTAAACCAGAAAAGGCAAAAAATTCAAGGAAAAAGGAAGAAACAAGAAGGGGTCAAGAGACTACTGCTAGTATTTGGGAGCTACTTATGCACTCTAGGGATCACAGAGATGCATTAGTTCTAGCTTTGGATCAGAAAAAGATCTCCATGGGTTACATCCTCGAGCAGTTGCTCAGTTCATTAACAGAGACTCCTCAAGGTATAATAATGTTCTCTAATGATGATTTGCCTTTAAAGGGGAGAGATCACCATAAGGATTTATTCATCAAAGCCGAGGTGAAAGGAAATATGGCTTGTTGTGTGACGATTGACAACGGTTCCACTATTAATGTATGTTTATTGAAGATTCTACCAAAATTAAGATTGATTGTGGCTGACCTAAAGCCTTCTGAAGTGGTCATTAAGGCCTACGATGACACTAAAAGGTCTATAAAAGGCACGTTTAGAGCTTTAGTTAAAACAAGACCCATAGAAGCTTGGGTTGATCTATATGTGATAGATATCCCTGTGACCTTTACTATCTTATTAGGAAGGCCATGGTGTCATCCCTTGGGCAGTGTCCCATCCATTGTTCATCAGAAAATCAAGTTTCCTCATGAAGGGAGAGTTGTCACTGTCTCTGTTGAGACTGAAATTGCTGTAACTGCACTAAATTTGGCCCCTAAAGAGATCTCTATAAGCTTAAGTTTTGAGGTTTGTGTGATCTACGAAGATGAGATGGATGAGAGAGTTCTAAAAATGATGTGCAATATAAAATTTATGTCAGGCATGGGATTAGGAAAGGATAAGAATGGACCCTCAGAAATTATGGAATGTAAGGTACCTATTTTGAAGCACGGCTTAGGGTTTAAGGGGACTAATGATACTGAAGAAGAGGTGGATATATGGGAACAATCTGAGGAAAAATAGGAGGAGGCTGTGGCTGAGAGGAAAGCTTTGTTGGAAACTTTTGTAAGGGAAGGCCCAGAACCTCTCCTGATGGCCAGAGAAGTTATTTCGAGTTTTGAGATCTTTGCTAAATTTGTGAACGAAATAAAGGAGGTTGCTGTTGAGGAAAAAGAGTTGTAATTGGCTAAAGAAGAACCTAAAGAGAACGAAGTTGCCCCAAAGCTAAAAGGCATTGATAATCAAAGCGAAGAGTTGAATTTTAAAACCTATGTCCTCAACTCTATTATGGATGTCTTTTATGTTAATTATGATGTCTCTCTTACTTCTTTAATTGAAATTGATGATCTTTTCTTTTTAAAAGTGAATGCAATGAAGTCTGACTTTGCTTATTTGTGTGATGTGTTTCCTAATGGTTATTCTATTTGTGATGATCATTTTATGCATATGTTTGACATCAATCCCATGCAAACTGAACTATTTAACTTAGGCATAAACGATAATCCTAAAAATATACTACTTACTTCTGATTTAACTTATGACGAGAGAGAAAAAATGAAAGAAATTTTAACAAAAAGACATAAAGTATTTGCTTGGAGTTATGAGGATATGCCCAGAATCGATAGGGAGATCTCAGAACATTGGATTCTCACATACCCTCATATAGCACCAATAAAGCAAAAGCAAAGGAGGTTGAGACTAGAATGGGTTCTCCTGGTTAAAGAAGAAGTTGAGAAACAACTAAGGGCAAAGTTTTTGGAAGTAGTGGAAGACACCCAATAGTTGGTAAACATAGTCCTAGTCCCTAAGAAAGATGGAAGGGTCAGGGTGTGTGTGGATTATCAAGATCTAACAAGGCCTACCCTAAAGATGATTTTCCACTACTGCACATTGATACATTAATTGATAGCGCAACTTTCAACGTAATGTACTCCTTCATGGATGGATTTTTAAGATACAATCAGATCATGATGGCAGTAATGGACAAGATAAAGACATGCTTTACTATTGAATAGGGTGTATATTATTATCAAGTGATACCTTTTAGGTTAAAAAATGCAGGAGCCACCTATCAGAGGATGGCGACTGCTCTATTATATGATATGATCCACAAAGAGGTAGAAGTGTACGTGAATGATATGATGGTAAAATCTGCAATTAGAGAAGGATATTTTGAAGCTCTAGATAAGTTTCTGACAAGGGCAAAAAAGTACAATCTTAGACTAAATATGAAGAAGTGTGTTTTTGGAGTGACATTTGGGAAATTGTTAGGACACATTATCAGTCCGAAGGGAATAGAAGTGGATCCGAATAAGGTTAAGGCAATCAGAGAAATGCTAGTGCCAAATAATGAAAAAGAAGTTTGACGATTCATGGGGCATTTACAATATATCAGTAAGTTTATAGCTAAGTTGACAATTATCTGTAATCCACTCTTTAAGCTTATAAAGAAAGATCAACTCGTAATATGGGACAAAAAGTGTCAACAAACATTTGAGGTTATTAAGAATTATATGATGAGCCCACCTATTTTACAACTGCCAAGGCCGGGTAAACCCTTGATCTTGTATCTGGCAATTGAGGAAGACGTAATAAGGGCAATGTTGGCATAGGAAGGTGAAGGGAGGATGGAGCATGCTATGTATTACTTAAGTAAGAAGTTGATGACATATGAAACTAACTACAACCTTGTGGAAAGACATGCCTAGCAGTGATTTTGGCAATGAAAAAACTTTGGCACTACTTCCAGTCTTATAAAGTGCAGGTGGTTTCTAAATATGATCCTCTCAGATATCTCTAACAAACTCCATCTCTTATAGGGAAGTTGGCTAGATGGCTAGTTCTGCTCATATAATTTAACATAGACTATATAGTCAAGAAAACGGTAAAAGGAGAGCGGTAGCAGTCTTTTTAGCCTAGAGCCTAGTAAATGATGAACAAGAATGGGAGTTGGAGTTTCCTGACGAGCATCTGGGGGCAATATAGGTAAAAGGTTGGGAAATGTACTTTGATGGAGCCATTAATAACAAGGGAGCTAGAATAAGTGTGATCCTGGTAACGTCGAAAGGAGAAATGATCATAATGGCAAAAAGGCTCGCGTTTGAGGTGACCAACAATCAAGCAGAATATAAGGCCTGTATTTTTAGCCTAGAGGCACTACACAGTGCAAGGGCAAAGAATGTTACCGTGTATGGGGATTCTTTATTAGTCATAAAATAAACCACTAAAGAGTGGGAGATAAAGGAAGATAGATTGCATCTATACTGGGAATATTTGGCTATTGTCTCGCACTAATTTGTTCAATGTAAGTTTATTCACTTCCTGAGATTAGGAAATCAGTTAGCCAATGCCTTAGCTACACTGGCCTTTATGTGGGAGAGTAGGAAATGGGCAGAAGTCAGGCCTTTAATTTTAACAAAATCTCGAAGCCCTTGTTATGAGGAGATAAGGGTAGTATCAGTTATTGTTGTTGAGAAGCATTGGTTTTATGACCTGCTAAATATTTAAAAATAAGGCAGTTTCTGGAGGATGCTAATAAGAAAGAAAGGATGTCCCTGTAAATGTTATCTCGACAGTTCATTAGCCACAATAGGATCTTGTATAAAAGAATATCGATTGGGGTACACCTGAGATGTGTTGATAAGGCTGAATCTTGAAAACTTATGGAAGCACTTCACGAAGGAGTATGCGGACCACATATGAATGGAATGGTGTTGTAAAAAAAGATAGCTCATAAAGGTTATTTCTAGCATACCATGGAAATGGATTGCATTAAATTTATGAAGAAATGTCACAATTGCTAGGCTTATGGTGACGTTAGCTACTTATCGTCTATGGAGCTCTAAGGAATGACTTCTCCTTAGCCGTTCGCCATGTGGGAAATTGATATCATAGGAGAAATAAGGCCAAAGGCATCCAACAGTCATCGATACATTATAGTGGCCATAGATTACTTCTCTAAGTGGGTTTAAGCCGAATCATAGCTACTATAGGTTCAAAGCAGATGTTGAGATTTGTCAAAAAGAACATAATCTATAGATATGGTTCACCACACCACATCAACATTGATAATAGGGTTCAATTTCGAGCGGAGACGGTTGTACTACTGAAAGAATACAAGATTGAGCATCACAGATCGTCTCCATATAGGCCATAAGCAAATGGGGCAGTGGAAGCTGACAATAAGAATGTGAAGAAGATCTTGGCTAAGATAATGGAAAATTACTGATATTGGGCAGAATACTTGCAGTTTACATTGTAGGGATACTAAACCATTGCCAAAATATCAATAGGGGCCACTCCGTACTCCTTGATATATGGATGTGAAGTCGTGTTATCAATAGAGGTTGAGATAAGGTCATTAAAGGTCCTATTAGAGTCTAAACTTTATGAGTTCCAGTAAGTGGAGAGTCGATTGGCATAGTTAACACTTCTGGATGAGAAGAGGATAAAAGATATGTATCACTCCCAATTATATCAAAAGAGAATAGCCCGAGTGTACAATAAGAAGATCAAGCCGGGAAAGATCAGAGAAGGGGATTTGGTGCTGAAGCTTACAAAGCCGATCATGATTGATCCACGAGGAAAATTCAAGCCAAATTGGGAAGGACCGTATCTAGTGAAGAAGTTATTCTCAAAAGGTGTTGCTGTTTTGTGTGATATGGAAGGAAATAAGTTTAAAGAGCTTGTTAACCTAGACAAACTCAAGAAATACTTTCTGTAAAAGTCTCGCTAGGGAGAAAACCTAAAAAAAAAAGGAGGTTGTCTAGGTAAAAATTATAGACCAAAAAAAAGAAAAAAATGAAAAAGTTCCACTGGGCCTAGAATCTCAAAAAGAGACGATCTAGGCAAAAGTTAGGGACGTGCAAAAGGAGAGGGAGAGAAGCAAAATGCTTAGTTAAAAAACTTACAAAGGCAAACCAATTAATAATATGAGATGTATTAGAAGCAAAATGTATATATGTATTGTGCTTAAGTTAAATAAAATAAATTGTTTCAATTACTGTCAAGTGTTGTATAGAATATTTATTACAAATTGTTTAACTAAAAGGAAAACAACATCTATAAAAAAGGGAAACGATGACTCAATTACATGAACTAACTTTGTCTTTTTTTTTTATTGATCACCCCGGGCACTCAATATGTGTAACTCTCTTGTTCTCTTATTTCTAATGAACTCATTTCTCTTTGCTTTTTGTAAATAGACCCACGCTTTGTAATGGTCATCAGTAGTTTGATCTCCATCATAGTCTAAGTTTCTCTCAATGGTTCTGTAAGGCTAGGTTACCACTAAATTATCCAGAAAATTTTGAGAAAGGTGTAGAATGAAAATTAGTTCAAACTCATGAACTAATTCCATGATCAGCTGCTTGTGATCATATTGACGGTAGAGGCGGACTGGTTTATAAAAGGTAGTAGAATGAAAACCGATGATTGGAACACAATAGGTGTAGGACCGAATAGTCACATGTTGCAATCTCCACCAAGGGCAAATCCAACAGATTAGGGTGTCGGGGAATATTGATAACTAGGTGTGAATGTCTACTGGCACGGGATGTAGCTTCATGGTTTGGTAATGCTTGGCCCTATAACACCCAACGACTCGAGGGGGTTTAAGCAAGCTCAATTTCTTATAGAGCCACATCTGCAAGGCATCAAACAATTAAATACAAGTGATAGAACAATGAAAGGGTTAGGAATTGACACGAATGAGCTTTCCTCTAACAGAAATGGGCTCCTAGAGAAGCATCTTGTTTCAATGAAATTATCCAGCCCGACGATCGTTTCTGCTAGAATAAGAGAGAAAGGGTTAAGCCTTAATTCTACTTGATCAATAATGGAAAGGATCTTCGAATCACAGTTCTCGAAAGAAGAAACAAGCAGAAACTGAGCATATAAATAGAAAGCTACCATTCGAGGCCAATAGGATTCTTTTTTATCTACACCTATGGTGATCTCAAAGAAGGATTCTAGTATGACTTTTGAACAAAAAATCCAGCAAGAGGAAGAGCAGGGTGAGAGATTGAACATCCGTACCATTTGGTATTAAATGGAGTAAGGGTTTGGGTTCTCAAGGTCAGGAACTGCAAGTTGACAAGTGGAATCCATGTGACAACTAAGAATTGCTCCAAACTCTTAGGGCAAGGGGTTGACATCTATCGTATTAAATCAAAAACATGTTTTTAAGGATCCCAGAAATGAGCCACAACATAAAGAAAAGAAAAATTAATTCTCCTAGTGTGTAATGATTTGAAGACTGAAAGGTGAAATGGCTCAAACATAGCCCAAGATCCATTATATAAGCTTTTTAGGATCGATCGTAGCAATTTAAGGCTTTGTTCGGTCATGGTTCAAGTTTTTAGAGGTGTTTGGAGAGAGAAAGTAAAGGGTTAGGGATGAGGGTGTCTCAAGAATAGGGTTAAGTAAAGGAGTTGGGCTTTTAAAAGGAAGAAACTGCCCTGACGATGAGGCGATCGCCTCATCATAGAGGCATCACCTCAATACCAAGAGGCGATCGCCTCTTCACTAGAAAGCTATAAGGTAGTCACCTCTTTCGTAGTATCAGCCAATGAACTTTCATCATAATTGTACAATTTCAACAATGCAAATTAGAGAATGATTGGGTAAACACATATACATGTAATCACTGGAACTAGGTTGAATGTAAAAGAATGGATTTAATTGAAATAAAAGCCACGTTATATAAATAGTTTATCCAAAAAAAAGAAGAGCATATGTGTCCACATCCAAATTAAATGTGCTAACACAAAGAAGAATGGTTTATAGGACCTAGTCTATCAAGTGTCTGACTCAGTGCGCTCAGGGTCGTTCCCTCCTCCAACACCACCACCACTCCCATCCTTATCATCATCATCCTCATTGATCTGGAACATGTCGATCTGACGCTCGAGGGTAGCAATCCTCACTCAGTTTGCCTCATTATAATCCTGTTCAAAAAAATCATAGGTTAGTCAATCATGCGAGCATGTATACATATAGGTATAAAAAGATTTTTACCCTCCACTACTGGGTGACGTTCAATATGTAGTCCCTTTGAGCCTCTTGTTGGGGTTTCATGATACAAATGCAATGAAAAATTGAAATTTTATCATGTTCCCAAACCTGAATCCATGTAATTCAACTACTTGATTAAATCTAGAGTTTCAAGAATCTTACCAAAATGCAGAAGAGGCAAGATTTTCTGGAAGGATGAGAGGAGGTTCACACTGATGACACTTTACCTCGAGCTTTTTACTTTGGTTGTTCAGATCAAGATGTCTCCAAAAGGATGCATCCTCTATAGGTATCCACACGAACAACCCTTCACAAAACGAATTGGAGTGTGTGCTAGCAACTTTCTTGATTGTCTCACAAATCAAGGACAAGAGAAAAACTCTATGTTTGTTTTCTAGGAAGAGAGAAAACCGTTTTAGAGGCAAGGAAAAACAAAACTATATTAAACCCTAGAGAATATAATATATTTATAGACTTCAAATTAGGGTTTCACCTACCAATGACCTTGTTGGTAATTTCCATTTATTACATTCTGATTTTGTTTTAAAAACATATCAGAAATAATATCTTATTTATTTATTTATTTAAAATAACATTTGTCTTAAATAAATAAACAAATAAATAAATAAATAAAACACTTTAATTATTTATTTCCATAGAGTTTATTTTGGGCTTATTAAACCCATATTCATTTTGGGCTTGTTCTAAGTGTGTGACCCTGTAGGTTCACATAACATTGGCAGTGGGCCTAAATCTCCATTTAGGCCTACAAGTCATAAGTGGCCTCTAGCAAGACATTATGATTACCTAAGTCATGTGCAGTTAATAATCCAACATAATCTAATTACAGTGAATTTTATCATCCCTTTATCACATAATATCTTAATTGAACATAAGGCATAGAATATCATCCTTATATAGTTCAATATTCTGACTTGATTCCAAGTAGACTGAAAATGATAACTCTTTATCAATTCATTTCAGCATGGCCATGCATTTTCCTTCAGTCTATCTCATCAAAGGGCTCATAGATATCTTTCTCATATTAATGAGGGATAAATTCCTTTTAAATCACTCATATTCCTCACATAACTAATTTCATATCCAACAACATCCTATCTAATTGTCTGGTTAAATACAATGTTAGAATGTGTCAAAACATAACATAGCTATGTAGAAATCCATGATGATTTCAAGGTCAAAGGACCGAAATAAAATTACTGTGATGAGAAATACTTATGATAATAATCTATGTAGTATTCTTATATTGGGTCAATCCAGTACATGATCTCTTATCATGTACCTTTGAGTTGACTTAATATCTCATATTCATGATTAGTAAAATATAACCATTAGTCAACATCATACTAGCCTTAACACTTTAATATTTATATAATGAATAAATGACTAGGGATAATTAGAATAGAACTCTTATTTTAATCTAAGGGTTTTACTATCAAGTCACATACTTAATGGCCTTAGTAAGAATTAACCATTCATATAATTATCATAAAATCAAATGATAATGAAATACCTCTTTATTAATAAAATAAAAAAGTCAATACATAATCAAATGATTGACCTAGTGCATATCACTAACACCTCTATCATACAATACATGTATAAGCCTTGCTCCAAAGGAATCTACACTATTGAGTGAGTGTTAGAACTAACAAACATGTTAAGTATAATGATGAAAATAGGTTAAGAGTAAACCCACATGAGTGGCATTGCTGGGAGTGCATGCAGGCATAAGATCCTCATCCAAAGTCAAGAACTAGTAGGATAACTCTCTAAGAGGGACCCAACATTGAGCTAAGGGGTTATGAATGTGACTAAAATTGCCAGGAATGAACGAAGAGCTGGAAGTGATAAGCGGCCTAGCCTGCTCAGTAGAAGCTGAAGTCCCCTCTTTACTCTGATCCAGATGGTGCTTTAAGGGCTCTCTCCCCCATACTTGGGGTCTAGCATGAGGAGTGGGCCTAGTGGCTGCAACCTAAAAATAAAGAAAAAGATTGTGTGGGAATACGAGTAACTCTAAAAAGGAAAGCGATAAAGGTATACCTGAGAAGTAAAAGTAATATGAAAAGGGACCATCAATAAGAGACGGGCTTGAACGAACTCCACATAATGGCTCTTGACTTGGACCATATGATCCATAGCCGATGAACTAGCGATGGCCTGGTCAAGGTTGTCACCCTTTAGTTCATGTGTCCAAAGCATGCTATCAGGAGGAGACTTAGGAACTCGTCTTGCTCTAACACTTCCATGCTAGTTCAGGACCCGCTCACTAAAGTACTAAGCCCTATATCCAGGCCCATAAAGAAGCACCCTCCTCAGAGCTAGAGGCCTCGATCGAGTCATCCCGATGTTCCAACTATCCTCAAGGCCCCACAAGTCACTCCAGATCTACAAAGGGTAAAAGCATTAGTAGGTAAGTGGATTAAATTCATATAAATTATTAATGAATAAAAACATGCTTTGTAGGTACCCGCATCCTGTGTTAAGGAGTTCAGATGCTGCTTGTGAATGTGCACCCGGGCGAGATGCCTCTTCAAGACTCGGCTAGTGCCCCATCTGCTGATAGCAGGAAGATGATCCCCAACTTACTGCACACCTATGAGCAGCTCTAGCTCTAAGGCCCAAACCTATCAGAGAAATAGGTTAGTCGGTGTCAATAAATGGGAATCAAAATAAAGCAAGAAGGGAGGGAGGCATAACTTACCAAAACAGCATGCCAAAAGTCGCAAAACCTCTTGGCCCCTCAGACTACCTCATCCATGCTCCAATACAAGTACGTAAGAGCACATCTACCCTAGTCGAAGGTGGACACCTGATCTAGGTCTCGAAAAGGTAAAAGGAATATTAAGTTTATAGAACTAGCAATGTTAGCGAAGAAGGTGGTGCCGAGTAGGTAAAGCAAAAAGGCCCGTATCACCTGATCAACCTTGTATGGCGTGACCATAACTACAACTCTTTCTTGAGTATAAAAGCTTATGATCGAGTCAAGCTTAAGGGTATAAGTCCCTTTCATATCCGGAATCATGCCAAAAAGGCGCTCAATGAACGCGGCCTTGTCTGGAGTTAGCTGATGTAGGCTTGCATCGAGAGGAACAGGGTTTCCAACGCAAGCTATCCTGATGATGGTGGCAAATGACATGGGATCTAAAGTAAGTTCTCCGAACGAAAGATGGAAGGTGTGGGTCGTGTTGAACCACCTCTTCATCAGCATGTGAAGCGGCTGATATTCTATCCTGCCTTGCTCTGCATGGAGTGAGAGAATAAATTCCTTGAATCCAGTCTCTTGAATATGGTTCCTTTGGTTTTTAGTCAGCTCACTATAAAAGGCTTGAGCTCTATGGAAGTTCCCAGCACCTTTGAACGTATACGCATCGTGCTGCAAAAAATAAATCAGGGAGTTGAATTAATATGTTTTACTATTTTTATAAAAAAATTTAGAGTAAGTGAACATGTCATGATTCGCCCTATTGATGAGGCATGTCGCCTAATCAATAAGGTGATCGCCTTTTCAATAAGGCGATCACCTTACCAGTAGACGCAACACCCTTTGTGGTTAGCCATAGGGTAATTTCCTCTTGTGAAGAAGTGATCACCTCATTAATGAGATGATTGCCTTATCAAAAAGTCGATTGCCTCTGCACAATACATACAATGATAATTTCTTAATTTCTAACGCCAAGATCATAAAATGCCATGTTTAATTAGCATAATTCTGATTCAAAATGATAAATTAACATGAATAATCACTAACTTGATGTAATTTATAGGAAGAATGAAGAGAAATTGAGTACTAAAATTCTCGAATGCCGATGAACAAATATGAGTCCTAAGATCCACCAAAAGAGGAATTAAACTTCCCGATGTCAATCGAGACTCTATAAGGCACTAATGAGAGATGGGACATGATCCAATGTAAGGGGCATTCTCTCGTTGTCCATTATTTGAAAAAAGGGAGTGTGACAGGTTTAGAAAAGAATAAAAAGAAAGAAAAAGAAAGGAGAAAGGAAAAGGAGAATAAGGAGGAAAAGTTTGCTTTCTTGTGAATGGGGGGGTAGGGTTTTTTTAAAAAAAAAATAAAAGAAGAAGAAAAAGAAGGAAGAAAAAAAATCATCATTAGTGTGTATTTGGAAATTAAGGTACAAAAGTAAAAGTCATCTGGGTGATTATTTTTTGTGATGATTGGGCAGGAAAACCCGAGATTTGCATTTTCAATTAAAAGTTGCATTGGGCCAGGAAAACCTAAAAAGTTGTACGTGATTGGGTAAGGGTTGTTCGAGTTTGAAACCCTAAAGCTCATGATCAAAGAAGGGTTGTTCGGGTTTGAATCTCCGAAGCTTGTGATTAAGGAAGGGTTGTTCAAGTTTGAATCCCTGAAGCTCGTGATCAAGGAAGGATTATTCGGGTTTGAATCCCCAAAGCTCATGATTAAGGAAGGGCTATTCGGGTTTGAATCCCCGAAGCTCGAAAACCAGGTGACTGTTCGAGTAATATCCCCGAAGTCAACAATGAATGACAATTAAGCTAGGAAAACCTAAGAGTCCGTATCCCCGAAGGAGTGGTAATCGAACCAGGAAAATTCAAAAATCATATCCCCAATGGTGATTGAGCCAAGAAAACTTGAGAATCAAAGTCAAGATTAAGTGATGATCAGGCAAGGAAAATTCAAGAATTAATGTTTTAGATAATTGATGAGCGGGCCAAAAAAACCCGAGAATCAATGTTTCAGATAAGTATGATCGGGCTAGGAAAACTTGAGAATTAATGTTTCACATAATTGATGAGCAGGCCAGGAAAACCCAAGAATCAATGTTTCAGATAATTTATGGTTGGGCCAAGAAAACTTGGAAGTCTACGTCCCCAATGGAACAATGATCAGGCCAAGAAAACCTAAGGCTAAAAGTCCTTAAATAATTTATCAAATATTAATGAGTGGCTGACCAAGCCAGGAAAACCCGAGGATCATGGTCATGCTTCAAAATTGAAGGATTCATCTCTCGGGTGAAACTCATGAGTCAGGTATGTCACTCATCTTATTATTTATTATTGTGCATGTGATTTTTCAAAAAATTATCATTGCATGTATTTGGTTTTTCAAAAATTAGGGGGCAAACTGTAGACACCCGATTCGGTTGCCCAGCCATAGAGGACGAATTAGGGATGTTCAATTTGATCGGCCCATTATTAAGCTCGATGATGAGAATGTGAAACATGGATATAAGTACAAAACCTGAATCTTCGAACGGAAATGGACTTGGAAGCCTAAAAGTTAGCCTAAATTATCCAAAGCAGCCTACGCCCATTTGGCCCAAAGCCGGGCCAAGCCAGAGAGGCGTCACCTTTGTGCCATGAGGCGATCGCTTCTCTAATAGCCATCACAGAGGCATCGCCTCATCATAGTGGCGTTGCCTCTATGATAGGCCACTTGCAGCTACATTTAATGCAGCTGCAGCCATAGTGGCCAAGTGGTTTGGGCCCCATAACTCTTAGACTTCATTTTGCGTGAGGAAGAGATTTTTAGGGGGAAGAAAAAGGCTATAGAGGCTCATTATGATCTAAAAAACCTAGGGGCATGGGAAAGGTAGTGAATAAAAAGAAGAAAAAGAGAGAAGAAAAAAAAACCATGGGAAAAATTGGCCATTGTGAAGAGAAAAGGAGAAGGGAGAAGCTTTGAAAAAGATTAAAGGGACATTTTGGAAAGGGGAAGAGGGGGAATCCAAGCTTACCAAGCCTATTTTTCTTGAAGAGAGGAAGGAAAAGAACTTGTTTCTAAATAAAATCCACATTCTAGTAAAGATCATAATCTAAGAAGCATCTTTGAGGGCCATTCATTTTGACATAGCTTACATTTAAGTAAAATATGTTCATCTTCTTGTTGTCTTAATATTTATCTTGCATATGATTTAGTTTATTGGCTTACTTTAGGTATATTTTAAGTTTATTGCACTCATTAGACCATTCGATAAGTTTGATATATTGAGTTTACATGTAGTTGTAGTTTAGTATACTTTTTGTATATTTGTGTATATACTTGCTTGCTTACAGTACTGTTGGGGGAGTTTGCATATAGAGGCATCGCCCCTTGTCAATGAGGTGATCGCCTCATCACAAAGGCGATCGCCACATTGACAGGTCTCCAAACAATCCGGCCTTTCTTCCTTTATGAAATCTTGTATGATTCCCACTTCGTATGCTTTCTCTTGTCATTACATATGATTACCAAGCTAGATGATGTAATAAATATGATAATATCTTGATCATTTAAGAACTTTTCTTAGTTTGTGTTGCAAAATCTCTTGTGAATGTTGTTTGTAAGTTATCATTGTAAAATAATGTCGCGCATTGCAAGAAGAACTAATTATGCGTTTATTGTAGGAATTACTTGATGATCTACATTATTGAGTAGTCACTTCCATTAGTTAACTCTTTAAAGCATTGTGCTTGTGTAAATAGTTTGTTATTAGTTTACTTTTGGTATATGTATGGTTTATTTTATGTATGTTATCCTTTTATTTTGCCCCAAGGCGTTGTAATCCTTAATCCCTTTCCCCCTTTTGATTTGAATGAATGGTTGTAAATTTTGATTATTCATTCTGCTTGTACTAAATAGAAGGACTAAGTGCATAAAAAAGAATTAATGTGCAAATCCAAATTTAATTCTGAAATTTGACAATTCTCCGAAGGCAATAACAATTTGTGTGTTAATAAGGAAATAATTAAATAGTTAAAGGTAATAAAACACAAACGAAGGCCAACTACAAGGTTGGGTGAGCATTCAAATGCTCATACCCAGTTTCCAAACCCGTTCTCTAATAACGATTTCTGGAAACTTTCGTGGAATCCAGTTATCGTATAAGTGTGTCTTGACTTTTATTTGGGTGGCGACTCTATCTCCGATTAGGCCCAAGACCTATTTTATATTTCCAAGTGGGCCTCGAGCCCACACAGTGTCGTGATCGCTAAACACTTGGGTACATGCTAAACCCCGACGCCTACAATTATTTTTTAAAAAAACTACTAGTTTAATTAACAATGTTAAATAAAATTAGTTAAATATTTTAATTATTTTTAAATATATAATTTTAATTAGTATATCAGAAATGAATAAAGTTTTTATAGGGATAAAACTCAATCAATTTTGTCAATATTGTAATTTGTGAAATATTTTAAATAATTTTTAAATTCAATTGAATTTAAAATAGATAATTTTTTAAAAATTATTTCTTTAATATAGATTCTTTTATAATAAGTATTTGAGCAATTAAATAAGTGAACATATTTTTTTTTATAAAATTGGTTAATTTAATGAAATATATTTTTTTAAAATATCTAATTCAAATATAATTGAATTTAACAAGTATTTGAAATGTAACACAAATAATAATGTTGACACAACTAATTGAATTTATCTAAATATAAAAAGTTTATTTGTATATGATATATTAATTAAAATAATTTATTTTAAATAATTAAAAAATACTTAATTAAATTTATTTGTCATTGTTTATGCAACTAATAATTTAAGAAAGAAATATTTTTAATATTTAATTTTTTTGATATTATTTCTAATGAATTAATACAGTTATTATGAACATAAAATAAAAAGTAATAAGTTAAAATATAAAAGATTTTAAAGTTTTAAGATTGAAGTGTAAAAAATAAGTTTAATTTTAACAATTAACTAACAGAAATTTTTTTAAAAACTTATGAAGATTGGTTGTAAATTAAATTTATTATAGAACTTAATTGAAAAAACATTACAAGTTATAGGAATAGAAATGCTAACTATTATTCCTATATTAGTATAGATTGTCAAAATTTTGCCGTAGAAACCACTTTATATATATATGTATATCATTTACATGTTACTTTAATGAACATATTTCCACCAGAGTCTTGAAATCTTGAGCAGCATGTCCATTGGGTGCAGCAGCCTTCAAAATTAACTGTTGAAGAGCATGAACATTTCTTCTTATTCTTGTTCCTGGTTCATTTTCCAAGATTAGCTCTAAGCTCTTGATTACACCTTTCTTTGTAAATACACCACCATCAACTCTAACACCAATCCCCCAAATCTCCTCCACAATTCTTGCATTAATCATATTATCAGCAAAAACTGGCCTACAAATAATTGGAACTCCATTTGCGATGCTTTCATACACAGAATTAGCTCCACAATGTGTCACAAAAACAGCAATTGTGCTATGTGCAAAAACCTGAGTCTGTGGTGCCCATGAAACCACCTTCCCTTGCAGTCTAGTCCTGTCAAGAAACCCATCGGGCAATTTGCCTCTTAAGTTGTCCCTAAGTGCCCAAAGAAATGGGATTCTGCTTTCTTCAAGGGCCTCTGCCAGCTCTTTTATCTCATCTGAAGGGATGTTAACCACAGTTCCAAAGCTAATATATGCCACTGAATTTGTCTTTTGGCTATCTAACCATGATAGACAACCAGTGTCATCTTTATTGGATAATGGTAAAGGCGGTGGTGGAATTGTTAGAGTGATAAAACCCACATTCAGCAACCTCGGAAACTTGGATTTGAGATCATCTAATAAGGGTGTAGGATAAAGTTCCTCGTAAAAATTCACAATAAGAGCACTAGCTTGAGGAAGCACATCTTTAATTTGATTTAGCATGGAAGAGAAGACGTTTTCTTGAGTTCCATGATTTGACACCACTTCGTCAGGTAAATCCATGATCCGTATTTTATCTAATCCTGGAACAGTTTCCAGGATGTTGTTACTTCTGCTGCCACGATGAGTAAAGTAATCCTGACGAATTGTATCAGAATAAATATGCACAGACAGAGAATGCGGCACAGGGATCCAAACTGGGATCCAAGGAATGTTCAAATACTGTGCAATTTCCCCTCCAAAAAGCAAGAATACATCCGTTATCAAGCAACTAATCTCACCCATCTCAGCCACGGCCATTTTTAACCCTTCTCTGAAGTTATCAGGTGTTGCTTTCATGAATAGCTCTACCTTTTCCGCAGGATGGCCAGAGAAATGATTCTTGAGGCTGATACCATCAGCCACATTGTATGGTTTTATGTTACAAGGCAAATTATAAGCTTTAGGTGGCGAGAAGAGAGAATTGTTGGAGTCTGTTGTGTTGAAGAAAGAAAACTGAGTGTCTGGCGCTGCAATGGCTAGCTTCTGGGCCAGGTTCAAGAGAGAAAGAGGATGGCAGCCAAATGGAAATGCCATGAAAGCAACATGTTGTCTCAATGGCCATATAGTTGCAGGCTTGCGGCTTGACATTAAATCAACTAACGAGAAACCTGAAACAGAAAAATAGGGATGAAAGTGATTATGGAGGCAAAGTTAGCTATATATATACATATATCAATTAACTCAAAACCTTATAATTCCGAAGATAACTCCGTACCAATTAAAATACATATTTACTATCACATAAATATTTGTACTTATACAAATGAAATTAGAACCGTTAAATTAATTTTTGATTTTATATATCAATACTTATAAAATTTATTAATGACTATAATTAAATAAATATTAATCTAACAATTTTAATTTTATTTGTATAAATACAAATGGTTGTACAGTAGGAGGACATCAATTTATAACGAAATAATAAATCTAGTATAATTCTATAAATCACCATTTCTTGATAGTAAAATACATTGAAAAGTATCATACTTCATACACACCTTTTAAACAAAAAGAATGAGCAAAATGATGATGAACAATAAATGTATCAACTCCATAGTATTAGTCAATGAGAAATGAGGATAAATATATGAAGGTGCAGCACCAAAAAAACAACAATTTTTTTTTAAATTACCGATTTCCCTCCCATGATACAGGGGTCATTTCAATGGATAGGGGCAGTTTTTAGAATTTTGTTGTATGTTGAAATCGCCGGTTGAGACAACGAACATTATCTAAGTCTGTAAACAATGTTAAAAAATGTTTGAAAAATTTTTTGAAGAGAAAAATGTTTGAAATATTTGATAGAACTTCTGAAATAGAAAGAAAATTCAAACAATGGTATAAAAGAATAAAGAATTCAAAAAATTACTCGTTGGTACTTGGGAGAACTTTGTTGCCATTCTAATTCTATTCAAATTGAATTGGAGGCGAGTTCTAAATACTTGTAGTTTTGACAAATACAAAATAAAAATCGGAAAAAAATATTTAACTAACATAATTAAGGTTGGTGTAATTATTTGAAAATAGAGCTTTTTGTGATAAAAAAGTAAAAATAATATAAATAAGGTCTCTAAATCTTATTAAAAGATAGGAAAAATATTTTCTCTTAAAATAGAAATTATCTAATTTGAACAGTAAACTCTATTTTCGGTTTTCATTAAAAAATTTTCTAAAAACTAATTCTAATTCTCTACAAGTAAACACTTTTAATTAATAACTCACAACATCTATCATCGTTATACTGACCTCGATAAACAGCTTTCTTCAACGCAGAAGACTATTAGGTGGTTTTGTACCTAACATACGGACTTCACTGGCCATAGATATATATAAGAAGAAAATTAACATGGAATGTTTCAACGTAAAGTGTATATTAAAATCAGATTCAATATTTAGAAGTTTAGAATTAATATAATATTAATAGTAACAAGTTATGGTATCTAAAATTAATTAATTAAATGAACAACTTTTTCATTAAGTGAATAAATTAATGTTAATAAAGAAGGGTTTCTATTTTGTAATTAAGTAGACCCTTAATATGCTTGTTACATTAATCACAATCTGAAAAATAGAACGTAAGAGCGACTCTTGTATATGACTGTTCATTGTTAATATTTTTTTTAAAACACTTTTATGGATCAGTACATGGTAGATTTCACAAATTTAGGTGTTAGTAAGATTTATTCTTTTGACGATATGCGATTGAACTTAAACCCAAAATCTAATTCTCCTATGAACAAATGCTGTTATCACTTGAATCAAACCTCAAATGTCCACTGACATGATTTTAATTGTGATCACACTTATATTAAGACACTTATTTACTAACACTAATAAAAAGTATTTTTATATTAAAAATAAATTTAAAGAAATAAATTTTTAAAACAACAATTTAACAACACCTTTATTATTTAGGCAAAATGATCAATTTTATGCTCAACTATAAACTAATTATCAAACTAATCTTAATTTTAAAATCATTTCAGTTTGCTTCATCAATTTTTCGAGTAGCGCCACATTTATTCAAACGAAAATAAGCATATGCTACATCTAATGTGACCATTTTATTTGACATAAGTGAGTTTGACATGGAAAAAAATAAAATAAAAACTAAAATCTCAACTGATCAATTCTATTTTCAATTATAAATCAATTATTAAACTTATCCTAATTTTAAAGTCATTTTAATTTACTCTTCTAACTTTTTGAGTTATGCTAAATTTATCCAGATGACAATAAGCATATGCCATATTTGATGTGGCCATCTTATATAGTATAAGAGTGTCTGATATGACAAAAATGAAATTGAGCAAACCTATTTGTTTTAAAAAAACACATTTTACACTGGTTCAAAGTGCTAATAAACGTCACTTTCAACCTTTGTTCTCCCATTTCGCCATTACTTTGAAAAATAAAAATACTTTAGTCCTACATGTGAAAGTAAGGATCCATCCATCTTTAATATCTCATTACAATCATAAACAACCCCCTTACAGTCACAAATTTGAGTAAACATCTTTTGCAAGTTAATGAAAAAATCAAAAAAATTCGAAACATTACAACATATAAAAATCCCATTCAGTGGAAGTCCATAGTTGCCTTTATTGTCTTCATTGCTTGCGATGTTTTTATGAACTTTCCCTTTAATAATGCATTTTTTGTGCTTGTATGTTCATCTCCACTTTCAATGTTATCTCTATCATTCAATGATCTCTTCAAATTAGCATTGACCATTCTCAACTGATTCAACAATAATAGACTCATTTCATTCACCCACTTATCATGCCATATAAAATAGTCACACATAGGATTCTGCAAAAAATCACAAACAAGAAATAAGAGCTTCATATAGAATTATGAAAAAAATGCACAAACTATAAAAAGCAATTAAGCAATTACAACACAATAAATGAATGCCAAAAACAATTAAAATTACAACATAGTGATGATTTGGCACAACTCGAAAAGTTAGAAAAATAAATTGAAATGACTTTGAAATTATGAACAACTTGATAATTGGTATAAAGTTGAGGATAGAATTGATCAGGTAAGTTTTAAATTTAAATTTTTTTTTGTCATATCAGACGCTCTTATATCACGTAAAATGGTCATGTTAAGTTTGACACACGTCTATTCTTGTCTGAATAGATTTAACACAACTCCAAAAGTGGGAGGAATAAATTAAAATGACTTTAAAATTAGCATTAGTTTGATAATTGATTTACAGTTGAGAATAAAATTGATCATTTTTCCTATTATTTATGTAGATTGATTAAAAATTAAATATAGACAATTCAAATTGTATAAGTTAAGGTGCCAATTTGAACTTTTACCCTTAATTATTTTGTGGCGTAGCACTTGTTCGCATCAAACACCAAAGAGGTTCATTTTACATATGATGGCTACGCGAAGCAAATAAAATTTTGCACAAGATTTTTACCAATATTCAGCTTATTACTTCAAATCGTTTGATATATATGATACCATCTAGAATGTTCCCACCTAATTAGGGGTCCTCCACCTCCCTAAATAGGAACACATGGACAAAGGAGAAGACAGATTCGTCCAAGGAACTACCTCAAAGAGGAATCCTAACTGAAATAGGAACACTCTCCCACAAGGATTCCTATTCCTCCCAGGTTTGAGTATCACTATATATAACACAATATACCCCTCATTAGAGGACATCTCATCTCATTCACACATACTCAAACTATCTTTCATCCACCCACTTTCTATTCTCTAACTTAGGCATCGGAGTGTTTGTGGGGGATTTCCCCCACCTCTCACCTTGCCCTCTGTTCAGTGCTTTGCAGGACGTATAGCCCAGGAGTCCCGAAAACCAGTTATCAAGTGGCGCCGTCTGTGGGAAACTCATTGGGAAAAGCCATTCATTCACTTGCTAAGCTAAAGACACTTTCACCATGACTTCCAGCCCACCTCTGGCCCAAATTCCTGAGGGCGACACCAATCCTTCCGCACCCATCCTTTCGACTGACCTTTCAAGCCCTTTCCCAGTAATAATACCACCACCCACCTTGCAGCTTATTGGGGCCACATCCGGTCATACATCTTTACCTCTGGAAAACACTCTGAGATACCCGTCCTTGGGAACATATCTCCCATATTACGCTTCACTGCAACACCATCGATCAATACCCTCAATGCCTTTTCCAAGCCTACTAGAAACGCCAGCAATAACCACTCCAAACCTAAACATAGTAACCCAAACACTCGGCCTTGACCAAGCAAGCAAAGACACCATGATAAAAAATATTCAGGCACAAATAACCTTAATGCAACAACAGCTAAACGCTATAATACAGAGCGAGCATACTGAACTAGCTCCAAATAATGATAATGCAGTACCTCGATAAGCTCCAGGGACAAGCACAAGAAAGGGTAAAGCACCAGAAGGGGAGTGTAGTTCGTCCATCCCAGCTCTCGATGATTTGAAATTAGCACAAAAGGTTGAGGAAGCAATGAACAAGGACCGGACTAAACCTAGAAAGGAAGAAGAATGGGTGATGGATAACAGAACTCTGTTTGTCAGCAGAATAATTCAAACGGAGATTCCTAGTAAGTTCAGAATCCCGCAGCTCAATCAGTATGATGGGACAGGAGACCCTATTAGTCATATATCTGCTTTCCGAACAAAGATGATGCTTCAGAATGTGAATGATGGAATCATGTGTAGAGTCTTCCCAAGTACACTCACAAAGAGCGCCCAAAAATGGTTTCATCGGCTCCCGGAGAATACTGTCACTTCTTTTGAAGACTTAGCCGAGCAGTTACCAATATCCCTCCTGCAAAAAACATCAACGACCTCCGGGTGTGCCGGCAGGAAGCTGACGAGTCTCTAAGAAGTTACCTTGATCGTTTCAATAAAATAGCTATGCAGATTGAGCACCTTATTGATGAAGTCGTCATAAAAGCTTTAAAAAATGGCACTAGACTCGGTAAGCTAAAAGACAAATTAATGACTGAAGAACTGAGTACCTTTGCCGAAGCAATGGTGATAGCGGTTCAAATGATAAAGATGGATGAGGACAGGAGGATGCGTCGGGAAGAAGATAGGCCACCAACTAGAGATAAACGGCCAAAGCAGAGACGAGTAAGCTTCCCAAAAATAAATTTCAGAGTTTCGGCAGACAGGTTTGATAGGGAAGCAGATAGATATACACCCCTGAACACTTCTCGATCAAGGATCCTCATGTGGGTCAGGCAGAATGGAGTGGAAATTACACCGGCCAAAAGAATTAGCCCAAGCCGGAGATTTACTCGTGATAGAAGCCAGTACTGCGAGTACCACAGAGAATACGGCCATAACACAGAAGGCTGCAGAGAACTGAAGAGTGCCATAGAAAAACTAGTGCTGCGGGGAAAGCTTGATAATTTCATCGACGCACCAAGGAGACGCGAAAACATGGAAAACCATGACCGTGACAAAGCTAAGGCAAAGAAAGCTAGGAAAGAACCAATCAGAATGATCAATATGATTGTGGGAGGAGGAAACACCGGGAAACGATTAAAACGTAGTAGAGGAAAAATGATACCCGGTAAAAGCAACAACATTCTTAACTCGAAAAATAATTCGCATATACATCACCCTCACAGTGACGCCCTGGTGATAACCGCATGCATAAATAAGTATCGAGTCAAAAGGCTATTGGTCGATAACGGGAGTGCTATCAATGTTTTATCTTGGAATGCGTACAAAGCTATGGGCAGCTCCATCACCAACTTAACGGCCATCCAGAACCCCATCACTAGTTTTTGTGGAGGAACGGTGCAACCAATGGGTACTGTCAATCTGGATCTAGAATTTGGAAACCAAGAGGATGAGGAAACAAAAATCATCCGGACCCCATTCAACGTGGTAGACATACCACTAGCCTATAATGGGATAATAGGGCGACTGGCACTTTACGAAGCAGATGCAGTCACCAGCATCCGACAATTAACCATGAAAATCCCAGTCAGAATGGGGACCCTTACTATCAGGGGAGATCAGTAGATGGCCAGACAATGCTATCAGATGACCATGAAATCTCTGGTGGAAGCTTTTCATTTGGAAGCATGGGAAGTTGAGAAGCAAGGCGCTAATCCACAACCGGTGGAGGACACGGAGACATTGCAAATCAGGGGAGGAAAATCCGTGAAAATTGGTAATGCCCTTAATCAAAACATCAAAGACACATTAAGGAACGTCCTTATTAGACACTCAGAAGATTTTGCTTCTCAAGCCTCCAAGATCATCGACGTGGACCCACGGGTTGCCTGTCACTACCTAAACATCAAACCAGGGGCCAAGCTAGTAGCACAGAAGAAAAGAACTTTCACCTACGAAAGATAAAAGATCATTGCCAAGGAAACAACAAAGCTTTTAACAGCCCAATTCATTAAAGAGGTTACTCACCCGGACTGGGTAGCCAATGTAGTACTCGTCAAGAAAGCAAATGGGAAGTACAGAATCTGTGTAGACTACACCGACCTCAACCAGGCATGCTCCAAAGACAGCTACCCGTTACCAACGATTGATCAGCTCGTCGATTCCACGGCTGGCCATGGCCTGTATAGCCTCATAGATGCGGCCCAAGGTTATCACCAGATCCCCATGAAGAAAGAAGACCAGGAGAAAACATCCTTCATCACACATGAAGGGTTGTACTGCTACAAGGTGATGCCCTTCGGGCTGAAAAATGCCGGAGCCACATACCAAAGAATGATGAACCAAGTCCTTCAGAGCCATATTGGGACCAGCGTGGAGGTATATGTGGATGACATCATCATCAAAAGCAAACACTCTGAGGACCACCCAGCGGACGTGGATCAAGTCCTCCAGTTACTAAACCAATCCAGGATCAAGTTGAATCCTGATAAATGCATCTTCGGAGTCCAAGCTGGCAAATTCCTGGGGTTCATGATTTCCTACCGAGGCATTAAAGCCAACCCAGAAAAAATGGAAGCCATACTCAACATGGCTGCAGCAAAGAGCATCCGTGATATACAAAAGCTAAATGGAAGAATAACCGCACTGTGGCGCTTTATTTCTTGCTCAGCTAGGCGATGTCTACCATTATTTCGAGCTCTCAAAAGTTTCGACAAGTTTCAGTGGTCCGCTGATTGCCAAGCAGCATTTGAAGACATTAAAAGATTCTTATCTTCCCCACCATTAATCAGCCGTCCAATATCGAATGAGACCTTCTACTTATACCTGTTCGTTGGTCGAGAATGCATCGCTTTAGTACTGATAAGGGAAGAGGGAAGCCAGCAAAGCCCTATCTACTATGTCAGCAAGATGCTCCGAGGACCTGAAGTCCGATACCCCATGCTGGACAAGTTAGCCTTAGTTGTGGTTCATACTTCTCGAAAGCTTTGTCACTACTTCCAAGCTCATCATATCGTGGTCCGGTCCCGTTTTCCACTACGTAAAATATTACAAAGACCAGAGACTTCAGGCAAGCTAGTGCAATGGTCGGTCTTACTCGGCGAGTTCGATATTGATTACGAACCTCGACAGCAGATGAAGGCACAGGCCTTAGCGGATTTTGTATAAGAAATGGCTCCGAAAGATATAACCTTGACCAAAATGCCAAAATGGAAGCTCTATGTCGACGGAGCATCCTCAGCTCATGGTTCCGACGTAGGAATAATCCTCAGGAGACCACATAAAGTTCATATTTAGTACGCAATCCGCATAGAGTATAACACCACCAATAATGTGGCTGAATACGAAGCACTCATTACAGGGTTGAAGCTAGCAGCGGAAGTTAGGGCCGAACACCTCATTATACACTCGGATTCCCAACTAGTAGTCAACCAAGTCAGCGAAGCATTTCAAGTCAAAGATGTCTGCATCGCCAAGTACGTAGATAGAGCTAGGCGAATTTTGTAACACATCGAGCAAGACGGAAGCCAATGGAATATCGTTCAGATTCCCAGAGAAGACAACCATGAGGCCAATTACCTTGTTAAATCTGCAGTCAAGAATAGTCAAGAATTTAGGGATATGGATTTCACCGAATCACTCACCAATCCCAGCACAGAGGATAATGAAATTTTCAGAACACAAGCAGTCTCGGAATGGATACAGCCCATCATCCAATAACTTAAACATGGCACACTTCCGGAAGATAAGCTACAAGCTCGGAAGCTCAAAGCCAAAGCAGCACACTATTCCATCCATCGAGGGGAGCTCTACTGAAAATCCCTCTCACACCCTTGGTCGAAATGCGTTTCCCCAGAGGAGGGAAATTACATACTAAGAGAAATCCATGAAGGAATCTGTGGTGCACACGAGTCCCACTATTCGCTCACCAGAAAGGCCCTGCTCCAGGGGTATTACTGGCCCACCATGTCCAAGGATGCCCAGCAGCTAACACAATCATGTCACCAGTGCCAGCACTACGCCCGACTTAACCACAAATCTTCTCGGCCTCTGCATCCCATTGGCAGCCCATGGCCTTTCACCATGTGGGGGATGGACATCTTGGGTCCTTTTCCTCTATCTACCTCACAGAAAAAGTTCTTAATCATGGCCATTGACCATTTCATGAAATGGGTAGAAGCAGAAGCAGTCCCAACCATCACAGAAGCTCGGATACAACACTTTTTCTGAAAGGAAATCATTTGCAGATTCGGCATCCCCCACACCTTAATTACAGACAATGGCAAACAGTTCGACAACCATAAATTCAAAAGTTTCTGCTCAGACCTTGGCATAAAACTGCGCTTCACCTCAGTAGCTCACCCGTAAACAAACGGACAAACTGAGGTCACAAACAGAATCCTCATGCAAGGTTTGAAGAAAAGACTCGATGACAAGAAAGGGAACTGGGTCGAAGAGCTGAACAATGTAATCTAGGCATACAGAACCACACCCCGATCATCCACTGGAGAAACGCCGTTTAGACTAACTTACGGCATGGATGCAGTAATTCCAGTAGAGGTTGGGTCCCCAAGTTACCGGGTAATCCAAGACCTCGACCATGCCGTCAATAACGTCAACGCATGAATATGCCTTGACATACTAGAAGAACGAAGAGAACAAGCAGCAGCAATGGCAGAGGCACATCGGTAAAGGATAACTCGGTACCACCATCTGCGTAAACCAACAGAGAATTTTAGGACGGGTGACTGGGTACTCAGAAGAGCAGATATAGGTAAAGGCACCTCCGGTACTGGCAATTTAGGCCCTAATTGGGAAGGTCCGTATCAGATCTTAGAATGCACAACAAAGGGGGCGTATAAACTAAGAGAAAGAGGAGGCAAAGAACTACCAAGGTTCTGGAACTCAGACTCCCTCAGAAAATATTATCAATAATCTTGTATTCGGGCATATAATTTGATTCAATGAAAACTATCTTTATTAATAAAGAATATCTTTACAGCTGATTGTTAAAAAAAAAAGAGAAAAAAGATACACAAAACCTATCTACTATAGTATCTCTACACCCGGACCCCCCGTCCTAGAAACTGAGGGGGAAGCGTCATTAGCAGCCTCTGGATGCTCGCCAGACCCAGCTGTAGCAACGGCCTCTTCAGACTCCCTCACAGAAAAGGAATCGGCCTTTCGACAGGCGTCATCCTCTGCAGCAAGCCTTGCCAGATCAGCTGGGGTTATTCGATCTAAGGCCCCCAGATCCAATCCTGAGTCTTGAGAGAGCAGGATCCTTTTGCATTCCGCCCAGTACGCTTTGAGAAATCCCTCCACCATGCTCTGATATATCTTCTTATCATTGGCACGAGATTTCTCAAGATCAGCTAGCCTCTCATGAAGTCCAGCAATCTAAAGATCCTGCTCCTCAATCCTCCTTGTCAGCTGAGCTTGGCTATGTTCGAGCTCAAAAACCTTCTTTTGATTCACCTCCGCGTCAGATTTAGCCTCCGCGTATCTTGTCTGGCAGTGCTCCAAAGCTGCTTTGGCGCTATCCAGTTTTTTCTCAAAATCTATGACAATCGTCCCCACCTCCGTTTCCTTCAAGCTGTACTGGCTCTTCAAGTAGAAGTACTGATCCTTAGCCAGCAGCAAGGCCTGAGTCATCTGCCAAAAACAACTAAACAATTTAGCCAAAATCCCACCACAAGCAGTTATATCAAATACCAGAAACTCCATTACCTCCAGTGACTGACCGATCATAAAATCGAGCAATCCGTCTGGTCCCTCGTCCGACCAACGCTGCATGTCTCCGGGTAACCGCAGCAACTCGGCGTACTGGTCCCGTACTTGACTGTTGGAGATGCTCGAGGGCTTTATCTTCTTCAATATCCAGCCCCGCATATCCGGACAACCAGATAATCAGGGGCGTTGGACATAAATCTCTTCGTCCAGCCCCTCCACATCTGACTCTGCTTTGATCAGCCACCTTTTTCGTCGTCCGACCAGCCTCCGGAGCAGCGGGAGCCTCAGCTTGAGGGGAAGGATAATCCCGACACTCCTCCACTGCAGCTGGCTCATCTACTAGGGAAATCCCGCCCGTAAAATCAAAAAAGTTAGCCATCTACAGACGGAAAGATAAAACTAGTTAGACAAAACAAAACTCAAAACAAAATTCATACCAGAGCAATGGTCACGACTTGGACAGACTCTCCATAGATACCTCCGGGATGCATCCTCTGTGGATCGAGCTTCAACAAGTCCATCTAGATATAGCTGCAAAACTAATTCCGTATCCGGATCAAAAAGTTTCGCTGGACGGGTCACTTTGTGACACTCGTTCGACCACATGCTCCGGACATCCAGGAAGTCCGATTGATGCTCCATAATAAAAAAATGGTATCTCCACTTCTTATGAAGATCCGACAGTTTAACAAAAAGGGAATGGTTGGGTACGGTCGAAAGGGAGAACATCAGCTCTCCCTTCTTCCTAGTCAGCCTATACAAATATCGGAGGACGTCTAGATCGGGAACCCTACCCTCCTTATGCATCAGTTGGATGAACCCGGTCAGTATCCGATAACTATTCGGATGAAGCTGACCGGGCGCAATGTTATTTCTATTAAGGAAATCCTTGATAAAAGGATCCAAGGGAAATTTCAGACCCCCCCTTTAACTGGTCGAAATACACCACTAATCTACTTAGCCCCGATATAGGGGTATGGGCCCTAAACCTTCTATCTACAGTGTGGAGGGCGTAATCGGCGGGGATGCAAAACCATCACCGGTACCACCCTAGCAATTCACTATCTACATTGGACACAAAGAGGTCAAAGCTAATCTCTTCCTGAGGAGCCATAGCAAAGAAGGGAACGAAAACCTAATGATAAAAAAGGAGAGGGGAAAAAAAGAGAAGGAAGAAATGATGAAAGAATCACCTGGCAACCTCAAGCGAGAGTTATGGCAGGACAGAATAAAAATGGTGGATGCAGTAGAAACGCAGCAAAAACAGAATGAAAGAGTGAAAGAAAGCAAAATGTGCTAGTTAGCAAACGCAACAGTATTTATAGAGACATGGAAGGACCTGGAAGCACGCCATTAACTGCCCCCATTATTACTGCGCTCCTCCCTAGACCACCAAGGGCCTATTAGGAATAAAAAACCCATTAGGTGAAGAGTCGCGATGACGGCTGTATGAGCATTTCGATCACTGACACACGAAACGATGCATCAATCAGAGTTGAAATGAAATCACCCTGTGATTGGCCCATTCATATTTTTGAATGGGCCGCTCCATCAAGCGAATCGGGAAACGCTCCAAGCATCACTCCCAGGCCATTCTATACAAAGTCCAATGACTAAAGCTGGCACCCTCAAGTCGTTTCCGTAGTACTGAGGATCCGAGCATGTAAGCCTTGCACCCCTGTGCCGAGCATCTAAGTCTCGCTCATATAAAGTCCAATGACTGAAGCTGGCACCCTCAGGTCGCTTCCGTAGTACTGAGGATCCGAGCATGTAAGCCTCGCGCCCCTGTGCCGACCATCTAAGTCTCGCTCACATAAAGTCCAATGACTGAAGCTGGCACCCTCAGGTCGCTTCCGTAGTACTGAGGATTCGAGCATGTAAGCCTCGCGCCCCTATGCCGAGCATCTAAGTCTCGCTCATATAAAGTCCAGTGACTGAAGCTGGCACCCTCAGGTCGCTTCCGTAGTACTGAGGATCCGAGCATGTAAGCCTCGTGCCCCTGTGCCGAGCATCTAAGTCTCACTCACATAAAGTCCAGTAACTGAAGCTAGCACCCTCAAGTCGCTTCCGTAATGCTGAGGATCCGAGCATGTAAGCCTCGCGCCCCTGTGCCAAGCATCTAAGACGCTCACATAGTCCAGTGACTGAAGCTGGCATCCTCAAGTCGCTTCCGTAGTACTGCGGATCCAAGTATGTACCCCAGTTCTGCAGATTACGATTCGATGATAAATCAACCAAAGATACTCGGCACCAAGCTCTGCTTATTGCGATGAAGGCTGGCCACCTCAGCTCACTTGCATCTTATCACCCGTATAGAGGCACCACTGCATCTTACTCGAACGCAATGGACATAAATATCCGCATACTCCAGGGGGGGGACTCTTGATACCATCTAGAATGTTCCCACCTAATTAGGGGTCCTCCACCTCCCTAAATAGGAACACATGGACAAAGGAGAAGACAGATTCGTCCAATGAACTACCTCAAAGAGGAATCCTAACTGAAATAGGAACACTCTCCCACAAGGATTCCTATTCCTTCCAGGTTTGAGTATCACTATATATAACACCATATACCCCTCATTAGAGGACATCTCATCTCATTCACACATACTCAAGCTATCTTTCATCCACCCGCTTTCTATTCTCTAATTTAGGCATCGGAGTGTTTGTGGGAATTCCCTCCACCTCTCACCTTGCCTTCTGTTCAGTGCTTTGCAGGACGTACAACCCAATAGTCCCGGAAACCAATTATCAATATGTATATACATATGAAAGAAATTTTATGGTTATTTTACTTTTTTGTTATTTTTATTTTACATTTTTTTATTCCTATAGCATGAAAAATGTATTTAATCATTTAATAGTTTAATAAAATATATTTTATTATATAAAAAATAAATAATTATAAAATATAATACTAGATCAATAAAAATAAGACACATAATTTAACTTTACATATTTAATCATTTGGTGTAATTCAGTATAAGTATGTAGGAATTTTCCTTTTTTTTTTTTTTAACAACAGAATTTCCCAAATTTTGCATCACTAAAGGATTCGAAAGTCCCATGCATAGTCCGTATGTAAGAAGGTTTCTTTTTCCATGCACCTGCAAGTATTTAATTATATCTATACTCGCCAATCCAAGGGCTTAATAGCCATCTGTAATTTCATTAGAGCGATTGCGCATCCACGCAATCGAGCGAGTAGGAAATGAAGAACACTTCAATCCAACATTTATGAAGGGAAAAGGTGTAAATACACCCTTAATATTTTCCCTAATTTGAAATCAGTCCTTTATGTTTTTTGTGGTGTGAATGCATTCTTATTGTTTTGAAAATGATACATGTAACCCAATCTTATAAACAACATTAATTTACTGTTAGTGGGATCTACAAAATTAAATGAAGGTGCATTTTTACCTCTAAGAGCAAATTTATGCTAAAGAAAAATTTACCAATATTTAAACATAATTTTTTAAAAATATTTAAACCCCTCTTTTAATAAAGTTGTTGAAGCACAATTTATTTTTTACACTCGTAGAATTTATTAATGCTAATAAGACATTCATATAATTTTTTATGTGAATTTTTTTTAACTTGTATAGGTTTTGATATTCCATTTAAAAAATTTAAACAAAATATTTTTATATAAGATGAGATGAGTTTTTTTAAAAGATTTTAATTATAAAAAGTAGAATTTGATGAATTTATATAATTCTTAAAAAATATTTTCGTAAAAAATTATATGTAAATTTTCTTAATATCATAATATTAATGCTATAGTAGGAGTATCTAAAACAAATTGTACTTTAACTCTTTTATTAAATGAGAAGTGTAATATTTTTTTAAATTGTGTTTAAATGTTTATAAATTTTTTTAAGGGAAATTTGCTTTCAATATAATGTTAAAGGTAAAAATTTACCCTTATCTAATATTTTTTTTATACATGTTAGATGTACTGTGAATTTCAGTAATACTAAAAATTAACCCTGATAAAAATGTACTTTTCAAACTAATAAAAATGTATTTACATCTTAAAAAAAATATAAAAAGTTAATATAAAATTAGGATAAAATATTAAGAGTGTATTTATAAATTTTCCCTTTCAAAAATCAGGAAGTCGACCGTCACACTTTATTTCAAGAATCAGGAAGTGGACCGCCAGACTTCCTTATTAATTAGTGCTTAAACACATCGGAAAAAAAAAAGTTTCAGTACTTAATGGAGGTTTAGGCCAAGATATATATATATATTTCTCTTTCTAAAGAAATTGCAACATGGGTTTTATGGGTATTCTCTTCAAGGTTACAGTTGATGTTCTTGCATGGTATATATGCTTTTCTTAAAAAACATTTCCAAGTTTCAATCTTTAAGCCTGATGATATGTAAATGCTGAACTGTAAATGTTTTAGTTTTGTCTCTCAAAAGGGTTCTCTAACTTTCTTTCTTTTTCTTTTAGTTCTCTATATTTACTGTATAATTATTATGATAGATCGATGTATAAAGGCTATATCGGTTTTGTTCTTGTGGATTAATTTCTTTGATTCTCATTTATGTGTGTATTCTATTTGCAGGCCTCTCTTTGCATTCGCCTATCCATTGTAAGTCTTTCTGCACTTTTGCATGCTTATGACAGTAGTCACTATTTTGTTTGGTGTATAATACTGGGGTGATGTTAAGGTTCTCAACCAATTATAGCAAACTCTAAATAGCTGTTAATATTTTTGGTTTTGTTTCTTCTAATGCTACTTATTGTAGAAATTAGAAAATATAGCAAGTCATTTTGTTTCTGATTATATCTGCATGCATCGATGATTATTTGCATACTTATAACAGATGTGCTTCTATTCAAGCAATCGAGACCAACTCATTGTCAGACACCCGAAAGTTGATCGCTTATTGGGTCTGCTTTTCCTTGATTTTTCTATTTGAACATGCTACTATGAAGCTGCTTGAATGGTAATTTTTGATACTTGCAACACTATATGTTACCTTGTTTTGGTAGCTAAGCTAATTATTCGTGCTCTTTCATTTTTTTTTACTCTAGAAATGCCTCTCAATTGGTTACTCCTGTATTTAAAATCATTTGCCAAAACAAAAGTATATTTTTGGAGATGAAGGGAGGAAAACATTTAAAAAAAAAAAATCCGAATAGCTTGAACGCAAAAATAGAAGAGTGATTCTTACCTACACTCTAGAAACTAGTGTATTATATTCGACAATTGGGAGGGAATACATACTCCGAATATTTTACACTTGGCTAGTAAAATGCAACACATATATATTTGTTAAAATTTAATCATTCAGTGTAATACATCAAGAATATGCCAGAATTTTACGAAACAGAAATGTCGAAACATAAATCTTAGCACAAAGTAGAGTCTTCCAGTCTTAAAAAGCTTGTGGATACTTAGTTCTGAGTTGAGTATCTTCCTGCGATTTGAGCAGTTTTATATGTTTATGTGGTGCTACCTTTGAGCCGTTCTGCATGAAGTAGTATGTGTTCATTAAATTGTATTCTAATAATTTTATTTTGCATATTCAAGGACGCCTTCCTGGCCTTACATTAAGCTAATCCTTGTCGGATGTTTGGTTATACCTTATTTCGATGGTTCTTTCTACGTTTATATGCACGTTGTTCACCCAATCCTGTATGTGAACACACATATTGGTCACAACTGGTTCATCAAGCCGGAGGAGTTTTTGAACCAAGATCATCTCGAGGACACTAGAGAAGCAAAAGAAACTGAACCTGATGCTATGGAGGATCTCATTGTTTTTGGTTCTTTGTCAGCTTTAAAGGTACGTTTCTCATACCAGGAAAGTGAATTTTATGTCCAAATTCAGCTCCTTATCATGGTAATAACAGCAATTTATGAAGTTAGAGCTTGACATATCTCCATCTTCCTTTGTGTTTCCCTGCTCCCCCTTTTCCCCATATTCTTATTAAATGCAGCCAAATCGTGAAGAATCTGAAGTTGAAAAAATAGACATTAATGCTGTGGCAATAATGGAGAAGAAAGAGGTAATCTCAAGATCCTCAAACTCGCAGATGAAATTGACTCTCTTGCATATCCTTTCTTGCAACTCTATTGGTTGTTGTAATGTATATGTATTCCATACGTGCAGGTTAGACAAATAAAACCTGACCTTGCTCTGCCTGGAGAAAGAACATATGAATCTGTGGTGATTAAAGATTTGACACCTGAAACAGTTGATGTGACTCAGGATAATAAAGAAATGGGTGCTACAACTATCGCAGGTGGATATATTTCTAATAAACAATTTGCTAAGGATGTTCAAAAATGTAAATTTGTTCTGTTCTGTATGTCAAGAAACAGCCATGAGTGTGAAATCCTGACAGGCTTGTTTTATATTTTAAAGGAAAGCAACATGTGAATGCTTGCTGGAATCTGACAGGCAAGGCGCTGATGTCAAATGCACTACCTGAGTTTTGTTGCAATCTTCCTGAAGAACCACATTCTAAGAGCATACAGACAAAATGGAGTTGTGCTGTATGTAAGGTCGCAACCAAAGGCAAAAAGGACCTTGTTTCACATTTTCAAGGAAAGTGGCATGAGGATGCTCTTGAGAAGCTGAAAGTCAAGATTGAGACAGCAAGAAGCAAGATCGTGGCTGCTGTAATGGAAACACGTGCTGCTCCAGAAAACAAAGAAATGGCAACGAAGGCAGGCTGCAATCTTCCTGATGAACCACATAGTAGAAATGTTGAAATGCCATGGACTTGTAGCGTTTGTAAGGTAACCATTTCAGCTGAGACAAGCCTTGTTTCACATCTTCAAGGAAGGCGACATAAGGATACTTGTGAGAAGCTGAAAGTACTGATGCAGACACCGAAAACAGATAATGCTTGGTGGTGTAATATTTGTAATATTAGTTGCAGTAGTGAGGTGAACTTGGGGTGTCACCTCAATGGGAGCAAGCATTTGGCTAGGATTTTAGAAATTAGTGGTGTTGGTGGCGGTGCACAAGCCTGAACTTTTTTCATTTTACAGCAAGACTTTTCACTTAGTTGCTTGTTTGTATAGGTTAAGATTGCTATGGTTTTGTGGGATTATTCTACAGAGTTTGATCAATTATGTATTATTTGGTTTTGGCTTTTTTTTTCTTTGTCTTAACTCCATTTTTCCTGGGGTAGTTTATGGTTTCATGTGATCCCATTTGGACGTCTTTTTCTCTTTCCATTTTCACTTTTAAATCTGTGTCATTTTGGTATCCTTTTGCTGATCTTTAGCTAAAAAATATCTCTTAGAATTCCCAAGTAAGGATTACTAACCTCACTAGAAGCAAAGAAACCCAATTCAAAAACCTCACCTACAGAGATAAGTGTTTCGTTGTGTACAGGAACTTTCTTGACTTAAGGGTGTCTAGAGCTGGAGATAGACACAAAAAAGAGGCAGCATAACAAGTACAGTCTGATTGAAAATTACAAGAATGTATTTCTCATGTTGGACAAGAATAACAGACTGAAAAATACGAGACAATTTTAACTGCAGATTTTTTTTTCTGAAGTTTCTTGCAAAGGAGACAGCTTCTTAGTTCTTCCAACAATGTTGGCCGTCAATGTTATATAATGTTTAAATTAAAGTACTGGAATTAAGCAAACAGAGGGATGACGATTGAGTTAGCCAACAAGATAACAAATAATTAATATTATCATTTTATAATCATGTTTTCTTTTTGTATTTTGTTGCTTAAATATCACTAAAAAATAAATTGATAAAGGGAGTCTAAATATAATAATAAGGGATAAGTATAAAAAGTACAATATGTTATAGTGCTTTTTCACTGCATCTATAGTTTTTTTTTATAATATTGTGATATTTACTTAAACTAAATTTAGATTTAATTCATTAATATTATTAATTATAATGATGTGAATGTTGAAATAATGATGTGAATATTGACGTAAATACTAACATTTTAATTTAGATGCCAATGTTAATATTTACATGTGAATTTGGTATAAATTTATTAACAGTAAATTGGTCTGCTTATACAGGTCTGATTGCTACCGCCGAGCAGTTGTAAGAGTCTTATGGGTCTTCCAGTTCCAGTTCTAAAATGTTAAAAAAAATTATTGACCCAAAAATGAAAATACGCTAGCTCACAAGACATTTTTTTGTCCTCATCCCGAGTAATAATAATATTAATAACAACAATAACATGTAACCACGGGGGTCCGGGGGATGTAGAGTGGTCTTCCATTTCCATGTCAGGGAGACCAATAGAGGTTAAAAAACACAACTAATACAAGTGAAGGATAAATTCGCCATTTCCAGAATCAAGAAGTGACTGCCCCGCTTCCTTTTTTCGAAGCTGCCTTAAAGTTACCAACTTTTGTTTTTAAAAACCGAAAAACAAATATGTTCTTTATCCTTTAAAAAAAAAAAAAACAACTGTTTGCATTGCATCACGAGCTGTTTTTAATGGAGATTTAGGTGAAGAAACCCTCTAAACAACATGGGTTTTATTGGTCTTCTCTTCAACGTTGCAGTGGAGTGCTTTGATGTTCTTGCATGGTATATGCTTTTCAAAGTTTTAATCTTTAATCTTTATCACTTGATGGTGCTATAGAGTGCAAGATTCTAAATTTGCCTCAAAAGGGTCCTGTAATTTTGCTTTCTTTCTCTTTTAAATCTTCTTTTTAGCTAATTGTTTTTTCTCATTAAGTGATATAAATCTTGAGTTTTTACCTGCTTCATGATTAATTATGACTCCAAGAAGTTGACTTTTTGGTTTCTTTGTGGTGGGTTACGGACTCTTGATTATCTTACTCTTTCTGTTCTATTTCTCAGGCCTCTCTTTGCCTTGGGCTATCCTTTGTAAGTGCATATCTAATTTCCTGAGTGTGTGTTTTTATGGCATTAGCATTACAGAATTTGTGTTCTCTATTGTGGTGTTTCTTTGTAATGTTTAGTTGTTCTCCAATTCTAGCCTTCTGCTTGACAAACCTTCATCAATCCTCAAATTATTAGGAATCCTCTTTCTGTGCCAATATTTTTCTTATGTTCTGAATTTATGTGACATCTAAAGATCTGCAGGCACCTTTTTAAAAAGAATTAAAAAACTACTAATCAGTGGTGTTTTTTTTTTTTTTTCCAGAAACTAGAACTATAATAGAGAAAGTGCTTGTAAATTTGGCTTTTTTTGGTATTGGTGACTGATTTCATATCTAACAGATGTGCTTCCATTCAAGCAATTGAAACTAATTCAAACTTGGACTCCCGGAAGGTCAATACCTATTGGGTCTGCTTGTCCTTGATTTTGATGTTTGAACATGCTTTTGGGAAGCTACTTGAATGGTAAGTGTGCTATCTGTTCTGCATTTTATAGTTCATGCAACTCTGTTTTGGTGGACATGTCAATGACCAACTTACTTAGTGTACAATCATTTAGAGATGCATACTGTTTTGAGATTGGGGGACTATATATATTCATGTGCAGTATAGCTGCATTTTCTTTTTCCAAATATGGTATATGTGTTTCCTTTGAATTTATTTCTGTTTTGTTTTTTTGGTATGCGCATGCAAGGTTGCCTTATTGGCCTTCCACAAAGCTAATAATTGTTGGCTGCTTGGTTATACCTCATTTCGATGGTTCTTTTTACATCTATAGACACATTGTTCGCCCATGTCTATCTGTGAACCCACAAAATGTTCTCAACTGGTTCATCAAGCTGAAGGAGTTCTTGAACCAAAATAACATTCTAGTTGAAGTAAAGACAGAAGCAAAAGAAACCAGACCTGATGCTGCAGACAATCTCATTCCCTTTGGTTCTTTGCCAGCTTTCAAGGTATGTTTCTCAGACAAGCAAGTGCAAAATTGATTTCTGAATCAAAATATAGGGAAGAAAATTATCCAATACTTATTAAAGATTTGTGGGATGATACTTAAACGCATGCACTCACAACTGCTTCATCAAGATGAAGGAGTTTTCGAACCAAGATTATGATCTTCTAGTCAAGGAAAACAAAGAAATAAAAGAAACTGAACCTGATGCTATGGAAAATCTTATTAGTTTTGGTTCTTTTTCAGCTTTAAAGGTATGTTTCTCGTTACAGCAAAGTGAAAAAATTTTTGTGGGATCATTTTAATTTGGATGGTTTAGCTTCCCAAGCTAATTTAGATGGTCTTTTTTATGTCCACATTCAGCTCCTTATCATGGTAATAACAACAATATATGAAGTTAAGAGTTTGACATATCTCCATCTTCTTTTGTGTTATTCCTCCTTCCCCCCATATTTTTATTAAATGCAGCCAAAGCTTGAAGATTCTGAAGTTGAACAAAAAGAAATTAATGCTGTAGAAATAATGGAGAAGGAAGAGGTAGCCTCAGATCCTCAAACAAGCAGATGAACTTTACTTGAGTATCTTGCATCTCCTCTCTTTTCCCATGATTGCCAAAGTTTTTTCACTTATTTCGATTCCTAATGAATAGCACTACCTGCCATTTTTAATACTTGCAGATTAGGCAAATAAAACCTGACCTTGCTCTGCCTGGAAACAGCACGTATGCATCTGCGGTGATTAAAGATTTGACACCTGAAACAGTAGATGTGACTCAGGAAAATAAAGAAATGGGTGCTACAACTTTCGCAGGTGGATTTAATTTCTAATACACAATGTTCTAAGGATGTTCAAAATTGTAGATTTGTCCAGTTCTGTATGTCAAGAAACAGCCATGAGTGTGAAATCCTGACAGGCTTGTTTTATATTTTAAAGGAAAGCAGCATGTGAATGCTTGTGGGAATCCGACAGGCAAGGAGCTGATGTCAAATGCACCACCTGAGTTTGGTTGCAATCTTCCTGACGAACCACATTCTAAGAGCACACAGAGAAAATGGAGTTGTGTTGTATGTAAGGTCACAGCCAAAGGCAAAAAGGACCTTGTTTCACATTTTCAAGGAAAGCGGCATGAGGATGCTCTTGAGAAGCTGAAAGTCAAGATTGAGACAGCAAGAAGCAAGATTTTGGCTGCTGTAATGGAAACTCGTGCTGCTCCCGAAAACAAAGAAATGGCAGCAAAGGCAGGCTGCAATCTTCCTGATGAACCACATAGTAAAAATGTTGAAATGCCATGGACTTGTAGCATATGTAGGGTAACCATTACAGCTGAGACAAGCCTTGTTTCACATCTTCAAGGAAGGCGACACAAGGATACTTGTGAAAAGCTGAAAGTACTGATGCAGACACCGAAAATGGATAATGCTTGATGGTGCAATATTTTTAACATTAGTTGCAGTAGTGCGGTAGAGTTGGGGGTATCACCTCAACGGGAGCAAGCACTTGGCTAGGACTTCAGAAATTAGTGGTGTTGGTGGCGGGGCACAAACCTGAACTTTTTTCATTTTACGGCAAGTCTTTTCACTTGGTTGCTTGTTTGTATAGGTGAAGATTGCTATGGTTTTGTGGGATTATTCTACAGAGTTTGATCAATTATCTATAATTTGGTTTTGGCTTGTTTTTCTTTATCTCAACTCCATTTTTCCAGGAGTAGTTTATGCTATTTCAGGATCTGTTATATTACCAGTTGACTGAACCGAACTAATGCAAATACAGCATTTCATCTTATTTTCCATAAGCTGTAGGAATTGCAGTCTAATTCCAAGTCCCAGGCATTACAATGTAGTTGTGTTTTGTAATGTGTCCTATTTGTTGTAAATTAGATAAAAGTAACATCAGGGTAATTAGATGCTCAATTGTGGCTATAGTGCTCTTGCTCGTAATCTTCTAAATTGATTTTTATACATGATTAATGCTCGCACGCTAAACGAGGACGAACACTAAAGAGTCAGAAGCAGTCTCGTCTCTCTCTCTCTCTCTCTTCTGCTCTCAGCCTCTCATCATCTTCTCCTGCTTGAGATCCAAACAAACAAAAGCTAGATTTTGGGAGCTGCTTGAGATCTAAACAACCGAAAGCTAGATTTTGGGAGCCGCTTGAGATCTAAACAAACGAAAGCTAGATTTTAGGAGTTGTTAGAGCGACTTACTCGATTGGCCAAAAAACTCTTAAACAACTAATCTTTTCTATTTGAAGGTTGTAGCTGAGTTTGCCACATGCTTGCAGTTGCAAACAACTCATGGATCTTGTTTTGACCTATCCAATAGACAAATTATTTAGGATAAATCTATATTTTTCATAGACTTTCAATTTTTACTTAGTCTCTTTTAGGACATTTTAGTGGTTCTCTCACTAGTTTTGGTGGATGTGAATTTTTTTTTGTATATTTGGTATCAGTTGTTGACTTTTAAATATTTTAGTTATAGGTTTACAAAAGCTTATTATGATTATGTGTTTATATATTTTTCTTTAATGATGGCCTTATTTCGGTAATAATATATTTTTATGACTTTCATAAAAAAAAAAAAACATTGAAGAGTTATGGCTCGTCTAACTATAATTTTTTTTTCAATTAACAGAGATTTTATAACATTGATTGCAAGTAAATCACATGAATTGAATTTATAATCTCTATAAATTTTTAAATTTTTTTTACAATGTGTTTTCGTAAAGAAGTGTATCATATTTCTTATCCATATATATAATTTATATAATTCGGAAAAAAGTTTCTAATTTGCTTCATTTGTTTGGAAAAAATATTCTTCTAGTTTCTCTTATTTTTTAATGTTTGGATTACCAAAAAAAAAAATTTAAGAAAAATAAATTGTTGGATTACTAAAAATAACTTAAAAATAGAGGAAAGTAACTTTTTATACTTAAAATGAGAAACTATTTTTTAATGCTTAAAAATAAGAAAAATTTATCTAAAATAACCATCTTTTTTATTTCTTGCTTCAGTTTTGCCCTTTTTTCTTTTTTTTTTTCTATTTTATTTCTCCTTATTTTTTTATTTTTATTTTATCCTTGTTTTTTTCCTTCTCTCCTTTTTTCTTTTTCCTCTTTTTTTATTTTAATTTTCTCCTTATTTTTGTCTTCTCTCTTTTTTTTTTTCTCATTTCCCTCTTTTTTTTTTTTTCTCCTCATTTTTTTACCTTTTCTCCTTTTCTCCTTTCTTTTTTTTATATTCTCCTTATTTTTTTTTCTTTTTTTCATTTTTTCCTCTCATATCCTTCTTTTTTTTCTTTCATTCTTTTGTATAAATTAATTATCATATAGATTTTGTATCAATACACCAGGTTCATTATAAAAAGATAATTTGTAAGAAATATACATTAAGTCCATTATAAAAAAATAATTTAAATAATAAAAAGTGTTGATGTCACAAAAAAAATATTTTTCAATTGTTTTCTAATGTTACAGTCAAATATCAAAAAATATTTTCTCTAAAAAACATTTTTTGACCAAACCAAAGATAAAATATTTTCCGCAAACAAATAGAATCTTAATTTTTTTCAGTAATATACTTGTAGTTACGATTGTAAATATTGATTTTAGGCCCTATATCCATATTTAGGCTCCAGATTTCAAAGTCTATGAAGAAGTCTAAATACGTATAAAGGAAATCTATTTCTTCCTTAATATCGAAGACTAATCCTTAAAGGGTGAGGAATCCCAATCAAACCATGTTTGAGCTATACATCTCTATATAAACCCTAATTCTCTCTCATATTTAACCATTCACTGTTCATTCTATGTTGTTCAATACATTATTATTCTCTCATATACCATACTAACTAAGCATCAAATTGTTTGTGGGGAAAACTCTATCTATTCACTCAATTTTTCTCATTTGTGCAGGTTATACAACAAAAATCAATTTTGGAATTATCAATACTGATAGGAGATAAATCACATGAACTAAGTTCATGATCTCTTTAAGTTTTTAAATTTAATTTTTTTATAATGTGTTTTTGTGAAAAAGTATGTCATGTTTCTAACTCGTATACATATTTTATATAATTCGAAAAAAGTTTTTAAACTTAAATTTTTTAGTAATGTACTTGTAGTTGGGATAGTAAACAAGTCGAGCCGCTTGCAAATTGCTCGAAACTTAGCTCAACAAAAACTCATTTGAACTTGTATATTGAAGTTTGTTTGATAATTAAGCTGATATGTAAAGTTTGACTCTTGAAACTTGCAACCAAGTTCGAATAAGAGCTCGTAAGCTAACCATGGATATTCCTTCCTTTTGCTGCATTTCACTAAAGGATTGAAGGGATTGAAGCTACTCTTTGTAGAATCGACTATAAATATCTTATTTTTTTCAGTATATTTGCATTAAATTTAGATGTATAATATATTAATTTTTATTTATAGTAAATGTAAAAGTATTTTAAAAAATATATTTTTTCAATAAAATCATTATTTTATAATAACTTATTTAGTAAATAATTTAGTTTAAATTTTTTATTGAATAATTTTAATTTATAATTTGTACTTTTAATTTTTTTTTAGCTGTTTTAAACTCGTGAACAACTTATGAACATTAAGTGCTATAGTAGGTTCAATTTGAACAAACTAAAGTTCGACTCGGCTCATTTATAACCTAAGTGTAGTTACATGCTTCGGTGTGGATTTATGGCAGTTAATTGTTAATATCATGATACTTAATTTGTCGGTAAAGATACCATGAATTTTTTTTATTTTTTTTTTGAAGAAAGATACCATGATCATGAATTAGTAAATAATTCATGAATTATTTGTTAATATCATAATAGTTCATTTGTTAGTTAAGATACGATGAATATTTTTATTTCAGAAATTTGATAATCTAAAACACAAAAAGTACAGTGGCATCACATGCCATTTAATAAAATCATAGTAATTTTGTTAGAAGCAAAATGATATATATGCTACACACATATTATAAATTAATAAAATTATCATAGTTTTATTAGATGACGTGTGGTGTCACTGTATTGTGTATGTGTGGGTATATGTTTTAGGTTATCAAATTTTCAAAAAAGAAAATATGTGCGGTATGGATAGGTATAAGGCTTTCGTAGCGTTTCATCTCTAGTCTTAGATACCATGAATAATTTGTTTTTAGAAATCTTTTAGATTTATGTATAGATGTTAAAATGATTTCAAATCGAAGTCCTTATAGTCATGAGGAGTGTTATTGAGTCAAGTTGAATTGGTATAGTGTCAAGTTCAAGTTTGACTTGAACGTAAAATTTAAAGTTTGAAATTTAACTTGAATTTGATTGAGCTTTATTTTTTAAACTTGAGTTCAACTTGATTGATTAAATGATTTTTATACTCAAACTTCACTTGACTCGACTCGACTAATTATTTCAAATTTTTAAAAATATAGATTCTTAAATGTTTAAATGAGTAGAGTTTGAACTTAACTCGATTTGATGAGATATTTTTATAATTATATTAAGATAAAAGTGTAAAATGATAAATGTGTATAAACTCGATTAGACTCGTAAATTTATTTGAATTTGATTAAAGTCAATTTCAAATAGCGTGTGAATTAATTTTATTCGATTACACCCCTATATTCCACTACTGTAGCTGTATGTAGGAGTTGTGAAGCCATTTTATTGCTTAAACATTAGCTCCAATTAAAAGGACTCAGTTTTTTTTTTTTTTGAAATTATTGTTAGCGTTGCTCATTGTATTAATTGATTAATTTATTTTTTATGGGAAAATCCAAACCTTCAATTCTTGATACAATGATAAATAAGCTTACAATATCCTGATGAAGAATGTCCATGCACAGCTGCGGGCGAGCACGCTCAGTTTTAGCCCAAATTCGAATCCAACTGACTGATTAAATAAAATAGAAAGCCGAAACTGAACTGAATATGTACAAAAATCGAATAGACCGAATAGAACTAATTTAGTTTGGTTAATTAATTTATTAATTTTATTTTTAAAATAATTTTTAAATTTTTTATTTATTAATTATTTTTTTTGCAAAATTTATTCATTAATAATATAACAAAAAAATTTTCTTATAATTTTTAATATTTAAACATATATTTTTTAAATCAATGTGTTTAATATAATATTTTGTAATAAATATATAAATATTTGCTCAGTTTAAATTTTTTGATTTCTTACCTTTAAAATCGAAATCATAACGATTAACCGATTTTTATATTTTCAATAACCATTTTTAAACAGGGAATTATATGGTATACGCGAACCGTCATTGGCACCGACTTTTACCCATCCCAGGTCGTTTTGCCCACTCTTGCGAGTATTTAGTTCTGCCTATACGCGCTAGCCCGAAGAAGTCTACGTGCAGCCAGTATCTTCCCTGTTGTGGAGACCAATAGAGGTCAAAGAACAGAACTTACAGTCTTACACGAGTGAAGGATAAATTCGCCATTTCCCGAGTCATGAAGTGACTGCCTCGCTTCCTTTGTTTTAAAGTTACCAACTTTCAATTTTTTAACACTTTATGAATACATAAACAAATGTTCTTCATTACTTGGCCGTATTGGCATTGCATCACGAGCTGTTTTTAATGGAGTTTTAGGTAAAGAAACCCTCTCAAACAACATGGGTTTGATGGGTCTTCTCTTCAAGGTTGCAGCGGAGTGCTTTGATGTTCTTGCATGGTATATGCTTTTCAAAGTTTTAATCTTTTATTGCTTGATAGTGCTATAGAGTGCAAGGTTCTAAATTTGTCTCAAAAGGGTCCTGTAGTTTTGCTTTCTTTCTTTTTTAGATCTTCTTTTTAGTTAATTGTTTCTTCTTATTCAATGATAGAAATCTTGAATTTTTACGTGCTTCATGATTAATTATGACTCCAAGAAGTTGACTTTTTGGTTTCTTTGTGGTGGGCTACCTACTCTTGATTATCTTACTCTTTCTGTTCTATTTTGCAGGCCTCTCTTTGCTTTGGGCTATCCTTTGTAAGTATATCTCTAGTTTCCTGAATGTGTGTTTTTATGGCATTAGCATTACAGAATTATTTGTGTTCTCTGTTGTGGTGTTTCTTTGTAATGTTTAGTTGTTTTCCCATTCTAGCCTTTTGCTTGACAAACTTTCATCAATCTTCAAATTAATTTTCTTTCTGTGTCAATATTTTTCTTAGGTTCTGAATTTTTGTGATAACTAAAGATCTGCAGGCACTTTTTTAAAAATGAATTAAAGAACCACTGAGCAGTGGGTTTTTTTTTTTTCAGAAACTAGAACTATAATAGAGAAAGGGCTTGTAAATTTGACTATTTTTGGTATTGATGACTGATTTCATATGTAACAGATGTGCTTCCATTGAAGCAATTGAAACTAATTCACACTTGGACACCCAGAAACTCAATACCTATTGGGTCTGCTTATCCTTGATTTTGATATTTGAACATGCTTTTGGGAAGCTACTTGAATGGTAATTGTGCTATCTGTTCTGCTTTTTATAGTTCATGCAACTCTGTTATGGTGGACATGTCAAGAACCAACTTTCTCCAACTTACAATCATTTAGAGATATATACATTCATGTGCAGTACAGCTTCATTTTTCTTTTTTCAAATATGGCCAGTGGATATGTGTTTCTTTCGAACTTAGTTCTGTTTTGTCTTTTTGGTATGCACATGCAAGGTTGCCTTATTGGCCTTCCACAAAGCTAATAATAGTTGGCTGCTTGGTTATACCTCATTTCGATGGTTCTTTTTATGTCTATAAACACATTGTTCATCCGTGTCTATCTCTGAACCCACACAATGTTATTAATTGGTTCATCAAGCTGAAGGAGTTCTTGAACCAAGATAACATTCTAGTTGAGGTAAAGACAGAAGCAAAAGAAACCAGACGTGATGCTTCAGACAATCTCATTCCCTTTGGTTCTTTGACAGCTTTCAAGGTATTTTTCTCATACAAGCAAGTGCAAAATTGATTTCTGAATCAGAATATAGGGAAGAAAATTATCCAATACTTATTAAAGATTTGTGGGATCATACTTACACGCATGCACTCACAACTGCTTCATCAAGATGAAGGAGATTTTGAACCAAGATTATCTTTTAGTCAAGGAAAACACAGAAGTAAAAGAACCTGAACATGATGCTATGGAAAATCTTATTAGTTTTGGTTCTTTATCAGCTTTAAAGTTATGTTTCTCATACCAGCAAAGTGAAAATTTTTGTGGGATCATTTTAATTTGGATGATTTAGCTTCCCAAGCTAATTTAGATGGTCTTTTTTATGTCCACATTCAGCTCCTTATCAAGGTAATAACAACAATATATGTAGTTAAGAGTTTGACATATTCTTTTGGATTAGTACTCCTTCCCCTCACGTTTTTATTAAATGCAGCCGAAGCTTGAAGATTCTGAAGTTGAACAAAAAGAAATTAATACTGTAGAAATAATGGAGAAGGAAGAGGTAGCCTCATATCCTCAAACAAGCAGATGAACTTTACTTGAGTATCTTGCATCTCCTCTCTTTTCCCATGACTGCCAAGTTTATTCACTTATTTCGTTTCCTAATGAATAGCACTACCTGCCATTTTTAATGCTTGCAGATTAGGCAAAAAAAACCTGACCTTGCTCTGCCTGGAAACAGAACACATGCATCTGTGGTGATTAAAGATTTGACACCTGAAACAGTAGATGTGACTCAAGAAAATAAAGAAAAGGATGCTACAACTATTGCAGGTGGGTTTATTTCTGATAAACAATGTTCTAAAGATGTTCAAAATATAGATTTGTTATGTTCTGTATGTCAAGAAACAGCCATGAGTGTGAAATCCTGTCAGGCTTGTTTTATCTTTTAAAGGAAAGCAACATGTGAATGCTTGCGGGAATCTGACAGGCAAGGAGCTGATGTCAAATGTACCACCTGAGTTTGGTTGCAATCTTCCTGACGAACCACTTTCTGAGAGCACGCAGACAAAATATAGTTGTGTTGTATGTAAGGTCACAACCAACAGCAAAAAGATCCTTGTTTCACATTTTCAAGGAAAGCGGCATGAGGATGCTCTTGAGAAGCTGAAAGTCAAGATTGAGACAGCAAGAAGCAAGATTGTGGCTGCTGCAATGGAAACACATGCTGCTTCAGAAAACAAAGAAAGGGCTACGAAGGCAGGCTGCAATCTTCCTGATGAACCACGTAGTGGAAATGTTGAAATGCCATGGACTTGTAGCATATGTAGGGTAACCATTGCAGCTGAGACAAGCCTTGTTTCACATCTTCAAGGAAGGCGACATAAGGATACTTGTGAAAAGCTGAAAGTTCTGATGCAGACACCGAAAACAAATAATGCTTGGCGGTGTAATATTTGTAATATTAGTTGCAGTAGTGAGGTGGACTTGGGGTATCACCTCAATGGGAGCAAGCACTTGGCGCGGACTTTAGAAATTATTGGTGTTGGTGGCGGTGCACAAGCCTGAACTTTTTTCATTTTACAGCAAGACTTTTCACTT